>CM048044.1:17519029-19919029 GCA_026259375.1 Verasper variegatus
TCTGCATCGATGCAAAGTCATCCACGTCTGCATCGCGATGCATCTAAGTATTGAGACATTTCCACACCTCTAGTTTAAATGTAAGTTTGAATGATTTACTGAACTGGTGTTATTTCTTCATACATTGCATGTCAGTTATTTCAGTGGTCTGTTAAGCAACTACCCAAGTCTTTAAGTCAGCTTGTTATAAAGCATTGCAGCAACAAAACATTGTGCTTTTACTTTGAAAATAAATTGCTAAACTTTTATATTATGTAATTTCAGTAACTCATAAACTTCTAAATTAAACTTCTAATCACACAATGAAGAAACTCACATGTCCTCATTCTTATAGAAGGTCTAAAGCTTTATGATTTGCTCTTCACTATTTTTTTCGAATGCCTTCGGGGGCCTCCCAGAAGACATTTCACATCACGTCATTTTTTACTTCTTTGCCTTGGCTTGCAGACTTTAAACTGTTAAGCAGAAAGCCCGAATTATAAATAGGGAGAGTGCAGGGTTTCAAAAAGCAGGGACACTTGTAAACTGTGGCATACGTATGATATTGGTTCCACTATGGAAAATTTTGGATCGTCTTTTTGGATCTTGACCCATGTCAGGAAATAAAAGTCAAGACATATGCCTCTGTTGCTTCAGTATAAGCTGCTCTTTACCTCCCTTGTAACAGCACCTTTATTAACGCATGACACTAAATCATAAGAGTGCCCGTTTTAATATAGTTTATTTTCATCAATTGATAAAATAATTATATTACACATGAGAATTACTCACTAGCACAAACAGACACACACCATCCTGTAATTTTATTTGTTTGAATACATATTCTGTTCTTCCACAAATAAAAAGGACCTATTGTACTTGATATTTTATTTGTCAGGAGAGTTCACTGAATCTCGTGCTGTTGAAAACATTGGCTCAATAAACTGAAAAAGTCAAAGGTCACATGTATTTTAAACAAAACTATTTTTCAAATGATTCGTTAAAAAAATCAAGTGATATGACATTTTTCGCCGACAGCAGCTGTATGATGTGTCATCACAAAGATTCTCTGTTGTTATGTCCTCAGCTTTGTGGTCTTTGGCACGTCCACTTACATATTTAGAGGGTCTGGTTTTATTTATCCCACACTCTTTTCTTATGAGCTGAAAGTTTCACTTTCTCTCTTCTTCGCTGTCACAACATTTCATTTCATAGCACTTAACCCATCACATGATATGGTCAATTACGTCATTGTGCATCTTAAAAGTGGATATCCTGGTTTGTTTCCTCAGAGATCTTTCCAAGAACCACATCTCCTCCCTTGATACCAGCCTGTTGGATCGTCTCACCGGCCTCCGAGAGCTGTGAGTACAGTTAGTATGTTGTTCAATTTTCATCAATACCCAACCTATGTGTCTATCTGTATACTTTAAAAAAAATCTTTACTCAAGAGCATGGTCGTTCAGTTTGAGAGCATGACATATTGATTTCACGTTCGGATTTTTTATTGCGCTGACTCAAAACCCTTCGCTCGCACTCAGATATACCCTGCTTGTGGGGCGGGACAATTTCCCTTGTCATCATTTCACCTGGCTTTCTATTGGTTGGGGAATTTTAACAGACTTGTTGCACAAAATTGCCCAAGAGCAGAAGAAAAAAACCAAGAGCTGGAGCGCAGGAAATCTAAACACAAGCAGAGTATCTTTGACTGTGAGATATGAAAAAAAATGCATCTCTGTCAATCCATCTAACTATATCTATATATCATCTATGTTTTAGGTATCTTCAAGGGAACAGGATCAATGTTCTCCCTAGAGGTGTATTCTGCTGTGGGCCACTCTCCGTCGTGTAAGTACAGTGTCTGGAGAAGATGAGGACCTGGAAAACTAAAGGTTCTTAGTAAAGTAAAAGAGAGAAGCGAGGGAGAATGAGGAAGATGAAAAAGGAGAGAAAGAAAAGTTTGGTTTAGTCTGGATTTAAGTAGGCAGAAATCCCAGGAGTAAGCTAGCTGAACCAGAAAGCGTTCATGAAAAAAACACACCCACACACACTTTATATTGCACACACACACACGCACACGCACACACACACACACACACATATACATACACACCAATCACTGCACAATTAAGTTCAATTACAGCTTACTGCTCCAGGCTCCCAGTACCTCCTTCTATCCCTCCCTCCATCTGTCCATCTCTCCCCCTACTTCACCCATTACCTTATTTCTTCCACCCATTGGATTGGTGTTTAAGTGTGTGTGTGCGTGTGTGCGTGTGTGTGTGATGAGAGAGGACTCTAGCGGTTTCCATCAGTTCCTTCCAAAACCACCACACAACGGCCCCATTATGTAGCCTTACTGGATAGAGGAGAGAGGGAGGGATGAGAGAACAAGCGAGAGAAGCATGGAACCAAACCATGGAGAGTAGAAGGGTAGAAACATCACAAGTCTGAAATAACGTCTGCTACTTTAAATTGTGTTTATATTTTCTTTGTCATTCGAGTTGTGTGTTGTTTTATATATTTGAGTAATATGAGCTATTTCTATGTCAAGAGAATGTGAGAATGTTTTTTCTCATTGATAAACACAAATCTTCAAAATCATTCTGGATGAGTGCATCTATTCACAATTGGATAATAATGCAGGAGAAACATCCAATGACTCAATTATTGGCTTTGGATTTTTTTGCCAACAATTAACTCACATTGCATAACTCTTGCCAAAGTGATGGTTTGATAGTAATTGTCACAAATCAGATTAACCTGTAAGTGAAGGAGAAAGACGGGCTCTTGTTTGACTTTGATGATGTGTCTGTTTTATTCCATCAGCGATTTGAGCAACAACCAAATCACCACCATAGAGGAGAGAATATGCGACAACCTATGTAATTTAACTCAAATGTAAGTAATCACAACTCATTGAACACCTCTTTTTCTGTTGTCTCTCTAATAAATATGAAATAAGGAATAAAATATAATTGGACCCTGGTTATATATATAATCACACATGCACATACTTAGAAGTTCAGCATGATCACACATGCTTTAAAAAAAAGCAGCGTGTTTCCAGTGAGCTCACCTACACACAAGATGAATGAAGCTTTGTTTTAGAATGGAGTGGGAGGGAGGGAGTAGTAATTATTCCTCACCAGGGCTCTAGATGAGAAATGTGCTTGTGCAGAGTTTATATCTAAGTGAAGCAAAATGTGTTAATTGTAAAAAGACCGAGGGTCACATCTTAGATTATATTACTGTTCCCTGTCCTGTTTTTTGCCCCTGGCTCTTTCCTTCTTTCTCTACAAAGATAACATCCTTTTGTTATGTCGTAGCAGGAAAAGCACGGGTGTAGCTCATAATGTTAATGTTGATAGTTCTGCCAAACATACCTTTCATCTCTATTTAACTACGTTTATGGTATCTTGCAAGATTCACAAAATGATTTAATTAACAGGAAACCTACACATATACTGTAATTATTCAAAATTCCTTTTTTTTTAAATCTCAGAAAATTTTGCAGATATTTTTAGCATTTTACAGTTTTCATTTATCAAGATATTTACATTTACAGATATTTATATTTTATTGCAAAAGCTGAAATGTTTCACGTTATTTAGTTTGAATATCAAAGTTAATTTACGTTTGAGTGGAGTTTTATCTCACTTTTACGTTGGGTCAAAAATTGACACAATGTTACGATATTTTCATTTTACAAAATGTATTGAATCTCATACTACTTTGTGTAGTTTTCACAGTGCATAACAAAGTATCAGAGAAAGCTTTAATAATTTCATGCTGCTAAAATTTGCTAGTCACAGTAATACTGCCATCTTTGCTTTGGCTCACTGATCAAACTGCATTTTAAGCACCAAATCCAGTATGGTGTAGAAAGTAGAGAATGACAGCTTTAATTGTTTATCACATTAGCACTTACAAGATTAAGAGTTTAAACAAGTATGCCTCGCCACTCCATTTATTTCTCGTCTTCTCTCCTCTAGCGACCTGAGCAGCAACCCCTTTGACTGTGACTGTAAGCTCTTCCGGTTGGTCAGCTGGCTCCAGGAGAGAGGGGTGCAAGTCCGACGTCCGGACGCCATGCTCTGCAACCACCCTCCTGAACTCCGCCACCAACCCCTGCTCAACATCAGCCTGCTCACCTGTGGTATGAAACAATACACACCGACATCAATCAACTGCATGTTTGATGATAAACTAATTGACCTAATGCCACAAACATAATCCAATAAGAAAGTCAGACATTAGTTGCTGGTTTGGACAGAGATGGGCCAAAGCTGGTTAACATTATAAATATATATAAGCTGTATTAAGTGACCCTTTAATTCTTTCCCCCCCTGTCAGGTCTGAACTATGCAGCCTGTGTTGAAAACAGTGTAGGAGGGGGACGGAGTGAGCTTGTTATCTTCACTTCCTCCACACCCGGGAACTTCACTCGGGAACAGTGTAACAGCGTGTGTTTTGCTGCATCTCACTGTTATGGGGGCTTGGGGGCGAGGCACGAGTGTCTCTGCAGCACAAACTCCAAGCCCAACTTAATCAGTGAATCTCAGTGTTCGCCTGCCTGTACAAACCCCCATGTTATGAAGGTATGTAGCACACTGTGGTCACTGCAATGCAAGATCTTCAGTCAAGTGTTTGCTTTGTAAAGAGCAGCTGCTAATGGAGCCCACCTTCTCTATAGTTTCCTTCTCTTGATTTATTCCTTCCTTTTGTAAGCACGCCAAACAGGATTTCCTCCTATAACCCACCAACAACTTCCCTCTTAGGACTGAATGACTCTCTTACATCCTCAGATTCAGATTTCCTGCACGACTGCTGCATGGAGAAACCCAAAAGACCTGAAAATCAAGATGTTGTTTATTTTCAATTGGAGCTGTTCATAATTTTAATTATAACCACATTTCTATTTAAAACCATACAAATTTGTGCTTTCTTTTACTTTTAAATACTTGTGCATATTAGCTCAAAGCCCTCGATTTCCTCACATGGTTTCCTTTGATTCACAGGAATGTGGGTGGACTCTGGCTCTCGATGTGTTTAAGGTGGACTTCTCCATCTCACTGAAGCCGCTCCCACTGCAGAGTGTCCATGACCCCGTCGCTTTGGCCGCCACTTCCTCTGTCACCCCGGTGACGCTGTCCTGGGACTTTGGCGACCTTTCATCCCGGGTCAATACTACAGGAACATCCCTCACCACACCAACTCATAAATATGGACTTCCGGGACACTATGCAGTCAGTGTGATGGCCTGGGCTGGAAACAAGGAGGTGAGACAGAAAGAAGTGAAATAATAATAATTGATTCAGATACACACAATAAAACAACAGGTGGTTTTCTCAATATGTATTGTTTTCTGTTGGTGTATATTCAGTATTGTGGCCTGTGATAGAAATCCTTTGCTTGCTCATGCTCAGGTCTCTGCACGTGGAGAAGTGACCGTGACAGTTCCTCCCAAACTGGAGCTGCATTGTCCAACTCTTGCTGTGGCCAATAAGAGCCTAGAGTTCACACTTGTCAGCTGGGGTGCTGTTGGTGTGGATGTAGACTGGAAGATCACAAAGGATGGCGTTCAATTTGCCAAAGGTAAGATTCACACAAGCTGTGATCATCTAATGACTCTCAGCTGATGGCCGTTTAATAAACCAGCTCGGAAAGTGATCCCAGTCAATCTGATTAGCTTTGTGTTACCTTTTCTGCACATTTATTTTCCTTTTCACAAATTCAGCATTTAGCACAGTTGCTGAAATATTAGTTTAACTATTGAACTGACAGCACTGTATAAATGCACGTTTCTGAACAGTGTTGACTCTCTGCACACGTTGACTTATCATCGGCTCTCTAGCGTGTGCGTTCAGAATGTGTTGTGTAGTTTATGTAACATAGGATTAACTCAGAACAATTTTTTTTCCCCAATGACTTTTTCGAGCAATAAAATAGCCAGTGCATGTTTCCCTGATGTTGTGCGCCTTCAAACAATCTGGGAAATGGCGTGACTCACACATCTGTCCTCCGCCAGCTTCCCCTCACTGTCCAAAAGACGGGGTGTACCACGCCGAGTCGTCACGCTGTTTTCAGATAGTCCCGGGGGAGTTGAGCTGGACCGATGCTCGACAACAGTGTTCTGACCGCGGCGGGGATCTGGCAATCGTCAGGACGGATGCACTCTGCAACCTGCTGGCACCCAAAGTCACACAGTGAGTTTTGTCTCTCTTTATGAAGTACAAAAGTAGGGCCGCAGTGTTTCTCTCTGTGCAATCATTTTTTTTAGATGTAATTCTTTATGTATATTAGATTTTTTTCTTAATTTCTTTATCAGTTTTCCTCAAAATAAAGACCTTATTCTTTCAGTAAGTGCTCATGTGCCAATGTGTTAGTATCACTATGTACAGACAACACATAAATATATATAAATAGACACATAAATAGATATCAGTGTTCATACTATATCAGGCTCTGTAGAAAGTTGGCAGGTACAGAACAGACAAGCTGCCAGCTCTGTGACAATATGCGTCATCCCAGGTTGCATTACAAAGTTAACAGTTCTCACCATGTTGCCGTCTCTTTGCGGAGGCGAGCCAATGAAACACTGAAACAGACAACAAATTCTCAAAACAGATGTTGAACTTCCAATCACTGACAATCAAAACAGGACTTGGATTGGATGGGGGTGTGTGTGAAACATGTGTTTTTCTTGCTTCTCCCCTCCTGTCTCAGGCACATTTGTCTGAATGTGACTCTTGGAGTTTTTTCCCCTGCATGCTTGTGCTGTTCAGGCATGATGCCTTTGATCAAGTTCTTTGTTTGTCTATTCATTTTGTATCTGTTGTTCTGTTTATTCTGCGGCTGTGCTAAAAAATAATGTTTTAATTTTTTCTGTGTAGCACATATTCCGATGCGAACGGATGATGACAACGAGCTTTGTCTTGGCAACCATACACAGTTTCTTTGTTCAAAAACAGCCATGTTTCTTTGCGTCATCCACTGCACATCTGTGTGATGCACTATTTAAGGATGTCGCTCATGGCTTTGCTACGACGAAAAAATCCGTCGGACCCTGCACTGGTCTGAAGGCCTCCTTTAGGTTGGAGAAGGTCGCAAAAACACACATCTGTAAAAGCACAGCTGCATTGTAACTCCAACACCCTGGGAGGAGGAGTCCACACGTCATGCTGTGTGTGTTAATGCGAGGGTAGAGGCCCTGCCCTCGCAGACCTAAGTGGATGAGAGAAGAAAAAACCTGCTGCAGGTGGAGCTTATCGCCCTCTCCTCCTCCGCCCAGTGTGTTTCTCCACCCCCTCGCTTATATAAGGAACTGCTCTTTTTTTTAATCAGACCTTGTTATTTTTTTGCCACAAAGACCCTTTTTCTTGTTCCCTCTCTGCTTCTAATTCTTAACCCCCGATCCCCTCTCTTAGATGTCGTTTCCACAGATGTGAGTATTCAGCCAGTGTAGAAAAGTCTGATCGAAAGAAAGAAAGAACCTGCAATTATTGATTGTTGAAGGCAAGCTAGCGCATAGTTCACTTATTGAGAAACACATTGATTCACGTTTGATGTTTTGTGGGGAGGTTTGTGTGTTGTGTTGTTCCTTGTTCAAGGAAAAGACCCTTTTCAATCGTTAAATTATTAACCCTTGATTTGCCTTTGTTTTCGAGGATCATTTCATGCAGATTTTCTTTTCTTTTCTTACATTTGGTGATGTTTGTATGTGTGTCTTCTTTCGTGTGCACTTCAAGTAAAGGAGCCTATTTTCCAGCTGTCAAGCAGGCGCTCTGTTAATCTCTGTGTTACCTGTCCTTTCCCTGCCCCAGGGAACGAGGCGCGTGGCTTGGCTTGAGTGACGTTAAGTCACCAGGAAAGCTGCACTGGGTGAACGGCTCTGAGGCGCAGGAGGGAGAGGAGGGCCTGCCGCCTCGCTCCCCGATATCCCGTGGAAAAGTGTGCGTTTCGCTCGATCAGCGAGGTCAGACCAGTTCACATCCATGCAACGCCAAACGCGCCTATGTCTGCCAGTACAGGCCTCAAGGTAGATTCCATATATTCACACACACACATACACACACACACACACACACAAAATGTGTGCACAAAAAATATGAAGCAGCTCAAATACCTAGAAACCCATAATCGGGGGGAGGAAATGGAATCTGAGGCGAATATCCTCTACACCTAAGTGGTTTGGGGTAAAGAATTTCAATCTTCTTCATTTTTATATAAAAAAAAACATGGCACAAATGAGTGTAGCAATAAAAATCCTACCGCTTCCTTCATAACTAATTACAAGCGCAAGATTTGCTCCCTGAAGCCCCATTTATAATTGGAGTACACTTGGCATTGAAACAAATTGCTCCTTGTGTAAGAAGCATCCAGAGACTGTTCTTTATTATGATTAGATCAGAGTAATGTGGCACAGCATCTCCATATTTTAATCAAACTAATGCACTCTTGTGTCTGGAAAGAAGCAGGGTCATGTTTTCACACTAGGTGGACAGGGAGGAATGGAAAAAAATGATGTGTAGCTAATGTAGTAATTATGTTCCCCAAAGGCCACATACATAATGAACATGTCCTCTTTCTCATTACCACCTCCACCAAGGTGCTTTAAGTTTTCACCCCTGTCCCTTTGTTTGTTTGTTTAAGTAAGATTATACATAACCAACTAAACAAATTCCCAGGAAACTTGGTGGAAGCGTGTGGTATGGGTCAGAAGGGAGCACGTTAAGTTTTGGTCCGGATCCAGATCAGGGGGCGGATTGAGGAATCATTTTCACTTTATTCAACATTGTGAGATAGGGTGTTTTTATTTTTACATTTTCACTGATTTGCCAGGGGAATAATTTTGCTAGAAAAAAATTCAGCAACATTTAGAGACTGATGAGTGTATGCAATTTTGTGCGGCTGGATTGAAATCAAGGAGACTGTTCGGTCTGTTTGTTGAGGTATGTGCTCTACTGAGTGCCATTTTAAGTTTCTTTATGGATAATCAACATTCTCGTTTTGATTTCATTCTTTTTTTCGACCTCTACAGTGCGTGTTCCAGATGCAGGGATCTACACTGTGGGGCTGCCTGTGTTCACCTCCCAAAATCCTTTGCACCGTGCCTCGTCCTCTCCGCTCCCTGTTCCACAACCGCCCAGCAGTGGAATAGAGGTGAGGAGGAATCTCAGCTCGTCAATGTTCATCGTATTCTCTTCCTCAAACCTTCTTTTGTCAATCGTTCTGTTTTTTTCCTCTCACTCAGGTGCTGTTGTTCCCGGCTCTTAGCTTTGTTCAAGCAGGTCGTCTGTCCTCCCTTGAGTTTGTCACTCAGGAACTCAGCTCACAAATCCAAGTTCGATTCCAGACCTACAGCCCTCACTGTCATTATCCAGGCCTGCACCTGCTGCTGCCCAGTGAGTCATACACACATGCACAGATACACACTAACACACACTCGGCTTGTAAAACCATCCACACATTTGTGGTGAATATCAGCAGGTGTCAAAAAAAGAAGAAAAAAACAAACTATAAGCCACCTGCACTCACTAACCTTCGGTTAGATAAAGATTCACACACACACAACCACACACACGCACATACACACACGCACACACACACACACACACTCACACACAGTGACCAACGCTTGTCTAAAGTTGTTAGGTAGTTGAACATGACAGAGGAGTTTGAAAGGAGACAGAAAGTAGGATGACACAGAAGAGGAGCGAACAAGACCAATCAAGGTCACCTCCCTTCTGACCTCCTTCCTATTCTCATCCAGACACAGCACTGCAACACTGCGTGGCACATGGCACAGAAGATTGAGATGCTTTCTGTGTTTTCTTTTGTACACCTCCACCGAGACACAACAGAAAGATGAGGAGCAGAGAGCAGACGCACATGAAAGACCTGAGAAACAAATCCACAGAGAGAAGAGCGGTTGTTTTGTCTGTAAAACTTTCACTTTGTGAAATTTGTGAATGCAGCAGTGGTCAGTGGAGGTAATGACATCACGCAGCTGCACTATAAATCCCAGAGAGCACGTTTACTCGACCCCACTCAGAGATGGATTCAAGCCCAGCACGCTAATTATGTTCCCACTACAAACACACTTTTACATATGTGCACACTTTCTGGTGTTGTTTTGCAGAGCTTTTCTTGTTTGATTTCTCTTTCATCCAGTAAAACGTGCAAAACATGTGCAGTTTATTCTTCTCAGATGTAAGATGTGACCACACTGACCCATCAGCTACACATTGAGATTTATTTGTCGATTGTCTTTATGCTTGTATCCACAGCCATTATTTACATTACATTTCATTTAGCTGACACTTTTATCCAAAGCTACTTACAATAAGTGCATTCAACCATGAGGAACAAACCCAGAACAACAAGAATCAAGTAAGTACAATGTGCTTCAAAAAAGCCAAACTACAAAGTGCTACATGTGCCATATAAGTGCAGTGAGGGAGCAGCAAGCCGATTGGCTTGGCCATTATGTGATAGGGTTGTCTGTCCATATGGAAGTACATATGCCCCACTGTTATGAACACAATATCTCAAAGGTTCAAAGATGAATTATTACATTTTGATGGTCAATGGTCAAGCTCTATGGGACCTCATAACACACCGAGAACAAAATAATTCATACATTCATCCATGACAAGCAACACCAAATAGTTTTTTATTCAATTTCTTTTCTGCATACAGTTTATTGCATGAGTCTGGACTGACATCAAAGTAAACAAGTGGTTCTTTCTTCTTAAAATATCACATGGTAAAAAAATACTTTTATTACTTTTGCTGCTGTTACTTTTATATACCAAACACACAATTAGCAGATAAAACATGAAGCAATTATCTAAGTTAAACTATCTAAAAGTACATAAAATCGTTACTGTATTCTGATATTCAAAGATTTGGTCTGCTCTTTATTCTTTTGTAACATGGTATAACTTTAAGATAAAATATATAAGAATTCTTCATTTAAATGTCTAAAAAAGTTATATATTTTCCTGACTTGTTCACAACAATGTTCAAACCCAGAGAAATCCACAATTTCACTCAAAATATCAGGACATTTAATTTTGATCGCCTGCTAGCCAGCGAGTCAGGTCAGGTAGATTTTCATCGGCAATGATCTCACCCAGCATCACGGCGTCATCAAACATGGTCTGAAGTTTTGGTTTTGAGTAAGAGACTCCTAGTGCCTGTGGTTACATATTGTACGTTTAAAAATGAGAAGTTAATGACTGAAAGAAAAATCTGTCTTGTTTCTCAGGTTGTGGAGGTCCAGCGTGTGCTCCAGTGGCTGTTTGTGTCCCAAATGACACCAAGACTAGTGACCCACCCTCTTGCCCCCAACTGAAGCAGTGGTGTCCCTTCCAGCACCGCTGCCTTGCACTGTCGAGTCCCTGCCAGCCGTCGTCCTGTCCTAACTGCAGCCAAACGCACCGCCTGCCTCCTGGGGCGCTCAGGCCCCGCTACACCCTTCAAAACGAGGTGGTCTTCACTCTACCAGCAGGACCAGCTGCTCATGTAGTGGTGAGAGGGATTTATTTTGCCTCCAACATTACTCCAAAGTTATTTAAACAGGGAGCGAAGCTTTTGAATTTTTGCTTTTGAAATACAGAAAACCTAGCTTAACTCAAACTTCAGTTTGAGGGTGTTTACAGCCAGATAGGATAAACAGGGAAGGGATTGCAGCTGTTGTGGAAGGTCCGCCATTTTACTGCAACAAAAGAAGCAGATTATGCTAAGACTCAATAAAGACGACTCTTCTATTTGTATACAAAGTTGGTAATGTGCAATCTTACCTTGATCTATGTGACTTTGATTTGTAATTGCCTCTAACGTACACTGTCCTGTTTTTCCCAGGTACAAGAATACCTGGAGGACCTCTTGGTTTCCGGCGGCGATGTCATCGCCCTGCAACATGATGCCGGCCCCAGGTCCTTACTCCGCTGCCAGTCCTCCATACACTCACAGTGGCGACAACCTGTTCTGGCCCTCAACCAGTCAGAGTGGTTCTGGATAAACAACACAAGACATTCAGCAGATAGATCGGCTGACTCTGACGCCGACTCTCTGCCCGACCCGGAGCTTGACGTGGAGGTGCTGGTGGAGGATGGCGAGGGAGGGTGGCTGGAGGAAGTGGTCTGCCCCATCAGAGTGCTCTATGTGGGACAAAGTGAGACCCAGCTGCAGGGAGCACAGCTGTCTGCTGGTTTACCGCAGCCTGGACTCTACAGCCTGCTGGTAAGACATCAAAGCAGCGTGTCATATCCCAGCATGCACCTATCAACATCCATGAGGAGGCCAAACTAGAATGTGGAATATACTATTAAATATATATTTTTTCCTGGAAGATTCGTTTTTTCGAATGACTCCAATGTGAGATAAAGCAATTAACTTTAGATTTAACATTTTGCAAAGGAGTTTATGTTTGAATCTCCCTATAGATCAATTTAATTTATTGATAATTTTTAACAATATGTTTGCATGTGTTTTCAATGTGACTGCATGAAAATTAAATAATCAACCCCAGATAAGTGTATTAATCTTTGTCCTTTATTTTAGCGCTTCTATAATAATTGAGACAAAATTAACTTTCAGGTGACCTCTGCTGAGCCAGCATACCCAGCCTCAGCATCATGCCCCCTGCGTGTGGTGCCCCCGCTGGGCTTGACAGTCCTCCACCCCCTCCCCCAAAATGGCTCCTACTATCTGCAGCCCAACAAGACCCATCTTCTGCTCCGTGTCGAGTCTCGCTACGCAACACAGGTATCTCGTCGGGGCAGCAATCGCAGCATCACCTTCCAGCAAGAATGTCCATCAGCAGTTTCATCTGGTGCAGCGCTCTGTCGGCCCGGACTGAGCTCAGGGACAGGGGTCAAGGTCACCGAGCCCAGCCTGTACGCAGTCCTGGAACTGAACCTGGGAGCAGAAGAGCAGAGGAGTCCAGTACAGGTGGAGCTGGAGGCACACAGTAACGTGACTGAGGCCAGCCTGATTATAGTTGTCCACCTGGAAGAGCCCCTCAGAGGACTGGTGGTGCAGCCGCACCCTGCCCGCCGAGTGCTGATGGAGTCAGTTGTGGTGAGTGTATGTATTTGTGCATTTTTATTTTAGATATAAGAGGTTCCCATGCATACTGGATAACCTGGAAATTTAGAGACTTCTTTTCCATTCATCTAAACAACCCCCTACATAAATCATCTACATAAACTTTAGTATGCATTATGTTTTAAATCCAATTCACTGTTTTTAAGAAGCTGGTTTATTCTCTCCTGTAACTCCTGTTACTGTGCGCTACTATAGGTGCATTTATCAACCCAGTACAATAAAAAAACAAAGCTTTGACAATAACTCACACTTAACAGTTTACCTGTGATTTATAGAGAAAAAGCATAGTTATAGAGGAAGATCATTGTTGTTTTTTCTCCAATTTTGATGTTATGAAGGACATGCATATAAGCCAGTGTTTACAGTGACGGCCACATTTCAAGTGTTCAAGTAAGTCAAGTTAGAAAACATTTAGGACTAACGACAATAGCTTATTGTACAGTCATCAGTGATCATCAGTAGTCATCACCTGTAATTAAGACACTTAATCATGAACCCATCACAAATTTTTAATTTGTCAATAGGAGACCATGCCTGGTGCTTGTATATTGTCTTCATCACCACTGCTATGATATCCCTTGCATATTGATATATTGTGCTACATATTTATCTTAAATTTGACCATGTCCTTGCAAGTACAAATGGTCATCCGATTTGTACTTGAACCCTGAAACCCCCATGTTTCATTGGTGTCAGTCTGACAACTCATGTTTGAAATGTGGATTACAGCAGCAGAACATAGTTCAAATTTGGCGCCCAGGCTCAGCTCACTCCCCCAGATTGCAGAGATATCATGGAGAAAGTGAAATGGTCTTTTAAAGCTTTTAAAGACTTGATGACCACTCAAAGTGCTCAACAGTACCATTCATGTGTTGTATGAATATGTTGAATGTGTGCCACGTGTGATATTGATAGGTTGTTTATATATGTCTGTTACAGAGCTACACAGCATCAGTCCTCGAAGGCTCCAGTCCCACGTTTAAATGGACAGTGGACGACAAACCCTACTTCACCTATTACAACACTGTTCTCAATGTCATCTACCAGCACGCTGCCGTCTACAAGCTCACCGTGAGAATAGGATTTTTTGGATTCAATTTATATGTGACAGGTTTTCTTTTAGTCTCAACACTGACAAAATGTCTCTGCACAGTTATTATATAATATAAAATAGTATTATAAAAAGGAATTATATTTTACTTTTTTATTACAGTAGTAGTAGTAGTGTCCATTCTAATCCTGCCTGTTTGGGACAGGCTCTTTACTTGGCCTGTGGTGATGCTGTTTGCAGCTTTCTCTCAGGAACTGTAAAAGTGACCTGCAGTAATTAAGCTATAGCAAGTAAAGACCATCTGCAGGACTCAGTCCACAGAACCCTGAAGCCACTGCTGCTGCATAAAGAGCTGTTCACCTGTTTGTCAAGCGTTTGGTGAAGTTTGACTCAGTATGCGGAACCCCGAACTGGAGAACCAGTTGTTGTTGTCTTGAACACGCTGTTGTCCTGATCGAGGTCACTTGCATCGATCCCTGTATGATTAGAAAATAATAGGCCTGGTTGCGTGTCACTCAAAGTGCAGTCAGCCAATCAGAGGAGGGGCTCAAGGCAGCCTGTTCTGTCTGCACCTCCAGAGAGAGGCAGAAGAGGCAGTTTTTTCGACTTTAAACCACTGATGTATCATCTTAGGGCCAATACCTCAAATTCCATCCCAGAAAGGTGTAAAATATGGGCCCTTTAAGCAGCTGTTTTTCTGACCAAAAGTCATAATGCCAAAGAGACTCAACCAGCTAATATTTACTTTTAAGAAAGTCAAAACCAGTTTATTTATAAAATGTATAAAAATTGATTGAAACACTTAAAGTACCGATTAGTCTAATTTACTGCTCAAAACACACGTGAGTGAGTGAAACTACATTACGTTTGCTGACCCAGTGTTGTCACATTAATGGTTGACTTAGTGCCACCGTCTGACTGGTAACTTCTTTGTCCAGGTGATGGCCATGAATCATGTCAGCACCCTCACGGAGCACTTCAACGTGACAGTGGACCGCCTGCAGCCCATGGCCGGCCTCTCTGTGAAAGGCGTTCCAGATGTGGTCCCACAGGGCTCCACTCAGACTCTCACCACTTCTGTGCTCGTGGACATGTCTGTGGCCGCCACCTTCCGGTACGTGCAGAGGGGGATAGATGGACAGAATCATAGATGGATAGACAAATAGATGCTGTCTTTGGTGTTTGTTTGTTTTTTATATTAAAAACTGCCTGTTTTCTCTCTGTCTATTCTTCTTTTCTTGTTTTTGAGGCAGTCACGGTACATCTGTTTGTATTTGGCAGCTAGTTTCTTCTCCTCTATCTGTCCCTCTCTCCCTCTTTCTCTTTTCTCTGTTTTTGCCTTCCTGTGCACCATAATAGCAAGGCAGCGTTCATACCATGCAGAGCCTTGGATTTATAACTGTGTGGTTAGCGCAGATTGCTGACAAGAATTTTCCCTTCTGCTCGGCTGTTTCCCCCGTACTTTTTTCCCCCTTTTCTTCCACTCTTTCTCTTTTTCTCTTTTCCCGACCTCCCTCTTTCACATTCCCACCCTCCCAACTGTGGTGCACTCTTTCACTTAGTTTCCCTCCACTCTCACCATTCTTGGTCCAGAGAGGCTTCCTGAGTTTTGAGTTTCCACTTCTCTTCTTCCAAACCCTCTATTGCCTTGTCAGAGAAGATTCCCACTTTCCAGCAGCGTGTGTGTGTGTGTGTGTGTGTGTGTGTGTGTGTGTGTGTGTGTGTGTGTGTGTGTGTGTGTGTGTGTGTGTGTGTGTGTGTGTGTGTGTGTGTGTGTTGCTCTTCATCTAAGCTCCTCTTTTAATGGTTTTACGTTGTTTCTGTTGTGTTGCAGCTGGTTTTTTGGTGACGGGGGATATGAGGAGTTTGAATACAAGCCTCCCTATGACCCGGCCCTCCTCTGCCCAGACTCCCCCAATCAGGTCCTCCTAAGCAACAATGTCACCTATATCTACTCTCAGCCAGGTAACCCCTCACTCATCTTCCATTCTATTAATTTAACTAGAAGTGTACTCTGGGAGTGCAAACCTCCGCCAAGGCTAATGCCATGTCAAAGCCGCATTTCCCATTAAGTATCTAGACTGTGGCAGCCAGCCATATTCTAATTTGTCCTGCCACAGTTTCATAATTATTCAAAAACAAACTTCTCATAGTAACATACGAGATCTTTAATTTTGTGTTTTTCTCCATAGCTGTGTTTGTTGTATGCTCGCACTATCCATATATTTGTTAGCGTCCACGCAGATAGTCAGACCTCATAGTTTTGCACGTACCCGCAAGTGCCATGCAATTTGTTTTTCCCGCAATAGACTCTGTGCTTGTCAAAACAAAATGTATTCGTTCTTTCCTAAGTTGTTTTTGCGTAATCCTGTTAACTAAAAGACAGGCAAACAAAACAAAAGCACAACCTCCTTAGCGGAGGTGAAACATGGAGGAGCAGTTTGTAAGTTTAAATATAAGTTTGAAGGTTCTACACGGATCTTCTCATTTTCATTGATTTTAGCGCCTCTGCGGTAGTGTTTCCACTGTCACCTGTCGTAAAAACCTTGGTCCAGACAGCAACCAAGGTACATGATACAACATGAAACAGGGACTGCATCAGTTTACATGCCTCTTCTCAGACAACTGGCTCTCTCTGCTCTGAATGCAAACTGACAGAGAGATTCCTGGGCGCATGTTCCAAAGAGCGACAAGTAAAATAAAGACCATCTCCTAAAAATATTAGAACTGATTTAACCTAACCATTTGAGTCTTAAATACATGTATACAGGTACGAGATATCCATACTTCCCCACTCTTATTTTGGGCAAATGGAACATCCCACTTGAGACAATACCAAGTCACTCAGTGTATAGGGGCTTAAAGTTCGCTGTTTGCAGGATGCATAGCAATGAGGTAATGTATTGTAATTCTCATTCTGATCTCATCCAACTTGTTTGTAAGAGACCTGGAGTTGGCGAGGAACCGACTCGGAAGTTCTGGTCTGTACGGGTTAGCCTTTAGCCCAGAGCGTAGCCTGACTCGCTTCCCCCCCGCTTCTGTTTCCTCTCCCTCCATGTGATGTTGTGTGTCATAAAGAGGCTGCAATATTAAAACAAGATTATATAGCTAATTTTACCACTTTTGTCTCGCTCTCCAATTTTTCCCCTCTCTCTGTACAGGAATTTACTCTGCGCTGGTGTCAGTATCCAATCGTTATGACAACATCAGTCGGAGCATCAACATGAGTGTCTACAGCATCCTCACACGTGTTGATATACAAACAGAGCCACAGCTCCTCCTCGCTGGCAAATCAGCTGAATTTGAAGCTCACCCTCTACCCTCACCCTATGGAATTCAATACGACTGGCACTTTGGAGATGGTTCAGTGCCATTACAAGGTCGCCGCGTGGTGCAGACCTTTTCACAGAGTGGCAACTTTAATGTGTGTGTATCGGTAAACAACACCATCAGTTCTATGGAGGCTTGTGCTGAGATGTTTGTATATGAGGAGATCGAAGATCTAAGAGCGGAAAGCTCATCTCCAACAGAGCTTCACAGCCCTACTGCTGTGTGGGCCCGCCTTGCTTCAGGTAATAACATCACATGGACATTCTCCATGGGTGATGGAGCTATCTACTCTACATCTGAACCTCACGTGACACACAACTACAACAAAGATGGCAACTACACAGTAAACGTGACCGCCTTGAACGCTGTGAGCTGTGGTTGGACGATCCTACAAGTGCAGGTTTTTGTCTTCCAAGTGATAAGGATGGAGCCGTCTGGGTGTGTCCAAGAGCAGACTCCAGTCAAATTTCAAGCCTGGGTTTCCGGTAATGAATCGGCTCATCTATATGAATGGTGCTTCGGGGATGGAAGCCCCAACGAGACACACCAAGGCAACCCCAGAGTGTCACACACCTACTGGAAAAGCGGAAACTACCACCTCTCGCTGCTTCTTTCCAGCGGGGTCAACAGGGCCACCAAGGCCAACTTCTTCAACTTGGTGTGTGTGCAGCCAGCTTTGACCCACATAAGCCTTCCCATTGAGAAATCCCTCTATGCTGTTGGCGAAGAAATTCGGTTCCTGGTCAAAGCTGAGCCAGGGTTTAACTACTTTTATCAGTGGGACTTTGGTAGAGGGGAGGACACTGTGCTGGGTTCTGAGAATGTTTTGATGATGTATAAACACCCAGGTCGGTACATGGTGACAGTCACTGTCTTCAATAACATCTCCAGCAGTAATACCAGTGTTGTGATTGAGGTTCTGATGCCTGTAGGACCAATTGTTATTCAGCACAATGGCACCAAATACAACAACTTTACACTTGAAGCACCGTATTCTTTCACAACTTCCTCCCAGGCCTCCGATGTCAATTACACCTGGAACTTTGGGGACGGGAATCTGTTTGCAGGTCAGAATACCCTCCACACCTACAATATCTCAGGAAATTACAATATCACACTGACAGCAGCCAACACAGTTAGCAGGAATCACACTACTCTGCCTGTTGCTGTGCTGGCACCAATCCGTGGGTTGACTGTCAATGCCAGCTTGGTTAACGTCCCTCTGAATGCCTCGGTTCACTTTGAGGCCCAAATGGAGAAGGGAGATGGCGTCCGGTTCTCTTGGATCCTTTGTGACCGTTGCACCTCAATACCAGAGACCCACACCATGTTCTACACCTTCCGCTCTGTTGGAACTTTCAACATCATTGTGATGGCTGAAAATGACGTTGGAACGACACAAGCGAGCATCTTCCTGTTTGTACAATGTGAGCTGGAGGGACTGCAGATTTTAGCAGAGGAGGAGATTGGAGGAAGTGGAGGCACAAAAGAGAACAGCTGCTGCTTTGCTACGAACCGCCTTCTCCACCTTCAAGCTGGACTAAAGGAAGGAACCAACATGACATTTACTTGGAACATCATCAGAGAACTAGACCCAGCCAGCTCAAGCTTCAACATAACCGGAAAGAACGTGGAGGTGAATTTCTCTAAACCAGGTCCATGTGAAATCTTCCTTCGGGCCGCCAACCTCCTGGGCCAGCTGTCCATTAACAGAACCATCCACTTCCTGGAACCAGTAAAAGGCCTGTACCTGCAGATCAGCAACAATCCAGTTGCAGTCAATTCGCCAACTAACTTCACGGTCTTGACCATGGAAGGCTCAGACTTGCAGTACCGCTGGTCCGTGAATGGGGATACTCTGATATGGAACAAGTCCTGGAAGACCCACACCTTCAGCAGTCCTGGCCAGAAAGTAGTTACTGTGGAGGTCTTCAATAACATTAGCTCAGAGGTTGTTTTAGAAACTGTCAGTGTCCAGGAAATCATTTCTGGACTAAGATTCACAGCTACCAACGTAACAGACCAAAATTACATAGCAACAGGCGCTAATGTCTCACTCCAGGGAGAGGTCCTGACAGGAACCAATGTGACGTGGACATGGCTGATAGATGGAAAAACAGACACAGGAAGGAGAACCTCCCTGGTTTTCCACGAGCCAAAGATGGCCTTCATTACTCTAAATGCCACCAATGATGTCAGTGGGCAATTTGTCTCCAGGGAGTTCTTTGCTCAGGACAAGATTCAGGGGTTGGAGCTGAGGGCAAGTAAGAAGATTGCAGGAGTCGGCGAGAAGGTGGAGTTCACCATTTCTATGGCAGCAGGGTCGGACTTTCACCTGATCCTCAGCATCAGTGGAGATGCAACTGTTATCACTCAACCCAACCAAACCTATGTCCACGTGTTCAGTAGAGTGGATACCTACATGGTGAATCTCACTGCTCACAACCAGGTAAAGTCAAGGACATACACGACATACATTATAATATGTTATCAATGCTTTGGCTTTTCACTTTTCACTAAAATGATAAAAGATAGAAGAAAGACCTGTAGACATAACATTAAAAACAGCCAAGCCTTATATAGATTTGTTGCCATATACGAAAAGTATAACATGTACAGTTCGATAGAATTTACCAATGAACCAATTAATTTCTTCTTTCTCTGCATATACGTTTATACATAAGGTTTATTAATCACTGCCTCACATGTGAGCACCTTTACACATTAATCAATCTAATGACACACAGACAGTAGCGTCATGGAATCTTGGTATGTGTGATTCTTCAAAGAAAGACCTTGACATTGGAATAGCACTTGCCAGAACTCTTACCTCTGCCCTGGCCAAAACGTTCCATCAAGCTACACCAAATTTTACTAGAGCCATAGATTTTTCCCTGGGAAATTGGTGAAAACGTCAAGAAAAAACCTCACAATGTTAAGCATCAAAGTTGTATGGGTTCTTTACTGATCCATACCACATTTTTTTCCAAGTCTCTTGGTAACCCGTTCAATAGTTTGTTAAATAGTCAACAGACAAACAAATATACAAATGCAGATTAAAAATAACCACCTCAGCAGATGTAGTTATAGTAGATATGTGCCTGAATCATATAATTGAGCATATTGTTGTTTGTTTTCAATTAAAATATATCAGAATAATTAGAATTATGGTCCAGTACATTTTCTCTCATTTCTCTTCTTTTGAATTAACTGAATATATGGACACGATAAAGATAATTAAGCCATTCTAATAAAAATGCAATGTGACAATCCAGGTGAGCTCCAAGAGGCGGCACCTCCAGGTGGAGGTGATGGAGCCTGTGCGTGGACTGTCCATCTTGGGAAGCTGCACAGCAATTCCTGTCGGTGTGAAGAGACTGTTTGTGGCAAACATCCTGACAGGCAAACCCGTTAGATTCCTTTGGACTTTTGATCTACACCACCTGCACAGGATTTCACAAATGGGAAAAGAGGTCAGCTCACTCAAATAATAAAGCCTTTATAGTTATGATTTACACCACATAAAAAAGCAAAACAGATGTAATGTATCTCAATGAATCCCCCAACTGCAGGTGTCATACATGCCAGAGGAGGCGGGTTTTCTGACCATCTTCCTTAAGGCTATCAACGCCCTGCATCACCAGAACATCACCAAGCACATCCTAGTGCAGAACCTGCTGACGACTGCCTCCCTGTACGCAGCACCCCAGGACACGTTCATCCATAAAACAATAACCCTGATGGCTTCTATCACTCCCAGGTCAACTCCTGTGGAGTGTATGTGGGACTTTGGGGACGGTTCTAGTCCAGTTCATAACAACACCACAACTGTGGGTTATGAGTACAAACACCCGGGACACTATATGGTCAAAGTATGTCCCTTTGAATTCCATAATTCAATGTAGATAATTTCTCTGTTGGTTGATCCTTGACATGAGAACCTGTATTTAACAGATGCTGTTTGTGAAAGCTTAATTGTAATTTCACCAGCTTGTTTTTCTCTGTGTCAGGTGAACTGCAGTAACCTGGTGAGCTGGGTGTTGGCCCAGGTGGAGGTAAACATCAGTGTGTTAGAGTGTGAGGAACCAGAGGTGCAGGTGGTCCAAGCCCCTCGCTTGGCCATCTGGCGCTCCCAGCCCACTTTGGTGGAGGCCAGTGTCGATCTGAAAGGCTGTGTACGCTACGGAGCTCAGTACCTCTGGCAGATATACTCAACGCCCTCCTGTAATAATGACAAAGATGACCAGATGTCCTCTGGAGCAGTGACTCGGCCCTCTCAGTTACCTGTTCCAGTCATTCGCCTGCCAGTGGAGGTGGATGTGCGGCGGCTGCAGCTGTCATTACCCAAGATGGCTCTGGTGACAGGAAACTACAGCTTGGTGTTTTCTCTGTCATATGAAGGCGTGCCACTGAGGAAGGCTGCGTGTCTGCAGCTGAGTGTCATGGCTGCCAGGTCAGTAGAAAAACAATTCCTTCCATGTAAAGCTGTCCATTACTTGTTCACGCCCCTCTTTATTTTGGTTCTAAATAAGCAATAAGTCTGCTAGTTTGATGCCGTATGAAATCAAAGCAACAATCCACCAAAAATCTTTTTTAGATTCTTTAGTCACTTTTAATTCATTCTAGTACAATGGATTCTAATGGTAATCTACTTTCACAATAAGACTATGTTGATTTATAGAATAATACGTTGTTGCCATGCACACAACTGTACACATCTGCATTTGTAGACAAGATGACAGAGAAGCCAAAGAACCATGTCGACGAACAATGTTTTTGGGGTCTGGCACTAAACGTTAGCACATTCACTGCAAGCTCAACTACAAGCTAACTTGATGTTCGAGCATTATGTGTCAAAACAAATTGACTCACTTGCAGCTAAACATCGATCAACATGGGTGAACCTGGCCTCTGAGGATAAACTAGCGGGTTGGATAACTTCACTTAAACAGCCCCACGTCAAGTAAGATCAAATGACATAGCAAACAGGCAAAAGTTATGAGTTTCTTGTCCAATAAACACAACACAAGGGAGGTACCTTTGGCCTCTTGTAGCTCTAATCAAAAGTGAAATATGCACAGATTTTCACTCTTGTTTGGTTTCTTACTGAGCGAGCTCCAGCTAGCTGGTGCTAGCTCCAGCACTGGTTGGTGGTGTGTGACGTAAAGCAGGTCATAAGGTTCCAGCACGGAACACCGCAGTGACATAGTACAGTTCCAGGTGTCCATGGGGCGCTGTGGCGATTCTCCCTTTTATAAGTTTGTGTACCATTAAAAGGATTTGAAGATGTCATTTTAAGGTATAAAAACTACTTAGTGTTGCTTTAATTTTATCTTGTTTCCTCTCTCAGGCTGATGCCCATCATAGAAGGAGGCACTTACAGGGTGTGGTCGAGGACGCAGGACCTGCAGCTCAGTGCGGAGCAGTCCTACGACCCCAACTTGGACCCATATAGCCAGTCACTCCTCCACTACCACTGGGAGTGCCAAAGTACCTCAAAGGTAAGAACAGGCATAACATGAAAGTTGTCCTCTGCTGTTCTGCTTTGGCTCTCGTGATTAGACGGGATGGTTTCTTTCAATATTTGACTTGAGTCTAATCGAAATAAGAGAGTGCTGAATTGTCAAAGTCAACTCTCAAACTCTTTAATGGTGAATTTATGTAACGTGATTTAGAGCGCAGACTTTATTCTGCAAAGGAAATTGTGGAAAAGTTGTGTAATGGTCATCTGGTTCTGAGTTCTGTAACCGCCTACAGAGAGGCCTGGCAGCATTGATGTGACAAGGAGAACTCAGATCAGTTTGTGCCTCTTTAATGCTGAGGGTATAGGACTTGGTTTTAGGCTAATGGTTAGAATTAGGTTTAGGTTCAGAGGCACTGAAAGAACGCTTATGTAACGGTTTACTGATAAACTCAGCATTCCACAGCTTGTGCTTTGCTCCCTACCCTGATAATTATAGACTTTCACATAAACCACAGACACACATTACACACATACACACACGTATGTTGTGAAAGATCACCTTAGGGAACTTTACATCCACATACATTCAGTATCTTAACCTAACCCTAACCTAACCTTAACCATTCGACCCATAAATTAACCTTATCCCAATTGACAAAACTATATACAAGAGGACAAGCTGTCCCTACTATTTTTAAGTCTGAATATTGTCCTAAAAGTTATCATATGACAGAAACACACTCACACAAAGCTGCTGTAAAAATAGAGTGGATAGTGATAGAGTTTTGTCCTCGCACCATTTTTGAGAAATTTCGCTGCATTTTTAAGAACAGGCCTCATCGCCACATTGTTGTCCAAATAACTGTGGAGTGGTGACTCATTCACTTGCACATTGTGGATGTTGCCGCAAGCAAAACACAACTAATGACCATTATATGTTGTGCATTAAGAAATGTTTTTTCTTGTCTATTTAATGTTGCTGTAACAGTGAAGTTGTATCAATGTTACATACTAAGCTGTGAGTAAGTCTCTTTAAAGTAAGTCTCATTATATCTAATTTCCCAGTTTGACAATTATCTGCTTTCGTGATGGTCCAATCTCTGCTTGCAGGGTCCAGAGCACTGCTCCACTTTGAACTTCGGCTTGGGCTCCAGCGGCCCAGTGCTGGGAATCTCTGGCTTTGAGCTGGAGGCAGGCGTCGAGTACACTTTCAAACTGACTATCAGCAAAGACGGCATGGCACCAGAGTCCACCATGCAGACTGTAAGTGCACACAATCTCCTTCTCATGATAAGAGAGGCATATTTTAAGTCTGTGGTTTCCAACTTGGGAATGTAATAATAATAATTATTAAATATTAATATTATGTCAATAAAAAGAATAAACAAAATATTTGTTTTGGAATTGATCTGCAGTCTAAGTTTGTGGTGAAGGTTATTGGGGAGCTCTGTGAAGGAATTTCCGTTGAAGTTCATCACAGACCTTTGCAGACTTTACAGTTTCTCGTTTTACTCATGTCAGTTGTACTCACTTATCTATTTATTCACAAAATATTGACATCTTTGGTGAATTGATTAGCAATGCATGTGTTACTGAAGCTTCTTCCAAAACAGATTAAATAGGAAGTGGCATTTAGACGGTGAAAAAAATAGATAAGGTAAACAAGAGAGGAAGCAAATGTGGTGTAAATAACATGGCATGACACAGTGGAGGGACTGTTTCCCATGCTATTGTCTCATGTCGTGTGACAGGTGTTCGTCCAGAGTGGTCACATCCCCATGGTGTATCTGGAGTGCGTGTCCTGTAAGGCCCAGTCCTTCTACGAGGTCAGCCAGAACTCATATGTCTACCTCAGAGGGACCTGCACCAACTGCCAGGGCTTTCACCGTGGGGTAAACAAACACACACGCACACACACACACTCATAATGAGGTCACTGCTTCACAGTAGCGACAGTGAAATCAACATTTCCAGACCCTCTCTTTCCTTCTCCACCTCATCTCCTCCTCCCTCCTTTATTCAATCTTTCCCTGGGATCTGTAAAGCCGGCAGTGTGTGGGTGTGAGAATGAGGTCATTGTACAAGCAGAGGGGAATGTATGTTATGTCCTTACCAAAACAGAAAAAAACACTTGTTGAGTCACTGGGCCTCAAATTGCAAATACCAGTTGACTGTGCTCAGCTGTTCTCTATCTTACTCACTTTTTAAATCATTTCGCTGTAGTTTTCACATGTGGAAACAAAGAACAGCATCAACTGGAAAGAGGTCCAGTCTACATCAAACATTTCAGTTCATTAAGTCAGTTGAACTGAAATGCTTTTATAGTAGGGCTGCAAAATATATCTAAAATGTAACGTCATCGTTTCCCTCTCTCTCTCTTTGTGTCCCTCCCTCTCTCTCTCTTTGTGTCCCTCCCTCTCTCTCTCTCTCTCTCTCTCTCTCTCTCTCTCTCTCTCTCTCTCTCCAACTCGCTACAGTTTAAAAATGGATTTGTCTGTTGCACATTCGTCATCCGCTTGCTCGCTCTTTTCCTCTCTCACTCTTTCTATCTCACACACACACGCACACACAAACAGTGTGATCAGACACATGTATAAACCGAGTCTGGGTAAAAACAACACACTTTATAAACTTAGTATATGTATGTAGAGCTGAAGGAGATGGCGACGCGGTTGAGCGCAAATGATAGAGGCAAAGAGAGGAGGAGCAATAAATAACTGACAGAGACGCTAAAAACCAAAGGTCCAAATATTTATGAAAAGACTTTACATGATCACTTTTGAGTGGAGCTGTGCATGGCTCCCTGGTGTCTGCCCCGGAAAGCTGTGCGCCTGCTACCGGCTGTGGAGCTGTCCGTGGTCTCTCGTCAGTAGCCAGGGACTGTTTATGTTTATTTATCGCAAGTCATATCGTCATCACGGTATTCAACAATGTTATTGTATATCGCATGTTTTCCTAATGTCTAGCAGACCTATTTTATAGTCTAATATTCCAAAGATGGAAATAAACGTTTTCCATAGACACAGTTTAGCCAATCTGTGAGACTTTAATTTACAATTTGGACCATCAAGTGGACATAACAATTCAGAATCAAGTAATCCACTAGTTTCTCAACATTATTCAAACATATGTCTGACCCCGTGCCGTGCCATACGTGTCAATGTCAGCGTGAATGATAATTTCTCTGGGATGGCGACCTGTCCAGGGTGTGAGCTCCAGCTCCACCAACCCCTACAATTCTCAAAGGATATGCAATATATGGATGGATAATTGTAAAAGTTAGTCATATGTGACATCTAAGTTTTGTTGCTAGATATTAAGGATTAAATGTCATCATCAACATTGAACAACATCAAAACATTTTTTTAAAAGTAACATGAAGTTGTCCTTACCTTTGATATTTTTTTAAGTTGTCTACCTACTCAATGTTGCTGTTTGTAAATTCTCCTCATCTGTCTCTGTGTCTCAGCGTTGGAGTGCCATGACTCTACAGAATGAGACTCTGGTCCTGGACTCCTCCTCCACCACCACTGGAAGTGATCGCATGGATCTGGTGCTGCGGCAGGGCGTCTTGCGCCACATAGACCCCTACATTTTCACCCTGCACGTGACAGACGGCAGTCTGGACGGCGAGGGCGTAGCCTCCATAACGCTACATCACAACATGCCCCCGACTGGTGGAGAGTGTCATCTGAGAGGTGGAGGGGAAGCAGAAGTTGAGTACGGAGATGGTGAAGGCTGGAAGCTGCGCACGCTGCTGGACAGGGTTCACTTCAGCTGCTCAGGTAAGAAAAGTACTCAAAGTATAAAAGTAAAAAGTTCCCTGCTGAAGGCCATTTCTACTGGCTGTATCTGTGCAAAGCAAAATGAGACTCATGCCACATTGTTATAGTTTGAAGTAGAAAGTAAAGCACTTATACAGATAAATCTACTGAAGTACAGTAACAAAGCACTTTTACTAATCACCAATTGCCATCTTTTCCTCTTCTCTGTCTCCTCAATTTTTTGCAACCAGGTTACACTGATCTGGGCGACTCAGAGTCTCCGTTGCTCTACAGTCTGCTGGTGACGCGCTGCAGAGAAGACTACTGCGAGGACTTCTGTGTGTACAAAGGCAGCAGTCCAGAGCATTCGGCCTTCCTGCCTCCAGGCTTCAGCTCACCCCGACCACGTGTTGCGGTGTCCATCACAGTGGAGGACCATCAAGGAGCTGCCATCACTGCACTCAACAAGTAACAACATTTTACTTGTCCCCAAAATTGGATCCTAGGCAGGATTCTGTTTAATGTTTCCCCTTTAATTTAGAGTTTTCTCCGTATTTCCCTTGAAATAGCTTTATGGTTGTTAAAAATTGTCTTATTCCACACTGACAGTATCACAAACAATATATATCATGTTTTAACTTCCACCAGCTCTTCACTGAATCTATAGTATTTAACTAATAATTACAGAAATCTGTCTGTCTGTGGCTCGCCTATCTTGAGAACCATTTACCTTATCGGCTTCACATTGGCATGTGTATTGTTAAGGGCAGAAGGAAGTGCAGTGTTGAGTTTGGTGCGATTTGGTGACATATGGATAAACTTTGAATAAACAGTTGACCAGCGTTCTGTAGCAACGGCGGCCGGGACTCATCAGGATAAGGGACATTGTTGATCATGACAGTACGCCAACGGCTGCGCTAACGGAAACGTCTGAAAGTGTTAAGGAATTTATTTAATCCGAGTTTAAACAAAACTATCCTTGCAGTGACATCTGTCCACAACTATATTGTTGAGTTGTAAACAGAATATTAAATAAGAGTTCCTTTTTGTTTTGTGTTTGTGCCCAGGTCCATTGAAGTATGGCTGCCAAATCCTCCCTCTGGGTACAGCAGTCTTCCTCACTGGCTGTCTCACCTGACAGACACCAAACTTAAAAAGTTGCTGGAGCAGGGAGACTCCCAGAGGGTCAGAGAGTTATCACTGGCCCTTATCACAGTCCTGAATGAGGTAGGAGAGGTCACACAGCATCAATGAGTACATCCACACTAGTTTATAGTATATTAAACATACTTATACCTGTATTTACTTTCTCCTTTCAGTATGAGCGGCTTAGACAATCAGCACGGGTGTCCCGAAACGAGCGCGGCTACAGAGTCGGAGTTCGCAGCAACATCACCAGAGCCCTGACAGCTCTGGATCTGAACACTGTCAACGACATCCAGCAGACCTCTGCTGCTCTGGCACAGTGCACGGTGAGTAAGATGAGAAGGAGCGGGAGGTGGGAAGGAAAGGCTAGAGGGCACGAATAGAAAGAATGAAAAATAGGGAATTGGAAAGGCAATGAATAAAGTGAGAAAAGATGGAAACGGAGAAGAAAGCAAACAAATGATCCGTTCCGCACGTGTTTTCCAGGCGGTGAGCCGCGAGTTCATCTGTGAGGAGTGTCAGAACAGCACTCTGAACAAGTTGGAGTCCATGCTGGAGATTTTACAGACTGACACCAAGCAGGGCACCGTCACTCCCACTGAGATAGCTGACAACATCCTGCACATCATGGGTAAGACTGAGAGTTTGCTGTTATTGAGTGTTTTCATCTTTCAGGACAATGTGGATGGACAAACTGTTACACACATCGGGAGCTGTCAACTAGTCATTTATTCATGTTCATCTATTGCAAAGTGGAGGACAGCACCCTCTCACTGCGGTTGTTTACCCAGATCATACACCTGGTCTTTAAGAGGAGACAATAAGAAACAGTCTGCCAGAATATCTTCTGGCAGACTTCACACCTACCTTGTCTCATTAGGACCCAGACTGTAACACAGAGTTCACTGGCAGAGAAGCAGAGAATATCCAGGTATTATGGTGAAAATAATATTGTACATCAAGAATTTGGATAAAATGAAAAAAAATATTTAGAGTACAATAATTCTTTGCTCAAGAAGACATTTTTTTCGGTGTTATAAATGACTCAAGTACAAATATGAAAGTACAGGCTCTCAAAGTATAAAAATAAAAAGTTTCTACTGGCTGTATCTGTGCAAACTGAGACTCATGCCAAATTAATGTAGTCCTTGTGAAAACTCCCTGAGTGTCAGACTGAAGGATCAAGTAGAGCTGCCTAAATCTAGTATAAAACTACCTCTCTTGCTTATAGTGTTGCTGTATATAATTATACAGGTTCAAGTTTAGTCAAGATCCCACAAAGGTCTTTCTGTTCTGTATTTCTGTATTTTTCTATTTTTTGGTTTAAAATGATCATTTTCACCACACACAAACCTTATCTGAGTAGCACAGATATTGGATGGATACACATTGAGGGAAACCGTGAACATCTTCAGATTTATCAGGGATTGGATCACACTATTTCTTGAAAAGACCTATACCCACCCACAAACACTCAAGATATATTATATGAGAAAACCAACTGCAGTGATAGAAATGTCACTGCTTATTAACCTCATCGTTTCCTCCTATGTTGTCCTCCTATCTCATATCCTCCCCCCACTCCAGGTGATCTGATCCATCAGGTCAGCCAGTCAGCCTCCCAATCTTACTTCCAGCCCACCTATGTGGATTCCCCCTCACCCGCATCCACCTCCTCCCTTTCCTCTTCGGGTGAGGAGCATGGCGGCCCCCTGTTGGACCCCTCACCCTCGTCATCAGAGCCACATCCTCTGCGAGTGGCTGCGAAGGCTTACAGTCTCTCCTCAGTGCTCATGATGATCCTCTTGCATGGCCGTGTGCTCAACGAGGAGCCGCTGGTGCTGAAGGGGGCTGAGATCGCTGCAACAGGAAAACTGGCAGACCCCCAGAGCCTGCTTTGCTACCATGGCAACAACAGTCCAGGTGAGCAAGTGTACCTAGTGAGTGACTCATGAGTTAATGAACGCTACGTTTTTGTAGGTGAAATGTTAATAACTTCATAATCTGTAGAAAATAGACATTAAAAATATTGTGACTAGATGTGTTTTTTATCCTCTTCTGTTCCTCCCTCTATTTTCCAGAGTGCCAGCGCTTCTCCATCCCACGAGCTTTTAACAACAGTCTCGGCAGAGCTGCTGCAGGAAACAGCATCATGCAGCTGCTCTTTCAGGTAACATCAGGAAACAGCTAACATGACAGAAACCACTCGATCAAGTACAGAGTTCTCCTTTAGAACTTTGTCTATAGATCTCATTGTTTCGTCATCAAACACTGAATGAAATAGCTTTTACCTTCCTCTGTTTTCCCTTTCATTTTCTCCCCTGATGATTTGTATCCCTCTCCTTCCTTTTCTCTTTAGGTGGAATCCAACCCCTTCCCCTTCAATTACGTGGCTAACTACACTGTCTCCACTGAGGTGGCCTCCATGGAGTTTCGCACTGAAAATGGCACACAGATCCCAATCTCAGGACTGGACGACAGTCTCGCCATCACTGTTGCCATCAACAATGGCAGTAGTGCTGAAGTGGGCGTGGAGGGTTCCGGTAGCGGCGGGCTGCCCACAGCTGGAGCCGTTAACATCAGCCACTGCGACTCAGTCGTGGTCAGGGTCAGCGCGGGCAACACGAACAGACAGGCGGGGCTGTTTGTGCAGCTCAACTTCACTTCTCTGGAGGGTGAGCTCTGATGCTCACAGTGCACACAGTCGGGGTGGACACACTATAGGAACATGTGAACAATATAACATCAATCTAATACTTCAGACATACTGATTGCTTAAGCAAACAGTGTTGAGTTATTGAAGCTGTAATTTAGTAGCAGTGTTATGTTGGTGCCTGGTGCTTTATAATCTAATGTCATTTTATCGTGATATATATACTTGCGAATTCTTCAGTATTCAATTGGAGCATGAGAAAGTCACGATGTGAATGTTTAACGAGCTTGACAATATTAACTATTATATTGACAATAGATTCATGAAATACTATCTATGGAGGCTTTACCATAATGGGTATACAGAGGTTAAATGTAACATTAAACCCACAATTGTATAACAGTTTTTTTTTTTTTACTGTTTTATGCTGTGTTCTTTACTGAATTCTTGTTTTCTTCCTCCAGATGCCTCAGAGATGGACAACAGAGTCGAGGATCAAGAGGAGCCATTTATCACAGCTTACCTTAATTCCCATGAAGGGCCGAGCGAGTTCAACTGCACAGACCGAAGACGTATCTCACTCAGTATGACCAGGGGCCAAGATCTGGACCACAAGAAATACACCTTCTTCCTATCACCAGAGTAAGTGCCCTAGTTCATTCACTGCATTTAACATGATGTGTACTGAACATGCACTAAGTAAGTTTAGAATATGAAACTCGGTGCGGGTCTATTATGGCGTTTATGACCACACCTGAACATATGATAGTGCTCAGAACAGTATCTGCAAGCACACAACCTTACTCGCAAGCCAGCATTTCTGCTCCACGTGCACAACTGTGGTTCCACAAGCAGGGGGCTGAGACCAGTGTGAACTCGCCCATTGCGAGGCGCCCCTCCCCTCCTTCAATTGGTTAGTTTGAGCACTCCAGTCCCCAGCCTAGGTCTGATCTACTTAACCCCCTCCCCTTCATTTTTTACAGCAATTGCAAACTTTGTGGATCATATATACCACTGCTGTCGACACAAAAGCCTGTGTCACATGTGTTCTATGCACTATTTATTTGTGTTAAGGGCATTATAGAATTAACTCAACATACTTTTTCCAACGATGACATTTCTCCGAGATAGTCTTGATGACTAAGCTGCCTATAAGGGGGTTGGAAAATCACAGATATGCTGGGGACTAGAGTGTTCAAAGTGACCAAAGGAGGGAGCGGAGCATCAGCCACTGCCCCCTCAAAGTTCAACATGACGAATGACGAGCACGTAGGGAAGGGCGAGTCCGTGCTCCTCTCAGCCCGTGCTCATGAAGCCACAGTTGCACGCGGAGCAGAAATGCTCGTTCTCAATTATGCCTTTCAGCTTGTGAACAGTGTTCTGTGCACTCCTGTCATATTCAATTTTTACACTAATTAAATTACATAGTCGACAGTCTGTCCTTAAAGCTGGAGGCCTGTTTATTTTGGATATAGTTTGCGTCACGTTTTTCCTGTGTTACACAGGTTCTATGACACCACACTGGACTACTTCATCAACGTGAGTACGCCCTGCAGGCCTGGCTCTCGGTCTGTGGGTGTTCGCCTGGAGGTTGGGGTGTTTGCCTCTCTGTGTCAGTACTTCAGTGAGAGTGACAAGCAGTGGCGCACTGATGGCATGGTGCCCCTGGCAGAGACTAATGCCAGCAGAGCCTTTTGCCGCACAAGGCACCTCACCTCCTTCGCTGCAGGCCTGTTTGTACCAACCAACGCAGTCAGCTTTACGATGCCAGTCAGTATACACTCAGTATACACACGAAGATACACTCGCTCTTTGTGCACATTCGCCATTAGACACACACTTAAACCATTTCCTCCTTCCTCAGGAGCGTTCTGGTGCACCGAGCCTGGTCGTGCTGTTGGTGTGTGTGTTGGGTTTGCTCAGCTATGTTGTGGCAGCGGCCATCTTGCACAAGTTGGACCAGCTGGATCTGCGCCGGGCGGGTGTGGTTCCGCTCTGCGGCCGAGACGGTCTCTTCAAGTACGAGGTTCAGGTGAAGACTGGCTGGAGTCGAGGGGCAGGTGAGCCAGGGTCACTATTACACAGCTGTCTGGATGATTACAGATTTATATGTATTTGATTGTATATATGGCTTCTATATGTAGTTTCAACAAACAATTATTTTCATCATTGATCAATATGCTGATAATTCATAAATATCAGTCCCCTAAACATGCCTAATTTCTTTCATCAAGATAGAGAAAAAAAACGTTTTTTCATATATTATTTTTCCTTTTACTTCACTGACCCATACCAAATCCTTCCACTAAGTTTTGTGGTGATCCATTAAGTAGTTTTTGTGTAATCCTGCTAATAACGAAAACATAAACTCTTTGGCAAAGGTCAAATCAATGAAAAATGTCAATCACAATTTCCTAGATCCCCAAGGTGATATAATCAAACATCTTATTATGTATGAACAAAACACACAAATATTAACTTTATTATGATATTGTCATATTTAAGAAGCTGGCACCATCAAATATTTTGTTCTTTTGCTTGAAAGAGTTTATTACTTATCCAAATAGTTGCTGATTAATGGCCTGTTCATATTTTAGAAAAATCGATTTATTAAAAAAAATAACAAACATGACAAACTAGAGAAAAGAGTCTGCAAATAAATGACTCAACTTTTTCAGAAGCAAATTAATTAAGAATTAACACAAATCAAATGTTAATAAAGGTTGATCTAGCAGGTTTCTATCTGTTTTCCCAGGCACCACGGCCCATGTAGGAATCAGTTTGTATGGACGGGAGAGCCGCAGTGGACACCGCCATCTCGACAGCAGGGGAGCCTTCTCACGCAACACTCTTGATATCTTCCACCTCGCCACAGACACCAGCCTGGGCAGTGTGTGGAAAATACGAATCTGGCACGACAACAAGGGTACACGCACACACGCATGCATGCACACACACACACACACACACACACAGACACAGAAAGAATAGAGCTCTGTAATCACAACATGTTTAACCAGCTGATATATGAGCAAATCATTGTTTCATGACCTTTCCTCAGGTCTGTCCCCAGCGTGGATGCTACAGTACGTCCTGGTGAAAGACCTGCAGACAGGAAGCAGCTACTACTTCCTGGTTGAGGAGTGGCTGTCGGTCGACAACGAGAGAACCGATGGGCGTGTAGAGATTGAGGTGGAGGCATCAGGTACGAAACTACAATCAAATCACAGAAATGGGTTTTCATCTTTTCAATATGCTGCAAAAGTGCTGGGGGATAATTGTGCAGCTCCTTGCTCCTGACACGGCTCCTCAGCCTCACTGCTCGACTCCATTTTATCTCCTACTGTGAAGCTTTGGAATGAATTCAAAAATAAAAGTATCGGACGCAGTGTGCCAGGTTTCTGCGCGGGACCATTTTTATTTGATGAAGGATTTTTTTCTAAAAACGGACTTGGTGTGCAAAGACTTTACTCCTGTGTTCCTTCACTTTCTTTCAGAGGAGGCTGTGCTCCGTCATGTTCCCCGTCTCATGTGGTGTGAGCTGCAGAGAGCGCTGTGTGAGAGCCACCTTTGGCTGTCGCTGTGGGAGAGGCCTCTCCGCAGCCCCTTCACCCGCCTGCAAAGAACCACTTGCTGCACTGTGCTACTGCAGCTGTTTCTGCTGGCCAACACACTGTGGTACAGCATCGTGGTTGACAAGAGATACAGGTACAAGAATGTGTGCTGTTGGTGTTTTGGTCTTTGTCAATTACCACTTTACAACTGCTGATCTGTTCCAATATTTGAATGCTGTCCTGTGCTGCAGCCCGTGGGCCGTGTCGCAGCTGTCTTCGTTGAATGGAGAGACTGTGGCGGCCGGAGTGGTGACCTGTCTGATTGTCTACCCGCTCTACCTGCTCATCTTCACGCTCTTTAGAATGAGCCGCAGCAAGGTAACACCAAAACAAACATCAAGGTTTCACTGCTTCACAGAGGCCAGATGCTAAATCATTTCTCTTTTTGTGTGTGTGTGTGTGTGTGTGTGTGTGTGTGTGTGTGTGTGTGTGTGTGTGTGTGTGTGTGTGTACATCAGTGTGTGTCTGTGGAGCAGGTACCACCACAAATGGACCAGGAGTCTGTGGAGATCGATGACTTCCTGGAGAATTCTATGGCTGGAAGCTCCTTCCTTTTCTTTAATGGCGAGGTAAAGTCTGAGGTCTGAAGTATAGGATTTAAAATTGAACAGAGCCTGATGGTATTATAGTTAAAGTTCTTGATATATATTTTTGTTTATTATACTAATATGAAATTAAAATGAATGCTGTGGTTCTGGTCTGGCGGTTCTTTCTGAAAAAAATGAAAAATGCAGTTGAGCAAGAAAAAAATTATATTTTCCCCTGTGAGGTCATTAGTATCTCTCTCTCTCTCTCTCTCTCTCTCTCTCTCTCTCTCTCTCTCTCTATCTCTCTATCTCAGACCAACTCAGAAGAAACCAATGTCGATTTGCCCACACCGTCAACCAAAAGGTGAGCTGCTCTGTTACCATGGCAGTTGATTTAGATAACATGTGATTTAATGGAATACGAATGTCAAGTATATTTTTCCAGCTGTCGGACTAAGCTAGGGCCAGAGCCGAATAGAAAAATATATAGCGTTAAAAATAGAAAAGGTTTGCTCTGAAAGGGACTTGGATGCAAAGAGAAAAATGTTCCTCTCTTGAATGTTAAATATGAACTATTACAAAACAACTATAAATCCATTTGTCCCAGCAGCACTGAGTCTACTGTTATTAAAACATCATTATTGTTCTATATCTAATGAAACCACAGAGATAAATGTAAGTCGACTATTAGAGTGACTGAATAATTTGCTTGAGACTCTTCATAATGCTCATCTCTCACTGTGTTTCAGTGTGGACAGTTGGACCATGGCAGAGGAGGATACAGAGGACAGGGATTGGCCGGAGCTGTTGAGTGACGTGTCTGTGGTGGGAGGGGCGGGGCACGGAGCAGGACTGCCCAGGCTGAAGAGGGGTCAGGGGAGCAGGCACTTGGGTGTCGACATGACCTTTAACCCTGACGATGAGGAGGGGACTGAGCAACGCAACAAATATTTCACCTCTTCAGGTAAACACAGTAAGACGCCTTTAAAATAGTTGCTCAGATCAGGTGAATAAACTTTGCTCGTTGTAGATACCAGATACTTCTAATGCATCCACGCGTGTGACAGCCAGTGACCAGAGGAATAATGTTTTCAGGTGGTCGGTTTACTTGTCTTGTGAACACAATATCTTAAAAACGCCTTGAAGGAAATTCTTCCAAATAAGTACAAACATTCACAGACTCAGATGAACTGATAAGAATTAGGTGTTAAAAGGTTGAGGTCACCGTGACCTTACAAAAGATGTTTTGGTCTTGGTAATCCAACAGCTCCGAAACACCTTGAGGGAATTTCTTCAAATTTGTTGACTTGAACTCAAAGATGAACTAAATGGATTTTGGTGGTTGAAATTCAAAGGTCAAGCTCACTGTGACCTCACAAAACTCTTTTACCTCATGAACGTGTTGACTGTAATACATGATATGAATACATGAACCGATGGGCTGTAGGGTGGGATGTAGGCGTGTGTCCAGTGGACGTAATGAGGTCCAAACTGAACACATGCTGCTTTTCTCTCACAGATGAGGATCTGATCAAACACATCCTGGCAGATGGACAGAACTTCTTTCCTCAGGCCGATGAAAGTGAGATGGCCGACCTGTAAGTGTGATCTCTGAAAAAGACACAAGAGATGCAAAGAATTACCAGCAATAACCCTAACCCTGAACGAGATTAATTGTGTTTTACTGTGTGTCAGGTCGAGCATTTTCGGAGACAAGACTGAAGTGATCCTCCTCCAGAAGCTCAATGAGCCTCTTCCTCTAGAATCTGTCAGAAGGGACCCACCGAAAACTGCTTTCACCTCGAATACGGGTGTGTGTGTGGGTGTGTGTGTGTGTGGGTGTGTGTGTGTACAAATATACTGTACGTGTGTGTTTGGAGAAAGAGGAAATACATGTATCAAGCAACTAACATCTTAGTTAATGCAGTCTCATCTAACATTTAAGACTCACAAGATCAGTTACATGTATGCTCAGCAAAATCAGCCAACCAGACACAGGATTTACCTAATATGTGCCATAATGTTAAACGTTTCTTTTAAATCATATTATTCTCAGGGACGTTATCTTGAAAAAACATCTGTAATTTAAATTCTTTACTTAATAGTGAATTTATCAAGGAGTAATTTAAATGTGAACTTAACTACAATATGGTATATTTATAATCAAAAATAAATAATGCATAATGAATAGGAAATAGGCTGAAAGGGAAAGAAAAACAACAAACTGAAGCAGGAATAAAATTCAGTCAGCCAGCTCAGTGAAAACAATAGAGGTAAGTAACAGGGTTTTCTCTGGGAACTTAAACAGACTTAAAGAGTCTAAAATTCAATTATCTTGGCCTTAAAAATTCTTAAATACGTTACAATATTAGGGAATTAGCTCTTCAATATGTTTAGTTGGGTCTAAATTGTGTTAACCTTCATTTAACACTATTTCCATAGCATTTAAAATTGAGTTTCTCTTTTTTAAAGAGAAATGTTTTAGTGACATGCATAGTTTTTTATTCCACTTAAAAGTCCCAAACACAAGATACCTCTGGTTCTTCCTTCAGTGTTACAACATTTGTAAGTTTGATAAACAACTTCCAGTCATGTTTGCAACAAAGACCAGAAACAATGTTTTTTTAATTTCATCTTTCACCAAAGTTTAGCAGTTTGACGAATACTGGCTCTGGGCTGTATTGTTTTCAATAGAGTTGGTTCTTGTCTCAGCAGAAAATAAAGCTTATCCGAAAACCCCAGGGAATTCTATTTCCTCATTATGTTAGAGTGGCTGCTACTTTTGTACACTGTTGTTTTATCAAGTAAAATAAAACCGCTAGTGTTTTTTTGTTAATTGCAAAAAAATGTGCTGCCAATGACCTGAAATCTGAAGTATCATCCCAACACTACAGTCATTGTAAAAATCTTTGTTCCAAACTAAACTCAAACGTTCATCTGAAAGTAGATGAGTTATCTGCAGACTCTGCTTTACTGTTTTGGTCAGATTTCGTTTCTTTTGGCCTGGATTTAGCTTTAATGCTTCCCACATCCCCTGGACTTCTCTCCCTTCTCTAGTTATGACAGACGTGTGTCGTCCCAGGCGGTTCCCTCCCTGGTGTGGACGTGCCACCCTGTGGGGCAGCTGGGCGGTGATCGCTCTGGCCAATAGCGTCTCGATCTGGGCAGGCCGCGGGTTCAGTCAAAATGTGGCCATGATGTGGCTCATCTCCTGTTTTGCCAGTTTCCTGTGCTCGTGTCTGCTGTTGGAGCCAATCAAGGTAGACATACACACACACACACACACTCACATTTATATTCTGTAATCCTCTTTTAACACAACAATCCTCACTGTTTTCTGCATTCATGTTGTATGATTAGTTTATTCATATAAAAAAATGTCACTACAGTATGTATAATATGTTTTATGTAACAATTCGTTATTAAAAAGTCTCAAAACAACAAGACATATGTTATATATTTACTTGTACTATTAAATTATCCAAAACATTTTCAACAATGTTCAAACTCAGTGAAACACACAATTATATTTGAAAATGACGGGATGTTTCTTATCAACCTTTAATTGCGTCGTATCTGCTTTACCTGTGGCTCTGTCTGGTCGTCTCTGCTATAACTTCTGGGGCAAAAACAGCATGAACACAGGAAAAACACATTTCTAGCCAGTTAGTAAGTCGGCTGTTTTTTCTTCCACTGTTGTATTGGTCACTTTTAATGGATCAGAATTATTGGTTGCAATTTGCTTTGTAACGTGAATATAACTTTGATACGTTACCGCATCGGTTAACGTGATCTGCGTCAGGTAGATTTTCAATGGCAATAGTGGTGAAGACAACTCCCATGATCCCACGCTGCTTCATGACATCATCCAAGTAGGTTTTTGTTATTGTTTCATTTGAGAGACCCCTAGTGTCCGAAGTTACTTATTGTAGAGGTGGTGGAGCCCAAAAAAGAGTGCAAACTGGAATGCCAAAAATGTATTACAGAAACGCTGCAACATGCATACAAATGTAATAGGTTGTTATGTTTACAGCTTGTTGTGCTGCCCCTAAGTCGCCAAAAGAAATCAAGTGAGGCAGGTTTTAGAGAACCTGACCCTTTTGTCCCCTTGAAACACGTGAGAGGGATTTAAAACACACGTTTTCTTTCTTCCTGGAAAGCTGTGATTTCATACACTTACTGCACACACCCACATTTATTTCCATTGAATTCCCATCAGGGTGGGGTCCCGATGACACATTGTATCTCAGTTTTCCTATTTTCATTAAAGCTGATCAATATAGTAAATCACATAATCCATGTTGAACTGAGTAAATTGAACAACCTCTCAAGCTTTGATATAGATTTCCAAATCTCACTGCTCGGTTGCTGCTGTGCTCTCTGTCCCACAGGTCTTGTGTGAGGCAGCTTATTTTGCAGTGTGTGTGCGGCGCCTGCGTCCGGAGGACCAGGATGTGCTGGTGGAGTTCCCCCGTGTGGAGAGAGTGGTCCAGCGGGTCCCCAGGGTGAGACCACCGCAGGGCTTCGCTCTGTCCCAAGCTCGGCACCAGGCCCGCAAGGTCCACATGCTGCACACCATGCTGAAGGTGAGTCAGTAGATACTGTAAAATGGGTTAAAGAGATGATGTTGGAGGCTGTTTTTATACTACTATGATCTCGTAGAATAGATATTTAAATCTCTATGTCTTGATTCAGAACTAAATGTTTGGTTCTCATTTTCAGAATTTCCTGGTTTATATGTTTTTCCTGTTGGTGGTTTTACTCCTCAACTACTCTGACTCGGCCAAAGACGCACACGGCCTCCGACTGCGCAATCAACTGCAGCAAGTGCTACACACACCTGAGTATCACAACATCAGCAGGTACACACGATCAAACAGATTCTGAAATTGACCTCATAAGAAACTGTCCTGTTTTATTTCAAATTTAGATTTTTTTTTATTCTCCAAAAATGTCAGACCAATGTTAAAACAAGAGAGAAAAAGGTTTGTTTGTGTAGATCAGAGCATCAATAATGTCTTCTGGTCAAAGGTATAGACACTGTTTGATTTTCTTCAGTATGATCTTCTTCAGCAATGTGTGATGTGTCTTTTAGCCGTGACAACGTTTTGATGTGGCTGAATGAGTCCCTGTTGCCACGGTTACTGGACGACTCTGCCCTCCTGAGAGACACAGGAAGCGTGTTACTCGGCACACTGAGGCTGCGGCAAGCCCGCGACACACAAGGTGAGATTTAACCGTGGTCACTGAGGCTTTATTGATCTGAGAGAAACTCGCTGTACCTGTAAAGTCCGCTGCATTTAATGTTTTATGTGTAGCATCACAGGTCCTCTACTTTTATCTTTTCTGTTCATCTGTTTAATGAACTTATGCTCTGTCATGAGCTCAGTGAGATGAGATTGTCTCAGTTTGATCTTTTTAAAGCTGTTATTTCTTCCCAGTTACAGGTGGTGCCAGTGCAGGAGACAGTGTTTGGGGCTGGTTCCCTTCTCCAAATAAAGACGCTGAGGATTTTGGTGGTCGAGATGCAACCTGGTGAGAATAGGATTGAAAAGCTCGCCGTTACAAAACAGATGTTCACTTAAGATTCAGCCAGATTCAGTTGTATGTTTAACATCTGGTTCCCTTTTGATGTGTCATGTTCTACACTGCATTTCCTCCCACTCATCTTTCTAGGGTGTGGCGTTTGGGTCAAGTGAGGGCATATAACAGCGGCGACGTGGTGCAGCAGCTGAACCGAAGCCTAATGGAGGCTTCTTCCTCCTTACAGCAGCTGAAGCAGCAGCACTGGCTCAACTACAGGTAGTAAACACGACTGGCATTACAAGAAAAGGTTATAAAAAAGTCAAAGTTACAGTATAAGACTAGATCCTAATTCGAAGTCAGATTTATAAATCTGTATTATCTGCAAAGAAACTACTAAAATCCTGATTTTATAAACTCTCTGACTTCATTGACCAGGTTGTTCCATAATCCAGGGGCCAGGGGTGAGGGAGTCGAAATGGGGCTCGATGTGCATGTGTGCACAATTACACAATGATTCGAACAAAACAGAACCATGCGCGCTCGAGGCTTTAAAGTCCCCGCGGTGAAATTTGCCTACAGCCTGCAGTCATTAAAAAGTTGCACATGAAAATTTATAAAACATCAAACATTAGAATAAAACATAGAAAACAATCAGGGAAAGCATGTGCTAAGAATGTGGGCTCACTTTCAACAAGTGTTCCGAGAATAAGTGATGGCAAAAACAAACCTTTAATACTGTTTAAACCACATGTGGTACGAGGTCGCTGATATTCCGCTGGGAGCAACTCAGAGTAGATAAAGAACGGATGGTGAAAGTCTCAAATAGAACTTCCTGTGATGGAAACAGCCAGGTTAGATAAAACAAATAAAATCCTAAAGTCTGTTTCAGAACAGGAAGTGACTCTTGATCTTGATCATCGCCCATTGAGCGTGTTTTGTGTTCATCTGTTTGTTCACAGGACTCGTGCTGTGTTTGTGGAGTTCTCACTCTACAACATCAACACAAACCTCCTTGCCGTCTTCTCCTTCCTTTTCGAGTTCCCAGTTTCTGAGCGTGCCCAGTCCAGTCTTGACCTCCATGTCATCACGCTGTGGCCAATCACAGGCCTTGACCTACAGCTCCTTCTCACGGTAACCACTCGCAACCCCTATTATGATAAATACACTTTCAATAGTTTGTATGATGGACATTGTGTGCAGAGCAGTCTATGATGTAGAGTGAAGTTCGAAAACTTTGTCTTCAACCTACTTGGTTTATCTGAAAATATTTTATAGTCAAAGTTTTTCATGAAATGAAACTATTTGCAGAACATTTGCAGAACTCGAAGTAGATAACTACAGTAAAACTGCTAATAATATTGACCTCAAAGCTTCCACTGCATCCTTGTTGAATCCTTCTTGTCTTTGGCACCGTGAAGCGAAACATCTGCAGTGAAACTTTGTGACTCCTTGTTCTCTAGATCATTCTCCTTGCCCTGGTGTTGTACTTCCTGGTGCGGGGGATCATGGGCTTCCTCAGAGAGGGATACAGCTACCTGCTGTCAGCCTGGAGAATCCTGGGTCTCTGTAAACTGACTCTGGCTGCTTCTGTGTGCGGGCTGCACCTGAGCCGCTGCACCATGGCCAAGAAGCAGTGGATGTTGTATATGAAGCACCCGCGGGACGCCTTCACAGATTTCTACCCGCTGGCCAAGCAGAGTCAGATGTACACAGTCATGTCTGCGTTGCTGTTGTTGATACTGGTGCTAAAGGTAAGAGGGAGGGAGAGTGGGCTGATTATTAACATTATTAATGTAATGTAGAAAAACATGCAATATGTTTGATTATTGTAACTGTGGTGTAATTTAGTAGTCTCAGCTTCTTAGCTATCAGTTCTGTTATGAATATAATAACAGTGCACTTGGCATGTTATCATCTAAAAGAACATCATCACAGTTTATAGTAAATAATTTGATTTTCTTTTTTTATTGTCAATAAATCCAGCGAATAAGTATCTGTGTGTCTGAACCTTGATACAAAAAAAAAAAATAGAATAGCTCTCAGTAAAGCATATGCCTCTGTCTCCATTCCCGTTTTATTTGGATCTACACCAAATTGCACACACTCAGAAATATCAGTGCCCTTTTTTCATCAAGATCCATGAATTATTCTCTGAGAAATCAACAAAAATTCAGAAAAATGCCTTTGCCAAAGACTCCTGGATCTGCCTCCTGATCCAGATCCACACCAAAATGTACCGGTTTCCTCCCTGGCCCATACCGCATCCTTCCACCAAGTTTTGTGATGATCCATCCAGTAGTCACATGCATAATCCTTCTAACTAACAAAACAAACAAAAGCAAGCAAAAACATAAACTATAAAGTAAACATTTATTGAAAGAATGTTGTCTTCAGTAGAACTGTTGGGCTTGAGAATGAGAGCCGCAAGATAGTTGGAGTATTATAGTATCATTAAAAGACTACAAGTTTTAGAGGTGGGCTCAATATGTGTTTCCAGATATATTGTTCAGCAAATTTGTTTGTTTCCTTAGACATTACTGATTCAATTAATTAATATTATATACTATGGTAAGTGGTGATTACTATAGTGATAGCACAGGTGGTACTGTCAATAGTCTGTGAACTAGACACTGGCCCACAAATTGCTCCTTGTGTGTGTGGGAGTTTAGTCTTTTGACAACAGTATTTTCTGAATGAAAGCTATATAAAGCTCGTGGTGGCCACGACTATGCAAGTAAGGCCCAAGTCGTAATATGTCTTTTATTTAGTATCAAGACAAAATCACTTTGTTCATTTCCTCCCTCCCTCGCTCTGTCACCCTGCAGGCGTCTCACCAGTTGCGGTTTCTCAGAGAGTGGGCCGTGTTTGGCCGAGCTCTGCGGCGCTCGGTCTGGGAGCTGCTGGGAGTCGCCCTGGCATTGCTGCTGTTGATGCTGGCCTACTCACACACAGGACACCTGGTCAGTCTCTAGTCTGCTCCTGCTGTTTCTCTCTCGCTGAGCCTCTCTTACACAAACACACACACCAAACATGTCTTTACAGGAAACCAATTCTCCAATAAACCTTTACATAAGCATAACCACATATTTATTATTAGACCAAGTACAATAACAGCCTCACAGCCAAACAGCTGTACTGTTTCTTCAGGTCATCTCTAGCATAGAAGTTATAATTACAGGAACTGACTCTACAAAATAACATGATGACACATTATAGCTGTTTGTTTTATTCTTTTGTTTGACCTTTATTGAACCGTGGAGATGTGACCTGTTTTTGAGACAGCAATGTCAAAATGGATGGATGAATATGATACATGAATAGAGGAAAGAAGAAAAATATTATATTTTACTAAATAATAATGAGAAATGATGGCAAAGAGTCATTTTTCCAACAGAAAACTTAACCAACATTACTCTGTGTCACTGTTGAGCACCTTGTGCTTTCCACTGAGCATCGTTCTTTTCTTATGGAGTCTCTTTCACCTGGTTTTGACTCATCAGGACTATTTGAAGCAGGATAATGTAAAAAAAGAATGTTGCAATCAGTGAGACATTTCCAAACACAACTTCCCAGTATTCAGCTGAAGGATTTCACCTTGAGCCTGAAATAAACAACACTGTAGCTTTTCAGTGGAGCGCCACCATCAGGTCAGATTTCTTTTAATGGTTTGGTATATGACCAAATACCTGCAAAACTAATGATGTTCCCATGAGCCTCAGCTGTACTCGGTTCAGTGCTAATGTTAGCTCGTTAACATGCTAAACTAATATGACGGCCATTATGAATTTTATATTTACCAAACACCAGCATGTTAGCGTTGTCATTGTGAGCATGAGATGAAGATTCAGCTTTAACACATAAGGGTGCTTTACGTTCAATTCTGGTATCTATTTACCATTTGAATATAAGATTCATATGTTTATATGTGACATGAAATGTCAGTTTCATTTCTCTCTTCATTATTCCAACATGTATAACTTACTGTTTAAAGTAAATCCAGGTATTATTATTATATCCCGGATCCAGAAAATCTCCAGTCTATATCTTTGCTCTGTCTCCTTCACCGCAGCTCTTCCACTCTGTTCTGGACGGTTACGGCAGTGTGAGCTCCAGCTGTCTGTCTCTGCTGGGCGCTGGTGGACGAGGCCTGTTATCGTGGCGTCCCGGTTGGACGTTCACCGGACCCTCCAGCTCTGTCACCTCGCTGGTGTTCCACGCGAGCTTTGCTGTAATTCGGCTGGTGTTGCTTTGGTTGATCACTTCCGTGCTACTGAGGAACTACCGCCGCGCACGAGCTGAGCTGTACCGTCCAGCCGTGGATCTCCAAGACTACGAGATGGTCGAGCTGTTCCTCAGACGACTCAAAATGTGGATGGGACTCAGCCGGGCCAAGGAGGTACACTTCCTGTTTCATCTACAACTGTGATTCAGGGAAGAAATACAATAGTTTGAGATTAGTGATTCTTTTAGGATAAAATATGAAACGATTACTGTTAAAAGACTTAGGTCTACTTAGACAATGTGCATCAATTTCCCTACTTTTCCCCTGAGCCTCCATCTTGTCTTTTATCTTCTTCTTAGTTTCGTCACAAGGTGCGATTTGAAGGCATGGAGCTGCCACCATCCCGCTCATCCTCCACCAGCGACTGTAAGTCCCTGTGCTTGCCGCCACTGGACGGTCCCGACTCTCCACCCACACCTGACAGCGTCGATGCCTGCTCAGAGGCCTCGTGGCGCCCGGCCTCCTCCAGCCCCTGCAGTCTGACAGAAGCACCAGGGATCGGCTTGGGGCTCGGGTTGGGCCTGGGTTTGGGGCTGGGCCCCGGAGTGGTGGTGGGGGGAACCAGCTGGAGGGAGAGGGCAGAGACGGAGGCCTCTCTGAGGAGGCTGCTCCCTACCCTGGATGCCCTACTGCAACAGCTTGATCGTGTCACCGTGGCAACAGAGGATCTGTACCACATCGAGTGTAGATTGGAGCGAGCCCAGAGGAAAAGGAGACGTAGAGGTAGAGGAAGCAGTGGTCAGAGAGGAAGGAGTGAGGCAGGACAGAGGGGGAAGGGGGATGACAAGGACTCTGCTGGATGGAGAGAACGAAAGAGCGGCAAAGAAAAACACAAAGGGAGCAAGAGGGGGAAAAAGACAGATAAAAGTGAACTTTCAAAGGATTGTGGAAACACTGCTGCCAACCCCAAAAAGACTCCTGTAGCCACACCTGTTCCTTTTTTGAAGCCCAGACTAACCTCGGCCTCAACACATACCCCTGCTCCTCAGTCCTCAGCCAAACCTTCAGTCAGTGCACCCCCGCCCACACCAGTCACAGATAAATGTGACTCCTCCTCTCTCCCCGTCTCATCGGCAAACACTCCCCCTACCCAGGTCCCACCACCCAAAACCCCCACTGCACCTCCATGTACCCCTGCACCTTCTCTGCCTCCCACTCCTGCTCCCACACCTATCATCCGGGACTGGGACCCTCCCAGAGAAAGGGAGACCCTCCCCGCTTCCAGTCTGTTCAACCACCCCGCCCACACAACCACCATTCCCACACGCAAGCGGAAACGCAAGCCCCCACCCCTCAAAAATAAGGTGCACCCCAACGTAGACAGACACGGCTCTGGACAGCCCAAATCCTGAGGACTCTGGATGGAGAGAGGAACAGAAGTGAACCGGTGGAGGGAAAGAATGTGGGAGTAAATGTTGGGTTAAGGACGAGAGGAGGACGGGGGGCAGCTGGTTCTGTCCCTGGGGACCCCTCTCTAAACCCAGAGGAAAGAAAGAAAACAAGAATCACAGAGAAGAGCAGTTTGGGGAAATGACAGAAAGACTTTACAGAGATCCATCCAAACTCCAGAATCAAGGTGCAGGTCACCAGATGCTTAGTGAACATAGAAACCCAACATAGAAACCAAGGTACACCTGCTATCCCATAATCCCCCACACCGACACTAACCCCTGACCCCACGTGACCCTGGAGGTTACGTGGGGTCATCGACAGGAGCACACGAGCGTGTTCAGCAGAGAACTGAAGCAACTGAAAGCAGACAGTGCCGTCAGTCTTTTTGTATATCTCTGACAAAAATAATGTGTTGATTTCTCAGTTATGTTGTCTGTCTCCGTATTTTTTATATTTGATATTTCGGTTACCATGGGTACTTGTGGCCTGTCTGTCAACAGTCACGTTATTATGGTTTTCGGCCCATATGTATTTGCATGCAGGCACACACAGATATACGCACATGCAGGTTCACACATGCATAGAAAATTAACACTGTAGGCGCCGACGTGCTAATGGTAACGTGTCGTACAATTCAGCCTGAACGAGAAAACAAACAAACAAACACGCACGCACACAAACACAGTTGTGTCTTAAACATGTCTCCACAGTTAAATTGAATGATTTAACGATACACGTCATAGGGACTTGCTTTTTGTCCCCATAATGTGACTGTGTCAACAGATTAAGGTCCCCTCAACATCAGTAACACTGGCACTACACACACACACACACACACACGTCTGTTGGGATCCCAGCAGCCAGTTCTTCAGGGTGCAGATATCACCATCTTCTCCGTATTTGGGCCAGATGTGAGAGAGAGATGAAAAATGAAGGGAAGAAATAAGCAACGAAAAAGAAGGAGTAGCAAGTGGCGGTAGCGCAGATGAGCGGGAGCGTTGACGAGAGGGAATAAAGAAGGAAAATATGGTGCTTAGTTAAGTTTAGTGTTAGATTAGTGTTGAAGAAAAACATGCTTTTTCAGTCACTTATACACAGTACTGAATATTTACACATCATAAAGCTAAATGACTCCCAATATCTTCTCTCAATATTTTTATTGTGTTGTGTTCAATATGGTTGCAATTTCAAAGCACTTTTGTTCAGATGTAGAGGTGTGGTGTGGTGTAAAGGAATAAGCTGGGTATCCAAACCAATAGAGAAAGCTTCACTCATACTGTATCTTTAGCATAAACGTTGCCAAAGCTTTTGCATCATTCACGTAACCTGAGTTGTTACCAACGCCGAGTCATTCATTCATTTGTTCGTTTTGTACTTAGCACTTTATTCTCTGATGGAGCTGATATCCAACACCATATTTAACTCTCATGTGTCATTATAGAGACATTCAAGGTATCAAATCAGTAGTTTGCAGTTGTGTCTTGTGCTTTTGTTGTGTTTTTGTCATCTTGTTTTGATAAAGCGTACGTACATACTTCCTGTGTCCAGTGGGCAGATCTCAGGGAACCCGCCCTCTCCCCTAAAACCTGGACAGACAACCAGGAAAACCAAAAACTGCAGACAGAGACGTCCAGACGCAAGCTTCCTTCTTCTCTCAGTCCAAACCCGGAAGCGATGCGCTGGCCCTGTTTTCACGGGTTGTTAGAGGATATGAAGAGGATTGAGGTTTTTTCCATCTTTAAAGCAGACCCACCATCACAGAGCATAAAGCCAAACTCCAAACGCACCAATTTCCGAGCAACTAAGTTGTGTTTGATTTCACTTGTTTCAGGATCTCAAAAAAAAGGGAACGAAAAGGGCCCAAAGTCTTCTTCGCCCTGTGTGTGTACATTTCTGTATATATTGGTGCTGTGTGGTGTATATATTTTTGCTTTTCATGACCAGTATTGTTTGTGCTGCAGCAGCGTATTCATTATGTCAAGCACTGGTGTTGCAGATTCCAAGGTTTTACATTCCTCCAGTCAAACTGAAGCACTTCAGCCAAAGCTATCAATGTATTTAATATAGATATTTGTTCACAATGTCAAGTACAAATCACAGGAGGCCCAGCAGTTCACAGGTGATGCCTTCAGACTCCGTGTGTAACAGTGTGTAACAGTGTGTAACAGTACCGTGCCAAAGCCGACCTTTGTGTCTTCCAGCTGCCTTTATGTTGTTGTACCATGCGTTTCGTTTCAAAACAGTGTTACAGATTTGTCTTTGAAAATATTTGTCCATGCTCTTTCGTATCTTATATCTTTGTTTTGCAGTTGTAGCACTTCTCATGTTTTTGCACTTGACAAAGTCAAATAAAGGGTTTGACAGCTGAACTGTGCAGAATGAAATGTTTCTGGTCACTCATTATTGTCCTGCTCTGTGCTAAAGGTTCACGGCCTGAGTGGAGATGTAATGTAACTTACACCTGAACATTGAATCATGAACTTTGACCCCGTGAGCTTGTGGCTTGTTAAGACATGCAGCGATTATGGAACAACAGATTCATCCATCTTTCTGGACAGGTGTTTCTGACAACCTGACGACTTTAAGTCTTTTGGCTTCATTTATGGTCTCCTGATGAAACGTGTAAATAGAACAGTTACAAACTCTGATGAGCAGGTGGTGCATTGGGGGGGTTTAGCTGCATATTTTAGCCAAAGAGGAGGAAGTGAAGACACTCAGAGACCAGTGACTGTGAACCAGTACAGTAAAATTGTGAGCCGGACAGATAAACTAGCACTCGGTAGTGCAGATACCTCTTCCAAGACAGTCCCTTTATGAAACCACAATTAAGTTTGCTAGATCTTTCAAGATCCATTCATTATTTCCTGGAAAATCGATTAACATGTCAACGCCCTATCCTTCCATTGACTCTCATGGAAATTTGTTCACTAGTTTTTGAGTCATCCTGCTGAAAAACAAACATAAATGAACATGGATGAAACCTCCTCGTTGGAGGTGATAAACTCACTGTGATGCTGCTGATTCAGGTGATGGACAGATGATGTCTTTCACGATGTTTTCATGATTAATTGTTACTATTAAAAAGATAATGATGATGGCTGCATTATTGTAAACAGGGCACAACGCAACACTTGTAATTTTGTCCATGGTCACTTTTTATTCCACACATGTTAACATACCCTGTCTATGGTCATGAGTGCATGCTAGCATGTGTGTATGCACGTGTGTGTGCGCAGGCATTTGTGTGTTTTCATCTGCCAGGGTACGAAATGTAATTAAACAAAATCGGTGAAATCGTCCACTGTTGATACAAGTCTCTTTCTCTGCCCCGAGGTTTCAGGGTTTGGTGCTTGATTGCTCTGCTGAAATGACTTGTTCTGCTGAGTGTGTCCTTGGGTCAGCGAGATGCCGGGAGTCGAGCGAGACTGAATGTCTTCTTGTGCCTGAGAGTCAGAGCAGAGAGAAAAGATGGATGCAATTTCAGAAAACTAATGAGAATCTGAATAACTCGTGACAGTGATTAAGTTTGTGGTGTTCTCACCCTGGTCCTGATCCTCTTAATGTGTCGTAATCTCGCCAGCCACTTCGAGGCATAAGCATCTGAAGGGTTTGCTCTGTACTGGTGCACCAAAGAGGCCATCTGCACAAACAGAAAGAAGAGAGAACTGAGTGTGTGTATGTGTGAGTGAGTGTGAGAGGCAGAGATAAGGGGAAGACTTACATTTGCATGCAGAGCCATCTGTCTAACTAAGAGTGGAAGGTTGCGGTCTGAAACGATTTTTGCCACTGTTGTGTCGACTAAGCCCTCAAGGTCTGAAATAGAGAACAGGATAACAAAAAAATTGGGAAACAGAACTGACAGCAACAAGGAACAAGATGAGAAAAATCGGATTTCTCACCTTTGCGGCACTGGAGGGTTACCAGGTTACATTCGAAATCCAGCGGTTTTATAATGACTTCTACAAAGTTAAACTGGCCCTAAAAAAGGAGACGAGACATTGGAGCTGAAACCTGAATACTGAATGCAATTTCTATTGGATTTCTTTTTTTTTTGCTATAGTGTGTGCGTGTACCTTAATTGTGCCGAGTTTGTAGTCCTCTCCAGAGTCATTGTACACAACCATGACAAAATCGTTGCCAATGTGACGCTTTTTGTTGCAGCAGCCCTTGTCGCTCTCCCTGTTTGGCATCAGTGTGGCAATGTGGAAGATCGCTGCAGAGACACGATTTCATTCAAACCAAAAAGAGCAGACTGGCAGTGGAAAACAAATAACCACCATAATAATTAGACGTAATTTCCCTGTCACACATGCACTGACCCTGCATGATGTCGTCATGCCAGCAGTAGGTGAACTCTCCGTCGTCTCCGTACTGGTCGAGCCCTCCAAGGAAGATCTGGTCGGGGTCACAGTCCTTCAGATGGATTAGTTTGCCCAGGCCTGTTAGGAAGGCAGCGTAGCGGTTCGAACCGTACTCGTTTGATAGGATGGAGACTTCGTTGTTAACCTGAGGAGTGTGAACGTGATGAGGGTGCGAAGCTAGCAAGAACGGCAGTAATTATTAATTAAGACAACCATCAAGGTCCCTATCTTCTCACCTGACCAGCTCCTACAAACACCACTCCGATCTTATGGGTGTCATAAGGAGGCATCTGGTCCAGAACCTTCACAGCTCGGTCGATCACCTGCCGGAGAGAGAAGACGTCGTAAACTACAAGTGTACTCGGAGAGCACATCACTGCCAAAGCTGATGGCCCGTTCATCCCCAATGCATATATTGAGATTAGATACTTAAACCATATACACAGGAATTTTCGGCAAAGTGCTTATAATTTCACCTGTTCACTGATATTTGTACTCTACATATACCAGATTTTTATTGATTAAGATTCCCTAAAATGTCAAAAAATATATAAATAAAGCCAAAACTACCAGATAGACAAGCGTCAATGAAAACATGAGCGAGGTGACAACACTGTAGAGCAGAGATCAGGTCAGTCAGGTCAGAGGTCAACCAACCTGAGTTTTAGGCAGCAGCAGCGGCTTGTTGGCCTCATTCCCAAAGAAAGGAGAGTGGTACAGCTGGAGGAAGACAAAGCTAGAGGAGAGAAAGAAAATACACACATATTCTTTTAAAAGTTATGTCACATTGCCAAGTTTTTGTCTGACATTTAAAACCCAAGAGATTCATACAAAATCCTTCACTGATAAATATTTATAAAAATGAAGACATTTAATGAAAATCTAAATATATCCACCAATGTACAGCTATGTACTGATTATGTTCTAGGAAGAAGTGAATAATGTGCTGCAGTAACATTTCAAACAGTCATTTTTCATCATCTCAAACATCTTTTCAATGTAAATGTTGGCTGTGGAATGTAATTAAATGTTCTGCACTGGCAGATCCCCTCTATGAAACTTGCCAACTGAGCAGACATTAGTTTACTACGTCAGTGATTTGGCAGTGACAGAGGACAGAGGCTGCAGCAGTGTCCTGCACTAAAGGTGGAGTACCTGGGACTCAGTCCAGAAATCTTCTCAGTGTTGCTGGGTCCTGGCCGACTGTGGTACAAGTCTCTGTCTGTCCTCCTCTCCCTTCTGGAGGAGGGGGCCGATACAGAGATGGTGTGACCCCGGGGCCGGTGGCCTCCGCCGGGGGAGATGGGTCCAGGTTGTGCCACCGCCGCTGGAAACTCCAGCCTCATCCTTGCCCCTCCACTCTGAGATGATGCTACAGCAGGGGCTTCGGCGCCATGACTCTGGCCTCCCAGCCCATTAACATCCCCTCCCGCACTTACCTCCACCTTATCTTTCTCAAAGTTAGGTTGCTGCTGCTGAGGCTTGCCATCTGAGGGCGCTCTGGGCCGCAATGTGTCTGCCAGCACCGTCTCAGACTCCAGAGCAGCCTTGGTGAAGGCTTCAGGTAACGTCTGGAGCTCCGGAGAGGAGCTGGACTTGTTAAGTCCATGACCCTGGGACGGAGAATGACTCTGGAAGGGAAGCTCGGGCCCCTGGCTGCCTGGTGTGGAAGGTCCCATGGTGGGCTGATCGATTGGAATCGCTCCCTCACTTACTTCCTCCAGAGTCGACTTCTCATCATCTTGACTGGAGGTGGAGGAGGACTGGAGGAGAAAGGTAAAAAAGTGGCATTGATTTCAAGCTCTTTAAATGATGACACCATGACACTGAGCAGGTTTAAGCAGATAAGATTCTTACAAAAATGTGCTGATCTGTGGCAGTTGTGATTTTGTTCAGCAGCAAATGTGAGAAAACTTGCTTCAAAAGAAAAGCTGATGACTTTTGTCATCAGCTGATGATAAAACAGCTTAAATGGTGGAGGAACTGTGATAAACTTTAAAACAAACCACATTTAATATCTGCACCTGCACATGTGGTGTTTTGTTTATTTCCTGTCAGGGTATGTCGAATGTGTTGCTCTGTGTGCGCCAACAACCTACCCTGCTGAGTGTTCCAGGAGGCGGGGTCTTGGTGAACTTGTCAGCAGACATGAAGATGGGATCAGAGGACATTGGCTCAAACTCCTCACTCTCCAGCCAATCAGACGGGCTGTGTGCTGCAGCGACCCCTGAGCCTTCCTCCAGCACCACCACAGATTCTACAGCAGAACACAGCAGCAGCCATGTGGGTTATATACACACATCACATGTGTTGCCCACTATTTGTTACACAATCAGAAAAACACAAACATATACACAGGTGGAAAGACTTCACCACAGCTTGTCAGAAATAATTTTTACATAATCTAATCACACATTCTCTCTAAAATCTAAACTTGAGTAGATAAAAAGTCAAATTAGTCATTGACACATGAAATAGAATCTGATGCATCCACATGATTAAACAAACTCTAAAGGCAGCCAGGCAAACACACACACACACACACACACACACACACACACACACAGATTAGATCATGACCAAGAGTGAATCCAACCAAGAAGATCAATGCAGTAAGCAGCATCCATCCATCACTGCTTCTTCTACTTGATTTCCATCAAGGCGCATGCATCTGTTTGGTCGGCTTGTTGGTTACAGAGAGATACAGTAGATGGAGCACGTTTTTAAATCATAAAGGGAAATCGCAGCCCAAACAAGCTGCAACTACAGCAACAGCAGCCCAGACCAGGCCCTCCACTCCTGCTATCTCCCAGTGCTCTCTACTGATGCTGGAGCGTTGGCCTTTAAAGCTGCAGCTCTGACATCGTCTTCAATGCCCTACTGTTCTGCCAGTAAGACAAGGAAGAGCAGCAGAGTTAGATGAGGTCTGGGCTTTCCTGTTGACAAGGTCAAAGGTTAAACGGTCAACCCATGTATATTTCTAAAACACAGTTAGAGAGGATGATTGGGACGGACAAATAAATCATGGCGGCAGACAAAATTAATCATGACCCATCTTGAGGTGTCATTGGACTGATTGATCCGAGTGCAGGCGTGTTTCCCTCCCGTGTTAATAGAAGATGGGTAAAGCAGAAATGTTCTTCACTTGCACAGTTTTTCAGCATAAAAGAAGGTTCAAAAAGATGAATTTCTTATACATAATGTCTCACTTCAAATTAAGAGAACAGTTTAACATTTTGGAGAACACCCTTATTTGTTTTCCTACTGATAACAATACCACTCTGTCTGTCTGTGTGGCAAATAGGAAGCTGGAGCAAGGAGACAGTACAGCATTGTGGAGCATATAGCCAAGAAATAGTCCAGCACATAATCCTATATAAAACCATAACCTGTTAATTGTATACTCAACTTTGGATGGATAAAACAAAGCAGATGTAATTTCTTAATTTGAGACTTAAAAGTTTAAAAGTTTCTCCCTGTTTAAAAAAGAGACTATTTTGAATAAAGATGGGCGAAAGTATAGGTCATGAACCCACCTCCTCTATGTTAGTGGATGGGACAAAAAGTCAATTTACACGTTGAATTGATCTCGTTTCTGTGATGCTCTTGTTTCTGTGATGCTATAAAAACTAGGTGAAATGCCGATGATACGATTGGCCGAGCACTTTTATTGACAGGACATCGCTACAACAGCTTCATCCCCCGATCGCACAGACTTTGGCCTAAAATTTGCAAGCTGGTGGCGTTCACACACAAGATATTTTAACTTCTTTTCTGGATAGTGGGAAGAAGCAGAGACATAGTCTATAGTTTCAAGTCTTTATGCTAAGCTCAGCTAACTGTCTCCTGGCTGTAGCGTTACAGTGGACAGACAGGTAAGAGTTGTTTCAATCCATCTCACTCTCACCAGAAAGCAAATAAGCTAAAGTTTTCCAAAATGTATAACTGTTCTTTTAGAGTATTTCATTTAGAAAAAAATATTTTGGTCTTTCAATTGTACACTTTAAATAGCAATGCAATCAATACATTTGAACTTCCACATAATATGGACATTATAAAACCATGTGGTGACTACAGTACTGTACAAGTGAGAAGAAATACACTACACCAGGGGTTTTCTGGAGGGGGGTAGGGGTAGATGTGGGCTCACACACGAGGTGGACAGTACCTGCCCAGGAAATGCTCCTGTGCAATCTGCCCGGGGCTGGAGGGCCTGAGGGGGCAGAGCCCAGACCCAGAGACCACAGAAAGCCACCAACTGCAGGCGGGACACCAGAGGATAGGTTGGTGGCACATGATGCCACATTACAGACCGCAGCCAGTTGCAAACCAGCATGGTGGTGAAAATGAAAAAAAAAAACATGACAGCAAACCAATCAGAATGAGGAGGGAAATTTCAAAGGCAATGAGGAAAAAAATGAGTAAAAAAAGAAAGAATGAAGAAAAAAGATGTGCCCATCTGAAAAATGAAGCAGGTGGATCCGCAGAAAGAAAATAAACAAACGCACAGGACTCTGGAAAATGAGGCTTCGGCAAAACAAGACATTGAACATATAAAACAAGAACCTGTAAGAGCGGTGATCTTTGATGATCAGTGACCTGATTAAATCCAGACTGATTTATTGATCACCTTCTGGTTCAAATAAAGTACTTACACACAATCTGGCACTTAGCTCAGTTCATTTGAGAGGATCAAGGACAGGCAGTCAGGCAGACTCCATGGGTGTCTTTATGCGTAACATTCAATTTATTCGTTCATTATGATTTTATGTTCTGTAGCTAACTAGTCAGGATGTGCTGTTGTCTTTTTATGTGCTGTTGACAATTTTATGATCCTACATTTTCACTCACCTGAACAACTACTTACACACACCAACAAAATAAAAACTAATCTCAAACTTTCTGATCATTCAAGCTTCTCCTCAGACTGTCACTCACCAGTGTTGGAGCGCTGGATCAGGTTTGCCTTCCCTGCGACGCCGCTGTGTGTTTGGGTCAGGGGCTCTGAGACAGGCGCTGGCGCAGGAGCAGCAGTGCTAGCGGGAGCGCTGGTTGTCTGGGCAGGAGGCTCCTTCACTCCTTCCATCGCCATCAGGACAGTGGAGAGCTCCTGCAGTGGCATGTTGCCGAGCTCAGAGGAGAAGGGGCTGGGTGGGTTCTCCAGACACATGAGCCAGCTTGTGTTACCTGTGACAACAGAGAGAAACACAAACAGACACTAAACTGCTGTAAATGGACCACAACAGGGATTCTGACCATTTCATCACACTAAAAAATGTACTGATGTTATAGTTAAAGCTAAAGCCATGCTATGGCATCACAGATGTTTTGCTGCGTGTCTTATGTACCTGACGGTCTCCGGATGAAGATCTCTGCCCAGCCCTGTGTGAGTATTGGGACAAAATCAGCCAGACTGGGGTTGTCTTTGAGAGGCGGGGGGGTCGATGGGGCCACAGAGATGGAGGAGGGAGGACCCAGGCCATCAAGGGTGGGACCGGTCGAGGGAGAGAGAGGAGCGGCTAACTCGCCCTCAGAAGGGGACACGAGAGGACTGAGGCTCTGAGCAGGACCGGCGCGTAGAGCGTGGCCACCTGGAATATAAGGTAATATGATTTAAACATCACAAAGGTCACCTGTAATAAAACATTAAACCCAGCATAATAATAAAGAATTGCAAGAAGCAGACATTATAGTTCACATATTTTGACAGACAAAGTAAAAAAAAAAAAGACATAATTGAATGTGTAACTTCAGCCACTAGGAGTCCCTCAATCAAAACAATGACAGAGGACCTAGTTTGATGATGTTGTGAAGCAGCTTGGAATCATGGGAGTTGTCTTCACCACCGTTGCCAATGAAAACTAAACACGCGACTCAGAAAATCACATTCACATGCAAATTCAAATGCAGACACAGTTCGAACAAATGTGTTCAATGTCACAGCAACATATGATTTTGCATCCCATTTTCCTTTCAACAAATAACCCGATAGAATGAAAAATAATGCCACTGATTTACATTTACATAACACATATTAGGAGAAGACAGGGATGCACTGGGACTGAAAGAGAGGATAAAAGCTACCTGGTTATTTCTAAATTCAAGACAGCAGGAAGGACAATTCAGCTCATTTAGCTTCTGTAAAAAGCTATTTTACTGAATAAATTTTTGGGAAAACAGCACCAACCAAACGCTTAATAATGCCCAATTATCATAAAAAGAGGTATTTTAGCATGTGTCACCATGATTGGACAGTTCTCTTCTATACCAAAAACTATAGCTGTATTTGTAAATAATGAGTTAGTGTGTCGTACACAGTATTAAGTCCTGAGAGGCGTTTCCTGCCAGGGTGGATATTTATTTTTTACCTGAGATGGAGCGGACCCGTATGCGTGTGGCTCTGTTGTGCTGCTGGCTTGACTGTGACTCCAGTTTGGCTGGAGCCTCTTTGGTTATTCGGGTGTGTAGAGATGGATCTGACCTGCAGGCGAAGGAAACAATGGGTTAACAAAACCAAATCAGGGAAATTTTTTCATTGTGCGAGTGCAAGTGCGTGCGAACATGCTTAACCTGGTCATTTCCCCTCCTCCTCCCAGACGTTCAGCCATGTCCAGGCCTAGCAGTGCTTGTGTTCGGACCCCTCCACTGGTTGTTATGGTCACCAGCTTGTTGCCCACAAGCCAGGTCATACTGCGACCCCCTGCCAACAAGAACTCTGCTATGGGTGACCTAAGAGGAAAGCCAGATTTATCACCGCCATATCCTCTCTCTTCTTCCACCAGTTATTCCAACATTTCCAAAAAGTACCAACCACACAGACATATGGAAAGAAACTCTTGCCAACCTCTTGGGCAATGCGGAGAAGTTGGAAAACACATATCGTGCCATCATGTCCAGGCAGGTCTCCGTGAGCTCCAGGTGGACGGTCTTCAGTCCCTCGTCTGCCTGAGTCACCGCATTTTCATCAGCGGAGCCCAGGCTGCACGTGGTGGTCGAGGTGTGCATCCTATGGCAGAAAACAGACAGAGGGCTTAACAACAGCGAGAGGCAGAGCACCGAGAGGAGAGCATGCAGTCTGTCGATATCTAACATGTAATCAGTGCACACAGAGACATGCAAGCTCTGGTATACAGGTGAAATGAGAGAGATGCAGAACACGATGAAAACAAAATAATCACCCAAATGCACATTTCTGTTTAGATCACATGCAAAACAAAACTCTATATACACACACATGCAGTCACACATTTTTGTTTGCACCATAAGTACATTTTATCAAGCAGAAAAACAAAGACACACATGGGACTTGGTATAAGTGGCTACATGAGCAGTGATACCACAATGTTTATCGCCCTAAATGTCAGTAAGCTCTCTGAAGCAAGCCGGAAGGGATCGACGGTGTGACATGTTCTCACGGTCCCTAAACTGCACAGCAACCAGAAGGTGGCAGCTGCTGGAGCTCATGTGTTCAACCTTGAGCTAGAGCTAACGTCTCAGCCAAAACCAAATCCCTCCATCAGTATTCACTGTAGAGAAAGTTACACCTTTCTAGTCCCAACAATCATAGCCGCGTGCAAATCACTGTGAAAGCTCATTTACGGATGTTCAGTCAGTCAGGGCTGGAGAGATATTAGACTTGAAGTGGAAGCCACGCTGGCTCGCTGCTGAGGAGTAAACACACTCAACATAAGCTATTTGCAACAACATCGAGGACGTCTGAGTCCGACTGAGATGTGTTTGTTTATCACAGTGGGGAAGTATTGAAGGCAGAAGCTGTTTTCATGCATCATCCTGAACAGCAACAAATATTAAAACAAAAAAACAACAAATATGGGAAGAATAAGTCAAAGACGATGATACATGAGGAGCATCTGTCTTTGGTGGGTCTTTTGTGGGGAATTGTTTTAGCTTCATGTGACTATAAAGGGGGAAGGTTATCTTGACAGATATACATCTCAGCTTCAGATGACTTGTCAAGATTACAATTCAGGTGTGTTCACTAATGCAAATGAACATGTTGTCAGGAGACATTTTTAACAGTTCTGTCAGAGGGAACAAGAGGAAATCTCTCACTCATACCAAGTCCCAGCACATGGACAGACAACTAGTCGACACATTTTGATACTTACCTTTCTTACACTGCCAATAATTCATTTTTCACTTCAATGTCTAATGGACACATATTCCAGACAACATGACCCACTCACCACTGTGTTGTGTCAATGCTTTCAAAAGTCTTTACTACATTGTTATCCATTATACTTCATTTGAATGATTTTACACAATATAAATTAAGCATAGAAACTCAATTATCTGTTCTTTTTAGTGCATATACACTAGTCAACCCGTTTGTATCATTTAAAAACCTATGGGTGATTGATTTCACATCAAAATTTGTTTATAAAAGTTGGTAACATTGACACCTAAAAGCTTAAAACAAGGTCATGTTGTCCAAGGTGAAACCAGTGTCCATCAGGAGACAGGCTTCAAACTATCTCGTCACTCAGGGGTTGCCGTTCAAGAGACATAAAAACCAACCATTTGAGGAAAAAGAAGCAGATTTGCAGCCATTTAGCAGTTTAAGCAGGTCAAACAGATCCACACTGCAGCTGTTTAAGCTCATGAAGTTCCAGGTTTCACTCTGACATTAAATTTATTAAAGAGTTAAGTGTGTCAAAAATTACACAGCTTGGCTTTTACTGCCATCTGTTGGGCAGGAGCGGTACAACAAATTTAAGAGTGAGGCGCTGGAGCAACATCAGCCAACTGCAGTGATAGATCGCATCTGTCAATCGCTCAAGTAGCAAAGATAAGCGTAAAGGTATTAAGGTAAGGGATGGATTATGAATGATTTGAGTCTGTGATCAAACTGCATTCAAAGTTCACATTAGCCCCAGCAAGTCCTTAAATCCCACTTAAAGAGATTGCCATGGTCAGAGCAGCACAGTGTTTAATTGTGAGTGGAGCAAAACAAAAAACAAAAGAATTGTCAAGCAAGCAAACAAAGCTGTTGTGCTGTTGTCGTGCCCTCCCACCAAGAATAGAGAGGCAGAGTAGTTGGATGTAGTTGTTGTCAATCATGATCCCATTACTGTGGAAACATATGCTTTGAGCCGGCCCTCCTAACATTCATTTTGTTATTAGGCCAATTGAACAGCAAATCACCCAGCAAAACAAAATCGAATAAAAAATTATACTAAAATAAAAACAAAATCTTTGTTAGAGCAAAAATCAAAGGCAAAGCATCAACATGGGTCAAGATGTTTTCCGATGTCTTCTGCGAACCCTGCATGCAAAAGCAAATCACAAGACAAAACCTATACACAGCATGTGTATGATCGCAGCCCAAAACAAACCAAAAAGGTCAACACACAAACCTTCGTAGCATGCACCACCCGTTCCAGGTGTCCCTGGCAACTAAACCACCCAAAGCCGCCCAACGGACCCACATGACAATGAATCTACACCCTCAACCATCCCATGGAGGAAGCAACAAGTGTTTGGATTGTTCTAGTTTTTTGTTTTGTTACCCGGAAGGCTCTTCTCTAACCTGCGGACCGCATGTTCGGAGACACTGATGCTGCGGGAGCGGAACGCGTCCATGGCTGACAGGTCCCTCAGCTCTTTAACAGGAGAGCTGCTGCTATTGGCTACCGCCGCTGCTGCCTTCGCCACTTTTGCCGCCCGCAGACTGGGCGGTGAGGAGTACCCATGGCCAGGGGCAAGGGAAAGGGGCCCGGGTGGCAAAGTGGTGGCGATTAGGGTGTGGGTCATCGTGAGGGTGGCAGTGGTATGGGGAGTATAGGGGGGGAGTGTGGAGTGAGGAGGAGACAGCAGGAATCGTCACCAGAGCAACATGAGCAGGCACGCCAAGTGGCACACACCATGGGTAGGGAAGGGGAGGGGAGGGGAGGAGGGGGCAAGGCCACAAAGGCCAAAGGGGAAGAGAGGGGAGGGGTCAGGAGCAAATTAGGAAGGATCCAGGGTGACACGACCACCCCCCAAAACCACAACCACAACGAAGCACCCAATCGCAGGCGGCAGGGGAGGGGGGGTCGAATGAAGAATTGAAAGAAAAACAAAACAAGGTGAAAATTAACAGCAGTGAACACTATGATTCAGATCACAGGAGAGCGAAGTAAGAAAAAGAGAAAACATCAAACGAAAGGAAACAGACAAAGCTACAGCAGAGGGTAAAATAGCTTCTGTTGTTCAGAAAAAGAAAATACGCACAAAAAGTATTCAGGAGAGCAACAAAATAAACATTATTTCACAGAGCAGGTACATAGTGAAGCCAAGGGCTCGAACAGGAGAAGTAAAACAGTAGGGATAGACTCAGCACAGGCCTGAAATCATGGAGGTGAAAAAACAACAAATCCAACTAAAAATGAATTGTGGGTTAAACCTGAGGGTTGGAGCAAAGCAAGACAGGACTCAATAAATCTACAAAATACTACACTTGGTAAAAAGTTGATCCTTCTAGAAACTTTTGGAAACTTCCAAATCTAAATCATAAAACCAGTAGTGATATCAATATGAAAAAGCCTTTTGAAATGGTCCAATAGGACTCTGACATGCAGAACTCCAACCCAGCAGTGGACAATGAGCAGCACAAGGACAGAGTCACTGGGTGAATAAATGAAAAGTGGGTTTTGATACAGAGGATCAGTAGACACTGATGTTAGCAAAGGGACTACTGTAACAGGGAGTGTGCTAGATTGCAACAGCAGCAAGGGCGTTATGAGGTTTTTGGAAAGTGATGGGACCCAATTTGTTTTTAAATGATTTAAAAGAAGATGTGAACAGAGGCTGCGCTAATATTTCCTCAAACATATTTAACCGAACAACAGAGGAGGAGGAGAGTAAATAAGCTACTATGAATCTCGAAGGCAGAGATGTGGGGATAAGCAAATAAAATTTGACTGAATGATTGATTCAGAATACACGTTGTAAAACATCAGGGAAATATTGGATAAGAACCGTTTTTCTTGGAAAAACAACCTCATCAACTTGCACTACTGTTTCCAGGTCATTTTTCTGAAGCTCATTTTCTTGTCAGGCGGCAAATTAACAGCCAACATCTGTCCCTTCTCTCTGTGATCACCTACGCCAAGTTTTAATCCGATACTTGAGGTAATGATATCATACAATGTTAGCGCGACTTAGACACATAAAGCTGAAAAACATTCACATGTACAGATGAGACGCGCCGCTGAGAAACACCTTATGGCTTCCTGACACACTTCTCTGTCAGTATTTCTCAGTGTTAATATGTCTGTATTCACCGTTGTCTAAACAATAGAGGGTAAAGATAAGTTCACACTACATGACTTGCCATCTTGTGATCAGGAGCCTGACCGGCACCTCATTACTACATATACCTTCATCACCTTAATCCCATACTGCGCTCTGATTGGCTGATTTTGGCTGGAGTTGTTGCCGACTGCGACTAGATTTCCATCAGGTTAGAAATCTGATCCAAGTATGTGACTCACCAGGGACTCATGGGCAAGCCGTGGGCGGGCACAGTAGCACAAACACCTGGACGATATAAAACAATCCACTAAAAAATATAAAAACGTATTAAATTGTACAGCCTCAGAAACGAGTTTAATCAGAATTTCTCCTTTGATGAGAAATGAGATTGTATTATACAGGTGTTCATGTTATTTTGTCCACCCCTGTATATTATTAAAATGAAGAGAAATAAAATTTAAAATATAAACTAAAATTCTGGCAGAAATGAACACATTTTAAAATGTGACAAAGCATAAACAAAATGAACTAATGACCACCATGGCAACCTGAGAGGAGTCATTGCAACCATCGTGCCACAGTAGCAGTCATGCTGAGTCCCCTGTTACCTTGGCAACACCAACCCTCTTACACAAAAATGACCACATGGGCAGTTTGCTGTTCTGCTGGTTTGTATGTCAGCACTTTCAGCTTTTTGAGTGAGTGTGTGTGTGTGTGAACGTAAGTTTTACCTCTTGGGTCTTTCATTGAGGCTGGTGCTTCGGGCGCGAAATGGACTCTGCTCATGTCCGTCATCGAATGGCAGCAGGGCGTTGGAACGCAAACCCTGGGGACAAAGAGGTGAACGTAAAAAGGGACATAAATTACTATAGGTAGACTTCACACAGAATCTGCAGCAAATCTCAAAACTAAGGACAACAAATCTAGGTATAAGGGTCACAGACTGGGTTATAAAATGTTTCATTTGTGCAAAAGTGAAAAGTTGTGGCTCTACAGATGTGCTGGACCACCTATTGGCCAGGCATAGTGAGTCTGGCTAACAGCCCCAGTATTATTCAGCACAGGAGCATGAGAGGTAAAGCATTTCTAATGTAACTCTTGGCAAGAAAATAAATAAGCATTTTTCCCATTATTCCCCCCAATGTCAAACAATTAATTAAAGGCATTATTACGAAATTTCTATCAAGGTATTAAGAGCTATTGACAATGACTGGACGACAGAAACTGACACTTGGAGGCGATTGAATTGGGTGAGACATTTATCAAATTCAGCAAGAGTGAAAAATATTTGCTTGGATGAAGTGAAATTACATTACTTGACTCCCGTATGGGATTTGAGCTTCTTTTTGTCAATATTTATTTTTTTCCACTATGTAATTCTATATGCATTGTTCGTGCTTCTGGATGAGAAACTGCAGAAGTTGTGAGTTTGGCTGTATTTTTTCTGAGTAACAGTGCTAATGTTATATTTCAAAACTAGAATTAATGCAAAAACTGGGCTTTGTGAGGTCACTGTGACCTTGACTACCAAAATCTTATCAGTTCATCCTTGAGTCCAAGTGAATATTTGTACCTAATTTGAAGAAGTTCTCTCATGGGGTTCATGACATATCGTGCACACGAGAATGGGACGCACTGACAGACAGACAACCCAAAAACATACTGCCTCAGGCCACTGCTGTCGCCGGCTCAGAGGCATAATAAAATCGAAAGTCTTAAGAAAGTCAATGAAGACAGACCGACAGAGCAGCACTGACCTTTGTGATGTACTGAACAAAGTCTTTGCGGAAGGGAAGTCTGCAGCGTATGAACCACATAGCAATCACATGGTGGGCCAGTGACACAATGTACTGGTTGAACCTGACAGGATTTATTAAAAAAAAAAAAAAGTAGTTCATAATGTTTCTGAGAAAAATATATATTTTTGTGTGAGTGTGTACTTGTACAGATATCTTTGTGAGGACCTACAGAGTGAGGACATTTTGGCCAGTCTTCACTTTCTGCCCAACTTTGAACTCGCTGTTTTAGGGTTAAGACTTTGTTTTAGGCGTTTAGTTTTGATGGTTAAGGTTCGGGGCTAGGGAATGCATTATGCCAATGAATGTCCTCACTAAGATAGATGTACAAATGTGTGTGTGTGTGTGTGTGCCCGCACTTACTTGGAGGGATTAGTGTATGGTAGAGAGATTGCAAACACACTGACATACTGCTCAGCTACAAAGTTGGCATAGAGATGGGGCAGGCGCACCAGAGCTATGACACAGAATAGAGGAAAGAACAAATCAATCCAACACCTCCACTTTGTGCTGGTTCTGTGAAAATCTGACGTGACGATCTGACCTTGAGCACTGAACATTGATTGTTAAAGAAACATTGAAAGGAAAAGGTTTGGAGAAAAGTTGTGGGTACTCACTGGAGAGGAACTCAAGCATAGGAGACGCCATGGCAACAGTGGCAGAGATGTGGGTGAGCTTGACAATAAGAGCGGAAAGGAGCTTGATCATGATGTCAGGCATTTCCACCGTGCACATCGTAAGGGCCACTACACATTGCTTGGCACAGCGGTAAATGAGGCCAGTCTCGAGGCACTGAACCAGCTCTCTCTGCAGAGGGGAAAGTAGGGACGTTTTCACACCATGTCCAAACCAAGATTCATGTCTTTGTTACATTGTTTACATTTGATTCGGTGAGACTTGATTTCACATTGTAATTTAAAGACTTTTGCATGACACATATACTTCCTGTCATCATCACTTATATGGGCAGCGAATACCTATACTTGGCATTGATGTGTTTGTAGACAGGCGTGTATCTTAATATGGGCTATTGTATGAATCTAATATTTACTGTTTTCTATTATTTCTGTATTCTTTATTTCCGTTTTAAAACTAATCAACCTGTTTTACTGTAATATCATTACAGTATTACCACCAGCAAAATTAAGACCACAAGCAATCCTGTGAGTCGCTTCCACTGCTTTTTCTTCTTCAGTTATTTAATGCTGTCTCAACTTCCTGCGATTGATCCAAAAGTGTGAACTATACAACAAAGTGTTTCCACACTGCGAACGATCTGGTACACTGTTCAGTTTGATCTAGACCAAGGCCAACTCTTTTGATCAGACTCAATTTTGGACCGTTGGTCACAAGCGTGGTCTGAGGCACCTTTCACATCTGTGATTTCTGTTTGGACTAAACGTCAGAAGGCCTGAACCAAACAAGGGATTGTCTGGTTGTATGGTGATGATTATCTCAATGTATGTTTAGTTGTATGCTGTTAAACAGAAACCATTAATGATGGGATATTGTCCAACTGTGGATGTCATTCTTCCAAACTTGATAGTCATTGAAGCAGATAAGCATTAACACATCCGACAAGCCTATTTTACTTTCTTTCTACAGATGGCTTAGGGTCCTGTACCTGTCTCGACTGCTCCAGGTAGTTGTGATAGGAGGTGATCGCCGTGAGGACAGGAACCACCGCCAGCTGAACATCAGTGCGGGAAAACCCCTCTGGGGTCTTCTTCAAGCGCTCTGAGATCAGACGATCTGTCACCTACAAGCACAGAGACAAAGAAATAAGCAACATGTCGTGCATAAAGGATGTATGTATGTATATAAGACTTCTAAATGCAGATTTGAATGCAAGTGACCATATTTTCAATACCATGCAGCAGAGTGTCGAACAGAGCTGGTCCAAGCTGCACGGTGACGTCAGCAGCAGCACTTTGTACTGCAGCATCCAAGGCAGCTTGTCGAGAACAAGCTTCAGCACCTTCCAATCTGTCTCCTACGAGACAAAAAACAAACCAAAAAATATCGGATATCTTTAAGGATAGCAGTGAAATCTCTCTGACTATGTGTGTATGTGTGTGTTAGTGTGTGTACCATCTTGAGGCCCTGCAGGAGGACACTAAAGGCAGGTGCATAGGGCAGGTAGGCTGAGCGTATGGAGGCTGTTGAAGGGGGAGGAGCGGCTGGGGGAGCTGGGCTACCAGCAGGAGGAGATGTTGAACCTGTCGGCTTCTTTTCACTGACTCGCTTCTCTGGCTCCCTGGAACAACAAAACACACAAGAAATAGTTTTCAGATTATTTAATAGACTGAATTGGAAGAAAGATCTTTGGAAAGAGTGGTGCGTGTGCGTCCTTACCCTGTGTCACAGTAGCAGTAAGGGCTGAACCTCATGGCTCCGTCTTTGTTGGGGACTCCGAGACGATGAAGAGAGTCTGCTCGCATCATCAGGAAGAAATCAAAGACCTGAAGACAGAAAATGAATAAATGTGTACATGACATTACAAATGTAGTAAAAGACAGATATGCAGAAAAAAAGTATTACCTGTAGTCTAATGCTGGAAGCAATAGCTGAACAGTATTTGTTTTTATAGTGAAGCTGCAGGTGGCTGATAAGCAACTCATAAACACGACTGGCATGGCCGGCTGGTAGACTGTAAAGCTTGCTCTGCCGGGAGAGAGAAAAAAAAGATGAACATCAAATTCAATCACTTATGTTTCCATTTTTTATTATTTTTATTTGAGAAATTCATTTTAAAAGATTAAAATCACAACATTTTCAAACACAACTTATATAAAAAAAATTAACAAACAGCGATGTTATGGTTTAACAACATATAAGGCTGGAGTACACTTCTCCACTGCTGTAACAAGGTGACAGTCAAACTGGTGAGGATCAGCAAAAAAAGAACTGCCCTCATAACTAATTGAATCTAGTCCTTAACATCTATAAGTGTGGCATCTACCTGCAGGATTTCCAGCAAGCCCAGTATAGCAGTTCTGATGTCCTCCATAGGAGACTCTGCCGTGGGGTCTCTCTCAGAAACCTCCAGGGGCCCCGAACAAATCAGTGAGCGACTAGCAACCTAAAAAGAAAACAAACACCGGAGTTACGTCTCTCAACTTGGCTAAAATGGAGAGAACTGAAGTGTAAATATGAGACTGTGTACCCGTTCAATGATGTCCAATAGACTGGTGAAGTGGTGCGTATTGCACCCCTCAGCCAGGTCCACCAGCAGCTGGGTGGCCTGCTTTCTGACGGCCAGGTCCCGGTCTTCAGCTATCCCACTGAGCTGGGGGATCACCACCATTTCTATCAGCTCATCCTGGAAGAAGTCAAAGAAAAATTCTTAATTTTGAGGCATAATGATATATGAATTGGAGAAACCTGCATCAAAATAAACAAATCAAATGTCACACATCAGTGCACAACAGCAAAACAGTCACACGTTAATTTTACAGAAACAGACAATATCAGTTAAGTATGATACCTCCAATCTTAAGCTATTACATGGCATATAAAACAAAAGACTGAATAGATCTGTGTCTTGACAGTGGAATGTACATACAAGTTGGCTGACAGCACACTTGACAGTAAGAATGCAGAAATATGTGTGCCTATGTGTCAGTGTACAGACCTCGTACAGCTGTCGGTTGGTGCTGAGAACGAAGGACAGGATGTGAAGCACTTTGATCCTTATCACACTGCGAGTCTCGTTCCTTTCAGAGAGACAGTGGGATAAAAAGGTGGCGGTGGACAGGAAAGATAAAACATAGCAGGGGTGAGGCAAGACAGGGATTGAGGATTATCAAAGAGAAAGAAAATACCAAGAGGTAAAGTATTCAATGTATATTCATCACTGTGAGTGTGTGTGTGTGTATTTTACCTGAAGAATTTCTCCATGAGGCGGTGAAGGCTCTGAATCCAGCCGTCCTTGGCTGGCTGGATAGACTGGGCCCTGTACGAGATAAGGGTCAGCACTGATGCATCCTGTCAAACACAAAAGAACATGATAGTATGTAGGACGATTAAAAGATAAGACAGGGCACAGTGAGAGACAGATACTCAAAAAACGTACAGGTCTTTTGTCAGCACATTTCTCCACCAGACTGAAGAACTTCTCTGTGGAGCCATGATAACCGTTCTGCTCGTACAGCTCCTCTACTGTTGTCAACAGCTCATAGACGATGGACTTCAACTCTGCACTGCCTATTGTCTGTGAAGACAGATGAGAAAGACCAATTGGTCAAACAAGAACTGTTATATTACTCAATGTGTGCATGTGTGTAGCTGTTTTCAGAAATGAACTCTGGAAAATGTTCAGAAAATTGGATCTGGGCCTTTTCCAGAGACATCTGAAGAACACAGCATTTATCTGTGTACCTGGATCTGCTGTAGCAGTCGCTCTATGATGCCCAGCAGGATGTCCCAGGTGACCACCTGCAGATCCTTGCCATACTTTTTGATCAGCCGGGTGATGGAAAGGACGATTTCATAGGACACCACCTCATTGGCACACGACATGGCCTGTGTTAGAGATAAGACACCAACAGTCACCTCAACAGCTTTTTTCACCTTCATAGCATCAAGTCTAAACTTGCTTTTTCAGACCACCATGGTCATGGTCGTTTCTCATTCTCAGTCTTAGCTCCTTAGAACTGGAGACGAGTAACTGAAAGTCTCACTGGATACTGCATGACAGAAAATATTGATTGTATTACGTACACAAATAAATTAAAAGGCCTATGACATAGACTTTTTTTTTTTACTATTCCACTAGTTCACTGTGGTTTTTCAGTGGCAATATCAGAAGTTAACGATTAAACAATAAATGACTTGCGACTTGTGTTACCTTGTAGAAAGATGGCAGAACCAATGTGGGTGTGTTTTTCAGAGCAGGCAGTCTGTGTGCACCCCACAGTGCCATTCCAACGAAAAACACAGCTCCTCTCAACAGTGGTGCATCCTCCATGTATATCCTGTTGAAGATTGGAGGTTGTAAATGAGATGCACACATAAACCCTCTCCACAGTAATATATGCTTATTCATTCACCACACACACAGATGTATGATTAAAGCTGGAACATTACCTCTCCTCCATGATGCGGCACATGGTGTAAATAGCGCTATGGCCGAGGTGAGTACCCAACACCTTCCTCATCAGCTGCAGAAGCAGAGAGCAGCACAGCACGGAGAAGATCCACAGACGTGATTATGAATTATGATCCATCAAATCACTTCAAAAATGCAAGTGAAGTGTGTGTGCATGGATGTGTTTGTGTGCCCTTGTCTCACCTTCCAGCAGGATTCACAAAACTCCTTGACATTGACTGTACGACAGAGTGTGATGATGAAGACGGTGAGAGAGTCTGAAGGCAGGCAATTGTAACACACCACCGCATCCAGGACCTGTAGAGCTACCTGCACACAACACACACACACACACACACACCATGACACACACTAATAGTACATTCAGTGCCTAGACTGGTGTTGAATACAAAGGAATTATCTTCATTACTTTTTACACAGAACTTTGAGTAACCGTAGAAATTTGAAAAAAAAAAGATCCTCTGGAGGTTCATAAAGTCAGGATTAAAATATGTGTTGATACAGAGTTAATGATGTAGTTAATGGTTATTGATGGTGTTCAGATAATCGTTGTGTTTACAATAAAGCCATTTCAAACGTTCAGGTTTAAAATTGGAGGAAAGTGCAGTTAATTACAAACCTGTTACACCAGACTGTCTGTTAATTGTTTAAAATTAAACACATTCACCATAAAAATCCAATTATGTCCCGTTTGATTTATTTAATCAAAAGTTTTTGATTCCCGACTACATGCCTCTTGTGTTTTAATTAAAGTACTTGTAACAGCAACTTGAACTGCCTTGTTGTTTAAATGTGCTGTAGAAATAAACCTGCCTTGCCTTAAATGTGAAAGGTTTTCCAATTAGAATAACATGATGTTACTTCAGTATTTCTCCAAGCTCCACAAAAGGTAAACTGTTTCCTGTATCATGAATCCTTGGCACTTAAAAGTATTCAGAACGCTCAAAAGTGGAGGTGTGAGTATGTCACTGCACATTAATAATGAAATAACACAAAACTAACATATGAGAATCGGAGAAACACTGATGAAATTGCCTCCCTCTGTGCATGTAGGTGTATTTAATGTCTCTAATCACGTCGAGGAGTTTGTGTACACCCACCGACGACAGCCGATTAGTGCCAATCTGGGCCTTTTGTTGGCAAGTTGCAAAATTTGTCGGCTAGAGGACAATCAGACCGAAGCTTATGCAGCGTAAACTAGGCTGGAAGTGTCAATCAAGCGCTGCATTATTTAATGCAATATCCTATCATTTTTTTTCCTGAGCAAAAGAAGGAAACTACATCTATAATTATTGAGCAGGGCATTGTGTACTGTTGAATATTAAAATGATAACTGAAGAGGAATGTTAAATGTTCTTCAGCTTACATTTGCACTGTAGTTATAGTTGCTCCAGTGAGTTTAAGTAAAGCTGTGTTAAAACAAAAACACCCACCTCAATATCTGTTGACGATGTTGTTCTGTTGCATTGGAGACAGATTTTCCTGCAGAGGGTAAAACAGAGCAAGAAAAAGTCACAAACATTTCAGAAATGAGAGAAACTCAAAACCATGGCCTTGCTCTTTGTATGTTGGACTTACTGGACCATGGTGGAGACATTTTGGTCCAGGTAGCAGCTGTTGAACTTCACCAGATTTACAAGAACGTGCAGAAAGTCTGAGGTGAGGCCGATGTCCATCCACAGGAGGACAAACCGAGCTGGGACAGAAAATAGCATACCAGTAGATGAAGTGTTTGAAAGAACATTTGTGCCGTCACAATTTATAAATACAAACATTACAACCAATGTGGCTCATGTCAGCCTGAATAGATATTACCAGGATTTGTCAGCTACAACTGAGGATCCAAAACTTCATTAAAAACCATCATATCTGAGCCCTGATTGTAGATGCAACTAACAATCATTTCCTAAAGATTTGCCCTTTTATATCTACAGTGGGAGCAGGTCCTCTTGCACATAGTCCAACATGCTGCACCACCATATTTCTGCAGTAGCCTGAAATGCACAAACAAAGCACTGGCTCTAAAGTTGATTGTTTTTGCCAGACCTCCAGGCCACTGTAGATTCTTCTACACATTTGGAATGAGAGGGGTAGATGGGGTGAATTCAGGTGGTGGTAATATTCAACTTCACAGTAAATTGTGAGGCCCATTGAACTGCACTAGCCTGAATGAATAGAATGTGCTATACAGATAAAGATTTAATGATTTATGGATTAATCCTGCACACTGAACCTTTAATGAACAAACTTAGTTTAACTTGACAACATTAGCTGATGTCAATACAGAGACCATCTGCAAAAAGGGAACAGTGATCACAAGTTGAAACATGAGACATGACAAAGACACAATGTGTTTGCAAACCGGTGTTTTCTCTGCATTTGACAGTGAAATCTAGATTTGAAATGCTGAATCCAAATGACAACTACAATGGCACTCAGGATGGCGCATACTTCCGCCAAGGCCAATCAAGCTGCACCAAATTTCACACACTCATAGATATCAGTTACCTACATACGCCTGTTTATTCATCAAGATCCTTGGGTTTTTCCCTGGGAAAATCGTGAAAACACCCTCTCTCTCAATGTTAAAGAACGTGATAAAAAATGCCTGCATCCACACCAAAATCGAATGTGTTCTTCCCTGGCCCATACAACATCCTTCCACCAGGTTTTGTGGAAATCCGTTCGGTTGATATTGTGTAATCTTGCTAACACACAAACCAACCAACAGAAAAATGGACAGGTGAAAACATAACCCCCCTTGGCGGAGGGAAAAATGCAGTTGTTAATTAATTTTAAAAAAAAGGATTAAGTTTGTGAACCAGACAATAATAAGGTGTAATGTCCAAACAGCTTTACCTATATCTTCCTCCAGGTATGTGATGTCTTTTCCATTTTCTGTTAAGGCCTTGAAAACTTCCAGCCTGTCAGAGAGGTCTTCGTTGCAGGGTTGGTAATCTCTGATCACCCTGAAAAAGTAGGCTCTCAGAGGGCCAAGTCGCTCGCCCTTCAAATGAACAGTGAATTAGAATGCCATTAAGAAAAGACAAGAACTATGTTTGCATGTTGCTTGTGTATATGTCCACACTGGGTATATATAGTGTACCTGTCCCTGTATAATGGCCCTCAGCAGCTGCAGGACAGCATGTCTGGCCTCAGGTGGCTGCTCTGGAGTGAGCATGTCCTCCACAGCTTTCCATAGTGCCTCGACTGCATGCTGAAAACACACACACACACACACACACACACACACACACACACACACACACACACACACACACACACACACACACACACACACACACACACACACACACACACACACACACACACACACACACACACACACACATACATACACACATACACACACACACGTAGATGTGAACAGTTTAATAAACATAGAAGATTGCATGTATTGCTGTATCACAATGTGACACCCAGGGAAGACTCACCTCCTCAAATTTCTTAGTTTTTGCCAGTTCGCAGACGTGGTTCATCATGCGAATGCGATTGCTCAGGCCGCAGTCGGGCTGGAGCTCCTGAAAGACACCAGAGGTGGAGTGAGGCCCCGAAAAAAACATGATGGGTAAAGAAATCAAGCATGATGAGTTTAAGTGTGTGTGTGTGTGTGTGTGTGTGTGTGTGTGTGTGTGTGTGTGTGTGTGTGTGTGTGAATGTGCACGGTCTCTTCTGCACACCTTGATGATGTCTGTGGTAATAATAAATTCCGATGGTTTGCTATCACTCTGTTTGCTGGGTGGGCGCGTTGTCCCCAGACCAAAGATCCCCTTCACCTTGTCCTTCAGACTCTCCTTGCTTTGTTGTTTATTCATGGCCTGTCCTGGATCGGCGATACACTACGTAGGCTGGGACTGCGGCTGCCTAATGAAAGAGTAACACGCGTTTAGAAACTTGGCAACAACCATCACAGTGTAGCATACATTACAAAAACCTAAAAAGCCTGAACATAACATGACGAACATGGTCACAGATACACACCACTGATAGGTATATTGTTACAAACTAAATGTTCTTCCCTGTGATGTCTTTTTAAAGCCACTGTGAGTTGTATTCTCAACATTGAGTTGTATATGATTGTGCTGTAACTCTGTCTGTTATAGAACAATGACATGGAACAAATTCATACATTTATTCAATGAGCACTGCAAATATTTGAGAAAATGATTTCATGTAATTTGGTTGCACAGACCCTTCTAACAAGGGTAGTGGATTCCCAGCCACTACTGTCCACTAGTGAAGTTTGTCCCATTGTGCAGATTTAGACATTTCTTGGAAAGACATCAGGATTTTCTTAGAAAGTTAGCTGAGGTGATTTATTCTCAACATTGGGTTATACATGATTGTACTATAAGTCTAATCTGCTTTAGTGCAAATATGTACAACAAATCCATTCATTTATATGCTGGGCATTGTTCCATCAGGACGCCACTGCAGTTACATGGTCAATAAATTGGACACATTTAACATGTATAGCATAACATAGTTCAGCCAAAAATGAAAATGTACACATTATCTACTCACTACTATGCCGATGGAGGGGTGGGTGAAGTGTTTTGAGTCACAGGGACTCGAAATGGCGTCCTTTACACAATGTTTTTAGCCTAGATGTCCGCTGTAATCCACGTGCGAACGCGGCTCCGGAGGAGAATAACGACAGACTAAAAACCAGGTTTAAATGACACCACTTCAAGTCATTTGAATGTCGGGGCTTACGGACATTTGGACGACACCACAGGAGCAGCATGGAGGCATTTTATGGGGGGTTTTCTGTTGTTTTCTTTACATTTGAAGAATTGGTCACCATTTCCTTCAATTGTATTGGATTTGGCTGCAACGGTGTTTACCTCTGAAACTCCAAAAGTGTTTTGTGGACTCAAACACTTCACCCGCCCCTCCATCGGCATAGAGGTGAGTAGATAATGAGTGAATCTTAATTTGGGGGTGAACTAACCCTTTAATGAACTTAACTCAACCCAGTGACTAGTGTCCAGCAGCAGTGAAGTTTGTCCCAGGTTGTAAATGTGTAAACCAGGGTGAGGAGGGGGAGGGAAAGGGGGGGGGGCAGGTTTAAAGAATGTACTGTCATGTGGACTTGACAGAGAATCAGAGAGGGAGGGAGGGAGGGAGGGAGGGAGGTGAGCAGCACAGACAACGACTGTTCTGTTTCAGTTCTTATTCAACAACAACAACAACAACAACAACAACAACAACAACAACAACAACCACCACCACCACCACCACCACCAGCAGCAGCAGCGGCGGCGGCGCAGAGTCTCCTCCTCCGCCGACCACAGCTCATCATATGTGGGAACAGCACACAGCTCGGACCGCAGGGTGCACAATGACGCTACTGAACCGTTAGCGACGCGTTTACAGTCCCAGTACATAACGCCTGGCAGGGACGAGCCTCCCCCTGTGGTGTCCAAGGTCTGCTAGCTTAAAACGCACAAATGCACGGCGCCTCCTCCTCCTCCTCTTCCTCACCTCTGAGTCTCTCTCGGTTTCATCCAGTCGCAGCTCCGTTCTCCTGCAGCTGAGCCGGGCCTCCTCACTCTGTGTGTGTGCCCGCAGCCCGGAGCTGATTCTGGTCCCAGCTCGGTCCTCTGCTCCTGCACCGGATGACACATGAAAGCCGTGACAGGAGCACTTCCTACAAAAACACGCTAGCCGCGCTCGCTCATGGGAAATGTAGTCATGAGCGAGCTAAAGCCGTAAAACTACGCTAAAGCCCGGTTCTTTAGTGTGGTTTTCTGTGTTATGACCAATCAAGAGGACAGTATCTGCGCCAGTATCGTCCCTAATGGCCCCGTAAACATATTTTAACAGTTGATTAAAAGTTATGTTCGTGTATGCTGAAACTACAACGTTAGCCACAGCCGTCTAGCAGCTAGCTTAACGAGCTATCGTTGATGAAGCTGGTTTCTTATTGGGTGTGAGGAGTTGCGAAACTGCCTGTGAGAGGAGCTTTTGGGAAACAGCTGTAGTTACACTGTCAAGTTTCATGGAGAAAATGAAACACTTTAATTGTTAAGTGAGAAAAAGCAACAACATTTAATTGTCATTTTTGGTACTTTTCAAGAACCTCAAAATTGTTGTTGCTGTTGACTAATGTTTTCAGATATTCCCGGGGCCCCTGCCCCTTTTTTTACTGTATTTTAACTGTTTATTATTTGCAACCTATACTGAAAGTTTGTATAAGACAAATATACTATACAGTTCATTCTAACATATTCATAAACATAATCCTTTCATAGCTACTATATTGAAAAAACGTCATCTAGGAAGCTTCTTCACTCTTAGCACTTTTTAAGTTGTATTATAGTCAATTTTGTTGTCATCAACACATAAATACAAATACATAAAGAAGAAAACATACTTTTATCGTACTGCATTCCAAGGTGTGACCTAATTCTAGTTTTATTATTGAAATAGGTGGTTATGCTTAAATTTCACGTGTTTATTCATTTATTTATTTTATTTGTTTTTATGATATTGTTAATGTGTTTTAACTTGTGTGCTTTTTTATTTGTGAAGCATTTTAGTTTTGAGTGTTCATACATTATTATTATTATTATTATAAGAAGACGAATGATACGACTTTTGGTCATATGTTGTTGCTAAACTCTATAATATCAACTCTACAATAAAACTTACATTAAAAGTGAAATTATCCAATACATATTCTGATAGTTATAAATCAGTTTTTATACATTTATAAAATATAGTTATAGCACATAAAATGATACACACATGGGTGCAGGAATATTTTTGATAAATTTAGCTCAAAATATTTTTGTGAATATAAAAATGTGAAATAGATGATGATATATATACACTAAAAGAAATGATCTATTTGTTTACACAACGTCCCACAAGCTTTTCCTCGTGACCCGACAACGAATGAGAAACTGGCTTCAGCTTCATGGCTGCGTTCCGCCCCAGCACGAGGGTCTGCGATGTGTTACCGTGTTTCAGGATGACTTCTCCTTACTTCTCTCAGAGCAGAACCGGGGTCCCCCGGAGTGGAGCTCACACTGGTGGCCGCAGACCCGCCGACTCTCTGGGCTCCAGGCTCAGCCGGAGACGGAGGAACGTGGATCCAGTCTCCTCCGTGGAGGTGAAGGTGGAGGTGGAGGAGGCGAGGATCTCTGAGCCAAGACCCTCCTCGGCCCCCTTATCAGCGGGTAATGTTGCGCACAGACACTGGACAAAACATATATTTAGAAATAAATGAACCGCCACTGGTTTCTAATAGACTCTTGTGCGCAGACTGGGAAATAATATATTTGTTTACGGTTCACTGTGACACTGTTGCATCTTAAACTGGCAACACTACAACAAATACACCAGCAGATGGAGGAAGCTGCCACTCTGCAGATTCTATTTCACCCACTATTATCATCTGTCAGCGGACATAGACAGGTCACAATACACCCAGTGTGGCCCAAGGTATATGGACAGGTTCCGTTATATTAGGTCTGGAGCTGGTGTCAATTTAAGTGGAATCGAATATAGTAAGTAGGTACATTTCACTTACTTACATACTTTTCACAGACAAGAGTCACACAGTGCTTTTACGTGGCCAAAGAATGTAAAGGTCCCGTGTGTAAGATTTAGGTGAAAGGGATCTATTGGCACAAATTGAATATAAAATAATTCGAGTGATGTTTTCACTAGTGTCTTTTTGAATTGTACGAATTGTTGTTTTCTTGACCCTAGAATGGGCCTTTGATATTTACATACTTTATATTTACATCCAGAGCGGGTCCTCTCTACGGAGGCCGCTATGTATTTTACAGTAGCCCAGACTGGACAAACTAAACACCTTTTGAGCTTTTATGACAACTGACGGTTTCCACAGGTTCTCTTTCGTGTCTGAAGGGGAGGGTGGGGCGGCAGGTGTTCATGACATAACATGCAACTTCACCACTAGAGGTCACTAAATTCTACACACTGCTACACCATTCAAATGTAGAAACAGAAAACCAAGTCTATACACACAAGTAAGTAAAATACATGTATATTTTCCTAAGGTAGATCTACAAAAACCTAAAAGGACAGCAGATGTAAAATCCACTGCACAACACAGTGTTTATATTTTAGTTTGCCCATTTCATTATTTAGTTTTTTATCAAAAACTGAGTAACTAAGTCACTCACTTGTATACACAGATTTAAGACACACTGAGGTAAAAAGGTTTGGTACCACTTAGAATATAGAATATAGAATAGAATATTTTGGGGTTCTGTCCTGTTTCAAAGTGTCAGTGGCCCTGTGCTCAAAGTGAGGTTCATGAAGAGCTCTCAGTAGAGCACATACCTCCACCAAGGCCCAACAGTCCCCTTAATTTAAAAAAGCTGCACCCAAGTTCCCCAAATGAGTAATGAGTAATTCCCAGGGAAAATAGTGAAAATGCTGAAAAATGCCCGATCTCACAATGTTGAAGAAAGTGGGAGAGAAATCCTGGATCTGCACCAACTTTTAATGGGTGAAAATGAAAAATGTGTCCAGCTGTTTTTGTGTAATCTTACTATCAAACAAATATGCAAGCTAACAATCAAACATAACCATCGTTTACATTACATCACATATCATTTACCTGATGCTTTTATCCAAAGCAATTTGGTTTTTTTCCAGTTCCCTGACCTCGGCCCTCTCCAACTCTGTTGAGATCCAACAGCTGAGATCCAGCTGTTACTAAGGCTGCAGAACATTAATGGCAATGGATGGGATGTTTGATGAGATATGCAAAAGCTTTGTTTGGTCATGTTTGCATTTAGTTTTCCCAGACTGTGTCAGATATATCTCAGCCTCTCTTCTCTGTGCTCTTTCAGTCGGGTGCCATGAACAGGCCAGTTTGCAACCAAAAACGGAAACAGACACTCTCCCGCTGTCTTCGCACGGCCGCAGGAGGAGACAAATTAAGGTGGAATATGACGAGGGAGAGGGTGTTTCACTGGTGAAGACAGAACAGTGGGAACCTCCAGACTGGAAGAAACAATTAGGTTTCATTCGTGAGATGAGGAGTGTTCGAGACGCGCCTGTAGACAACATGGGAGCAGAGAAATGCTACGACACAGATGCCCCTGCACATGTAGGTGTGGTTTAGATTTTTTTAATGTCGGCATAAGTCAGTAGTTCACTTAATCCCTCTGTTATTGTCTGTGTCGGCACAGGTGAGAAGGTTCCAGGTGCTGGTGTCACTCATGCTGTCCAGTCAGACCAAGGACCAGGTGACGGCAGCGGCCATGCAGAAGCTCCGAGCACACGGCTGCACAGTAGAGAATATACTCAGCACTGATGATGAGACGCTGGGGAAACTCATCTACCCTGTCGGCTTCTGGAGGGTAAGACTCATTACCTCTGCGTCCTTACACGGTTTACACCAGTAACTTTAATGAAATCAGTCTGTGGCCACACTTCCACCTTCATTACCTCCTTGTTTGTTCCTGCACCTGAGTGAGTTCTCTCCCGGGCTCTCCACGCCCACTCCTCTCTAGACTAAAGTGAAGTATGTGAAGCTGACGTCAGCCATGCTGCAGGAAGAGTTTGGAGGGGACATCCCAAACAGTGTGGAGGGGCTGGTCCGCCTGCCTGGAGTTGGACCTAAGATGGCTCACCTGGCTATGGACATCGCCTGGGACCAGGTGTCTGGAATAGGTAGAGACACACTGCTGAAACTTCAGCCACTTACAAATCATATGGAATTAAATACATACAGTATGTCTAACAGGGTAGCATGACTTGACATATTTGGAAACTGAACTTAAGTCTTCTTCAAACTTTATTTATCGATTTCATTAGAAGATGCATCCTGTTGTTTATAGAGCTCTGAATATACAGACAGTTAAAAAGGAAAAAACAGCCTGATTGAATTTAAAGGAAATGTTGGGCCTTGACAAAAGTATCCACTCTACTGAGATTCATTTTAGTTCTTTATATGATCATCTATAAACATATATAATGTTATATGATACATTTTCTGTTTTTGCAATACATTTATAAACTCATTACCTTGTTAGACGGCGCTGAGGCAAATGGTGTTGTTTGGTTGTGTGTCTTAAAGAAGTCTGAGGTTCATATAGTTACAGCTTCGAAAAATACGATAAAATGGAAAAAGAAAATCCGCTGTATGTTTGAAATCATGTGACAAGAGTTTACATCAAATTTACACCTTTTTTTATAATTATACACATCATACATAAATGTGTGTTTGCCTGCGGTGTCTTTTTTTTTTTATTTAGGCGTGGACACACATGTGCATCGTATCTCTAACAGGCTGTTCTGGCTCAGGAAGCCCTCCAAGAACCCAGAGGGAACACGCAAGGCCCTGGAGGAGTGGTTGCCCAGGTAACAGCATGGCTAGTTCACTGCTGACCTGAACAACTTGATTAGCAAGGACCGAAAAAACGATCAGCGTCAGCACGATTGGCGTAGAAACATAGACTTTGGTGACTGACAAGTCTGTTCCTGTCAGTGATGTTACTCTCCAATAAAACATGAACAGTATCCTCTGGTCATTCACAACTCATGTCAAACAGTATCTTTTATATATTTGATACATATTTTCCTTAGATGACAGACTGTGGCCCATTTCAAGGTTAGATTATTTTATCACGTAATTATATACAGAAATGAGTTGATTCATTAATAATTATAATTTTTTTTATAATTTACCCTCTCCTATTAATTTTCTATTAATTTAAAGCTGCTATAGTAAATATTTCTATATGAGATCTGCAGTCCCCCTCAGCTCTACAGAGGTGTTTGACTTCGTTTAGTGTTTTGGTTTAACAGCTCCTAACTTTTCTGTTTTAGTTCACCCGTGCTATTATAATATTTGGGGAAGCATTTAGCAGCTGAAGAGCCTGTAATTTCCCTCAGGTGTTGGTTCCCCTGCCACTGAATGGTTAAAAAAGGTTTAAAGTGGCTGATATGTTCCTCTCACACTGTTTTGCAGGGAGCTGTGGAGTGAGATTAACTGGCTGCTGGTGGGTTTTGGACAGCAGGTCTGTCTTCCCATCAACCCCCTCTGCTCCGTGTGTCTGAACCAGCACAGCTGTCCCTCTGCCCACAAGAACTCTCCCACCAAGAGGCCTAAAGCTGGATCGCCACACTCTCCGAGCCCGAAGTTTTCCGTCAAAACTAAAACTGAACCTGAATTGGAAAGTGCTTTTAAAGATGAGAGGACAAGGAAGAAGTCCCTGTCTTCGCCTGTTTCCCCGACCACACAGAGGAGGCGGCTTAAAACAAAACTGAACCACTGATTCAACGCATAATTTTTGTTTCTGTGACCAAACACTGAAAACAGCAATGTAAGCTAAACATCGTGATTACAGTTTATTTACCGTTCACATTAAATTAAATATTTTTGTACTGTTAGTGATTCGTTTTTTTACCAAATAAAAGAAGGAATGTTCAAAAACTAGATGTTAAGGTCATTCATTTCAGGTTTACCATTGATTCAAGAAGAGAGAGTTTTCTGTTGCATTTTGAGAAAGAAAATTCATTCAAGATCTCTAAATAATGTCTTTAGAATTTCACAAAAATGTCGAAAAACACCTCTCACAATATTTTAGAAAATTAAAGTTACTGGGTTCTTGTTTGGCCTATATCCCTTCCTTCCACTGTCTTTCAATAAAATCGGTTTAGTTTTTGAGAAATCCTGCTACTGCTATGAAAATAACCCTCTTAGCAGAGGTACTAATCCAATGTCTGTTAGTGTTGTGTGCACATACAATTTCATTACGTAATTCACCTATGAATACTGGACCTGGAATGTACTATACTTCACTGTAGAAATTAAACAACATGAACAGGATTCACTACATGCAAAAATATTAAGTTGTCTCAATAATTTATTTCTCAATAAAGCTCGTAGCTAAATAAGTGTGCGGCAGATCACATTTTACCCTAAATTGTGAAACTTTAATTGTAAAAACTGACCCAATACTGTAAACATTGTATTTGTGGTTCAACCACAGAATCGTTTTACAACTACATCATAGTGGCCTCTTTTCAAGAGTACGCAACAAGTGGTGGCAGGATGATACTCAGCAGCACAGCTTGAATTGTTTATTCACTATATTTCAAGCCTGTATCAAAACAACAGTCAGGTGCCATATGAGAAGATCAAAACAGGTTTTGCTTGTTGTAATTATTTTTTCCTGCTCGTGCGAGTAATTGAAACATATTCACCTAAAGTGTAATTGACAACATGTTCCAAACTTTATCTCAACTCGATTGTCCAACAATAAGATTTCATATTGATAATAGGATTGTTTAAGGGAACCTTGAAAACTCTGAACTTATCTTTCAAACTGTAAATATTTATTCTGTTATGTAATAGGAATGAACTTGGATTTTCTTGGAACTCTTGTCCCATGAGTACATTATGAAAGAAACTTGCAGAGATAGTATTGTGTGTTATAAAACATCCAGTAATCACAGTAATAGGCATGTTATAGCAGGAAGAGGGCAAGTGTAATCATTAGCAGTAAGGAGTGCATCCTACAGGGCACCAGGATCTTGTGGCTACTTGGATCACTGCCACCTCACTGAGACACTTCAGTGGAACAGAGCCACCTGAGTGTTGTTAGTTCCACCTGTGTTTATCTCTACAAAGGATTCCGATTACCGGAACATGTCAGAAATGCACACATTGATTCCCTCTAACGGTTAATTCAATTATTAGACTGTTAATTACAGCAGAGTTGACTGAGCCCTCACATTTACATTAACAGTTAACGAGCACACATGGGATTGTTGACCATGAAACAGCTGACAGCATGACTCAGGCAAAAATGTAATATTTCCCCTTTTGCATGTGGCTATGGCGCATTGCTCCAGGGCACATCAGCAGCACTATTGAGGATTACTGTCTTAACACGCGTAAATCAGCTGAGAGGCATCAAACTGTCATCTACACAAATATTTGTCCCGTGCACGTGTCATCTCTCCGAAACTGAATACCAGTGATATCTTGTGCTTTGCTGTCCTGAATCACCCGAGATGCTCCTGTTTAGTTTTTTTTCCACACGCCCTTCCCTCCACATCACAAAGACAAGGACATTTTATATTTCATGAGAGATTAAATCTCCTTTTTACGCAACCCTTCCGTTTACTGATCTCCATGTGAAGGCACAGGGACAGAGAGCGGATCAGGAAGACTTCCGCTCTCAGGTCACAGTCAGTCTGGATTCACCTCCACCACCTGGGGGGGGGGGGGGGGGGGGGGGGGGGGGGGGGGCAGGTAATAGTTTGTGTGCCAGGGCGGCTGAGCTGAGTCGTCAGGTGTGCGCTCAGAGAGACAGAGGGGGGGGGGGTGATTGTAGTGGCATCTGCCGTCGACGCCTCCTCACTCTCACCGGGTCAGACAGGAGGACACCAGCCCGGTTGACGAGGAGAATTAAGTGTTACGTGCGAGGAAAAGCTTTCTAATCTCTGATCGCTTGGATTATTGCTCCAATGGACGGGATTTAGCCCCTGTCCGTGGTTTTTTGGCCACTATTTTACGCACAGTGCGCACCGCTTTTCCTGCGGTCGTATCCGCGCCCTGAGCATTTATGCACGATGGATTAAACAGTTTTTGATTTCTCTTTGAATATTTTTGGGATTATTAATGGACTCGCATCATGCTAAATGATGGTGATCTTTTGGTCACTGCAGCGCGCAGCCGTACATTGGATTAAGAGGCAGAGACTTTCCAAAGCTCCTGGACCAAGCGCCCGTTTGTTCTCCTGAGACACTCTGACTCGGTTCCCACCTTGCGACTCGCAGGGATGGAGAGTGAGCGGAGACCCAGGATCTGTTTCCTCACCAAAGGAGAGCGCGGATACGGCTTTCACCTGCACGGTGAGCGGAATAAAGGCGGACAGTTCATACGCAAAGTGGAGCCCGGCTCCTCGGCTGACCTGGCCGGGCTGAGACCAGGAGACCGGGTGGTGGAGGTGAACGGGGAGAATGTGGAGAAAGAAAATCACCATCAAGTGAGTGATAATATGTAAAGTTTTCTAAAAAAAAATCATCACAGGTGTAGGTTGTGTTGGACATGAGCCAGGAGAGCCACACGAACTCTCTGAGCTGCACACAATGAGTTGTATACTTGTTAGACCACTTCTTCCTTTGCCTGAGGAGGAGGAGGGGAGCTATTCAAATGGGTCAATGTGCTCCTTGTGTTATGGGAATCACTGGGTGTCTTTGTCACCTCAGAAGTATGTTATGCACAGGCCAGCTCAGGGTGAACAACATGTTATTACACCACAATGACACCACATATGAATATTGCTCAATCCTCCTCTCTGCCACTTCCCTCTCCCTCACTGCAGGTGGTGAATCGTATCCGGGAGGTGGACCACCGCACCAGGCTGCTGGTGGTGGACAGAGACACGGACGACTACCTCCGCAGCGAAGGCCTGGCCTGCACCGAGGACCTGGCCGTCGAGATGGGAACCCTCTCCCCGCTGCTCTCGCCCGCAGCACCCCCTTCCCTTTCTCCCATCCCCAGAGAGTGTTCACCCATGTCACCCAACCACACACACTCGTTTCACCCTCCTGCTGCAGACTCACCCACTCATGTGATTACACAAGGCAAGGTCAAGAGATCCTCAGTGACATCAAGTACAACAACTGACACAGAGGTAAGGGGGGAGATCAACACACGACTCTGCTTTGTGGTCAAATGTCAGTATATTCAGACGGCTCTTATGGATGACCTGTTTTTATTAGAGAAAAAAGAAGGGAACAGGCCGAAGTCTAAACTTGAAATCGTTTGTTGGGTTACTGTGTTTAGATTGTGTGAGACACTGAGCGTACCACTCTTGTACCTAATGTCCGCCGAGCACTAGTCTGGACTGGAGCACTTTGCCTGTTAGTCTCACAGCGGGGCCTTAAGAGAGGGTCTTGTGGCTTCTCATAACACCTATGACTGAAAAACTCAAAAACAGGGCAGACACAGGCCTCTGGAGAACCAACACAAACTCAGAGTGCAGTGGCAAAGACAAAAAGAGGAGAAAAACAAAGAAAGGAGGGCATAAGACACAAAAGAGGTTAAGAAAAGACAAGTCAAGGCACTTGGGTTAAAATAACTATGGACTGACTTGAAAGGATTCAGCATTATTCACAATATTGTGGCTGAATTCCCTTTTTTAACACACAAAAATACTGTAATAACTTGTCCTCCAGTCAAAGTGAAGCAGTAAAGTCCAGTAAAAGAAGATTCTGTGGATAATAAAAAAAATAGAAGAAATTTGTGAATTAGAGGAGGTTTAAATCAAACATCTCGAATAATCTGAATCCACTGTTTTATCTCTGTATTACAAGCCACCGACGTCTCTCATAGTTGTGAATATTTAAACTACAAAGTCGTCTCATTTTACACAATGAGATTCCACACCATCTGTTGGGTTGTTCCCACCTGACTGTAGACAAAACTCTGCTCAACTGACAATAGGTATTGTTTACGGAGGCTGGAACTCCACTTTGAGAAAGACAGTGTGAGACTGTGTGCCCAAGTCAGAGGTGTGAACCACAGACTTCACTGAGAATTGATTTTGTCCCTTCACGGCCTCATTGTTTTGTATACAGCATTATAAAGAGACAGATGAAAACAGTCTGAGAGGTGAGAATCTCAGACGTCTGTCGGCCGTAAGCTCTTGTTTTGACAGGCGGTTCGGCTGAGGCAGTGCACCCTGGGACTGTTTGGATTTTATCACTCACTGCTTGACTTGAGCTTAAAGGTTTTGGAGGTTCTGAATGTCTGCTGGGAGGAAAGATAGCAGACGCAGGAGGGATCAGACTTTAAATAACTGCTTTTCACATGTTTTGTAATGTATTTGTGTAGTTTATTTGGGGTTTGAGGCACCTAATCTCTCCTAGTGCGGGACATCTAAACACCTCTGACTCTGAGAAAAGGTGGGGTGATTCTTTTCTATGCTCTCAAAGCTGTGCACAACAAACTCATTCAAATACATTGACGTGCCAGTGCGCATGATGCAACAAAATCTAAATTTCCACAAGTGCCCGTCAGTCATCACTATGACATGCAGCTGCAGAAATAACCGGGAACTGGCTGTCAGAGATTGAGCCCAGTGTTTGGGCTTCAAACAAAGTGGGACCAGGATCCCAGGGAGCCAGCAGCTCCCGTCAAACAGCCATCTGTTTGGCCGAAGGCACGGTAAATACAGGCTGCCCCTTGGCTGGCCGTCGCAACTTTCTCTCTCTCTCTCTCTCTTTTTGGTAAAAGGTTCAGATAAAACTACAGCATGTGCAACGACAGCAGCACCTGTACAACACAGTGCCATCTATTACATCACAAGTGAGGATCCACATATCAGCCTTAAACAATACAGTTATTTTATACAGTAGATGTTTTTTTTTATCACAAGGCTTCTGACATTGTCCCCATTGAGCTACATGGAAATAAACCTTTATTGGGGGCAGAGTTTTATGAAATAATTTCTGAAAAGTGTCTTTTAAGGCATAAATTGTCTCTTTGCCATTAATATATATCCGACAAAATAAAGACATTTAATATACAGGTTCCCCATATTTACATGCGTCTGTCTTTTAGTAAACACTTGTTATGGATTTTTTGTCACTTTCTATACCTATTGAAATATACTGACTAAGTGCAGATAAACAACAAAAATGTACTGAAGTAAAAGTGCTGCATTAACTTTTCTACTTGAGTAAAAGTAAGTAAGTACTTGCTTTTAAGTATACTTAAGTATTAAAAGTAAAAGTACTTGCCAAGTGTAGCCTATTCCCTAATGCAACGGTCTACTACATCATGGACCAATTCTCTATTGATTTTATTGATTGAAAAAAATCAATGTGAACAAGTAACGCAATTCGGTGTAAAATGTAGTGAAGTAGAAAGTACAGATATTTGCTGGTTTATGTTGTGGTGTGAAAGTGAAAAGAAACGGAAAATAAGTAAACAATCTACCTAAGCAAAGTACAGATACGTGACAAATGTACTTAAGTAAATGTACTTCGTTATATGCCACCACACCGGTCATATATTCAAAAAAGGCAACACTTTCTAGACCCTTCAGTAAGTGTGTGACTGATTATTTTTGGCCTCTAATTCAGCAGCTCTGATTAGAGAACCAAGCATATTAATCCCGGGGGTTACCGCGGACGCCTTGAGCTTCTCATGCATTTGCTTTTCATGCAAACAGCACACCCTCACATCACGATCCCTTTTTCATCTCTCCACCTCTGTGACGTACATCTTGTCACTGACATTCATCGCACTGTACATATAAATACAGACGCAATTTCAATGTCGCATGATATTATTATGACAGCAGACACCCATATACAGTAGCGTTACGTAACCACAGTGTTGACTGCTGTCATGGCCACGCAACAGTCACACGCAGTTAACTTAGACTAATGGAACACCCCCACTAACCTCCCTGTGTACATTTGATTCACTCTAAATGTTTACTTCTAACATTTATATTTATATAAATTTCAAATTTGTGGTATTTAATTAAGTTGTTCATAAAACTGTTTCGGAAAATTCCACCATTGCCATTCCATTTAAAATGTTGGAAACAAAAACTCTTATTTGCAAATGAGTGAAAAGCAAACATTAAAAATCGCATGTTGCAATTTTCCAGAGCCCAAGGTTTAATCTTAAAATGTATTATTTTGTCCAGCGAAATAGACCAAGCCCTGAAAATCTATTTATTTCTAACATTATTAAACAAGATAAGCAGTGGAATGGAAACAAGACACTATATGGAATCTTTGCTTGCAAAAAATCGGTCATTAAAAATAATAGTATGACAATAATATGATAATACTAATTCATTCATCTACAAATTGTTTCAGCTCTAACAGTTTTGCTTATCAATATCATGACATCGAAATACTGTATCTGTAGAAAAAAGACCAAATGGATCAGTTTATTTTCAGGTCAGCATGGTGTTCAGCCTGTGAGTCAATTTGGGCCAATGTGGTAAATATAGTAAACAGGGCAGCGACTAAGACTGATGTTTAAAAGCAGAAGGAGACATGGTGACCCATCACCACAGCGACCTGACCTGGCACCATGGTGATCTGTTCCATTGCTACAGCTCAACACTCTGGCTGACAGTCAGGGACAACCTATGATGAGCATGTCTTCATGTGCATGTGCGTGCGTGTGTGTGTGTGTGTGTGTGTGTGTGTGTGTGTGTGTGTGTGTGTGCACTCTGAATCTTTCTTAATGGAGCAGAAAGTACAGAGACATCTATCAGAGAGCCCTCAGGTCAACTTAGCCATAAAGACACAGTCACTACACCAGACAGTGACTGTCCTGCCATCAGGACACAGACCACTGTGTTGTCCTGGCACGGCGCGCACACACACACACACAACCAGCATGTACCTTGCAGTCGAAGGGCAGGTTCAGTCAGGCAGGTGAGTCACACAATGTGTCAACTCCTGTCATTAGTCCTTAGACTCAGGATTGGTATTAATGTCTCTCAGGCAGATCCACTTAGCCCACTGGCTCATCCCAGCAGCCACTTTCTCCTGGTTAACAGCCACACCAGAACATTCTGTTTCCACTTTGTTCAAAATAAAACAAGCATTAAAATGGATATAACTCTTCATAGATACAATAACAAGTTTTGCGTGTTGAAATTTGATCTGTTCAATCTCAATTCAAATTTATTTGTATAGTGCCAAATCAATAATATACAGTATCTCCAAGACCTTTAAAATGAATGCAGAGAAATCAAAACAGCAAAATATAAAAAAATATATGATACAATACCTGTGATATGATATGATACAAAATCCATGAATCAATCAAACTTTATTTGGATAGCACTTTTAGTTTTTAGGTCAGCAGTTAGTTCAGTTCAAGGTGCTTCAAATAAAAATGCAAGAAAAATATTTAAAATGTTATAGTAATAATAAAAACAATAGGAAAGTACAATAATTGGCTTTTTATAATAACAATAAAAGATATATATAACAATTACAATTACAATAGAAGAAATAAAAATCAAATAAGATGTGTCATGATATATTTGATCACATTGTTGTAAACACTCTAACCTGCACAATCCAACATCAAATCCTTGCAGTAGCTCTTATATTGTGTATTAGTTTTTCCACTGTGTCACAAAGGTGTTAATTAATCTTGACCGATAAAACATAAACATCACCACAAACTGTATACTCCAAAAATAAAACATACAGTCTGAACATTTTCAAATGCTTGTTGTTTTAAACCTTAAACAGTTGTTTGAGTGTCATAATCTGCCAAAACTGATTTTAAATCTAAATTCAAGTCAATCTCCACCTTTCAATGCACTGATGATTCAATAATGCTTAAATCACTGTGATGGATTGAGGCAAGCTTCAGGTCTTTATAGTGAGTATTTTATTACCACATTGAAGTGAAGGGAGGCTGGAATCTGGTCGGACAAGAAGGAAAACAGCATAGTTTACGAAATGGAAAGTTATGATACAAAATACTATTTCTATTTGTTGTAAATGGGCTAAACCATCCTAAACCTCTGGTATGAATTAAAATCAACTCATTATGAGGTTCATATAGATATAATTTATTGAGGGGAATTTGTATCTTATCGACTTCTCTGATTTGTTTTTGTAAAGAATTTGTTCTTGTCTTATTTCTCCTTACAGCTTCAGTCTGAGCACTCACCAGAGTTGACAACTGAGCTCTTCCCCCGACTGTGTCACGTTGTGAAGGGGGAGAACGGCTACGGCTTCAACCTGCACAACGATAAGACCAAGCGTGGACAGTTTGTCCGTTCTGTGGACCCTGGTTCAGCTGCAGAGAGCGCAGACATCCGGCCCGGAGACAGACTAGTGGAGGTAGTCGAACAAATCATTCAAAGTCTTGTTAAATAGGTTACAGGCATATGATGAGCTTATTAGCCAACCAAGAACAGTGGCAGGTCAGGACATTTGCACAGTAGGCTAAAGGTTAGTTATCAGACATTGTCCAAATACAGTTGTGATCAATGGGTCAGGCAGATTTGCATTCACACACAAGCAATTCCTGCAAAACGTTCTATATTTTATATTCACATGATCTATATCAGCAGGATGTAACATGGACATTATCAAATCTATGTTGGGTAAAATTACTATTCCTCATCAAGATACAACCCACGGACACACACACATATAAACATTTAGAGAATTGTCAGGAAAAACAACAGCACCCCTCCCCATATTTATCAGGTCAGTTCACCGACTTGAGGTGTGATTAGATTAGAGCAGATTAACTCAAGATCAGAATAGGTGGGAGAGAGAAGTCTTAATCTAAGAGGGAAAGGGAGAGAAGGGGATTATCTTGAAACGAGGTGTAGAGGGGGAGATGGTGTTTGTGGAGCCAGGAAGAGATTTCATGCAAATCAGTTCCCTTCTACTCAGATCAGCTGATTGTTTAGAAAAGACAAACTGTGACTCCTGCCTGTCATGTGGTGTCATGGCTACTCCCTAAATTTAGCTATGTCTCTGACTCTGTTTAATCAGTAATAATAATAAACATTATCTGTGCAGTACTTCTCTTAATAAAGTTACGAAGTGCTTAACAGAGAGGACTAGAAATCCCACTTGCCGGTGTAACAAATAGCAAACAATAGATTTGTATCCTGTGGACAGGAGTTAGTTATCTCTTACACACCACGTCTCTGTAATATTCCCTACGGATGTTCCTGATATATCCTGATCAAAAGAACATGGGATCACCATGACCTTCAATTTACCAAAATTGAATCGGTTCTTCTTTAAGTGCGAGTGAACGTTTATACCAAATTTGTATATATGGGATATAAGGATAGACAACCCAACAATATAATGCCTCTGACCACAGGTTGTCGGCATCATGGAGGCCGAAAAAAGCAAATTAGCAAATGAGTTCATTCTCTCCTATATCTCGTTCTTCTGACGTCTCCTTGTTCTCCGTCTCAGGTGAATGGAGTGAACATCGAGGGTCTGAGGCACTCGGAGGTGGTGGCCCTCATCAGAGCAGGAGGGGAGGAAGTCCGCCTCATCATGGTCGACCAGGAGACGGACAGGCTCTTCCACAGACTAGGGATCACACCCACCACCAGCAAAGACAAAGGTCCCTTTATAACACACACATACAGACAGACACATACAACTTGCTATACTCTCCTGTCATCCTGGGTAATGTTGTGTCTTCTTTTCTCAGGGGTCTATGTGGACGAGTCGGCCTCAGAAAGTGTCCCACCCACTCCATCTCCCACCGCTGAACTGCCAGGCACGGATGCACCAATCATCAACGTCACGCTGACAGACTCCCCGATCACAACGGTGTCTCCGAAGTCCCGCACCAACGGGAGCTCAGCATCCCAGTCTTCTAGAAGCTCCACCACCCAATCAGAGATGAGCAGCTCGGACATGAGCATCCAGGTGAGAGAGGAGGCGATGTAAGACGCCATAAAAACAAGTGACAGGAATGTGAAGCTGCTGAATGTGTTGTGTTAACAAATGTGTGTTTGTGTGTGTTGTAGGTGCCTGATGAGGACGACAGGCGTGTTTCAGACCCTTTCATGGACAGTGGCCTGCGACTGAGCCCGACAGCTGCCGAGGCAAAGCAAAATGCCCTTGCCGGCCGCAACAAGAAGAGAGCGCCCCCTATGGACTGGAACAAGAGACAAGAAATCTTCAGCAACTTCTGACACATTACAGATACAGTGACAAAAAACAGAAGAAGCATGAGGATTGCAACAATGAGGAATGACATCATGCTTGCTACCGTAGGTGTAGGCGTAATCATAAATAAAGTACCTACATCTTGGAGACGCAAATGAAGAATGATGCAAAAAGATAAAAATCAAGTAGTCACCTTTACATAAACTGTGTAACGATTTAGACGCGAAGGAGGTCGGTGGGTCACGTAGGGCGCGATGGCTGAACAGAAATGGGACAGTTTGGTCTACGGAGGATTTCTGTGATCTGCGTCACCAGCTCGTTCCGTCCTTACTGCAGTCGCCGAGCACCAGAGCTTCGGTTGGACACGATGAGAAGTTTTAATGCCTGTTGGGTTTTTGAACATGTGTAACGTTAGCCGTTCAGTTAAGTTTAAGCCTGATACATTTCAAATAATCTGACGTTTTGGTCTTGTTACTTTGCTGGTGCCATATCCCTTTGAAAAGCAGTTTGCCAACTAAGCACAATGAATCCTGGGATAGGTCGGCCTGAGAAGGATTTGACGCTATCGGTCTTCAAATGCAGCCTCTGATGGAGGCGGCCCCTGAATTGGGACCCAGTGGTAGTTACATTCATATAGTGCTATTAATAAGTTCTGTTCTGTGTAAAAACACATTGTATTTATCTTCTCTAGATACAGTATCTTTCTAAGGACAAGGCCACGTGCGGATGTGTCATAGACTTTACAACACGCTGTACTAAACAAGGACATTGATGACCAGCAGACCATCAACTGAGAGACTTGTAAATTGAACCGGTGCCTGCTCATGACACAGTGTTTTCTCTTTATTAAAACATATGTCAGAGGCATGAGGAGTAACGTGAGTCTAAAGCGTGTGTTCTCCTGTTTGTGTATCACTCATATTTTTGGCATGTGTCTGGTTTTGGGCCACGTTTACTGTAGATACGCTTTTCTGTCTGTAGATTTCCCTTTTATTTTTGAAGTTTTATGTCTTTTTCAGTTTGTCCCCCTGCCGTTGTTGTCTCTACATTAACGTTTTGTCAGTTTAATGTAGATACAAAGTGTAAACTGTAAATACAGAGAAAGTGGGGGAGGCTAAGTTATCACATGTATGTTTGATCACCTCAGTGCTTCTTTGGAATGTCGGTGATTTCTGTAAAGGAAAATATTTAAAGGACAAATTATTGACTTGATAGAAAAAAGCTCCACATCGATCATTTCTTGTAGGTTTTTCAAATTATGTTTGAAATTACATTGTCAGAATATTAGTGTATATGCCATGGAAATAATATTGGTTATGAATACGCAGTAAAAACTAATTCTGGTGATTATTACAGAGGTCCACAACTCTTGTTAAATCGATTTTTTGGGGCATACAACAAACACAAACAAAAACACAGGGACAGACAGAAAGATACATATAACATGTAGTCAGGTTATGTTAGATTTTTGATAGATAGATAATAATCTTTTAATTACACATTTATTCAAGTATAAGTACATAAAAGTACGTATAAATGTATATTTTGTGTTCTCTCTGATGCTTTGCATTTCACAACTGTGAACCCAATTGACACTATCGCTACCTGATTGACATCAAATAGCAAAAGTCAAAGAAACGAACCTTGATACTTGATTCACATGCTTGAATTGTGGTGGGAAAGGGAGGGGCTTGTGAGGTCTTGCAGAATTGTAACTCAACACGCCTTTAATTGAATAATGATGCCATCACAGGGCATGTAAAAAAAAAAAAAACTTAGATAACATTAAAATAAATGTTGGAAGTAGGACACTTATTTAGTCAGGTGATCTGTGCATGTGCCTGATCTGGTTCCACACAACCACTGGTTAGCCCAATGAGAAGCTTTTCATGAATCATGTGCTGGGACCTGCCCTGTCAAAGAAAATAACAGTCTGAGAATCAGGTTATGTGTGTATAAGAGTGCAGTTAAGTATACAGGGCCACCAGGTTCTATTGGCTTGTGTTCATCATCAGCTGCCATACACCAAAAGGAAGATGTCATTCAAGGCGAGAGTTTTACTTTGTCATTTTCTGATCTGATCAGTTCGATCTTAGATATTTATCAGAACATATAGTCCTCTTTCAAGTGCCACTGAGGAAATGTCTCTATACCTTTCTCGGGCAGTAAAATCCATGGTAAAAAGAACAAGACCCTGAATAATCACACCTACAGAACAAGACAAACAAGTTCATATCAGTTTATACGGAAGCTATTAAACAGAGGTGTACACTATATGTATCACCCCTGAGTCTGGTGTCATAAATGCCACTTTGTGGCATTGTTCAGATGCACATTTCACTTAGCCACAAACTGCTCTCAAACACGTGATGGTGTTTGCTTTAGTTCTCTGAACACAGGGCTGATAAAGCCATACACTTAATGTGAGGATGGAGCTGGTGACACAGACATGAGGAAGAGTGTACTCAGGGATTTTCCTCAACCCCAGCTCCACCCAAAGCTTCAGGGTAAACAATACCATTCCAACGGATCTTGTTTCCCCAAACGTGATTGGAGGCCAGATCCTCTGTTTGATTATGATAATGACAGTGGGCAGTGAAAGGGAAGCTACTTTGAGGATGATGAGACAGATACTGATACGGCTCAAATCCTTGTGTTGATGAGGTGAGAACCCTGTGATTCCCCTAACACCTGGGGGAACTTTTGAACTTGTGCCATTTGACATGATAATTGAAACATAAGAGAATAACAGAATGAAGATTTCCTTGATGCCCTTGACCAATTTGTCGAATGAGAACTTAGATGTTTGAGTGCTATTAACGCAGCAAGACACTTCATAGAGGGATCGATGAAACTAGTGGTAAAGATTTTACTCTTTTGAAACAAGGTAGTGACCAAAAGACGATCTGCAGTGTAACAGGCATCTGCAATTACAGAGCAGAACATGAATCAGGTTTCTGAAAGATCTGCAGCATATTAACATTGTTTACAAGGCTTCAGAGTATCTGCAGACACTAATACAGATGACCCAAGAGATAATTCTTTCTAATAAACACAGATTCTTAGAAAATAAATGAATCTGTTGCAGCCTGTGACAGGACTGAAAAGGAGCCTATTTGGAAAGATGACCCAAATGCACACGTCAAATTTATATTAAAGTATATTAAAACTGATTTTAGTACTCTAATATACATTTGCACCAAATCTACTTTACTTTGACTATTTAAAGAGTTTCTATCTTGGTGAAGGTTATTCGCTCCCAAGGATAACACACTGCTTTACTTCCATACAATTATGCTGGAAACACATGGTGCTTTTCTCAGTGATCTTTATGTTTGTGCTAAAATGGGTCGACGATATTCTGCAGAGTCAGCGTGTCATTCAGAATCAGCTCTCTGTATCAGGAGCTTAGCACATTGAATCAAAAAATAATGAAAATCTTACATCTACAGAGAGAGGCTCTTCTGCTGGACAGATGGACACCAGCACTGTGGAGTCTTCACTCTGTCAAAGCCTCTTTCTGTGTCATGTTAATGACCATCTTGTATTTCACATGCACGCACATTCTTGTACATCTATGTTAGTGGGAACACTCATATATATAATGCATTCCCTAATCTTAACCATCACAACTAAATGCTTAACCCTCCTGGGTCCTGCCAACCAACACATGAAACATCTGTCAATGAGACAACATGCAAACCTTATCCTAACTTTACTCTAACCTCAAACAGTTTGGATTATATATGAACCTAATTCACTTACCTCCTTTGTATTTTCTTATTTCCATATACTTACCGTCTGCCATGTCCCCTAACTCGAACCTTAAACATTGGGTTTTTCATGAAAAAGGTGGATAAACATACAGTATCAATCTGCTCCGGCGGGCTTTAAGCTAATTCTAACCCAAACCCAGAGCCTGACGGCACTTGGAAAATGAGGATCGGCCAAAATGCCCCCAAAGAAAAATTACAATAAAGTACAAAAACACACAAACACATAATTTCTCTGTCCAGAGTTCCTCTCTTGGTAAAAGCGGCACGCTCTGGATTTAGACATATTCCCAGTGATATTGTAAAGGGTTTGTATTCATAAACTTTTTCTTTTGATCACCACTCAAAGCGCTTCACAGTAGTTTTGCCATTCACACACACATTCATACAGCGCATCCATGTGCAGCATTTTCTCTATCACACATCTCTCACTGCTGGCACAGCCATCAGGAGTGTTTTGCCCAAGGACACTTCAGCACAGAATGGGGGAGTATGGGATTCAAACTCTTCTCCCTGAGCCACAGCTGCCCCAATATCCATTCATTAATCATCTGTACCACTTATCCTTAGAGGGAGGGAGATGGGAGTTAAACCCTAGAACAAGAAGTTCCTGGACAGGTCAATAGTCCATCTCAGGGTCGACATATAGAGACAGAAAACCATCCACGCTCACATTCACACCTGTACAGGCAATAAAGGGTCTGTGGGTGAAGCCAGGCTACCTCCACTGCACCATAGTGCCAGCTCCCACCCACCTAACCCTGGCAATAAGAGACAAAGCTGGTAGTGGCAGCTCAGTTATGAAAGGAAACAGTTCAGATGTGGATGGAGGTGATGGATCAGTTTCCGCTGAGCATGTGTAGTTTTACAGATTTGCAAATGTCAGTGTAGTTCGATGATCCTGTTATTTGGGTTTATGTCCACAAGTAGAGGCCAAACGTAACCAATGAGCATAAAAATTAAGGTACACCATCAGACTGGCAACTCTAGCACCTGCAGCCTTCAACATGCACTATGTGATTTAGTCCAATAATCCACACTCCTCTGGGAGTTTTAAGATTTTACACACAAACTGTAAATCATGTAATAGACTGAAAAAACATTTTATTTCCATTCCCACCTTCAAAAAAAAAAAAAAAGGATCACAACTGGTAAAAGTAATCCACAAAGAAAATGTATCAAAATCTTTCTGCTTAATAGCAGCATTATCATGCTCTTTATTATATAAGCAGAATTTAGAAAAGAAAATATTGTTCCTCTCCTTTCATTTCCTCCTTTGTTCCCATCTTTTTTTGTAACAATTCAAAACCATTGTGTCCGTTAATCTGTCACTGCTACAGCATCATCCAAAGAAAACGTAAACTTATCTTTCAGATACAGAAACTGTTTGTGGAACTAAAAACATCAGTTACTCGCATAAAAAAAAAACACTAAACTTAACAAGCAACCAAAGACATTTCGTCATACAAGCTTTGAACTAAGAGATTGTTGAAATAGAATTGGACCCAGGCTCAGATTGTCCTTGTATTTGAAGTGATTTGTGATTGGTTTGATTATCTCCGTGATCACAGTCTAGGTCCAATCAAAGTACAAGTTTCCAAATGTCTACATGCTGGAAAACAATGGCACAGAATCAATGCAAACATCCAATTCCCTGTAGTTAAGTTTACTGACTAACCCTTATTCTATGATTAATCTTAAAAAGCTCTTTAGTGCCTTTACTTTACATCATCATGATGCACAAACTGAAAGTTAATATAGCAGCTTGTCTCTACTTATTGTCCATTGTTAAATTCCCCTGGCTATTGCTCTTTGGCAGTGTCCTAGCTTATATCAATGTATTATTCAGCTTTCCCCTTATTGTGAATTGAGGTGGTGTGTTGGTGTGTAAAGGGCGATCGTTATACTCCGACACATACGTCAAACACACACCACTGCACACACACACACACACGCACGCACACGCACACAGACATTCAGTGAAAACACAGACACAAAGCATGCACACATCATCGGCTGGGGCAGGCTACAAACCCTTCCAAGCAAACAAAGTAATTTGTGCCCCTACTGTGCACACATCAGATAAACACTAACTATCCAAAACATGCTCATAGGCTAAAAAAGGGTAATCATGCACACATACTCATGCAGGATCTCTCTCACTCTCACACACACACACACACACACACAAACGCATTCGTACACACACCTCATCAATATGGCAAGGTTAGTCATTGTAAAAGTGCGGATTAGTCGCAGTTTCACAAAGTTGTTTTTATTTGCCATTTAGTATTGGGATATTTTTGCCAGTCAAAGACACTTAATTTCACAGTGCAACACAGTATGACAAACACTGACATTAGGGTCACGACATATCATATGGGTGAGGTTAAAAAAAATGTCCATACAAAAAAAAAGGTAAAATTAAATTAAAAGTGCAAAAAACAACTGAAACAGTCACTGAAAATAGCATTAATTCAAAACTTTTTTGCGTTAATTGTGCGAATTTAAGTTCACTATAGAAACAAAACTCATCAGTAGCAGCAAAAAAAAAAAAAAAAATAAGAAAAGAATATGGACCAGTTTTAAAACATTATAAAGAACACAATGGCATTGCTAATCACTGTTTTACTTATGATATCAATATGGCATCAAATGGATATCAGTACGAATGCAGACATTGACACACACACACACACTCTTGCAACACACATTCACAGACATACACACACTTGGTCACAGTTAACAGGTGCCAAGGACATTGTGGTGGGAGTCAAGTTTTTAAGCTCGGTACCATGATCAAAAAACAATACACATTTCACTGTATACACAGAATGCCGGAGTAAGGATTTACAAACTGCACGTGGACACACACACACACACACACACTGACACAAGGCCCAAACGTCTGATCGGAAAGTGGTCTCGAGATTTGTGGGCCCCACTGCACACACGCATACAAACAAACACACAGAGACATACACACACAGAGACATACACAGAACACACACACAAATAAAGATGTGTTTTTTCTTTCTATGATTTTGTCCCGTCTGGTGAGAAAACAAATGTGTTAGCCCTAATCCTCCCTCTCCTAGAGGAATGGTTTCTGTGAAAGACACTTTCTCTTATATATTTATGTTCGCCCCCTCCCCCCCTCACTCTCTCTCCGTTGATCAGGTAGAAAATGTGACAGGATTATGTCTGACAGATGGATAGCTCTGTGAAGCAGCTCTCTGTTCAAATTGAAGGAAACATAGATGTGGATAGCGAGAGATTATCTTACAGATCAGTAGAATTGAGTGACTACAGATGAAGTAATTCATATTGAATCCTATTCCCCGGAAAAAAGAAAGAAATCACCCAGAAATTGAACAGAGTTTAGACACCTATCTGTCTGTCCCCAACTACATGTAGTAGGTCTCAAAAAGTCTAAATAATAGTGCCACCCGCAGTCAGTTCCATGTACTGCATGTACAGCATGTGCAAGTGTACTGTATGTTGTGAGTCGGTGTACGTTGGTCTGTCCCTGTCGGTCAAGCTATCGGTTACTTAGGAATCCCATTAAAATCTCCACTGTCCCCGTCTTTCCAGCCAGTAACAGACCGTTCTAGAGCTCTTTATTTTTCCCTGCCTTGTTATTAAGTTCCCTCCCTCTCTTTCCCTGACTCTCTCTGTGCTGGTCTCTTTCCCCTACTTGTCTTTCCCTCCATCTCTCCTCCGTGTCCTCTCCATCCTTCTCTATCTGTCCCTCTCTATCTGTCCCTACCAGTTAGTTTTTCTGTGTCGGGTCCCTGCCTAGTTAATCTAGAGGTGTCCCCCCTGTCCCTCCCTCCCACCCGCCCACCCTCCCTCTATGGACAAACACATAGGGCGTGGGGGCCGTCCGTCAGGGGGAGCGGCCAATAGCGTCCCTCTCCCTCCCCCCAGATCAGGGCAGTGCAATACACAGATGGATGAGTTTCCCATTCACCCTCCTCCTGCTGGCTCACCTGGACAAAGAGGGAAAGCAGACGCAAATAAATTAATTTCAGTATAAACCTTTATACAATGTTGATTTGACTTTAAATAAAAGCACACGTGTGGTTACCTCTTGGGTGGGTGTAGATAATCTAAACGCCATAGCAGGCTGCCAGTCTCTCCTTCAGCAGTGGGGGGAACTGCTCTGAGAACTGCTGCCAGTTCTCCTCCCCAACCTGCTCCTTAAAACCATGCAGGATCTGTGGAAGAAAATGTATTTCAGACAAACTGTCAAGTAATTTTCAACTTCTTAAGCAGTTGGGCCACAGGAGTTATTCTTATTATTAATAATAATAATAATAATAATAATAATAATTTCTCCTGCAACTAATGTGACCCTTTTTTAACTGTTCCTTCATCAAGATCCATTTCATGAAAGCAACAGCCCTGCATTTGATTGTTGGACTGACCGATCGGTCAGTGGGGATGGTTTCTGTCAAAATGAGCAATATCACCATTTTAGTTACCTCAGGTAAGGAGGTACGTTTTTCATTGCTGGTTATCCATTTGTTAGCAGGGTTACACAAAAACTACACAACCCATTACATTTTGTGGTAGATCCAGGAATTCTTTTCACTTTCTTAAACCTTAGGGTTTTTTTTTTTTTTTACAAATTGGATACACAAAAAGGAGGATGGTGAGACCTCCTGGTGTGTGTGTGTGTGTGTGTGTGTGTGTGTGTGTGTGTGTGACAATGAGATAATTACATGGTTTGACATGAGGGAAGCATGCCTTGGTTAAGTCACCTAGTAGAGCAAATGATCTCTGTCGTACAGCAGGCAGAGGCAGGAAGTAACAAATTAATACTGCTGCAGAGATCACGTGATTTTCTTTACAACACAGACGCTGGTGTCGGCGCTTATCACCACAAACTCTCTAGACATCTTCATCATGTATGCCACCGCTTTTTCACCGGGAGGTTTTTTTATGCCTATGTGTATCATCTATGTTATTATGGAGGGGGCTGAGATTTTTAGTTCTTCCTGCTCCTTTTTTGTTCATAAAATGTGTATAAGAGTGAAAGTTTAATGTTTTGTGAAATTGTTTTTGAGTTACACTGAAATGGACAGTTAACTAAACTAAAAGTGATCTTTGGACCTCGCCCCTCCATGTGACCTGGAACCTCACCTTGTAGAACATGTCTCTCAGATCATCTTTAGGATTCACCCAGGACGCCACCGCATCACAGAAGAAGATGAAGTCCTGAACAAACAGAGGAAGGCTTGAAAATAAAAGGTCTCAAGATCAAACCCTAAAAACCTCAGGTCTTACAGTGTACAAGCCTCACCTGCACCACTCCTCCTGGGTTCACACCAATCATCATGCAAATCCCACGGAAGGCCGAGTCTTTCTCCTCATTGTCTCGGATGTTTCGCAGAGATGTGCACCTGCCGCCCACAATAAACCAATCAGATGCTGTACAAAGATTTTAGCTCTCTAATCTAGTCTTTGAGGGTAAATTATATATTTGTAAAATTTGGGAACAATCTGAAGTGGTAAGCCCACAGAAGATAAGAGAGTGAGCATGTGTGTCAGTGATATATGGAAACTGCCAATGCTGACCGTGCATGTCCAGATGTTGTACATTAAATGACACAGCTATAGAATAGGCAATGGGCGGCATCAAACAAGAGATACAACAGTTTCTCACCAAGGTCGGATAAACTGTGGCAGCATGGGAGCAACCTCCTGAGGACACACATATCCCAGTCGACCGATGGTGATTGCTGGAAGAGGACACAGATGAGTCAGGACAGACAAGAGTGTGTCCAGTACTGGGACACTAACTGCACTCACTTCTACCATGTGAACCATTAAATGTCATTTTAACTGTATTGTGCTGTCAGTCCCCTGTAACCTTACTTAAAAATAAACAAAACAAACAGACAAATAGACAGGGGGGGTATACATAACCTCCTTGGTGGGGGTACACATTTGTATATGTTCACATACCAGTGTTCTCCAGCAGGGTCTTGGGGGTGTTGGGTCGATTAATAATCTCAACCAGCTGGTTCAGGACCATGGCAATGTACGGCTGCATCTCCACTCCTAACAGAACGTAACAAAAATGAAGTGAGACACACAGCATCTCTTGTTATATTTAACCAAACAAACACTTAATGACATCACATAATTTAGGATTCGCTAAAACTCACCCATCTGCATACAGATCTCTCCGATGGCCCAAGTTGCATTGTTGCAGACAGATATGAACTCTGGATTAAGATTTGTCCCGAGGATCGGCATGAATTCAGCTGCAGCACACACAAACATGTTAACATCACATTGGATACACACAGGATGGTGAGAGCTCCTGGTATGTGTAACATGTAAGTGAATGTGTATGTGAGTAAGTGAGGGAGACAATGAGATAATTACCAATACATGGTTTGACATGAGGGAAGCATGCCTTGGTCAAGTCACCCAGTAGAGCAAATGAACTCTGTCTTACTTCAGGCATCGTATCCTGGGACAAAAAAGACACAGACACAAAGAGAAATGTAAACACACACAGTGTCAAAAGATGTTATCATTCATCCTGTGGAGAAATCTAACATGTCAATGTGGCTGTTCTTCTTGCTCCATTACCGTTTTGTAAAAAGTTCAAGATCATTTGAGTGAAAGTGCAAAAGAACTGTGCATTTCCTGAGTGAAGTTGATACTTTATAATGCCATCACTTCATTATTTAATCCTGACAGTCATTTGTGGGAAATTTTGAATGCTAAGTTAGTGTAAGAAGGTTTGAGCGAGGTCACAGGGACCTCTTGGGTACAAGAAATGAAATACCCTCCGGTTGTTCCAGATATATTGTGTTCACAAGAAAGGGACAGACTTTAAACTCAAATTAGACATAAGGCTCTTCTCACCTGCATGCACTGGAAAAGCAGAGTCATGATGTTACTGCGAGCCACAAGTGTGTCCACATGGCCCCCAAGCCCCTCAGCCAAGCCACTTAAAAGATCCAGAGCCACGATCATGAAGTCCTTGTCGGGAGCCTCGTACTGGTCTGGCTGCTGACTGTACATCTGAGACACAAAAAGCCGTAGAAAAAAAATTCAGAGGTGGGATACAAGTGTATATGTAATGTAGCAAAAACCTGAATTTCCTATCCAGTGGGCAAACCCATGTGTGAGTGAGTGTGTTTCACTTACCATGGCCTGAGCCAGTGTCTTCTGGACAAGGGTGACACAACGCTGGTAAACAGGCTCGCAGTAGGGGAGGAAGCCGCTCTGCAACGCTGTGGCAACAGACGACAGACACTCGAGCAATGGGAAGAGATCTTTGTCTTCATCCTTCAGCTCGTTCCACTTGGCAATCAGTGGAGGCATCAGTTTCTGTATGTACTCCTAAAAACACAAGAGTTTGAGTTTGGCTTGTCATTGTATTATACAACAAAACAGGGCTTTGTACAGACATGTGTCTTTTTGAGCTCACAGTTTGGTTCAGATGGTGTCCCACTGAGTCTGCCAGTGTTCCTATGGCATCATAAAGAATGAGCAGGTTCTTGTGCTGATACTTCCCGAATGCAAAAACCAGCGTGTCCAGGATGAAGCTCAGATAGGGCACCAGCTCTGTACACGCCTCTTCCTCTAGAGTGGCGAACGCACTTTAGGAAAGATAAGATGGTAAAGAGATAAATGAGAAGAAAGTGAGAGAATATTAAACAGATGGACATGGAAAAAGAAAGGGTCGTACCTGCATGCCGCCTCCTGCACCCTCTTGTTGCCATCCAGGATGCGTTTGAGCAGCTCAGTCATGAGGGGTTTGAGATGGCCGTCAGGGGGCTGGCCGACCACCCAGTGGGCGTAGCGGCTAAGGGTCCAGCAAGCGATGGAGCGGACCAGAGCTTTCTTGTCACACAAACACTGAATGAGGTGGGGGATGAGCTCAGGCAAGTAAGGTACCATGCCTTGCATGCAGCCTGGGTGGACAAAAAAAGTTGCTTTAAAGCCAAGTCAGCAATGAAATATCAAGATAGATCATTTCAAATGCAGAATACATGTTTCCTTTAATCCTGAACCTGAAATGTAATCCCCCCCATCCCAGTTAAGGTCAGTGACCAATCTAAATTGTAATAATAATATCAAGTATACTGTATTTCAATAGCAAGTCTGTGCCACCTCTTACCCTCAGCAATAGCCCCCAGGACAAGGATGCCAGACTCCTTGATGACCCAGTCAGGATGGAAAAGCAGACCTTTGAGCAGGGGTAAGAGATGGGGGAGCAATTCCTCACGAAACACGTTGGCAAGGACGTCCAGAGCTGCCGCCGAGCACTTCCCTACAAAGAGAAGACACCGTAAGCATTTGATAACCTTGACATTTTAATTGTAATGCTGCATGTGCAAAACTGGCCCAGCAGAGCACAAAAGAATACAACTACAGACCAAGGAGACAAATAGTGGGTACCAGAGGTAGTGTAACAAAAGTCTAGATGCTTACCTGTGTGTGTGTGTGTGTGTGTGTGTGTGTGTGTGTGTAGCTACAGTGGACTTGGCATGTTTTATAATGGTTGAAAAAAAAAAAAATGAAAAAAGGAGCTATAATAAACCTTTTACATTAAGCCACTGCTCAAAAAAACAAGACTATCTAAGAAAGTACCTAAATAATAAGAACAACCGCATGATTACCAGAGAGGATTACTAAAGCTGCTTGTCTGTAACTCACGTAGGTTCCAGTCAGACAGTGTATCATCATCATCATCCTCGTCTTCATCAATGTCCTCCCCTTCCTCGCCCTCCCCTCCTTCGTGCTGCAGTGTGACGGTGCGGGATTTGTGGAAGCGAGGTTTGATATCTTGCTCACTGTCTGGAACTGCCTCATCCTCTTCAACATCGCCCTGAAGAACAACAGAGAGAAATATGAATGTAGAGTTGCTACAGGTAAACAGTATGAGAGAAGAGAGAGCAGAGTGTTTGTATGAAGGGGAACATTTGATTTGTTCAGGTGTGGCTGACCTTTAGAAGAATTATGTCAATCTCAGAGTATTTCATCCCATTCACCAGGATAGGAATCAGCCTGAGACAGAGACAGACAACAACAATATTACTGAGCTGAAATCATTTTGTCATCACATTATACCAGTGCAACATGCTCATAGCATAAACACTTACTGGACCAAGTGGCCAGAGAGGGCCTCTTTGCAGATGGGCTGTTCAGCCAGAGTCAGCCAGAACTCACAGGCCTCCAGAGCCACGTTCTCATCTGGGTCCTGGGTGCGCTGCAGCATGTACTGGTGAAAAAACAAGAAGAAGCAGTCATGAGGGGGAGAGTGTTGAGGAGTGAGAGAATATGATCTGTTTGATCAAGTCACACCCTCACCTGGATGATGCTGTGCATGTGTGGGATGAGGCGGTCAATGCGGACTTCCAGCAGCATGACGAGAGCCCTGCACACGTTCTTCCGCACTTCGCTGTCCTCGTCACCGGCCAGTGCAAAGAGACTCTGAGTGGGAAAGACACAGGGAGAGATCAACTTGGAGTCGAAAAAAAAATGTTCAACTTCCAAATCAGCCACATTTACAATGGTAAAAAAAGGTCACGGTCACGGATGATGCAAATGCAGCCATGTAAATAGAAGTGACTTCCATGCTATACTAACTTCAGTTTGTTGTCCACCTGCAGTGCAGTGGATAGTGATATAGCACCACTGCTTGTTATCTCCGAGCCCCAATAAACAGTGTAACATTATCATAAAAATGTTATAATGGTACAGTGGGTAGCACTGTCACCGGGGTCTTTCTGTGTGGAGAGTGTGGATGTTCTCCTAGAGTCTGCCTGGGTTTACTCTGCTACTCAGGCTACTTCCAAAGACTGGGGTTAGTTTAATTTGAGACTTTATTGACCGTAGGTTCGAATGTGAGCATGAATGATTGATCAAAGGATAGAAAGTGTAGACAATGGATGGATGGAATTTCTTCTGATGTTTCTGGAAGTGCTCCTAATTTCAGGAAAGATATAGTGATAGAGTGTATAGATATAGAATCATTCCATATTATCATGTTCTTACACAGCTTTTCCCCACAGAATTAATTCAATCGATGGCAGTAACAAGCCTGCATGTGTAAGAACACTAAGGTCCAAAACTGTGACAGGACAAATTAGACTATGGCGGGTTGCCACAGTCAAGATAATTCATAGAAGTGTGCATCTTCCCTGATGTTTTCTAATCATCACACTAATCTCTATAAAAACCTGATTAACTCATATTTATGTTCCTGGGTAAACGGGGCATCGCTTCTTCTGCAACAAAGAAGTTAAAACACTGCATTACGCCGTAATCTGCGGAAGCAGACTCCAACACAACTCTTACACAGGACAATTGGGCCTTTAATGAGCGTCTGTCTGATCCTGAAGCAGCGGTGGTTATAATTATACAGCGGTGGGACATCGCTGTATAATTATAACCACCGCAACAATGAACATAGCAGAAAACATGAATCGATTATGTTTGATCACTGCATCGATGCAGAGTCGTCCACGTGGAAATTTCCAAACCTCTAATAATTCATGGGAAACACTGTCTTACACTTAATTCTTTTACGCATACCTCGCGAACAGAGAGTGATGCTTGGCTGAAAACTGGTCTGATGCCAAGATAAGATGACTGCTTTCCTTCTGCACCATCAGTGAATGAAACGAGCTTTGCATTTCTATTTAGTTTTTTCTCCTTTAACACAAAACGTAAATTCCTGCATTGCCTTGTTTGTCTGTTATATAATCAGTCTGAAGGGGCTAGACGTGAGTCCGGGGAGGGGTGGTGGAAAAACTGACTCTGATCTTGTTTTCTCGTGATGATTGAAGAGAGGGAAAATGATCAAAACATATGGTACTTATTTATAACATCACACGCCCTACCAAGACAAAGTTGAAGCACTCACCTCAATGAAGGTGTCTATGTTATCCATCAGAGCCTGAGCTCGACCAATGATGAACTGGTTCACACACGCTATAGCATGGGATCTGAAAAAAGAAAAGCAACTGATTTTTATCGGGAAGATTCTACTGTTGTGGGCTAAGGAGGCGACACGAATAGCTTGTAGAGTCAGCCAGAAAAGACTAGTGTTCTACTGACCTGATCTTGGGGCTGCAATGCTTGAAAAACTGGAGGAATTTGGGGATCATAATGTTGAGAGGTCTGTTCAGAGCATCGCTATCCAACAACTCAGAAGAGTCCTCACAGATTTTCTGCAGAGCTCCAAAAGAACCCTGACAGAGAAAATGATACACAAAGTTGTTATTTTTAAATCACAAGAAACAGACACAAATCGGATTATTGCAAAACATTACAACATGTATGTGTGTGCAGGTAAGTGAGGCTGACCTCGCAGGTGTTATAGTCATCAGAGTTGAGCAGATTACAGAGCTGAGGCAACAGTTCTGGCCACGTCTGCAGCTCTCCTTTAGAGGCTATGGTCGTGATCAGGATACCTTGATGATAAAAAATAAAAAAGTTACTTACAAACCCACAAAATAAATAACTGCACTTATCAGCAGATTAATTCATTTTCAATCTCTTGAAAATACAACGCTTGCTCCCACACAGCCACATTACCTGCAGAAATTCAACCACCTACATAGAAGTCTGACTCACACTGGTGAGAAAGTGCAGCTAACACTCTTTCTCCATTGTTCCTTTCTCACTCAAACACCCACCGATTGTAGCTCTGATGAGTGGTGAAGGGTCTCCAATGTTGTTGAGGCATTCTCGTTTGATGAAGTCAGCCACATTGGGAGGAAAGTTCTGGTAGTGAGCCTTCACATTGTTCTTCAGTATCAAACCGCTCAAAGAGCGAGTGGGTTCGTCTTTAAAAGAAAGGCAGCAGAGACACATTATTTATTTTTAATGGGAAGGAGGTTTACACAAATATTTGCTGCAGACAATAAAGTTATATACTTTTTAAGGAAATAACAATTCTGCTCTGTAGTTAATATCCTTATTTTTGACGTGCACATACATACCCTCAGATTTGAGGCTTGTGAGGACAAAGATGAGATAGTTGTTGAAATCTGGAAACTGATTAAGTTGCTCCAGTTTCTGCAGGTTCTGTTAAGGAGATCAAACATGTACACACACACACGGTATAGATAATTCTCACTCATGTTTCTTGTTTCCCTTTGTGGCAGAGTGGATTCATATACATTAACAGTAAATCATATTGGTTCATTGGCTGTCTGCACATGACAACATGTACAGTCAGTTGTCACAGTCATTCATTATGACAAACAAGCAACCACAGAGGAGTTAAATCTCGTACTTAGTCTCTCACCCTCTCCCACACATACAGGCCCTGTTCAGACCTGCATCCGTCCTGAAATATTGAATCATAAGTGGACAGGGTTAAGTTTGTCTGTCTAAAACGGCTCTGAATGTGACCCCTGTGGCCAATTATGATGAGATCTCACTTCCCTGCTCTAAATGCATTAATCACATACCTCATTTGTGTTTGGAAAGACCAAATAGTGTCGTTTTACCCAGTCTGAGCATATAGATGTGTCGCTGCCACTGTGCTTGTGTGGGTGTGTCTGCATGAGTGAGCAAGAGGTAGAGAGGAGTGAGGAGGGGCTGAATGAATGCAGCTGTGAAGAAAACTAATTTAAGAAAAGTCTCAATCCGTATGTGGTGTTCTGTCACAAAGAAATCACTGTATGGTCACTGAGGAGCAAAAAGGATGTTGGATTCAATCAGTAGGAGACCTTCATATGTGGCCCTAGACACATTCACACAGCAAAAAGAATGTGGCCACATCTGTCTGTCCGTCCACCTTTGACTGTGGGCTGAATGGTGAGATCTCAGGACGCATTCAGACCTGAACTTCACTCAGGACGGATGTAAACACTAGGAGTGAATGGGTCATACTCCCTCACACGCGCGCGCACGCACACACACACACACACACACACACACGCACACACACACACGCACGCACACACACACACACACACACACACAGAGATGAGGATACTTCTTGCACTGCTCTCTGTGTTGCTGTGTCTGGGGACTGGGAGTCCTTCAGTAGCTGAAGCACTTGCTGCAGACCCTGTTCATCTGGCTGCCACTCCATCCTACAAGACACGAACACACACACACATTACCTGTTTAGGAGGAATGTGCAACACACAACCAGACGGCCCCGCCTCTGTGCATTATAACTCACATCACGTAGAAATAACGTATAATGCGCATTAACTGTAGCAGATGTTAATAAACGACAATAACGAGCCAAATACTAGCTAACTGCTAACGTCACCGCTGGGTACTTTGATCTCAACGTAGGTTCATCCAGTGTTTGTCTATGACGTTACTGTTAGCATAGCTGTTTATTAGCATGTCCCGTTCCTGGCTACGTTAAACCAAGAGGAACCGCTCGACAGTGGACTTTCAACAACTCACAGCTGTATGAATAAAGAACCTCCGGCCATTCACTACAGAGCCGTGAGCCGCTTTGTACATGAGGCCCAGGCGGCAAATGTCTCGGCTCATTTAGCTAGCAAGCTAGCTTAGCATCGCTATGATGCTCATCCCGCACCGGACTCACACAGAAATCCGCTGCCGGGAGAGATCCTCCGGTGACAGTGGAGACACGGCACTGTGCTGTCAGAGTTGCGTTGCTACTTAAAACCCCCGAGACGACGCAAATGGAGCGCATCAATAATCACAACAGCCTATCGCCCAGCAGTCGCTACCAGCAGCACGGCTAGTTAGCATCACCTAGAAAGTGCCGCGAAAGGTTTTACCTGGTCACTCCAATGTCGCAGATCTATATTCCTATAGACGGTGGTGCAGTTACGCTGGAGCCGCTAACATTAAACAAACGATGACTTCGACCTGTGTACCTGAACACAAACTTGTGACCTCAGTAGATCTGTGTGCTCGCTACTTGGTATGTGACACAGATCGCATGCCTCGCAATCAAGCCGGGTGATCTGTTTGATCGTGTTCGGCTTCCGTACTGGAAGGAACGAGTAACTGCAGGCACATGATCAACTTTTAATATCCCCCCATTATTTTATATTTAATGAACAGTAATCGGTGTATGATATGTTATATCATGTTGAGCTGTGATAATTAGTTATTGACGCATCACATACATTTTTATGACATATGAATTGTTTTGCGTGGTGTTTTGTTTCTGGCCACCAGGTGGTATCAGATTCCAGTTGATGCAGCATCCAACTACTGTAACTGCACAATGATCTGTATAAGGTGATGCAGGGCGTGGGTGCAAGGACATGACCACCAGTGCAACCTAAAAGCACACCATAAATAAAAGCCTGTATGTTAAGCTTGTTCAGTCCAGATTTGCTGTCACTGCTGTGAAATTGATTTATAACTGATCTTTGCATTTTTTAGCAAGCAGAGCAAAATGTCCTTGAAATAAACAATGAAGTTCCAACATTATAAAATACACAGCTAGTGTTGCAGGTTTATTGCAATGGATGTCAGTGCTTTGTAAATGTGTCAAAACAACCACATGTAAATCAGAGAATAGTAGGACACGTCATGTACTCATAGTCACCACCACTTCCTCCATTTCAAAATCCTAGTCGAAATTGTTTTAAAACAAGGTTTTGGAAAAGTGGAAGTGTGAGCATGAACTATCATTTTAGCTTGTTTAGTAAGACGAACAGACACATTCGTAACACCTCCATAACGCTTTATTAAACATATATATATATATATATCAATCTGTTATAATCACAATAAACAACTTTTGTACACACATTCACATTCCTGTATCCATTAGTCAAAACACAAGGACAGTAAGTTGGATGGGAAGTGTCATTTCATGAATGGTTACAATGAAAAACTGGAGGAATCACAGAGAAGTGATGAGTGATAGGACAAGATGCACATTTAAGTAGACTAGGTTCAGCACAGAGAACTGATTTCACTCTTGCTACAGCCCCACTTGCAGCAGGCATTGGACAGTCCAACCACTACATCCCGTCCTTTCCTGTCCGCACTCCGCAGAGCCTCCAGCACCTCCTCTGAGATCGGCAAGCGAGCTGAGTGTCTGAATCCAGTAGCCACCGGTGCCACCTCCAGCGTTTGATCTTTCCATCCTTTGGACGCTGCAGGATCCTGCTCACTGGTATGTTGAGCAATGGGGTCTGTGTTCCATGGGTCAAAGGCTTCTTCTCCAATGAGAGCTGATAAAATAAAAGGAAAGGTAAATTTCTTCATATTGCATTCAGGCTCTAGGTAAACATGGCAGATATAGTCCCTCGCACACAGTCTTACCTGAGTCTCCTATGCTTCTCCTCCAGCGAGAACCACCACAGGTAAAGATGACAGCTCGTATGAACTCTCTCCCGCACAGTTTCACCCCGTAGAAAGAGGGATGGCCGTCGTTGGAGCGCACCCTGTCTACGAGAGCCACCAACAAACCCAGGGTCAAGAGTGCTGCCTTCCACATGATGAGAGCGAAAAGATGCTGGAGGTCTTTCAAAGGCTGGAAATCACTTGAGGCGTTGTGTGATTTGCGTTTCATTTTGTACCGCTTATATAGGACCTCAGCTCACCTCCACTATTTGTCATGCTCAGAGATAAGACCCGGAGACCTTTAGGAGCAACAATGCACATGGAGAAAAATTAAAAGTTGTGATTAAGTAGCAAATGATGCCAGAGGTGTTGTCAGCAGAGCTCTCGGTTATCTAACCACATGTGGCCTTTTGATGGCCTTTCTGACCTTTACATCAGTTGGGCTTGTGCTGCATGTCACCTGCACTATCTCCTCCTCGCTATCTGCTCTGCTGGGGGATTGGATGGATCACTATCCATTCAACCGAAAAGAATCGCTGGGGTGAAATGCGTTGGCGGTCACACACGCACACACACACACACACACACACACACACACACACACAGACTTGTGTCTCCATGATTCCAGAGGACATTGCATCGACTAACATTAAGTCCTTGGCGACTTACATTGATTTTGATGGGAGATTTGCTCTAACCCTAGCATAACTAAATGCCTAACCCTAAGCCTTACCCCAATCCTAACCCTAACTAACCTAAAGTTAATCCTATCCCTAACCATAAAATAAGGTTGTAACTCTAAATTGAACTCAACAGCCCACTGAAAGGGGGTCAGAAAGTGAGGACCGGGCAAGATGTGCTCACTTTCCCATGAATACACTATATAAATTAACATTCCTGGAGACTTACTCTAACCTTTACTACAGTTACCACTTGTTGAACCCTTACCCTAACCTTAACTTAACCTTAATCTTAAAAATAACCTTAATAACTTAATCGAAACCTCAACCTCAACCTTAACCCAAAACATGTTTTCACCTATATAAGCTTCTGGTGAAACGGGCCCTTTTTCATGTCAGATAATTAGGATTTCGTAAACAGATTTAAGGTCCCCACAACACTGGTAACACACACACAATAACACACACACAACCACACACACACTCTCAAGCCCCCCCCCCCCCCCCCCCCACACACACACACACACCTGATGACACTGCATTGACACACATAATATAATTGAATAGAGAGGGCCCGATATGAGGGATGATATCAACATTGTACATTCTGTACAATCATAAAAGTCATATTAGAAGTGGACGTTGTGCTCGGACAACATTGACAGACAGGGACGCCTACCAATCACAGAGCGGTATTTGCAATGACGTCGCGACCACCTCCCAGGTCAACCAATCAGCATTTAGTGCAGGGCGGGGCGATAACGAGAGGGTAGCAACAGTTGCCCCGGTGAAGGCGAGGCGCCATAGTCACGGTAGTCCTGGCGACAAGAACCAAGCAACGGGAGTCAACAACAACAACCGAAATATAAGGGGGAAAAAAACTTTAACGACTAAAACGGACAATACTGGGATAAAGCAGAGGTGACAAAGTCAAATATCTCAGTATTATTGTGTCGTGTTGTGTACATTTGAATACGTGTGCTTGTTCGTACAGTCGTCAGCGGTAACGTGGAATCGCTCGGGACTCGGTGATGAAGGCGGTTGCTGGCTCCTCTCTGAACGCAGACCGTTGTTATGGCGATGACAGATCTTTGATAAGAGCACAAGATGGCGGGTGTGCGTTGTAGTGGCCAGTCGTACTTTTTCCCGTCACATCTGTCAGAGTGTGTCGTTCCGCTCCATGTGACGCCTGAGATCCGAGTGAGGCGTGATCGGTGACGTGGTTATAGATTTATCGACCATCCGACAGCAGCAGTTAGCGTTTAGCTGGCTCGCGCAGACGTCACAGGTCAACGTGAGCTGCTAGCCGGGGGAAGCTATCACTCTCGTTTTCGCAACTCACTTTTCAAGCCAGCGATGCAGAGACGCGGGGCACAGAAAAAGCACATGGGGCAGCTCGGCCGACATTAGGGTTAATGAGTCATAAAAGCGGAGACATGAGTGTGACGTGTTTCTGAGTGTTTTTGCGACTTTGAAAAAAGTTTTTGGTCTGACATTGAAAGTCGACAAGTCACCTCCGTGCACACGGCGTGCCGTGTGATCATCTGATTGTGTTGTTTGCCGTGTTGGTTCCCGCAGGAGTGGCTTGTCCCACAGGGGCATGGCTCTAAAATCCTGTCTGACAGTGGGCCTCGCAACTGATGAGTTTATTTCCAGATGGGGGATTGGGGCATTACATTGTTTAAGATTTTATAATTTTCAGTTAAGTCATTATATAATAATTTGACACAGTGAGTTAACATTGCTTTTGAAATGCACTACATTGCCTTATTTTCATCTATGGATCTTAATTTTGTACCATTGTTCATATGGGATCAAACAGGAAAGGCTTTAGACTACTGCTTAATCTCAGACAAAAGCCCCACTTCCTCCTCTGGTTTATGTTTCCACACACACACACACACACACACACACACACACACACACACATATACACATGTAACACATTTGTTTGCACACACTCCAGCCCTATCTAGCCAAAACCTCAGTGAAATTATGATAAGCCAACCATATGTGTTTGCAGCACTTTCATTAATGACTTCCATCGCCTTTTATCCACAGAACTAGTGCCTCAAAGGATTGGTTGCCATGGCAACTTCTGGATACTCGGAGGACCTTCAGCCTCAGCAGGCCAACTCAGTAACCTTAGCAACACCTGCTGCCACCACACCCTTGTCCACGAAGACGACACACTTCCTGTCCGAGATCCCACCAACCTCTGGAACCACCGCAACAGCCAACCAATCGTCCGGCGTCTCAAAAACCGGACAGGATGCACTTTGTTCTCAAGCGCCGCCCACCCAGGCCCAGAGCCAGAAGGCAGTGGTTCTGACCACTCCCACGCAGCACTATGTGTCCCCTAACGTTCAGCACTCGGCGGTCCAGAAAAGTAATGGTCAGAGTGGTTCCCCTCAGTACATCATAGTCACGGTCACAGGTGAGAGGCACATGTATGACTGACACTGTATAATACACATTTTGCAAACACACACAATGCTTTCACACATTTTCAAGCTCCTATAAGCAACCGGAGGACATGCTACACCAAGCAGTCTGAGGATCAGTATGTCCTGCAAGTCTCTTATAAGCTATAAACAACAGGCTGGTTCCTGCTGGGAGACTGACAGCCTGTCTGGCACAGTGTGTTTGTTACATTTTAGTTAGAAATCAATGGCAGAGGGCAGTTGTGTTTAGATATTTGTATAAAGCTCTTTAAAGCCAATGACAAACGCTTGTACTTAGTTTCCAAGACCAGTCGCCATTTCAAATGTTTTTTGAGCAGTAAAGAAAAAATAAAATAGTAGTAATATTATTATTTTTATAAAGATGATGTTTAGTTATTGTTTGGGTTTATAAGTCCAGGTTACACATTTTATGCCCTATTGAATTGCATGCCATCTTTAAAATCATCCCTGATTGGATGATGAGTGAAGACTCCCTAAATCCTGTAAGAACTGAGGAACCAGTGATGTAGTTTGCCTGTCTAGTTTGGTGGTGCATACATTATGAGGACAGACTACGCTGATGGACTCGGTTGCTAGGCTGCGTAGTCCCTAACGTGGGAGCGGTGATGACTGATGGATGGAATCTGACTTTTCTTTTACTCTGCTGTTTTTACTGTTCTAGATAGAGAGTGGCATACTGACGTTTTTATCATTATGATAGAATCCAATTAGAATTAGGCTTTTGGTGTTTTTTTAAACCTATCCTCATATAAAAAACTTAGTCAAAAATAAACCAGTTTAATCAGGCATTTTGAAAGATGGTGGAAGTGAGAGAGAATCGACCCCAACTCTGGAGTCTATCTCTATGTTTATTTTAGGGTCGTCTATTCGTAGATCTTTTTGCCTGCTAGTATCATGTAACACTATGCACTCTCACCCAGAGGGAGAGAGTCACATGGCCAAGGCCTGGATGACTAAGTTAACTGAATAAATGTGCTCATTTAAAAAAGAATCCCCCTACATCTGAAGCATGGACTGCAGTCTACCTCAGTGCTGTTTCTCGGATAACTTAGTATAACTACTTGATTAGAGAATACAATGCAGCGTTTGTGCTCTTCTGTTACATGTGTTCACATTTTAGTTTGCGGGCTGAAATCATGTACATGAGCATTTCTATTCACCCAGTACATCATATTGTGTTTTACAATTGTGCTATACACAAGGATTACCTACTTCCTGCTAGTAGTAGTAATTTGTTTTTGTTTCTAAAAACAGAAAGTGGAACAAAACGATCAATGTGACACTTAAAAAGGACAAACGTTTTTCTGCTTATCTGGGACTTCATTACGGCAGCAGGGATTATAAAAGTTAAGCTTCACCTGTTAAACTGGCAAATAGGAAGATTATTTTTCATTATCAGTCAATGTGTCTCATGTGTTTAATTTCAACCTTTAAAAAAAAAAGTGTCCATCACAATGGCCTAAAGATTCTTAGAGATGTGGCTATAGTGACACGTCCCCACATCTCTGATAATGTAGGAGACAAAATTCTGTGGTTATTTGAGCTGACCACATATTCAAAATATTAATGGTTACAATGTTGTTTGCAAAAATATCTTATTCATATAAAGGGTTAGGTATTAAGTATTATGTGCACTGAAAAGCATTTGTAATATTCATCGCCCCGCTTCATGTCCCAGGGCCTTTCCAGTTTCTGGATTTGATTCTGATTCTTTTCTTAATTTTTTTGTCTGCGCTTTATCGGCAACCCAAAAATGTTTAATAGTTTTCTAAAAGACTATTGATTAATATGTGATTGTCAATCAATGAATCGATCAATTATTTCTGAGGAAATCCCCAGTGAAAGTGAGGCACAAGCAGTTTGAGCTAAAACCATCAGAGGAGAGACCGAATCTCATTTTCCACCAGCTATCGAAACATAAACTCATACTGAATGATGGTTTGTGCCGAGTTGTGCTGGCTCTGTTGTGACCCAGGAGTAACTAGAATGGCACATACCTCCACCAAGCTCCAACAGTCCCCTTTAATTCAATCAAGCTGCACGAAATTGCACACACTCATAGAGATCAGTTTTCTAAATGCACTCGATTTTTTTCCATCAAGATGCAATAATTATTCCCTGGAAAAAACCTGGATCCGCCTTCTGATCTGGATCCACCCCCAAATTTAACGGGTTCTTCCCTGACCCATACCACATACTTCCACCAAGTTTCATGGAAATCCATTCAGTTGTTTTTGTGTAATCTTGCTTACAAACAAACACACCAACAATCAAAGGGACAGGGGTGACATCCCAACATTCACCCAAGGAGTTTGCAGCAGTTACCTCAAAGTACAATAAAGAGCGGCACAGTGCAAAACACTTCAAGCAAAAATGTTTCTCACCTGAAGGATTTAAAGAAAGTGAATATTACCCTCTCCTCCATCCGCCCACTCTCCTACCCTCTATCCTCCATCCCTCATGTATCTCTCATTTCCCTCTCATCTGATCTGCATGTTTACAAGATGGAGGGATTTCTCTCTCCATCTGGGGAGATTAGCTGTCCAAGGCTGTCCTTCTGCATGCAACATATAAAGATGAAATGAGAGTTCGGACAGACACACGCTTTCCCTCCTCACTATCGGTCTCTCCTCTGCCAAGCAAAAAACAAAAGAAACAGTTGCAGGATGTTCTGCAGCGGCTGTTATTACGATTTGGAAGCAGTGTGTCGTGAGTACTGAACTTGTGGTGATGGTGGCTGGATTTGTTTTGTATTGCTTTTTATTTGATCATCTGATGAACCTTCTCTCCCTCACGCTCCGTGTGCCATCCCCAGAGGGTTCTGTTCACTCCAATGACAGTCTGTCGGACTCCAGCCCGTCTGGCCCTGGCGCTCCGACTCAGGTGGTCCAACCGGTGCAGACCACCGCACAGGTGAGCCCCTTGCATATTTACAAACCATATCAGCCATTTGAGCCCATAGGAGCAGGTTATAAACAGAGGGATGGTCGCCGACAAAGTTTTATTTGACCCTCTGACTTTACTCACCAGCAGAGGTCAGTGTTGCAGGCAGTGTCACAGGCAGCCAAGAGAATTCAGACAGGCCACATCAACAACCTGCAGCCGGTGCTCATTAACCAGGAGGTAAACAGACACACACAATACATTTTGTGTGATCATGTAAGAGACTAGACATTAAATGCTTTCAGTTTAAGTTAATGGGTAATTCCATCATGTGTTAATTATTCATGGTTTTGTCAAGCGGTGCATTTAACAGCAAGTCCAAGAGCGGGATGTAGAAGAGAAAGACTCTAGTGCACCTCTGACACACTTTCACTTTTTCACTCTCTCAAGCTGATCCCTCACTCTCTCCACAGTTTACCTTAACAGTGTGTTTGCCTTGACACAGACATGATATTCAAACCTATATTCATCTTAACTGGCAGTCAACAATCCTTCTACTTCCTTGCTTCACTGGTTGTAATCTAATACACATCTTTAGAATATCGTGTCATCTGAGAAATTCGGTCAACAACATGGCTTCCACTGATAAACAGTAATCATGATGGTGAGGTGTCTAACAGGTTTCTAAAATTGCGGTGGCACTGCTCTGCCCTTCCGCTGAACATAAACCCTCTTGACCCAGTTGAACGGTGCACATTCTTCACTACTGTTACGATTTAAATGTCGATTTAAAGGCTACGTTTAATCTGCTCTTATTTATTTTAACAATAAATTAAATGACTAGATGTAATTATTAAATTTGACAGTGGTAACTTGTATGGATGAATCCACAGAGAACTAGAATAGCTCTCAGAGAGTTCATACCTCTGCCAAGGCCCAACAGTCCCCTTATGGAGCCACATTTAAATTGACTAGATCCAGATTTTTACTTGGATCCCGCACCAAATTGCACAGATACATAAATATCAGACCCCTTAACATACCTGGATTTTTAAATCAACAGACCTTTTGAAAAACACCTTGTATGCTTAAAGTAAAAAAGAAATCCTGAATCAGCCGCATGATCTGTATCTAATGGATTTTTCCCTGAGCCACCCTACATCCTTCCATCAAGTGTCATGGTAATCTCGTCCAGTTGTTTTTGCGTAATGCTGCTAACTAACAGACAAATAAACAAATGCAGAGGAATACAACCTCCTTGGTGGAGGTAATTATCTCCCTTCTCTCACTTTAACTGAGCGTTTAAGCATCTTTCAGCTCATTATTTTGGTTTGGATTTGCTTCTCTGCTATGATCAGTGTTGTTTCCGCCACAGCAGGGACCTGTTTCCAGCAAACAAAAAAGCTCAGAAAATCCACAGGACACTGCCCTGCCAAGCACAAAACACAGGACACATAGAACACAGGGGGAATGTGTGACTAGCCAGAACATTGTGGAGCAATTAGCAGCTAAAGAGCAAGAGATGTTCCTCAATGTGTGGTGGAGACCAAATACAGAGCTGAAAGAGAGTGAATGCTTTCATGTCATTTGGACATAAACACAGCCTCAATTGGATGCTAGTGTTGCTCCATGTCTACTGAATGTTAAAAGAAACAAACATTCATCATAACATCTTGTTGCACTGCCCTGAAAATACAAATCTGTGAACGCTGCTTTATGTCTCCTCTTTTCTTGTTGCCCAGGTGGAGCATGTGTACCCTGGCCAGGTGCAGTATGTGGACGGAGCCGGAGATGCAACCTTCACCACATCCAACATGTGAGAAGAAAAGCAAACTGCTCTGGCAGATTTTTACACATCTCTCAGAAATGCTCTCTGACAACCAGGATCAATCATACACACATAATGCATCTTCCTTTTTCATAAAAAACGATTGTGTATTCATGTTTCTCTATGCATGCTCTTTTCTTTCTTGTCCAGTCGATCAAGCAACTACCCTTTCTCCGACTCGCCCCTCTACTCCCAGACTCCTCCCATGTCCTCTTCCACTTACTATGAGGATACGCCCGGCTCTGAGTCCGACATCAGCGGTGCTGTGACCTCAGTTTCTGTGGCAACAGGAGGAGCCAATAGCGGGGCAGCTGCTGCGGGGGGAGCGGGCTACGTCGTTCAGGGAAGTTATGTGTTAGGTGGAGGAGGAGGAGGAGGGGGAGCATCAGCAGGTGGAGGAGGACAGAGTTACACTAGCCCCAACTCTCGTGCCCCACCTGCTACTGTGAGTACTCAAGTTGTAAAATGAAAAACGTACGTTATCATAATCTATGGCATGAAGGCTCAAAAAATAATATGGTGTGACCCACCATCTTTAGGTGCAGTGGCTGTGCGATAACTACGAGGGGGCGGAGGGGGTGAGTTTACCTCGCTGTACCCTTTACTACCACTACTTGCTGCACTGCCAGGAGCAGAAACTAGAACCTGTTAATGCTGCATCCTTCGGGAAACTCATCAGGTCTGTCTTCATGGGGCTACGTACGAGAAGATTAGGGACAAGGTATATATACACACACACAATCGCACACGTACATTGGGGTTGATAGACTCGTATGTCAGGTCACTGTCCTAACCTTTCCCCTGCGTGTGCTTCAGAGGGAATTCTAAGTACCACTACTACGGGCTGAGGATTAAGTCTGGTTCCCCGCTCCTAAGACTGATGGATGAGCAGCAGCACATGGCGATGAGACAGCAGCCTTTTTCACAGAAAAACAGGTATCTGCGCATGGACTTGTACTTTTGTGAAACCTTAAATCACCACATTAGCTTTGAGATCCTGTAAATATAGTATGAAGTCACATAAGTGCACATCATGGTCCCTTTGAAATGCCCCTGGCCTAACTGTCCACGGACATTGCACATTGCACTGATGTCATCATTGTTTCTTCCTTGTTTTCACTTGTGTTTTGACATGCTCTATGTGCCTTTGAGTTGCCCTCCGGGGACAAATAAAGTGGTTTTGAATTAAAAGATTAATTCAAACAGCCAGATGGAACAGTTGCTTTGTTTGTGAATTTTTTCAAATGCTCTACTTACAACATAACCTGCTTTTTTTTGTGACTCCTTCCTCTCTGCCCCCCTGAATGCTGGGTATTCTAACAGGATAAAGCCAGTTCAGAAGACACAGGGGATCACAAACGGTACATCAGGTGGGACGGGTCAACAGCAGGCAGCGGCGCTCTGTGATATTTCAGCCCAGGTCCAACAGTATCAGCAGTTTCTGGGTGAGGAACAACAGCATGAAGTCCACCGTTGCTTTCTATTACTTACTATATGATTTGAATCTAAAGCAGTAACATGTGGAACTTAGGAGCTTACTGTTTCATCTCCATGTTCCTCTGTTTCTCCGCCTCTGCTGAATCTTGTGTAGAGGCGTCAAGGCTGCTGCCTGACTTTGTGGACGTGGATCTGCAAGACGGCCCCCTGCCTGATGGGATCCTTTTAGAACACCTCAAGGCCTTTCAGACTCTCTACAGAGAACACTGTGAGGTAGGCTGCAGTGAACAGAGAGAAGACACACACACACACACACACACACACTGATCACATCGTCCTTATTCTCATGTTTGCATCCTTATTAGAACCTAACCTAACCTGGTGTTAAAAGTTGAAATACATTTGCTGTACAGTGCAGCACATAGATGTTAAAGTGCTAACAAGATAGCAAGCTCCCTGTACTAATGAGGAATTCAAAATGTGAAAATATTATTAATACAATTGCAAAGTTTTAAATACCTTTTGTGTTTTTATGTCTGTAATTCCTCACAGGCCGTTCTGGATGTGATGGTCAACCTTCAGTTCACTCTCGTGGAGACACTGTGGAAATCCTTCTGGAGGTTCAGCCAGAGCAATGACACAGAATCTCTCAACCTGTAAATATCACAAACACACGATGCAACAACCTAATGAGAGATTCAAAACACTGCTACACCCGACTCAAAACGGTCCGTCTCCACCTCTGTTAAATCTAATCTCATGCGTTCCTCCAGGCACAATGAGTCTGAGAAGCGACTGCCCAAGTCCTGCCTGGTGGTGCTGTGTAAGTTTGAGCCAGTGTTGCGCTGGACGAAAGAGTGCGACAACCTGCTGTACCAGACTCTGGTGGAGATCCTCATCCCGGACGTACTGAGACCCATCCCGAGTAAGTAATTAAGGCCTGTAAGAGCCCTGAATGCAAAACTGTCTGGTGAGGTAATCGAGACTAATTCGTAGATTTATGGGATCTCAGTGTGAAAGCTGATGGGAAATTGTTCATAAAACTGGGGGCAAGGTTGAGGGGGTTCTCCTCTATGACATCCTTCAGGTTTAAATCAAAATATAGAGCAATTCTCTCTCTTTCTCCCCTCCCCATCACCACCATCACTGCTTCAGGTGCCTTAACTCAGGCCATCCGTAACTTTGCCAAGAGTCTGGAGAATTGGTTGACAGGTGCCATGATGAACATTCCAGAGGAGATGGTTCGAATAAAGGTATTTGTGTGCTGCACTGATAAGATATCAAGTCATTTGAAACAACCAGAGTCGACCAAATGTCTGTTCATAGAATAAAAACAAAGAGAAATACAAGAATAAAGTAGGATAAAAAGGCTAAAAGGCGAGGACAGTCAAAATCCAGAGAGAACATGTGGGTCTTCAGTTTAACCTTTAAATATGTCTACGGCGGCCGAACATTTAATTGTAAATGTTGAACTGTTCCAAAGCTTAATAGCGATTACAGTAAACGCAAACTTCACTTTTTCCCTTTAGCCTTGACAAAGGGACAGCCAGGAGCAGCTGACGCATTGTATCACCAGGCCATTTAAAGCTTTAAAAACAAAATAATCTTATGCTTAATCCTATTCTGAAAAGAAGGCCAGAGCAGGGATAGAGCCAAATGATTTCTAGATCAAGTTTAAGCAGGGACCACTGAACAGGAAACATTCTTGTTTCACCAAAGAGCTACAGGCTGCAAATGTAGTGGGACAGATTGGAACAATTCACAAAACATTTAAGATTAGAGAAAAATCACACACACACACAAAGAATCATCATGCATGTAAACATGTGTGACCTGAATGATGGGATGTAACTGTATCTTTTGTTTTGTTATGCATGTTGGTTGAGTTCCATGTGAGCTGGGCCTAATTGCAGCCACCTCCTGACATGCACATCTTATATTCATACTTTCCTTTCCCCCTTTCCTCAGGTGGTGTGCGTCAGCTCTTTCTCCCAAACGCTGCGACGCTACACCAGCCTGAACCACCTGGCTCAGGCCGCCCGCGCAGTCCTCCAGAACTCAGCCCAGATCAACCAGATGCTCTCTGACCTCAACCGTGTGGATTTTACCAATGTACAGGTCTGTCAGTATTAACAGTCTCTCTCCTCTACCCCTTTCCAGCTCTTATTTTCCGGTGTTGATGTTAAAGTGAATTACAGCCGAACCCTGACAGTTTTGACACGCGTTCCCCTCAGGAGCAGGCGTCCTGGGTGTGTCAGTGTGATGACAATGTGGTCCAGAGGTTGGAGCAAGACTTTAAAATGACTCTGCAGCAGCAGAACTCCCTGGAGCAGTGGGCTACCTGGCTGGATAGTGTCGTCTCCCAGGTTCTAAAGCCGTACGAGCAGAATCCTGTCGCCCTACCGAAGGCTGCAAAGATCTTCCTGCTCAACTGGTCCTTCTACAGGTGAGTGGAAAAAAACCCCGATCAATAAAGATGCAGCTAAAAAAACTATTGGTTTTGTGTTGAGGATACATTTTGTGCTTCTCCTCTGGTTTCTCACCAGTTCTATGGTCATCCGAGACCTGACTCTGCGCAGCGCCGCCAGTTTTGGCTCCTTTCACCTGATCCGCTTGCTGTATGATGAGTATATGTACTACCTGATAGAGCACAGGGTGGCCCAGGCTAAAGGAGAGACACCCATTGCTGTGATGGGAGAAGTATGTACCCACTCCTGGTGTCAATCGCTCAGATAGTGATGATACATTTTATCTACCTACTAATTCCAGAAATGTCTGTTTGTCTGTCTGTGTGTGAAACGCACATCAATAGAACAGTTCATCTTATCAGCTTCACACATGCATTGTGTAATGGGCCAGGGAAACATGGTGCAATTTGGACACGTGATACGTTCACTATTAATAAACTTTGCATAAACAGGGAAACGGCCCTGCAGAGAGCGGATGCAGGGCTGAACTGTCTGTGGACCAAGTTGAACATGTCTTCTTCTATGTCCTTGGATAAATAACAGCTGTGGTTGGCAACTGGTGGCCCAGAGCAGTATTGATGATGTAATTATTAGCAATAATATATGTCTCACCAGGTCATCTTGATAATTTGATTATTTTTATTTCACCAAATCGGAGACACAGACATTCACGGGTATCGCATGGTTTCAGAGAGAAAGCTGCAAAGCTCCAAAGAGGCAGGTTCACAACGGGCACTGCACCAACGTTAATAAATGTCCAATCTTTTGTCTATGTTGTAGTTTGCCAGCACTGTCAAGAGAAGAACCTCTCCGGACATGGAAAAAGGTAAACCCGACACGGTTCTCTTCTCAAATATGTTTCAATCCAGCGTCTGTCATCTCATTGTCCTGTCACTGTGTTTCTCCATCAGAAGAAGAAGAAGAGGACGAGGAAGAGGAGAGTGAAGACGAGAGCGGCGACCTCGTGCTGCAGTCCAGCTCTCTGAGCGCGGTCGACGAGGAGTCGATGGAACCGCCTGCCAAGCAGCCCAGGGCAACTTTAAATCTGCACATACCTTAGCCAATCACCTGAATAACTAACACGCTCCACTTCATGCCCATGTTTGCTTTAAGTTTAACATCATATCATCGCGTTCTGTCGAGATGTTTGACGTACAGTCTGGTCGTTTGGTGCGTGTGATAAAAGTGGGAGAACCCTTTGCCAATTTCGTATGTTTCGCTGCCATTCTTTTTTCTCTTGGCCTTCACCTGATCATTTACAATCCTTCCCTGTGCCTTCCCTGTGTGTGCAGTGGCTCTGTGTCAGTATCCACTCCTGGCCAGCCTCAGTTGTACAGTATATACAGTGTGTTCTGGCCTCCCTGCTGCCCTGCCTTAACCACTGACCTGATTGCTGTGGAGAGATGAGAAGAATTGTAAAACGTCTAAACTCCAAACTATCTTACATTGCCTTTAAAGCAATGACTATGCAGGGGAGCTGGACTTTATTGAACAGCACAGTCTGAATTATGATTTATACGTTTTTTTTTTTTTAAATCCCAGAGTAGCATCTGGTATGATACTGCAATTTTGTGATTTAGAGCTATTTGTGGATGCCATATTTTACTTTGTGGTTTTTGGTTCATTTTGGCCAACTAACTGATACCCTGTGCCTTTGCGAGATTAATAGCCTGAAAAAAAAAAGAAAGAAAAAAGCTTGTATTCTATATATTCTGTATCGGTGGATTAATAAATGAAGGTCCTGTGAAGTGGCTTTAGTGTTGTCATGAGCTTTTGCTGGCTGTTTAGAAAAGAAACTGAGATTTCCGATGGTTGAGCTTTGTTGTGATGAGTCCACCCAGTTTGCTTTTCATCCATCCATTCATTCATTCATTCATCCATTCATTCATCCATCCATCCATCCATCCAAGCTCATTATATGTCTTATACACACACAAACTCCTACTGGACACAGTGCTACCCTACCATGCACACACATTGATAAACAGTGCAACTTTAGTCCAAAGCTTATCCACACTTTATTACACTGTATCCATGGCAACCTCTGTACCAGCTAGATGTACCAGCCACAGTTTTTGTAGTGTAAAAGTAGATGTTTATTTTCGGGGTTTCTATGTTGAATATATTACATTATCTTATGTACCTTTTGTGAATGCTGTCAAATAAGCGGACTGTTTGTATGTTGTTGAACCATCACTGCCTTAAGAAACATGTCGTGCTGTGTCCACCATCCAGAGTATTGAGCTATATTTTTATTGTGATGATGATGATGATGATGATGGACCAAGCATGTGAAAATGGTGGCTGGCTTTCTAAAATGACCTTTTCTAAAGAGCACATGCTCAACCAGCAGCTTCACGCGTAGGCAGGAGCAGATTTTATGAAGCGTTGGACTTGTAGAAAAGATGATAGTCAGGAAGACCGGATTTTAAGATCCCACCAAAGAGCACTGAATAGGAAAAAAGGTATATTTACATTTATTCATACAGTGACGGCAGACGACTAAACCTGCCTTGAAAATTGAAATCAACTGCTAACTGCACTGACGCCATCAATTATGTGACTTGGATTCTGTCCCTTGTTTGTGCTGCAGAATATTTTATAAACGAGGGCCTCTTGCTGTTTTCCTGAAGACCTTTGTACTCGAACCTGTGATCAATATTGTAGCTTTATTCTCACTGTTAACTAAAAAGATGTGATTGCTCTCAAAATGTATGCCACATGTTCCCTTCTTACAGAAACACATTGCATTCAAAAAACATTCTGCTCAGTTTTCGGAATTGAGATAGGACGTGATCCATTTTATTTCTGTCTGAACGGTCCCAAAGTCCTGAGGTGTCTGTGAAATGCCGACAATCTAATAGCGATGACATAAATATTGCTTAAAGACACAATATAAATCCAAACCAGAATAAATCTGGATCGAACTACACCAACCCTAACCCACGCTAAAAGGTGGATTTTGAAGTAGACTCATTAGTTCAGAAAAACAAAGCAGATGGGTTTTTTTCAGGTGAAGGCAGTAGGCTTGTTTACATTCTTCATGGGAACACTTGTCTTTGCTCAACTACATCACCTACACCAGAGTCGTAGTATTGTATCCCCATAAAGTTGCGACAACTTAAATAATAACCGTAAAAATGTAAGCAGTAGAGACAGTGAAAATCCTGACATTTAGTCTGGATCAAGCTCCTAAACCATTGGCTCCTACATCTCCCATAATGCAACACTACATTCATTAGACCCTCAATACCTAATAGAATTCCAACCTATGTGAAATCCCAAAACACCACTGTGTAATATAAGCAGTTGTATCAGTTTTTAAAAACGAGACTTGCAAGCAAGCACCACGATGCACTTTGAACCTGGAGTTTGAATGATCCTTGGGTAAAGTAAACAGGTGGAATAACAAACAGATCATCAGCTACTCAACTGCAGCGTTTGACATAAAAACAAACCACCTACAACAAATCTTTTCGACATTTTATTTTAACAAAATATTCCAACAAAAAATAGTCTTACTTCCATGCCTTCCATCACACAGCGTACTGTGGAACAACTGAGCAGGTGACTCCAACATAACCTCTACTTCATGACAGAGGTTTAAAAAAAAAAAAGAAAAGCGTTTAGAGTCAGGTGACCTGGTTTTAATTTGTCTAATTTTAAATACTGCAGTCTTATGAATGAACATAGCGAGTCTGAACTGGTCCAGCTTCTGAATTCTATTCAATGTAGATTCTGTCAGATGTAACAGAAACACTTAATATGCTCTCTCTCACTCACACACACACACACACACACACACACACACACACACACACACACACACACACACACACACACACACACACACACACACACACACACACAGTTTTAGACACACATAAAAAAAAAAACATTTGAACAACAGTACGTCTTTATGTAAAAAAACTAAAACTAAAAACAAAAACTTTGTTCAGTCCAGCTCTTGGTTTTGGTGCTTGCAATAATAAAGTACACAATTACAAAAGAATAGAGAAAGCTGCAAAATTAAACACGGATCACCTAAAATGAAAAGAACTTCAGCTTTACAGTATTTTATATACAGTGTTCCTGGTTCAGCTTCCATTTGACACGTGTTTTAACTACAAGTTACCAAAGCACTGTGACTTAACATGTGTGCAGTTTCTCTCAGAGTAAGGTCGGGTTGCATACTGACATATAGGCCATGTCGACATTTGTTTCTGTTGCTATGACACTTTTGACCCTCTTCTTTCTTCATAATACAATCCAGGTACATCTGTCGCTGTCGGCCAACACCTGCAGAGACGAGCCTACAAGAAAGCAGACGAGTGAGATTAGAATTCGCACTAAACTACATTAACACACAAATTAAACAATAAATTGTAGGTCGCATCCACACTGGCTGACTGGGCCTTTTTCACAGCAGACATTTTTACATGTTACATTACAGGAAGAGCTGTAGAAATTGTAACTATGGCCGAAATTTATATCAAGACAATTTTTTCATACCGGACAATATCGATAATTACTGTGATGAATATGAATTACTATTCATTTTAAATACTTCATAAAGAGCTAAATATTTACTAATCTGAGGTTGATCAATTTTGTGTTACACTTCCTCAGTGTGCTTAAACAATGCATAGGAAATAATTCAATATATATATATTGAACCTTAGTTATATCACTATTGAGGAAAATTACATTGCGATAGCTTTTGATATGGTTTTATTGCCCAGCCCTCATTATATAAAGAATGACTGAATTTGATCTAGCTTCAACTTCAGGATCCTGGTATTGGCTCACTGGCACTTTCAAACTTTTTTTGATTTAAACATTTTCTGGTAACAAAGACAAAAAAGCTTTGGGAACAGCATGTGTGACAGAGCAAAGGGTGGACAGCTCACTCGGTGTGCAGTCTGTGTTTGTGCTAGTATCCAAAGTCTTTTTACACTTCTCAGTGTTTCCCACATAGATTTATTTGTGGTCCCCACTACAATATCAACATGGACCCCCACCTATTGATTTTATATGTGTTTTTCAAATTAGTAAAATATAGTTTCATCAGAAACTACATGCATTGATTCACTTAGCTTCACCTAGCTCTCTCCCTTTCTCCTTACACCGACACACAAACACATTAACCCAAAAAGCATCTGTATGATCCAATTGGCTAAAAACAACATCACTTGGTCTTTGTGAACAAAAATGACAGACATTGTTTACTTGCATATAGAGGAGACACATTTCAGTTTCAGGTGTGAACATAAAGTTGCCCACTTGTGAGCAGGGCTGTCAGACCCAGGTCTGAAAAGGGCTTGTGTGTGTGACTGTGTCTAACTCACCTTTGTGTAGAGCTTCGTTGGTCATGCGATTGATGTAGCGAGAAGTGCTCTCAGGAACCAGCCACTTCATCACTGTGTTCACACAGGACTTCCTGTAAGAGCTCCACACACTTCCACTGAGAGACAAAAAGCAACAGATTTAACTACAAACTGGGAGACAGACAGAAAAGTGTGGGAAAGCAGGTGCCAAAAGTGTCTCACCTGGTTTGACCTTTAACCTCTGTCAGGTCACCAACACCCACAGTGCAACACACCCCTGTGTTTAAGTCCCAGCTCACCTGCAGGTTGGAATGGTAGGTGTTGGGCCTGGGAACAGAAACAATGGCAAACAGACTTGATGATGATTGCTGCTGAAAACAAAGGTGAAGAGACAGCAAATAAACAGGAGGCTGGGCAGCAGAGAGGGCAACATATACCTGCAGTGCTCCTCATCCGAGTTGGAGAACGCCAGCAACAGCAGACCAATGTTTATCATCACAGTGTTGGTCTCTGGACACACCTGATACACAACAAACACACACCTCATTTTGCTAAATGTCCTGTCTTCCATTGTTTAATTCACTTTTTCAGAGCAGAAACATGAAAGCTAAACACCATCGACTGAATATAGAATGTGAAACAAGTTGGAAAATGTGGACATCTCTGTGAAGTTACTCATGATGGGATTGAGGCTGACGGGACCGTATGTTTGTGTACTAACCTCTAATATCACCACATCATAGTCACTGAAGGAACAGAACTGTGTGGCCCAGGCAGCATCGTTCCTGATCACCTCATTGATCAGATACTCAAAGTCGAGAGTCAGCTGCTCAACACACACACTCTGCAAGAGGGAAAACATGAACATGTATGAAGCTTCAGTCTCTAGTTACTTCAATTGTATTGGATTCTGCTGCTACACTGTTTACCCCTGAGACTCCAGGACTGTTTTGTGGACTCAAACACTTCACCCAACGCTCCACTGATATAGTGGTGAGTAGATAATGAGTGAATTTTCATTTCTGGGTGAACTATCCCTTTAAAAGCTGACTTTTCTATTATCTTCTGAAATGGCACATGATTAATCAAGAAATGATTGAGGGTTATAGAAAAGTAGTTGATTGTGTGACTGCCTTTCAGTAAAATATCAACAAAGGACAACTGGATTGCAATTGTCCACAAAACAAACGGGAGCAACTGACGTATCTTAGTATCCAATACTGGAATAAAGTTTAGATTACATCACATTTAGATGCTATGATTGGCTCAACATCTAACCTGATGTCGAAAGCCCTTAAGATGATTATTGACTGTAGGGATATAAGTTTCATAGCCACATGATACACTGGCACCGACACCCACCTGTCCATTGTGTGGCCCAGTGACCAGCTGCAGGTTCCGCCCTTTTAGATCAGTCACTGTGAAAGGCAGCTGAACCTTATCATCTTCATAACCTAGAGACAGGCAGAGGGGAAAGAGCCAGTCAGCAGCTTCCGACATGACCTTAAAGAGGCCGGTGTTTAATCACTCACTCTCTGTGTCACCTCCTGTATTCTGCTCTGCTGCCCCTGGCTGGTGGAGGCAGTAGTGCAGGTGTGAGTAGTTCACATATCCAGGCTCACAGGGTCCGACCTCCTGGGATGAGGACGGGGTTGGAGGAGATGAAGGTGATGAGGAAGAGGATTCAGGAGACATCACTTGTTCCGGGCACTGATTAAAACTATGGCGCCCAGTGGATGTTGATGCTTGTGGTAAACTAGTCCGTCTCTCCTCCTCCCTCCTCTCTCTCCTCCTCTCTCCAGTTAACCCTTTGTCTCCTGGTGTCTGCGCTGCCTCTTTTTCACCTTCATCCGTTTTCCTCTCTTGTTGGCCCTCAGCTTCCTTTGGCCCTGCTCCTCCTCCCTGTGCCCTCCTGAAGAGGTCAGCTGCAAACTCCCGGGCTCTCGCGGCTGCCTGCGACTGGCTCGGAGACGAAGGGATCGGAGCAGGCCTGCTAGGTGACAGACAACTTTCGGGAGATCCCTGAGGTAGTGACGAAGGAGAGGCCAAGGAGGTGGAGGACGGAGATGAGGAGGTTTGACTTGACAATGCTGCTCTCTTGGTGTAGAGGATCTGCGATGACTGACCCTCCTTACCTGGAGGAGACACACGATGAGATGCTGACATGCAAATGCAGAATATATGGACAATGTTATTGACCCCCTCTATTAACAAAAAGCAACCAAAAATGTTTTTGAAAATGAGCAAAAGTAAGGATGTCTAGCTCGTGTGGACCAAATGTCCACCTCTGTCTAACCAGAGCTACTGAAGGTCCAATGTACCTGTAGGTGTTTGTTATTGCAGCAACAATTTCCCTACACAGACGGACGGACCAATCGATCAATGACTCAATCTGACCATTTTCCTGTGACCTATCCAGGTAAATTTGTAGTGCATCTTAGACAGTTGACAATATTGCATAGTCTGAGTACAGGTAGAAGACAGACAAGGACAGAGGAATGTACCGACAGTCCAATTAGTGTGTATGTGTGCGTTACCTGAGCAGAGCGAGATGCCACAGGCCACCAGAGAGTAGCTCGTGTTCAACAGAATAACCTGGTCCTTCTTCAGCTGGAAAGCTGGCTGGAAAGTGGGGAAGGGATACACCACCTGGTACCTGCTGTTGATCAAGTAGCCATGCTCGAGACACTCGCCACTCCCTGGAGAGAGACCAAGAAGATAGATGAGAGAGATGGAAGCAGCGAGGTGCATTCGTGGAGTGCGTTTGTATATTTTTACCTGTGCGTATGGTAGTGGCTGAGGGAACTGGGCAGCAGACAGAGCAAGGTTTAGGAGGTGGCATGGAGGCGATGGTGATATAAATATCTCTGTTGTTCTCATCACTCATCATCAGGTTCATCAGAACAGAGCTTGAGCTGCGTGTACTATTGAATGAGAGAACCACACATGGTCACAAATATATTTAGCATTAACTACACACAGCAACATCATAATTCAGTCTGAAAAGGGTTAGTGATCGATGTGTTTATTACTTACTTGAAACCAAAGATGACTATTTTGGAGTGGTCATTTGGCCACTCGCACACAGTCAGGTAGAGGTCACTGTAGATTTCCTCGCCTGCAAACAGACGCACATGATGGACCTAAAGACATAAAGCAGATGTTAGGGAACGGACAAGTTAAGCATATTTTCAGCTGAATTAACCACACTCTACTAGCTCCAATTCTCAAAGGAGGACGTGGGAATGAATTAGCCTTAGTTGTTTGTTTGGATATGAAACTGTTGGCTAAAACACACTGATGATTCCATTACCTGTTTGAGTCTACTATGCAAATTGAACTCCCACCAATAGAGATGGTAGGAATAGAAAGAGAAGTCATCATCTTCTCCGCAGTCGCTGGTGTAGGACAGAACATAGCGGCCACATTTGGTGAAGCCAAGAAAGATGTGTCTGGAACCGGAGAGGTGACAAAAATGTAATTCTTTTATCAACTTATCACACATAATAAATCCCAACTGCACATGCACTGGTTCCTAGCAGGTAAAGAGAATCCAATACACTGCATCAATACTGCAGCTGATGCTGACCTCATAGAAGCAGATTCATAGTTTCATAACCCGGCAGTCTGCTTTAGTCCTTGTAAAATAAATGTCGTCATCCACCCATGTTCGCTAGGGTACACACAGTCCACATGCAATTTGTGAATGCTCTGACTGTTTAACCAGTTTTTGTTTAATGTTTAACCACATCTAACCAGAAAAAGCATGCAACTCTCAGCTGACAGATGAAGCCGAGAGTGTGGTCAACACTTGAAGTGTATCAGGTGGAATGATGTGACAGGGCCATTGTAAATAAAGTGGTTTTAGTCAATGCCATTGTAAAATTGGTTAATTGACACTTAAGATTTTTTACATTAAAATGATCTAAACCCCAGTTTAAAAATGTGATGTATGCAGATATAAGTGAAAAAGACAGCACTGGTCGAGGATCTGAACTCTATCATCAGACACCCTGACCTGAGGTAGAAGTAAAGTCATATCACCGCATCCCTGTTGACAATCAGAAGACGCCTGATTCACACACCGATGACCCCATGCTGTTTGAAATGACTTGAGGGCTTAACAAGGTGTAATACAATACAGTGTGTGGAGTAGTGGATCACAACAAACCCATTTAATAGGCACACATGTACACACTGACCCTGCTCTCAGGAACTCCTCGCTGACAATGTTTTTCAGAGGGACATACACTCGAGGTGGGAGCTTCCTGAACAGGCGCTGAGAAAACTGACCTGACAGCTGCAGAGGAGAGAAGAGGGAGATGTAGATTGATACACATGATGTAACATGAAGCATTGAAATGTGGGTCAAAGATAAAACACTTGTATTAGTGGAAGAGCTCTTTCACATGTGGTGGTTCCGGGAATTCAGCTTCATTCCGTTCCAGGCAGTACGATATCAGAGTATATCATGAGTGAGCACACACACACACACACACACAGTATATGAGGTGAACTCACTGAGTTACTGCTGCGGGTTAGCAGAAGCTAACACCGACTGAGCTGTAACGTTAACATAAAACTGGTGTTTAGCATTGGCATTAATCGCTAGCATGCTACTGCGGTGCCAGTTACATTAGCTTAAGATGCCAAATTAAGACAAATGGCGAAGAAAGAGGTTAAAACCAGAGACACGCGCTGTATTCATAGTTTGCAGCATTAGCTAATCATCAACCTTCTAGGCTTTAGCTGTTAGTTAGCTGTTAGCTAGCCCGCTCCTGGAAACCAGGCGGCTTCCACCGCAGTGCTCCCTCATTATAAAGCACAATCCTCGGGGGTCACACTCAGGCCCACCTTCCCCCGCATGAGAAGCTTCACGACGTGGTCTTTGCGTCTTCTTTGAGCCTTCTGTTTGCCGTCGTCCTTCTCGGATTTCGAGCTGGGCGCCATCTCCTACCAAACTGTTGTCCCTCGTTGCAGCGGGGTAGAGTCCTGATTGGTCCGCAGGCAGCACGAGACGAGCCTCACTCGCCGGCGGACACATCCATCAAAACCAAAACAAAAGGTATGACGCGACAGAGGTGACATCCTACAGGAGACCACCACTCTAAAGACCCCCCCCCCCCCACTGACGTCACTGAGACACCTCCAGCAGCAGGAACACCATGAAACTACACATTTCATCTGATGCACTGTAGGTAGATCATCCATGGTGAGAAACAACACACACACACACACACACTACTGGTGAAGACAACACTTGCAATTTGAATGTTTTTATTTTAAGTTTTTAAAAACAAGTTGTAAAAAATAACAAAACAAAAAAAAAAAGAATACAGAATACAATAACAAATTCTACCGGAGAGGGAAAAAAAAAATGTTCCAACAAGAATGTTGTCAAAATTAAACAGGGCAGTCAAACACACAAACACATACATGCACACACACAACTGACCCACATACACATGTAGGACAGTTGGTGCTTATTACAGCCACACGTTTTCTGTTCAGTAGCATACACTGTATACAGACACACACAACCCCTGTGAGGAAAATAATTACAACGAATAAAATTAAAATAAGAAATCTTTGTGGCAGGAAAAATACACCTGCAACTTAAACACTGGGAATGTTAAAAAAAAAAAAAAAAGGGTATCAAGAATAAAAAAAAAAGAAAAAAAAAAAAGACCAACAATTTGCAACTGTTTTTTTCCTACAAACACAATTTTTGAATATATTCAAAATACTGCTTGACAGTTTTTACCCTCAAGAAATAGAAGGGGAAAACCAGTAAAATGTGAGATGTTGTTGTGCTAGTTTACAAGAAAATGCTCAATATTTCACATTAAAAGAAAAAAAAAAATCTATCAGATGTATTACAAGGTGTGGGTGAGGTGAAGGGGCAAATTTAATAGTCCCAAGTAGTGCTTTGATCAACGCATGGGCAAAATCAGTTCCCTTTTTCCTTTCTTCAAATTTGACTTTAAAAAACAAACAAGGAGGTTCGAAATAAAAAATGTCAGGGTTGATGAGTAACCTATGGTCTTGTCTTATTAAATCCAAAAGGGAAACCTCTTGACAGGAAAAACAAACAAGTCCAGAGAACCATCACAGCCGTCCAACAGACCAAACCACTGTTTACTGACCCTGAAAAGACAGGAGACACCACAGAAAGAATATGATTAAATCAATCTTTGCTCTGAGAAGATATATAAATACAGTTTTATGCAGAATCAATAATCACTTACCAAGTCTCAAATCATGCTAAAAAAAAAAAATCGACGTTCGCAGCTGCTGAACTGAACAAAAACGAATGGCTGCTAATTTCTCTGCTTGTTCAAAGTGATATTAATCTGGTTCCTCCCTGCCAGGATGATGATCTAACCTTGTAATTTCACCAAAATGTCAAAAGTCAATCTGTGTGGCAAAGATAATTAAAAGGAATGTTTTTAAAACCAACGTCGACTCTTTGTTACAGATGTTCATTACGTTGAAATGCGTTCAACAAACAGCGCACAATAACCCTACAGCATTGTGATATGTTATTTTTGAATAAAAACCAGTTGACACATTTTTGAAGGTGTTTGTTACTGTGCTGTTTGTTCTGGCGTATTTCATGGGTGTTTTCGTTCTGTTTATACTTAGAAAACAAGTTTAATATTTTTATGCAGGCCTATTTATCTGCTGTATTCTCTTTTTCTCTGTTCACAGAAATGCTGAGTGTAAGTGTAAGAGTGAAATATTAATGTTCTATTGTTTATGTTGCCGTACACAGTATTCTTGTCAGCTAAGGGTCTGCCATCAATGAGAAAATGAGGGGGGAAAACATCCAAATTAACATCCAGGTTAATGTTTGGGCTCTCTTGATCTTGGTAATTACAAAATGTATTTGTAACACTGATTATGCATACGGTACCTGTTGTCCCTGCTGTGGACCACCTGGCTGTCCCGGTGCCTGACCTCCCTGTCCATAATAGGCAGCCTGCTGTCTGTAGTACTCAGCCCAAGCGGCACTGTAGTCCTGCTGGCCTCCAGCTGCAGCTCCTCCTCCTGCCACTGCCGCTGCTGCTGGGGCGGCAGCTGGAGCAGCCGCCGCTGCTCCTCCAGCTGGCTGAGCTGGAAAAATACCACACCAACAGAATGTTATTTCACAGAATAATAATGAATTACCTCTCCCAAGGCGCTTGTGTTTTGGTCCTCACTTGTTTGTCTGTTGGTTAATTATCAGGATTACATCAACACTACCAGACAGATTACCATAAAACTGATATTTGATTGTGAAATTTAAGATATAAAATAAAATAATCCTTTATTAGTCCCACATTGGGAAATTTTGCAATATTACAGAAGCAATAATAAGTAACATGCAATACTTAAGTGTAAGGAAATATAAAAAATATTTGGGTACAGATCCAAATAAAAAGGATCTAGTGAGTTTAAAATGTGGTTTCACAGGGGAACTGTTGGGCATTGACAGAGGTATGTGCTCTAGGTGAGTGGCCCTTTATTTAAAAATAGGGATGTCACTTAAAGGAATGGCAATATTTATATTTTGTATGAAGTCTCTTCTCAAATGTCACACAAAACACATCCTGACAGAACTGTTTCAGTAAATCTCACTTACCCATGCCCATCTTCTTGTAGTACTCCTCCCAAGCCTTGGTGTAGTCTGGCTGACCTCCTGGGGCCTGTGCTGCTTGGCTCTGGTCTCCAGGTGCTGCTGCTGGGGCAGCTCCTGGAGCCTGGCCTGGCATGGCACCCCCTGGCTGCTGGCCATAATATTGTGCATAGTATGCTGCCCATGCTGCGTTCGGGTCTGCTGCTGCTGCTTTATCTAAAAATAAAAAGATGAAATGAGTCAAAAAGGTAGAAGCTTTTGTATTTGTCTGGAAACACAATGGTGTGAATGGAAGAGCAAAAAATGCATTACTGACTTGGGTCATGTGGGCCTGGGGCTTGCCATTGCTGATAGTTATTTCCCCAACCCTGAGGACAGTACTGGGGGCCACCAGGTGCAGCTCCACTGCAGAGAGGGACATGACAGATTAAGAACATAAACTGCCTCAATAATAAGATAACAGAAAATCCACCACTGGTGCATTAAAGAGCTGCTTGTGGGTTTTACTTACTGGGGAGCACCTCCAGGAGGCCCTGCATTGTATGGATTGGGGTTATAGGGACCCATCGGACCCCCTGGGCCTCCAGGACCAGGACTACCACCCACTGGACACAATGGAGCCTGGCGGGGAAAAAAAAAAAGAATCAGTTACGTGGCCATATTCTTTTTGCAGCTATTTGATTTGTGTTTTATATCTACTATGTGAGCAACTTAAACAAACCTCTATCTTCTCTTCTATGAGCTGCTTCGCATGGTCAATCTGTTGTGGGGACCCTCGGATGATGAACAATTTGAAGTTTGGGTCACCGTTTGGAGGTGGCTGACGCGATATTTCAACAAATGCACCGGTCTGTTGATTGATAGACTTGACGTTCTCCCCTCCTCTGCCAATGACAAGCCCACATTTGTGAGCCGGAATAGAGAAGGTCATCTCTCCACCAGGAGGACCCCAGTTACCCTGGCCTCTACCCCGCCCTCGACCACCAGGCGGCATACCTGCACCAGGACCTGGGGGGCCCTGTGGAAGAAACAAAAATGGATTCTTTTGTCATTAACACAGACATCAAGAGCAACCCTTAGAAGACATCATGGTCTCTGTACCTACCCCCTGTCCACCCTCCTCTCTGGCACGGATGCTCTGTAGCAGGTCAGTGATGACCGAAGCAGCGTGCTGACACTGGTCTGGCGGACCCATAATATGGGCAATTTTTTCAGGACCGGTACCATCATCTGTAAGGAACGACAAGGACATGCAAGTATATCAATGAGGGCTTATAATGGAAAAACAAAAAGGATGAATTTCAAGGCATTGACGAGTCCACCACGAAATATGCATTTCTGAAAACATTTCGGTTAATTTTCAATGATATTGAACCATATTTCTTCTTAACTACTAAGACCAGCTGTAACACTAACTAGCGACAGACATAACGGCACAATAAGGATAGTTATGATAGGGTAAATAGAAGAAAATAAAACTACGAATGATAAAAATGAATGGACACAAGTATTGAGATTTCTACGGTTTTGCCTTAAACAGTCTTTGTTTTACCGCAGAGTTAAAGCAGTATTATTGCTATTATTGGTCATTAATATTTCTGACATTTAATGAAATATGATGCAGTTTCATATTCCAAAAGTGTTTGGCAAGTTCACCTGGTTTAAACTGTATCTTCACTCCAGCATCGCCCTGGATCTTCTTTATCATCTCCCCATTTCGACCAATCACAACTCCCACAGAGTGGCGGGGCACCGCTATCTGTAGAATTACAAAAAAGAAAATGTCATGACTGCTCAAACCTCCCGAGTCTAATAATAGAAACCATGTTATCTATACTGAGCTTTTGATATGCATTATTACGTACCTCAATGCCACCACCACCACCACCTCCGCCGCCACCACCACCACCTCCGCCGCCACCACCGCCGCCTCCGCCTCCCATCCTTGATCCGTATTCACTCCTCTCTCCAAAACCAGCATGATCCCTCTCTCGTAGAATCTCATTGACCATCTCTTTTGCTTGCTACAAAAAAAAGGTGAAAAGTAAGATATGACAACAGTAGGCATTTTCCTCTGTACCACAACTTTCTCCATGGTGCACAACATACCTGCACTTTGTAGGGGTCTCCAATGATGCGTAGCGGCTTGTCTACGTTTGGTGGCTGGGATCCATCTTGAATAAGTATCATTTTAACTCCAGCTCGCTCCTAGGAATTTGTAGGTTACATTGATTATAGACACATGGCAAAGTAACTTAATCTCTCTTTAAACAGTTAATACTTTACACCATTTGTACAAAAGAGACAAGATGCCCTCTGATTCTCACCTGTAGCTGTCTGATGGTCTCTCCTCCTTTGCCTATGATGAGGCCAGCCTTGCCGGCAGGGATGATCATCTCCTGCATCGAACCTGCCTGCCCATTGGTCGACTCGTGACCCCTGGACACTATGTCATCTATGAGGGCCTTGGCTCTCCTGAAGGCAAATTAAGTTTAAAAAAGGGGGCAATGATGTGATTAAAGAAGTCCAAGTCAACACGGAATACAAGCAATTTAGTGAATAGGTCACAGTATTCTGACTCAAATATGAAGTGTGAGCAGCTTCAACTGCACATAAAGTATTCCATCTCTTGGACAGCTGCAACAATTAGAACTGCTGACATTGGCTGTCTGTTGTGAGTCTCTTTGAGCTCTTGAAGGTTGCACCTTGCCTAAAGATGAGGGTGTAGCTCTGGAGTTATTAACCAACTCCAACTAATGTTAATGATTATTCTTAGACGTTACAAACATTTAATTTTGTTGTCTTGCTTTGCATGTTGTGGTGACAACTCTTGTACCCTCAGAGGAGCTTCTGCGGCTTAAACCGCCACTGACTTCCACATATCTTATATCTATTTATGGGCAGTACAGACTACAGTCATGGTTTAACTTTGGCAATCTTAGTAAACAATATCTTCTATACTGCCCCATCAAGAGAAAGTCTTGAAATTGAGGCCAAACTCTGTAAGAAATGTCCCAGTTGTGTAAGTCTTTGCGATTGCACAACTAAACAGCATATGGTTACAAATGTTACCCAATGTCCAACTTCAACCTTAACGTTAGTGACAGATCATTTCATTATAACTTCCATAGTTTGTGAGATCTCTGGAGAAGTTTAAGAGTGTCATTACCTGTGACCGAGACTGCTATTTCATCCCATAACAACCATGAACAAAAACTCCCCAGAAACCAAACTCTGCCTATGAGAATTGAGTGAAGTGGTTGGCATTACAAATTATTTTACATATGAACACCAACTTACTGTATGGCATCCGGTGACCCTGTCAGAGAAACAGTTCTTTCGGAAAGTCCTGCACTGTCTGTGAATTAATATGAAAAGATGTGTCAATCCAAGAGTAGTGGGAAAACCATTATGTCGATTCAGCAAATACAGGAAAAGCACAGCTCACCATGAGCAATCTGGACCTTGCAGCCAGAATCCTGTTGTATTTTGTTGATCTGTTCACCTCCTCGACCAATGACTTAAGGGACAACAGCAAGCACATTTAGATTTTAGTTTGAACACGTGTAACACAGCCATGAGGACATTGTTTTTATGGTTTAGAAATAGTATGAAAGTTTACTCACTGAGGCCGACCATGGCATCAGGTACGTTGCACTCTTCAGTCATTGTAGAGGGCCTGACACTAAAGAAAGTTGAAAAAAATATATTGTAATATAATAAAAGGATCTCGATTCTGTCATGGCCATGTGCTACGAAAGTGTTTATGCAAAAGAAAAAAACTTAAGCCCTATACCTTTGTTGGGACAGAGCAGCGAGCTGAGCGCCAATAGCTGTAAGAGAAGTACAACTGGTAAGTGTTTGGATACTGAGCCGAGCGAGTTAGTAATACAATCAACGTGGGTATTCAACTTACACAATGAAGAATCTCTTTCACTCTGTGATGCTACCTTCTTGGCATCGGGTTCATCTAGGGGAAAGAAAAGGTGAGTCTTACATAATTGACAAACAAATGCAGACGTTTGTGCCTGTTGGAGCTAAATTTCAACCTGCTTCTTCCAAGGATCGTTTTTGTGGTGTGAATGGATAACTCTCAGCTCCTCCGTTGTTGCTCCCTGAGGGGACACCGTCTCCACCGATCTTAGCTGCAATCTACAAAGAGGGGAAGACTGGATCAAGCCTTTGCTACACAACCTAAAATACCAAGGACTTTCAGGGATGCATGTTTTGTTTTAAGTTTTTCACCATCGCCATGACCAGTGAGCCTTTAAACCATTAACCTTTATTGTGATCATTGCAACTAAAGGACGGCTCTAATGGCACACAAGATCAGCTTAATCAAGGAGTTCAAACCCATTACTAACTGATGGGGTCAGCAGGTTGTCTAGGCTTTAGGACTAAAAACATAATTGGGTGTGTGCAGTTTGAAAGAATTGGGTATTTATCAGGCAGGGAGGATTTAACTAAAAATGGAAGGAGTAAGAACTAAGGGGGTAGTGTCAAGTATCACAGAAAATGTAAGAGCCAGTACTTTCAGAGCTTGACTTATACTAGGGATTAAAAGTTATGAAATCTGTCTTTTCTACTTCTACTTAAAAAAAAAAAAATGTTTTTACATACATCTCAGAAGTACTTCAATTTAACTACAGGGAAATACAATACTTACTTGCGGGTAGGGATTCAATGTGCAAGTTTCTAGTGTGTGATGTCTTTACAGATTGTTAAATGTCTTCCTCCATTGTTGTGTTGCGGTGAACTTAATATATTTGGGTTCGAAGCTGCTCTTCAAACAAATCAGTTGCTGCCCAATGCTTTGGGTGAATGTGCGAGTCATGTTGAACACATAATAAACTAATGAATTAATCGTGGTAAGACCAAGACAAAATGATAAGTTGCAACCATGACCTCGTTTACTTCATACAAAGACGTAACGTGCAACTCTGGCCTCAGGCTATAAAGAATTAGCCACTGTGTATTGAACTACTAATCACTAAATAACCTAATTCTTTTGTTCAGTTGTAGCCAGAAATCGCCACGATACAATCAGATAACATAACTGCAAGACAAAAATCATTCGCATCCATTGTCTTTCGATTGTGATTCGTTACTAAAACGAGGTTTCACAGACGAGGACGACGAAACTTCATGATGTGGTTACCGTTAACCTCACAACTAACCTCGCTAACTTAGCCCCCTAAGCTAGCCCCATTTAACTTAGCTCAAAACATCCTGCTGGCTCTATTCGATATGTTTGTAGGAAATGGTGAACTACAATGTTGGCGCGGCTCGGCCCAGGCCTGCAATCCCCTTTCAGTGTATCCCTCAACCCGGCGGGAGTTTTAGACAAATAACTAGCATTGCTGTTAGCTACCTAGCTCGTTAGCTAGCGAGTCCGGCACGGCTAACGTCACGGGTGATTAAGCTAGCTGCTGTGTCCCGGCAGCTAACTAGCTCCTCGGGGCCGTCCTCGTTAGAAGCCCCGCTCGTTGGTTACCTGTCTGGCTCGTTGTACAGCGTCGGCAAAAGCATCATTTTTCATCCCAGCATTGACTCCGTTCGTCGGCACACCGCCGTATTCAGACATGCTGCTCACAAGGGGCAATCAGACACACAGGGGGCAGGCTGGATGGCTGCGGCCGGGTCGAGCTGCGCAGAAGCGGGAAGGCTACACGGGAGCGTAGGAGAGGGGGGGGGGGCACCAATGTAAGAGACGCGGGACCACGCCGGCAAACTTCAGGGCTTAAATCCAACCAATCAATCCCGCTACCTCCGTCCACCCGGGTTTTCTTCCTCCTCTTCTTCTCTGCACGGGGTAGGGTGGACGGCCAACGTGACGTGGGTAAACACCTCCACCCCCTGGACTGGAGGGTAAACTACACACCGTCGAGGACTATTGTTTTATTTACAATAACGACACATCATATTTAAAGGTAACAAGGTCAACATTATTTATTTATTATTATTTTTGACTCTTGTTATAGTGAATTCATCAATGGAGACAATGTATGAAACTGAAATATTTTAAATTCTTTGATTTTGTTCAGAATGTTCTGCAAAAATAAATACCACCGTTTTTCTTTTTACTACTGTGATCTATATTTGCTTAGTAACAGGAACTCAACTGATCTATTCAGTCATTAAAAAATTGTAAAAAGGTAAGATGATCAAATTTGTTATTCTTGTTTTAAAATGATTTGTTTATTCGTTTTCAATGTTAAGATACAATTTTGTATTAATTACTACAACAGTTGACAAGAAATAATGTAATTTTTGATAATTATTGTTTAAATGACAATGAAAGTTGATCACTCAAATATTCCAATGTATACATTGTCCTTTTTTTAAAAAAAGTCTTCATATATATGTTTAATGTAAAGCTTGTCTGTAACCTGTCAGCTTCAACTCACCTGCTATTCAAGACTCCTTTAAGAGTTAGCAATGTCTTGGAACTTACAAAGAAAATGTACCAGTTAAACACTGCATCTACAAATAGAGCTATAAAGTAATGTCCAGGAAACTTATGGCAGGATCCATTATAAAACATTGCCAAAAACATCTTGCTAATAATATTTGTTGGCAAAAATTTAAGACATGAGTTGTTCTTCTTTGCATGTCATTACATCTTCATTTGCTTGTTTACTGCACAGCTAGAGCTAATCGTTGAACGTTTAAAGAATGGACAAACCATAACATGTTTAATATCAATGTAACAGAAGCTCAGAGTATGATTTTATCAGCTACTGCAGCACGGAAACTAAAGGCAACAGGGCTGAACAAAGTGGCTGTTGTGAGGTGGAGGAGGTGATTCATGACCTGGTATTAGTGCAGTGATCTTGCATCTCCAAAATGAAATGGAGACAAAGTTGCATTAAAAGAAAAAGGAGCACCACGCATGCATTTATTTGCACCTCCCATAATAAATACTGATAGTTCCAAACCGTTTTTTTGTCATTAAAAGTAATTTCTTGTTATTCTATTATACAGGTTGTTCTCTCCATTATAATGTTAAAACTGCAATATGTGAACATACCGTTTATAAAAATACTATATGGCACTGGACCTTAAATTTGATTTCAAACATAACAAAACAAACACACCATTTTGCAAAGGGATCAATCATATAACATATTACATTAAGCCCTGTTCTGTTGTACTTTAGTATTTGTAACATTTGTTTAAGACATGCCAATCAAACTGCTGGCTCAAACTTCACCAGACTTCAGAGACTTCCACTTGGAGAACAGGAAATTGGATCAATCCTCCCACCAGTCCTTTATCGTCTCTACATATCACCTAGGAGAGAAAATAATGCCGCAGGATTGTAACATGGCTTCTGGCATGGCTCCTGTTTGTTCTCAAGCAAGTTCATGCAAGTTTCCATCTGTCCAAGTTAATGCAATAGCAGGAGGCTAGTAGGTTAGCTTTCACTCAACTGCTGACATGCACTGTAATGCCGTATATCACACTTCTTCACAGCAGCTGCCACTTCAGGTGTGATGTGGTCCATCCATTCCATGGTTTGTTTTCCCTCCCGTGATTTTCAACCTGAAAAGTCAAAACTTTCATCCACCGTCGAGGCCCATTTCCTCATGCACTGCCAACACGGCTGTACGTGCATGTCGATAAAACCCAAGCACAAGTCATCCATCCTTTTCTACCCTTTCCCTGCCCTCCTACCCTCGATGTCCACTCCCAGGATGATCCTCGTGTATTCGTAGACAACGTAGGACACACTGACAGCAGGAACGACCTTCAGCAGGTTGGGGGAAATTCCTCTATAAAGTCCGGCAAAGCCCTCCTGAGTAACAATGTTGTGAAGCAAGGCCCACATGGAGGGTTTCGGGGTTCCCTTCTCTAAAGCTGAGGAGAGAGAAAAGGGCCTTCACTAACTCATTGTTCTCTCTCACTACATGTAACTCTGTCAATGTGGTGTCTACTGTGTTCTTTGGAGGAAATAGATTTGTTGTTGTTGGTAACCATTTTCCAAAGCATACCATGCATCGAATGCGACACTGGAAACAGTGATTTAAAAAAAGTCTTAATTCAAGGTCCACATACTTTTCTTCTCAGCTTTCAACCACATCTCAATATTAAAGTCCAACACATCTTGTGCTCTTCCTGAGGAGATGGAGTGATTAAGGAGCAAGTTGAAAGCTACAAAAAAAACTAGCAAGTGGATCCTGAGTTACATTTTATTCTCATAAATAAGAATGAAAGTTTTAGACAGATTTCACACTTGCCAGGGTTCATTGAACTATGACCCAGGCCGGCAGCTTAAAAAAATCAAATGTACCTTTATTATTGCTTTGACAGAATTACATCAGGGTCACATCATATGTTGTTTGTACATTCAGTGATACCACAGCCTTTAAAGCTATTCAGCCTCTGAACAGCAACATTTTAATGCAATGAACAACCACTCATCTGTCATCTTAACTCCAGGTCCAGTAATCAGCTTTCAACCACATCTCTTGGGCTTTAGATGCGGTTAAATAGCCCAAGTTAAAAATAAGCAAGTGGACCATTAGTACTTTTTTTAATTTTTTTTAATCAAACTACAGTTTCTTTCCACAGTTTCCCATGTTGACACATTGTTTGTTTGACAAACACCTCTGGATTAAGTTGCTTTTCAGATTGGTTCCAATATGCATTCTCCTTTATTGGACAGTTTGGGAGGAAGCAACTAGGAAAGCGAAAGAGGGTGTGACATGCAATAAAGGTCTAAGGTCAGAATCATATCATGGAGGCTGTGGTTATGCAGCATGCACTGTGACCATTCTGCCACAAGAGGGGCCGCACTGAAAATAAACTCATTGGCTCACTTGGAGTTAGGGTATCAACATTATGTGATTGCATGGATACAAAATCTCACAGATGAATGGTTTTCATCGCTTCAGTAGAGCTCAGAGACTTGGAAAATAAATACCTGCGAGCACTGAAGCTCTTCTGGTGGCTCCACACTTAAATTTGACACTATTTTGGATTTGTTTTCATGTGTCACCCACCTATCTGTATATTAGAATGAACCTTACCCTGTGCCTGCATTCGGGTGCGGATCAGTGCCAGTGGGTAACTTGCTAGCTGTCCACAGGTGCTGGAGACAGCACCGCAGCCGACCAGCACTATGACCCCTGGGTCGGCCAGGCCTCTGTTCCTGTTCAGCCAGGCAAACTTCAGAGTCTGAGGAACAACGAGAGCAAGAAGACGTTAAAACGCAGAAGACAAACAGGAAGTGCTGTGAGGGCTGTGCACTATTGTGGTTATCTAACCTCATAGACAGCCAGGTCAATGCCAGCGTAGGGGACAATACTCAGCAGGTTGGGTATGTAACCCTTGTAGAAGGCCGTGACACCTTCCTTCTGTAGGATCTGTTTGGCACAGTCTGCGATTCCTGAGAACTGGCCTGTGTTTCTCAGTGTGAGACGAGTTTTCAGCACCTGTAGGGAACACAAAGAGGAGATGCAAAAAAGGATGGTGCGAAAGAGAAAAGAAGTCAAGCGTTTTCCTCGTCATTCATGCAAACCAGAAAGTGCCTTTTCTTCATCCTACATGAATGTTCTTATAAGTATATTACCCAGATATTACCTCCATTGGGTAGATGGCCGTCTGTGCTGTAGCTCCTGCAAGAGAGCCAGCAACAAACCTCTCATGAACCCTCAGAGTTCTTCTTTCATTGCTGCCACGCATCACATTCTTGATCTATGTAGCGTTAAAGCAACAAGAAGAGTAAGTTAATCATAGTTTGAGCAAGTAGTAACGATTCATGAAGACGGAGTGTTGTTAAAAGACAGATTCAACCATTTTGTGGAACACATTCAGTCTATTTGTTGTCTTGCCGAGACTTGGATAAGCTACCTTAGTTTAGCAGTAAAACTGGGAATAATAATAGGCTGTATATGAAAATGGACGACATGACAGCTCCTCAAAATTGAAGCCAATAGTGCTGGAATATTTCTTGACTGGGAGCAGGAACTTCCTGGAGTCTTTTGGCCAACCTGAGGTTGCAAGACAGCCAGAAAAACCTCCAGAAAATTACAGCTTCAAGTTGCTGCTGTGTGTCCCACCTGCTCATAGGCTGTGAACTTGATTGCAGTCTCTGGGGCAATTTTAAGAACATTGATTCCGTTGCCTCTCCACAACGACCGCAGTCCTCCTTCTTTCACCATGTACTGAAAACTGTTCAGCACGTTGCCACTGAACATGAAGGAACCATGAACCTGGAAGAGCAGAGCAGGAAGGTTATCAGAGAAACATGTCACACAAAAGTAGTAACTCATGAATGATTATTTTACAAGATCGTAATCGTCCCCGCCCGACCTGTCGAAAGACTTTGAGACGGTCCAAGGGGGCGGTTCCAGTTCGTGATACTGATCCAGCCATGGCTCCGGCCATCAGCTGCCTCCACACATACCCCGACTTCTTCTCCTCTTCTGAAAATTCATCTGGGACTGTGAGCTGCTCACCTATATCCAACATCTACTGAGGTTATGGTGGCGTATAAGTGTGACATATGAGACAAATTATGAGGAGGGAAGACAGAGAGAGTTGAGCACACAAGTTAACACACTGCTTTGTTTTTTTTTTTGAAAGTGTACATGTTTGAGTGTGCTTAACCTCACCATCGAGCGTTTCCAGTAGCGTGCCACGTCTTCCATATTAGTGATGGGCTTAAACAGGAAGTAGTCACGCCACTCATTCCAGTCAATTGTCATGGTACCATCCTTGTCAATACTGGGTGACAAACATATATAAACAATTGTGGGACATTATGTTTTTTATAGCATCATTAACTAGACACAAAGATATGGAAGGTAGGAACAATAGTTGCATGATCCACTATGATTCCAACACCTCTCTGGCCACATCAGCCAGATGAAGGCACTGTGCGTCTTTTGCATTCAGAAATTGTGAAAGTTTGATGAATCATATCAGGACACAGAGCTCAGATCAGATGTGTGATGTATAAAAATATGTCTAATCTCACTGAATATCTAGTAACCATTTACTATTTAACACAATCTGAGAGGATTACAAAGAGGAAGTGGAGTTTGTTTTCTTAAATTGTGTTTACAAGACAAATAATCAAATTTTTTTTTCCAGACCGTAGTAGAATCCTGGTGGCTTCCTCGTGACTGATGTCCACACCAATGGTGCGTAGACAGTGCTGGATCTCCGCTGCATCAACCTGACCTGCAAATATCCACCAATCACACACAGTGAGAAGTGACTAAATATGGACATTTGAAGTGACAGTGAAATTATTTATCATTTCGAGTGGGTTCATAGATGCATACAGACCATCATTATTCCTGTCCAGTCTGCTAAACATGAGTTTGAGCTGTTTTTCATGGGTGCGGAGATACTGTGTGAACTCCTCAAAATCCAGTACTCCATCATTGTTGGTGTCCCCAGTCTGGACAATCTGAAAGTAGACACAGCCAAGTCAATGAGAAACGAAGGTCTGGACTATCAGCAGTTATTTAGTCAGGAACCAAAAAACAAACAGTTCATTTCAAGATTGGTTGCAAACAAAGGCTGTATGAGTTACAGTCTGAAAGCCAAATATGCCTCTGTGATACAGCTCAGAGAGATGCTTGGCCTTTCTCGCTCACTGGCAGCTGCAGCAGGATCCTCGCTGGTAACACCAGACATCATATCATGCTGCTCAATTATTGTATTATTGTACATCTATGATTAATTCTTTACAACATATGTTAGCAGCAAATACAACACAGGTGACCCTGACAGCTGTGAAATCAAGGTTACACTCAGTTTGCTGTCTAAACCTTGACCTTGCCATCTGTCAGGCAAATACTGCTACAGCATGTTGTGTATTTGAGGAATTACCTACATCCTGCAGTTTGTTCTCATATAATTTAAGTAGGCTACACATACAGATGTTACAAAAAAAAAACTGATTTCATGCTGTAATATAAAATCATTACACCTCTTATTTATCAGCCAGCTGGCCTCCTGTGTTTGTGGCAGTTGTTTATGAGAAGTTATTTAGGAGGTTTTGCTAGTTTATCACAGCGTAAACATTGAATTAATATTATTTAAAATGCACATTGAACATACAGTCTCTATTTTACAGTGGCAGAAAGAGTGGATAAACAAATAAAATAAAATTATGAACAATCAGAATCTCATTTATGATGCTTACATACTAAAAAAAGCTAATTTCTATATATAATCCATATATTATCTATTATATATATATATATATATATATATATATATATTATCAGAGGGTTTTGAAGAAGTCAGCCCAGAGAATAAATCTATATGTAAAAGGTTGTTTCAATGACAATTATATTCCAATAAGAAAGAAAAGTGTCAGTTTGGACAGTGATCTATATGTGAAAAAAAACTGTGAGACCGAGAGAAAGGTTACCATTCTCATCTTACAGAGGCCTACTGCTTGTACCAAAATAGATGCCATGCTGTGCTTTATATACCCACACACACACACGCACACACAGAGTGAGAAGAAGAAGTAACATGTGACAAAGTGACAGTGAGTCTTGTCTTCTTGGCGACCCACACACTTCTTTCCAAAACAGACAGACCGACTGAGCGAAGAGAAACGGACTGTGTGTATTCACAATAAAGGTTTTCTGTTGATGTCCTCGGCTCCTGCTGAGGTCTGAGGACTTTTTCATAAGGAGGGATGGGAAATATCTCACAGGCTGTAAGATGATGAGAGCAGGACGACCAGCTCTATCTTAATTGACTGAGATTCTTGAATCAGACCTAAGAGCATTGACCACGAGAAGTATTTTAATACCTTAATGTAAAGAACTGTTCTTTTTAAATGCCAATATACATGTAGCACCCACAGCCCTCATATTGTAAATGTCACTGCACGATATTAAACAAACAGGTGTCCTACCCTATCAAAGGAGCCTCTGGAAAGCCCTCGGCCGGCCAGTCCTGTCCGCAGTTCAACGATGTCGATGCGTCCATCTTTGTTGAGGTCCAGCTGATCAAACAGCTCAGCATAGCTTTTCTCCCTGTCATGGTCTGGACCAGGGGATTCACCGCCCTGGCAGTGAACCCACGGGAACCAAGTCCGTCGGGCTCCCATAACTGGTGCCACTGGTGTCAGCTGATGGGATACAGGGGCATCGGTGTAATCACAATACAACCCAGCATTAATTACAACTCATCGAGCCTTCATTTACTTAGTTGATGAAAACTGAGGCAGCAGAAAATCTTTTTCATTCAACACTTTCTGCCAGTATGAAAAACTGGTGCCTACATTAACCATTATGCAATTTGAACACTTATCCCACCCCAATTTGTTCAAATCATCGACTGTACATAAAAAGATTCCCCAAAGTGAAGCCAAAGTATCTTGATTGCCACCTGGTGGCTGGCTGCAGTATAGGTCATAAACCCTGCCTCTTCCGAGTCACTGGATGGGACATGGATGAAGTCAAAATACATGTCAGATTAATTTTTCGAAAACATGGTTTATGTTATTTTACGCAGTTCTTATCACACTGATGATTGACAGTTGAGACTAATTCACGATTTGCCAAGCGTGTGTACCGGCAGAACTTCGCTAAGGCAGCCGACTCTGGTTTCAAATGTGCAAGACGGCAGCATTCGTATCCGAGATCTTTTTGAATTCAATTCCAAACAGTGAGAGGAAGTGGAGACACGTCGTCCATCTTTATGTGCGGCCTATGGTTCAGACATTCATGTGTGTTATGCTAGTAGCAGCTGATGTGAAGTCACAGCCTCAGAGATAAGGAGCCAGCCTCACTATTAACCTCAACTCGATGTCCTCACAACATTCAGTTCTATTTTTTTTTTTATTAACTCATGTGACGTGACATGAGGCAACTGTGCAGCTCCCTCTAGTGCCACAAAAGGCTTTATGCAACGTCTCCCCACATGCATTAAAAACAAACGGACCTCCTTAAACAGACGAGGGAAACAATTTTGTGTATTTGTGTCTACTTATTGACGAGTGACCACAAACAGTTACCTTGTGATAACAACATGTTGTCACCAGTAAAGACCCAGGTTACACTGTATATGCAGTGGTGTACCTACCTCAACATGAGGAATTGGGATATGATTTAACATCACAGTCCATCAGGGCGCCACAGTTTATAAGAATTAGTTGAGTTGTATCAAAAAGCTCGAGTCAAAGGGTCAGATCTACTCCAGGACATGTTTGTTTCGGTTAGTTTTCTGAGCTGCGGCTGTTTCTGTGTCCACCTCTGTTCTCAACCACCATCTAAAATATTCAGAACTGCGTTTACTGCTCGAACAGGCTAAACATGTCAATGGGATTATGTAGCTTCGAAGGACTAAACCGTAGTGACTCACTGCTTATCTCAAGAACGACCCGCCGCCCATGGTCGGACACGGAGGATCAGGATCAGGACTGCAGCTGGAGCCCAGTTAACTGGATCTGAGTCCTTCCTGAAACCAGGTCTGAGCCTGACGAGCAGCAGCTTCCTCTGGATCCAGATCCCGCGGCTCCAGGAGTGTGAGTGTGTGTGTGTGTGTGTGTGTGTGTGTGTGTGTGGCTGTGTTCACACCACAGACTGAGTATAAACAGGCTCACACCGAGGATCGCTCCGTGTCCTGGATCCCAATGAGTCTCAGGCTGAGGAAGCAGGAAGCGAGAGACACGCACAGCCCCCAGGCTTGCAGAGCGTGTGGGTGCGCGCATGTGTCTGTGTGCGCATGTGTGTGTGTGTGGGTTAAGACTATAGGGTTAGGCATGAACTGGTCATGGTTAAAGTGTTGGTGAGATGGTCCACAATGAATGGAAGTCAATGCAGTGTGCGTGATATCTTTCAAACTGTGCACATTCATCAGTCTGCACACTGGAGGTCAAACATCCAAGCAAAGGAACCACAGGAACCGCTCAAACCTCCACCTCCACCAACAGCCCCCTTACATTCAATCAAGCTGCACCAAATTGCTGACACTCATAGATATCAGAAATGTGTCTGATCGCCCGATCTCACATTTATTTTTTGCGAAATCCTGCTGAAAAACAAATAAATCAACTAACAATCAAATGGACAGGGGTGAAAAAATAAATGGAGGGGCTTTGAATTACATTGTGTCCACTACAGTTGACAGTCACACATGCTACTGAGAGACATTAGATGTCTATTTTGCAGAGATCAAAATTATTCATTAAGTAATTCGATCTATTAGTTTGCAACAAACAGAGGAATAGTGAAGATCATATAACCAAATATTGAATATTAGGGATTTTATCATGGATCTCTTATAGTGTACTGTAACGCAACAACACGCACCTTTTACAAGAAGAAGAAAAAGGACAGTGTCTTTTACATTTACATGTATATTTTTGTACTTTCCATACTGTACTGACTGTACAGAGCCACAAAAGAGGTTAACAAAGCAGCCAAGGGAAAAGATGAATAACTTATCAAAACAAGAGTGATGGGAAAAGGAGGAGAAAATAACATTGCTGTTATTGCAGAGGAGCGGCATTAAATGACCTTTATTTCGTCTTATCTCCTCCATCATTATCAAACACAATCTGGTCATCCCTGCAGTTGTGTGAATGCGGCGCCCACCTGCTGCTCCCTCATCACTTCATTCTCCTGTGATGAACACTCTAAAGCTTTTTAATGATCCCTGACCACACCGTAAACGTCCCCATGCTTTAATTGTCCTATTCTGTATGCTGACTTGCTTTGTATGTCCCTGTTGACAGAGCTACGTGGACAGCGAGCATGGACGCCACTTGCCTGATTCAGCTGCTGTCACCTCTTTTCAGCTCCCCTCTCTGCACCTGCTGGACAGGAGCAGATTGATGCATCAGATAAGATCCAGGGAGACTATTTAACAGCAGCACTCGTCTGGGATGTGGACAGATAGAAGAAAACTAAGTTACATCACTTCCTGTGAACGAATACAGCTTTGTCTCTTCATTTTCTCTTTGTCAGTTTTCTAAGAATTAGAGCTCGATGTGTAAAGGACTCTCCTCCCTGCCCTCCTCATGCCTGGAGAAGTAAGTATTTGACAAGGTGGACATGTTTTGTATTATATAGTGTTTTGTGCAGAGCGTGGTGTGATTTTCATCTGTCTGTGTGTTTCAGGGCAAAAGAGATGCGGGTGATGTTCGGCCATCTGGCTGAGACACACCACAAGCAAAAGTAAACCTACTGACACCTGTAATTCAAATATAACGTGAATCCAGTCACAGTGAAGCTGAATTACGACTGTTTCTGTCTTTTCTCTTCTCAGGGATGGAAAAACTCTTCAGGACCTGGAAACTCTGCTAAACCACAAAGGTAAGACAAAGTCTATTTGTTCAACTTTATTACTTTTGAAGTGAGTTCATGCACCAGTTCCTAAGACAGGTCACAGTAGGAGAAGCACAGAGAGCACATATTATACAAGGCTAATTGGCCACTTAATCACCATATTGCATATTGAGATCAGAGACATAAACCATGCAGAAATGTTCTGCAAACTGCTCACATTAAACAAAGGCAAGATATTCATTCTCTGATATGAAAGAGTGAATATGGATCACCCCCCCTAATAAAAGTTTTTATTTTGATTCATAAAATCCAATTCATTATCTGGATTCACACTAAATTCACCTGTTCATAAATATTTGGGAAATTCACAAAAATGTCAAAATTAAACCTCAACAACCAAAAAAGAAAAAGCCTGATCTGTCAACAACCTTTAATTACTTCTTTCCTGACCCACATCCTTCCACCAAGTTTAGTGGTAATTCCTCCAGTCATTTTTTTGTAATGCTTTATTCGTAATCTAGAAACAAACCAATATAAAAAACAGACAAGGGTGAAAACAATAATTCCTTGGTGAATTTCATTTGGCTGCTTTAGACTCACTGTTACACTGTCATTGGAATTGTATCGTGACATAATGGACCCAAGTGGGCAAGAGAAACTCTGATGTGAAGTTGACATTTTTGGAGAATGTGTGGCCTGAGTTGCTGGCGAACAGGTTCTCTTTCTTTCCTGTCTCATTGTCCTCTCCATGCTTTCACTCATCTCTCTATCAGGTGGTCTGCAGGCGTTTCGTGGGTTCCTGCGTTCAGAGTTCAGTGAGGAGAACCTGGAGTTCTGGCTTGCGTGTCAAGACTACAGGGTTTTGCCCTCAAACCTGCAAAAGACCAAGGCCAGCGGCATCTTCAGCCAGTTTATCAACCCTGATGCACCGCAAGAGGTTGGTGGGAAGGAGAATGTGATATATGAGGAGCACAGGGCAATGAGATTGACAGATCACCTACTTCTCCTCTCTAGGTGAACCTGGACGCAGAGACCCGTGAGGCTCTGCTGAGTGTGATGGACTCTCCATGTGCCGACACGTTCAAGAAGGCACAGCAGACGATCTACAACCTTATGGCTAAAGACTCCTTCCCTCGCTTCCGGCGCTCCCAGCACTGCATAGAGGCCATTAGGGCTTTTTAAAGATACACTGTTTACTACCACAAACCTGCTTTAGAAATAAGTGCTGACGGATCTGTACTTCTGGACATGTTGATTGTATTTTATCATTAATTTCAACAGGCATCTTGTTGTGATTGTTCTTACTAGTGTTGTAATAACATTACATTCAGGAAGCATGCCTTCCCCGTGGCAACGCTGTATTTAATGTAGGCATAGTTAAAAAACATAGACACCTCCTTATAACTATGACGTGGAAATGTAAATGTAACTTTATTGTGCCTGGGGATTACATGAGGTTCAAGTGAAGGATTTAAATAAATCACTTATAAAAGATCCATAGTTTGGTATTTAATTCTATTATTTTGTATACACACTGTATATCAGCTTTATTCTATATGTAAATACACACAGCATGACCAAATAGACATGTGCTGCAAGTAGCTCAGATAAGGGCTGGGAAATAAAACATTAGGAATTAAATTAATATACTTTTCATCAATAGCAAAAAAACTATATTAGGTTAGGTTTAATATATATTAATATATTACTTATGTATGGTGTAAAGACAGTGAGGAGGTTAAACACATTAATCTACCTGAGATTTGAATGTTTTCATCATTCTGTTCATTTTAAATCCACGACCTTCACTCGGGAGCAAAAAAAACACTGTAAACTCAGAAAAAAATAATGTGACATTTATCACAATAACTATCAATATCAACTGATCTTTCTTGATATATATTTTTGCCATATCATCCAGCCCAAGCTCAGTCCTTCCAGGGGACACACAAAACACGCTCCTCCTTTCCAAAAATGTAACAATATCTTTGATAATTGTGTTAAGTGTCTCAAAACATCCTTTAATTAAAATACACCGTACAATTTTTTTTGCATTTACTAAAGCTCTGCATTCCGACAGCTAATGCAAAGTGTATGAGGATTGTCAGATAGAAAACAAAATGCCTTACGCAAACTTTTACTTCCTGAAAAACTCAAGACTTCACATGATCTGGATATATTCAATCATCCGGCCTTTATTTCCAGGTCATATTCCGACCACGCTTACAACAGATCTCAATATCTAGGTTCTATAAAGGAAGCTGATATAAGAGAGTGACAACCAACTACTTCCAAAACATTAGGTTCAGCCCACTTTGTTCCTAGAGAGCCATCAGTCTCATTTGACACTGAATACAAGTGAAGGTTTCTTGTATTCATTCTGTTTTAATCCTTAAAGTGAATATATGTGGTGCCCCCAAATTGACAGTCATGTAATGTCCATGGCCCAGTGATCCATTTCATTCAAAAGTGTCTTTTTAAATGTGTCTTGTTGTGACTTTAATAAAAAGAAGCACAGGACAGGGGACATTTGAAAATAACTGCAGCTCACGGATGTATCATCTCAGTCCTTTGTGTTTTAACACCATCAGGTTCCAGTCTGCAGGTGTGAGTTGGTGTATCTGGTCCTATTTGGCGCTGGTTCCTGGCCGGACTGCTCCTGGTTTGCTTTTAACTTCTGCCCCTTTAACCACACTCAGCGGCTTGTGGAGGGACGTGCTGGCCTTCTGGGTCACCTCCCTCTCAATGTTGTTCCTGATGGCAACTTCCAGACACTTCAGGGAAAAGCAGGATGAAAGTTGCTGTTAAAGTTATCTGTAAAGCTCACTGATGTAGTCACCGTTAAATTCAGACTGACACAGATGGACAGAGACAAACTGTCCTGCTGTCACTTTTCTTTAACTTCTTCTCACCTTCTTCAGTTTCTGCTGCTCAACCACATGAGACTTCTTGGGTGCAATGGTCCTCCCTTCATGAAGGCGACAAAATCACTTACAAATTCCATAATGCCATTACAAACAGTTAGTGAAATTAAATGATAAACATGCATTTTTAAATTCTCTCCTAAGCCAGATAGGCCAAAATTGCAAAAATACATTGAATAGTAAATTTGTCAACGTGTTTCCATGCGGGTCACATGTGGACGCTGTTTGACTGATAATTGTCTCCACGTCTGAAATCCGCTCAGAGAAGAACAACAGGAGACATTGCAGGGTCCTACCTCCTTTCTTCGGCCCTTTCTGTTTGTTGTGATGAGGTTTCTTGGCGCTTCCAGACCGCTTCTCTTTAAACTTCTGTGAACCTTGCGCCATGTTTGCTAACCGGAAATACACGAGGCGTTTCTTCTTCTCCCGCTTTCCTTTGATGGGCGGGTGTCACCCTCGCTTTTTGCATTGCTGCCATCTACTGGTTGCTTTGATCGACTACCCTTGTGAAACCGCACTTAAATTCACTGGATCCTCATTTTTTATTTTTTATAAATCAAGATCCCTGATTATTATTTTGAGAAATTGATGAGAATGTTGAATCTCAAACTTTAAAAATAGCGTTAAAAAAAAATCCTGGACCCACACCTCAATTGAATGGTTCCTTATTTAGGTCATTTCACGCACCTCCACAACATTTCAGGAAAATTGTTTGCATAATCCTGCTGACGTTCAAACAGATGAAAACACCTCTTTAGCTGAGGTAAAACATGGTGGACAGAGACAAAAACAAGTCTTTTCAATGTGGTTTTATTTTTTTTAACTGTATTGATGTGAAAGAGAAATCTCTTGATTCATGACTGCACTTTACAGCATTATATTCATATACATATATATAAAAAAAAAAATTCCAGTTTTGAACATTTTCCACATGTTACAAAATGAAATCCAAAACTGAGTGATTATCAATAACAACAATAACATACTTGCACTTAAAGAGGCCATCTGAACTACACTCCTTCCATGGTAATCGCCGGCCATACTAATCATCTGGTAATTCACAAGTTCCTGCTCTGATTAAAGATCAAATCAAGGTGGAAAATACCCGGCGAGCAGCGGTAAGTTTTGGCACCTGATTATTCGTCTTGTTTTGGGATTCTCAAGGGGACATTGGTGTCCTTTCTTTAAAACACAGTACAATAATGCTGCTTCTTCATAAGCATGGTGTAAAAACATGAGCAGAATGCAAACACAATTCAGCTGCAACCCAATGTCACACACTTGCCTGAATATAGGCTACTTTGGCAAAAACTAAAAGCAGCGCCACAAATTATTAGTCGCTTTGGGTTCAAGATACAAACATGGATAATTTCTGTTCCGGGTTTGATGTTTTTTTCCTGCGTTCTGTCAATCTGCTCTGCTGCTGCAGCCTGGCACGCTCAGTGCATGTGTTCATGCAGTTCAGTGTTTGAGTCTGTGTAGGCAGACGGAGAGGTAGTGTGTATGGTTGAGGAGGCCTCCCCAGTGTTGTGTACTAATGGCCTAGTCACTAGGAGTCACAATGTCATGTAAATAAAAAACAACAAAGCACAAGCCAAACAGTTAGAATCATGATGTACAGACAAAACAAAAATCTCATACTTCTTCGAAGTTTTCGAAAGAAACAATATGCGGCTGGACTGACGGCCACAGAGTTGCTACATATGTCGGGAACGCTAGCTAACATTGCCCCCCCCCCCAAAAAAAAACAATGTGTGACATCTTAAAACTGTACAAAACAAAAGGAAGAAAATTCAAATACACAAGTGTCTTTTCTGCTTGTGTGACCAACCAGCATCTTTGTGAGTTGAGGTTCAATGGGTGGAAAGAGAAGAAACAAAGATAGATGAGGATGTAGATGAGGGAAGGAGGAAGCTTATATTACACATTTTAAAGATGTGGATACTGCAATTGTCATCATGACATTAAGTCTGTTTTTTAGGGTGTTTTCTCTGTAGAGAGGTGGGTTTGTGTATCTGCCACATCTTTGAACGAATGAAAAGAGTGATGAAGTCGACAAAGGCGGTGTGTGAGGTCAGTGAAGGGACGTTAGTAGACTGGCCAAACTGCTGACACCAGTCTCATTAAGCTGAGAAATCCAACGCTCAGACAGTACATTTACATGTGCATTAGTAACCTGGACTTGAGTTTCATCTCGGTTCTGATCCCCCAGGCTAAATTTATAGATACTACCATAGTCTATCAACAGTTAGAGATGTATTATGGGTAATGTAAGCACGAGGCAAGAAGAATGTGTAGTTGAGGACTGGTTTACTGGATGTCTGAGCTTCTCCATGTGGTCACCAGTCACGGGTAACAATTTACTGATTATATTGTAACTTCATTTGATGACGCAGTGCAATTTTTTCTCCCAAAATAAGACGAGGCCAACACAGACCAGACAGGCATTCTGTTTTTTGTGTCCGAACCCGACCTGAGCGCAATGTTTTCCCCACTTACAGGCATGACCAGCTTTAAAAAAAAAAAAGAAAATCAGGTAAATAGCCCAACCAATGTGATTGAAATCGGCCTGGACCCGAATATCATTTCAAAACACTTTTTTGACTTAACCTGAACTGACTCATTGGGCATCCACACTCTATTCTACACATGTTAGAGAATGGTCAGAAACAATGGATCTCTTCAAATCGACTCAGAACAAGGGTACTAGTGTTTATGTAAATCCAATCAGTGAGAATTGTCCAGATTTCTCTGACTATGATGAGAAGGTGGCGTGATACTAGTCAGGATGGGATTAGGAAGGACTGAGGGTCTGCTCACATCAGTGAGCTGTACTGGTGCTGCACCTGTAAGGCAGTGAGCAGTGAGGGCCCTGTGACATTCAGTACAGCAAGTAGGTGTGTCCCGTAAAGAGATTGATATTTACGGGACTTTGGCCGGGACACATAACTGCAGGAACTCGGCACACACCTTTTACACACACACAAAAACATGTGTATGACACGAGAACCTGAACACAGCCAGTCTGCGTTTTAAAGTTCATAACAGTCTGTTTATGGGTAAATACAATGTCAGTTGTCAGGTTTCAAAACTGGATGCTTTGACTGTTAATGTGGGCACATGATGAAGGGAGGGCTGCAATTATTAATGACTTTCTGTATTAAAGCTTAAATCTTTTTTTTTTCTTTAAGTGATCAACTAATGTATGTAATTTCCCAGAGGTCATAGTGATATTTTTATATTTGGATATTTGTCCCTCCAATGGTTTAGTCCCGACTATTATTTTCCATTTACAGTGATAGAAACCCAAATGGATGTTGAACCAGTGATCAGCATTTTTTGAAAAAGACTAGCTTATATGATTTATATATAACGATTGTAACTGATTCTTTTTCAACACTACACAAATCTGATAAACCTTTGCTCCCTTTTATTCAAGTTGTTAATCCTGATCTGTCTTTGTGAAGATCAAGATTTGAAACAAACTGCTGACAGAAATACAAATGCAATAACAATGCTGAAAACGCCCGGCCACACTGGGTGCATGTGACAGCTGCGTCTTGTGCTTCCGTTGCTCACACAGGGAACATGCTGCTATGCGAGGTTTCTGGTATGATCACTGTATTTCCTAAAATAAAGTCAACAGAGACACTAGCTTTTACTTTGAAAAAGAGAAAGTATTGCAAATATTTATGTTGTGACATATTCCGCATACCATGAAACTGTGGTGAAAGATAATTTACGCTGCCTATTTTGCTGTAAGACACGCGGTACACAGCAAAAATAGGTGAGACCCCGACTCTCTAGAAGAGCAGCGTGGCTCACACACAGGGCAGTGTGGACGCTCTAACCTGATAACATTGGCGGCAAAATGCAAAGCAAGATGTTTCACGACGCACACGCACTGCTCACGCATCCAGTGTGGCCCGGGTGTTAGCGTCATCCTTAATGTACGTCTTCAGCTGCCCGTGGCCCTGACCTCATCGAGGAGTCTCGTGGGCTGAAACTCAGTCTGGAGTTCAAGAGCATTTCAGTCATGAGGAGGAATGAATGCAAATAGTTTAAATACATTCTGAACTGAGCACAAAGGCAAGAAGTGAGCGAGTGTCTGAAGTCTGCTGATCACAGCCCTGACTGAAGCAAGTTCATCTGCGTTGAATAATACATTCTGATTGTTGACGGCTTCACGCCACGTATCGTTTTCTGATGTGGTCACAGAGACGGCAGTTTGGGAAAATACCCCACGAATCTTAGAGGAATAGTTCACCCCAGAATAAAGATATGACGTTATTCCTCGTGTTTCTGATGTTTGAGCGAATTCACAGCTGTTTGCATCAAACAGCCCTTTTAAACTTCTGACTAACTGATCTTTTAAAGATCTATTGGGCTGGACAAAGTAAGAACATCTGTATCTATAGAAAAAAAAAACAAGGAGCTGAAAGAAGCTAAAAACACAAGAGCTGATGTAACGTCATAGTCTGTTGTAGGTTTTCTGTGGGTCAATCACTGAGTTTTACCACTAAAACAGATTATTGCAGCTTTCAAATACAATATTCTGCTTTTCCTCTCTGTTCTGAAGTAGCTCTAGTTGCAAGAAATTCAGATATTAATAACATCATTTAATTTATCACACTATTAAGCTGTAAAACATTTACAAGCCATATTTCTATCTTGTGGTTAAACAAAGATTGGTTAAGTGAGCACAGAACCAATCTTTACTCTCAGGGTGAACTATTCCTTTAATAGTGATGAACAAACACATCAGCTATCAGGTGAAAGCTGTTACAGCAAATATGAAACCAATTCCTTTTGTAAAGAGTTTTCATTCTTACAGTGCGTCCCGTGGTACAGTGAATATCAATATGGTGCCGACACATGTATGGTTGTACAGAACAAATACATTATGATAATACAAATGTGGTATGACATGGTGGAACTGGGAATTACATGACAGAAATCATTAGTGAGGTATAAATACAGCCATGTCTTGTCACAGGCTTCAGCTGACTAACGAGGATTGATTGAGAAATTCTGTTCTTGTTTTTGCCGAACAGGATAAAAAGTGTTATTGACACAGGATTTTTATTTTCACTAAGAATTTGTGGCTGTGAAAATCTACTATAAATTTGGTTTATTCCTCTAGAAAAGGTTTTCAACACAGAACAAAAGAAATTAAATGTTAATATAACATTTTGATGTCAAATTTAATTTTTAAATAACCACATATTTGGTTAAAATAGTACCTTTTACTAGCAGGGGTTATTTTTCTACATATGTACACATTACCAGCAAGGATATGTATATTTACAAATGGGTAGCAGCATTTTAGAAACCACGGCTAATCAAAGTCACTCCTTCTGAAAAGAACAGTCATGCTTTAGCCTTTGTGGAAGTTTTTTTTGTTTATATTTGAAGAACCCCTGAACAATTACCTCAGTTATGATTCATGAAAACAGCCAAATAGAATTTGAGAAAGAGAGTCCAGCTAAGCAGAGCTATTTAGAAGGGAAAAAGAGGTGGCAAGAGAGAATGAAAGACAGTGTGGAAAACTTGGAAAAAGGTGTGATGAAGAGACCACAAGACAGACGTAAAAGAGAAGGGAGACTGCACATGTGTCTGCTCGACTCCCTGAAGTTAATTTGTGTGTGAGTAAGAGACTGAACAACATTTTGTCTTCTGGGTGCACAACTGACTTGTAACAGTGCCTGTGAATTTATCAAAATGAAATGAAACGGCAACAATTGCTCTCTGTTTTTCTCTCTGTGTGTGCGTGTGTGTGTGTGTGTGTGTGTGTGTGTTGTGGTGAGATGAGTGTCTGACGTTAAGGTGCAGTGGTGCACACGGACCAGCAGGAGGGGCTATGGGGCTCTAGAGGGCAGTGAGCCGACCGGTGAGTGCTGCCTGGAGCTCAGAGGGGAGGAAGACTCCCAGCTCTGTGATGATGCCTCCTGTGATGAGCTGGTGAGGGGTCACGTCGAACGCCGGGTTCCACACCTCAATACCTGCGGCAAAAAGTCAGGGATAAGTCTGTAGAGAATTTAAAGAATAAAGCGGTGGTCCTGTGGCTCCAGAACTTTGTCAGATGTGCCCACACACACCCACACCTGTCAGATGCTACTTTGAGCGAAGTCCCTGACCATTATTTCTAGCTGTTATTTAACCATAATTTTTTATTTAACCATTACATTTAGTAACAATTACTGTCTTGTTACTTTTACAAGTTTAAACAATAGACTGTATATAAAGATAGGCGGCATGTCCTTCCACAATACAAAAATGAAGCCAAAACATCTTGCATCTGAACGCTGACTTTTTAGTTTGGTCCATGTCCCATCCTTTAACAAAGAGGGGGTGGGGTTATGACCTATACTGCAGCCAGCCACCAGGTGGCAACAGAGATGGTTTGGCTTCACTTTTAAGGGGCAGTCATGTCATCCATCTTTATTTAGAGTCTGATTTCAACTGCAAACAGCAAACGATTGTCACTGTAACTATTTTTGCTGCTTTAGTGAGTTTTTACAGCAGCAGGATGCTGCTCATCATAATAAAGGCCCATGCCATCAAGTACAATAACGTTTATGGAGTAGAGGCTTCTGCTACACAAGCATTTCTTGTTTTTACAAACAGGTTGTTGCTGGTTTTGTTCCTTTAATGGGAATTTGCTGACTGACCTTTTTTGACTTTTCTCTACACAGACGACTATTAAACAAAGGCAAAATTACAAAATGTAATCTGTAATAATAAAAAAATTTAATAAAAAAAGAACGTATTTAAATGCCAGTAACGGGAAAGACCATAGAAGAGTGTGAGATGAAAGTTAAAGAGATGTAATGTAAAGTGCAAGCTCCTCTCCAGAGGCCTGTATGCTCATTAAATGAATGTGGTTTAATTACTGTGACGACACCGGACACCTCTCTGTTCTTTCAATATACTCATTGATCAAAAGACTCACTTGAGCTCTTCCAAACTCACCTAAAACAATAACCCGACTTCCACTCTTACAATCCCAGGTTTTGACTAGTTGTGGCATCTCATTCTGCATCTCTCACTCCTCTTGTTTTCCGCTCGTTTCTCTACCGTCACTAATAAGTCAGAAAATACCCCTCCCCCCAAAATACCTCCAAAGTGAACGAGACCTCAAGAACAATTTTTCAAGCACAGAGCATTTTCTGAAATCAGAGCCTCACACTTTACCAACCACAAAGCGTCTCTGCATAGGTAACGTGATTCCACTAAGTGCCATCCAATCCTCCGGTAACATTTGGAGCCCTTAGACAGACTTCAACTTGTGCACTTAAACTGCATGTGACGTCAATTACAGTCTGACGGTGGACACATGAAATAGGCCAGGCACTCCAACCCTGATGTTTACTCCTCGCTGTCAATCCTCTACTTGCCGTACTCACTTATCTGTGTCTACGTTTCTGTCGTTTCTTATTTTCAAAACCCACCAATAACATTTCACACTTCTTACCCTTGGCGGCGATGGGCACCCCGTTTATACTGGTGAGCTCCTCGGGGGGCCGCACTTCAATGATGATGTCCCTGCCACTCTCCAGGCTCAGGTCACACGACGTGCTGGGCGCGGCCACATAGAAGGGAATCCCATGGTGCTTTGCGGATATAGCCAGCTGGTACGTGCCCACCTTGTTGGCTGTGTCGCCGTTCGCAACCACCCTGTCTGCTCCAACCACCACAGCTGAGGGAGAGAACACGACAAAAAGAAAAACTTTAAAAGAGGAAGGATGAATAAATTGATAAAGCGAAAACTCGAGGATGAAAACTGACCTGTGATGTCCATTTCTCTCATGGTGAGCGCTGCCATGCTGTCTGTTATAAGAGTAGCAGGGATTCCCTCGGCTACTGCCTCATACGCCGTCAGCCTGGACCCCTGGTTGTATGGTCTTGTCTCTGTGCAGTACACACGCTTCAGCCTCCCCAGCGCATGGAGGCTTCGCACCACGCCTACACACAAACACAGCCACAGTTACAGCGCCAGACACATTACAACACAAAACTATCTCCCCTCTTTTCTCATTCACTCCCATGACTCCAGTCTCACCCAGTGCGGTCCCGTATCCAGCTGTGGCCAGCGAGCCGGTGTTGCAGTGTGTGAGGATGGTCACAGAGTCCCTCGGGACGCCGGACAGGATATGCTGGGCGCCATAGTTACCGATCTTCTTGTTGTCATTGACGTCACGCTCCAGCATGTCTTCGATCCAGGCAATTACACTGTTGGAGGGGGGCCACAAGAGGTGAGAAATGAGAAGAGGCAGCCGTCTGCCACCGTGGACGTGTCCATCAAGGGTATAGTTACAATATGGCTGTATGTCTCTAATTTTCCTGACATCCATTCATCCAACAGGTCTTCTCCCTCTGTACATAACTCATCCCTGATTTTAATATGCGTTTTAACGTACTAAGAAAAGTGACCACAATACAACAATCCTAGCTGCCCTTCACTTAAGAGTTTACTGCTTGTTTTTAAAGCCTTAAACAGTCAGGCTCCAGCCTATATCTGCGACCCCCCCCAATGAGCCAGATTTCTGCCTGAGATCCTCCAGCAGGGTCTATACCAACTGTTCCAAAATAACGACTCGATTTTATTGATCGGGCCCCTCAGCTGTGGAACTCCCTGCCTGGAGAACTCTAGAACACAAACTCAGTATCTTATTTTAATCATTTCCTAAGACTCACTTTTATTGTATGGCATGCTCGTATCTATAAGTATGGTTAAACCTGTAATATAATATGTTTGGGATTTTATTACATGCATCGTCTGTTTTACTGTCAGGCCCTTTGTAACTTTACTTTGAAAGGTTGCTTTATATAGTTATCATCAAGCTGCTTTCAGACATGCACTGGACTCGGCCGTACCTCCGTATTTTCTCCGGAGGAAGTGCATGTGTGAACACAACTGTCAGAGTGGGAGTTTCAATGGACTTTATCCGCCTGGCCTCCTAGTATAATGTCCGTAGCAATCCAGGAGAATTCGATGCGAGAACACAGCAGGGGATCCCCCGCAAGTGAGTGTGGGGGGGTTGATGACACTTCTAATACGTGACAGGCGCAAAATGGAAAAAATATCTCGCAGATATCAAGAGAGTGTGTGGTGATAAGAGCTGACGACAGGGTTGGGGTGCCGTAAACATGGATCACGTGATCTCCGCAGCGGAGTAAATACATCACTTCCTGTCTCTGTCTGCTGCACCCAGCTGCTTCACCTCCCACCTGAATAATGCGGAGGATTCGGTGCTGTTGTGAGAGAGTCTGTGCAGAGAAACTCTTAGTCTGTTGTGCATGTGGGAAAGGAAAACTTTGGGTAAACTCAGGAGCCAATTCTCAGAATTACCCCGAGGTCATTTGTGAAAACGGCTGTGCTGCGTTTTCCATTTATCTACACTGTGGCAGCCTGGCATATTCTAATTTGTCCTGCCACAGTTTCAAAATTAATCAAACTTTTTTACACTTCTCATAATAACATAAGAGATATCTAACTTGGGGTTTCGCTCGATTACCGCATTGTATAGTTGAGTGCAGTGCCATTTGTCGTGTGCTTGCCTGTGTGTTAGCGCTATTGACCACAAAGTTGTTACCGTCCACGCAAACACTTAGACCTCATAGTTTCCCGCTGTAGTTTTCCACATTACTGAAAGTGGCATGCAATGCAGGTTTCTCTCTCTCTTTCTCTCTCTATAACCGGAGAACTGGTCTCTCGCTCCGTGTACCTGACACACGTTGGTGAATGAGCACCCCCGATAATGCTATAGATGAATGAATTCTGTGGGAAACTTTAATGATAGGTTTCCTCCATTCCTTCCTTACAGACTCAATCACCCATCTAATAAAGTGCACACAACAGTGTTGATTTGTCTACACACCAAGTTTCAAGGACCAAAAATCATCTACATGTCAGACCTGGGTCATTTGTTGCACTGCTTCAGTTTTCATTCTTTAGCCAAAAACAATGCCGAGTTAATGCAGCCAGTGCTTAGATGCTTCTCTAATACTGTGGTATATTTACAGCTTTAGAACAAAATGTCAGCAGCTCAGAACAGTTTATATGACCCGTCCGCTCTGCTGCACTGCGATTTTAAGATACACAGATTCATCACCAAGGGCGTTCCTCGTAGCTTCCATTACCAAAGATCAGGATCGTTTCAACTTTTTTCTTCTTCGTGAAACTGATTCTTATCTCTTGACTCGATGGATCTGCTGATATCAATTCCCAAACTGACACCGGCGCTTTCCTTCCTCCCCCCTCTCTGCGTAGAACTGATATCAATCATTGTGAGTGTAACATGGAGGGCAGGTATGCTGTGGCATGGACTCAACAGCCCGCTATGTCTAAACGACTGTAACTGATATCAGATGCACTGACTCATAAGGATATTGACTAAGAAACTGTATTTTATATCGATCAGTGACATGTGGCTGACATATGATCTGCTTAATGAGGGTAGCTTCATAATACCGATATGCCTCATCCGATCAGGGCATTTCTACACAATACGTATTATGCTTATAGTCCTAAAACAGCACCTGGTTTCTGCACCAGCATCTCACCCAACCCTTCACACATGTTCTTTTCCTGTTTGTGAAGCTCTACACAACAGCCCTGTTAAGATAATGTAAGCTATAAAAAAAAAGGACAGTATATAATATAATAACAGTACTTGGGTTGTTTGTCACAAAGAAAATGTAATGATATATGTAAAGTGTGTAGGCTTTCCAATTTTCACTTTTCAGGTGATCTGATAACTTTCACAACTTTTTCAAAGACACCAGCAGTTGGTGTTAAGGAAGTGTTAAAGATGCAGCAGCTCGTGGCATCAAATTCAAGTTAAGATTATTTCAGTTCACAGTTCCAGTTCTTACTGGTGAGACTGGTTACACGTACAGCAGTTGATTGTTTGGAGATTGTGCGACTGTTGTCTTACTTGTTTACTTGACAACAAGCTACATGCAAATTATTTTCTTATTAACCTCTGCCGAGAAGGTTAGACTTTGTGTTTGTTTGTTGGTATGATTATGCAAAAACTACTGGACCCATTACCATGAAACAAGGATGTGGTGTGGGATCCCTCCAGTATATTTTTCTGCATTAAACCTTGAGATTTTTTACATTTTCACCAGTTTCAAAAGGGAATAATTCATGGTTTTAGGGGGGGGGGGGGGAAACCAGGCACATTAAGGGAACTGATATCTATGAATGCGTATAATTTGGAGCGGCGAATTAAGTTGGGCCCCCGACAGAGGTATGCGCTCTTTGTGTGTAATTTTCATTTTTCCAATGTAAATGCAGCTCCTCCATTATCATCTAGTGTTTACATCTTCTACTTTTCTAACTTTGCTGTAGTATTTGGCACAAAACCACCACCAGTGGATCGATGGAATAGAATAGAGATGGAATGGTGTGAAACTATTGACAAGAATGTGTATTACATCACTCAGGAGAGTGCATCTCCTTTGTTTTCACTCAAAACATTGGGACCTATTCGTAAAAACATTGCTCCATAGCATCACTGACAATCAATACCTCAGTGTACCTTTGAATGAACTGATAAAAACAATTAATCATATGTCTAACCTGAATAAGTAGATCACATAAAGAAAAATGTGATGGTCTTCTGGTCAGACTGGATCGGTATGATGGAGTCAAGTGGAAAGTAGAGAGGCTGACCAAAGGGTCTGTGCTCAGGAGGAAGAAGTTTCCATTACGCTGAGAGGACCATGCGTTTGTGGCAATTTCGTTTAAGACAACAAGTTTAAGTATACGCAGCATGCATCATCAATTTAATCATTATAATTACAAGAAATCAAGTGATAAACAGTGAATGTTCAGTCACCCTGGCTGATGCTTAAGCTGGTGTTCTCATGTCGCTCTGACCAGCTCACCTTTCTCTCAGCTGCTCCGAGTTCTTCTCCATGCTCTCGTTCTCAGCAAACTCCATCAGCTCGCGGGCGGCGCGACCCATGTTGACAGCGGTGGGCCTGGCTGAGGTCAGGTGACACAGAGACTCCCTGATGAAGGTCACAGGGTCATCGCCGCCGGCACCTGCACGCAGCTCCACGGCCAGGCTGAGGCAGCCGACGATGGCGATGGCCGGGGCGCCACGCACCTGGAGGAAGAGGAGGAGGAACGGGACAGTTATTCTCAAATGGTGGTCATCCTCTTTATGTGCCGACTTCCAGAGGCTCTCTGTTTCCATGAAGATGAACAACATCTATTCAAAGGAGGTTAAGTGGGTGATCATGGAGAGGAAAGTTCTCAGGATGGACTGGACTCATGACATCATCTCTGCTGAAGTCATTTCTCTGTAGCATTAGACTCCATCATTATCATGACATCACCCCCCTGCTTATGGTACATTCCCACACACACACACACACCTCACTGGATTGGCAGAGTGCAATGCCCGCTTCAATAAATGAATACCTGCATCTGAAAAACGTTCCCCACTGTTACACAACTTGAACAACCTGCAACTATGTGTGAGCCCCTCAGGGTGTCAGGCCTCAGCTGTGCAGACAAACCGGAGGTGGAGGTGTCACTGAGTGCAGCACAAGACCCAAACGCGAACAAAAAAACCGGAGCAAAGGTCATTAATAATTCATCAATAGTCTCTCCCAAAGAAAGAGCAGGGTGGGGGGTGCTACAGGGGCTGGTGCTGGGTGCAGATACCTGCTTACACATGATATGAAAACTATAAATAAAGGATTCGGGAGGGGGGGGGCGGATAATCGGGGGGTGGGGTGGTGGGGGGGATGTGGAGCTTCTGGTGCATCCAAAACTAAGACAGAGGCCGAAGGCGGCGAGCGCACCGAGCACATGCGTGCAGCTGCGGGAGCACAAAAGAACCGAGGATGAGACGACGGGAAACATGCACATGCAGCTCCGGCCCAGGAGAGGGGCGGGCGGGGGACAGAGGGGGAAGGGGCTCCCTACCTTCATGGACTTGATGGCCTCGTACGCGTCCTGCACCGTGCGGAGCTCATCGTACGAGGTCTGGTGCGGCAGCAGCAGCTGGTTGAGGATCTGCAGGGAACCGGCCCGGTAGCGGATCGCTTCCAGCGTCATGACCGAAAAAGCGCGGCGGGATAGCGGCGGAGATAATCACGGACGGACCGGTTGCGGCCGCACTCACTCACTCGCTCACGCTTTCCCCTCTCTCTCTCTCTCTCTCTCTCTCCCTCACACACACTTTCACACACTCTCTCTCTCTCTCTCTCTCTGATCGGATCCACGCTGAAGTGACCGCGGCCTGGCAGACAGTCAGTCCCGGGAGCCGTCGCTAAAGAAAGAGAAGGAAAAGTGCAGCAGCAGCAGCAGGAGGAGGAGAAGAGAGAGGGAGGATGAGGAGGAGAGACAGAGGAGAAGGAGGTCTGCTGTGTAGTATGGGAGGATACAAAAAAGAGGAGTGAGGGGAGGAAGGGCTGGAGACGCTTCGCACTGTCACAGACAAGTCGGGGGAGCAGACGCGGAACCACGTGTTCAGCCGAGCAGGAAGCGGAGGCCTCGGTGACCACGCCCACCGCAGTCCCGCGGGTTGTCCAACTTCATCACGATGACTCCCCCTCCTATTCCTCTTCCTCCTCCTGCTCCTCCTCCTCCTCTGTGTCTGTGCACCATCCCCCTCTCTTCTTCTCTGCCTCTTTTGTCAGGGGGGGAAACATTTCACATTCAAATACGTTATTAGCATAACACCAAAGCCCCAAAGCTTCCCCCCCCCCAACAACAGAAAACACAGCGAAAGAAAATGTCTAATTTCATGTTTTATTGTTTGCACCCTGGGACACTGGCTTCACCTCCTCTCATATGCCTGATGTGTGTGTGTGTGGAAATTTATCATATTCATTAATTAAAAGCCAACCAATCAATACCCTTCAAATAGTCTATATGTGTTAATATGTTCTTTTGTTGTTTCACGCACTTTTTAAAATTAAGTTTTCAGAATCATTTGAATGAAACTCTTGCACATTATCTGTATAACATCAACAAATCATATATTATTCCACATCTATGCATCTTATTGTGAAATTCCCCCATTCAAATATATTTGCACTTGACTTTCTCATATCACCTTATATATATGAATATCAATATCTCCTTGTACTTGTACAAATACACATTTTACATCCTTGTGCATTCATTATGTGCCACTGCACTTTAACTACATTTCCCCACAAACAATATTTTCTTAGTGAAAGGAAAATATTACGTACATACTATTATCTGTATTTTTATCTATTTTTTAAATGTCTATCCCATTGCCTCTTGTCTACCTCATTCTGACAAGTCATTTTCCTCAGTGTGGGATCTGTAAAGTTTTATCGCACCTTATCTTAAGAACATAATCAGTCATAAAGAATGACACACAAAAACATGTGCATGAACAAATACAAAATAAAATAACATTGGAGTTGGCTGGACATATTTAACTAATAATACAACTGTTGTTCATTTAGTCTGTGTTTTTCTCATATGAATGTTCCATTTTTTCCCCTTTTCTTTTTTCACACACTAGTGCAGTGACCGTTATAAACCTGCCTGTTAGCTTGACTTGTGTTAAATCTCCAGAACTACTTCAGAATTATTCCTTGTCATTTGGTGGCTGTGGCGTAGAGTGGTCGTCCTTCAACCAGAAGGTTGGCCATTCGATTCCAGTCTTCTGTTCTTGGGCAAGATGCTGAACCCCGAATTAGCCTTCATAGAATTATTAGAAAAAAATATAAAAGTGCTGCTAATAGGTGCACTGTGTGTGTGTGTGTGTGTGAATGGCAAACTGTACTGTAAAACACTTTGAGTGGTCATCAAGACTAGTAAAGTGCTATATAAATACAAACCATTTACCAAATCATTCATGAAAAAGTTCTACAATACACTGTCACTTTTTTATTGTTTGTGTACTGGATGTTGCCTGCAGAGATTTTTATAAACAGTATATGAAGCAAAGTTAGAAAAATGTGTGTTCATCCTACCTGGTTTATCTTCAGTGATTTTGTAGTCAAGGTTTTTATAAAATGAAACAGAATATCTGCATTACTGTTCATGTGTGTGGTTTATGTATGAGTTTGAATAAGTTACTGAACTGGTGTTATTTTTTCATACAATGCATATTGGCATATACAGAGGTCTGTGAAGCAACTGATCTGCTTCCTCTGTTTAAAATATGCCTCCCGTTTTGCTTTTATGTCGAGGGTTGGTTCCTCCCTGCTCTCTCCCAAGGCTTGTTTATTTCTTTCTTATTACAATTTAAAACTATTTTGGGCAGTACTGGAATGGGAAACCCTTTACTTGGCCGCAAACCATGATTCCTTTGTAGTAAATCCCCCGTGAACACACCACACTCCATGTATTAATATAAATAAAAATAGATCTGTATATAAATCTGCAGTCTACGGTACCTACTTTAGATCCTGGAGGAGTAGTGTTGCATTTCAACCAACACCAATTAGGGCCCATATCTCTCCCATATGTCCCTCCCTTCTGGAGCTCCTTATCTGAGGAGGTTTTGAAGTCATTGCTTATAAAACATATTTTAATTGGAAACGATTTTAATACCTGGTTTTTAACTGCTTTTAACAGATGCTGTTTGTTTTAAATATTTCTTTCTTATTTTTGTTTTGTCAGGTGTTGTTTTATTCCATGTATTTTGTAAAGCACTTTGTAACCTTGTTTCGATAACTGCAACAGAAATAACGTTTTTTAGAATCCATTGTATCAAACCATTTTCTGAAGCGTGCGATCAATTCAAAATATGGTTAATAAACTCATAAAATTAGCAAAAGTAATTAAATATCCAGCTAATAAAGACATGTTGAGTAAGAGTTCAGAACAATCCAACTCAAGTGTTCTTCGGTTCAACGATTATACAAACTCAGAGGTGATTCCATTTTATTCATGTTCACACTAACCTCATGTATAAGATAGTAAAGCCTAAACAATCAGGCCTTCATACATTCCCATTTTGAGCTACACGTCATCATGACTTGTACTTAAAATAGAGAAAGTGCATATTATGCTGTATATCTATATTACATTTAGAATGATTGCCCTTATATGATTTAACAGATCTGGGGAAAAATGTCATAGGATCAACAATAATATCTTCCCAAACCCAGATGAACACATTTACTGCAGCTGATCAAGACAGAAGGATTAACAGTAATGATAAACAATCCACCAAACTTTCTCTTTGTGTAAATGGAGTGTGGTCTGGACACAGAAGAGGACAAAAAAAGAAGAAGAAAAAAGTCAAACAAACTGAAAGAAAAGGCGAGTGAGGAGTGTGTGTGTGAGGAGTGTGTGGTAAATGCAGGAAAGTGTTGTGAGTCAGCAGCGGGACAATCTAACAATATGTCCCTTTGCCCGGGTCCTGGCCATTCAGCTACCACAATGAATGCTGATGAGCTCACTGCCATGACAACAGAGCAGCCTCCGAGGCCACAAGGTTACTTGAGGAGTGGGGTGACGTAGCATGAGGTTTTCTGTGCTTGGGGGTGAGATGGGGTTAAAGCCATTGAATGGAAAGAAACGGGTGCAGCTGCAGTTTTTCATGCTGTTAATGCTTTTAAAGCATATGAGTGATGCAAACCCAAAGTTATATCAGAGCTACTGTGTGTGGTCACACTCAGAGTCCGTAAAAAACACATTATTTGTTAGGATGATACCAATGATTTAGCAGGTTTTTGTGTTTGGACATCTGAAATATTTGGGAAAAAACTTTTAAATATTTCTTTCAAGCAAAAATACAAAACATTCAACTGTCCAAACACTTTTTTCTGACTTAATCATCAATCAGGAAATAACTGGAGGATTAATCAGGAAGAAAAAATTATAATTAGTTGCAGCCCATATGTTTACAACCACCAAGGTTTATGGTTGTTTGTTTGTCTGTTAGTTAGCAGGATTACACAAAAACTACTGGACGGATTACCATGAAACTTGAAGGATGTGGTTTGGGTCAGGGGAGAACCCATTCGATTTTGGTGTAGATCCAGATAAGAGGTCGGATTCAGGATTTATTCTCCTACTTTCTTTCACATTCTGAGATAAGGTGTTTTTCAACTTTTGTTGATTTGTCCGAGATTAATTCATTGATCTTGATGAAAAATATCTGGCCCATCTAGGGGACTGATACTTATGTGTGTGTGAAATGTGGTGCAGATCCAAATAAAAATCTGGATCTAGTGAATTTAAATGTGTTGTCTGTTTTTAACTGTTTGGCTTTGGCGGAGGTATGTACTCTAGTGTCCTTCTATCTCTGTCTTTATTGTTTCAGGTACCATTGGTTTTCATATAGAATGAAAAGCTATTAGTGGACCCTATAATTTAGGTTGAATTGAATTGAGTCGACACAACTCAATAAGGCAAATGTTGAGATCAAACTGAAACAGTTTCAATAGAAACGTAAGAGTTGCCTGAAAGAGAAAACTACATCCAAAAATCTGTGTAGAAGTTTACATGACTTGAGGTTGAGATGCTAAATGTTAGTTTACTATAATGATAAATTCATCCGTCTTGTCCATCTAAAAACATCAGCTGATCAAAAGCACAAGCACCATAATGTCCCATTTACAAAGAGTCAGAGGATAACCTCTCCTGAGGTCAGAGGGGGTAGGGGGTGTTAGATAAAAAAAAAACAGTCTATGGAGAGCTGCATCTTTAACCGGGATTATTTGCTAATGGAGCGAGATGGTGGGTGGATTAGGACAAACACATGATTCTCTGCTCTGCCATGTGACCAAAAACACTATTAGTGGAGTTACCAAACATCATCGACTCAGAGGAGTCAAACGTAAACATAGATTAAGTCGGCTACAGCCTGGCTGTGTACAGTGGATATGGATCTGCTGTGAGGTTAGCAGGTCATCAAACACATCACTCTGAGACATCTGTCCCAAAAGTGTCTGTTGTGGTCTTTTATGGTAAATGATTAATTCTCAAGATGTCTGTCTTAGTCAGTAGGATTTTTTTACATCTGTCAAAGTTTTACAAGATAACCTTGACTTTACAGTGAAAAAAAAAAACAGGTGGAGAGAGGAATAGCAGAGATGGGCATGACAGGGATGTCTATGGGGAAACAGAAATAGAAATGAGCAATTGCCCAGCCTTACTGACAGATACTGGGTTGTCCTTGTGTGGGCAGACTATTCAGCATCCGGCTGTGCTGCCACTGCAGAGCTCATTTAGTGGGACAGTATCTTTCAGTATTTTTGTAAACACCAAAATCTGCAGAAAACAGCAGAACACTGATGTAGCGGTCACTAATTATTTCCTAATCAGCAGCACAATGAACTTAATATTGCAAAGAAAATCATCCAAAAGAAGCAACATATTACTCAATACTTTGAATAATCTCTGAATTGGTGTGAAGAAAGTGAAGATGAAGGAAACGACAGAGAAACAGCTGATGATGGAGAAGAAGCAGAAGCAATAATACTTTAGCAGGGTTAAGCTTCAACCACAATCATGGTACGCTGTTAACACCCCCTCTCCACGGCCCCAAAGGCGACTCTACGTCTCATCTAGTCGTCTCCTTGGTGACACAAACACTAATCCCTCATTATGGGTTGTAGGCTGTAGCTGTGTTTTTTTTATTCCCATATCACACCACTCCAAACGGAGCAGATTACTGTAATCTGGGAACACTGGAGCAGACAGATTAGATTAAGCTCATTACACACATAAAATATGGGGGAAAGGGGTTAAAACACCTCAGTCCACTGGTTAAACACACTTCAGAGCAGGCTCACACACGCACGTTCACACGTTTCGGTCATCTATGGCAGCAAAAGACTCTTTGAGCTGGTGTCAGTTACAGCTCCAACCAACAATTCTCAATGGAAAGATGGAAATATAAAAAAATTGGGGATTGGAGTGAAGTGGGAGTAAAATCTGTAAAGCTGTCCTTCAGAAGCTGTAGTGTCTTTCTTGTTTAAGTGCAAATAAGCCTGCCTCTCCCTTACCTCTTTAACACATTACATAATATTAGCTTTAATTTGTGTCCCTTTGTCGTTGCAGGTTTGTTCTCAGCTATTGGGGCCGGCGACCAATCACAAGAGACACAAGTTATATGAGGGAATTAGCAGGTTGGTTCATGCAGTTGTCATGGACATGAGCAGCACAGAGTCATGCTAAACGTGCTGACAGTACCAACCGTAGTGTTGTATGTGAGTGTGTATCGAATGAGACAGAGGGAGATGAAAAAAAATAAAACAACAGTCCTCCAGCCAAGTCCCTGCTCCCCTTTTCTCCTCTTATCCAGCACGTTTCCTCGTAAGTGACTCCAGCTGAAGCAGAGAGAAGAGTCAGTTTAGACATTACAAATGTGCACATGATGATGATACGACATGCTTTATATTGAGGGTTCAAAGCAGCTCGTACCTCAGTCTCTACCATCTTCACCCTGCCAAGTGCATCCTTGGCAGCATCCTATACAAAAAAGGAAACGGTAATATTACCCAAGTGAGCGACAACAGTAATATCCCAGCAACAGTGAACCCTGCCCGTGCACTCACTCTGTTGCCTTGGCTGGAGAATTTCTTCACTGAGTCAGCAAGTCCTTGGACCAGGCGCCGCAGCACATTTTCATATTCTGCACATGTGGTGAGGGGATATGTGGGTTATGTGCTTTACAAGCGGAGATGTGTTAGTGAAGTACATACCAGAGCCTGACCAGTTTATCAGTTGGCTGCATCTTCCACAGACATATCAGGATCTGCGTTTATGTTTGCTGATATTTAACAGAATAAACAATTCGAAAAATATGTGCATTCATATTTAACTTTTACAGAAAAAATGTTTATCTATCAATCTTATATTTCAAGAAAACTGTCGGTCTGCGGAATGTACATCTTGAGAATCGTTCATCTTCAGTTCAATTTGGTCACGCGATATGCTCAATATTAATAAACTTTGAATAAACAGGCGACTATCACTCTGCAGCAGCAATGGCGGGTACTAATGAATGTAAGTGAACTACGCCTTCACGATAATGGCAACGACAACAGATTGTCTGGTTTGGTGTTCTGCGTACTGAGTGGAGCTTCACTGAACTTTGAATAAACAGGTAGAACAGCTCTTTGTGCAGCAGCAGTGATGCAGCGTAATTGTACAGGCCAAGAAAACAGATCATTCCAAACAGGTATGATTCATTCCAAAACAAGATTTGAAAGGTCGCTGTACTAGTTTTCTTAATTCAATGCTATATTTTGGGTTGTATTTGTGTTTTCTGTTTATATATATATAGGAATTTATAAAACAGTGTATGGTTAAACTGTTAAGTATTAGGTCTGAATTACATTTAGGGTTTAATAAAATCTTAGGAATCATTACCATATTGGTTTAATGTTTATATTGCTGATATATCTGTATTTCTTTTAACTCCCTAACAGTGGTATCCTCCCCCAAATATCAATATCGGTCAGGCTCTAGAACATACTCATGTATATTCTGTCTGTTTGTGTGTTACCTGTCAGCAGAGCAGGAGTGGCTCGCTCCAGCTGTGCTTTCTGCCACTGCAGTCTGTGTGTGACCTGTTTGTGTTGATGGATGAGGTCAGACGGAGGGTCCCGCCGATTCTTTCGGTACTCTGCAATCTGAGAGACAGGCGAAGTGACTGACAAGTCCTATGTGCCTTAAGCATTACAAGCATCATGGAAAGGGATGTCGCAGAAACAAACGCACACACTTAAAACACACAAAATTACCTTCCTCTCCACCCGATCCCTGTCATAGTTGAGGAGGCTGAAGCTGTGGAGTTTGTACTGTGGAGGAGAGTTGTTGGGATGACTGCTCCTGCTGCTGCTGCTGCTGCTGCTCACTTCATGTCTGGGCTTAGATCGAGGAGATGGAGCCTGGTTCAAACACACACAGACTTAAATTCTTCTGTCAATGTTATTCACTTTGTTACTTTTGCATTTATAGGCCTTGTGAAGGGGGCTGCAGAAAGATTATTCTCTATATACATATTACTCAGACGGCAGCAGCTCACATTATAAAGGCTTGGTGATCCTCGAAACGAACAGCCACATTTGAAGGGAGGGGAATAGCCTAATGGCATGAGTTTCAAGCCAACCCCAGAGTAAAATGTCAGAGTGAACCCATACAGCAGGAAACTGTCTGGAGAATTCACAGCGAGCAAGTGCAAAAGCTGCAGATGCAAAAGTGAGAAAAACTAAAAGACTAGAAATATCTCCGGATGAAAAAGAGGTGCATTACACGTAGAAGATGTCGACAAAGATTGGAAAGACAAAGAGATTCAACAGGCTCGGAGATAAGGGCCGACACCGATGTGCGGTTAACAAGAAGACATGCTGTCCACAGTAGAATTTAAACATCACGTTCTGTCTCCTGCATGCTCTACCCAAGTGCCACCACTTGGCTGAATGTTCCAGACATTTTCCTGTTGCGGTGAAAATGTCTGACCCAGACAATCTCTTGCTGGGTTCTTCATATGTGAAAGGCAGAGTCTGGAAAATGTCTAGATCAAATTTTCTGGAGCGTATGTCTGATAACGGCTAAAGACAGAGATCTGCTCTGCATTAGTTCCCTCCAATGGTGGATCAACATGCAACTCAGATGAACGGCAAACTCTACTCACCCGCTCCTTTTGTTTCTCTGGAGGAGAGAGGGAGGAGACTGGAATGAGTACGAGCCACTTCTCTGTCACTGGTGTGACATCAACTCCAGATAAAGGCTCTCTGATCTTCACCCTCACCTCCAACTTGCCGCCAGTGGTTTTACGTCCATCCATCACCTATGAAACACATCCACACCGTCACACAGATCATGTCAGTACATGCGTGTATGCGTTTGTGTTTTCACTGTGTTAACACTTACGTCTATGATCTCTCTAATGTCACAGTGGTTTTCTAGAGCCTCTAGCTTCAGCTGAGCTGTGCCCACTACTTTGTCCGTCTTAAACAAGCCTCTGTCAACACAAGAAGGGGAATACAACAGACAAGGCAGATGAAGGAAGATAAACAATGAAGCTTGTGTCTGTGTTGCAGCAAAGCAGTTGTGGTTTTTACCCTTTGTGGACGATTTCAAACTTGATGCCTTTTGATTGGACAACTCGTTTAAAGCCTCGATGGGAGCGGTTGATGTTGAGTTTGAATTGCTCTTTAAACTCGGGGCTGTTGGTGTTCCTTACTGTGCTGGTTTTGTCTCTCTGAGCCTCCTCCTACATAAACACACACACACACACACACACACATATATAAATGCATTCATATAAACAATTAGATATAAATCCATGATCTCTTCTTACAGTGAGAGAAATTCTTACCACACTGGGGAAGGGAAACTCGAATTTCACACTTGCATCCAGTTCATTAGCTGAGACACCTGAAGGCAGAGAGTGGGTGTGAGCACACATCCATCTGACAGCTGACTTCCTGGTTATTTGGAAGACGTGCTTACCTGAGGGAGCTGGCAGATTAATGCCTTTGACTATGTAGAGCATCAGGTCATTAAGTGTCAGGTTGGAGTAGCTCCTACAGAACAAACACAGGAGTCACTGCCATTCAGAGGCGACATCATGAGACAGATAAACAGTCAGCATCACTGGACAGACTAACTTTTAACATTGGTTGCATCGGTGCACCTAACTTTTTCATTTAGGTGCACCACCACATAATTTAGGTGCACCCACAAATTTTCAAGCCGTCTTTTGGCACAGCAATAATACACCTATTATATGTTTCTTGACATACAAATCGTTTCGATTTCGGATTTGATTTAATATCCATTCAGTTCAGGATATTACAGTTTTGACTGGATATGAAAGAAACCAAAAATATAAACTGTGCAAGGAAACATCTCACTTTGTGTATTATTACAAATATCAAGGTCGGCCTATCACGATAACAAATTTTGTGTGTTCCAGAAATCTTTGCGACAAATAATATTATTGTCATCATAAATAAAACATAAACCACAGACAACAGAAACAATAAATAAAATGGACTCTCTGGTTCTGTTACAAAAATTGCTCTGGAAAAAATGTTTAACATTTGGCACAGGATATATGTTACCAGCTCAGTAAACCAGAATGGTTATGATTGAGATGAGCTTTTAGGTTTGTATTGTATTAGGTTTGTATTCCAGCCCTTCCTCTAGGATTGTATGTGCGTGTGTGTGTGTGTGTGTGTGTGTGTGTGTGTGTCTGTGTGTCTGTCTGTCTGCGCGAGCAGGGTTGTTGATCACACAGACATCCCATTCATTTAGTTGTTAGTCAATGATGTTGGATGAACGCCGGATGTTTTTGGTCACTTTAACACTGATGTCCTGACTGTGCACTTCTCATGTTGTGTGTAGCAGAGACTGCGCAAATTTTTTTTCAATGTGATTAAATACGTGTCTCTGGAGCGAATCAAACAAACAAAGTAAAGTTCAGTACTGTTCAGGTCCTGATAACCTGTGTTTAGTGTTGGTGTTTATTGTTAAAGTGGGAAGTGAGCGCAGATCAGAAGGAGTGAGGACAGTCAGACAGAGACTCTGACAAAGTACAAATCAATCTAGCGTTAGTGGTCTGTTGCGGAAACCATGTATTAAACCGTTTTAGTCACCACTGTTCGACATACAGCGCCTTGTTCAACTCTTCTTTTCCCTCATCTCTCTTCTCGTGTGTCAGTGGGAGAAATTAGTGTGGGCGGGACCAGCCTATGTGTGTGTGTGTAAACTCTGCAGAGGAGATGAGGAAGTGACACCAGTCCATCCAATACAGTGTCACACCAGCTAAATGTTTGGCGCACCGGTCCGACCAAGGAACATTTTTAGTCGCACTTCACAGATATTTGGTTGCACTCTGGAGCCCTGGAGTGACTCACTGCCAGAGTCACCTGGCTGTTAGGATGTGATGATGCTGGAGCCAAGTCACTGAGTCACAGTGAGTCACAGTGAGTCACAGTGAGTCACTCTGATTCATCTACAGCCTCAGTCGGGGGAAATCATTCCTTCTGGTAATAGTAATAATCATACAGTTATTCCTGTTCAGCTACATGCTGTTGGTAAAATGTTTAATTACCTGATAATGGCTTTATCAAATGTTATGGCAATCCATCCAATAGATGTTATATTTCAATACAGGCTAAAAATGTCAACCTGTCGGGGGCAATATAAAGACGTTTTCAGTCATGAACTCCAGAGGATGTCCGCAGAATTGGGTTCGGACTTTCTCCGGAGTTTGCCTTTCACACATGAACAACACAGCAGGGGATTCTCTGTTCAGACGTTTTAACAACAACACAAACATCTCTTTGCATCTGCCCCATGTTAGAAAGGTCATCAACACACATTCTCGCCCCCAGTGAATCCTGCGGAGGATCTCCTGCTGTGTTCTCACGTGGGCTCATTTGGACATTATATGGACTTTTTACTAGGGGGCTGACCGGAGAAAGGCCAGAGAAAGTCCAAAGGCTCAAACTCGGACATTTGCGTTCGCACATACAGCCCCTCTGGAGACAGTCCGGAGGTTCTCCAGAGTTAAGTGTAGGAAAACAGCTTTAGAAACATCAGGGATCACAAAAGTCAATTAAACTTATCTTTGAGGGCTCATGAATGATTGAACAAAGCTTTCTCGCAATTCAGTTGTTGAGATTGTCTATTTTGGATTGAAGTGGTAGAACGACAGACACACTGAATGACAGACTGACACTGTCATCCTCAGAGCTATGCTGTTAGATTCACTAAAAATGACTGACTTTAGATCTTCCTGTCCAAAGAGGCTGTGGCTCTGGGGGTTTAATCCCTGGCTCTTCCATTCTGCGCCCCCCCCAACAGATAGACAAAGCGATGCATATTGAAGTGCTGTATGAATGTGTGTGAAAACGGGTGAAAGTGACTTGTACTGTAAAGCTCTGAGTAGTTGATAAGACTAGAAAATGCATTATAATCTAATACAATATTATACAATATGAAATAAAACACATTATGTTTTGTTGCTGACTTGAAAGAATTGAAGGTCCTCTCCTCTGTGTGGCACTTGGGGACTGGGTGGCCTTTGGCGTGGGCATTCTTTAGTATCTCTATGTACTTCACACACTCCTCAGCTAGCTTCTCAAACCTGGTGAGAGACAAACATGGTCCTTACACACAAATGCTCATACATACACATATATAAATATATAAATACTGAGATCTAATACGTGGCGTATCTGTGAAATTAAAATATGTTGTTTCCAGGTGCAGAGCCTGCAATAATGTGTATGATGTGTGATAGTTAAATGTATGTGAAAATATGTGGGAAAATAAGTGAAGAAGTTTAAAATATGCAGTGACATGAAAAAAAAAATAGAAAGACTGAATGTCTGTGTGTTGCCACAGGAACCGTAGCAGAAAAACAAAGCTCTTGAAAAAACGGTGAAGCACTTAGCTGAAAAAATGAATTAGTACATTAAATGAAGATAATTATAAACATATATGACTCTAATAAGTAATGTAGTGATTCAAATATCCAACATCTGCTACTGAAATGTGAGAATTAGCTCATTTGCTGTGTCAGTAGGAAAACAAATATTTATGTTCATAAAATGAACATAAATACAAAAGGTGTAAATGTGAAACGTCTCTTACTTCAGAGCCTCAGGTATATTGCCCACTTTTGTGAACTGCTGGGAGGAGCTCACACATTTCTGTAAATTGAGATACACAAGAAAAGAGGGTGTGCATAAGAAAACAGAAAGTAACTAAAAAGCTGCACAACTAGAAAAGTGACGAGCAAGCTTCAAGGCAGTGTTCATAACCGTATCAACATCAGTATGAACTGGTCACTGATGCACAGCAAGATTTAGAGGGTGCATTTCTGTATGAAATGTGCATTTGCTGACCTCGTGCTGCTTTCGTAAAAGATCCATAAGGCCGTGGTACTGTTCACTGGAGCGAGGGGAGACGGGGGACGTACGGGAGCGAGACAGAGAGTACTCCTCCTCCGGGGCGTTCGGAATCTGTCAGCAAAGACACAAAAACATTGGAGACATAAAACAATGACACTCTAAGAGAACACTAACCTCTGAGGCGAAACAGATGGGATGTTTGAACCTCCTCATTTTTGAGAAACTCGGCTCCAGCTTGCACCAAAATTTAATCAACACATCCTCCATTTCCTATCTGTCCACGAGAAGTTATGAATATCAAGTTCTGTGCTTCCTGACCAACACACAGACAAACTAACAGAGGCACCAGCTTAATATTCCTGGTTATTACATTGTAGGATTGAGTCACAGAGAAATACATACGTTTTATGAAGCAAAGATATTAAATAAAAGTGAAGCAAAATTAAAGAATATCACAAGGGATAAGTGGCAACTATATGAAAATATGCAGATACACACACACACACACATTTTGATTTCACCCTGTTTCCTTCCTCCAGTCTGTCACATTTTGCGTTGACACAGCTCCTCATGCAGTCAGTGGCTCCTGTGACAACACTGTTACAACACACACACACACACACGCACACGCACACGCACACGCACACGCACGCACACACGCACACACGCACACACGCTTACTCTGTCTCTTCTTGTATGTTTCTAACTGGCACATGAGAATGAATTTCTAACCTTGGTGGCATCAACAGGGAGGCCAGACTTGGCAGCATTGATCATGGGGTCGAGACCCTTGGCATTTCTGAGGTGCTGCGCTGCTCCCGTCATGTCCTACAAAACAACCCAACGGCAGCAGACGAATCCAACCACAGCCAAAAAACATTTGTTTAAGATTTCAATGAAACAACAAGCAGCTGTAGTCAAAACTTCTCCATTAACACTATCTAGTGTAAAGAAAAAATTATTAAGAAATAAAAAAAGTCCACCACACCTTCATCTGTTTGGAGCGCAGAGCTGCGCGCAAAAACCCCTGTCTCCTTAGCAACAGGAAATCCACTTGCTGCTGGGCTACAAGGATATTTAAGAGAAAAGGAATTGAAGCTGTAACACTTTTTGCACATTCTGTATGTTTAGGCAGGTATGAGTGCACAAACCCACACCATACACACCTTTATGTCCCAGTTTCACAGCTGTGGAGCCTCCAGGGGGCTGGGGAGCCGGAGACTTAGCTTTCTGGGCAGATGGGCGCACTGCAAGCTTCAAAGAGTGAAATATAAGATTAGGATCACGAGACAAATGTGAATGAATGAACTGATGCTGTTGTTAGCAGGATTACACAAAAACTGCTGAAACTTGGAAGACTAGTCCAAGTTTTTCATTCATGTGAATTTCTCAAGAAATAATTCATGGATCTTGATGAAAAACAAAAATCAGGCATGTTTAGGGGACTGATATTTATGAGTGTGTGTAATTTGGTGCAGCAATCGAATTTAAGAGGACTGTTGGTGTATGCCCTCTACTGAGTGACATTCTTGTTGAATATTGATCTCTTAAAATCTGCTTCAGCTTGGAGAATTTGTGAGTTTTAATGAACATTTCAATTATTTCAAAACAGCTTAATATTAAGTCTTCATTATCTTTAACACTGTTTCTATATTAATATATTTGATAACGGGCACAAAGGTGATGCGATAGGCAGGGGGTTGAGCCAAGTAAACAGAAAAACCTTCAACAGAATCTGACAAACAATTAAGCCTTTTTAAGTTTGGACCAAAGGCCAATAAATTATTTGGCTGAACAATAACAATTTGTTTGTTTCTGTTTACCTTGGCAGACTCTGTTGGAGTATCATCTTCATCATCTTCTGCATCTGCATCCTGATTAGCTATTTTCATAGCTGTTTCCAGGACACCTAAGAAGTTCTGCTGCTGACTCCCCTCTGAGCCCTGAAGTGGCGGACAGCCTAGAGGAGCAACACACGCACACACGTGTAAACACAAAGTTTACTATATGTATGTGCATCCTGGAAGCAAATCCTGAAATACGCCTGGATTCAGAAAGTTACCTGGCGGCACAGGAAGCTCGGCTAAGTTGACAGGCCGTCCAGCTTTATGAGCTCTGATGGAATCCTGGTATTGCTGTTAAGAAAGGATGAGATGATAGATCACTCATTTATATCAGTGTTGTGTCATAATCAGTGAATGCCTTAATATATATTATCCATATTCTTTCCAAAAGATTGATGAGCTCCAATTTGAAATATATTAACAACACTGTAAATACCCCCCTGGGTTTTTCATTCCCACCCCATAAAATGTGGCTTTCTTGCATATAAAAATAAACATAACAAATTAACAGTACTACACTGAGAGAAGGTACAAAAGCATAATTCCAACATGAGAATATCAATATTATCAATTTTCTTCCACAACAAATATAAATATTGTACATGCCTCACAACTATTTTTGTCTTTTATTTTACGGTCTTGTCTCCATGCTTTAATTTAATTAATTTACCCTACCTAAGTCGAAGGGACCAAATGTTCCTATTCTTTTGCTAAGTTCTTTTCATAACTTTATTTCAGGTCATTCCGGCAGTTGAAATGAGCAGCAGTAGTAGTCAGAGTCAAAGCAGCAGAAGGTATCTCCAGTCAAAATAGAGTGAGTCACACCAGTTATTTTGGGACATGAATTAAACACCCCCCCCAAACAGCAGCACAGAGCCAGGTATATATTATGCATTGTGGGTATCTGCATGTAAAAGAATATCTAATCCCTTACTACATTTAGTTTCAGCTGCCCAGTACAGTATTTTTTCGGAAACCACATTTTAATGTCTATTTTAAGTGGATGGTGTTATACCTTGACAATTCGTTGATGCATGCGAGACTTTCGTTCGTCCCCTTTGCTCTTAGCGCCCTCTGCTGCTGACTTGTAGACATCCAACCTCTGCTGCAGGGCTTCTGCCAGACTGCTGGGAGCAGGAAGGTCTTCATACACATACACAGACAGACACACACACAGACACACACAGACACACACCTTTCACTTTTAAATTCAACTTTACTCTTTTTTTCATTTGCACTATACTAAGATGTCAGAGGTGGGATCAGAGCTACTGGAGTCTAGCGATGTGCATCTTCACTAGCCTCACAATCCAACTACGATTCAGCAGTCAACGAAAAATCGGTGATTGTGAAAGTAAACTTCATGTACTGTTCAGGTCCTAATCGTGAGTCTTACCTGCCGGGGCCACACTGGTAGGAGCAGGAGCAGCATGAGCAGCTGGTTTGATGGAAGACTGAGGAGGAGGAGGTGCACGGTGTTCAACTAATACGTCGCCTGCAGATGATCAGAGATCAGTGGAGAGTAGGACATGGAACATCATTATTATCTTACCAGGTAATCAAGAAATAAGACTCACAGTAACAAAGAGCCAGTTAACACACAAAGGCAGACAACATCAGCACAGACATCTCTTTCCTTCAGTTGGATCCAACTTGCAAGCTTTGAGATAATTTGTAATTCACTACATTTATAAAAAGCTATTTCTAAGTTCAGTGTTTGATTTGGTTGATACCCACCATTTATCTCTGTAAGAAAATAAGACTTTAAGTCAACAATGTAACCTTAACTTGTCTTTTTAAGAGATTACACTAACCAGGAGGGGGAGGTAGTAAGCTCAGGTCTACCGGTTCACCTCTGTCCATTTCCTCCACCAGCACATCCATCTTCTGCAGACATGGAGGTCAGCTTATATAATCAACTTTCTCTCACAAGCCTGGTACATAAGCAATATACTTACAGAAAAAGATTTATTCAAGCGATAAAACTGACATCGGTTGTGTTACCTTGGCAGTGAGGTAGAGTTGTTTGGCCCGGTCAATGTCTCCGCCCTGTTTGGCATTTATGGCAGCCATCTTGTACTCCCTCTGTCTGGACAACACCGCCTGTTTCAGCTCTGAATTAGGTGAATAAATAAAAAATGTTGTGGTGGCTGTTGTTTTGGATAATGGTGGTTACTAAATAAAACATCAATAAATTAATCTAATATTATTAAAGTGCTTTTTGATAATTAGCTTAAAGTATTGAATATAATAAAGAAAAAGAAACAACTAGGGCTGCAAAGCAGCACTGAACAGGCTCGAGCACATGCATTTTGAAGCCTGTTGCGGTTAGTGGAGAGAGCGATCAATGACCAAGCACACGTTTCCGCGTTGCATGTGTTTTGCGCACTACGGCAAGGATAAACGCTTCACCTCCTGCATCCGTCACGTGATGTCGATTCTTGCCTGCTAATTGCTCATTACGGTCAACACTATCAATTGCACATCACACTGTGAAAATTGTATGTAAATTGAATGATAGTTGTAAAACAAAGCTTATTTCCTGTTGCCCCCTGGGACAAGTTCGTCAAAGTAAAAATGAGGAAAACAAATGAGGGGCTTTTCCTTAGATGGTGCTGTTGAGCCATTTTGCTACGCCCATTTCAAATTACTCCAGAATACGTACATTTTCACCACTTTTGAATTTTCTGCAAACTTTGGTAACGATTTGAGCATGTTGAAGCCCTCAAAAAGCCAATTCATTTGCCTGGAAAAAAAATAAATAATCCTTACAATTTCAATAGGGCCTCCCACTGTTCGGTGCCCAGGCCCTAACTATAGTAAACTAATCTGATGTCATGTATGACTTTTTCAATATGGCTGAGTTTATAGTGTCAACCCATCTTTTCTCTCATACAGTACATGGAGAACACAGTAGAGGGAAGTTGAACGGACGTCCACAGAGGACTCTGTAACTCATCATGTGTTTTTACCAGAGTGCTGTGCATCAGGCTGGCTGGGTGTGAGTGGAGAGATTGCAGGGGTTTCTGGGGTGATGGCAGCTGCAGGCTTTTGGGGCGGGGTCAAAAGGAGCGGCTTCGTATTAGGGGTTGTTGGCGGAGCCTCCCTCAGAGGCTTCTGATTGGTGGGTAGAGAGGGCATCAGTGCTGGCTCTGGCAGTTCTCGTTCCTTGACTGATTCAGACCCTGCAGGGACATTGGTTTTTCCACCGAGAGCAACGGGAGGAGGCATCTCTTCCTCATTGACTGGTTTTCCTTTCTTGACTGATGTTAACATGGACTGTAATGTCTAGGTTTGGAGAAGACAGGAAACATGAACATGTCTTCAACATTACAAAAAACTAAAATGAAAAATGTACCAATGTTAATTCTTAGATTCATATTAAAACACACACAATTTACCCAAATTTTTAAACTTTAAAAGATTTAAATTGAGACAACTTTCGATTTATAATAGTGATCTTCCTTTTACCTTTAACCCGCGGTCGTATCGCCGAACTTTGCTCGTCTCCCCTGCAGCCTTGGCATTAGAAACGGCAGTCTTGTACATTTCAATACGTTCCAGCAGGTTAGCCTCCAGCCCAGTTGCACCAGTAGGAACAGCAGAGTGAGATGTGACAGTCCCTTTGGAGGCAGCTGGTGAGACAGCAGGGGGAGTGGGAGCTGGTTCCTCATCCTCCTCCAAAACTTCATTTAGCTCTGCCTATGTTCAGAGACACAAAGATGTATACAGGTAAGAGGAAAATTCTTAAATTGAAAACAATGCAAGAGCTAAGCTTAAAAACATTATACTGAAGTGGAATAAACAAGGTTGGGTTTGAATTTTACAATTTATAAGAAAGGTTTTTAAAAAAAAAACATATCTCCAAAACGTGGCAATATCAAGTTTACTATCATACAGTACATGATAAAGATGAGCAACAAATCTTTACACAGGAGAAGCTAGGACCAGCAAATGGTATGTGAAAGTTTCTTCTGGATCAATTGATTGACTGACTGTATCAGCTCAGAACAAGGTAAGAAGATTGTGATGTTTTTACCAGCAGATCTTCATCATCAAGATCGTCATCCCCTATTTCTTCGTCATCCATGTCTTTCATGCAAAGGGCTGCCATTCGCTCGATTTCTGCCATGTGAACAGGAGCTGAACATTGACAAATAAATCACAATGGGCATTAAACCATACACACTCAATACATTTTTGGAGTATTAGCAATAAACAAGGCAAACAGAGAAAAACGGTGGGTTACACTATGAAAGAAATCCGTCTCTGTACAAACCTAGAGAGACTAGGAGACTCATTGTTTCTTTCTCACCTTTCCCTTCAGCTTTCTTCCCCTGTGGTCTCCCTCCTCCACCCCCGATCAGATTCAGCAGCTCTGCCTCCAGGTCTTCATCGTTGCCCTCATCATCCATCCCGCCGTCCGGGGACAGGTCAAGGAGCAGCCCCATCTGAAGATAGACACAAGGACAGACAGACAGCCACAGAGAGAGAGAGAGAGAGAGAGAGAGAGAGAGAGAGAGAGAGAGAGAGAGAGAGAGAGAGAGATGCTGAGTCATACCTGTTGTTGACATTAAACAGTAGATATCATTCACACATCTCATCATCAGAAATGAAGGGTGTTACCTGTTTGGCTCGAGCTGCCCCTTGACCCCGGGGAGGGGGGTTCCGACTGCGACTCATGGACTCTCACCACCTACAAGTGAACCAGGAAACAAGGAAATTAATTAAAGCCTATGGAGGATAAACTACAGTAGAGACGAGATAAGCGTCGAGTTACGCAGTTTGTTACAATCAGCCCCTTTTCTGCCATTTTGTGTTGCAATTCAAACAGTTTTAAGTGATTTGTATCGAGTTAGCGTCTCTGCTCGTGTTAGCTAACAGCTACAACAACACAGTTCTCGTGCCTTATGAGTGCACAGACACGACCTGGTCCGCTTCACGCACCGTGTCGTCAGTGTTGCAGCGGGGTCGAGTCGGTTGTTCTGCTCGAGCACTGCTCAGAAATAAGAGCAGAACGCGTAGATAGACGTCGGTGGACCGGTGTATACTCCAATGTTCGCTGCGAGCTGTCAAAACAAACACGGCAAGCTGTGGAATTCACTTCCTATATTCCGTCTCCAATGGCAACGCACGTCGCGCTTTACGGCCAGACGACACACACTCCCGCCACTGACGTAAACCCCGACGTAACGCTGCGCCTCTGAGGTCTCGGTGAGTAATTGTGGGAAAACTACAAAATAGAAGTGCACTTCTGTCCAACACTTTCCGAAGAGTTATTAAATCATTATTTGAAGAACAGCAAGTCCACATCTGCAGCATCATAGAGTAAGTGCGTTTCCTGTTATGTCAGCTAATAATAGAATAAATAATTATATTCACTCCAATTGAGGAATACATGTTATTCGATAGTTAGCTTTAAGCTAAACATTAGCCATACCAGTGGGGGAAAGTGTTTTAGGTCGCCATACATCACATTTTCCATAGTCTTATATTTTACCTTTTACTCTTGCACTGTTTTCACTCTTTTTAAATACTGAAATACATTTGAGGTTTTAAATACTATCTGGTCCAGAGAATAATCACTGGGCAAGGGAATTAAGTACAAAACATGGATAATGCTTTATTAGAAGTAAAAATTCATTAAAACTCTAAATATCTGTGTTGTTAATATCTCCATTAGCACAAACGTCATTACAGTGACAGCTTTGTAGTAGTTCTGGTAGCTACACTTTCATCTCACTGCAGTGAACTTATTCTTGACTCATTTTGACATTTTGTTGTTCTTATGCTGTTGTGTTTGACTGTTTTCTGTGATACTGGATACATACTATGTATGTATGTATGTATGTATGTATGTATCTATCAATCTATCTATCTAAACATTTATTAATTACGTTCTTTTGGGGCATTTTAGGAAGAGGAGATGGCCAAAGGGAAAGGGAAGACTAACAACAGTGGTAAAATATATTTTTTCTCACCTAATATGGATCTTCAATCAACTCACCAAATTACAAAATTTGTGTGTGTTCCAGGTATTACTCGTGTTGTTGTGATGACCTAAATCTGTTTACACAGTCACATTATGAGGACTTATCTTCCTTATGGGGACTGAAAGCTTGTCCCCGGACTTGTGTTTTTAAGGTGAAGACATGTTTTAGGGTTACGTTTGGGTTAAGGTTAGGTTAGGTTAGGGTTGGGCAAGTAGTAAGATAGTAAGATAAAGGAAATCAATGTAAGTATATGTTAGACGGTCACAACTGAATGTGTGAGTGCGTGTGTTGTTTAGATTGAGAGTGAAGCCTCTACAATGATTCCCCATCACAGTCGTTGAGTAACAATGAGTTGGTCCTTCTGTATCAAGGAAGCACAGCTCAATTAAGGTCAAGGAAGCGGGAACGATCAAGAGATGAAATCCCTCAGACTGATGATGTCCAGGCTCCTCTTGAACAACAGGTGATTTATGTGATTGAGATTGAACCATATTTCCATTGCATCAAGGCAACTTTTTGACAAATCATTCTTTTCAGGACACAAAAGAAGACAATACATCTGTCATTGCTACACCACAGCTTCCTCAGTGCCTTCTGCAGGAATGTGCCATGATTACACATCAACAGGATCAGGCAGCCGAACAGCCCTGTCTCACCAAACAAGATGAATCCAAAGAGGATAAACTTGCAGGAAAACCAAATACGTGCTTGAAAGATGTGACGGTTAAAGCTTTTGAAGAGTCTACTGTCACCACTGCTTCTGAGCTGGAAGGCTGTAGAGACCATTCTAATTATGATACCAACAAGAGTGAAATGGAGGAAGAATCTCCACAGAACAGTATCAGACCTCCATCTCCAACAGGCTCTGATCAACCCCAGGTCTTCTCGCCAACCTCAGAAGAGGGGGATGGATCCTGTGCAGCTACTTTGGAGAAGCAACTGGATTCCAAGGAAACCTCTCAGAGTGATCTAGAGAAAAGCCACAAAACCAGCCAAGATACATGCACCATGTGCATGGCTGATGTCAAGGTAATCACAAAGGAGGCAGCGGTGGGATTACGAGCCAAAAAAAAACGAAGGATGGGCATGTGTGGCCTGACAGAGAAGGAGCGGAGTCATTTTTTACAGACACAGAAGCGTGAAAATGAGCAGGGCGGAGTGGAGGAAGTTGAGAGGAAGATTTATAGTAATGCAGGTGACCCTGTGGCTCAGGAAAGGATTATATCTTCACTCTTCATTCCATCCTCACTTCTCTCCATCCCTGTCGATAGTATCGCAGAGTCAGCAGAGACACTGAAGTCCAGTCGCTGTGGAGTGAACAACAGGTCAGCATCGTGTTGGGAGGAATCCAAAATTCATTTTTAATTTAACTTCCAACCACAAATACTATTATAGTAACAGATGTAAATGTAATTTGTTGCTTCCTACTGATTATAACATTGCTTGTTAACACACAGGGCAGAGACTGAAGTCAATGCCATTGTCACAACCTCAGATGGGACCAGTGCTGTGTGTGACCCTGGCAGCTCGGAGGTAAAGAGCTGTGAGGCTGAGAGAGGCACGGAGCCTGGTCCAGAACAAACTGGTGAGCCAGAGTCAGGTCCACTCACAAAGGACAAAGTGTTGGAGCATTTGGTGAACCAGGAGCAGCAGGAACTCGAGGAAGGTACAACTGTGGTTACGACTGAAACACCTGAGAAGCAAAGTACAGACGGAGAAGATAAGTCGACAGAGGCAGGTGGTTGTGCTGCCATTGGTTCTTACATTAATCCAGCTGAAAATGAGGAAAGTGAGAAAAAGAAAGCGACTGCCGGTCTTCAGGTGCAAAGAGAGACCGGAACAAGTGATGAGGTAGAGGAAGAGATGATGGTTGATGGCAGTGATGGAAGCGACGAAGAGGGAATCACTGGGCCTGGAGGGTTTAACTGTGGTTCTGTGGAGCTCAGTGAAGCTGCAGTGACGCCTCCTGGCAGGAAAGACAGTGTGAGTGGTGGGGAGGGGACAACCTAACACAAAAACTTGTTTAGTGAAGAGTCCAGAGAACATGCTAAATGTTTGCTGGCTCAAGTCTTCTGATTGTGAGGGTTGGCTGTACTTAAAAACAAAAATCATATCCACTGTTGTTGGTACAAAACAACTAATCCGACAGCATTATGTTGGGCTCTCTTTGTTATGGAGGTCTTTTGACTTTTTCACAGATTTTCCAGATAATAATTCATGAATCTTGATTTTAAAAAAAACCCCAATTCATTCTAATGTATTAATTGTTCAGATAGTTGATCAGATAGTGGCTGCGGTGACAAAGAAAACAGATCAAACATACTGAAGGTTATTTTATTGTGTAACTTTTAACTCTCCAGTAATGGCAGATTTTTCTTGTCTCCCACAGCATGATCTTAAATATGAACTTGCTCCTCCTACTGTAACCGCTGCCCACACTCGGACCAGGGACCCCACTGAGGTGTTTGCATCTGGATGCTTAGATTACGTGTCGGACTCGCAGCTCAACACTATTGTTCTAATGTAAGGAAGCAGGGAAGAGGGTTTAAATCCCACAAAGACCGTCCAATCAACATGCAGTGATTTTAGATAAACATGTTTCATTTTATTACATTACCTCTGTTAAGGAGGTTATGTTAGTCTTTTAGCTGGATAACACAAAAACTACTTAACTGTTTTTATTGATACTTTGGTGAAGTTGGGGTTTGAACAAACTAAAAACTACAGTGCAGAATTGGTAACACGACGTTTTTTATCCATTCAACATTTTACTTCGCTTTCATCCAGTGACGAGGAGGTGAAGGAGAGGGAGAAGACGTTTGGTTCCTCAGACAATCCTGAAGACGCCACAGACCTGATCTGTGGACTAATCAGGGAACTCTCCTCTCTAAAGTTAGTAACTGAAATTCTTTTTTGTATTTGATCTATTTTCTTATTGTGTTGTTGAATTCAGTCACTTTTCCTAACCTCTTCTTTCAAGAGACAAGCAGTTAAGTACTCGGGATATTACACTATGGCCATGAAATAACTTTACTTACTTTAGTACAAAGGGAAATTTACTACTTTGCTTCAATACACTGGTCTACTTTAAAAGCAATGAACATATAGTGAAATAGTTTCAGGATGGATCTATGACTGACAGAGCTGTGATTCGACCACTATTATCAAACTGAGTCTGGTAGTGCACTTCACAAAACGGAGTCGCAGCATTTCTCCTCTTTTCATCTTCTTCTAGTCAGAAGGTCATGGCCACACATCGGGAGCTGGAGAACTTACAACGCGGCAGTAAAGCTTCGAAAAGCTCCCTGCATTAAGGACTTCAATGAAGTACCTGAGCGTAGCCCCAGTGGTTCATGGGTAATGAAGGAACTTGTGCCCTGCTACAATCCTTAAAGATTTCCTTCTCACTGGCAGCTGGAATGTTCAGTTTATTGGCAGCACTGTTCTGGTTCTCCCCAAATAAAGCTTGTCATTGTTTTATTAAGTTACAAATCTGACTGTTATGTAAATGTAATATTTGGGATTATTCTTCCCTTCTTGGCTATCAAACATTTTAAAAGAACAGAGAGTGATGACAAAGAATACAAACACAGATTTACTCACTTTAGATATGTATAACTTCTGGTATACAAGAATATTCACACAAAGATTAGCTATTATTTCACAAAAGCCAGAAGAGTTTCTTTTAGAAAAGCCACACGTACATAAATAATCAAAATAAAAACAGGGTGCCTCAGGAGCAGGTATTCACTCGCACACCTTAGAACTAGAACAAGTCACTCATATTTTAAAAATGTTAAATACTGACATGGTCACATGATGTTTAAATGTAGTAAAATTATTACCAATGATGACTGTAGGTCTGAAAGCTATGATATTTGTGCATGGACAGGAAATGTGATGCTGGACATCAAATGGCCACGTTTTAAAAAATATATATACATATAAAACAAACAAACATTTCCTGAGAAACATGTTTTTTTTCCCTTTTCTCCTCCCAAACATGTTATCTGGCAGTCGTTGTAGATATTAAGTACCTCACGAGATCCACCAACTTGTAAACGGACGCTTTTTGAAGTAGACAGGCACACAGAAAGACCAGCCAGCTTAACAGAAGGCCTCAGTGTAAACGTGTCAAAGCATGCAAATAAAAACCAAAGCCTAAAAACACACAAAAGCAAAAAGCAAGACTACTGCTATGAAAATATACATCACACATACAAATAAAAGGACTGTGGCCTCTGTGCAGTGGCTGGCTGTTGCGATACCTGCCACCTGCTGGCTTCAGCGTCTGGACTTGGCGTACACGGAGCTGTACGCGCTGTCCACCCGGGGACAGAAGCGCTTGGTGTGAGCTTTGGCCCCCGTGGCTCCGCAGAGAGGACACACGTACTGCCGCAGGTAAGGACACATGACGTCCCCGGCCAGGTTCTTCAGCCAGTGGGATCCATACACCACGTCAGACTCTCCATTGTGTTTGCAGAAGCTGCAGAACATGCGTTCAGGTGGAGGCGCCGCCGGGGGCGCGGGTGTCTTAGGAAGAGTCGTCCTCTTACGGTCTTTTGTCCCCCGGTGAGGTTCTGGCACTTGTTTGGGATCCACCACATCTGGTGCGCCAACACGAGCGGGGTTTGGCGCACGCAACACATCAGTTAGAATCCGATGAGCCGAGGAGTCCGGACGCGGAGACTCACCGCGGAGACCCGGCGCACAATCCGCCCCAAAGTTGCTGTGGCGCATCGCGTTAAGGCGCACGGACACCAGAGCCCTGCCACGATCACCGGGCTCCAGGTGCGAGGCTTTGGGGGCTGAGAGTGACGGCTGAGCCGCGCTGTTCCGTGCCAGGATGTCTCTGACGGTCTCCGACAGTCCCATGTAGTCTCGCCAGGGCTGGAAACTTCTGCTGTCCGACTCCATGAAGCGCGGCAGGTGGTGAAAGAGGCTCCAAACCACACCATTCATACTAGCTCCTGGTCGGTTGTTGTCCGGCAGACTGCCTCTCAGGGACACGCTCGACTTTCTGACTTTGTAATAACGTAAAGAGTCAGACACGCGGCGCCAGGTCGTGAGTAACAACGTTTTGATTGGCAATTGAGCTCAAGCGTCGGTACGCGCCTTCAACGCACCAGCAGCCAATCACAGGAGCTCATGCGCCAGGCGTGCACGGCCAATTGACCTCTCGGTTTCCTCGAGTGGTTGAGGCGTTTGTCACCCATCCCGCCTCCACGTGCTCAGTCACAAGCGCCATGTTCCCTCCAAAATGTTTAGGGGTTTTATTTATGAATGAATGTTTCTAATATTTAAGTCTCACTTAAATGTTTGGTTTAAGAAGATAAAGCAAGGTGTTCAACCTATACATGTAAACATAGACATGGACAACAATATTTGGACCACTCACCTGATTCAGAAATAGACACTACTTTGATTAAGATGTGTATATGATTTTTACATCAGCACTTTACAGAGCATAGTCGTCAGAGGATGTCATTACTTTGTTGGTACCTGCTGCACATGTCTTCGATGTTGCAAAATGCTGTGAAATCTTCAATATGAAGTTATAATGCGATCAAGAGGTATAACTTCTACCTACCAACTACACGACGTCTGTCTTTCAGTCTGTATGTATGTGGAATGTAGAGCTCGAGAACTGTTCAGTTAATCGGCTGCACACTTGGCATGTGTGTTGTAAATTGCCTGAAGAAAGTGCAATGCTGATTTTGGTGCGATTTAGACATGAGATGCGTTCAATAATAATACAATTTGAATAAACAGACAAACAGGGTTCTGTAGCAATCAGTGGGGGCAGGGCAGTATTCTGTCTGCGGACCGGGTTGACGTCCTTGGATAAACTACTGCAGTGGTCCGTAGCTCGGTCAAACCTTGGGTCAAAATCTGCGCTAGATCATTTAGATAATTTTGTCACCATATCGGACTGACACACACACACACACACACACACACACACACACACACACACACACACACACACACACACACACACACACACACACACACACACACGTGACGGGTGCTAACATCCATCATGCAACAACATTCACAGAATCCTTTTCTGTTTAGCTATTCAAAGTAAAAGCACCTTGTTTTGTTGCTGCAATGCTGTATAATATTCAGAATTACAGAGCTTTTAAACTGAAAAAGTGTGAACTTAGGTCTGAAGATTGTGTCAATTGCTAAACAGACCTAAAATAGTCAACATGCAAAGTATTCAATAATGAATTGAAACTTATAAGATGCACGCTTATGTAATGAAGCAGATTAAGTTTAATTTTATGAAAAACATTATAAACACTATAGAATCTTCTAAACCAGGTAGGATGATCACAAAGTTTTCTAACCTCACTCTGCACCATAGACTGTAAAAAGCTCAGCACACAATGTCCAACACAGAAACAATAAAAAGTGACAGTATATTGTAGAACTGTTTGAGGAGGACTCACTAATGACAAGGAATAATTCTGAAGTAGCTCCTGAGCATTAACACAGGACAAGAGAACATCCTTTTCCAGTCCTCATGTCATGATTACATTTTAATCATGAATATGAATATGACGTAATTCGAATCAGCAAATGCTGTTTACATGGCGGTGTCTTATTCAAACTAATCTGGATACAGGATATTGGTTTCCATGTAAATACAGTCAGTCAATCAATATACTATAATAATGACTATACCATACTATTGTATTCTGTTGTTTAGGAACCATTTTAGATGACAGATGCATGACGAGGCATAAACAGCTACTGTAAGAAAGCTCATTGTTCTGGCACTACTAGATAAAAAACAGACAATCCATTTTCTTTTGTTACTTTTTTTATATATTACCTATTTATGTATGTATATATATTTTGCCTATATTATGTTTTGCCTTTGAAAGGAAAGACAAGCGTGAAATGAGGAGACTGACTGGGGGAAGACATGCAAAATTGGAACAGAATCTACAGCCGTTACAGGAGGACACTGTATCCTCTGTTCACAGTGCCCTGTCAAAATGAAAAATAAAGGAATAAATATTCAGTATTTATTGTTTATTTTAAAAATACAAAATCAGGTACAATATACTTTTTAAATGATAATCACCTGTAGTGACAATGTATTAAAATGACCAGTCCAAGTGTGAAGCCTGTGGTGCGTCCACCATCTTCTCTGTGCCACAGTCCCATGTCTCTGATTGGGGATCAACCTCTATTGATCTGAAGGAGAAGAGGAGTTGGAGATGGAAAACAAGTACAAAGATATAACCAAAAGCTGGCCAGACAGAGAATTTCATTCAGGTGCAAATGGAGCCAAAAATAAAACCTGAACAGTGTGAAATTCTATGGCGTTCTTATTGAAAACTGTCTCATGAGTGAACAGTAAAACATTAGTTTTAGTTTGTCAAACCATAGACTGTACAGTATATAAAGATGGATGACGCTTCTCCACTTGCTCCTACTATCCAGAAATGAAGCCGTCTTGTGCATTTGGAGTCTGTGCTGTAGTCACTGTTGAGTGGAGCTAGCAAGGTTCTGCCGATACATTTGCTCAACCAATCATGAGTCCATCTCAGCAGTCAATCATGAAATTTCACAGCGTTTTTAAATGGCATCAAATAACTAATTAAAATCAAACTTACCAGAAAAATAAACACTTGAACCGAGACATAACAATCTAAAATGACAGAACCCATCTTTGAGACAAATGTATTGGACGTGCAACTTGGAATTTTTAGTTTGGTCCATGTCCCATCCACTAACAATGAGGAGGCAGGTTTTATAATCTATGCTTTAGTCAATAAAGAGCAGTCAAGTCAGCCATCTTTCTGTAAAGTCTATGGGTCAAACAAGACCATGCAAATGTGACTATTTCATATGTCTGTCTGTAGTAGTGCACTCTACCTTCTATATATTAGAACTTATATATTATATCAAAAAAAGCTACGAATATATAGAAGCTGTTTATGTTGTATCAGTGCCACATAGATAGTACGCATTGAAGTAACTTACAATACCTAATGATGGAGACTGGCTCCACAAAAACCTGCTACAAGATGGAGTCTTGACTGACCTGCAGTTGTATGATAGATTGAGGGCAGCGTAGAGCTCAGGAGTGCTGGGAGTTTGAACTCTGACTCTTCCCTGATGTAACACAGAGAGAGCAGCTGACCCAGAGCCCGCAGATGATGGAGTGATGGGAAGACAGCCAGATATACTGGTGGGCCTCAAACCTGAGAAATCTAGAGTCAAAGATAAATGATTAGCTTACATTTAAGAACATCAGCACATTTAAACACCAGCCTCTTTCCATTCTACCCTTTTATTATGTGCATACTCACTGAGAGCTGTGCCATCTCTTCTCTTGCTGCTTGGTGCTCCTTTACCACAAAGAGATGAGTCGCACAAATACTGCTGCTTCATGAGAGAGGCCTTCTGTTGCTCAAAATCACGACGCTGTAGACAATGAAATAAAATAAAACAGTGATCCGAGCAGTCATATAACAGCAGCCTCTGGTTCACATTCCTCTCACCTCATGGCTCAGTCGGATTGCGGCTTCAGTGAAGGACTGCCTCTCTCTTTCAAAAGTCCTCCTCTGATGATGGAGCTCGGCCCACCGCAGCTGGAGACGCTCCCACTCTTCCAAAAAGTATGAATCAGCCAGTTCAGAGGGGACAGGTGAGGCGAGGTTACCCTACAGACAGGAAGGAAGGAGTGTGTTACACAAGCAAACGTTCATATGAGAAGGTGTGTGTGTGTGTATGATAGAGCATTATACCTGCAGCATTTGCTGTTGTAATCTGACAAGCTGTTGACTCTCTCTCAGTTCAGTTCCCAGTTGAGCCAAGAGCTTGTCATGGTCAGTACCCTCACCAGTGTGACCTATTCTCAGGAAAGATCACAGATTGACAAGTTCCTCAATCATTGGTCTGTTAAAAAGAATTCCTCATAAAAAAGGTACAACACATAGTGGGATCACAAATGTTTTTTTGTGAAGCGAGTGTTTACCTTCAGACTGGACGTCACCCAGTCTCCTCTGCACCTTCCTCCAAGTCTGAACCACACCTCCTGTCACATGGTCACCAAGCGTCACCTCAGCTTCATACAATATTTTGTCGTCATGTTGGACCTCGTCCTCAACGTCCGCTGAGTCTGACAGGGTCTTTGAAAGGTTACACTGTTTTATAATATCTCTCAGGGAAACCCTACTTGACTCAATAATAAAGTGTCCTTTCAGTGGCTGTGTAAGAGCTTTTGATCCCTTCATGATATTCCTCAGCAGATGCTTGCTCAGTTGTCATGGAATTGCAAGTTTAAATTTCCATTTTTCTCAGCACTTCTCAGAACAGACTTCTCGTTCATAGAGGTTCAATGAATGGATATTTGAATGTTGGAGCACAACAACAGCTAATAAATTGACCTCGTTTTGGGATTTTATCAGGTGCTTTATCCAAGAATTAATTGTATTTCCCAAATGTAAGGCCAAAAAGTCCTGAATTGGTCAGAAAAAAAGGACATTTACTAATCCGTAGCTAAATGACAACTTGTGAGATATAACTGAAATCCCTGGACAGATATACTAAATAGACCTTGAAGTGCCCTTTTTAAAAGCATTCTTCTCTGATAAATTCACATTGTGTTAAACCATCACCAGCCACGGTTTTCCCCTACCTGCTCCATGTTGACTCTGAGGGCATGAAGCAATGTGGTGAGGCTGTGGCGCAGCTTCATCGCCTCTCTGAGCTCGGCCTCTCTGCGCTCCAGCATCAGACGCAGTGCTGCCTCTTCCCGTCTTCAAGGTGCAGAGAGCAAGTGATGAGGAGGAGGAGGTGGAGAAAGGGAGGCGAAGATCAGATGTGGCAGGACAAGTGCAGACAACTTACTTTGCAGTAGACACAAAGGATTTGATTGGCTGTTCTCTTCTGCTGCGGCCTCCAGGGGGAAAATTTAACACCTCTATGGCTGCATAGAAAAATGCAGGATGGTCAATTGTGTGATCTTAGTCAACGTTTGATATACAACATACATCTGGGTGTGTATTATTCTGTGTGTGAGTGGGTCTCACAGGGCCCTTTGTCCTTGTGTCTGACACTGATTTGCTGTGACAGTCGCTCCTTCAGCCTGATGCTGTGCTGCTCCCGCCGCCTCAGCTCTGCCTCCAGTTGGCTACACCGCAGCTGCAGATGAGTGCACTGTCAAGCAGAAAAAGATGAGTGAGTTTGTACTCGTGTGTGTGTGTGTGTGTGTGTGTGTGTATTAATATATTCTTATATTACCTTGGTGCGCTCACACCTCAGCATGTCCTGGAGCCTGGCCACATGCTCGTCCATCTCCTGCAGCTGCTCCTATAAAATATTTATAGGAGTGTTTTTCTCCTTTGAAAACAGCAGCACTGATCTACCTCATTCACTCACTCTGAGTGCGTCTCCCTGCTCCCCGTGCTCCTCCCTGTCAGTCCGCCAGGGGGCACTGTGACAGCGATCATTCAAAGGGTTGGGACTGGGATCTCTGAGCAGAAAGGAGTCTGTGGTAGACCGGAGCAGTAAGAAAAAGATGCTGTTAAGAGAGGGAATAGGAAGATGATGTGGCTAAAATGAAAGTATGAATAGATTGTTTTTCCTGTATCCATGCTCTCCAGGTTTTGGGTCATGTATGTACATGTGAAGATGTTATTAACTTCACCAAGGAGGTTATGTTGTAGTCTCAGTTTGTTTATCTGTTAGTGGGCAGGATTATGCAAAAGCTACTGAACGGATTACAATGAAACTCTGTGGAAGGACCCGTTCAATTTCGGTGCAGATCTGGATCAGGGGGCGGATCCAGAAGTTTTTTCCCCACTTTCTTTAACATTGTTTGTAAACATTTTTGTTGATTTCTCAGAGAATAATTCATGGATTTGGATGAAAAACATGGGGACTGATATGTATGTATGTTTGTAATTTTGTGCAGATCCACATGAAAATCCTCTTATAAATTTAAGTGAGTGAGGAATGCACTGTGCCGAGTGTCAGTAGTTACCTGAATACTCCGGATGTCCTTTGACGCTCCTCTGAACAAACCTGGAAGTCATCTGGAAGCCATTTTCACATATTATTAGCAAAGGGACAGTTTACAGTCATGCAAATCTAACTGGTGTTCACCACATGAGAATCAACACAGGAGCAATGCAAACAAGCTTGTGCTTGTATGTTGTTTGAATAGTTTAAATGACAAACTTACTGTATAGTAACAATGGATCAGTCCACGTGTGTGTTTCTGGTTCCTCACCTGAACTTCCTCACACAGATGCTTCCTCTTTTACTTCCAGGTGATGACACTTCCACTAATCACCACTGACAAAAGGCTTGAAGAGGAAGCTTCAGGATTTAAAATGACTCAACTGAACTTTTTTTACTTTATCCAAACTCAGGTTTGGATTATTAACTACCACTCTTATAAGGTGGTTTCTGAAGGTGTTGTGGGCTAAATATTAAATCTTGGACTTTATTTGTTTGTAATTATTATTATCAACAATCTATGTTTTACCAAGTCTTTCATTGCTGTCTTATAATCTATGTTCTTTGTTTTTCTTGTAAATACAATTTCATGTAAAGTAAAAAGTTAAAAATAAATCCATGATGGAGACTCTAAAGCTGTTTTAGTTTTACATCAGCATATTTCAAATCCTCTCTAAAGCTTGAAATTGTTCTTAACCATATTGTCAGCATTTGGTGTCTCCTGTCAAGTGAATCTCAATTTGCTGGTGTTGGAAAATTTAAGAGCATAAATGGAGCAAATACATTTCCAACACCTAATATTTTGTCACAAATCACTATCAATTAATCAGTTTTGATATTAAATGTTTATATAGGAAACTACTGACTTTATACTGAATAAATAATTAATTTGATTATGGTGTTTACATGAGTTAGTAGAATAATCCATTCATATTCCTGTTTATATTGTACAGAACAAAGTCCAATTATGATGTCAAACAGTACAGCTGAACATGTAGATGTCACAAAATATTGAAACTCAGCAGTACATAATCATTTAAGATTTATAAATATCTACATAATGTGACTAAGGTTGGAATACATGAAGGATGGAAGTAACACAAATTAACTGGTAAAATTGGAGGTGATGAAACTTGAAAAATGGATTGAGACATTTTCATTTGATTTGATAAACTTATTATTGTATTTTAAAGTGTATTGCTCTGATAATTAACTGTTCCTCCAATCATTATGCAGGCCTGTGTGAATCCAGAGACAGAAGTTAGTCAATTCATCCTTTCAGAAACCTGGTAGATAATTGTTTTATTACTAATGGACAGTTTGGGTAGAAGAAACAAAAATTGCATGTTGTAAATGTTAAATGTGGATTGGGTGTTGTGAATGATGAATGGAAAGACACAGCCCAGTTCATTATCAGAGCAATCAACTTTAAATTATTGAAATCACTTGGTAATAAACTCAATTTTTCTGTTCACAAACATTTTCACCTCCTTTTTTATCAGTTACTTTTTGTTACTAATCCACACATCTTAATAAGATCATTTCTTATTCTCAGTATGACATTCAGGTTATTATAATGAGAAAACTCTGTTTACATGGCAGTGTCTTATTCGGCCTTGCTGTCCCTGTTAAACGTCTGTAAAGCGGTGATGGTTTCGTACATCATCATTTAACCAAATAAAATAACTGCAGTTAACTGTCTTACTGAACATGAAGGACATTTTCAGAGATTTTTATATTTATACATCCTTTGTGTGAGATTGTTATCTTCCATAAACTGAAGTGGAAGCTCTCTCTTTTCCATATGCACAAAGGATTGAAGATTTACAAATCACATACAACAATTTTCAGTGTCCAAAAAAGGAATTTAATTCCTACAAGGTCGCCCACAGTAGCAAAGTTAAGAAAGATAAAAGCTGACAGTAGTGAAAGGTTTTGGTTGATTGGAATAAGATTTCAGCAGCGAAATCAATTAATACAACGAGTCGCTGCAGCATGATTCGTTAAACACAAACAAAGTGATAAACATTAAATTTGCAACCAGGTTTCACTGTCCAAATAGTGTAAGGCCTTAAAGTGTTTTTTTCTTTTTTAAATTAAAGACATGGAACAGGTAAGCAACCTTAACAGGCTGTTAAATATGTACAGAAAAAGGATGGGATGAACAATCACATGTCCTGCACTGAAAGAATTAAAAGTCTGTACCGTATTGTACACCTTAACTATTATATATTATTATAATTTATGAGTAGTTGAAGACACCAATCATTTTAGCACACAGGTGATCAGCATGTCTGTTGGCACAGTTAATGTTTTGATGAAATACAGTGAGGTCCAAAAGTCTGAGACAACTTTCCCCACTCAAGTGAATGGGACATTGGACCCCACCGTGCACATAATAATACATGCTCTTATTTTCTTTAACAGCACCTGGTTGAATTCATTACTATTAATAATTCTATGAGTGTAACACAGAAAACACAAGAGGAAGTCGTGCCATCAACAGCCAGTCACATGGACGGCACTTCGCTGACTGACTGGAGACAGACAATGTTAAGACAGTAAAGAGAGGCCAGGCATGTTAAGCACGAGGTAAAACAAGACCAGCTTAATAATTAGTCAGGCTAGTGTCAATAACAACATGTCGAGTTTGGCCCTGCTTTAAATGTAACAGATGGGAGTTATGATACCATTAGTTTTGGCAAACAAGTGCTCAACCACCCCCCACCACCCACCCCATCCATCATTCCCACGTTGCATCATCCCGAGAGGAGCTGGTGGATCTACAGAGACGTCGCGTAGAAGTGAAGAAAGCCTTCCACGCTTCTTTCTGTTGGAGACAGAAACAAAAACTACTGAGACGCAGTTCAATAAAGCGAATTCAAAACAACGTTGATTGATAGCATTTAGCTGCTTCAGTTAAGCGGAGCGATTTTTGATATTAGAAACACGCCAAAGTCAAAATGCCAGTTCTTATTGGTACATGTAGTTTGGTGACTTCACATAGTCACCTGTGTGGCTCCACCCATAGAGGTCTAATCCCCATGAATGGTGTGTAGTACAGTGTGTAGCAGGAGTAATTCCATATGATAGTCTTTCAATGTTTTTTTTAAAATAAGGTTTCCAAGTACCTTGATTGTCATAGTTGTGAAGTACAACTATGAATACATTTTTATTTATTTTATTTTTAACAGTTCAACAAGTGAGACTAATATACAGTAATACCATGTGTCTATTATGTTTTACTTGTCACCAGCATGTGTTTTATAAGAATAACAAGTGATGTTTTGTTCTGAGCTCTATTTGAAATGTTTATCTAAGGCATGGAGCCACTTGAGCAAACCACTGAACAAGATTATTATAAGATGTGATAAGACTCATAAGTATATGATAAGAGCAGCAAAGCACCAAAGAGGCTACAGGCATGATTTTGAATTTGTCAAATATCAAAATATTTTCCTTTTAATTTCTGTTAATGGACTAATTACTAAACTGTTTTAACTAAAATACAAATAATACAAATCATATCAGAGCCCAATAAAGAGAACTAATAGTATTTAAAAGCAACAGAATAGCTGAAAAAATAAGTAAATTATTTGAGTTACAGAAAAGGAATATATAATTATTTTTCTGATCAAATAATTCTAATAATCTTTTAAGTAAAAGTGAAGAACATTTGCAAATGTTTGCTTCAGTTAATGGTAGGAAAAATCTATCTATTTGAAGATAATGATTAATATGTTTTAAGTTAAGAAGTAATAAGTTTTTTCTGAGACATTCTAGACTAGTTTGATTCCAAATTGAATATTCAAATTGGAAATAAAGTTTCTTGCGTTTGACTAATCCACTTATGGACGAATCATTCCAGATCAGGTCAACTGAAATATGAGAGCCTTGGGGATCTAAAGCACCGGTCAGATTGATTTCAGTCTAAACTAGGGCTGAAACCATTCTTGATCCGAAACCGCGATCAGGATGTCCTTGGTTTTGGTATGCGCAAAGATAAAAATATTGTTTATAGGAGCGCTGTTGTTTGTTTAAAATTTTTGGAAATTTATAATAAATAAAGAAGGGAAATATAACATGTACATAAGTATTCACAGCCTTTGCTCAATACTTTGTTGAAGCACCTTTGGCAGCAATCACAGCCTCAAGTCTTTTTGAGTATGATGCTACAAGCTTGGCACACCTATTTTTGGGCAGTTTCTCCAATTCTTCTTTGCAGGACCTCTCAAGCTCCATCAAGTTGGACTGGGAGCATCAGTGCACACCCATTTTCAGATCTCTCCAGAGATGTTCAATCGGGTTGAAGTCTGGGCTCTGGCTGGGCCACTCAAGGACATTCAGAGTTGTCCCGAAGCCACTCCTTGTTATCTTGGCTGTGTGCTTAGGGTCGTTGTCCTGTTGGAAGATGAACCTTCACCCCAGTCTGAGGTCCAGAGCGCTCTGGAGCAGGTTTTCATCAAGGATGCATTCATCTTTCCCTCAATCCTGACTAGACTCCCAGTTCCTGATGCTGAAAAACATCCCCACAGCATGATGCTGCCAACACCATGCTTCACTGTAGGGATGGTATTGGCCAGGTGATGAGCGGTGCCTGGTTTCCTCCAGACATGACGCTTGGAATTCAGGCCAAAGAGTTCAATCTTTGTTTCATCAGACCAGAGAATTTTGTTTCTAATGGTCTGAGAGTCCTTCAGGTGCCTTTTGGCAAACTCCAGGCGGGCTGTCATGGGCCTTTTTTAGTGAGGAGTGGCTTCCGTCTGGCCACTCTACCATACAGGCCTGATTGGTGGAGTGCTGCAGAGATGGTTGTCCTTCTGGAAGGTTCCCCTCTCTTCACAGTGCAACACTGGAGCTCTGTCAGAGTGACCATTGGGATCTTGGTCACTTCCCTGACTAAGGCCCTTCTCCCCCGATCGCTCAGTTTGGCCAGCCGGCCAGCTCTAGGAAGAGTCCTGGTGGTTCCAAACTTCTTCCATTTACAGATGATGGAGGCCACTGTGCTCATTGGGACCTTCAATGCTGCAGAAATGTTTCTGTACCCTTCCCCAGATCTGTGCCTCGATACAATCCTGTCTCGGAGGTCTACAGACAATTCCTTGGACTTCATGGCTTGGTTTGTGCTCTGACATGCACTGTCAACTGTGGGACCTTATATAGAAAGGTGTGTGCCTTTCCAAATCCTGTCCAATCAACTGAATGTACCACAGGTGGACTCCAATCAAGTTGTAGAAACATCTCAGGGATGATCAGTGGATACAGGATGCAGCTCAATTTTGAGTGTCATGGCAAAGGCTGTGAATACTTATGTACATGTGATTTTATCGTTTTTTATTTTTAATAAATTAGCAGAAATTTCAAAAAAACGTTTTTCAGTTTGTCATTATGGGGTATTGTGTGTAGAATTTTGATGAAAAAAATGAATTTAATCCATTTTGGAATAAGGCTGTAACATAACAAAATGTGGAAAAAGTGAAGCGCTGTGAATACTTTCCGGATGCACTGTATACGGATTGAACTCTGGATGTTCAGATTGTGGGAGATACAGTACACACACCCTCACCTCTTTCCTATTCTTTGGTTATTTTGTTTATGTAGTTTCATTTGAAGTTAAGTCCAACATGTTCTTTAGTGTTAATGAAACCAAGACATTTCCCCCCATGCTTTTTCTTACACCCCCCCTCAAAAAAATAAAATAAAAAGTAGGTATGAACAGAACTGTGGCTCAAAAACCGAGGTCCGAACCATGGATTCTGCGTAATTTTACAGCCCTAGTCTTAACTGAATGTAGGGAGGTAATTAACGTCCTCCCTACTGTAATTAATTGTGCAGCTTATCTCCTCAGCTAGTGCCTGAGTGGGGGAGCAAGCCAGGCTTACCTCAGAACAGGGAGCAGGATTTAGGGGGTCTGAAGGGATTATCACTGGAGGGGACCCCGACCAGGAGAGGGTCCTTGGAGGCATTTTGCAGACAGAAGTTTCTCAGCTCAGCAGCAGCCTGGGACACCTGCAGAGCCAGACATATGATCATAGTGTGATTGTGTGAGTGTGTGTATACTCGTTTTGTTGTCTCTTTAGGGACCTTTAAGAGATGTTCCAATACCAGCAGCGGAAATGCCTCAGGCATCGGGGAGTATGCCGTTCTATCTACCGATCCGATACCACGTCTCAGTATCGGCCGATACACATAGTCCAGGTATCGGAATCGGGAAGAGACAAATAGTATCAGGACATCTCTAGACCTTTTCCAACATAGACAGTGACCTTGTTCAGACCAGTAGACCTCATGGGGACCAAAACTCAGGCCTGATGAGGCAAAACAGGATTTTTGAGGTCAAGGTCAGGGGTAAGATGTGAATTGTGGTTAGGATAAGGTTCAACATGAATTGGTTAGGGAAAGGGATAAGGTTTTGGTGAGGCTGTTTACAATTAATGGAAGTCAATGCAAAGGCCTACTAAGGATGGCTGTCCAAACCTGTGCATGTGATCATTTTTGTCAACTCTTAGGACCAAAATTCAGTACCAATGAGGCAAAACTTAATTTCTGAGGTTAGCCTAAATGTCCACTGTGATCCTCCTCCGCAGCAGCGGCTCAAGGCAGAAGGATCACATTGCCATTTAGGCTAAAAACATGGTGTAAGTGACGCTGTTTGAGTCCAATCTGAATATCAGGGCTTATGGACCATTGGTTGTTTTTTTCATGTTTGAAGACGTGGTCGGCAGTTGCTTTGATTGCATTGAATTTGGCTGCAACGCTGTTCACCCCTAAAACTCCAAAAGTGTTTTGTGGAGTCAAACACTTCACCCACCCCTCCATTGGCATAGTGGTGAGTACAGTAGATAATGACGGAATTTACATTTTTGGGTTAACTATCCCTTTAAGGTTAGTCGTAAGATGTGACTTGTGGTTAAGTAAAGATTAGGATAAGGCATGAATTGTTCATGGTTAAGGTTAGCTATCAGGTTTTGGGTCGGCTTTCTACAAACAATGTAAGTCATTGGAAAGTCCCAAAACAAGATTTTTGGGAGCTCTACAGGACTTTTCCCAGTATAAACACTGACCGGACCGAAAACCCTGCCAAGAAAAGGCAAAACCTCGTTTCAGAGGTCCGTGGAAAATCCTAGCAAAGATAGCTGCGCAAACAAGTGTGTGTGTGTGTGTGTGTGTGTGTGTCACATGTACACATGCTCAGTATGGTAATGCCCCCGCTGACCTGCTGTCAAACCACAGAACCGCTGCTTCTCGCTCACAGTCTAACAGGCACTTTGTTTGTTTTTGCATACAATTTGTACGCAGCGGTGGCGCAGGACAGGTTTACGTCCACTGCGTAACTTTTTCTTTCCTTTGGCATTACTGACATTAACAAGTTTAACTCTTACACCACTGTCACACTCTCCCCCCCCCCCCCCCCCCCCCCCCCCCCCCCCACACACACACACACACACACACAAAAAGACGATGACAGCCGATGAAACGCGGAAGGAAGTCGCTCGCTGGTCGCTGGTGGTTTAATCAACCACAAACCAAAGTGTGTGTGTGTGTGTGACTTTGTTGAAGCCTAAAACACCAGAGAGTCCATGTGAGTCACTTCAGCCACAGTTGGTCTCTGTCTCGTTCAGCAGCGGGTGAACTCGCTCTTCTTCCGTGTTTGTGTGTGAGCTGGGGCTCGTACCTTTATCCTCCGGATACTGGCCTCTAACCGGAGCTGCTTCACGGCCCTCTGAGCGATTATTAGGTTGTTGCTGGCATTGTTGTTGGACATGGCGGCGGCGGGGGCCTTCGCTGCAGAAAAGTTACGAGCTGTTTTCTGCGAACCGAGCGGAAATGAACCTGGACTGCTCCAAAGCCTGGACCCGAGTGAGAAACGGTGGTCATACTGCATCCCGCCCCCTCTGTGCCAGCAAGCCATGCTATTGGGCTCTAAGCCTGTCAATCAAAAAGTGGATCTAAAAGCCGCGCCCCTGGACACATTGGCCATCACGATGAGTTTCATAGAGATCAGAGCAGGAAGCTGAACTGTGACCTTCAACCAGAGCAGTCAGCAACTTTTTTATTTTAGCCCACACAAGCTCAGGAGCGTGTTAAAGGTTTAGTGTTTACAATTTAGTGACATCTAGTGGTGAAGTGTCATGTTGCAGCTGAATACCCCTCATCTCACCCTCCCCTTCCATCACGAGAGAGAACCTGTGGCTGCCTTCAGTTGTCATAAAACCTCAAAATGTGTTTGTCCAGTTTGGACGACTGTAAAAACATCACTAGGATTTTACTATATTCAATTTCTGCCAATGTATCCCTTTCACCTAAATTTGACTCACTAAACGTTTAAATAAAAAGTGTGAAATGTGAGGGTGAATTCAGGATGAACTCTTCCATAAATCAGTGTGGTGTTAAACTACTTTCAGATCTACTGATCTCAAGAGATCCTCCAGACATTCAAATGTCCGAGTGACAGTTTCTCAGCCCCCCAAGTAAAAAGTCTGTAGAATGTCCCAATGAGCGAATGTAAGAAAACAGATCCTCCGCAGGATTCACCACGAGCGAGTGGGTGTGTTGATGAGGTTTCTAACATGCAACAAATGCAAAAATTAAAACATAAAAAGAAAACAAATATATCACGATGAAAAAGCAGTGGCATGCACGTAGAAGTGGCAACAAAGATGTCAAGAGGGCAAATACCTATGTCGATGTGCTGTAAACAAAAACACTTGATCCCCACAATGAAATGAATACATTAGGTCCTGCCTCCGCCTGCTGCACCACCCCTCACCTGAACGCTCCAGAGATTTCGGTGATGTTATGAATGCATCTGAGTGGAGAATCTTCTTCTGCATTGTGCATGTGTATAAGGCAAACTCAGGAAAAAGTCGGCACTCATACCACCAGAATAGAACAAAGGACGGCAGGGGTGAGTGAAACCTCAATATTTGGTTGGGAGATGACCACATCAGGATCACTAATATCAATCATGTAACCTGGATTTACTTTTGTTATGAGCAGAAAAGGTTGTATCACATTTATTCACACATCCCAGGATCAGGCCTTCATCTCTGCAGTAAATCTACCATCAGAGAGTCTTCAGAAGAGCCAACAACACAACCAAAGACCCCACTCAGCATCACCTCCTCACACCAGTCTGAAATGCAGGACTCCAAGACTCCAAGACACATTTTACCCTCAGGCCATAAAACTGATTAACACCTCCAAACACTGCCACTGTCTTACCTTAAAAAAAGGACAACTTGCGCTACTGATATTGTGTCTTTGCACAACAGACTATATGCACACTTGCTTTTGCACATTCCCTTTAACCACTGTTATTGCCTGCCTCAGTATGTATGGATGTATATTTATAATGTGCTTGATGAGTGGATATGAATGTGCATTTATTTAAAATATATATGAAAATAAACACAAAGAACAAGAAAAGTATTCTGACCTTGATTTTTATTTTCTTCAATAATTTCACAGCTCATTACACAGCTAGTACGAATCAGGAATAAGAATGTGTGTTACGATTCAATTATGCAATGTAACATATGTTTTTTTATTATTGATTTATGAATAAAGAAATTCAAACTCAAAATAATATCACACTATAAAATGAGTTTGTATTATTACTATATGTTACCAGCTCACTCAGGTGACTTGTACCCTGAAGATAAAGAAGAAAGAGGAAAAACATGGTGATTCATTCTGTATTGATCATTGTGTTGACACATCAATCCTGAGAACACATTGTTAATCATACTCACAAGTGATTGGTCCAATGGTGAGGGGCTTCAGAGGAGCAGAGCTGGAAACAGAGCGAGATGTCCTCCTTCTGCAAGACTATGAAAAGGAGGGGGAATAACAGATCCAATCAAAACCAGTGTAAAGCTGCAGTGACTATTGATTGATAATGCTAATGATAATGTGAAACGTGTGACGTACTGGGGCACAGCGGGAGCTCCTCTGGTCACACAGGCTGAGGCTGCAGTGGAGGTAAATGTCACTGTATTCACCGTTGATCAGGAGAAACAGGGCAGAGAAACGAGCCTGTCGGGATGAGCCGCTCTCAATCACTGCCACTTGTTGTCGGTCAGTGGGGCACCTGGCAGTGAGGATGGAGCATGTCATGAGGGCCATTATACATCACCTTATACAGTCTTTCCCCCCCATTTCCATTATAAACCACAAAGCACAATGATGAAGAGGGACACTTACTTGTTCTGGATGAAAAAGTATTCTGCGGTTTCATTGGGGTTTGATGAGTTAGAGGCGTAGCAGTTCTCCAGGACAACGACAAAGCTTGGGTCTCTGACTAATACAGAGACGCCCACATGCAGAGGTGAGCCCACAGGGAGCGTGATCAAGCCAGATGGATAAGGCTGAGTGAAGTTGGAGGTGCGGAACAGAGACATGGAGGCTCTAGCTTTGCTACCTAAGCCTGAGAGGCCACCTGCAGACCTGTCAAAAATATAAGCCTTGTTATTATGATGACCTAAAATCCTACACAGGTGACATTGATGTGTCCTGGAGGTATAAAGCCACTGTGGCAAACAGCAATGCATGCTTACGCTGACATGATTGGTTAAAAGTAGCATAGACTAGACCAAATTTCACCAGGTTTGTCTTGACCATTGCACAACTGTAAAAAGTGAGTGATTGTCGTATTCAATAAAAAGGTACTTACGGCAGGACTGGTCTGATTGCCACATTCATGCTGGCGTCTGTGTCGAGGGGATACGCACAGGAGAAGGGAAGACTCACAGGACGTGAGAAGGACACATTTCCTTGGTAGAGAAATAAACTGTTGGAGTAGATGGCGTGTGTACGGTTGGTCTGAAAGACAGAGAGTGGTTCAATTATTAGTCACTTGAAGCTCTATTACAGTTTGAGTGGTTTTGTCATACAGGCAGAAGATCTGGGTTTAAGATATTGTCTCTGCCAGTTCCTGCTAACCTGAGCTCCCTGCAGAGGAGTACATTTGGGAACCAATAGCTTACTCTTAATTATTGTAATAATAAATGAATGGACATGACTTTAAAATTGACAAAGTATTTACCCTCAGTGTGTTTCCACAGGCACCTGCCTGAGCATCCACCTCGTACCAAACTACATCATTATGCATTCTGACCCAGGAGCAGTTGCGAACTGCCAGGTTTCCAGAGAGTGGGTTCAAACCCATGGATAATATGGCAGCCATATTTAGGCCTATTTGGAGTTTATCACGTCCACAGATGAGCTGAGGATGCTGGAGTGGAGGGTGTTGGACTAAAGAAAAAGTTTTAAAAAGTCAGTAAATAAAAGTGTGCACAAAAGAAGATGAAATGGTAAATACCAGATGAGAACTTCAATTAACATGTCACTGTGTGTAATTAGCAATATTATATAAAAAACAGTAAAAAATGGGAAGTAAACCTACATTCACAGACTACACTTGCATCTTCATTATGTCTACAGTTGTGGACCCCGAACCCTTGATGTCTGCAGTCTGTTATCGATGGTTCCCTTCCTGAACAAATGACGTCGTCCAACCAGATGGGTCCACTGCCCTGTCCAAAAGCAGCATTTTGCAGTGCTGAACGAGCCCTGCCACAGCCCAGCTGTCTGCACACCACATTGGCATCGTTCAGGTCCCAGGAATCGTCACACACTGTCCCCCACTGTCCAGCATGGTAGATCTCCACTCTGCCAGAACAGCGGTTGTCAGAGTTCACCAGCCTCACTGGTGAAGCAGCTACAAGAAACACATGCAACAAAATACTGTTGATTAGAGACACAGATGAAAGAGAGACTTCAATAAGACAAGGATTTCTATAAAAACTCCAGTGACATTAGCATGATGCACATATTCCATATTTCTGTTCTATGCTGTTATCCTATGTTGTCTGACAGGGAGACTTCATTGGCTTTAAATCTACAAATAAGCATTTACCTTCACAGACGACACCAGCATCCTCACTGTGACCACAGTTGTGAGATCCAATCCCTTGGTGCCGGCACTCGGCAAGCTTTGATTCGCTGCCGGAGCAAGCGACATCGTCCAACCAGATGGGTCCACTGCCCTGTCCAAAACGTGCACTTTGTGGTGCTGACAGGACCCTGCCACAACCCAGCTGCCTGCACACCACCTGAGCATCAACCAGGTCCCATTGGTCATCACACACCGTCCCCCACTGTCCACGGAGGAAGATCTCTACTCTGCCAGAGCAGGAGCTGTTTCCTCCATTGGCCAGGCGGACCTGTCCCTCGACTCCTGTGCTGTTGTCCACTGCTGTTGTTCCAGGGGTGCCAGATGTGAGCGAAGCAGAGGTGAAGTTCTGAGATCCTGGATCAGGTGTGGTTGGTAAATCTGTGGTGTGGTGCACTGCTGCTGTTTGAGAGGTGCCTTTCTGTCCTGGACCAGGAGTGGTCAAAGGAACTGCAACGTCTGTTCTGTTCACCTCTGTTGACAATGAAAAACATCAGTGTGCAACAATGAGTTTTTGTTCATAAAATGTCATTTGAATATTTAAACAAAAGGACAACATATTCTCTATAACACTTACAATGTATGGATTAAATGGGAAAATTGAATTTGTTGCTGAATAGTAAAGTTTCAGTACCTGCACAGTAGGCAAGACTGCATTGGGTGGGCTTCACCAGTTTGTAGACGTAGTAGTTTCCATTGCAGAGTTTGACATTGATGGTGTGTGAACTAAAATAGCAGCAGCTGGAGCTCCAGTGATTACATACAGTCCGATTTACAATCACACCTGGCTGTGTGGGATGAGGCTCTGTTATCCATAGGGGAGCGTGTGTTCCACACCTGTTTATCTGAACACACCTCTCGGGAACGTGGGCACTGGTTTGATTCAGGAACAGTCGATACCAGCCTTGCCAGTTAACATCTCTGTCACAGCGTGGGTTCACATTCATTGTGTTATCTGTCGACCGCCAGTCATGGTGCAGCTCAGTGTAGCGCTCACAGGGGTCAGCACAGCGGGCAACCCCATTATTACTGATGCAGTCCATGCCTGTTGGGCAAACAGTGTTTTCACACCTGAACTTTACAGATTGGGAAGAGGGCCCAGATCTGGCGGTGGGGGAAGGCTCCATACATATGAAAGAGCCTGGTGTGTTGTGGCACACCTGAGGCGGCGCACACGGTGGGTCTGGGAGGGAGCACTCGTCAGTTTCTACACAGCCGCTGTCTGGTGACCAGTGATAACCTTGGCTACAGCACAAAGAGTCACTGCAGAGTTTTGTGTCGTAGCAGGTGAGACCGTCGCCTACGAAGCCATCTTTACAGACACAAGAGAGGACCGGGCCACTGAACGTGTCTCCTCTTTCCCGTGACTCCTGGCACATGGATTCATCGTGACATGAATCACAGCTGGAGACAAGTGTCCCTGTGAAAAGCACGAAGACAGTTTGATCCATGCTCTTGTAAAAGTTTATTCGCTTCTCCAAATGAAACCGTGAAAACCAAGATAGAGCTGATAGAAATAAATGTAACTTTTCTATGAGTGCAGTTAAACAGAAAAGTGATGTATATTAACATCAGTGGATCTGTACAGTTGATAATTCTCACGTTAACATGAGTTTAGAAATCAATGAAATTTGAAAGGACATTGTTTAAACTGAATGTGGTAGGTATTCTTTGCACCCTGCAAGAGTAATAGGGTTATAGGAAATAAGCAATTAATGCTCTCTTTTTCCGTGATACTTTTTAAATAAGTCCTGAGCTTCTATTCCATCACACTGTGGACTTGAACAGACAGTTAGACTCTGTCTTTTCTCATGTCACTTTCAGTTCTCTCTGAGGCTGCTACGGTAGTTTTCCCTCACTCTTGTCAAAGGTTAAAGACAAAGGGTGTCACACCTTGCTAATCCTTAAGATGCAAATTGTTAGTTGTGAATATGGGCTATAGAAATACATTTTGATTGATTGATTAAACAGTTGGCAACTCTAAATATACAATGTTATGACAGAAGGAGCTGGGAGGCTGATTTAAAGTTATTTAAGGACAGATTCAAAACTTGATCACAGACAAAATGTAAAATAAACAAAGTCGTACTTGTGAGATGTGGTCTGTGAACACATTCTGCTAATTTTAATTGTTCACCAAAAATTACTGTGTAATCGGGTCAGATGAAATTGAACTCGAGATGACAGAAAGCCAGATTGACTTACCTGAAGTGTTCCCTGTAACAAACGGCAAAATTAGGAGCAAGAGCAAACCCCCAGGTATCTCCATCATGGACCACATCCACAACACAAACTTGCTGAAAAACACAAAAGAGATGTATGAAAATCATATGTTCACATTATGATCATGACTCTACTTTGCCAGTGTTTGTACTCACCTTGGAGAGAGTGAGTGGCAATCCAGCAGATGCTGAAAACCTCTTTGTGAAATTTGCCTCGTGAGCGAGAGCATGATCATTTATAGGCCTGTCTTGTTGGCAGAGGACAACAGGAAGAGATCATTTGTGAAACAGATAAGCAGGCCATTGATAACGCTGGTTTGATATGACAACAGAAAAGTTACTTATTAATCAAAATAGGACAAAGGATCAAATTCAAACATAACCGACACACAGGCAAAAGCCCTTAGTCAGTATATTTGATGGTTCTTCAATCATTCGCAGGTCAACATACAGTACTGGAGACCTTTTGGTTTTGACAGGTTTGCACATTCCAGCGCTATTAACCTCCTTCTGTCAACAACTGGGACAGACTGTTGTAGTGGATGAACATATTCATTAAAGGTCTAAGGTCCCACATCATTTAACAGCATCTCACCGTTTTCATGTTCAGGCTTTTACAATCAGTTTGACGGAACAAATACCATTTGCGTCAGTTTCTGGAAATTATAAGGTGGACGTATATTTCAACTAGAATGGTGATCATTAGAGCACATACCTCCGCCAAGGCCAAACAGTCCCCTTGAATTCAGTCGAGCTGAAACAAATTACGCACTCATAGATATCAGTTCTCTTAATATGTCTGATCAGGTGTTATCGTTATGTTATTCCCTGGGAAATTGTCAAAAATGTTAAAGATAGTGTGCGGATGGATTCTTGCTTGACCCATGTCCCATCCATCCACCAAGTTTCGTGATTATCCGTCCAGTAGTTTTTGTGTAATTCTGCTGACAACAAACAAACAAACAAACTAGAAGGGCACTCAGTAGATCACATACCTCCACCAAGGCCAAACTGTCCCTGTATGAAATTTAAGTTCACAACATCCAGATTTATATTTGGACCTGCACCTAATTTCGCACACTCGTACAAAGCAGTCCCCAGATCATGTCTGATCTTTTTCATCAAGATCCATGAATCTGTGAGAAATGAAGGAAAATGTTGAAAACGACCAAATTCACAATGTTAAAAGAAGTGAAAGAAATTCCTGATCTGGATCCACACAGAAATGTAATGGGTCACTATGCATGATAAAACTGACAATGGATGTCACTGGTTGAAATGTTTTTTTAAATGAATGAACAGATTTCTTTGAAGGGAGGAGTGCAACGTACAGATCAAATAACAGCGGATGACATTTCCCAATTGCTCAAAAGGATTTATTGTTTTTATTATATGGACACACCAAGTCTTATCACCATTTACTGGAATCACTGTGCTGCTGCTTGTATTGATTAAGTGTGTTCTCAGTGTTACTGAAAGTGAGCGACAAAGCACTTCAAACACCCCCTTGACACATCATCCTGAGAAAGGGTTTGCACAGCTCTCAGATTAATCATTGTGATGGAAATTCATCTTGAGATTTGAAATCGTGAAATTCTCAGACCGGAGTTGCCTTTGAGTCATTTTCAGAATGTGCAGTGACTTTCTTCCCATATTGGAGCTTTTGGGTGAGTATGTGCAGTTCTTTGCGAGTGTGTGAGGACACCAGAGTGCGCTTGTCTTGCTGTGACATCGTGTTTGTTTTGCCTTTGAGTCTTTTTAATAGTAAGCTCTGCAGAATTTACACAACAAGCACGGGTGCTCAAAATGGAACTGGCCGCAAGTTGACAAAAGCCAGAACTTATACAAAGAGGTGTTTCATAAGACATAATATGAAAAAAAGACATGAAAGACATGAGATCATCATCTGTGTCTGTCCGTCCGCTGTAGCAGTTGGAAGAAAACATCACCAAATAAGGGCATACACCCTGTTTATTAAGGTCATAGCAGTGAGACACTGCCAAATAAGGGTTCCATCCTGTCAGGTAGACAGTATCACAGCAGTGACACACCTGGTCAGGGGGATTTCCACTACCTTAGACACTGGTCAGTGCAATTTTCCACTACACTATCTTAATAACTTCATTTATATAGGAACCTTCACAAACAGGGATTAGTAAAAGGAGTTTGACATCATTCCTACACTAATACAACTTTTAGTCTCACCTTACTGAGAAAGTCTTTCTACAGCTCTTAGAATAATATTATAAAGAACTTTATTTACAAAGCGCCTTTAAAAACAGGGATCACAAAGTGCTTAGAGTGACACTGATAACAGCAACTAATAAATAAAAGCAATTAGAAGACAGCATCATGAAAAAGCTGCAATTACAGATAACATTTACAATAAAAATAAGACAACATAACATAAAAGCAAATAAATACAAGGAATATAAGCAGTAAAACATAGAAAGTCTTTAAAAATAGGTTTTAAGAAGTGATTTAAAAGACTGAATCAGCAAACCACACCCCCCTAGGGAGGTTGCTCTTCATTCTGATAAGACAAATAATCAAATAATCAAAACTGAAAGGATAGAACACAGATCATCACTTTGGACTTGGGTTCATGACACAGATGTTGGAGTTTTTTCACGTTTCTTTATGGGACTGGCACATGGTAGTGATAGGAGGTTAGGTTTTAAATCGGCATTTGTTTGTCAGTTGGCAAGATTACACCCAAACTACGAAACAGACTATGGTATTGGCATTGGTGAAGGTATGAATTCGACTGAGTGACATTGTAGTTGTTTTAGTGATGTCGCCTGATGATGACTGAAGGGGCCTTAACATGGTGCTTGAAGTAATCAACTATTCCAGATGTTTCCCTGAGTTATTGCATTTCTTCTGTCCAGGATACTTCCCCTAAACTTTCTGACAATCTAATTCCATTTTGATACACATGTCTTCAACTTTCTTTGTGGGGTTTGAATGTTCTCCTTGTGTCTGTGTCAGTTTTCTCTTTGGCTTCAACCTCGATGCAACCCTCAAAGGATAAACAGCTTAGATGATGTTAGGATGGATGGTAAATGTACGATTTTGCAGCTTCACTATGACTCAAACATTGTTGCACATAAAGACAAACACACAAAATATACACTTTTTATTCACTAACAATCCTTGAAAAAGTACAGCTATATTTTATATTACAGTTATCATTGTAAATCTATGAATTGATAAATTGGGATTCTGTAAATTCAGATTTGGTCTCTGGCAGCTCTCAGAGGGAGTGCCCTGTTCGTAAAAAATACAGATTTCCGACACATAAAACTCTTTGAAACATATTATAAGACGTCTGGTCCCATGTTTCTGAGCACAGGTAACTTAGTGTTGTAATCTTGAAGATTTCACAATCATATCCAGATAAGATAAATAAAATCAGCTCTGATGAAACGTACTCAACTCGAGTAGAAAGCCTGGGAGAACAGGTGTGTTTTTAGTAGTGATTTAACTCTTGTGTTGTTCCTGGGTCGGATTGACCCAGAGTGTGTGTGTGTCTGTATGTGTGTGTGTGTGTGCGTGCATGTGATCATTCGCAAGCCCTGGCCAGTCAGGGTTAGGGTTAGGGTAACCCAAGGATTGTCATTATCCAATTCTCCTGGGGTAATTGAGACCAATGGATTGTCATTCTCGATTCTCCTGGGGGGTTCATTTAGACCCCCAGAGAGGGCGCTGTGGTGCTCTGTGGGGTCATTTAGACCCACACCTGATTCCAATTGTAATCTAGGGGGGGTACATTAGACCCTCAAAGAAGCCGGTGCGGCATTCTCCATGTGCCCCCCTCCCGGACCATGGCAGGAGCATTTCACCAGAGAACAGGTTCTCCAACAGCTATTCTCCCAGCAACCATCCTCTGAACCCGAAGACGATGCGAAAGAGCCAGACCGAGAAGCGGACGGACAAGGAGATGGAGAAGCAGACCGAGAAGCAGATAGAAAAGTAGAACGAGAAGAAGACAGAGAGGACGGCAACGACGGCGACGGCAGCAAAGACGAAGACGAAGACGGTGACTACGAAGACGAAGACGTCGACGAAGACTCTGACCCAGTGGGTGATGCTTCTGCAGATTCGTCATCCTTTGAAGAAGAAGAAGAAGAAGAAGGACAAGACCACGGCGACACCACTGGACTCGTGGAAAGACAGACCTTCCCGTCATGAAACGGGGAAATAACAATAAGAGGGCCGCTGCTCCTCCTCCTCTGCTGCGTCTCAAAGCAGGGTCCCCCCGGGCTCCACGCGACGACCCGCACCAGTGACCTTGCCTCAATGTTCCACCTGTTCATCGCGCCGACGGTAGAGAGCATCATCCTGGAGATGACGAATCAGGAGGGTCGTTGAAAATACGGCGACGAATGGAAAGGGATGGACGAGACCGACCTGCGCGCCTACATAGGGCTGCTGATCTTAGCTGGCGTGTACAGGTTTGACGACCGCGAGACGAGACCATGGTCGGCACGGTTCGGAAGAACAAGCCCGAGCTCCCGAAAGGGCTGCTCGCGGTCAAGGGAAGAGAGGTGTTCTCATCCAAGTTCGCATTCACGCCCACCACCACTCTGGTGTCCTACATCCCAAAGAAAAACAGGAACGTGGTAATCCTGAGCACACGGCATGCCGAGGCCGACGTCAGCGACCGCGAGGACGGGAAACCGGTCATCGTCCTGGACTACAACCGCAACAAATGCAGCGTGGACAACCTAGACAAGGTGATCGGAATGTACAGCTGCAGGAGGATGAGCGCGCGCTGGCCCCTGGTCATCTTTCACAACATTATCAACGTCTCTTCCTACAACACCTTCGTGATATGGATGCCGCGGTTGTGAAGGCTGTAAAAGCCGCCGTCACCGCCGCACAGAGAGCTCTTAACCACGGCGACTACAATGCTCGACCCAAGTGTCCGGCCTCCTCCATAGCCCTAGCAGCAGCCCCGCTCGGGGCGAGTAAGAGGAAGAGGTGTCAGATATGCCCCAGGAAGAAGGACTGTAAAACTCACACTGTGTGCCGTGGGTGTAACAAATACATCTGCAAGGGCTGCTCACTTGTCTATTGCCCTACGTGTGCATCCTAATATGGGGTGGGCTATGTGAGGGGGGCCAACAGCCGGGGGAAGCAGGGACAACACAAGGGTTATATAAAAAGTGTTAAATGTGAGGGTAATTTCAGGATGAACTCTTCCATAAATCAGTGTGGTGTTAAACTACTTTCAGATCTACTGATCTCAAGAGATCCTCCAGACATTCAAATGTCCGAGTGACAGTTTCTCAGCCCCCCAAGTAAAAAGTCTGTAGAATGTCCCAATGAGCGAATGTAAGAAAACAGATCCTCCCCAGGATTCACCACGAGCGAGTGGGTGTGTTGATGAGGTTTCTAACATGCAACAGATGAAAAAATTTAAACATAAAAAGCAGTGGCATACATGTAGAAGTGGCAACAAAGATGTCAAGAGGGCAAATACCTATGTCGATGTGCTGTAAACAAAAACACTTGATCCCCACAATGAAATGAATACATTAGGTCCTGCCTCCGCCTGCTGCACCACCCCTCACCTGAACGCTCCAGAGATTTCGGTGATGTTATGAATGCATCTGAGTGGAGAATCTTCTTCTGCATTGTGCATGTGTATAAGGCAAACTCAGGAAAAAGTCGGCACTCATACCACCAGAATAGAACAAAGGACGGCAGGGGTGAGTGAAACCTCAATATTTGGTTGGGAGATGACCACATCAGGATCACTAATATCAATCATGTAACCTGGATTTACTTTTGTTATGAGCAGAAAAGGTTGTATCACATTTATTCACACATCCCAGGATCAGGCCTTCATCTCTGCAGTAAATCTACCAGCAGAGAGTCTTCAGAAGAGCCAACAACACAACCAAACACCCCACTCACCATCACCTCCTCACACCAGTCTGAAATGCAGGACTCCAAGACTCCAAGACACATTTTACCCTCAGGCCATAAAACTGATTAACACCTCCAAACACTGCCACTGTCTTACCTTAAAAAAAGGAAGTTGTCCTTTTTTTAAGGTAAGACAGCGCTACTGATATTGTGTCTTTGCACAACAGACTATATGCACACTTGCTTTTGCACATTCCCTTTAACCACTGTTATTGCCTGCCTCAGTATGTATGGATGTATATTTATAATGTGCTTGATGAGTGGATATGAATGTGCATTTATTTAAGATATATATGAAAATAAACACAAAGAACAAGAAAAGTATTCTGACCTTGATTTTTATTTTCTTCAATAATTTCACAGCTCATTACACAGCTAGTACGAATCAGGAATACGAATGTGTGTTACGATTCAATTATGCAATGTAACATATGTTTTTTTATTATTGATTTATGAATAAAGAAATTCAAACTCAAAATAATATCACACTATAAAATGAGTTTGTATTATTACTATATGTTACCAGCTCACTCAGGTGACTTGTACCCTGAAGATAAAGAAGAAAGAGGAAAAACATGGTGATTCATTCTGTATTGATCATTGTGTTGACACATCAATCCTGAGAACACATTGTTAATCATATTCACAATTGATTGGTCCAATGGTGAGGGGCTTCAGAGGAGCAGAGCTGGAAACAGAGCGAGATGTCGTCCTTCTGCAAGACTATGAAAAGGAGGGGGAATAACAGATCCAATCAAAACCAGTGTAAAGCTGCAGTGACTATTGATTGATAATGCTAATGATAATGTGAAACGTGTGACGTACTGGGGCACAGCGGGAGCTCCTCTGGTCACACAGGCTGAGGCTGCAGTGGAGGTAAATGTCACTGTATTCACCGTTGATCAGGAGAAACAGGGCAGAGAAACGAGCCTGTCGGGATGAGCCGCTCTCAATCACTGCCACTTGTTGTCGGTCAGTGGGGCACCTGGCAGTGAGGATGGAGCATGTCATGAGGGCCATTATACATCACCTTATATAGTCTTTCCCCCCCATTTCCATTATAAACCACAAAGCACAATGATGAAGAGGGACACTTACTTGTTCTGGATGAAAAAGTATTCTGCGGTTTCATTGGGGTTTGATGAGTTAGAGGCGTAGCAGTTCTCCAGGACAACGACAAAGCTTGGGTCTCTGACTAATACAGAGACGCCCACATGCAGAGGTGAGCCCACAGGGAGCGTGATCAAGCCAGATGGATAAGGCTGAGTGAAGTTGGAGGTGCGGAACAGAGACATGGAGGCTCTAGCTTTGCTACCTAAGCCTGAGAGGCCACCTGCAGACCTGTCAAAAATATAAGCCTTGTTATTATGATGACCTAAAATCCTACACAGGTGACATTGATGTGTCCTGGAGGTATAAAGCCACTGTGGCAAACAGCAATGTATGTTTACGCTGACAAGATTGGTTAAAAGTAGCATAGACTAGACCAAATTTCACCAGGTTTGTCTTGACCATTGCACAACTGTAAAAAGTGAGTGATTGTCGTATTCAATAAAAAGGTACTTACGGCAGGACTGGTCTGATTGCCACATTCATGCTGGCGTCTGTGTCGAGGGGATACGCACAGGAGAAGGGAAGACTCACAGGACGTGAGAAGGACACATTTCCTTGGTAGAGAAATAAACTGTTGGAGTAGATGGCGTGTGTACGGTTGGTCTGAAAGACAGAGAGTGGTTCAATTATTAGTCACTTGAAGCTCTATTACAGTTTGAGTGGTTTTGTCATACAGGCAGAAGATCTGGGTTTAAGATATTGTCTCTGCCAGTTCCTGCTAACCTGAGCTCCCTGCAGAGGAGTACATTTGGGAACCAATAGCTTACTCTTAATTATTGTAATAATAAATGAATGGACATGACTTTAAAATTATTAATTATTATATAGTATTTACCCTCAGTGTGTTTCCACAGGCACCTGCCTGAGCATCCACCTCGTACCAAACTACATCATTATGCATTCTGACCCAGGAGCAGTTGCGAACTGCCAGGTTTCCGGAGAGTGGGTTCAAACCCATGGATAATATGGCAGCCATATTTAGGCCTATTTGGAGTTTATCACGTCCACAGATGAGCTGAGGAGGCTGGAGTGGAGGGTGTTGGACTAAAGAAAAAGTTTTAAAAAGTCAGTAAATAAAAGTGTGCAAAAAAGAAGATGAGATGGTAAATACCAGATGAGACCAAGACGAGAACTTCACTGTGTGTAATTAGCAATATCATATAAAAACACGTGAAATATAAAAAGTAAACCTACATTCACAGACTACACTTGCATCTTCATTATGTCCACAGTTGTGGACCCCGAACCCTTGATGTCTGCAGTCTGTTATCGATGGTTCCCTTCCTGAACAAATAACATTGTCCAACCAGATGGGTCCACTGCCCCGTCCAAAGGCAGCATATCGCAGTGCTGAACGAGCCCTGCCACAGCCCAGTTGTCTGCACACCACATTGGCATCGTTCAGGTCCCAGGAATCGTCACACACCGTCCCCCACTGTCCACGGAGGAAGATCTCTACTCTGCCAGAGCAGGAGCTGTTTCCTCCATTGGCCAGGCGGACCTGTCCCTCGACTCCTGTGCTGTTGTCCACTGCTGTTGTTCCAGGGGTGCCAGATGTGAGCGAAGCAGAGGTGAAGTTCTGAGATCCTGGATCAGGTGTGGTTGGTGAAACTGTGGAGTTTGGTCCTGGTTGAACTGAAAGAAAAATCTATGTGAACCCACAAGACAACAACAGCCTGCACCTCCATCAATATTAATGAGGAAAACATCTTTTTTATTATCTCTGACCAGGACGTTATGTGTTCACACCTGTTTATATGTTTGTTTGGAAGCAAGATTACTCAAAAACTACCAAACAGATTTCCACAAAACTTGGTGGAAGAATGTGATATGGGTCAGGGAAGAAACAGTTGTATTTTGGAGCAGATTCAGATCAGGGGTCACATCCAGTTTAATTGTTTCACTTTCTTTAACTTTGCGAAATAGGGCGTTTTTCAACATTTTGACCATTTACCCAGGAAACAATTCATTGACCTTGATGAAATCCAATCTGGCACATTAATGGAACTGATGCAATTAATTTAAGGGGACTGTCGGTCCTTGGTGGTGGTATGTGCGCCACTGAGTGATGTTCTAGTTCAGGGGTCTTCAACATTTTTCAGGCCAAGGACACCCAAACTGATGGAGAGATGGAGCAGGGACCCCCTACTATATATATTTTATAAAATTGTGATTTTATATACAATTTAACAGGTCCTCCTCTTTGTGTACAGGACGCTTGGAGGGACAGGTCCAGGCTAGTCTCGTGCTGTGAGTGAACCGGTGGCCAGCTCCTGTGTGTCGCTGAATGTGTGCATTGCTAACTGAAAGATAACGCTTTCTGTCTACATTCATCCGTTCGCTACAATATGTCGGATTCATGTTAATGTGTGTTTAACGACATTTCAGTTTGTGGGAAAAAAATTGGTTGAAAAAAGAAATACAAAATTTAAAATATATAAATACTTGTCTAATCAACCAAAAATTCCGCAACACCCCTGCAGTACCTCCGCGGACCCCCTGTTGAAGACCTCTGTTCTAGTTTGTTGGTGTATTCGTCAGCATGATTATGCAAAAAACTACAGAACTGATTTCTACCAAACATGGTGGAGAGCTGGGGCGTGGGCCTGGAAGAACCATATACATTTTGGTGTGGATGCAGATTAAGGGTTGGATTCAGGATCGTTTTCCACTTTCTGTAACTATGTTTTGTACGACAGATCAATAATTTAGGTTATCAGACCACTTCCTTTTTTTCTTTTATATTTCGACCATTAGAATTAGACAAATATGTGTGGGATTGACTGTAAGCACAGGTACAGTATGTGCTCTACTGAGTGTCACTCAAGTTAAATATATAATTGATGATGTTATCCTGAGGCACAAAACTCTATTTTACTTTCTTGACATAAACATTTACTGAGAGTTGACCAGCCTCACTGGTGAAGCAGCTACGAGAAACACATGCAACAAAATACTGTTGATTAGAGACACAGATGAAAGAGAGACTTCAGTAGGATTTCTATAAAAACTCCAGTGACATTAGCATGATGCACATGTTCCATATTTCTATTCTATACTGTTATCCTATGTTGTCTGACAGGGAGACTTCATTGGCTTTAAATCTACAAATAAGCATTTACCTTCACAGATGACACCAGCATCCTCACTGTGACCACAGTTGTGAGATCCAATCCCTCGGTGCCGGCACTCGGCCAGCTTTGATTCGCTGCCGGAGCAAGCGACATCGTCCAACCAGATGGGTTCACTGCCTCGTCCAAAACGTGCACGGTGTGGTGCTGAACGAGCCCTGCCACAGCCCAGCTGTCTGCACACCACCTGAGCATCAACCAGGTCCCATTGGTCATCACACACCGTCCCCCACTGTCCACGGAGGAAGATCTCTACTCTGCCAGAGCAGGAGCTGTTTCCTCCATTGGCCAGGCGGACTTGTCCCTCGACTCCTGTGCTGTTGTCCACTGCTGTTGTTCCAGGGGTGCCAGATGTGAGCGAAGCAGAGGTGAAGTTCTGAGATCCTGGATCAGGTGTGGTTGGTGAAACTGTGGAGTTTGGTTCTGGTTGAACTGAAAGAAAAATCTATGTGAACCCACAAGACAACAACAGCCTGCACCTCCATCAATATTAATGAGGAAAACATCTTTTTTATTATCTCTGACCAGGAGGTTATGTGTTCACACCTGTTTATATGTTTGTTTGTAAGCAAGATTACTCAAAAACTACCAAATAGATTTCCACAAAACTTGGTGGAAGAATGTGATATGGGTCAGGGAAGAAACACTTGTATTTTGGTGCAGATTCAGATCAGGGGTCACATCCAGTTTAATTGTTTCACTTTCTTTAACTTTGCGAAATAGGGCGTTTTTCAACATTTTGACCATTTACCCAGGAAACAATTCATTGACCTTGATGAAATCCAATCTGGCACATTAATGGAACTGATGCAATTAATTTAAGGGGACTGTCGGTCCTTGGTGGTGGTATGTGCGCCACTGAGTGATGTTCTAGTTCAGGGGTCTTCAACATTTTTCAGGCCAAGGACACCCAAACTGATGGAGAGATGGAGCAGGGACCCCCTACTATATATATTTTATAAAATTGTGATTTTATATACAATTTTAACAGGTCCTCCTCTTTGTGTACAGGAGTCTTGGAGGGACAGGTCCAGGCTAGTCTCGTGCTGTGAGTGAACCGGTGGCCAGCTCCTGTGTGTCGCTGAATGTGTGCATTGCTAACTGAAAGATAACACTTTCTGTCTACATTCATCCGTTCGCTACAATATGTCGGATTCATGTTAATGTGTGTTTAACGACATTTCAGTTTGTGGGAAAAAAATTGGTTGAAAAAAGAAATACAAAATTTAAAATATATAAATACTTGTCTAATCAACCAAAAATTCCGCAACACCCCTGCAGTACCTCCGCGGACCCCCTGTTGAAGACCTCTGTTCTAGTTTGTTGGTGTATTCGTCAGCAGGATTATGCAAAAAACTACAGAACTGATTTCCACCAAACATGGTGGAGAGCTGGGGCGTGGGCCTGGAAGAACCATATACATTTTGGTGTGGATGCAGATTAAGGGTTGGATTCAGGATCGTTTTCCACTTTCTGTAACTATGTTTTGTACGACAGATCAATAATTTAGGTTATCAGACCACTTCCTTTTTTTCTTTTATATTTCGACCATTAGAATTAGACAAATATGTGTGGGATTGACTGTAAGCGCAGGTACAGTATGTGCTCTACTGAGTGTCACTCAAGTTAAAGATATAATTGATGATGTTATCCTGAGGCACAAAACTCTATTTGACTTTCTTGACATAAACATTTACTGAGAGTTGACCAGCCTCACTGGTGAAGCAGCTACGAGAAACACATGCAACAAAATACTGTTGATTAGAGACACAAATGAAAGAGAGACTTCAAGAGGATTTCTATAAAAACTCCATTGATATCAGCGTGATGCACATATTCCATATATCTGTTCTATACTGTTATCCTATGTTGTCTGACAGGGGGAATTCATTGGCTTTAAATCTACAAATAAGCATTTACCTTCACAGACAACACCAGCATCCTCACTGTGACCACAGTTGTGAGATCCAATCCCTCGGTGCCGGCACTCGGCCAGCTGTGATTCGTTGCCGGAGCAAGCGACATCGTCCAACCAGATGGGCCCTCTGCCCTGTCCAAAACGTGCACGGTGTGGTGCTGACAGGACCCTGCCACAACCCATCTGTCTGCACACCACCTGAGCATCAACCAGGTCCCATTGGTCATCACACACCGTCCCCCACTGTCCACGGAGGAAGATCTCTACTCTGCCAGAGCAGGAGCTGTTTCCTCCATTGGCCAGGCGGACCTGTCCCTTGACTCCTGTGCTGTTGTCCACTGCTGTTGTTCCAGGGGTGCCAGATGTGAGCGAAGCAGAGGTGAAGTTCTGAGATCCTGGATCAGGTGTGGTTGGTGAAACTGTGGAGTTTGGTCCTGGTTGAACTGAAAGAAAAATCTATGTGAACCCACAAGACAACAACAGCCTGCACCTCCATCAATATTAATGAGGAAAACGTCTTTTTTATTATCTCTGACCAGGAGGTTATGTGTTCACACGTGTTTATATGTTTGTTTGTAAGCAAGATTACTCAAAAACTACCAAACAGATTTCCACAAAACTTGGTGGAAGAATGTGATAAGGGTCAGGGAAGAAACACTTGTATTTAGGTGCAGATTCAGATCAGGGGTCACATCCAGTTTAATTGTTTCACTTTCTTTAACTTTGCGAAATAGGGCGTTTTTCAACATTTTGACCATTTACCCAGGAAACAATTCATTGACCTTGATGAAATCCAATCTGGCACATTAATGGAACTGATGCAATTAATTTAAGGGGACTGTCGGTCCTTGGTGGTGGTATGTGCGCCACTGAGTGATGTTCTAGTTCAGGGGTCTTCAACATTTTTCAGGCCAAGGACACCCAAACTGATGGAGAGATGGAGCAGGGACCCCCTACTATATATATTTTATAAAATTGTGATTTTATATACAATTTAACAGGTCCTCCTCTTTGTGTACAGGACGCTTGGAGGGACAGGTCCAGGCTAGTCTCGTGCTGTGAGTGAACCGGTGGCCAGCTCCTGTGTGTCGCTGAATGTGTGCATTGCTAACTGAAAGATAACGCTTTCTGTCTACATTCATCCGTTCGCTACAATATGTCGGATTCATGTTAATGTGTGTTTAACGACATTTCAGTTTGTGGGAAAAAAATTGGTTGAAAAAAGAAATACAAAATTTAAAATATATAAATACTTGTCTAATCAACCAAAAATTCCGCAACACCCCTGCAGTACCTCCGCGGACCCCCTGTTGAAGACCTCTGTTCTAGTTTGTTGGTGTATTCGTCAGCAGGATTATGCAAAAAACTACAGAACTGATTTCTACCAAACATGGTGGAGAGCTGGGGCGTGGGCCTGAAAGAACCATATACATTTTGGTGTGGATGCAGATTAAGGGTTGGATTCAGGATCGTTTTCCACTTTCTGTAACTATGTTTTGTACGACAGATCAATAATTTAGGTTATCAGACCACTTCCTTTTTTTCTTTTATATTTCGACCATTAGAATTAGACAAATATGTGTGGGATTGACTGTAAGCGCAGGTACAGTATGTGCTCTACTGAGTGTCACTCAAGTTAAATATATAATTGATGATGTTATCCTGAGGCACAAAACTCTATTTGACTTTCTTGACATAAACATTTACTGAGAGTTGACCAGCCTCACTGGTGAAGCAGCTACGAGAAACACATGCAACAAAATACTGTTGATTAGAGACACAGATGAAAGAGAGACTTCAATAGGATTTCTATAAAAACTCCAGTGACATTAGCATGATGCACATGTTCCATATTTCTATTCTATACTGTTATCCTATGTTGTCTGACAGGGAGACTTCATTGGCTTTAAATCTACAAATAAGCATTTACCTTCACAGACGACACCAGCATCCTCACTGTGACCACAGTTGTGAGATCCAATCCCTCGGTGCCGGCACTCGGCCAGCTGTGATTCGTTGCCGGAGCAAGCGACATCGTCCAACCAGATGGGCCCTCTGCCTCGTCCAAAACGTGCACGGTGTGGTGCTGACAGGACCCTGCCACAACCCATCTGTCTGCACACCACCTGAGCATCAACCAGGTCCCATTGGTCATCACACACCGTCCCCCACTGTCCACGGAGGAAGATCTCTACTCTGCCAGAGCAGGAGCTGTTTCCTCCATTGGCCAGGCGGACCTGTCCCTCGACTCCTGTGCTGTTGTCCACTGCTGTTGTTCCAGGGGTGCCAGATGTGAGCGAAGCAGAGGTGAAGTTCTGAGATCCTGGATCAGGTGTGGTTGGTGAAACTGTGGAGTTTGGTCCTGGTTGAACTGAAAGAAAAATCTATGTGAACCCACAAGACAACAACAGCCTGCACCTCCATCAATATTAATGAGGAAAACGTCTTTTTTATTATCTCTGACCAGGAGGTTATGTGTTCACACGTGTTTATATGTTTGTTTGTAAGCAAGATTTCTCAAAAACTACCAAACAGATTTCCACAAAACTTGGTGGAAGAATGTGATATGGGTCAGGGAAGAAACACTTGTATTTTGGTGCAGATTCAGATCAGGGGTCACATCCAGTTTAATTGTTTCACTTTCTTTAACTTTGCGAAATAGGGCGTTTTTCAACATTTTGACCATTTACCCAGGAAACAATTCATTGACCTTGATGAAATCCAATCTGGCACATTAATGGAACTGATGCAATTAATTTAAGGGGACTGTCGGTCCTTGGTGGTGGTATGTGCGCCACTGAGTGATGTTCTAGTTCAGGGGTCTTCAACATTTTTCAGGCCAAGGACACCCAAACTGATGGAGAGATGGAGCAGGGACCCCCTACTATATATATTTTATAAAACTGTGATTTTATATACAATTTTAACAGGTCCACCTCTTTGTGTACAGGAGTCTTGGAGGGACAGGTCCAGGCTAGTCTCGTGCTGTGAGTGAACCGGTGGCCAGCTCCTGTGTGTCGCTGAATGTGTGCATTGCTAACTGAAAGATAACACTTTCTGTCTACATTCATCTGTTCGCTACAATATGTCGGATTCATGTTAATGTGTGTTTAACGACATTTCAGTTTGTGGGAAAAAAATTGGTTGAAAAAAGAAATACAAAATTTAAAATATATAAATACTTGTCTAATCAACCAAAAATTCCGCAACACCCCTGCAGTACCTCCGCGGACCCCCTGTTGAAGACCTCTGTTCTAGTTTGTTGGTGTATTCGTCAGCAGGATTATGCAAAAAACTACAGAACTGATTTCCACCAAACATGGTGGAGAGCTGGGGCGTGGGCCTGGAAGAACCATATACATTTTGGTGTGGATGCAGATTAAGGGTTGGATTCAGGATCGTTTTCCACTTTCTGTAACTATGTTTTGTACGACAGATCAATAATTTAGGTTATCAGACCACTTCCTTTTTTTCTTTTATATTTCGACCATTAGAATTAGACAAATATGTGTGGGATTGACTGTAAGCGCAGGTACAGTATGTGCTCTACTGAGTGTCACTCAAGTTAAAGATATAATTGATGATGTTATCCTGAGGCACAAAACTCTATTTGACTTTCTTGACATAAACATTTACTGAGAGTTGACCAGCCTCACTGGTGAAGCAGCTACGAGAAACACATGCAACAAAATACTGTTGATTAGAGACACAAATGAAAGAGAGACTTCAAGAGGATTTCTATAAAAACTCCATTGATATCAGCGTGATGCACATATTCCATATATCTGTTCTATACTGTTATCCTATGTTGTCTGACAGGGGGAATTCATTGGCTTTAAATCTACAAATAAGCATTTACCTTCACAGACAACACCAGCATCCTCACTGTGACCACAGTTGTGAGATCCAATCCCTCGGTGCCGGCACTCGGCCAGCTGTGATTCGTTGCCGGAGCAAGCGACATCGTCCAACCAGATGGGCCCTCTGCCTCGTCCAAAACGTGCACGGTGTGGTGCTGACAGGACCCTGCCACAACCCATCTGTCTGCACACCACCTGAGCATCAACCAGGTCCCATTGGTCATCACACACCGTCCCCCACTGTCCACGGAGGAAGATCTCTACTCTGCCAGAGCAGGAGCTGTTTCCTCCATTGGCCAGGCGGACCTGTCCCTCGACTCCTGTGCTGTTGTCCACTGCTGTTGTTCCAGGGGTGCCAGATGTGAGCGAAGCAGAGGTGAAGTTCTGAGATCCTGGATCAGGTGTGGTTGGTGAAACTGTGGAGTTTGGTCCTGGTTGAACTGAAAGAAAAATCTATGTGAACCCACAAGACAACAACAGCCTGCACCTCCATCAATATTAATGAGGAAAACGTCTTTTTTATTATCTCTGACCAGGAGGTTATGTGTTCACACGTGTTTATATGTTTGTTTGTAAGCAAGATTTCTCAAAAACTACCAAACAGATTTCCACAAAACTTGGTGGAAGAATGTGATATGGGTCAGGGAAGAAACACTTGTATTTTGGTGCAGATTCAGATCAGGGGTCACATCCAGTTTAATTGTTTCACTTTCTTTAACTTTGCGAAATAGGGCGTTTTTCAACATTTTGACCATTTACCCAGGAAACAATTCATTGACCTTGATGAAATCCAATCTGGCACATTAATGGAACTGATGCAATTAATTTAAGGGGACTGTCGGTCCTTGGTGGTGGTATGTGCGCCACTGAGTGATGTTCTAGTTCAGGGGTCTTCAACATTTTTCAGGCCAAGGACACCCAAACTGATGGAGAGATGGAGCAGGGACCCCCTACTATATATATTTTATAAAACTGTGATTTTATATACAATTTTAACAGGTCCTCCTCTTTGTGTACAGGAGTCTTGGAGGGACAGGTCCAGGCTAGTCTCGTGCTGTGAGTGAACCGGTGGCCAGCTCCTGTGTGTCGCTGAATGTGTGCATTGCTAACTGAAAGATAACACTTTCTGTCTACATTCATCTGTTCGCTACAATATGTCGGATTCATGTTAATGTGTGTTTAACGACATTTCAGTTTGTGGGAAAAAAATTGGTTGAAAAAAGAAATACAAAATTTAAAATATATAAATACTTGTCTAATCAACCAAAAATTCCGCAACACCCCTGCAGTACCTCCGCGGACCCCCTGTTGAAGACCTCTGTTCTAGTTTGTTGGTGTATTCGTCAGCAGGATTATGCAAAAAACTACAGAACTGATTTCCACCAAACATGGTGGAGAGCTGGGGCGTGGGCCTGGAAGAACCATATACATTTTGGTGTGGATGCAGATTAAGGGTTGGATTCAGGATCGTTTTCCACTTTCTGTAACTATGTTTTGTACGACAGATCAATAATTTAGGTTATCAGACCACTTCCTTTTTTTCTTTTATATTTCGACCATTAGAATTAGACAAATATGTGTGGGATTGACTGTAAGCGCAGGTACAGTATGTGCTCTACTGAGTGTCACTCAAGTTAAAGATATAACTGATGATGTTATCCTGAGGCACAAAACTCTATTTGACTTTCTTGACATAAACATTTACTGAGAGTTGACCAGCCTCACTGGTGAAGCAGCTACGAGAAACACATGCAACAAAATACTGTTGATTAGAGACACAAATGAAAGAGAGACTTCAAGAGGATTTCTATAAAAACTCCATTGATATCAGCGTGATGCACATATTCCATATATCTGTTCTATGCTGTTATCCTATGTTGTCTGACAGGGGGAATTCATTGGCTTTAAATCTACAAATAAGCATTTACCTTCACAGACGACACCAGCATCCTCACTGTGACCACAGTTGTGAGATCCAATCCCTCGGTGCCGGCACTCGGCCAGCTGTGATTCGTTGCCGGAGCAAGCGACATCGTCCAACCAGATGGGCCCTCTGCCTCGTCCAAAACGTGCACGGTGTGGTGCTGACAGGACCCTGCCACAACCCATCTGTCTGCACACCACCTGAGCATCAACCAGGTCCCATTGGTCATCACACACCGTCCCCCACTGTCCACGGAGGAAGATCTCTACTCTGCCAGAGCAGGAGCTGTTTCCTCCATTGGCCAGGCGGACCTGTCCCTCGACTCCTGTGCTGTTGTCCACTGCTGTTGTTCCAGGGGTGCCAGATGTGAGCGAAGCAGAGGTGAAGTTCTGAGATCCTGGATCAGGTGTGGTTGGTGAAACTGTGGAGTTTGGTCCTGGTTGAACTGAAAGAAAAATCTATGTGAACCCACAAGACAACAACAGCCTGCACCTCCATCAATATTAATGAGGAAAACGTTTTTTTTATTATCTCTGACCAGGAGGTTATGTGTTCACACGTGTTTATATGTTTGTTTGTAAGCAAGATTACTCAAAAACTACCAAACAGATTTCCACAAAACTTGGTGGAAGAATGTGATAAGGGTCAGGGAAGAAACACTTGTATTTAGGTGCAGATTCAGATCAGGGGTCACATCCAGTTTAATTGTTTCACTTTCTTTAACTTTGCGAAATAGGGCGTTTTTCAACATTTTGACCATTTACCCAGGAAACAATTCATTGACCTTGATGAAATCCAATCTGGCACATTAATGGAACTGATGCAATTAATTTAAGGGGACTGTCGGTCCTTGGTGGTGGTATGTGCGCCACTGAGTGATGTTCTAGTTCAGGGGTCTTCAACATTTTTCAGGCCAAGGACACCCAAACTGATGGAGAGATGGAGCAGGGACCCCCTACTATATATATTTTATAAAATTGTGATTTTATATACAATTTAACAGGTCCTCCTCTTTGTGTACAGGACGCTTGGAGGGACAGGTCCAGGCTAGTCTCGTGCTGTGAGTGAACCGGTGGCCAGCTCCTGTGTGTCGCTGAATGTGTGCATTGCTAACTGAAAGATAACGCTTTCTGTCTACATTCATCCGTTCGCTACAATATGTCGGATTCATGTTAATGTGTGTTTAACGACATTTCAGTTTGTGGGAAAAAAATTGGTTGAAAAAAGAAATACAAAATTTAAAATATATAAATACTTGTCTAATCAACCAAAAATTCCGCAACACCCCTGCAGTACCTCCGCGGACCCCCTGTTGAAGACCTCTGTTCTAGTTTGTTGGTGTATTCGTCAGCAGGATTATGCAAAAAACTACAGAACTGATTTCTACCAAACATGGTGGAGAGCTGGGGCGTGGGCCTGAAAGAACCATATACATTTTGGTGTGGATGCAGATTAAGGGTTGGATTCAGGATCGTTTTCCACTTTCTGTAACTATGTTTTGTACGACAGATCAATAATTTAGGTTATCAGACCACTTCCTTTTTTTCTTTTATATTTCGACCATTAGAATTAGACAAATATGTGTGGGATTGACTGTAAGCGCAGGTACAGTATGTGCTCTACTGAGTGTCACTCAAGTTAAATATATAATTGATGATGTTATCCTGAGGCACAAAACTCTATTTGACTTTCTTGACATAAACATTTACTGAGAGTTGACCAGCCTCACTGGTGAAGCAGCTACGAGAAACACATGCAACAAAATACTGTTGATTAGAGACACAGATGAAAGAGAGACTTCAATAGGATTTCTATAAAAACTCCAGTGACATTAGCATGATGCACATGTTCCATATTTCTATTCTATACTGTTATCCTATGTTGTCTGACAGGGAGACTTCATTGGCTTTAAATCTACAAATAAGCATTTACCTTCACAGACGACACCAGCATCCTCACTGTGACCACAGTTGTGAGATCCAATCCCTCGGTGCCGGCACTCGGCCAGCTGTGATTCGTTGCCGGAGCAAGCGACATCGTCCAACCAGATGGGCCCTCTGCCTTGTCCAAAACGTGCACGGTGTGGTGCTGACAGGACCCTGCCACAACCCATCTGTCTGCACACCACCTGAGCATCAACCAGGTCCCATTGGTCATCACACACCGTCCCCCACTGTCCACGGAGGAAGATCTCTAATCTGCCAGAGCAGGAGCTGTTTCCTCCATTGGCCAGGCGGACCTGTCCCTCGACTCCTGTGCTGTTGTCCACTGCTGTTGTTCCAGGGGTGCCAGATGTGAGCGAAGCAGAGGTGAAGTTCTGAGATCCTGGATCAGGTGTGGTTGGTGAAACTGTGGAGTTTGGTCCTGGTTGAACTGAAAGAAAAATCTATGTGAACCCACAAGACAACAACAGCCTGCACCTCCATCAATATTAATGAGGAAAACGTCTTTTTTATTATCTCTGACCAGGAGGTTATGTGTTCACACGTGTTTATATGTTTGTTTGTAAGCAAGATTTCTCAAAAACTACCAAACAGATTTCCACAAAACTTGGTGGAAGAATGTGATATGGGTCAGGGAAGAAACACTTGTATTTTGGTGCAGATTCAGATCAGGGGTCACATCCAGTTTAATTGTTTCACTTTCTTTAACTTTGCGAAATAGGGCGTTTTTCAACATTTTGACCATTTACCCAGGAAACAATTCATTGACCTTGATGAAATCCAATCTGGCACATTAATGGAACTGATGCAATTAATTTAAGGGGACTGTCGGTCCTTGGTGGTGGTATGTGCGCCACTGAGTGATGTTCTAGTTCAGGGGTCTTCAACATTTTTCAGGCCAAGGACACCCAAACTGATGGAGAGATGGAGCAGGGACCCCCTACTATATATATTTTATAAAACTGTGATTTTATATACAATTTTAACAGGTCCACCTCTTTGTGTACAGGAGTCTTGGAGGGACAGGTCCAGGCTAGTCTCGTGCTGTGAGTGAACCGGTGGCCAGCTCCTGTGTGTCGCTGAATGTGTGCATTGCTAACTGAAAGATAACACTTTCTGTCTACATTCATCCGTTCGCTACAATATGTCGGATTCATGTTAATGTGTGTTTAACGACATTTCAGTTTGTGGGAAAAAAATTGGTTGAAAAAAGAAATACAAAATTTAAAATATATAAATACTTGTCTAATCAACCAAAAATTCCGCAACACCCCTGCAGTACCTCCGCGGACCCCCTGTTGAAGACCTCTGTTCTAGTTTGTTGGTGTATTCGTCAGCAGGATTATGCAAAAAACTACAGAACTGATTTCCACCAAACATGGTGGAGAGCTGGGGCGTGGGCCTGGAAGAACCATATACATTTTGGTGTGGATGCAGATTAAGGGTTGGATTCAGGATCGTTTTCCACTTTCTGTAACTATGTTTTGTACGACAGATCAATAATTTAGGTTATCAGACCACTTCCTTTTTTTCTTTTATATTTCGACCATTAGAATTAGACAAATATGTGTGGGATTGACTGTAAGCGCAGGTACAGTATGTGCTCTACTGAGTGTCACTCAAGTTAAAGATATAATTGATGATGTTATCCTGAGGCACAAAACTCTATTTGACTTTCTTGACATAAACATTTACTGAGAGTTGACCAGCCTCACTGGTGAAGCAGCTACAAGAAACACATGCAACAAAATACTGTTGATTAGAGACACAAATGAAAGAGAGACTTCAAGAGGATTTCTATAAAAACTCCATTGATATCAGCGTGATGCACATATTCCATATATCTGTTCTATACTGTTATCCTATGTTGTCTGACAGGGGGAATTCATTGGCTTTAAATCTACAAATAAGCATTTACCTTCACAGACGACACCAGCATCCTCACTGTGACCACAGTTGTGAGATCCAATCCCTCGGTGCCGGCACTCGGCCAGCTTTGATTCGCTGCCGGAGCAAGCGACATCGTCCAACCAGATGGGTTCACTGCCTCGTCCAAAACGTGCACGGTGTGGTGCTGAACGAGCCCTGCCACAGCCCAGCTGTCTGCACACCACCTGAGCATCAACCAGGTCCCATTGGTCATCACACACCGTCCCCCACTGTCCACGGAGGAAGATCTCTACTCTGCCAGAGCAGGAGCTGTTTCCTCCATTGGCCAGGCGGACCTGTCCCTCGACTCCTGTGCTGTTGTCCACTGCTGTTGTTCCAGGGGTGCCAGATGTGAGCGAAGCAGAGGTGAAGTTCTGAGATCCTGGATCAGGTGTGGTTGGTGAATCTGTGGTGTGGTGCACTGCTGCTGTTTGAGAGGTGCCTTTCTGTCCTGGACCAGGAGTGGTCAAAGGAACTGCAACGTCTGTTCTGTTCACCTCTGTTGACAATGAAAAACATCAGTGTGCAACAATGACTTTTGTTCATAAAATCTATTTTGAATATTTAAACAAAAGGACAATATATTCTCTATAACGCTTACAATGGGTGGATTAAATGGGAAAATTGAATTTGTTGTTAGAGAGTAAAGTTTCAGTACCTGCACAGTAGGCAAGACTGCATTGGGTGGGCTTCACCAGTTTGTAGACGTAGTAGCTTCCATTGCAGAGTTTGACATTGATGGTGTGTGAACTAAAATAGCAGCAGCTGGAGCTCCAGTGATTACATACAGTCCGATTTACAATCACACCTGGCTGTGTGGGATGAGGCTCTGTTATCCATAGGGGAGCGTGTGTTCCACACCTGTTTATCTGAACACACCTCTCGGGAACGTGGGCACTGGTTTGATTCAGGAACAGTCGATACCAGCCTTGCCAGTTAACATCTCTGTCACAGCGTGGGTTCACATTCATTGTGTTATCTGTCGACCGCCAGTCATGGTGCAGCTCAGTGTAGCGCTCACAGGGGTCAGCGCAGCGGGCGACCCCATTATTACTGATGCAGTCCATGCCTGTTGGGCAAACAGTGTTTCCACACCTGAACTGGACAGATTGGGAAGAGGGCCCAGATCTGGCGGTGGGGGAAGGCTCCATACATATCACTGCATGAAAAGAAGAATTTGTGTCAGTTAGTGTCGCTGCAAATTTTGGTTGAATTTCAGGTTAACGGCTCTTCACAGGAATCTGCAGGCAGCACAGAAAACTGCCAGGAACTACCGGGGTTCCAGTTTCTGCCAGTTTTACAAACCTGAGAATGTTGGGAGTGTTTTGTTTGTGTTTTTTCTGCCTCTTTATTGAGAGTGTTTTCTGTTTTATTATTATCTCGTGTTTCTTGACTTCCTTGTGTTTATGTTTGTCAGAGTTGTTTCGGTGTCCCTGTGTTCTGTTTCCTGTTTTATTTTGTAGTCTCTGTTCCTTGTGTGTTTTCTTTCTTCACTTCCTGTCTGTGATTGTCTGCACCAGTCCTCATGTGTTACACCTGTGTCGAATTGCCTCTGCCTTCCCTGTGTGCGTATATAAGTCTCTGTGCTCCCCTTTGTCCTTGTAGTATCATCGTCATTATGTCCTGATCTCCTGTGTTTTATGTATCCCGTGTCTCCTGAGCTCCCATCCTCTTCTCCTGTGTAAGCCTCCAGTGTTTTCCCCTTTGTGCTTTTAGTTGTTTTTTCTGTTGAAGACCTTTTTCATTAAAAATACTCTTTTTGTTAAACTCTGCATCCTGGGTCCATCTGCCTCACTGTATCCCTGACAGAAATATCTGGTGTAAGTACACCAGGCTTAAATTAAATATTAAATCTGAAATTGCAGCTTATATAGATTTCCCTTATGTAAGTAAGTGTGCTATAATGAATTACATTGTTTACTGTTTGTAATCCGTGGCATACAATACAATACACTGTACTGTTAGGATTTTAAATTTGTGATATACAATACACTGTACTTAAACTTGTTCTTATACCATATTACAGTATTCCCTTAGCTTTATTCAACATCACACATACATGAATGCACTGTGCGCATAAGAAACTGTGACCTATGCCCTCGAAAGAATTCAAGCAGCTGCCTCAGGTTCTGAAAGGCAGATAGAATATGCGCATGCTTACGCACACAGAACATACAGTCGATAAAGTAGGAACACAATATTCCTCACTCCAATCTATATCAATACCGTCAAGGCTTGTTTTTAAAACACAAAACCAAACACTGTCAGAAATGTGAAGATTTGCCCTGCTGCTACAAAGGAGTGGCGAAACGAGGAGCGGCTCTTCATCATTCGCAGATTCCAGTGCCAAGAGGCTGGGACCATGCCTGTGCACCAGCAAGGGAGAGCCAAAGTCTTAAACCACAGTGACTCCCCCTCGTTATTGACTAATGAAGTTCTACCTACTATTATAAGTAATGCACCCGCCGTCCGTTCGGCGCGACTCTTGACTACCCCGTGCCACCAAGGGCCGAGGCTGTGCGTTGAGTGCCCTTAGCTATGCTGTACCTTTTCATTGCTTCTAAATAAATACTTGTTGAACCAAACCGAGGCCGGCTCTTCTCATACCTCGGGACAAAAAAACACGACAATACCATGAGCAAAGGTCAATGCCATAAACAAATTAGAAATTTATTTCAACATTTGCCTGTCAAGCTCATCCAAGATAATATGTTGTAATGGAGAGAGTGGCACCACTGTACAGTTTTCTAAGAGAAGTCTTTCTGCTGACACCAAAACACTGTGCTTCATATAAAGCATCAGTTCTGTCATCGCGTGTCAAAGTTCCAACCATTTGTCCTCCCAAAATACTGGCAAACTCAGCACCATATTCACATGTCCATGGCCTACTAAGCTGTTCTGTTTGTTCTGTACAAACACAGAACAGCAAGAATCATGTAAGTACATTAACTTAACACCAGAAAGAATAAACTGGTCCTCAGTCACATACTCATCCCATATAAATGCAAAATACAATTTTTAAAAACTGTTATAACCGCTACTTCAAAAGTGAAAAGGTAATTTGTGAAGTTGTACTCTGAAAATGTCACGCTCAGCTCGTGAATACGTCCGTTCCTGAAGATGCCATGTCAGTTGTTAACGTCATCACGTTAGGGCTTGGTCACAGCCTCGCAGACAAGAAACTACCGGCTCGTGTTTTGCGTGGTCCAACGAGTGACTCTGTTTTCGGTGTAAAAAACTTGCTGAAGTCGACACAACACTGTTTCCCTGGAGGATAGGATTACTCCATTGAAAAGTAAAGACGCGGGCCCAGTGTGGTCGAGGCGGAGAAGACGGGCGCACAATCCCAACATTATGGTAAGAGCTAAACTACACAGAGATGCCATTGCTAACTGCTAAGTAACTCTTAGATCTGAATAACGTGTTAACAACTGTGGGATTAGCGAGAAAGTTGCTAAAAGAAGAAGAGAGCATTGAGTGCTTGAGCAGAACTAGTGTATGTTTACATATGTACAAACTGCTTTAACTCAAGAGTTTGTTCTCGTTAAGTTTTTTCATAAACGTGACCTTTTGTCCGGTTGTATTTTATAGGAAACTGCCCGTCTCTTCACACCTCTGAGGCAAATGGCCGGAGCGAGGGTAACGTTAAAGAAGAGACACGCTGTGCTCTATAAAATACATTCTCCAAGTTTACTTTATCTGATCCATTTCCTCATTGTGTTTTCACAGCCTGAGCCCCCCCACACAACGAGGCAGTCACTGCACATTTGGCCGAGACTGGCAAGTCCGGATTTGCAGTGTGGAAAATGTATTCCATCATCTTCATTGTACGTAAGTAACTGTGTTTTTTTTAAACTGTGGATCTTCCAACGGTGATGTGGCGAGGCTATTTCCGTTTATTAATAATATACTCATGTTACTCATGTTGTTTTCCAGCTGCCTGTACTATGACGTACTATGAGCCAGTATGAAGGAACTTCCCGTACATCCAACCGGACCTTGCAGCTCTTGCAGCAGCATTGAGAAGTTCAGGAGTCGACAGAGAAGAAAGAGGGTAAGATTAGATTCTTTAGATCATTTTTCAGTTACATGTATAGGTATATGCTGTCATTGAACTGTGCTAATTGTACTGATTGTGTTTACAGCTGATTGAAGCGGGACAGATGACATGGAGCCATCCTTCCACAGCCAGGAGCTCACCGACCTGTGTGCCACACTTCAAATAAGACTGGAACCTACACTGAATCTCACAGCTACACAGCATAGACGTCTACACACTGGAGCAGATTCGGACAGAGTCCCACAAAGAACTTATGACCCAGAGGCGGCAAAGAGACATTTCAAGCTTCACCTGATTAGTTTTTCACTGGCTAGGCCAGTTGTGTTTGTACAGTATTTGTGCTGTATGTAATTAAAGCTTTGACTCAACATATACCTTGTTAATGTTTTTTTCCCTCTACAATATGTTCAACATATAACATCAAGCATCACATGAATGAATGTATAGTCTTCAGTAACTGCAGTGCTTTTGGTAAAGGCTTACTAATAATTAATAATATATATTAATTAATAATATATATAAATTATTAGTAATAATAACTATATATGTATTATTAATATTGTGTGGGAGGGGTTTACCTACGTGTGTATTATAATGACCCAGGGTGACCAATAGCAACAGATCTACCAGCCAATCACAAGCGACCTTTCTTTTCAAAGGTCTGTGGTTTCATCCAATGGTGAAGTGAGATAAGTTCTCACAAGCGATTTCACTGCGAATCATATGCTAATTAGATCTTTGCTCCACGACTCACCGGCGGCACTCCCCCCTCCCCAGCCCCCACCACTGCGATACCGGGGGTATGTTTCTGCCCGTTTGTGTCACGGGCGAACGCGGAATTCGCCTCCTGTAAACGGGCACTAACTGCCAGGAATTAGGCGAGTTTGCAGGCGTAAGAGCCTGGTGTGTTGTGGCACACCTGAGGTGGCGCACACGGTGGGTCTGGGAGGGAGCACTCGTCAGTTTCTACACTGCCACTGTCAGGTGACCTTTGATAACCTTGGCTACAGCACGAAGAGTCACTGCAGAGTTTTGTGTCATAGCAGGTGAGACCGTCGCCTACGAAGCCATCTTTACAGACACAAGAGAGGACCGGGCCACTGAATGTGTCTCCTCTTTTCCGTGACTCCTGGCACATGGATTCATCGTGACATGAATCACAGCTGGAGACAAGTGTCCCTGTGAAAAGTACGAAGACAGTTTGATCTATGCTCTTGGAAAAGTTTATTTGCTTCTCCAAATTAAACCATGAAAACCAAGATAGAGCTGATTCTAGAAATTTGTTCATAAAGCTTTAAGTACTCAAAAGGCATTTTTGGCAAGAATACGTTTTACAATATGGGAAATGTATTTAAGTGTGTATTTACAGACGTCAGTATTCATGATTGAAAATCAACATTGACTATTTATTATATCACCTCAATATTAACAGCTATGTATCACTTCAGATTGTCCAAAACATTTCATTGTTCTTTCATTCTCATATGAAAGAACAAGAAAAGAACACTGAGTTCAGGGAACAAGGAAATGTGTTCAGTGTTCAGAACATTGAACACATTTCCTTGTTCAACAGTCAACAGGCAGAACAATGAAGACATTTCCTTGTTCAACAGTCAACAGGCAGAACATTGATATGCTGTTTTTGTTTTTGTTTTTGTCATAAAACAAAAAATAGGCCATGCCACACAGATTACGAAAAGGATGTTTATTTTTGACTTTTCTATGAGTCCACTTAAACAGAAAAGTGATGTATATTAACGTCAGTGGATCTGTACAGTTGATAATTCTCACGTTAAAATGAGTTTAGAAATCAATGAAATTTGAAAGGACATCGTTTAAACTGAATGTGGTAGGTATTCTTCACACCCTGCAAGAGTAATAGGGTTATAGGAAATAAGCAATTAATGCTCTCTTTTTATGTGATACATTTTAAATAAGTCCTAAGCTTCTATTCCATCACTCTGTGGAATTGAACAGACAGTTAGACTCTTGTCTTTTCTCATGAATGTCACTTTCAGCTCTCTCTGAGGCTTCTACGCCCCCCCCCCCGCTAATATGGTTATTTATTTGGTAGTTTTCCCTCACTCTTGTCAAAGGTTAAAGACAGAGGGTGTCACACCTTGCTAAGCCTTAAGAGGCAAATTGTCATTTGTGAATATGGGCTATAGAAATACATTTTCATTGATTGATTATTGAACAGTTGGCAACTCAAAATATACAATGTCCAGATACGTCAGAACCAGAAGCACAGACGGAGCTGGGAGGCTGATTTAAAGTTATTTAAAGACAGATTAAAAACTTGATCACAGAGAAAATGTAAAATAAACAAAGTCATACTTGTGAGGTGTGGTCTGTGAACACATTCTGCTAATTTTAATTGTTCATCAAAAATTACTTTGTAATCGGATGAAATGAAATTGAACTCGAGATGACAGAAAGTCAGATTGACTTACCTGAAGTGTTCCCTATAAAAAACTGCAAAATTAGGAGCAAGAGCAAACCCCCAGGCATCTCCATCATGGACCACATCCACGACACAAACTTGCTGAAAAACACAAAAGAGATGTATGAAAATCATATGTTCACATTATGATCATGACTCTACTTTGCCAGTGTTTGTACTCACCTTAAAAAGAGTGAGTGGAAATCCAGTAGATGCTGAAAAACCTGTCTGAGTGAGCAAGAGCACGAGCATTTATAGGCCTGTCTTTTTTCCGCAGAGGACAACAGGAAGTGATCATTTGTGAAACAAATAAACAGGTCCTCGATAACGCTGGTTTGATATGACAACAACAAAGTTACTTATTCATCAAAATAGGACAAAAGGATAAAATTCTAACATAACCGACACACAGACAAAAGCCCTTAGTCAGTATATTTGATGGTTCTTCAATCATTCGCAGGTCAAGATACAGTACTGGAGACCTTTTGGTTTTGACAGGTTTGCACATTCCATTGTATTAACCTCCTTCCGTCAACAACTGGGACAGACTGTTGTAGTGGATGAACATATTCATTAAAGGTCCAAGGTCCCACATCATTTAACAGCATCTCACCGTTTTCATGTTCAGGCTTTTACAGTCAGTTTGACGGAACAAATACCATTTGTGTCGGTGGACTAGAATGGTGACAGCCTGGCCTCCTGGTGCAGCCAGAACCTCCTGGAGCTGAACGCTTTGAAAACTGTAGAGATGGTAGCAGACTTCAGGAGGAGCCCAGCCCAAACCGCCCCCCTCACCATGTGCGACTCCCCAGTTAAAACAGTGGAGTCTTTCAGATTCCTGGGGACTATAATTGCACAGGACCTGAGGTGGGCGGAGAACATCACCTCCACCATCAAGAAGACCCAGAAGAGGATGTTCTTCCTGCGGCAACTGAAGAAATTCAACATGCTGCAGAAAGTGATGGTTGAGTTCTACACGGCCATCATTGAGTCCATCCTCACCTCATCAATCACTGTCTGGTTCACTGCCTCCACTGCCAAGGACAAGGGCAGACTGCAGCGGATCATTCGGCCAGCTGAGAAGGTCATCGGCTGCGACCTGCCAGTTCTCCTAGACCTGTTCCACTCCAGGACCAGTAAGAGAGCAGGCAAGATCATTGCTGATCCTTCCCATCCCGGTCACCACCTCTTTCAGAGACTTCCATCCGGAAAAAGGTTCCGGGCTATCAAGACTAAAACCTCGCTCCACCTGAACAGTTTTTTCCCCATGGCAGTGGGGCTCACAAACAAGCCCCCTGCATCACACTGACTCTGCACATAATTTATATATTTGGCACTATCCTGGAACCAATCACTGCGCCTTAGCACTGCACGTGCCCATAACTATTGCTCTTACCCATAACTTATTGTTCTTATCCATAACTTATTGTCTTACTGTATATATTGTTGTTTTATGTCTATTGTTGTTCTTATGCACCAGCCACACCAAGGCAATTTCCTGTTTGTGTAAACATACTTGGCAATAAAAAGAATTCTGATTCTGGTTCTGATCATTGGAGCATGTAATGGAAAATTCCACTGATCAATGTCTTAATGAAGCTTAGCGTAAGTTCAGTCAGGAAGACTTACCCTGCATAGTGATCAGCTGATTGTGGGCATTCCTAAATATCCAATCAGGTCTGGCGTGGTCTTTTTCAGCCAATCATTCAGCAGCTGTCAAACTTTTAAAATCCCTTCTCCTCTCTTCTGCAGTCAGCTGTCATTCAGTGACTCGCATAACCCCTCCTCCACCCCAATCTCCTCCAGTCTTGAGAAGAATATTCATCATGACCTCAACTGATCATATGTACTGTATAAGGCCACATCGTGTTGGCAGCGATCATGGACCATGATGATGGATCACAATAGTATCAGTGGATCATGACAATGGATCGTGGATTATGGCGGCACCCAATCATGGTGGCAGCTGATCATGGACTAAAAAATATACAAGACTGCCTGTCAATATACCTATTACTCATGGCATCCATTGCACTTCTGTCCGTCCTGGAAGAGGGATCCCTCGCATGCGGCACTTCCTGAGGTTTCTACATTTATCCCTGTCAAAAGGTTTTTGTAGTTTTTCCTTACTCTTGTGAGGGTTGAGGGAAGAGGATGTCACACTTAACGAAGTCCAATAGGGCAATGCTCATAATATGGGCCATCCAAACAAACGATTGACTGATGAACCACCACCAGTGTGTAGACCCCGGGGGGTATTCCTGTTTGATGCTTTGCTCCACACCCTTCTACTCCCGATGACATCTCACAGGGGCCTAAAATGCCAAAGACTGTAAACATTCACATTACTTCTGTGCGTTTCTCAAAATAAACATTGTTAAATTGAGAATCAAGTCTCTCCTGATTGAACTACTGTTTTGACTGTTTTCTGTGCACTTAACTGATCCAACCTCAAAGTTTGTGCGATTACTTGGTAATTCCACCTCCTGGTGACCTTTATCTGTGCTGGGTTTGATTCCTCTTTCTATATCAGTGATGCCAGACAGCAGACGTTTCCTGTTTATCACATTGTATAAAAACCCTCCTTTTTAACTTTCTCGTTGTTGCACTCTGAGCCATGTTGCTGACTGTGTAACCCTCTGCAGAGCTAATAATTAAACCTCTAAGACAACTCCGGTCTGAGAAACTTATTATTTCAAATTTCGAGATTAATTTCCACGACAAGCACATACATCCGCCAAAGCCAAACAGTCCCCTTGAATTCAGTCGAGCTAAACCAAATTACGTACACTTATAGATATCAGTTCTCTTAATATGTCTGATCAGGTGTTATCGTTATGTTATTCCCTGGGAAATTGTCAAAAATGTTAAAGATAGTGTGCGGATGGATTCTTGCTTGACCCATGTCCCATCCATCCACCAAGTTTCGTGATAATCCGTCCAGTAGTTTTTGTGTAATTCTGCTGACAACAAACAAACAAACAAACTAGAAGGGCACTCAGTAGATCACATACCTCCACCAAGGCCAAACTGTCCCTGGATGAAATTTAAGTTCACAACATCCAGATTTATATTTGGACCTGCACCTAATTTTGCACACTCGTACAAAGCAGTCCCCAGATCATGTCTGATCTTTTTCATCAAGATCCATGAGTCTGTGAGAAATGAAGGAAAATGTTGAAAACGCCCAAATTCACAATGTTAAAAGAAGTGAAAGAAATTCCTGATCTGGATCCACACAGAAATGTAATGGGTCACTATGCATGATAAAACTGACAATGGATGTCACTGGTTGAAATGTTTTTTTCAATGAATGAACAGATTTCTTTGAAGGGAGGAGTGCAACGTAAAGATCAAATAACAGCGGATGACATTTCCCAATTGCTCAAAAGGATTTATTGTTTTTATTATATGGACACACCAAGTCTTATCACCATTTACTGGAATCACTGTGCTGCTGCTTGTATTGATTGTCTTGTGTACTATTTCAGTAAGTATTATTACTACAAGGTAAATGCTTGACTCAGCGTGAGGTGCTTCACTGTACTGAATGTGCAAAAAATGTTTTCATACCACTTGATGTTGGTAAGTGTGTTCTCAGAGTAACTGAAAGTGAGCGACAAAGCACTTCAAACAACCCCTTGAGGGTTAGATGCTATTCACAAAAGGGTGAAACATCATTGCTACGTAAATACAACCTTGACTGACCACATACTGAGAAAGGGTTTGCACAGCTCTCAGATGAATCATCTTAATAACTTAATTTATATAGGAACCTTCACAAACAGGGATCAGTAAAAGGAGTTTGACATCATTCCTACACTAATACAACTTTTCGTCACACCTTACTGAGAAAGTCTTTCTACAGCTCTTAGAATAATAGAACTGAATCAGCAAACCACACCCCCCTAGGGAGGTTGCTCTTCATTCTGTTAAGACAAATAATCAAATAATCAAAACTGAAAGTATAGAACACAGATCATCACTTTGGACTTGGGTTCATGTTCAGAGTTTCTTCCCGTTTGTTTATTGGACTGGCACATGGTAGTGATAGGAGGTTAGGTTTTAAATTGGCATTTGTTTGTCAGTTGGCAAGATTACACACAAACTATGAAACAGACTACGGTATGGCTCAGGGAGGAAACCTTTGCATTTCGATACTGATCCAGAAAAAGGAAGTTTTTCCAGATTTTCACTGATTTCTCAGAGAATAATTCAAATATCTTGGTGAAAAAAATCAGAGATGTTTAGGGGACTGATAAATATGAGTGTGTGTAATTCTGTGTAGATCCATAAAAAGATCTAGTGAATTTAAATGAAACAAATCGGACTGTTGGCATTGGTGAAGGTATGAATTCGACTGAGTGACATTCTAGTTGTTTTAGCGATGTCGCCTGATGATGACTGAAGGGGCCTTAACATGGTGCTTGACGTAATCAACTATTCCAGATGTTTCCCTGAGTTTTCGCATTTCTTCTGTCCAGGATACGTCCCCTAAACTTTCTGACAATCTAATTCCATTTTGATACACGTCTTCAACTTTCTTTGTGGGGTTTGAATGTTCTCCTTGTGTCTGTGTCGGTTTTCTCTTTGGCTTCAACCTCGATGCAACCCTCAAAGGATAAACAGCTTAGATGATGTAAGGATGGATGGTAAATGTACGATTGTGCAGCTTCACTATGACTCAATCATTGTTGCACGTAAAGACAAACACATAAAATATACACTTTTTATTCACGAACAATCCTTGAAAAAGTACAGTGATATGGGTTTGTAATGTAATTCAATCATTGTAAATCTATGAATTGATAAATTGGGATTCTGTAAATTCAGATTTGGTCTCTGGCAGCTCTCAGAGGGAGTGCTCCGTTCGTAAAAAATACAGATTTCCGACCCATAAAACTCTTTGAAACATATTATAAGACGACTGGTCCCATGTTTCTGAGCACAGGCAATTTAGTGTTGTAATCTTGAAGATTGCACAATCATATCCAGAGTCAGGGTTTGCAGATACAAAGTGCAAGGAAGTGCAACAAGTTCTTATGACGGGAAAAAGGGGGACATCTCTTGCCACTGGATAACTGACTGCCAGTAAATGGAAGTAGTTTGTCACTTTTTGACATAATCACATATCAGAAAGTTCACAAATCAGTATTGGTGCAACACTGCAACTGTCCACTATCAAACATGTTCACCCCTGACTGTGATTGGACAGTTTCCATGTCAGTCATCCAGGAGGCGTCCTGGCTCCACTCGCAGCAGCGCCGCCTCCACACTGTCCGTGTACCTGAGGACCACTGAACGCGGAGGAGACGCTGAGGGAGACAATAAGGGGAGAGAGAAGAGTGGGTAAATGACAGGAAAGAGAGGAGGTGATGTGAAGTGTCTGATACACAAAACCTCACCTTTCAGAGCGTGGGTGTATATAATGTGGCTGAGATACTCTGTGGCTGAAAAACTTAGTCCACTGCTCAACTCCATCACTAGTGCACCGTGATCAGACACCTGCACGCAAAACACACACACTGTTAGCACAAACATGGGTATACATGGACTTTATTACAGCCTATAGAGGCTGTGGTTAATGGAGAAATCGGTTGGGTAGGGGAGAGACACTTCTGCGACTGATGTGACTGATTATTCAAATGTCCCTAAGTCTCTAATCATCTTTTTAGACAGAGAATCATATTTCTCTGAAATATCTTCATGTGACCGTAAAGGAGAGGATTATGGTTAAAACATGATATCAAAATAATATAAAATGTAATTTTATACAGCAGTATCAATCATTATTGTGGAAAACTGAGAACCTTTTTTCCAGCATATCCAATGAATCAAATTCCTGAAAAACTAAAGCTCATGAATTGAAGCTAAAGTTTGGTAAATGCGATGTTGCATTTAATCAGTCCTGATTGGTAATTTGGAAAATAACTCACATTACCATAGATATTACAAAAATAAATACCAACCTCTGAATAAAACGTAATATAAAAATCTTCTAAGCATTTACTGTCCTCTCATGACAAATATCATTACACTTCCAAACCTTCCATGAACCAACACAGTGGATGCAGTGACTTTTTTTTCCACAGCGTTGAAGAATGAAGTTTAAACCTCATTAACTCAGGTTTTGTTGCATGATGAAGTCTGAGAAGGAGATGATGTGAGACTGTGTGGTGTGTTATAAATAATCACAGCAGGAAAATGATTGATTTTACTGTGTAGAAGTTTGTTTGGAGCTCTTGTTAGGTAAAGGCCCAGTTCAGACCTGTTCCTGCCTTAAGTCCAGTTCAGACCTGGTATTGATCAGATCTCACTTCACTGCTTTTTACTCAGCTGAGTACGCGGTCCTTCATGTGTGGCCCAGGAGTCGGTCAAAGGGGTCAAAGGCAGATCCAGTGCTTCAGGAGCCTACACAATCATTTTGTTAACTGTACTTACATCCAGTGAAGATGTCTTATTAGAAAATGACTCTCTCTTGTGCCTTTTGAGACAATAGCACCAAAGTTGTGGAACACCCGACCTACATCAAGTTTTGCTGATTCTGGGGAATCATTTAAAAAACACAAACCTGTAAAACTAGGCGGTCAGGTCCCTTAAGTTTACCAGATCTGTCTCTGTATGCACTTTACTGGACACTATATTGTTGTTTTGTATTGTGTGTGTTTGTCTTCTGTTTTCACTTTTTGTACGGTGTAACTGTTTTTTACTTTTTGGGCCCTGCAAAGCACATAATAACTCTGTAGAAGCGTCAAGCACTCACTCACACACGTTCCTGTAAAGAATATTACTGTACCTTTATCTGGGGTCTGGCCGTGTTGTACAGCAGCAGGACTCTAGATACAGCCACACCTCCGATAATACCGTACTGCACCTGCCAGAAGCTCAACAGGAACGTCACGACAAAAGGCAGCAGGTCCAGCTCTGTCGAGGTCACACGGTCAAGCACCCAGACTTCAAATAAACAGACACATCCACGAGAGAAATGTTAAGGCACAAAATTGAGGTAACACCTACTGCGTATCCTCCACATCTTAAGCACGACGTGGTAATCCACCATGGGAGCAACCGCACAGATGATCACAGCAGCCAGAGAAGCTTTGGGGATGTAGTAGAAGGCCGGCATGAGGAATGCCAGAGAGAGCAACACAATCACACCTGCAAAACACCACAGAGGGAAAGTCACATTTCATTAGTCATTAGTAGAGTACTACATGACGGCTTAGTACTCACAGGTCAGACCACAGCCTGTGAAGTTCTGTGATTGTATCTTTTCTACAGTTTGAATGTTACTATGTTGATCATTTCTGCCCATGGACAGACAGGTGGACAGATAGATAGACCAATGTGATATCACAGACAACCACAAGAGGGGGGAAGAGAGTTTAAGTGAGTGTTGACTCACTGGTGATGATCCCTCCAGCAGGAGTACACACACCAGTCTGGGAGTTCACTGCTGTCCTGGAGGTGAAGAGAAAAATATGACACCGTATATACGTGATAGCGCTCTCGCTCTCTTTCTTTCACTCACACGCACACACACAAACACATAAACACACACAAACTCACGCACACGTTCTCATACACACACACAAACACACCTCCCAAAGCAGCCGGTGACAGGGTACGCTGACACAAAGGAGCCCATGATGTTGGTCACACCAATTGCCAGCAGCTCCTGGTTGGCATCAATCCTGTAGTCGTTCTGACTGGCTGAGGACAAACAGGAAGCTCAAATCAGCCGACAGTTTGATCAAACACTCGTTCTTCAGCTGCCTGAATTCTAGTGCGAGTACAATGTGTAGAAAAGTGCTGTGAAAGTAATTCATTTCATTTTGAAAGCTTGGTGAAGTGTGGTGCATGTATGTTGGTTCTGAAACTTTAGTTTTGAAAGGGTGCACGTTGTGTACCAGGTAACTTCAGAGTGGGAAACACTGAAAAAGAGTGCTGCAGCTCTGAAGAAGGAAAACTCATATCCTCGTATAAATATTTCCAGCCAATCAAAACATTATGCATTATGCAAAACTTTAAAAAAAAGCAGATTTCAACCTTTCAACCACAGATTTTCAACCTGTGATTCCTGTAAATCATTGGATCCACACTGAAAACACGATTTCTAATACCATTTACCAAAAGCTTTGGCAATAGCGATGCTCTCCAACAGACCCATGAGGGGAATCACAGCGAGCCCTCCTCCAAAATCCTGCACCAGAGAGAAAAAAATGGCTGGTCAGCTGTATTTCTTGAAAACTTGAAAGAATATGGGAAGTGAAAGTTGAAAAAATAACTTCACAAAAAAAATCCACTGACTCAATCCTGGTACTGTCACATGCTGTTTACCTCTACGATCTCTCCAAAGGAGACGACGGTGCCGTTGGCTGTAGTGTCTGAGGTGGGTGAGGGCCTGAATGGCGGGAGCCCCTGGGAGGTTTTCCCAGTGATTGTGAACACGTGATAACCGTATGCATCCCACGAAAACGCTATGATGGAGGCAGCCACGACTACTAGAGCGTTACGCACTGAGCGAGACCGATAAGGAGGAGGACAAACAGAAGGCAAAGTGGACTGATTAATATGTTATCCTCTGTAAAAGTGATACATCACACAAACACACTCATGCAGGCCCTCACTTGTAGCAACAGCCCACACTAGTTTCCTGGAGAGTCTGGCATAGCGGGGCGCGTCGCCAGAGCCCAAACCCGTCTTCAGAAACATCAACATGACCAGCAGTGTGAGACACAGCAGACCCAGGAGCACGTCTCCGATCCTGGCCTCTGGGATCTTGGAGAAGGTGTAGTAAACCTCCAGTAGCTACATCTTATGGAGCAACTGTGACAGTCCATGAAATACCCACCAAAATTAATTTTATTCACCAATAAAATTCTCAAATTCTCAAATTCTGGCCTTGGCTGTCTCCTCCAGTTTATTTTGGGCACATATGGGAATGTCTCCAGCACAGCTCTGTTGATCAGAGGGGGGAAATCCTATGACGTGGTCACACAGCATTTTATAGTGTCAGAAACCCCTTCTGTGGACACATCAAGACCACCAATATTTGGCATCAACAGGTCCCACTATCTACACCATAGGCCTTCTTCCTCTGTGGGCATGGGGTCACAGTACCCACAGGGACACCACCAGTTTCCAAAGTTCCGCAGCCATGCAGCAGCTCATTGTCCCTCCTCTGCTGGATCTCTTTCTCGTCTTCGTCCATATATACTGACTCAAACAAGTGGGGATGACCATCAGCGTCATTGACATTGTCTAAATCAGAAAAAGCCACAATACTTCCTCTCTCATCTCTCACTCATGTTTCCACCTCCATCTTCCTGCAACAACTTAAGTCTCATGAGGCTTGAGAGTGAGAATTCCTGTTAAGTGAGACATGTGTAATGTTGCCATACTCTTAACAAAGACCCTGAATAATAATTTGAGCCTTTTATTGGGGAAGAAAAACACCTTTAGTACATATTTCCTGGACTGTTACAGTTGCCCCATAAAATTGCATCGTAGCCACTGCTGCCATGTCCTGGCTGCCAGCAGAAACGATCTACTGTTCCATTCATTTACACACACAGTTAGAAACACAGGGATCAGGTTGAAAAATACTGGAATTCACCTAAAAAGTAGAACTTTAAGGTTAGTCGTAAGATGTGACTTGTGGTTAGGTAAAGATTAGGATAAGGCATGAATTGTTCATGGTTAAGGTTAGCTATCAGGTTTTGGGTCAGCTTTCTACAAACAATGTAAGTCAATGGAAAGTCCCAAAAAAGATTTTTGTGAGCTCTTCAGGACTTTTCCCAGTATAAACACTGACTGGCACCAGTAAACCTCATAGGGACCGAAAACCCGGTGTTGGGACCTGGTATTTGTGAACTACAGTTCGGCCTACATGTGTAGTCAAAAGCCTAAGGCCGCATGTCCTTTGTTCTGGAGAAAGCTAGAGCCTCCAGAACTCAGTCTCCCAGGGTGCTTCAACGTCACACAGAGGTGTGAAAACCGACCGGGGGCACAAGTTTCAACTACTATTGGTCACTCTGGGCCCCATGACCTATGAGATCACCAAGCCAATATAAGGCCAGGTCTCCCTCTCTTCTTTGTCTTTCCATGCACCTCTCCGAGAGGAGCACGCCGCTCTTCCTCGATTCTCTTTCTACGCCACCTTCAAGAGGAGAAGGGTGTCCAGCCTCTTTCCGATTCCTCTTTCCACGAAACCCTCAATGGAGGAGAGGTGCAGCTTGCAGCTCATCTCAACAAGGAAACCTCCCAATCCAAGCTCTACCATACTTCAAGCAGCGCTGCAAGGGCCTGCCGAAGAACAGCAACTGAGCTGTATCGCACAGCAGAACCACAAAGGCAAGAACCACAACCAGCAAAATTACTTCACTGGACTTCGAACAACACGTCAACCCTTTTTTTCCCTTTCCATGGACGGGTAACACAACTGGGCTTAATAATTATACTAGGCTAAGCAAAGACTGTTTATTTGATTCCATTTGATGTTTATAAGTTTGATTTGTGTTGCTGTGATATTATGGTTACAAGTCATTTGAAAGTTAATGTTAGTTATGCTCTTCAGTCTTTCCTTGCATGTGTGGTATGCCCCAAAATATTTGATTTAATTACTCTAATAGTAATTTTTGAGATTATTCCCAATATAATACGTGATAGTCACGTGGGTTTATGTTTCATATGCATTATGGAGAGATCAGTAAATGTCAGCAGCACTCAGGTGGAACGCTTGGCACGGGAGCAGCCCACATGTCAGATGCAGTCTGGATGATGAACTGAATGCTCCGTGTCTTTATTGCTGCTGCATTCATGCTGTATTTTACAGACATACATTGTTGCTGTGGTACCAATCCTGGTCCCGTAACACATGCATCTAGTAACTTTCACTAATTTGGCACCAACACAGACACACGCATATCTCAGCACCCATCTCTCTGACCCCCGCTACATGTCATAAACATTCCAAAGGAGGGGGGGGGGGTATCTTTGGAGTGGCCAGCCGCCATTTTGGAAGCACGCTCACTCACACAGACACACCGACACAAATTGTGTGAACAGTGTTTTTATACTTTATTACCTTCATATAAATGTTTTTCTTTCACAAATGTTTTTTCATTAATGTTGCATAAGTGAATTTTGCCAACCTCTACACTGTCAAGAACTCTATATCCTTCAACTTAGCTAACTATCGATATGGTAATTTTGGTTATAGTTATTAATTTAATTGTTAATCAGAGTTCCAAATTTGTAGTTAGTACTTTTATGAGACTTAATCAACAAATAGGCTATCTTTTCCCTTCCTTTGAAGGGTGGTGCCCCGAGGTAACTTTAATCAATTAAAGTTCTTATTTAATATTAATATTTTTAATATTAATATTCAATATTTTATTTTGATAACCAAATTTATTGAATGCCGAAAGGCACACCATTTCATGGTATCACGTTTAATGCATTATTGCACAACACCGGTCAAGATAAGGCAAAACTTCATTTCAGACGTCTGTGGAACGTCCAAGCAAAGATAGCTGCGCAAACAAGTGTGTGTGTGTGTGTGTGTCACATGTACACATGCTCAGTATGGTAATGCCCCCGCTGACCTGCTGTCAAACCACAGAACCGCTGTTTCACGCTCACAGTCTAACAGGCACTTTGGGTTTTTTTGCATACAATTTGTACGCAGCGGTGGAGCAGGATAGGTTTACGTCCACTGCGTAACTTTTTCTTTCCTTTGACATTACTGACATTAACAAGTTTAACTCTTACACCACTGTCGCACTTGCTGGCATTGTTGTTGGACATGGCGGCGGCGGCTGCGGCCTTCTGTGCAGAAAAGTTACAAGCTGTTTTCTGTGAACCGAGGAACCTGGACTGCTCCAAAGCCTGGACCCGAGTGAGAAACGGTGGTCATACTGTGCCCCGCCCCCTCTGTGCCAGCAAGCCATGCTATTGGGCTCGAAGCCTGTCAATCAAAAAGTGGATCTAAAAGCCGCGCCCCTGCACACATTGGCCATCACCATGAGTTTCATAGAGATCAGAGCAGGAAGCTGAACTGTGACCTTCAACCAGAGCAGTCAGCAACTTTTTTATTTTAGCCCACACAAGCTCAGGAGCGTGTTAAAGGTTTAGTGTTTACAATTTAGTGACATCTAGTGGTGAAGTTTCATGTTGCAGCTGAATACCCCTCATCTCACCCTCCCCTTCCATCATGAGAGAGAACCTGTGGCTGCCTTCAGTTTGGACGACTGTAAAAACATCACTAGGATTTTACTATATTCAATTTCTGCCAATGGATCCCTTTCACCACGAGCGAGTGGGTGTGTTGATGATGTTTCTAACATGCAACAGATGCAAAAATTAAAACATAAAAAGAAAACAAATATATATCACGATGAAAAAGCAGTGACATACACGTAGAAGTGGCAACAAAGATGTCAAGAGGGCAAATACCTATGTCGATGTGCTGTAAACAAAAACACTTGATCCCCACAATGAAATGAATACATTAGGTCCTGCCTCCGCCTGCTGCACCACCCCTCACCTGAACGCTCCAGAGATTTCGGTGATGTTATGAATGCATCTGAGTGGAGAATCTTCTTCTGCATTGTGCATGTGTATAAGGCAAACTCAGGAAAAAGTCAGCACTCATACCACCAGAATAGAACAAAGGACGGCAGGGGTGAGTGAAACCTCAATATTTGGTTGGGAGATGACCACATCAGGATCACTAATATCAATCATGTAACCTGGATTTACTTTTGTTATGAGCAGAAAAGGTTGTATCACATTTATTCACACATCCCAGGATCAGGCCTTCATCTCTGCAGTAAATCTACCAGCAGAGAGTCTTCAGAAGAGCCAACAACACAACCAAAGACCTCACTCAGCATCACCTCCTCACACCAGTCTGAAATGCAGGACTCCAAGACTCCAAGACACATTTTACCCCCAGGCCATAAAACTGATTAACACCTCCAAACACTGCCACTGTCTTTCCTTAAAAAAAGGACAACTTGCGCTACTGATATTGTGTCTTTGCACAACAGACTATATGCACACTTGCTTTTGCACATTCCCTTTAACCACTGTTATTGTCTGCCTCAGTATGTATGGATGTATATTTATAATGTGCTTGATGAGTGGATATGAATGTGCATTTATTTAAAATATATATGAAAATAAACACAAAGAACAAGAAAAGTATTCTGACCTTGATTTTTATTTTCTTCAATAATTTCACAGCTCATTACACAGCTAGTACGAATCAGGAATACGAATGTGTGTTACGATTCAATTATGCAATGTAACATATGTTTTTTTATTATTGATTTATGAATAAAGAAATTCAAACACAAAATAATCTCACACTATAAAAAGAGTTTGTATTATTACTATATGTTACCAGCTCACTCAGGTGACTTGTACCCTGAAGATAAAGAAGAAAGAGGAAAAACATGGTGATTCATTCTGTATTGATCATTGTGTTGACACATCAATCCTGAGAACACATTGTTAATCATACTCACAAGTGATTGGTCCAATGGTGAGGGGCTTCAGAGGAGCAGAGCTGGAAACAGAGCGAGATGTCCTCCTTCTGCAAGACTATGAAAAGGAGGGGGAATAACAGATCCAATCAAAACCAGTGTAAAGCTGCAGAGACTATTGATTGATAATGCTAATGATAATGTGAAACGTGTGACGTACTGGGGCACAGCGGGAGCTCCTCTGGTCACACAGGCTGAGGCTGCAGTGGAGGTAAATGTCACTGTATTCACCGTTGATCAGGAGAAACAGGGCAGAGAAACGAGCCTGTCGGGATGAGCCGCTCTCAATCACTGCCACTTGTTGTCGGTCAGTGGGGCACCTGGCAGTGAGGATGGAGCATGTCATGAGGGCCATTATACATCACCTTATACAGTCTTTCCCCCCCATTTCCATTATAAACCACAAAGCACAATGATGAAGAGGGACACTTACTTGTTCTGGATGAAAAAGTATTCTGCGGTTTCATTGGGGTTTGATGAGTTAGAGGCGTAGCAGTTCTCCAGGACAACGACAAAGCTTGGGTCTCTGACTAATACAGAGATGCCCACCTGCAGAGGTGAGCCCACAGGGAGCGTGATCAAGCCAGATGGATAAGGCTGAGTGAAGTTGGAGGTGCGGAACAGAGACATGGAGGCTCTAGCTTTGCTACCTAAGCCTGAGAGGCCACCTGCAGACCTGTCAAAAATATAAGCCTTGTTATTATGATGACCTAAAATCCTACACAGGTGACATTGATGTGTCCTGGAGGTATAAAGCCACTGTGGCAAACAGCAATGCATGCTTACGCTGACATGATTGGTTAAAAGTAGCATAGACAAGACCAAATTTCACCAGGTTTGTCTTGACCATTGCACAACTGTAAAAAGTGAGTGATTGTCGTATTCAATAAAAAGGTACTTACGGCAGGACTGGTCTGATTGCCACATTCATGCTGGCGTCTGTGTCGAGGGGATACGCACAGGAGAAGGGAAGACTCACAGGATGTGAGAAGGTCACATTTCCTTGGTAGAGAAATAAACTGTTGGAGTAGATGGCGTGTGTACGGTTGGTCTGAAAGACAGAGAGTGGTTCAATTATTAGTCACTTGAAGCTCTATTACAGTTTGAGTGGTTTTGTCATACAGGCAGAAGATCTGGGTTTAAGATATTGTCTCTGCCAGTTCCTGCTAACCTGAGCTCCCTGCAGAGGAGTACATTTGGGAACCAATAGCTTACTCTTAATTATTGTAATAATAAATGAATGGACATGACTTTAAAATTGACAAAGTATTTACCCTCAGTGTGTTTCCACAGGCACCTGCCTGAGCATCCACCTCGTACCAAACTACATCATGATGCATTCTGACCCAGGAGCAGTTGCGAACTGCCAGGTTTCCGGAGAGTGGGTTCAAACCCATGGATAATATGGCAGCCATATTTAGCCCTATTTGGAGTTTATCACGTCCACAGATGAGCTGAGGAGGCTGGAGTGGAGGGTGTTGGACTAAAGAAAAAGTTTTAAAAAGTCAGTAAATAAAATGGTGCACAAAAGAAGATGAGATGGTAAATACCAGATGAGACCAAGACGAGAACTTCACTGTGTGCAACAAAATACTGTTGATTAGAGACACAGATGAAAGAGAGACTTCAACAGGATTTATGTAAAAACTCCATTGATATCAGCGTGATAAACATATTCCATATTTCTGTTCTATGCTGTTATCCTATGTTGTCTGACAGGGAGACTTCATTGGCTTTAAATCTACAAATAAGCATTTACCTTCACAGACGACACCAGCATCCTCACTGTGACCACAGTTGTGAGATCTAATCCCTTGGTGCTGGCACTCGGCCAGCTCTGATTCGCTGCCGGAGCAAGCGACATCGTCCAACCAGATGGGCCCTCTGCCCCGTCCAAAACGTGCACTTTGTGGTGCTGAACGAGCCCTGCCACAGCCCAGCTGTCTGCACACCACATTGGCATCAACAAGGTCCCAGTTGTCATCACACACCGTCCCCCACTGTCCACGGAGGAAGATCTCTAATCTGCCAGAGCAGGAGCTGTTTCCTCCATTGGCCAGGCGGACCTGTCCCTCGACTCCTGTGCTGTTGTCCACTGCTGTTGTTCCAGGGGTGCCAGATGTGAGCGAAGCAGAGGTGAAGGTCTTAGATCCTGGATCAGGTGTGGTTGGTGAATCTGTGGTGTGGTGCACTGCTGCTGTTTGAGAGGTGCCTTTCTGTCCTGGACCAGGAGTGGTCAAAGGAACTGCAACGTCTGTTCTGTTCACCTCTGTTGACAATGAAAAACATCAGTGTGCAACAATGAGTTTTTGTTAAATAAAATGTAAGTTGAATATTTAAACAAAAGGACAATATATTCTCTTTAAAGCTTACAATGGATGAAAATTGAATTTGTTGTTAAGAGAGTAAAGTTTCAGTACCTGCACAGTAGGCAATATGGCATTGGGTGGGCTTCACCAGTTTGTAGACGTAGTAGTTTCCATTGCAGAGTTTGACATTGATGGTGTGTGAACTAAAATAGCAGCAGCTGGAGCTCCAGTGATTACATACAGTCCGATTTACAATCACACCTGGCTGTGTGGGATGAGGCTCTGTTATCCATAGGGGAGCGTGTGTTCCACACCTGTTTATCTGAACACACCTCTCGGGAACGTGGGCACTGGTTTGATTCAGGAACAGTCGATACCAGCCTTGCCAGTTAACATCTCTGTCACAGCGTGGGTTCACATTCATTGTGTTATCTGTCGACCGCCAGTCATGGTGCAGCTCAGTGTAGCGCTCACAGGGGTCAGCACAGCGGGCAACCCCATTATTACTGATGCAGTCCATGCCTGTTGGGCAAACAGTGTTTTCACACCTGAACTTTACAGATTGGGAAGAGGGCCCAGATCTGGCGGTGGGGGAAGGCTCCATACATATGAAAGAGCCTGGTGTGTTGTGGCACACCTGAGGCGGCGCACACGGTGGGTCTGGGAGGGAGCACTCGTCAGTTTCTACACAGCCGCTGTCTGGTGACCAGTGATAACCTTGGCTACAGCACGAAGAGTCACTGCAGAGTTTTGTGTCGTAGCAGGTGAGACCGTCGCCTACGAAGCCATCTTTACAGACACAAGAGAGGACCGGGCCACTGAAAATGTCTCCTCTTTCCCGTGACTCCTGGCACATGGATTCATCGTGACATGAATCACAGCTGGAGACAAGTGTCCCTGTGAAAAGTACGAAGACAGTTTGATCCATGCTCTTGTAAAAGTTTATTCGCTTCTCCAAATGAAACCGTGAAAACCAAGATAGAGCTGATTCTAGAAATTTGTAAATAAAGCTTTAAGTACTCAAAAGGCACGAACTTCTGGCAAATACGAGTGTTATAATATGGGATATGTATTTAAGTGTGTATTTACAGACTTCAGTATTCATGATTGAAATTCAACAATGAATATTTATTATATCACCTCAATATTAACAGCTATGTACCACTTCAGATTGTCCAAAACATTTCCTTGTTCTTTCATTCTCATATGAAAGAACAAGAAAAGAACACTGAGTTCAGGGAACAAGGAAATGTGTTCAGTGTTCAGAACATTGAACACATTTCCTTGTTCAACAGTCAACAGGCAGAACATTGATATGCTGTTTTTGTTTTCTTTTTTGTAATAAAATAAAAAATAGGCCATGCCACACAGATTACGAAAAGGATGTTTATTTTTGACTTTTCTATGAGTCCACTTAAACAGAAAAGTGATGTATATTAACATCAGTGGATCTGTACAGTTGATAATTCTCACGTTAAAATGAGTTTAGAAATCAATGAAATTTGAAAGGACATTGTTTAAACTGAATGTGGTAGGTATTCTTTGCACCCTGCAAGAGTAATAGGGTTATAGGAAATAAGCAATTAATGCTCTCTTTTTATGTGATACATTTTAAATAAGTCCTAAGCTTCTATTCCATCACTCTGTGGAATTGAACAGACAGTTAGACTCTTGTCTTTTCTCATGAATGTCACTTTCAACTCTCTCTGAGGCTTCTAAGCCCCCCCTGCTAATAGGGTTATTTATTTGGTAGTTTTCCCTCAATCTTGTCAAAGGTTAAAGACAGAGGGTGTCACACCTTGCTAAGCCTTAAGAGGCAAATTGTTATTTGTGAATATGGGCTATAGAAATACAGTTTGATTGATTGATTAATGAACAGTTGGCAATTCTAAATATAGCATGTCCAGATACGTCAGAACCAGAAGCACAGACGGAGCTGGGAGGCTGATTTAAAGTTTTTTAAGGACAGATTAAAAACTTGATCACAGGGAAAATGTAAAATAAAAAGAGTCGTACTTGTGAGGTGTGGTCTGTGAACACATTCTGCGAATTTTAATTGTTCACCAAAATTTACTGTGAGATGAAATTTAACTCGAGATGACCGAAAGTCAGATTGACTTACCTGAAGTGTTCCCTGTAAAAAACTGCTAAATTAGGAGCAAGAGCAAACCCCCAGGTATCTCCATCATGGACCACATCCACGACACAAACCACTGTCCACGGAGGAAGATCTCTAATCTGCCAGAGCAGGAGCTGTTACCTCCATTGGCCAGGCGGACCTGTCCCTCGACTCCTGTGCTTTTGTCCACTGCTGTTGTTCCAGGGGTGCCAGATGTGAGCGAAGCAGAGGTGAAGGTCTGAGATCCTGGATCAGGTGTGGTTGGTGAAACTGTGGAGTTTGGTCCTGGTTGAACTGAAAGAAAAATCTATGTGAACCCACAACACAACAACAGCCTGCACCTCCATCAATATTAATGAGGAAAACATCTTTTTTATTATCTCTGACCAGGAGGTTATGTGTTCACACGTGTTTATATGTTTGTTTGTAAGCAAGATTACTCAAAAATTACCAAATAGATTTCCACAAAACTTGGTGGAAGAATGTGATATGGGTCAGGGAAGAAACACTTGTATTTAGGTGCAGATTCAGATCAGGGGTCACATCCAGGAGGGTTTTTTTCACTTTCTTTAACTGTGCGAAATAGGGCATTTTTCAACATTTTGATCTTTTCCCCAGGAAACAATTCATTGACCTTGATGAAATCCAATCTGGCACATTAAGGGAACTGATATCTTTGAATGTGTGAAAGTTGATGCAGCTCCAATTAATGTAAGGGGACTGTCAGTACTTGGTGGTGGTCTGTGCGCCACTGAGTGATGTTCTAGTTTGTTGGTGTATTTGTCAGCAGGATTATGCAAAAAACTACTGAACTGATTTCCACCAAACTTGGTGGAGAGCTGGGGCGTGGGCCTGGAAGAACCATGTACATTTTGGTGTGGATGCAGATTAAGGGTTGGATTCAGGATCGTTTTCCACTTTCTGTAACTATGTTTTGTACGACAGATCAATAATTTAGGTTATCAGACCACTTCCTTTTTTTCCTTTTATATTTCTACCATTAGAATCAGACAAATATGTGTGGGATTGACTGTAAGCGCAGGTACAGTATGTGCTCTACTGAGTGTCACTCAAGTTAAAGATATAATTGATGATGTTATCCTGAGGCACAAAACTCTATTTTACTTTCTTGACATAAACATTTACTGAGAGTTGACCAGCCTCACTGGTGAAGCAGCTACGAGAAACACATGCAACAAAATACTGTTGATTAGAGACACAGATGAAAGAGAGACTTCAGTAGGATTTCTATAAAAACTCCAGTGACATTAGCATGATGCACATGTTCCATATTTCTGTTCTATACTGTTATCCTATGTTGTCTGACAGGGAGACTTCATTGGCTTTAAATCTACAAATAAGCATTTACCTTCACAGACGACACCAGCATCCTCACTGTGACCACAGTTGTGAGATCCAATCCCTTGGTGCCGGCACTCGGCCAGCACTGATTCGCTGCCAGAGCAAGCGACATCGTCCAACCAGATGGGCCCTCTGCCCCGTCCAAAACGTGCACTTTGTGGTGCTGAACGAGCCCTGCCACAGCCCAGCTGTCTGCACACCACATTGGCATCATTCAGGTCCCAGTTGTCATCACACACCGTCCCCCACTGTCCATGGAGGAAGATCTCTAATCTGCCAGAGCAGGAGCTGTTTCCTCCATTGGCCAGGCGGACCTGTCCCTCGACTCCTGTGCTGTTGTCCACTGCTGTTGTTCCAGGGGTGCCAGATGTGAGCGAAGCAGAGGTGAAGGTCTTAGATCCTGGATCAGGTGTGGTTGGTGAATCTGTGGTGTGGTGCACTGCCGCTGTTTGAGAGGTGCCTTTCTGTCCTGGACCAGGAGTGGTCAAAGGAACTGCAACGTCTGTTCTGTTCACCTCTGTTGACAATGAAAAACATCAGTGTGCAACAATGAGTTTTTGTTAAATAAAATGTAAGTTGAATATTTAAACAAAAGGACAATATATTCTCTATAACGCTTACAATGGATGAAAATTGAATTTGTTGTTAAGAGAGTAAAGTTTCAGTACCTGCACAGTAGGCAAGATGGCATTTGCTCGGCTTCACCAGTTTGTAGACGTAGTAGTTTCCATTGCAGAGTTTGACATTGATGGTGTGTGAACTAAAATAGCAGCAGCTGGAGCTCCAGTGATTACATACAGTCCGATTTACAATCACACCTGGCTGTGTGGGATGAGGCTCTGTTATCCATAGGGGAGCGTGTGTTCCACACCTGTTTATCTGAACACACCTCTCGGGAACGTGGGCACTGGTTTGATTCAGGAACAGTCGATACCAGCCTTGCCAGTTAACATCTCTGTCACAGCGTGGGTTCACATTCATTGTGTTATCTGTCGACCGCCAGTCATGGTGCAGCTCAGTGTAGCGCTCACAGGGGTCAGCACAGCGGGCAACCCCATTATTACTGATGCAGTCCATGCCTGTTGGGCAAACAGTGTTTTCACACCTGAACTTTACAGATTGGGAAGAGGGCCCAGATCTGGCGGTGGGGGAAGGCTCCATACATATGAAAGAGCCTGGTGTGTTGTGGCACACCTGAGGCGGCGCACACGGTGGGTCTGGCAGGGAGCACTCGTCAGTTTCTACACAGCCGCTGTCTGGTGACCAGTGATAACCTTGGCTACAGCACGAAGAGTCACTGCAGAGTTTTGTGTCGTAGCAGGTGAGACCGTCGCCTACGAAGCCATCTTTACAGACACAAGAGAGGACCGGGCCACTGAAAATGTCTCCTCTTTCCCGTGACTCCTGGCACATGGATTCATCGTGACATGAATCACAGCTGGAGACAAGTGTCCCTGTGAAAAGTACGAAGACAGTTTGATCCATGCTCTTGTAAAAGTTTATTCGCTTCTCCAAATGAAACCGTGAAAACCAAGATAGAGCTGATTCTAGAAATTTGTAAATAAAGCTTTAAGTACTCAAAAGGCACGAACTTCTGGCAAATACGAGTGTTATAATATGGGATATGTATTTAAGTGTGTATTTACAGACTTCAGTATTCATGATTGAAATTCAACAATGAATATTTATTATATCACCTCAATATTAACAGCTATGTACCACTTCAGATTGTCCAAAACATTTCCTTGTTCTTTCATTCTCATATGAAAGAACAAGAAAAGAACACTGAGTTCAGGGAACAAGGAAATGTGTTCAGTGTTCAGAACATTGAACACATTTCCTTGTTCAACAGTCAACAGGCAGAACATTGATATGCTGTTTTTGTTTTCTTTTTTGTAATAAAATAAAAAATAGGCCATGCCACACAGATTACGAAAAGGATGTTTATTTTTGACTTTTCTATGAGTCCACTTAAACAGAAAAGTGATGTATATTAACATCAGTGGATCTGTACAGTTGATAATTCTCACGTTAAAATGAGTTTAGAAATCAATGAAATTTGAAAGGACATTGTTTAAACTGAATGTGGTAGGTATTCTTTGCACCCTGCAAGAGTAATAGGGTTATAGGAAATAAGCAATTAATGCTCTCTTTTTATGTGATACATTTTAAATAAGTCCTAAGCTTCTATTCCATCACTCTGTGGAATTGAACAGACAGTTAGACTCTTGTCTTTTCTCATGAATGTCACTTTCAACTCTCTCTGAGGCTTCTAAGCCCCCCCTGCTAATAGGGTTATTTATTTGGTAGTTTTCCCTCAATCTTGTCAAAGGTTAAAGACAGAGGGTGTCACACCTTGCTAAGCCTTAAGAGGCAAATTGTTATTTGTGAATATGGGCTATAGAAATACAGTTTGATTGATTGATTAATGAACAGTTGGCAATTCTAAATATAGCATGTCCAGATACGTCAGAACCAGAAGCACAGACGGAGCTGGGAGGCTGATTTAAAGTTTTTTAAGGACAGATTAAAAACTTGATCACAGGGAAAATGTAAAATAAAAAGAGTCGTACTTGTGAGGTGTGGTCTGTGAACACATTCTGCGAATTTTAATTGTTCACCAAAATTTACTGTGAGATGAAATTTAACTCGAGATGACCGAAAGTCAGATTGACTTACCTGAAGTGTTCCCTGTAAAAAACTGCTAAATTAGGAGCAAGAGCAAACCCCCAGGTATCTCCATCATGGACCACATCCACGACACAAACCACTGTCCACGGAGGAAGATCTCTAATCTGCCAGAGCAGGAGCTGTTACCTCCATTGGCCAAGCGGACCTGTCCCTCGACTCCTGTGCTGTTGTCCACTGCTGTTGTTCCAGGGGTGCCAGATGTGAGCGAAGCAGAGGTGAAGGTCTTAGATCCTGGATCAGGTGTGGTTGGTGAAACTGTGGAGTTTGGTCCTGGTTGAACTGAAAGAAAAATCTATGTGAACCCACAACACAACAACAGCCTGCACCTCCATCAATATTAATGAGGAAAACATCTTTTTTATTATCTCTGACCAGGAGGTTATGTGTTCACACGTGTTTATATGTTTGTTTGTAAGCAAGATTACTCAAAAATTACCAAATAGATTTCCACAAAACTTGGTGGAAGAATGTGATAAGGTTCAGGGAAGAAACACTTGTATTTAGGTGCAGATTCAGATCAGGGGTCACATCCAGGAGGGTTTTTTTCACTTTCTTTAACTGTGCGAAATAGGGCATTTTTCAACATTTTGATCTTTTCCCCAGGAAACAATTCATTGACCTTGATGAAATCCAATCTGGCACATTAAGGGAACTGATATCTTTGAATGTGTGAAAGTTGATGCAGCTCCAATTAATTTAAGGGGACTGTCAGTCCTTGGTGGTGGTCTGTGCGCCACTGAGTGATGTTCTAGTTTGTTAGTGTATTTGTCAGCAGGATTATGCAAAAAACTACTGAACTGATTTCCACCAAACTTGGTGGAGAGCTGGGGCGTGGGCCTGGAAGAACCATGTACATTTTGGTGTGGATGCAGATTAAGGGTTGGATTCAGGATCGTTTTCCACTTTCTGTAACTATGTTTTGTACGACAGATCAATAATTTAGGTTATCAGACCACTTCCTTTTTTTCCTTTTATATTTCGACCATTAGAATTAGACAAATATGTGTGGGATTGACTGTAAGCGCAGGTACAGTATGTGCTCTACTGAGTGTCACTCGAGTTAAAGATATAATTGATGATGTTATCCTGAGGCACAAAACTCTATTTTACTTTCTTGACATAAACATTTACTGAGAGTTGACCAGCCTCACTGGTGAAGCAGCTACGAGAAACACATGCAACAAAATACTGTTGATTAGAGACACAGATGAAAGAGAGACTTCAGTAGGATTTCTATAAAAACTCCAGTGACATTAGCATGATGCACATGTTCCATATTTCTGTTCTATACTGTTATCCTATGTTGTCTGACAGGGAGACTTCATTGGCTTTAAATCTACAAATAAGCATTTACCTTCACAGACGACACCAGCATCCTCACTGTGACCACAGTTGTGAGATCCAATCCCTTGGTGCCGGCACTCGGCCAGCACTGATTCGCTGCCAGAGCAAGCGACATCGTCCAACCAGATGGGCCCTCTGCCCCGTCCAAAACGTGCACTTTGTGGTGCTGAACGAGCCCTGCCACAGCCCAGCTGTCTGCACACCACATTGGCATCATTCAGGTCCCAGTTGTCATCACACACCGTCCCCCACTGTCCATGGAGGAAGATCTCTAATCTGCCAGAGCAGGAGCTGTTTCCTCCATTGGCCAGGCGGACCTGTCCCTCGACTCCTGTGCTGTTGTCCACTGCTGTTGTTCCAGGGGTGCCAGATGTGAGCGAAGCAGAGGTGAAGGTCTTAGATCCTGGATCAGGTGTGGTTGGTGAATCTGTGGTGTGGTGCACTGCCGCTGTTTGAGAGGTGCCTTTCTGTCCTGGACCAGGAGTGGTCAAAGGAACTGCAACGTCTGTTCTGTTCACCTCTGTTGACAATGAAAAACATCAGTGTGCAACAATGAGTTTTTGTTAAATAAAATGTAAGTTGAATATTTAAACAAAAGGACAATATATTCTCTATAACGCTTACAATGGATGAAAATTGAATTTGTTGTTAAGAGAGTAAAGTTTCAGTACCTGCACAGTAGGCAAGATGGCATTTGCTCGGCTTCACCAGTTTGTAGACGTAGTAGTTTCCATTGCAGAGTTTGACATTGATGGTGTGTGAACTAAAATAGCAGCAGCTGGAGCTCCAGTGATTACATACAGTCCGATTTACAATCACACCTGGCTGTGTGGGATGAGGCTCTGTTATCCATAGGGGAGCGTGTGTTCCACACCTGTTTATCTGAACACACCTCTCGGGAACGTGGGCACTGGTTTGATTCAGGAACAGTCGATACCAGCCTTGCCAGTTAACATCTCTGTCACAGCGTGGGTTCACATTCATTGTGTTATCTGTCGACCGCCAGTCATGGTGCAGCTCAGTGTAGCGCTCACAGGGGTCAGCACAGCGGGCAACCCCATTATTACTGATGCAGTCCATGCCTGTTGGGCAAACAGTGTTTTCACACCTGAACTTTACAGATTGGGAAGAGGGCCCAGATCTGGCGGTGGGGGAAGGCTCCATACATATGAAAGAGCCTGGTGTGTTGTGGCACACCTGAGGCGGCGCACACGGTGGGTCTGGGAGGGAGCACTCGTCAGTTTCTACACAGCCGCTGTCTGGTGACCAGTGATAACCTTGGCTACAGCACGAAGAGTCACTGCAGAGTTTTGTGTCGTAGCAGGTGAGACCGTCGCCTACGAAGCCATCTTTACAGACACAAGAGAGGACCGGGCCACTGAAAATGTCTCCTCTTTCCCGTGACTCCTGGCACATGGATTCATCGTGACATGAATCACAGCTGGAGACAAGTGTCCCTGTGAAAAGTACGAAGACAGTTTGATCCATGCTCTTGTAAAAGTTTATTCGCTTCTCCAAATGAAACCGTGAAAACCAAGATAGAGCTGATTCTAGAAATTTGTAAATAAAGCTTTAAGTACTCAAAAGGCACGAACTTCTGGCAAATACGAGTGTTATAATATGGGATATGTATTTAAGTGTGTATTTACAGACTTCAGTATTCATGATTGAAATTCAACAATGAATATTTATTATATCACCTCAATATTAACAGCTATGTACCACTTCAGATTGTCCAAAACATTTCCTTGTTCTTTCATTCTCATATGAAAGAACAAGAAAAGAACACTGAGTTCAGGGAACAAGGAAATGTGTTCAGTGTTCAGAACATTGAACACATTTCCTTGTTCAACAGTCAACAGGCAGAACATTGATATGCTGTTTTTGTTTTCTTTTTTGTAATAAAATAAAAAATAGGCCATGCCACACAGATTACGAAAAGGATGTTTATTTTTGACTTTTCTATGAGTCCACTTAAACAGAAAAGTGATGTATATTAACATCAGTGGATCTGTACAGTTGATAATTCTCACGTTAAAATGAGTTTAGAAATCAATGAAATTTGAAAGGACATTGTTTAAACTGAATGTGGTAGGTATTCTTTGCACCCTGCAAGAGTAATAGGGTTATAGGAAATAAGCAATTAATGCTCTCTTTTTATGTGATACATTTAAAATAAATCCTAAGCTTCTATTCCATCACTCTGTGGAATTGAACAGACAGTTAGACTCTTGTCTTTTCTCATGAATGTCACTTTCAACTCTCTCTGAGGCTTCTAAGCCCCCCCTGCTAATAGGGTTATTTATTTGGTAGTTTTCCCTCAATCTTGTCAAAGGTTAAAGACAGAGGGTGTCACACCTTGCTAAGCCTTAAGAGGCAAATTGTTATTTGTGAATATGGGCTATAGAAATACAGTTTGATTGATTGATTAATGAACAGTTGGCAATTCTAAATATAGCATGTCCAGATACGTCAGAACCAGAAGCACAGACGGAGCTGGGAGGCTGATTTAAAGTTTTTTAAGGACAGATTAAAAACTTGATCACAGGGAAAATGTAAAATAAAAAGAGTCGTACTTGTGAGGTGTGGTCTGTGAACACATTCTGCGAATTTTAATTGTTCACCAAAATTTACTGTGAGAGGAAATTTAACTCGAGATGACCGAAAGTCAGATTGACTTACCTGAAGTGTTCCCTGTAAAAAACTGCTAAATTAGGAGCAAGAGCAAACCCCCAGGTATCTCCATCATGGACCACATCCACGACACAAACCACTGTCCACGGAGGAAGATCTCTAATCTACCAGAGCAGGAGCTGTTACCTCCATTGGCCAGGCGGACCTGTCCCTCGACTCCTGTGCTTTTGTCCACTGCTGTTGTTCCAGGGGTGCCAGATGTGAGCGAAGCAGAGGTGAAGGTCTGAGATCCTGGATCAGGTGTGGTTGGTGAAACTGTGGAGTTTGGTCCTGGTTGAACTGAAAGAAAAATCTATGTGAACCCACAAGACAACAACAGCCTGCACCTCCATCAATATTAATGAGGAAAACATCTTTTTTATTATCTCTGACCAGGAGGTTATGTGTTCACACGTGTTTATATGTTTGTTTGTAAGCAAGATTACTCAAAAACTACAGAAAAGATTTCCACAAAACTTGGTGGAAGAATGTGATATGGGTCAGGGAAGAAACACTTGTATTTAGGTGCAGATTCAGATCAGGGGTCACATCCAGGAGGGTTTTTTTCACTTTCTTTAACTGTGCGAAATAGGGCATTTTTCAACATTTTGATCTTTTCCCCAGGAAACAATTCATTGACCTTGATGAAATCCAATCTGGCACATTAAGGGAACTGATATCTTTGAATGTTTGAAAGTTGATGCAGCTCCAATTAATTTAAGGGGACTGTCAGTCCTTGGTGGTGGTCTGTGCGCCACTGAGTGATGTTCTAGTTTGTTGGTGTATTTGTCAGCAGGATTATGCAAAAAACTACTGAACTGATTTCCACCAAACTTGGTGGGGAGCTGGGGCGTGGGCCTGGAAGAACCATGTACATTTTGGTGTGGATGCAGATTAAGGGTTGGATTCAGGATCGTTTTCCACTTTCTGTAACTATGTTTTGTACGACAGATCAATAATTTAGGTTATCAGACCACTTCCTTTTTTTCTTTTACATTTTTAACATTAGAATTAGACAAATATGTGTGGGATTGACTGTAAGCGCAGGTACAGTATGTGCTCTACTGAGTGTCACTCAAGTTAAAGATATAATTGATGATGTTATCCTGAGGCACAAAACTCTATTTTACTTTCTTGACATAAACATTTACTGAGAGTTGACCAGCCTCACTGGTGAAGCAGCTACGAGAAACACATGCAACAAAATACTGTTGATTAGAGACACAGATGAAAGAGAGACTTCAATAGGATTTCTATAAAAACTCCAGTGACATTAGCATGATGCACATGTTCCATATTTCTGTTCTATACTGTTATCCTATGTTGTCTGACAGGGAGACTTCATTGGCTTTAAATCTACAAAGAAGCATTTACCTTCACAGACGACACCAGCATCCTCACTGTGACCACAGTTGTGAGATCCAATCCCTTGGTGCCGGCACTTGGCCAGCTCTGATTCGCTGCCGGAGCAAGCGACATCGTCCAACCAGATGGGCCCTCTGCCCCGTCCAAAACGTGCACTTTGTGGTGCTGAACGAGCCCTGCCACAGCCCAGTTGTCTGCACACCACATTGGCATCGTTCAGGTCCCAGGAATCGTCACACACTGTCCCCCACTGTCCAGCATGGTAGATCTCCACTCTGCCAGAGCAGCGGTTGTCAGAGTTGACCAGCCTCACTGGTGAAGCAGCTACGAGAAACACATGCAACAAAATACTGTTGATTAGAGACACAGATGAAAGAGAGACTTCAATAAGACAAGGATTTCTATAAAAACTACAAATAAGCATTTACCTTCACAGAGGACACCAGCATCCTCACTGTGACCACAGTTGTGAGATCCAATCCCTTGGTGCCGGCACTCGGCCAGCTTTGATTCGCTGCCGGAGCAAGTGACATCGTCCAACCAGATGGGTCCACTGCCCTGTCCAAAACGTGCACTTTGTGGTGCTGAACGAGCCCTGCCACAACCCAGCTGCCTGCACACCACCTGAGCATCAACCAGGTCCCAGTTGTCATCACACACCGTCCCCCACTGTCCATGGAGGAAGATCTCTACTCTGCCAGAGCAGGAGCTGATTCCTCCATTGGCCAGGCGGACCTGTCCCTCGACTCCTGTGCTGTTGTCCACTGCTGTTGTTCCAGGGGTGCCAGATGTGAGCGAAGCAGAGGTGAAGGTCTGAGATCCTGGATCAGGTGTGGTTGGTGAAACTGTGGAGTTTGGTCCTGGTTGAACTGAAAGAAAAATCTATGTGAACCCACAAGACAACAACAGCCTGCACCTCCATCAATATTAATGAGGAAAACATCTTTTTTATTATCTCTGACCAGGACGTTATGTGTTCACACGTGTTTATATGTTTGTTTGTAAGCAAGATTACTCAAAAACTACCAAATAGATTTCCACAAAACTTGGTGGAAGAATGTGATATGGGCCAGGGAAGAAACACTTGTATTTTGGTGCAGATTCAGATCAGGGGTCACATCCAGGAGGGTTTTTTTCACTTTCTTTAACTGTGTGAAATAGGGCATTTTTCAACATTTTGACCATTTACCCAGGAAACAATTCATTGACCTTGATGAAATCCAATCTGGCACATTAAGGGAACTGATATCTTTGAATGTTTGAAAGTTGATGCAGCTCCAATTAATTTAAGGGGACTGTCAGTCCTTGGTGGTGGTCTGTGCGCCACTGAGTGATGTTCTAGTTTGTTGGTGTATTTGTCAGCAGGATTATGCAAAAAACTACAGAACTGATTTCCACCAAACTTGGTGGAGAGCTGGGGCGTGGGCCTGGAAGAACCATATACATTTTGGTGTGGATGCAGATTAAGGGTTGGATTCAGGATCGTTTTCCACTTTCTGTAACTATGTTTTGTACGACAGATCAATAATTTAGGTTATCAGACCACTTCCTTTTTTTCCTTTTATATTTCTACCATTAGAATTAGACAAATATGTGTGGGATTGACTGTAAGTGGAGGTACAGTATGTGCTCTACTGAGTGTCACTCGAGTTAAAGATATAATTGATGATGTTATCCTGAGGCACAAAACTCTATTTTACTTTCTTGACATAAACATTTACTGAGAGTTGACCAGCCTCACTGGTGAAGCAGCTACAAGAAACACATGCAACAAAATACTGTTGATTAGAGACACAGATGAAAGAGAGACTTCAATAGGATTTCTATAAAAACTCCAGTGACATTAGCATGATGCACATGTTCCATATTTCTGTTCTATACTGTTATCCTATGTTGTCTGACAGGGAGACTTCATTGGCTTTAAATCTACAAAGAAGCATTTACCTTCACAGACGACACCAGCATCCTCACTGTGACCACAGTTGTGAGATCCAATCCCTTGGTGCCGGCACTCGGCCAGCTTTGATTCGCTGCCGGAGCAAGCGACATCGTCCAACCAGATGGGCCCTCTGCCCTGTCCAAAACGTGCACTTTGTGGTGCTGAACGAGCCCTGCCACAGCCCAGTTGTCTGCACACCACATTGGCATCGTTCAGGTCCCAGGAATCGTCACACACTGTCCCCCACTGTCCAGCATGGTAGATCTCCACTCTGCCAGAGCAGCGGTTGTCAGAGTTGACCAGCCTCACTGGTGAAGCAGCTACGAGAAACACATGCAACAAAATACTGTTGATTAGAGACACAGATGAAAGAGAGACTTCAATAAGACAAGGATTTCTATAAAAACTACAAATAAGCATTTACCTTCACAGACGACACCAGCATCCTCACTGTGACCACAGTTGTGAGATCCAATCCCTTGGTGCCGGCACTCGGCCAGCTTTGATTCGCTGCCGGAGCAAGTGACATCGTCCAACCAGATGGGTCCACTGCCCTGTCCAAAACGTGCACTTTGTGGTGCTGAACGAGCCCTGCCACAACCCAGCTGCCTGCACACCACCTGAGCATCAACCAGGTCCCAGTTGTCATCACACACCGTCCCCCACTGTCCATGGAGGAAGATCTCTACTCTGCCAGAGCAGGAGCTGATTCCTCCATTGGCCAGGCGGACCTGTCCCTCGACTCCTGTGCTGTTGTCCACTGCTGTTGTTCCAGGGGTGCCAGATGTGAGCGAAGCAGAGGTGAAGGTCTGAGATCCTGGATCAGGTGTGGTTGGTGAAACTGTGGAGTTTGGTCCTGGTTGAACTGAAAGAAAAATCTATGTGAACCCACAAGACAACAACAGCCTGCACCTCCATCAATATTAATGAGGAAAACATCTTTTTTATTATCTCTGACCAGGACGTTATGTGTTCACACGTGTTTATATGTTTGTTTGTAAGCAAGATTACTCAAAAACTACCGAATAGATTTCCACAAAACTTGGTGGAAGAATGTGATATGGGCCAGGGAAGAAACACTTGTATTTTGGTGCAGATTCAGATCAGGGGTCACATCCAGGAGGGTTTTTTTCACTTTCTTTAACTGTGTGAAATAGGGCATTTTTCAACATTTTGATCTTTTCCCCAGGAAACAATTCATTGACCTTGATGAAATCCAATCTGGCACATTAAGGGAACTGATATCTTTGAATGTTTGAAAGTTGATGCAGCTCCAATTAATTTAAGGGGACTGTCAGTCCTTGGTGGTGGTCTGTGCGCCACTGAGTGATGTTCTAGTTTGTTGGTGTATTTGTCAGCAGGATTATGCAAAAAACTACTGAACTGATTTCCACCAAACTTGGTGGAGAGCTGGGGCGTGGGCCTGGAAGAACCATATACATTTTGGTGTGGATGCAGATTAAGGGTTGGATTCAGGATCGTTTTCCACTTTCTGTAACTATGTTTTGTACGACAGATCAATAATTTAGGTTATCAGACCACTTCCTTTTTTTCCTTTTATATTTCTACCATTAGAATTAGACAAATATGTGTGGGATTGACTGTAAGTGGAGGTACAGTATGTGCTCTACTGAGTGTCACTCGAGTTAAAGATATAATTGATGATGTTATCCTGAGGCACAAAACTCTATTTTACTTTCTTGACATAAACATTTACTGAGAGTTGACCAGCCTCACTGGTGAAGCAGCTACGAGAAACACATGCAACAAAATACTGTTGATTAGAGACACAGATGAAAGAGAGACTTCAATAGGATTTCTATAAAAACTCCAGTGACATTAGCATGATGCACATGTTCCATATTTCTGTTCTATACTGTTATCCTATGTTGTCTGACAGGGAGACTTCATTGGCTTTAAATCTACAAAGAAGCATTTACCTTCACAGACGACACCAGCATCCTCACTGTGACCACAGTTGTGAGATCCAATCCCTTGGTGCCGGCACTCGGCCAGCTTTGATTCGCTGCCGGAGCAAGCGACATCGTCCAACCAGATGGGCCCTCTGCCCTGTCCAAAACGTGCACTTTGTGGTGCTGAACGAGCCCTGCCACAGCCCAGTTGTCTGCACACCACATTGGCATCGTTCAGGTCCCAGGAATCGTCACACACTGTCCCCCACTGTCCAGCATGGTAGATCTCCACTCTGCCAGAGCAGCGGTTGTCAGAGTTGACCAGCCTCACTGGTGAAGCAGCTACGAGAAACACATGCAACAAAATACTGTTGATTAGAGACACAGATGAAAGAGAGACTTCAATAAGACAAGGATTTCTATAAAAACTACAAATAAGCATTTACCTTCACAGAGGACACCAGCATCCTCACTGTGACCACAGTTGTGAGATCCAATCCCTTGGTGCCGGCACTCGGCCAGCTTTGATTCGCTGCCGGAGCAAGTGACATCGTCCAACCAGATGGGTCCACTGCCCTGTCCAAAACGTGCACTTTGTGGTGCTGAACGAGCCCTGCCACAACCCAGCTGCCTGCACACCACCTGAGCATCAACCAGGTCCCAGTTGTCATCACACACCGTCCCCCACTGTCCATGGAGGAAGATCTCTACTCTGCCAGAGCAGGAGCTGATTCCTCCATTGGCCAGGCGGACCTGTCCCTCGACTCCTGTGCTGTTGTCCACTGCTGTTGTTCCAGGGGTGCCAGATGTGAGCGAAGCAGAGGTGAAGGTCTGAGATCCTGGATCAGGTGTGGTTGGTGAAACTGTGGAGTTTGGTCCTGGTTGAACTGAAAGAAAAATCTATGTGAACCCACAAGACAACAACAGCCTGCACCTCCATCAATATTAATGAGGAAGACATCTTTTTTATTATCTCTGACCAGGAGGTTATGTGTTCACACGTGTTTATATGTTTGTTTGTTTGTAAGCAAGATTACTCAAAAACTACCGAATAGATTTCCACAAAACTTGGTGGAAGAATGTGATATGGGTCAGGGAAGAAACACTTGTATTTAGGTGCAGATTCAGATCAGGGGTCACATCCAGGAGGGTTTTTTTCACTTTCTTTAACTGTGTGAAATAGGGCATTTTTCAACATTTTGATCTTTTCCCCAGGAAACAATTCATTGACCTTGATGAAATCCAATCTGGCACATTAAGGGAACTGATATCTTTGAATGTTTGAAAGTTGATGCAGCTCCAATTAATTTAAGGGGACTGTCAGTCCTTGGTGGTGGTCTGTGCGCCACTGAGTGATGTTCTAGTTTGTTGGTGTATTTGTCAGCAGGATTATGCAAAAAACTACTGAACTGATTTCCACCAAACTTGGTGGAGAGCTGGGGCGTGGGCCTGGAAGAACCATATACATTTTGGTGTGGATGCAGATTAAGGGTTGGATTCAGGATCGTTTTCCACTTTCTGTAACTATGTTTTGTACGACAGATCAATAATTTAGGTTATCAGACCACTTCCTTTTTTTCTTTTATGTTTTTACCATTAGAATTAGGCAAATATGTGTGGGATTGACTGTAAGCGCAGGTACAGTATGTGCTCTACTGAGTGTCACTCGAGTTAAAGATATAATTGATGATGTTATCCTGAGGCACAAAACTCTATTTTACTTTCTTGACATAAACATTTACTGCACATTTGATGTATTGTGCCACAAAATAACAATATATGTTGAAATGTATCAGTGAGGCAATTTTCCAGTCAAATGTGAGAAATAACAACTGGACCCAACTTTAAAGATATATAAACATGTACTGTAACAGATGATGCTGGCATCTTCATTATGTCCACAGTTGTGGACCCCGAACCCTTGATGTCTGCAGTCTGTTATCGATGGTTCCCTTCCTGAACAAATGACGTCGTCCAACCAGATGGGTCCACTGCCCTGTCCAAAAGCAGCATTTTGCAGTGCTGAACGAGCCCTGCCACAGCCCAGCTGTCTGCACACCACATTGGCATCGTTCAGGTCCCAGGAATCGTCACACACTGTCCCCCACTGTCCAGCATGGTAGATCTCCACTCTGCCAGAGCAGCGGTTGTCAGAGTTGACCAGCCTCACTGGTGAAGCAGCTACGAGAAACACATGCAACAAAATACTGTTGATTAGAGACACAGATGAAAGAGAGACTTCAATAAGACAAGGATTTCTATAAAAACTACAAATAAGCATTTACCTTCACAGAGGACACCAGCATCCTCACTGTGACCACAGTTGTGAGATCCAATCCCTTGGTGCCGGCACTCGGCCAGCTTTGATTCGCTGCCGGAGCAAGTGACATCGTCCAACCAGATGGGTCCACTGCCCTGTCCAAAACGTGCACTTTGTGGTGCTGAACGAGCCCTGCCACAACCCAGCTGCCTGCACACCACCTGAGCATCAAGCAGGTCCCAGTTGTCATCACACACCGTCCCCCACTGTCCATGGAGGAAGATCTCTACTCTGCCAGAGCAGGAGCTGATTCCTCCATTGGCCAGGCGGACCTGTCCCTCGACTCCTGTGCTGTTGTCCACTGCTGTTGTTCCAGGGGTGCCAGATGTGAGCGAAGCAGAGGTGAAGGTCTGAGATCCTGGATCAGGTGTGGTTGGTGAAACTGTGGAGTTTGGTCCTGGTTGAACTGAAAGAAAAATCTATGTGAACCCACAAGACAACAACAGCCTGCACCTCCATCAATATTAATGAGGAAAACATCTTTTTTATTATCTCTGACCAGGACGTTATGTGTTCACACGTGTTTATATGTTTGTTTGTAAGCAAGATTACTCAAAAACTACCGAATAGATTTCCACAAAACTTGGTGGAAGAATGTGATATGGGCCAGGGAAGAAACACTTGTATTTTGGTGCAGATTCAGATCAGGGGTCACATCCAGGAGGGTTTTTTTTCACTTTCTTTAACTGTGCGAAATAGGGCATTTTTCAACATTTTGATCTTTTCCCCAGGAAACAATTCATTGACCTTGATGAAATCCAATCTGGCACATTAAGGGAACTGATATCTTTGAATGTTTGAAAGTTGATGCAGCTCCAATTTATTTAAGGGGACTGTCAGTCCTTGGTGGTGGTCTGTGCGCCACTGAGTGATGTTCTAGTTTGTTGGTGTATTTGTCAGCAGGATTATGCAAAAAACTACTGAACTGATTTCCACCAAACTTGGTGGAGAGCTGGGGCGTGGGCCTGGAAGAACCATATACATTTTGGTGTGGATGCAGATTAAGGGTTGGATTCAGGATCGTTTTCCACTTTCTGTAACTATGTTTTGTACGACAGATCAATAATTTAGGTTATCAGACCACTTCCTTTTTTTCCTTTTATATTTCTACCATTAGAATTAGACAAATATGTGTGGGATTGACTGTAAGTGGAGGTACAGCATGTGCTCTACTGAGTGTCACTCGAGTTAAAGATATAATTGATGATGTTATCCTGAGGCACAAAACTCTATTTTACTTTCTTGACATAAACATTTACTGAGAGTTGACCAGCCTCACTGGTGAAGCAGCTACGAGAAACACATGCAACAAAATACTGTTGATTAGAGACACAGATGAAAGAGAGACTTCAATAGGATTTCTATAAAAACTCCATTGATATCAGCATGATGCACATGTTCCATATTTCTGTTCTATACTGTTATCCTATGTTGTCTGACAGGGAGACTTCATTGGCTTTAAATCTACAAAGAAGCATTTACCTTCACAGACGACACCAGCATCCTCATTGTGACCACAGTTGTGAGATCCAATCCCTTGGTGCCGGCACTCGGCCAGCTTTGATTCGCTGCCGGAGCAAGCGACATCGTCCAACCAGATGGGCCCTCTGCCCCGTCCAAAACGTGCACTTTGTGGTGCTGAACGAGCCCTGCCACAGCCCAGTTGTCTGCACACCACATTGGCATCGTTCAGGTCCCAGGAATCGTCACACACTGTCCCCCACTGTCCAGCATGGTAGATCTCCACTCTGCCAGAGCAGCGGTTGTCAGAGTTGACCAGCCTCACTGGTGAAGCAGCTACGAGAAACACATGCAACAAAATACTGTTGATTAGAGACACAGATGAAAGAGAGACTTCAATAAGACAAGGATTTCTATAAAAACTACAAATAAGCATTTACCTTCACAGACGACACCAGCATCCTCACTGTGACCACAGTTGTGAGATCCAATCCCTTGGTGCCGGCACTCGGCCAGCTTTGATTCGCTGCCGGAGCAAGTGACATCGTCCAACCAGATGGGTCCACTGCCCTGTCCAAAACGTGCACTTTGTGGTGCTGAACGAGCCCTGCCACAACCCAGCTGCCTGCACACCACCTGAGCATCAACCAGGTCCCAGTTGTCATCACACACCGTCCCCCACTGTCCATGGAGGAAGATCTCTAATCTGCCAGAGCAGGAGCTGATTCCTCCATTGGCCAGGCGGACCTGTCCCTCGACTCCTGTGCTGTTGTCCACTGCTGTTGTTCCAGGGGTGCCAGATGTGAGCGAAGCAGAGGTGAAGGTCTGAGATCCTGGATCAGGTGTGGTTGGTGAAACTGTGGAGTTTGGTTCTGGTTGAACTGAAAGAAAAATCTATGTGAACCCACAAGACAACAACAGCCTGCACCTCCATCAATATTAATGAGGAAAACATCTTTTTTATTATCTCTGACCAGGAGGTTATGTGTTCACACGTGTTTATATGTTTGTTTGTAAGCAAGATTACTCAAAAATTACCAAATAGATTTCCACAAAACTTGGTGGAAGAATGTGATATGGGTCAGGGAAGAAACAGTTGTATTTAGGTGCAGATTCAGATCAGGGGTCACATCCAGGAGGGTTTTTTTCACTTTCTTTAACTGTGCGAAATAGGGCATTTTTCAACATTTTGATCTTTTCCCCAGGAAACAATTCATTGACCTTGATGAAATCCAATCTGGCACATTAAGGGAACTGATATCTTTGAATGTTTGAAAGTTGATGCAGCTCCAATTAATTTAAGGGGACTGTCAGTCCTTGGTGGTGGTCTGTGCGCCACTGAGTGATGTTCTAGTTTGTTGGTGTATTTGTCAGCAGGATTATGCAAAAAACTACTGAACTGATTTCCACCAAACTTGGTGGAGAGCTGGGGCGTGGGCCTGGAAGAACCATATACATTTTGGTGTGGATGCAGATTAAGGGTTGGATTCAGGATCGTTTTCCACTTTCTGTAACTATGTTTTGTACGACAGATCAATAATTTAGGTTATCAGACCACTTCCTTTTTTTCCTTTTATATTTCTACCATTAGAATTAGACAAATATGTGTGGGATTGACTGTAAGTGGAGGTACAGTATGTGCTCTACTGAGTGTCACTCGAGTTAAAGATATAATTGATGATGTTATCCTGAGGCACAAAACTCTATTTTACTTTCTTGACATAAACATTTACTGAGAGTTGACCAGCCTCACTGGTGAAGCAGCTACAAGAAACACATGCAACAAAATACTGTTGATTAGAGACACAGATGAAAGAGAGACTTCAATAGGATTTCTATAAAAACTCCAGTGACATTAGCATGATGCACATGTTCCATATTTCTGTTCTATACTGTTATCCTATGTTGTCTGACAGGGAGACTTCATTGGCTTTAAATCTACAAAGAAGCATTTACCTTCACAGACGACACCAGCATCCTCACTGTGACCACAGTTGTGAGATCCAATCCCTTGGTGCCGGCACTCGGCCAGCTTTGATTCGCTGCCGGAGCAAGCGACATCGTCCAACCAGATGGGCCCTCTGCCCTGTCCAAAACGTGCACTTTGTGGTGCTGAACGAGCCCTGCCACAGCCCAGTTGTCTGCACACCACATTGGCATCGTTCAGGTCCCAGGAATCGTCACACACTGTCCCCCACTGTCCAGCATGGTAGATCTCCACTCTGCCAGAGCAGCGGTTGTCAGAGTTGACCAGCCTCACTGGTGAAGCAGCTACGAGAAACACATGCAACAAAATACTGTTGATTAGAGACACAGATGAAAGAGAGACTTCAATAAGACAAGGATTTCTATAAAAACTACAAATAAGCATTTACCTTCACAGACGACACCAGCATCCTCACTGTGACCACAGTTGTGAGATCTAATCCCTTGGTGCCGGCACTCGGCCAGCTTTGATTCGCTGCCGGAGCAAGTGACATCGTCCAACCAGATGGGTCCACTGCCCTGTCCAAAACGTGCACTTTGTGGTGCTGAACGAGCCCTGCCACAACCCAGCTGCCTGCACACCACCTGAGCATCAACCAGGTCCCAGTTGTCATCACACACCGTCCCCCACTGTCCATGGAGGAAGATCTCTAATCTGCCAGAGCAGGAGCTGATTCCTCCATTGGCCAGGCGGACCTGTCCCTCGACTCCTGTGCTGTTGTCCACTGCTGTTGTTCCAGGGGTGCCAGATGTGAGCGAAGCAGAGGTGAAGGTCTGAGATCCTGGATCAGGTGTGGTTGGTGAAACTGTGGAGTTTGGTCCTGGTTGAACTGAAAGAAAAATCTATGTGAACCCACAAGACAACAACAGCCTGCACCTCCATCAATATTAATGAGGAAAACATCTTTTTTATTATCTCTGACCAGGACGTTATGTGTTCACACGTGTTTATATGTTTGTTTGTAAGCAAGATTACTCAAAAACTACCGAATAGATTTCCACAAAACTTGGTGGAAGAATGTGATATGGGCCAGGGAAGAAACACTTGTATTTTGGTGCAGATTCAGATCAGGGGTCACATCCAGGAGGGTTTTTTTCACTTTCTTTAACTGTGCGAAATAGGGCATTTTTCAACATTTTGATCTTTTCCCCAGGAAACAATTCATTGACCTTGATGAAATCCAATCTGGCACATTAAGGGAACTGATATCTTTGAATGTTTGAAAGTTGATGCAGCTCCAATTAATTTAAGGGGACTGTCAGTCCTTGGTGGTGGTCTGTGCGCCACTGAGTGATGTTCTAGTTTGTTGGTGTATTTGTCAGCAGGATTATGCAAAAAACTACTGAACTGATTTCCACCAAACTTGGTGGAGAGCTGGGGCGTGGGCCTGGAAGAACCATATACATTTTGGTGTGGATGCAGATTAAGGGTTGGATTCAGGATCGTTTTCCACTTTCTGTAACTATGTTTTGTACGACAGATCAATAATTTAGGTTATCAGACCACTTCCTTTTTTTCCTTTTATATTTCTACCATTAGAATTAGACAAATATGTGTGGGATTGACTGTAAGTGGAGGTACAGTATGTGCTCTACTGAGTGTCACTCGAGTTAAAGATATAATTGATGATGTTATCCTGAGGCACAAAACTCTATTTTACTTTCTTGACATAAACATTTACTGAGAGTTGACCAGCCTCACTGGTGAAGCAGCTACGAGAAACACATGCAACAAAATACTGTTGATTAGAGACACAGATGAAAGAGAGACTTCAATAGGATTTCTATAAAAACTCCAGTGACATTAGCATGATGCACATGTTCCATATTTCTGTTCTATACTGTTATCCTATGTTGTCTGACAGGGAGACTTCATTGGCTTTAAATCTACAAAGAAGCATTTACCTTCACAGACGACACCAGCATCCTCACTGTGACCACAGTTGTGAGATCCAATCCCTTGGTGCCGGCACTCGGCCAGCTTTGATTCGCTGCCGGAGCAAGCGACATCGTCCAACCAGATGGGCCCTCTGCCCTGTCCAAAACGTGCACTTTGTGGTGCTGAACGAGCCCTGCCACAGCCCAGTTGTCTGCACACCACATTGGCATCGTTCAGGTCCCAGGAATCGTCACACACTGTCCCCCACTGTCCAGCATGGTAGATCTCCACTCTGCCAGAGCAGCGGTTGTCAGAGTTGACCAGCCTCACTGGTGAAGCAGCTACGAGAAACACATGCAACAAAATACTGTTGATTAGAGACACAGATGAAAGAGAGACTTCAATAAGACAAGGATTTCTATAAAAACTACAAATAAGCATTTACCTTCACAGAGGACACCAGCATCCTCACTGTGACCACAGTTGTGAGATCCAATCCCTTGGTGCCGGCACTCGGCCAGCTTTGATTCGCTGCCGGAGCAAGTGACATCGTCCAACCAGATGGGTCCACTGCCCTGTCCAAAACGTGCACTTTGTGGTGCTGAACGAGCCCTGCCACAACCCAGCTGCCTGCACACCACCTGAGCATCAACCAGGTCCCAGTTGTCATCACACACCGTCCCCCACTGTCCATGGAGGAAGATCTCTACTCTGCCAGAGCAGGAGCTGATTCCTCCATTGGCCAGGCGGACCTGTCCCTCGACTCCTGTGCTGTTGTCCACTGCTGTTGTTCCAGGGGTGCCAGATGTGAGCGAAGCAGAGGTGAAGGTCTGAGATCCTGGATCAGGTGTGGTTGGTGAAACTGTGGAGTTTGGTCCTGGTTGAACTGAAAGAAAAATCTATGTGAACCCACAAGACAACAACAGCCTGCACCTCCATCAATATTAATGAGGAAGACATCTTTTTTATTATCTCTGACCAGGAGGTTATGTGTTCACACGTGTTTATATGTTTGTTTGTTTGTAAGCAAGATTACTCAAAAACTACCGAATAGATTTCCACAAAACTTGGTGGAAGAATGTGATATGGGTCAGGGAAGAAACACTTGTATTTAGGTGCAGATTCAGATCAGGGGTCACATCCAGGAGGGTTTTTTTCACTTTCTTTAACTGTGTGAAATAGGGCATTTTTCAACATTTTGATCTTTTCCCCAGGAAACAATTCATTGACCTTGATGAAATCCAATCTGGCACATTAAGGGAACTGATATCTTTGAATGTTTGAAAGTTGATGCAGCTCCAATTAATTTAAGGGGACTGTCAGTCCTTGGTGGTGGTCTGTGCGCCACTGAGTGATGTTCTAGTTTGTTGGTGTATTTGTCAGCAGGATTATGCAAAAAACTACTGAACTGATTTCCACCAAACTTGGTGGAGAGCTGGGGCGTGGGCCTGGAAGAACCATATACATTTTGGTGTGGATGCAGATTAAGGGTTGGATTCAGGATCGTTTTCCACTTTCTGTAACTATGTTTTGTACGACAGATCAATAATTTAGGTTATCAGACCACTTCCTTTTTTTCTTTTATGTTTTTACCATTAGAATTAGGCAAATATGTGTGGGATTGACTGTAAGCGCAGGTACAGTATGTGCTCTACTGAGTGTCACTCGAGTTAAAGATATAATTGATGATGTTATCCTGAGGCACAAAACTCTATTTTACTTTCTTGACATAAACATTTACTGCACATTTGATGTATTGTGCCACAAAATAACAATATATGTTGAAATGTATCAGTGAGGCAATTTTCCAGTCAAATGTGAGAAATAACAACTGGACCCAACTTTAAAGATATATAAACATGTACTGTAACAGATGATGCTGGCATCTTCATTATGTCCACAGTTGTGGACCCCGAACCCTTGATGTCTGCAGTCTGTTATCGATGGTTCCCTTCCTGAACAAATGACGTCGTCCAACCAGATGGGTCCACTGCCCTGTCCAAAAGCAGCATTTTGCAGTGCTGAACGAGCCCTGCCACAGCCCAGCTGTCTGCACACCACATTGGCATCGTTCAGGTCCCAGGAATCGTCACACACTGTCCCCCACTGTCCAGCATGGTAGATCTCCACTCTGCCAGAGCAGCGGTTGTCAGAGTTGACCAGCCTCACTGGTGAAGCAGCTACGAGAAACACATGCAACAAAATACTGTTGATTAGAGACACAGATGAAAGAGAGACTTCAATAAGACAAGGATTTCTATAAAAACTACAAATAAGCATTTACCTTCACAGAGGACACCAGCATCCTCACTGTGACCACAGTTGTGAGATCCAATCCCTTGGTGCCGGCACTCGGCCAGCTTTGATTCGCTGCCGGAGCAAGTGACATCGTCCAACCAGATGGGTCCACTGCCCTGTCCAAAACGTGCACTTTGTGGTGCTGAACGAGCCCTGCCACAACCCAGCTGCCTGCACACCACCTGAGCATCAAGCAGGTCCCAGTTGTCATCACACACCGTCCCCCACTGTCCATGGAGGAAGATCTCTACTCTGCCAGAGCAGGAGCTGATTCCTCCATTGGCCAGGCGGACCTGTCCCTCGACTCCTGTGCTGTTGTCCACTGCTGTTGTTCCAGGGGTGCCAGATGTGAGCGAAGCAGAGGTGAAGGTCTGAGATCCTGGATCAGGTGTGGTTGGTGAAACTGTGGAGTTTGGTCCTGGTTGAACTGAAAGAAAAATCTATGTGAACCCACAAGACAACAACAGCCTGCACCTCCATCAATATTAATGAGGAAAACATCTTTTTTATTATCTCTGACCAGGACGTTATGTGTTCACACGTGTTTATATGTTTGTTTGTAAGCAAGATTACTCAAAAACTACCGAATAGATTTCCACAAAACTTGGTGGAAGAATGTGATATGGGCCAGGGAAGAAACACTTGTATTTTGGTGCAGATTCAGATCAGGGGTCACATCCAGGAGGGTTTTTTTCACTTTCTTTAACTGTGCGAAATAGGGCATTTTTCAACATTTTGATCTTTTCCCCAGGAAACAATTCATTGACCTTGATGAAATCCAATCTGGCACATTAAGGGAACTGATATCTTTGAATGTTTGAAAGTTGATGCAGCTCCAATTTATTTAAGGGGACTGTCAGTCCTTGGTGGTGGTCTGTGCGCCACTGAGTGATGTTCTAGTTTGTTGGTGTATTTGTCAGCAGGATTATGCAAAAAACTACTGAACTGATTTCCACCAAACTTGGTGGAGAGCTGGGGCGTGGGCCTGGAAGAACCATATACATTTTGGTGTGGATGCAGATTAAGGGTTGGATTCAGGATCGTTTTCCACTTTCTGTAACTATGTTTTGTACGACAGATCAATAATTTAGGTTATCAGACCACTTCCTTTTTTTCCTTTTATATTTCTACCATTAGAATTAGACAAATATGTGTGGGATTGACTGTAAGTGGAGGTACAGCATGTGCTCTACTGAGTGTCACTCGAGTTAAAGATATAATTGATGATGTTATCCTGAGGCACAAAACTCTATTTTACTTTCTTGACATAAACATTTACTGAGAGTTGACCAGCCTCACTGGTGAAGCAGCTACGAGAAACACATGCAACAAAATACTGTTGATTAGAGACACAGATGAAAGAGAGACTTCAATAGGATTTCTATAAAAACTCCATTGATATCAGCATGATGCACATGTTCCATATTTCTGTTCTATACTGTTATCCTATGTTGTCTGACAGGGAGACTTCATTGGCTTTAAATCTACAAAGAAGCATTTACCTTCACAGACGACACCAGCATCCTCATTGTGACCACAGTTGTGAGATCCAATCCCTTGGTGCCGGCACTCGGCCAGCTTTGATTCGCTGCCGGAGCAAGCGACATCGTCCAACCAGATGGGCCCTCTGCCCCGTCCAAAACGTGCACTTTGTGGTGCTGAACGAGCCCTGCCACAGCCCAGTTGTCTGCACACCACATTGGCATCGTTCAGGTCCCAGGAATCGTCACACACTGTCCCCCACTGTCCAGCATGGTAGATCTCCACTCTGCCAGAGCAGCGGTTGTCAGAGTTGACCAGCCTCACTGGTGAAGCAGCTACGAGAAACACATGCAACAAAATACTGTTGATTAGAGACACAGATGAAAGAGAGACTTCAATAAGACAAGGATTTCTATAAAAACTACAAATAAGCATTTACCTTCACAGACGACACCAGCATCCTCACTGTGACCACAGTTGTGAGATCCAATCCCTTGGTGCCGGCACTCGGCCAGCTTTGATTCGCTGCCGGAGCAAGTGACATCGTCCAACCAGATGGGTCCACTGCCCTGTCCAAAACGTGCACTTTGTGGTGCTGAACGAGCCCTGCCACAACCCAGCTGCCTGCACACCACCTGAGCATCAACCAGGTCCCAGTTGTCATCACACACCGTCCCCCACTGTCCATGGAGGAAGATCTCTAATCTGCCAGAGCAGGAGCTGATTCCTCCATTGGCCAGGCGGACCTGTCCCTCGACTCCTGTGCTGTTGTCCACTGCTGTTGTTCCAGGGGTGCCAGATGTGAGCGAAGCAGAGGTGAAGGTCTGAGATCCTGGATCAGGTGTGGTTGGTGAAACTGTGGAGTTTGGTTCTGGTTGAACTGAAAGAAAAATCTATGTGAACCCACAAGACAACAACAGCCTGCACCTCCATCAATATTAATGAGGAAAACATCTTTTTTATTATCTCTGACCAGGAGGTTATGTGTTCACACGTGTTTATATGTTTGTTTGTAAGCAAGATTACTCAAAAATTACCAAATAGATTTCCACAAAACTTGGTGGAAGAATGTGATATGGGTCAGGGAAGAAACAGTTGTATTTAGGTGCAGATTCAGATCAGGGGTCACATCCAGGAGGGTTTTTTTCACTTTCTTTAACTGTGCGAAATAGGGCATTTTTCAACATTTTGATCTTTTCCCCAGGAAACAATTCATTGACCTTGATGAAATCCAATCTGGCACATTAAGGGAACTGATATCTTTGAATGTTTGAAAGTTGATGCAGCTCCAATTAATTTAAGGGGACTGTCAGTCCTTGGTGGTGGTCTGTGCGCCACTGAGTGATGTTCTAGTTTGTTGGTGTATTTGTCAGCAGGATTATGCAAAAAACTACTGAACTGATTTCCACCAAACTTGGTGGAGAGCTGGGGCGTGGGCCTGGAAGAACCATATACATTTTGGTGTGGATGCAGATTAAGGGTTGGATTCAGGATCGTTTTCCACTTTCTGTAACTATGTTTTGTACGACAGATCAATAATTTAGGTTATCAGACCACTTCCTTTTTTTCCTTTTATATTTCTACCATTAGAATTAGACAAATATGTGTGGGATTGACTGTAAGCACAGGTACAGTATGTGCTCTACTGAGTGTCACTCAAGTTAAAGATATAATTGATGATGTTAACCTGAGGCACAAAACTCTATTTTACTTTCTTGACATAAACATTTACTGAGAGTTGACCAGCCTCACTGGTGAAGCAGCTACGAGAAACACATGCAACAAAATACTGTTGATTAGAGACACAGATGAAAGAGAGACTTCAATAGGATTTCTATAAAAACTCCAGTGACATTAGCATGATGCACATATTCCATATTTCTGTTCTATACTGTTATCCTATGTTATCTGACAGGGAGACTTCATTGGCTTTAAATCTACAAATAAGCATTTACCTTCACAGACGACACCAGCATCCTCACTGTGACCACAGTTGTGAGATCCAATCCCTTGGTGCCGGCACTCGGCCAGCTCTGATTCGCTGCCGGAGCAAGCGACATCGTCCAACAAGATGGGCCCTCTGCCCCGTCCAAAACGTGCACTTTGTGGTGCTGAACGAGCCCTGCCACAGCCCAGCTGTCTGCACACCACATTGGCATCGTTCAGGTCCCAAGAATCGTCACACACTGTCCCCCACTGTCCAGCATGGTAGATCTCCACTCTGCCAGAGCAGCGGTTGTCAGAGTTGACCAGCCTCACTGGTGAAGCAGCTACGAGAAACAAATGCAACAACACTGTGTTCAGGGAACAAGGAAATGTGTTCAGTGTTCAGAACATTGAACACATTTCCTTGTTCAACAGTCAACAGGCAGAACATTGATATGCTGTTTTTGTTTTCTTTTTTGTCATAAAATAAAAAATAGGCCATGCCACACAGATTACGAAAAGGATATTTATTTTTTACTTTTCTATGAGTCCACTTAAACAGAAAAGTGATGTATATTAACATCAGTGGATCTGTACAGTTGATAATTCTCAAGTTAAAATGAGTTTAGAAATCAATGAAATTTGAAAGGACATCGTTTAAACTGAATGTGGTAGGTATTCTTCGCACCCTGCAAGAGTAATAGGGTTATAGGAAATAAGCAATTAATGCTCTCTTTTTATGTGATACATTTTAAATAAGTCCTAAGCTTCTATTCCATCACTCTGTGGAATTGAACAGACAGTTAGACTCTTGTCTTTTCTCATGAATGTCACTTTCAACTCTCTCTGAGGCTTCTAAGCCCCCCCTGCTAATAGGGTTATTTATTTGGTAGCTTTCCCTCACTCTTGTCAAAGGTTAAAGACAGAGGGTGTCACACCTTGCTAAGCCTTAAGAGGCAAATTGTTATTTGTGAATATGGGCTATAGAAATACAGTTTGATTGATTGATTAATGAACAGTTGGCAATTCTAAATATAGCATGTCCAGATACGTCAGAACCAGAAGCACAGACGGAGCTGGTTGGCTGATTTAAAGTTATTTAAGGACAGATTAAAAACTTGAGATGACAGAAAGCCAGATTGACTTACCTGAAGTGTTCCCTGTAAAAAACTGCAAAATTAGGAGCAAGAGCAAACCCCCAGGCATCTCCATCATTTACCACATCCACGACACAAACTTGCTGAAAAACACAAAAGAGATGTATGAAAATCACATGTTCACATTATGATCATGACTCTACTTTGCCAGTGTTTGTACTCACCTTAAAAAGAGTGAGTGGAAATCCAGCAGATGCTGAAAATCCTGTTTGTGAAATTTGCCTAGTGAGGGAGAGCATGATCATTTATAGGCCTGTCTTTTTTCCGCAGAGGACAACAGGAAGAGATAATTTGTGAAACAGATAAGCAGGTCCTCGATAACACTGGTTTGATATGACAACAAAAAAGTAACTTATTAATCAAAATAGGACAAAAGGATCAAATTCAAACATAACCGACACACAGACAAAAGCCCTTAGTCAGTATATTTGATGGTTCTTCAATCATTCGCAGGTCAACATACAGTACTGGAGACCTTTTGGTTTTGACAGGTTTGCACATTCCATTGTATTAACCTCCTTCCGTCAACAACTGGGACAGACTGTTGTAGTGGATGAACATATTCATTAAAGGTCCAAGGTCCCACATCATTTAACAGCATCTCACCGTTTTCATGTTCAGGCTTTTACAGTCAGTTTGACGGAACAAATACCATTTGTGTCAGTTTCTGGAAATTGTTAGGTGGACGTATATTTCAACTAGAATGGTGATCATTAGAGCATGTGACTATTTTCTGTGCACTTAGTTGGTTCCAACCTCAAAGTTCGTGCCCTTACTTGGTTATTCCCCCTCCTGTTGATCTGTATCTCTGCATCTGTGTGCTGGGTTTGATTCCTCTTTCTGTATCAGTGATGCCAGACAGTAGAAGTTTCCTGTCAGCTTTCTGTCTTGTTTCCTGTTTATCACATTGTATAAAAACCCTCCTTTTTAACTTTCTCGTTGTTGCACTCTGAGCCATGTTGCTGACTGTGTAACCCTCTGCAGAGCTAATAATTAAACCTCTAAGACAACTCCGGTCTGAGAAACTCATTATTTCAAATCTCAAGATAAATTTCCACGACAAGCACATACATCCGCCAAAGCCAAACAGTCCCCTTGAATTCAGTCGAGCTATATTCATGAATCTGTGAGAAATGAAGTCAAATGTTGAAAACGACCAAATTCACAGTGTTAAAAGAAGTGAAAGAAATTCCTGATCTGGATCCACACAGAAATGTAATGGGTCACTATGCATGATAAAACTGACAATGGATGTCACTGGTTGAAATGTTTTTTTCAATGAATGAACAGATTTCTTTGAAGGGAGGAGTGCAACGTAAAGATCAAATAACAGCGGATGACATTTCCCAATTGCTCAAAAGGATTTATTGTTTTTATTATATGGACACACCAAGTCTTATCACCATTTACTGGAATCACTGTGCTGCTGCTTGTATTGATTGTCTTAAACAACTCACTTCCTCTTTTAAGTATTAATACTACTAATATAGGAACCTTCACAAACAGGGATTAGTAAAAGGAGTTTGACATCATTCCTACACTAATACAACTTTTAGTCACACCTTACTGAGAAAGTCTTTCTACAGCTCTTAGAATAATATTATAAACACCTTTATTTACAAAGCGCCTTTAAAAACAGGGATCACAAAGTGCTTAGAGTGACACTGATAACAGCAACTAATAAATACAATTTACAATAAAAAGAAGACGACATAACATAAAAGCAAATAAATACAAGGAATATAAGCAGTAAAACATAGAACGTCTGTAAAAATAGGTTTTAAGAAGTGATTTAAAAGACTGAATCAGCAACCCCCCCCCCCCCCCCCCCCCCCCCCCCCGTCTGATAAGACAAATAATCAAACAATCAAAACTGAAAGTATGGAACATCATATATAGATCATCACTTTGGACTTGGGTTCATGTTCAGAGTTTTTCACGTTTCTTTATGGGACTGGCACATGGTAGTGATAGGAGGTTAGGTTTTAAATCGGCATTTGTTTGTCAGTTGGCAAGATTACACACAAACTATGAAACAGACTACGGTATGGCTCAGGGAGGAAACCTTTGCATTTCGATACTGATCCAGAAAAAGGAAGTTTTTTCAGATTTTCACTGATTTCTCAGAGAATAATTCAAATATCTTGGTGAAAAAAATCTGAGATGTTTAGGGGACTGATAAATATGAGTGTGTGTAATTCTGTGTAGATCCATAAAAAGATCTAGTGAATTTAAATGAAACAAATCGGACTGTTGGCATTGGTGAAGGCCGGTTTACTCTTTGGCTTCAACCTCGATGCAACCCTCAAAGGATAAACAGCTTAGATGATGTAAGGATGGATGGTAAATGTACGATTGTGCAGCTTCACTATGACTCAATCATTGTTGCACGTAAAGACAAACACATAAAATATACACTTTTTATTCACGAACAATCCTTGAAAAAGTACAGTGATATGGGTTTGTAATGTAATTCAATCATTGTAAATCTATGAATTGATAAATTGGGATTCTGTAAATTCAGATTTGGTCTCTGGCAGCTCTCAGAGGGAGTGCTCCGTTCATAAAAAAATACAGATTTCCGACACATAAAACTCTTTGAAACATATTATAAGACGTCTGGTCCCATGTTTCTGAGCACAGGCAATTTAGTGTTGTAATCTTGAAGATCGCACAATCATATCCAGAGTCAGGGTTTGCAGATACAAAGTGCAAGGAAGTGCAACAAGTTCTAATGACAGGAAGAGGGGGACATCTCTCGCCACTGGATAACTGACTGCCAGTAAATGGAGGTAGTTTGTCACTTTTTGACATAATCACATATCAGAAAGTTCCCAAATCAGTATTGGTGCAACACTGCAACTGTCCACTATCAAACATGTTCACCCCTGACTGTGATTGGACAGTTTCCGTGTCAGTCATCCAGGAGGCGTCCTGGCTCCACTTGCAACAGCGCCGCCTCCACACTGTCCGTGTACCTGAGGCCCTCCAGATCAGCTGCTAAGAGAACCTCCAGAACCGAGGGCTGAGGGAGTGTGTGAGAAAGACACAATAACTCTACATCTAGTTTGTTGTGGTTGTTATAAAAACTGAATTCTGGCCCAAAATAATAATCTCACCTGTAATCTGGAAAAGATCAGTTGCACGTCTCGTTGTTTGAACTGTCTCAGCACGTCTCTGAGTTCGCTGATCACCGTGTAATCTATGATGCTGACGTGATGGCAGTCCAGGACCACTGAGCGCGGAGGAGATGCTGAGGGAGACAATAAGGGGAGAGAGAAGAGTGGGTAAATGACAGGAAAGAGAGGAGGTGATGTGAAGTGTCTGATACACAAAACCTCACCTTTCAGAGCGTGGGTGTATATAATGTGGCTGAGATACTCTGTGGCTGGAAAACTTAGTCCACTGCTCAACTCCATCACTAGTGCACCGTGATCAGACACCTGCACGCAAAACACACACACTGTTAGCACAAACATGGATTGAAGCTAAAGTTTGGTAAATGTGATGTTGCATTTAATCAGTCCTGATTGGTAATTTGGAAAATAACTCACATTACCATAGATATTACAAAAATAAATACCAACCTCTGAATAAAACGTAATATAAAAATCTTCAAAGCATTTACTGTCCTCTCATGACAAATATCATTACACTTCCAAACCTTCCATGAACCAACACAGTGGATGCAGTGACTTTTTTTTCCACAGCGTTGAAGAATGAAGTTTAAACCTCATTAACTCAGGTTTTGTTGCATGATGAAGTCTGAGAAGGAGATGATGTGAGACTGTGTGGTGTGTTATAAATAATCACAGCAGGAAAATGATTGATTTTACTGTGTAGAAGTTTGTTTGGAGCTCTTGTTGGTTAAAGGCCCAGTTCAGACCTGTTCCTGCCTTAAGTCCAGTTCAGACCTGGTATTGATCAGATCTCACTTCACTGCTTTTTACTCAGCTGAGTACGCGGTCCTTCATGTGTGGCCCGGGAGTCGGTCAAAGGGGTCAAAGGCAGATCCAGTGCTTCAGGAGCCTACACAATCATTTTGTTAACTGTACTTACATCCAGTGAAGATGTCTTATTAGAAAATGACTCTCTCTTGTGCCTTTTGAGACAATAGCACCAAAGTTGTGGAACACCCGACCTACATCAAGTTTTGCTGATTCTGGGGAATCATTTAAAAACCAGTGTGCTGCCTTTGAAAGGATTCATGTGTTTCACAGTAGAAGCGTCAAGCACTCACTCACACACGTTCCTGTAAAGAATATTACTGTACCTTTATCTGGGGTCTGGCTGTGTTGTACAGCAGCAGGACTCCAGATACAGCCACACCTCCGATAATACCGTACTGCACCTGCCAGAAGCTCAACAGGAACGTCACGACAAAAGGCAGCAGGTCCAGCTCTGTGGAGGTCACACGGTCAAGCACCCAGACTTCAAATAAACAGACACATCCACGAGAGAAATGTTAAGGCACAAAATTGAGGTAACACCTACTGCGTATCCTCCACATCTTAAGCACGACGTGGTAATCCACCATGGGAGCAACCGCACAGATGATCACAGCAGCCAGAGAAGCTTTGGGGATGTAGTAGAAGGCCGGCATGAGGAACGCCAGAGAGAGCAACACAATCACACCTGCAAAACACCACAGAGGGAAAGTCACATTTACAAGAATTTCTCATTTTCAATCTTAATAAACACACAAACATAAATACATTCAGTAAAATAGATTGCTTTACTGATAATGATTTATAATGGAAGGAATGGGCATTGTCTTTGTGGCAAGAAGAGATTGGTGTTGAGAGAGAGAACCGAGTTAAGACATCAGGGACTATGTGATGTTTAATGGACCCAGAAAAGCAAACATGTAAAGGTAAGGTAAGACAAGGTTGTGGCATCTAAAGGAACAGCACTTTATGTGATGCTCTGTTTTAGAGAAATCCTTCTCTTCTGTGATGAGCATACTCATGAGTGTCTAAATCTGCTGTTTTATTGGTTGAAAAAAAGCCAAACCAATATCAATCTTTTATGGCAGTGTATAATTAAAAAAAAAAAAAAAGGTACTATCTTAACTCTCTGTGTTCACATGCTGGGCTGTCTCTGTTTAATGTTTCTCTGCTAAAGTCAGGGCCTGATGTTTTCTTTAATCTCCTTCATGACAACAATTAACGGAGGAGACAGAGAAGGGAGAAGGAGTCCATAAGTAACTCCACTAACTCTACTAACCGTCATGTAGCCGTCATGTAGTACTCTACTAACGACTACTGAGTCCATAAGTAACTCAGTAGTCGTTAGTAGAGTACTACATGACGGCTTAGTACTCACAGGTCAGACCACAGCCTGTGAAGTTCTGTGATTGTATCTTTTCTACAGTTTGAATGTTACTATGTTGATCATTTCTGCCCATGGACAGACAGGTGGACAGATAGATAGACCCCCGTCAATGTACCCCAAACCTCTGTGGTTGTTCTGGCTACAGTAAGTGTCTCCAGGACCATATCTTATCATGATCTCAAACACACACACACACACACACACACACACACACACACACACACACACACACACACACACACACAAACAAACAAACAAAACAATACCCGCCCCGCTGTAGTGGCTTGTAAATAAACAGGGGAGAGGTTTAGGAGAAAATGTGGTATCACAGACAACCACAAGAGGGTGGAAGAGAGTTTAAGTGAGTGTTGACTCACTGGTGATGATCCCTCCAGCAGGAGTACACACACCAGTCTGGGAGTTCACTGCTGTCCTGGAGGTGAAGAGAAAAATATGACACTATATATACGTGATAGCGCTCTCTCTCTCTTTCTTTCTCTCACACGCACACACACAAACACATAAACACACACGTTCTCATACACACACAAACACACCTCCCAAAACTGCCGGTGACAGGGTACGCTGACACAAAGGAGCCCATGATGTTGGTCACACCAATTGCCAGCAGCTCCTGGTTGGCATCAATCCTGTAGTTGTTCTGACTGGCTGAGGACAAACAGGAAGCTCAAATCAGCCGACAGTTTGATCAAACACTCGTTCTTCAGCTGCCTGAATTCTAGTGCGAGTACAATGTGTAGAAAAGTGCTGTGAAAGTAATTAATTTGTTTTTGAAAGCTTGAAATCTATTAAAAAGGAATTTAAATCGTCAGAATAAAGCCTAACATAATGTTTCACAAAAGAAATTCAAATCTCTTCAAACTGTATTTTGTATTTTAAGTATTTGTTCTTTTAAACTGCAGCATTCTCAGTTTGTTTTCCAGGTTTGAAAAACTGTAAATGCTGCTCTGAAGTGTGGTGCATGTATGTTAGTTCTGAAACTTTAGTTTTGAAAGGGTGCACGTTGTGTACCAGGTAACTTCAGAGTGGGAAACACTGAAAAAGAGTGCTGCAGCTCTGAAGAAGGAAAACTCATATCCTCGTATAAATATTTCCAGCCAATCAAAACATTATGCATTATGCAAAACTTAAAAAAAAAGCAGATTTCAACCTTTCAACCACAGATTTTCAACCTGTGATTCCTGTAAATCATTGGATCCACACTGAAAACACGATTTCTAATACCATTTACCAAAAGCTTTGGCAATAGCGATGCTCTCCAACAGACCCATGAGGGGAATCACAGCGAGCCCTCCTCCAAAATCCTGCACCAGAGAGAAAAAAATGGCTGGTCAGCTGTATTTCTTGAAAACTTGAAAGAATATGGGAAGTGAAAGTTGAAAAAATAACTTCACAAAAAAAATCCACTGACTCAATCCTGGTACTGTCACATGCTGTTTACCTCTACGATCTCTCCAAAGGAGACGACGGTGCCGTTGGCTGTAGTGTCTGAGGTGGGTGGGGGCCTGAATGGCGGGAGCCCCTGGGAGGTTTTCCCAGTGATTGTGAACACGTGATAACCGTATGCATCCCACGAAAACGCTATGATGGAGGCAGCCACGACTACTAGAGCGTTACGCACTGAGCGAGACCGATAAGGAGGAGGACAAACAGAAGGCAAAGTGGACTGATTAATATGTTATCCTCTGTAAAAGTGATAGATCACACAAACACTCATGCAGGCCCTCACTTGTAGCAACAGCCCACACTAGTTTCCTGGAGAGTCTGGCATAGCGGGGCGCGTCGCCAGAGCCCAAACCCGTCTTCAGAAACATCAACATGACCAGCAGTGTGAGACACAGCAGACCCAGGAGCACGTCTCCGATCCTGGCCTCTGGGATCTTGGAGAAGGTGTAGTAAACCTCCAGGTAGAACTGGTGGGGAACGGCCTGCAGCCCCAGAATATTCTAACAGAAACAACAGCAACACAATTTTAATGACAAGTGTTTGTGTGTGTGTGTGTGTGTGTGTGTGTGTGTGTGTGTGTGTGTGTCTAACACTCACCTTGACTTGGCCAAAGCCAATGGTTACTGCAGCAGCACAAGTGAAGCCTTTTATTACAGGGAAAGAGATGAAGTCTAAGAGAAAACCTGCAGACGACAATAAGTCATGTTATTGTATTTCAGGTTCCTGTTTAACAACTGGTTTGGGATAACAGATGCAAATTACAGCTGACTCTAGCTCAGTTAAATAGATTTGTCTGTTGATCAATGAGCACTCTCGCTATCAAATGAAATTATAAATAAATACATAAGGCAATTAAGTATTTACAGAGTCATGATCTCGGACAAATCGTGCAGGAATGTTTGAGATCCACAGATTACACAGAAATACTGTGCTTACAGCTGATGGGCTCAGCACAGGAAGTCATAGATGTGGTGGTAGGAAGTGGCTTTCACACAAACTAATATCCTGTTTTACTGCAGTTCACTCCCTAAACCACTGAGAGTTTGTACATTACATTTCTATCACAACTCTTCTTCAAAGAGGATTCAAGTCAGTTTTTTCAATCTGGGCCATATGTTTAGAAATGTGGGTGTGTAAATGAATGGTACTTACACAAATGTTTGGAATGGGTCCAGGGGATAATCTCCACTGGCAGCTTCAACACAGTAGCTACATCTTATGGGGCAACTGTGACAGTCCATGAAATACCCACCAAAAGTTATTTTTTTCACCAATAAAATTCTCAAATTTTCAAATTCTGGCCTTGGCTGTCTCCTCCAGTTTCTTTTGGGCACATATGGGAATGTCTCCAGCACAGCTCTGTTGATCAGAGGGGGGAAATCCTATGAGGGACACAGTCTGTGGACACATCAAGACCACCAATATTTGGCATCAACAGGTCCCACTATCTACACCATAGGCCTTCTTCGTCTGTTTCCACCTCCATCTTCCTGCAACAACTTAAATCTTGTGAGGCTTGAGCGTGAGAATTCCTGTTAAGTGAGACATGTGTAATGTTGCCATACTCTTAACAAAGACCCTGAATAATAATTTGAGCCTTTTATTGGGGAAGAAAAACACCTTTAGTACATATTTCCTGGACTGTTACAGTTGCCCCATAAAATTGCATCGTAGCCACTGCTGCCATGTCCTGGCTGCCAGCAGAAACGATCTACTGTTCCATTCATTTACACACACAGTTAGAAACACAGGGATCAGGTTGAAAAATACTGGAATTCACCTAAAAACTGCTGCATTGGGTTTTAATATAGTTCACACTACATTCAACTAAAAACAAAGTGACAAATGAAGAAGAAAACTTAAAATCGTATTTTTCAGTTTGATAAAACTTCATCCAATAGCCTCTCGCGTTTTGACCCCCCCGCTCACCTAATCTCAGTAATGCCATCCCAGCCTGGATGACTCCACATAGGAGGCTGAGGAGCACGGCTCGGTGTGGCTGCCCCCCCACCAAAGAGAAACACAGGAGGGACATGATGGCTGTGGGACCCAGTGTCACATCCTTAGAGGTCCCCAGGAAGGTGTAGATGACCCCCCCCATGAAGGCAGAGTAGAGTCCGTACTGTGGAGAGAAATTTGTTCAGGTACAGAGGTGCAACTAACATTTAATTTATTCATGTTTGAAGAAAAGTTTGAGCTTCACCATGCAACTTTTTTTTTCAGATCCATCTGCTGTAGGCGGAAGGTTTCTCTGCGCTCTGTTTGAACGTACAATGTGTAACTTCTGGCACTAGGAGCCTCTCAATCAAAACAACAACAAAAGACCTAGTTCGATGACATTGTGACGCAGCGTGGGATTATGGGAGTTATTGTCTTCACCACCATTGCTAATGAAAATCTAACTGATATGACTCAATCCCAAATCATGTTCACAGATGAAATAATGTTTTAAAGTTGAATTTACGTTACGCAGCAAACTGCAATGAATAATCCTGATCCATTATGAGCCGACTGTCTAACAGTGGCTGTCTAACTGGCGAACAGTGTGTTTATCCTCCGTCATTCGTTGTTTATCCCAGAACTAATGCAAAGGACAAGCCACGGGTAAAGTCCATACTAGGCAAATAATGGCAACCAAAATTACCTCAAATAAAATCTTGGATTTCTCTGGGCTTCACCATTGTTTGAAAAATGTTGAATCATATAAATACACAAGTAAGGAATAATATATAGCAGAGCTCTAGTTGTTTTTAGATATTTTAATGAAGAATTGTTTCATTTTATATCTTTAAGCTTCTGTTGAAGATGTTTATGTACAAGCAGGTTTTATGACACAACTAGTTTGGAAATCAGTCGTTGTATAATTTATAATTTCCAAGCAACTGAAATATCCGGAGAGACTTGAATCTGAATGATGAACTTTCACACAAAAGACAAGCTGGGACTCACCTGCACAGGAAGACCGGCTACTTCAGCGTAAGCCAGCGCCTGCGGTACAGTCGTCAGCCCAACAGTGATCCCTGCAAGCAGGTCCATCTGAAGCCACTTCAGCCTGTACCTGGGCAGCCAGGAGAGGATGGGCAACCAGGTCTTCAGGGTGTTGTAGGAGCAGCAGCCACCGGCTGACACTTGTCCCACCAGACGTTCATCCATTGTGCTGGAGAGGTGAGAGGTGAGAGGGGGGAACCTAAAGAGCATGACAGAAGGGAGGATGACACAAAGGAATAAAGTTTGACCTATTCTAATGTGTGCCTGGTTACAGAATAAAACCACAGAAATAAATTAAGTTTCCTCCTCTATGTTAAATGTCACTCACTGGCGTTATGGAAGTGCTGCCCAGTTTCTCTGGTTTAGGTTTTGCCTGCTGTCAATCTTCTTTCCCGACAAGAGCTCTGTGCACATGCATGAGTCAGTCTGTCTGTGTGTTTTTCTGGACGAATACACAGCAAATCAAAGGGACTGGCTGCCATATCCTCAGATTCATGCTGTGATCTATGTGAAGTGGAAGAAAACAAACAAACAAAAGGTCAGCTACCAGCATGAAGCCAGGTCATATGGACAATAATCACATGTTGTCTACAGGTGTATCTAGTATGTTGTCAAGATAACTCAAACCATGCACAGATAAATGTTTTTCTCTGACCTTTGACCTGATTGGCCTTTGAGGCATTTATAATCATGTGATGATCATATGACAGGTCACCTACAAGCCATAAAACTCACTGACCACATATATTCCTCTGCGTTATAAATCCTCCACTGACAGTGTGATATGTACTTATCTCCCACTAGATTCGTAGTCTATGATATTCTTCTAAAATGAATGAACAATCAGATGTTGCAGTGACAAAGTAGCAGAACAAGAATAATTTCAATAAAACAGTAACAAAATAATATCAACAGAATACAAAACGCAATACTACAGAACAACAATAGAATAGAACAGAAAGAGACACATTGGAATGGATTAGAAAAAAGTACAACATAATGGAATGCAACAAAATAATAACAACACAAGAGAATACAAATGGATTGAAAACAACAAAATTGAATAAATTATAATAATAGAAGAGAATAGAGTAGACATGACACAATAGAACAAAACAATACAATAGGATACAATACAATAGACTAAAACCAACACAATACATTGCAATACAATAGAGTAGAAAAAAAATTGAAACAACACGATAGAACAATAGCATATGATAGAATAAACTGGAATAGAATTGAATTGAAACAACACAATAGGAAACTTAAAAATAATAGAATAGAATAAATTACGAAAAATAGAACAACTGAATAAAACAAAACAAGTAGAAACAACATGGTAAAATGTGATAGAATAAAAAAGAAGAGAGTAGAAAACCTACACTACTGGAATGGAGCAGAAGAATAGAAACAACACAGAATAGAAATAATAGAAGACAGTCTCACCGTGTGTGTGTGTGTGTGTCCTCCAGTTTAACAGTGTGACTACAAAACTCTGCACTGATTCATTCAACTCTTCCTCCTCTTCCTCATCTTCCTCTTCTTCTTTTTATGTCTCTTCTTCCACTAAACCGCTGAGGCAGCGCGAGACTCGAGTTCCTGTTTTCACTCGTCACGTGACCCGCGTCATGTGACCGCAAGCTGCGCGAGGACACAGGAAGAAGTGAGGGCAGTGTTTGTTGTTGTTGGTTTTACAACTGGTTCTGTTCCAGTGTCAGTCACACCAGTTCCACACCCACACCACTGAGCTGTGCTGTGCTGTGTCTTGATATGACGGGTTTCAATGCAAGCAAAGGTTCACAGCAAGGGCAGAAGAGCCCGTCCTGAAACTTAAAGGGTGGCCGAGGTGATCATCATCATTATCAACATTCCTCATCATCATCCTCATCTTCATCATCATGCTGCTGCAGTTGCTTTGTCTCGTTTTGATCTCACGTTGCATCACCGAGGCAAAGAGCAGAAACGTGCTTCTGATTATTGGTGAGTGAACTTCTACATTTCTGTCCATGTACAAAGACTCTGAGTTCTTATGATGATGTAACCTCATGTACCTGACACCAACACAGTCAGATCTGCAGTCATCCCTCACTCATCAAGGTTAGAAAGTTTGTGTTCAACTGTTCTATATATAAGTACTATACTGAGTGGTGTGTCTTTGTCCAGCTCATTGATATTGGAGAGAAACATCAGAAACACCTCTCAGATTAATGCAAAGTGAAGCCTCCAAAATGACCCCAGAGTTGAATCAACTCAAACTCAACATTATAATCTTCCTGAAGGATGGTTTACTGTAGAGCTGCTGTACTTGACTGCATTCGATTTAGCTAGGTGTACCTAATAAACTGAGCATCCCAGACAAAGTATTCTAACATGCTGGCATGTGAGGTTGTTTAATTGCTTGACAAGCAATAGTACTTTATCTATTGATGCAAACAATATTTTGATTTGTGTATGTGTGTGTGTGTGTGTGTGAGAGAGAGAGAGAGAGAGAGAGAGAGAGAGAGAGAGAGAGAGTTCAGTGTTATATTGTCAGATACATTTGACTTCTACAGCAATACATAATGTACTGCCTCAACCAAAGTAGTTTGTATATTTTTTGTGCAGGGGTGATTACCAGCATAAATCAGTCCATGCAGTACCGAGTACATAACAACACATGACATACACACATGCTCATTGTTAGTGAGTGAATGAATATCAATCCTCCATTAAGGCTAACGCTGCATCTTGCCATGTTAAAGTACACACACATCATGAAGAGTACCTGTGTTTTCCCTCCTCCAGCCGACGATGCAGGTTTTGAGACGGAGGTGTACAACAACTCTGTGGTCCGCACCCCCCACCTGCGCTCTCTAGCCCAGCGCAGCCTGGTGTTCAGCAACGCCTTCACATCTGTCAGCAGCTGCTCCCCCAGCCGCTCCACCATCCTCACTGGCCTGCCCCAGGTAACACACACACACACACACACACACACAAACACACACACAAACACAATATCAGACAGTGCTGTGTGCGTTGTAATTAAATGGAAAAGGCCGGACCATGAACTTACAAACATAATAACAGAGAGACTAGCATATGTAAATTTTAATAAACAAAATGTCAAGCACACTCAATAGAGAGGGGAGACGCTCGCATATATGGAGGGGTCCCATGACTTCAGAGGACATTGCGTTGACTGACATTGATTTCCTGGAGACTTACTCTAACCTTAGCCATAGTTACTACTTGCCTAAACTAACCTTAACTTAAACGTATACTTCACCTTAACCTCAAAATATGTCTTCACCTTAAAATGTTATGATTTAGGGTGGGGGGTGACATGTTTTTGTCCCCATAAGGAAGACAAATCCCAATAATGTGACTATCTAAACAAATTGAGGTCCCCACAGCATGGGGAACATTGAGGTGTGTTTGTCTTGTTTCCAGCATCAGAATGGAATGTACGGGCTTCATCAGGGCGTCCATCACTTCAACTCGTTTGATGCCGTACAAAGTCTGCCGCTGCTCCTCAGCAAGGCCAAGGTACACACAGGTCAGTAACAAAGAAACCAGTTTATCTCCAGTCTACACACACATACACACACACTCACTTGCTTTATAATCACATTATTCTTTTTTTTTTCACTCTCTCATCCCTGCAGGTATTATTGGGAAGAAGCACGTCGGTCCTGGATCTGTCTACCCTTTCGACTTCGCCTACACGGAGGAGAACAACTCTGTCCTCCAGGTGGGGAGGAACATCACCCGCATCAAACTCCTGGTCCGCAAGTTTTTCCAGACGCACAAAGAGGAAGCCATGGAGCACAGGCGGAAGAAAGAAGAGAATAAAGGAGACAGTGTTGATAAAAGAAGTGAAGAGAGACCCTTTTTCCTTTATGTTGCCTTCCACGACACCCACAGATGTGGACATTCACAGCCACAGTACGGAGCTTTCTGTGAGAAGTTTGGTAATGGTGAGATGGGGATGGGACGAATACCTGACTGGACTCCAGAATATTACACACCAGACCAAGTAAAGGTCGGTGAAGTAAAACTTTTCTATAGTGACATGTAGAAAGAGACACGATCTTTAATTCAAAAACAAGGATTATTAACTGTTTAATGTATAGATAAATATTTGTATACAAATGAATATCTATTTTATAAGAGATTTCGGCATATTTTATAAAATGATCCTAAAAATGTAATAGCACAATTCTTAACATCAGATATAAAGCACCAACAGAACATTTCTGGAACACAAGTGACAGATATGTCTTCCTTTGCCTCAGCTTCTCTCTCCGCTGGAAAAATATTGATGTTTAATATTAACGATAATTCACCTGAGTTTTGTTTTGTCCCACGCATCATAACATTTGTTTATCTGTCTGCCTCATCTCTGCACTTCAGGTTCCTCCCTTTGTGCCAGACACACCTGCAGCTCGAGCTGACCTGGCTGCACAGTACACCACAGTCAGCCGGCTGGATCAGGGTCTGTAACGACAACCTACACGTACACAAGATAACCAGATGGAGACAGGTCTTGTTTTTGTATAACACCACCTGTGTAAATTTCCTCTGCAGGTATTGGATTAGTTCTTCAGGAGCTCAGGGACGCTGGTTATGAGAACGACACGCTGGTAATCTACAGCTCAGACAACGGCATCCCCTTCCCTAACGGCAGAACCAACCTGTACCATTCCGGCACGGCAGAACCCATGCTGGTGTCCTCTCCAGAGCACAGGGAGCGATGGGGAGACACCAGCCAGGCCTACGTCAGTCTCCTTGGTAAGAAATGGAGACTGAGAATACTGATTTAATACAACAGAAAATCTATCTTTGGAGGCTTCCTACCCCTGGGGGGGGGGGGGGGGGGGGGGGGGGGGGGGGGGGGGGGGGGGGGGAGACAGCTGGCTTTTACACACACAAGCAAACATGGAGGCCAGTTTGTTTATCTTAAGAGGGTAAAGCAGCCACAAGAGGGAGACGGACCAATGAGGCTTCAGCAGCAGATGGCAGATATAACTGGATAAAGGGAAGCAGTTAAATGTGAATATGAATATTATACATCGGCTTTATTTTATATATTATTTATGTATTTATTTGTTGAATCTTTTTTTAACTCAAACACTTGGCACATTAGAAAACCCCCCAAATACATTGACATACATGGTTTTATTGTACAGGTGGCTCTTTAGTTCACTATTTCATTTTCAGTACTACTTTTTATTCTTATTTTCTCACTCTCTTTTGTGGCAGACATCACTCCCACTATTCTGGACTGGTTTTCTGTTCCCTACCCGCCCTACAGCCTCCCGGGCAGCTCCTCCACCCTGGTCCATCTCACCGGTCGCTCCTTGCTGCCCGCTTTGGTCACTGAGCCCGGCCAGTGGCACACCACCTACGCCAGCCAGTCCCTCCATGAGGTCCGTGATTTCGCTGCTTTCTAACAGGACGTCAGCAACACACGCACACGAGGGAGTGAAACACACGGCCGTCTTAACTGCTGTACTGTCATTTGTGATTTCAGGTCACCATGTACTACCCAATCCGCTCTGTCCACCAGGGGGCATACCACCTTCTCCACAACCTACACTACCGGATGCCCTTCCCGATTGACCAAGACCTGTACGTGTCCCCCACCTTCCAGGACCTGCTGAACCGCACCAGGCTGAGTGAGCCGACGCACTGGTTCAAGAGCCTGGAGCAGTATTACTACAGAGAGCGCTGGGAGCTGTACGACTCCAGGTCTGCTGCTCATGTTGTTTCAGTGTTTGTCACATCAGAAGGAGGAAAATGTTCACTGGGACGAATCGCAGATAAAAAAAACCTAGTGAGTTAAAGGATAAGATCAACCATGAGATCCACTGATGAAATAAACCTGAATGGATAACAGTTTAGTGATGTAGTGATAAGAAAATGCTCAAAAACTGTCGCCATGAAGGAGAGAAAAGAGAAACTTTACATAAACAAACATTAATGTTCATAAGAGGAAGCAAGTGAGATTCTCCTGCTCCAGTTTGGCGATCTCCTTAAAAACCTCAACAATGTCAAAAATGGCTTCACTACAGATCAAAAACAGCAAAAGCAACAACTACTGTGTTGGAAGTTCTGGGTTCTTTTTTGATGATCAATGAAGTGACAAAATATAATACTGTCTGCGCATATTTAACATTGTTAACTTAGTATTGTCAATTTGACATCTTAAAGGATATAGTATATGACTTTAACTAACTGAAATCTGAGCTCCTATCACAAGGACACATACAAGCCCTCAAATATGACACTGTACTAAAATGTTACGTCTTTAATTTTATTCTAATGCTGTAAATAAACAGAATAATATATTTGTTTTTAATGTGCAAAATAATAGCAAAATAAATGATGAATAGACACATCAAAGATTCTTGCTCACACCATTGATCGGTCAATGTTTGGTCAGATTTGCCATTTATTGAGTTTGTGATGATTTTATGGACACATTAATATAATTATTATTATAATTGAATTATTCATTATTATATTTTTTATAATTACAGCCGTTTTACCTTATTTTCATTGATTATCTGTTTTTAAATCATCCTCCACTTACGGGGTCTCTACAAGAGAAGTTAAAGTTTATGACAAATACTTTAATACACAATGACAACTTCATTATATGAAGAGAATAGACCATTTCTCTAATGTCGATATGATGCTTATAAATCCCAAATAGATGGGTAAAATGAATGAAGTGACTTACAAGTTCTTTCTAAAATCTCGGCTGTGATCCTGTATGTTTCAATATGAGCGATTGTTTCACCGTCACAGGACAGACCCACTGGAGATGAGGAACCTGGTATCAGACCCGTCCTACAGCACTGTGCTCGAGAGCCTGAGGCAGAGTCTGCAGAAGTGGCAGTGGGAGACCGGGGACCCCTGGGTCTGTGGACCAGACTATGTCCTGGAGGACAAACTGGAGCCGCACTGCAGACCACTCTACAATGGACTCTGATAAACTCTAATGGTACTTTTACTCATCCATGGCCGATTTGTGTATATATATTTTTATACGTTTAAAGTTCAATAATAAACATTAAAGTTGTCCCAACATTATTTGTCTTTATATTACAAAATAATTTTATAATTCTGATCAGTGCTCTTCTTGTCTGTGTCTATACATTTAAGGTATCTTTTCTCATCATCCAGACGCCATGATAACCTTGTTTCATAGAAAGCCAATGTGGTTACAAAATATGTTACTGTTATTATTTAATTGAACAAATGTAGATGCATCCCTCCTCTGTCTTAATCGCCGTCGCTGTAAGTCTTGTACTGATCTGCCAGCCTCACGGGGTTCATGACGCATGACCTGTGAGCTCCATGAATCAATACGTAAAAAAAGCTTTTTATTGATAAAGGCCTGCTTTTACTCAGAGCTCCACTTTGAAGTCGGACTGATTCACACGTAGAAAGCTGCTAAAAGTGAACACAATTTGGATCAGTCGATTATTCACTATTGATCTGCCCATTTTTCCCCCTCTCCTAATCTGTCCAACCTCACTGATGTTGGGGTCTTTTGAAGCCCCACACGCTGATTCTGCTTCATTACACTCTTTTTGTTTGATGCACAGTTGCATATCATTGGTTTTTATACATCCAGGGAGATTTTGATCCTAAAAATCAGCCTATAAAATAATAAAGAAGGACATTTTGTTCGTCACTAATTTATAAACTATTCTGGACATGTTTGAGTTTTACAGAAGGGAGCGCTGGGAGCCAAACGAATCCAGCTACAGCTGCTTGTGTTTTTTCAGTGCTCAGTGAAAATGTTCATTGCGATGATTCACAGATATAACTTCACCTTAGAGGTTAAGATCAAGCTCCTAAACGCAGAACACTCACAGAACTTGGCCGACAACATAAGATCCACTGAAATGAGATTCACCTGTTGCATGTGTTTTTCCCCCGAGTTGAGATTTTGAGAATAAGCCTATAACATGATGAAGGACAGTTTGTTTGTCATCCATTTAAAAAAACATTTGGACATGTTTAAGTTTTGACAACCTACGTCAGTGTCTATCCTGCTCCACTGCTGATAACCAGTTTCACTTTTACAAGCGTCAGAGAAGGACTTACATCCCCATACATCTTCAACCCCCTCATACTCTATACCACACGCACACACACACGCGCACACCAACCCTCGCATGTCACCACCGAGCCAGCGGATCGATTGTGATTGGTCCTTTCCTCCTCCTGAATACAGACGGCTCATCATCCACCCACCTCATCTTTGATTTGATGAACGTCGTCGGTCACGATAACGTCTCAGCCTATATAAGCACCACAAAGTTTCCCAAACAGCCAACAAAACATAAAGTCTGCCGCTGACCAAGAGCAGAAAGAAGAACAGCGCAGTCTCTCACTTTGCGTAAAGGAAAGGAAAGAGGTGCCAAGAAAGTTCCAGACATGGAGAGGTCCGTCAGGTTTACCGTGGTGTGCGTCGGAGTGTCCCTGCTCATCTCCTGCCCTCCAGTCGAAGCCTGGTACAAACAGTCGACCGGGCCCAGTTACTACTCGGTGGGTCGCGCCTCCGGTTTGCTGTCCGGTATCAGGAGGTCGCCGTACGTCCGGAGGGCCGAGTCCGAGGAGACGCAGATGGAGAGCGGGGAGACGACGGGTAACAACGTGATCCCCGAGACCAACAAGCATATCTCCATCCTCAAAAGCATGGTGAGTACAGTCATAATGATGCGCTCTTTATTCCTCGTTGTTTTACACTGAGGATGGGATGAAGAGGTGGTGCGTAAAATGCGGACACAGTAGCTACTTATATGGCGATGCTTAAATATTTGAACTTGGTAATATTTGAACTAGACAAGTATTAAACATCGATAAGCTTTTACTTTTGTTTCTTACAGTTGAGATCTAAACTGTAAATAGCGGTGTAATACCCGTGCGTAAAGGCGCACACCAGTGAGCGCCGCAACTCGAAGCGCAGCCAGGAAAACAACAGGAGACAAAAATACAGAGCTTCATGTTGTTATTACTTGCTGTTAAATAATCCAAATAATCCGGCTATATTCTAAATGAAGTGGTTAGTTCAGAGACTTCTCCCTGCAGTTGATTACATGATGGTGGAAGAAAAGAGGGATAAAAACCAGGACGATTCTTTTTTTGGGGTGAATTTTATTTCTAAAACTTACTTTTTCTCATCCCTTCCTCTCACACCCTTCAGGCCATCTGCGTAAAGGACGTCTCTCCAAACCTGAAGAGCTGCGAGCTGCTGCGGGACGGGACCGGCACCTTTCAGTGCAAGGCGGACGTCTTCCTCACCCTGGACTCCCTGGACTGTCTGTCCGCGTGAGTCCCCGAGGGTAGACCCGGCGGAGGCAGGGAGACATGTAATCGTCGTCCCCAACCTTCCCGGGGGCGCCTCTCTGGAAACCGAAAAAAAATGCAGGAAGAGGGGAAAAAAGAAGGCATGAGGGATGGATGAGTGTGTTGGGGTTGATGGCGCTGAGGAAAATCTGATCTTTATCAATGATGGACCGCTGCAGACTCTGAATGTTCTCTCATTTAAAAACACAAACATTGTTTTTTTTTGTGCTTGGGTTACATGAGTATAGAAAAAGATGTTAATTGAAACCATTTTGTTTCCACAGGACTTCCTCTTTACTGCCCAACCCCTAACATGTACCCACCCTTGCCAAAATGTAATACAAAATGTATTAAATGTCCAGACAGTTGGCTGCAGAGCAGATTTCTTGGAAAGTACTTTTATTTATTTTATCTATTAAAATGGACACTGGTAACTTGTGTGGCCTAAAGTTGTCTTTAAATATTGATTGAAAAAGTAAAACAAGTGATCTGTGCAGTGCTGCCTCACCTTACAGAGTTGATTACAAACCATAATTTGGTCCATTAGACTTGAGGAGTAGTGATACATGAATGAAACATAAAGACACATTCTGAAAAAGTAGAAGGAAAAATACACATGTAGAGATTATATATATGTATGACACATTTTTATTTACACAGCAGAAGAAAAGCACTTCATCATAAGGCACTTGGGGGTGTTTTTTTTATCTTACTCTCACCTTCAGAGTCCATATCAGAGCATCAGTCATTAGCACATCTTGTTTGTTATTGGAGTCAGAGAGGAGCTGCTGTGATCGCTCAGTCAGTCACTCAGGGGAGCCTTCACAGAATTAATGTCACACAAATCACAAAGAGGCAGCATCCTGCTTGACAAACCAGGGTCTGTGTGTGTGTGTGTTTGTCGGATATTACAACAATAATCATCAAGTAGGAAAATGAAACAAGTCGCCAAGCTTCAGGGATAAGTCCTCATGTTATTTTACCCATTTCCAATATCAAAGCTTCCTAGCATCATCGCTGAATTGCAAGAGTCAGGGGAACAAGCGATGCTAAGATGATAATGAACGTGTGTGCTGTGATTTCAGCTGAGGAAGAGTAAATGCAAACTAGGGTGCTTTTACTGCGATCGCCGCCTCATTAGGAAGGTGTGTGACGCACGGGATGCACACAGCGGAGACACGGTGATGAATGAGCGGAAAACACTAAATTGTATGCGTGAGTGAGCCCTGCGCCAGGGAAGTAACGGACAAAGAGTAAATCCTCCTCACGTCCTGTGTCCTGCCTGCCTGCCTGCCCCCCCACACACACACACACAATAAGACAGGGAAATAAATGGCATATCTGTCAAGTCTTGAGAAAATGTAGCGTCACTGTTTATAGTCTGATTTAGAAGCACAGTACAAAACAAAATGCCCATTATTCTCAACACAAACTTCAAAAGTCAACATTTCAGGGCTAAACCTCAAAATCAGAGGATTGGGCCAGTGGTTGTCTTCCGTCCTTAATGTGTTTCCAGACTTTTTTCAAAGCTACATTAAATGAAGCATCACAAAGGATGAAATGCAACAAAGAGCATCACAAGCTCCCAGACTGCTCCTCAAGAGAGAAAACTAAACACTAACGCTCCGATGAGAGGATCTTCATGTTCTCTTCAATCCCTCTTCTTTGCTTGGTTCGCCTTTTAAAATGAAACATCCAAACAGGAACAGGGCCGACTGTCTGGTGACATCCGCTGGCGGTCACAGAAGTGACACTGCCTCCAGGTTCTCTTTGATAATTGTGTCCATCACCACCTGAAAGACGACCTGGATGTTGGAGGTGTCCGTCGCCGTTGTGAAGTGGTGGTAGATGAGCTTGCTGGCCATGGCGTTGAGCGAAACAAAGGTGGCGGCGATGAAGCGGGCGGCCGAGTCCACGTCGCAGTCTGCGCCTGGAAGAGAGAAGAGGGAGGAATCAAACATTGGCCTCCTCAGCACAGACAACTGACAAGTGTGTCAGTTAAATGTGGATTAGTGGGACTAGGGACTAAACTCAGATAATAAAAAAAAATAGAGATTATGATTTGGTGTTGTTGAGTGGATTATACAATTCGTGTGATCTTTAGAACATTTATTACACTACAAGAGATGTTACTGTGTGTTCTATTAAGTTACAACATCTGAATAACAACAGATGTGATGGAGAGTTCATGAAAACAAATAACCTTTGCCAATAAGGTTATGTTGTCACCCCTGTCTGCTTGTGTGTTTGTTTGTGAGCAGGATTAAACAAAAACTACTTGACAGATTTCCATGAAACATGGAAGGATGGAACATGGGCCACGAAAGAACCCGTTCAATTTTGGTGTGGCTCTTCTAGACGAAGGAGCAGGTCCAGGAATTGTTTATCTCTTTTTTTTTACATTGTGAGTTTTCAACATTTTCTAAGGAAATAATTCATAGATTTTAATGAATAAAATCAGACTCCCGAAATGGGACTGTAATTTGACTGTGTACAATTTGGTGCCGATTCAAATAAAGATCCACATCTAGTGAATTAAAATGTGGTTTCATTAGGGGACTGTTGGGCCTCAGTGGATGTTTACAGTCTACTGAGTGTCAGTCTAGTTACTTAAGTAAAGATATTCAAATGTTTATTATTCACACTTCAGTAAAAATGTCAACATATTAATGTTGATTACAATTTTAATGTCCTGCATTAAAAATCCGAAAAATACATGAGTAAATCTTATGGATTAGTATTTGTTCTGCAGTAAAATCGATCCGGTGACATTATTACACTGTTAATAATGATCCGGTGACATGGATACAATGAGCTGGAGGTGGAGCTCATTATAGCTGCTTTATGTAGCGTTTCATAGTTTAGTCCATTGGTTTCCAGTCACAGCATCAAGCCTTCCAAAGGCTCATTAAATAAATCTTAGGGGTTTTAAGGAGTTTAATGAAAATATAAAAGAAGGACAGAAGAAAAACAGATGAACACATTTTCCAGGTTGGAATTGGTGAAGGGGCACATGAGATCCTCTGATGGGGCTGTGAGGTTACGTCAAACAGAAAAGGTCGGGAGCTGCTGTATTAGACCAGTCATCATATCTGAGGTCAGTGTCAAATGGACGCTTGCTCTGCTGGCTGACCCCAATCCAAGAGTTTTTGCATTTATATTGACATTTGCAATAGAGCACAGAGGATGGCCCTGTTGAGCCCACTGAGATGTGGGGATACAAAAAAAAATCAAACAATACCAGTGTGTCAGTGTGTGAGTCCGCCACAGTGGGATATTAATGATCAGTCTGTTTTTCAGACATTTTGTATTGTTTCTGTCTGAAATCCTTTTTTCAAACTCAATAATGCAACATATTTCACTTGATGACATCCTTGGATGATATTTACATTCACAGACATTTTGCACAGAAGTTCCAGGATAAATGAGGTGAAATCTCCCCTTTTCTATGATTCATTTAGTTTGTCTGTTTCAAAACATGATCACGATGCTCGGTTTCTCCTCATATGTGAGGATAGATGGTCTGTTGGTGTTATGCACATGCCAATCAACAACACACACAGTTACGTTTTGAACCTTATGTGAAGCAGAATCTGACTGAAAGTCAAAAATCTTTGTGTAGTCACATTCAGGTTCACTTCTTTCAGGTGGATAAACAGGCAGGGCTAAAAGGTTTCTGAGGAAAGGACAGGTGACGTTTTTACACCTGAAAGTCTGAACCAAGGTTCATGTCTTTGTTATCTTGTTTATATTTGATCCAGTAAGATTCGGTTTCACCATGTAAATTAGTCGTTGGCTGCGTCTACCTTTACCAGACATTGATTGGTTCGTAGACGGGCGTGTGTCTGACATTGGCGTGTTGTCAATTAGGTGGGCAGTGGTCTTTCTGTTTGAATGGAGAAAACAAATGAAACACTTCATTTCTTTAATTCCGTTTTCCACTGGAATATCTTTATGGTATCACCACCAGCATCACAAAGTACAGGCGAGTAACCCTCTTGCATTCAGACAGTGTGAACCATACTGCTGTTTAATTCAGTTCAATATAACAGATCTGCCACATCATTGTGTGATATGTCCCTAACATCTGCTAACATCAACTGGTGGTAGGGATATTTTCCATCTTTTCCTATGTTCTAAAATGGGACAGTGTTTAGTTTAAAAAGGCATAGAGGTAATGATTTTTGATCTACTGAGCAGTCACATGGCTTTCATAGTGCTACCATACAAGCCAGTAGACAGATTTACCTGTAGCCCCAGCATACCCTTACATTCAGCCTGTATCGTTGATTACAAGGCCAAAGCACTTGATGATGCGAAGGTGTACAAATGAAGCTCTGCGTAGGTTGAGTCAGGAAGACTACCCCCATTCAATCAATCCCAAATCTCTCACTCTCTCTTTGCTTATTGATCATCTGATTGTTTCTAAATGGCCGTTCAGATTCTGCCACAGTCTCTTCCAGCCAATCATGCGGCTGCCGTCAAACTTTAAATCCCTTCTCCTCTCTTCCGCAGTCAGCCGTCATTCAGTGACGCGCATATCCCACCACCACCCCACCTCCTCCAGTCTTCAGTAGAATCATCATCACCTGATCTGAATTCCTGTTCGTTCTGCTTCACCTCTAATCCCGATGACATCACATAGGGGTCTAAAATGCCAAAAGACTATAACGTTCACGTCACTTTCTGTGCGCATGTCAATAATGTTGTTAAAACGCTGAATCGAAGTCTCTCCTGATTGAACTTAAGTTATGTCCCTAACATCCGCTGGTGGCCACTAACACCTGCTAACATCTACTGGTAGTTGGTAACCTAAATTGTGCAGAAGACTCTCAGATGTACAGGGGATATTCACCATCTAGTGAGTCCTATAATCTAAAATAAATGTGTCTTAGTCAGTGGTGGTGTTAAATTAAACTGCCTGATATTGAAACTCTCGATATAATGCTGCCAATATAAACACTGCAAACGACAACATCAATAATAAACAAACAAATGAATTAGTGCTGCTGACAGTGGTAAAAATTGACATTATTAGTTTTGTAAAAGTTGCATTCATGGCATAGCAGCTGTACTGTATCTTAAAGATAATAAAGTGGCAACTGTTTGTACTTTATATGTAAAAAGTTATGTTCATGTGCAGTGATATTTTAGTTTATTTATGACAGAAAAGTTCCCTTGTGAAACCAAATTTCAATTCACTAGATCTGGATTTTTTTATTTGAATCCGCACGAAATCACACACAGTCATAAATATCAGTCCCCTAAACATACAGGAATTATTCTCTGAGAAATCAAGACAAATATCTCACAATGTTAAAGAAAGAGGAAAAAATGATCTGGATCTGCACATAAATGTACCAAGTTTCCTGGTATTCCGTCCAGTAGGTATTGGGTAATCCTGCTGATTAATACACATGCACAGAAAAACAAAGTGAAAACATAACCTCCATGGTGAAGGTAATAACGTAGTAACTGATATGAGTCCTACCTTTAAACTGTGTCAGGTATAACCGCAGATGTCGTCCAGAGTGTAAAATCTTGTCTTGAAAAAGGTCAATCTTGTTCATGAATAAAATCTGAAAACACACACACACACACACACACACACACACACACACACACACACACACACACACACACACACACACACACACACACACACACACACACACACACACACACACACACACACACACCAATGAGCTGATTTGTTTTAAAGACTCATCTGTAGCACGGCAATAACTTCAAAATATGAAACCAATCAATCAGTTCTAAACGTCACATCTATTCTCACTTCACACACATTTGGGTAAAATTCAGAAAATCAATAGCTGTGCTGAGACCGTCATGGAGTTATAATGGCAGATCAATGACCTCAATCCACACGCTGTGAGCAAATCACTCGTCAGTCACTCAATCACTCGTGTACTGTCTCCAGAGAAGTCTCCTTCCTGCTGTTACTGTTTCACTGCCTCTAAACTCCACTTCCACTCGGCGGCCGACACAGTTCACCAGCGCTTCTGGCTTTGTAGTCGGCCAATTTAAACTTCAATCAAGTTCTCTCTTTTTTGACATGTTTGATCTCACACACACACACACACACACACACACACACACACAGCCCCTGATAATAATGAGCGAGGGACGAGGGAGAGCAGATTTTCAATGAGTAAGATACACAGCAACGCTTTGGTGCGTAATTAGTAAGCTATCATTAAACACTTTTATCTAATGAGCCTGTTAGCCGTGTTAACGTGCAGGCCCACACAAACACATCACAACATTTCATTTCCTGTTTGGCTCTAATGAAGCTTTAAATTATTTCATATGCTTAAAGAAAGAGCTTGGACCAATAGCCCCAGCTGCTTATTCATCCTACATGGAAACAGAAAAATTGGGTTATTTCTTGCAAAAGTAAAGAACGCTGATCACAGTGACGTGCCTCTGTGAAAGTGCAGGAAAAGCTGCGCAGTTGCCAGAGGCCAACACGCTTATTTAAGTCTGCTTTAAATGCAGGTTTAGTGAAATTAATTGAACGAGCTTGTTACAGGCTTGTTTTAATGCGATCGTAATAGGGGATGGAAAAACACAGAGAGGGGAAAGTTCACCTCGGCAAAGCTCGGCCTAATTACGAGTCGCTGTTTAATTATGAGTGACTGAGGAATCAGACAAAGGGCTGAGGCTGCGATCTGTGTGCGTGTGTGCGTGTGGAAACAGCATTAGGGTTATTTTTGTTTCATGGTGTCATTGAGAACAAATGGAGGGTTACAAAAGAGATGTCGCTCGTGTCTCCTCCATTAGTTCCTTCCACCAACTGAACATTCGGACTGAACCGCGGTTCCCACCCCCCAAATAAACCTAATTACAAATCCACATCTCGGGATGAGTTGTTATTTATTTAACAAATACTCTAGACTAAAGACTCTGTTCATGCTCAGTAAGAGCCAGGCAGGGTGTGTGCAGGCAGGAAGTTCAGTTAGTGACAGACAGGTATACCAACGAATCAGCTGATTGGTTGTGTTAACTACAGTCCAGCTTGGGCCACAATTGGCCACCAATAAGACAAAAAGTGTTTCAGAAACAAATGACCAACCCTACCTTTAAAAAGCAAATTTGTTATACTCCATTTTGACTTGGATTTACTGGGTGACTGAAGAATTTCTCACCATGGACGTGCTGCGGAAGAAGACATTGTTGCAGATGGAGGAGAAGAGCTTCATGCTCTCTTGCAGACGATTCTGCAGAGAAGACAATAACACCATCAGACAGACATCAGCAGTGGAGACACATTTTCAAAACTTGGTCTGTGAGGTCAAAGTGTTATCTGATTGGGTGAGACTCAACAAGTTGTCTCCAGTTAACTTTGACTGGCGAGCATGGACAACTGTTAGGCAGTGACCTAGTGTAGCTCGTACCATGGAGGGGTCCTCCACCAGGGTCATGTCATAACCGCTGAGCGACACCACGAACAGCACCGCCCTGACGTCCTCGAAGCAGCTAATCCACTTCCTGCGCTCAGTTCGCTGGCCTCCAACATCGTACATCCTGCACACACAGGGCGCGACATGAGAGAGAGGGGGAGACACGTGGATAAGCAATGAACTGAAGAAAGGGGGAGAAGGGTGTCACAATGTAGAGAAATGGATCAAAAAATGAACAAAACATTCAAACACAACAAGCATGTTGGTCATAAACACTTTCAGCGTGGTAGCCCCGCACTGGCCTTTTAAGTGTAACAGTCTTTCTACATTTAGGATAAAGGGCCACAGACTAGCTGTGTCTCCGTTCAGGGGCTGCATCCTTTGGAGGCTGCAATTGAAGACAGATTGCGCTGATTGCGCCACTAGGTTCTCCCATTTCAGAGGCTCCTTCAAATGCGTCCTTTTATCCCCAAGAAACAAAGGCGATGAACCATTTTTCAAGGTAATGGCGCCTGGAAAAGAACGAGACGTCCAACAGCTTAACCCACAGCCCAGCCACTTTCCTGTCATGTCATTACAGGAAAATCACAACATAAAAAGTATTGTTAAACATCTGATTGACGACTGAGGCACAGACAGATATCGGCCCTCCTGTTTTGGTCCAGACTTTGTTCTATCTCCCCAATCTGTCACAAATGGCAGAAAGATGGCACAAAAATAATGTAGGAAGGAGCAATGGTTATGATCATGGATGCTCACCGTGACTTACATTTCTCGAGAAACGTTCATCTTAATGTCTCTCACTTGCGATTCGATGTGATACGTTCAATATTAATAAACTTTGACCATGTCACCAATGTTCTGCAGCAGCACTGACTGGGACTCATCAACGAAAGTGAAGTTGTTGATCCTGACAATATTGCGTTCAGATCAACAGCAACGATTGACTGTCATAGTCATAGCATCACAGAACTTTGAGGTAACAGGTGAACAGCTCTTCGTGCAGCAGCAGTGGAGCAACTTCAGGAGTCTGTGGAATGAATCCTGCAACTGGTTTTTATTTGCTGCGGCTCAATTGCTGCAGGTCTTTTAAAGTTTCAGAAAGAAAACTACAACCAGCATCACCACAGGCCAAGCTAACAATTGACATTGACAACAGGCATGTTGAGAACGAAAACTCCACTCATTCAACAATTTCAGAATAAGTTTAAAATGTATAGTCTTTTTTCACATATGAACAATAATAATGGCTGCATTCCAATATGTGTGGCTGATGCAGGGCTCAGTTGGCTCACTGACCAGATGTGACATTTGAATGGAAGAATGCCATCATTAATGTTACTGATTGCACCCTTGCTTGTGTAAATGTTGGTCTATTTGTCATGAACCCAACAGACTGGGTCCTGAACATGAACAATATTGGAAATATTACAGCAGAATAAATATAACAGAGACAAAACCCATCAGAGCATGTGTAGAAAACGTGTTGTAAGAAAGGGAAATTAAAACTAAACCCAAATGGTAAAAGACACACGTGAAGAGAAATAATAAGAAACTGTGATACGGGGCCCAGGTGGCCCTGATTTAGCCAGCACACTCCAATCAGGGACGATCAAGAGAGTAAACAGAGAGCATGAGTGCACACGTGCACACACACACACACACACACAAAAAACACACACACGCAATAAAGTCATTTTATTCACTAAAACATTACTGTGACTTCCCTTCACTACAGAGCTAACAAGACACGAGAGACACTTCCTACTGCCTGATTTTATAGAGGCAGGAAAATGAACATGACATTATGAACAATATTTAAATCCACAAATCTGCTGGATTAAAGAAATCATCCCCTGTGCATTCATTTTCATAAAAATGTGAATCTGTTTACTTTTCATCCATCAGACTGTGAAGGCGGCACAATGTGTATGTGCGCGAGGAGGAGAGACGACAACTCAATGTGACTGACATGTTCTTCATCAGGATTCAATTTCCAATAGGAAAGCGTAAGGTTGTGTTCTCTGTGTGTTCATGACCATCCATACTGATGGTACAGCCTACAGTAGCACTGAGGGATAACTCTAATCAATGACAGATTGCATCGGTCCCGGAAAAAAGGTCAGATATTCCTCACCATGCGATTTCCACTCATGAAAAAAACCTGAAGAGCGTGCCACAACGCCTCTGCAGATCCTTTTTTTCAATTTTCACTGAGAATACCACTCTGAGACAATCTCAATACAACAAAGGTCAACGATCTTCAAAAGGACGAGAGAGGACAAACACAACAGGAAATAAGTGTGGAGAGCCACAGCTGGAGACACGGGTCACTTCATCCCACTTCTCAAAGCCAGATGTGCTGTCTCCCACCTTCCCTCTCAGCATGCAGCGTTAATGCAGCTCTTTAAAGCAGAGAGGAGAAACAAACATGTGGAAACACACAGAGAGAGACAAACAAAAGAGGCGACAAGGTTTCTAATGGAAATCTTTTCAAAGGCGTCAGTGTTGCTTCACTACACAAACCTACTCACAAGCACATATACACATCACTAATAACCTAGACTCTGACTAGTCATCGGTGTGATGACTAATCTGCAAACACACACACAGATAGACAGTGATCACAATCTCCTGCTGTTCAGCCAAGTTCTTAAGACCGACCAGAGATGATGAAAACCTAAACTCTACACCATTATCACTTGTACTACAGACAGAGAGACAAATGTGTGTGTGTACTTGAATCACTGGACAAATACAATGACTATGGACTCTAGGAGCCTTCATTTTGTCTGTGCTTTAAGTTAAATTAAATAGGTTCAGTGAATGATCTCATCAGAATGGAGGTTTCTAAGCAACAATCAAACGTTTAGAAAAGAAGATTTTTAAAACTCTCCAAAGATTTCAGTGGCACTGGCTTTGTTTCGATTTCCATTGCAAATACACACACTACAATGTAGTGAAAAAAACTTTAAAGATGTAGTGACTACATGAGACATGGGTCAATCTTTACATCACCCACTCCTCCTCTCTCCACACGTGCTGTTCTTGCCCCACAATGTTCACCCTCATCTGCAGCGTTGTTACTATAATTATCAGATCAGTTTATGTTAATGATGCAGGAGAAAACCAGAACCTTATTACACAAAGAGGTCAAAGGTCAAACAGGACATCTGTATGCAAATTAGGCTGTGTCTGGGTGAAAAGTTGTGAGACTGTACACACACACACACACACACACACACACACACACACACGCACGCACACACCTCCATTTTTGCAGCCGGCAAAGTTCTGCCCAATAGTTGTTAGTCCACTGGTTTAGTTCTTGGAATGGGTATCACATCCTAAGTGACTCTCATAAGTCCTTTTCAGACATGTCCAGCAGAGGATCTCCAGAGAATTTGGTCCGGACTCTCTCCACAGTTTGCCTTTCACACATGCGCAAAGCAGTGGGGGGTTCTCTGCTCAGGAGTCGGGGGGGTGCAGCAGGCAGAGGCAGGATTTAATGTACTGATGCTGACTTTGTCAGTGTCTTCTATGTGTACGGCACCATTTTTCACCTGGAGATATTTGTTTTCTTTTTGTTTTTTTCATTTTTGCGTCTCTTGCATGTTAGAACCATCATCAACACACCTACTTGCTGGCTGTGAAGTCTTTAGGTTATCTCTTCCTGTGTTCTCACATCGACTTCTGCATACATTCTGCGGACTTTATACTTGGGGGCCAGGCGGAGAAGGTCCGCAGAGGCTTTCACTCGGACATTTGCGCTCACATGTACACCTCCTCCAGAGAAGCTGCCGAGGAGCTCTGGAGTTCAGTGCAAGTCTGAAAGCAGTTTCAGTATAAAGAGGCTAATCCTGCCTCCTTCCATTTCCCCTAGTTCTCCAAGTTTACCCATGTTGTGCTTTACCCTGTGAGACTGCCCTTTCCACATTGTCTTGTTCTAGTTGGCAGACCTAAAGAACTAGCAAGCCTTTCGCCGCTGGGCTCATGTTGCTTTGAGCCAAGTGGGGGGACTTGTCACAAGAACCAAAACCTATACTTCCCATGCTGCACAGAACAATGTCTCTGTGCCTGAGAGCAGACAGTCTCAGACGGGAAACACGTAGTCTCAGTTGCGAGCCTGGCAGCAGATGCTTATCTTTAAACTAAATCATGTTCAGGCCCTAATGTACTATGTGGGATCATTATGTTTGCCCATAGGTGGAATTTAATGTGAATGATTGAAGTCATGAACATTTTCAGAGTATGTTATGAGTTTAGATTTGATGTGAAAGTTTTGTACATTGTTTATGTTTTTAATATTTCACTGTGTTTTTATTACAGGACAGATTCCTTGCTGCACTTTTAGTTTCCAGCAAATGTTTTGTCTTGTAACATGAGAAGCAGCAAATAGCACAAGGACATGCTGTTACAAACATGATGTTAAGCTTGATCTTAAATATGGTGATTTTAAAGATTAGCCCAACTAATTCTGGATTTGTGAGGCTGATGCAGATTAATACAGAATCACTTCCTTTTTAACAATTAGTCTTCAAAGTAAAAGCACATGTTTGTTTTGTCGCTGTAATTCTTAATCAACAAACTGATCAACCAACCAACGTATTAACAAACCATTAAACAAACAAACAAATGGACAGGGGTGAAAATATTGCCTCCTTTGTGGAGGTAAACTGACAAGTTCAACATAAAGTGTGGGCACGATGGATACATTATCTACAAAAGCAGCCTCAATATTTTCAGAATGAAAACAAGCGAGGGTAGAATCCTCCATTTTCATGTTTAACCAAAAACCAAGACTCTCCAGACAAAAGCCACAGTCTCTCTAACACAATTGAGCGACCCCATAGCCGGATTGGTTAGGGTGGATTCCAGAGTGTAGCAGGCAGTTCGACGCTCAGACGACCGAACCATGAGGTGTCATTCCCCTACTGTCTTTCACTTTGCTATCAAATAAAGGCCTGAACAATTGACTGACATCATTAGTTGATTTATTAGCTCAGTCAAACTACAGTATGTCTTATACTGTCCATGTCAGCGAACAGAGAAACATGTGCTGCATACCTGCTGTCATTTCACAGTACACAGTTTACAAAAACACAAACCACATACTCCTCAGAATCCCTCCGTATTGTTGCTAAGTCTGAAGTAATTACATCAACATATGCTAAGCCCCCTTCACTGTGTGTCTTGATCTTTTCAAATCTCACACACACACACACACACACACACACACACACACACACACACACACACACACACGGAGCTGTTTATCAATTAACTAAACCCAATTATTTATGTCCTGAAGAACTCGGGCAGACAAGAGGGAGTGTATGTGAGCGTAGGGGGTTGGGCTCCATCCTGCAGCACCAACTGGGACTCTGATCCCCCCCACTCGTATCTGATATGTCACCTAATGGTGATGTCCCCACCACAATGTTTCATGAGAGAAAATACAGACAGAGACAGGTCTGCTTCCTTGTGACTCAACGGTGACGCAAACAGTAAGGCAGCGAAAGAAAAAGTAGCATTTTCTGCTCACGACAGTAGAAACAATTGTGGATGAAATACTTTTTTTTACTCATAAAACTTTTCCAGGTAAAAGTCAAATGAGTTTGAGACATTTAATGCAAAAATGCACACAAGTGAGCAGCAAGCAGAGACATAGATGTGACACAAAGTCCCCGTGCTCATGTCATCTGCTGACAAACAGGCTCCCTCTACGATGTTTATATGCTAAACATGTTATGAAAAACTGAGGTAATGTATTTTAATATTATTAATTTATATGAGGTGCAATGTCGAGCAGGGATGAAGGACTGCTTGATATCGTAGAGCGATTTGGGAGGATGTGCTCCTCAGGTAGATATTATTAAGAAAGGGACAACGGGAAAGTAATCTCATTTGTTTTTAATATGACAGACACACACACACACACACACACACACACTCGCTCTTCCCACGAGTCAGTCTGCTCAGTCACTTACGTCTCCAGATTTCCGAACACAAAAACAGAGTTATGGAAAAATTGTGGAAAATCATCCACAGTCCTCCATGTTTCAGAACAACAATTCTCATGGGTAGTGACCATTACTAACAACTAACTGTAGTGAGTTTTTAGCTAGCGCCATCACCAGGTCAAACATTGAATAAATAATCTGAATAATTAGAAGAGCCTTTAATTCCAAGAAATTGACACCGTCACAGTTATGTACATATTTCTGAACACATGTGTCAAAATCTGTCTCTAGGTCTCAGATATACAACTTTGAATAATAATAAAAAAACATATTCATATTTAAAACCAACAACTTTGGTTGTCGATTTACTCCAGAGCCCAAACTCTAATTTTAACCTCTTCAACAGACACAAGTGCCATTTCCAACTCATTCAGTTTATCACATACATTTTGGCAGACATTTAAACTCATTTCAGCAATTTCACTTCAAGTGAAACATGGATTTTACTTCCATATATATAAATTTAAGCTTTAACTGAGTTTCACAATTGAATTACTTTCAAAGTCATTTTAACTAATAACAAAAAATTACTTGTATAAATAACTAATCAGATAAAAAGTATAAAGTTAGTCAATTAAAATGTATTCCAAGCAAATATTACTGAAAACATTTTTATCATAATATAACAAGAATAAAGTTGTAATATTAGAAGAAAAAGTATACATTTTACAAAAAATTAAGTTGTAATATTAAAAGAATAAAATCACAATATTACGAGAAAGAAAAGTTGAATATGCATTAGAACAAAATAATTAGCATAAAGTTGTAATTCTAGGCTGTGTGTCATGTTTGACACATTATATTATTTTACAAATAACAAAAAGCTTTTTACATACTTTTTTCATTTCTCACAAATACCAGGACTTAAAACAGATTGAGTCTATTTTGAGGTACGAAACCCACAGACTTGGAGGAAGTTGCCTCTTGTAGAAGAGGAAATGTTTTGTAGTGGTCCAATGTGAGGCTATTACATTTATTTTTACATCTGCATGTTATTCAAAGGGCTTTCATAATTTCCTCAAGAAACGGTGAGATTGATTCAAGATTTTGGATCCAGAGTAAATAAGTGTTCTTTATTCTCGTAAAAATTATGATTTGATTGTCGAAATCTCTCAATTGTATTTCTTTTTATGGCCCTAATTCTCCATCGTATTGTCATCAGTAACAGCATCCTTTACAGCTTTTCTTCTTCCATCAACGTTAGTGTTTCCGTTTGATTAGTTTCTTTGATGTTGGTTTGCTCTGCATCGATCAGGCTGCAGGGAAATCAAGTTCACTAACATCTATACTGCTGCTGTGACTGTCAGTGACTTCAGCCACTGGAAGGTGGTAAGGTGAGACGCTGGCTCATCGCCCAGAGATGAAGATGATGATCTGACATCAGGGGGCTGATATCTGCCCTCTGCTTCTTTACTGATAAGACTGAGACATTGATGTTTATGATTGGTGTGTGCGATCAGTAGACGAGTGTAAAGCCAACTGACAGCCGCCATATTGATGTATTGAGTGAAGCCGCCCATCTGACACTAGGGCCTATCAGATGGCTGTAGACAGAGAACGGCTAAGGGAGTGAAGTTTGAACGACTGTTGGAGAAATGGACGGCAGCCACTGCGAGACATGACGGCAGCCACTGCGAGCTCCTGAGTGGTTGTGAGCCCCCTTGCTCTGCAACATAAATTCTTAATATAAAGCAAAAGTGAAAGGTGTCTACCTGAAAATGAGGTGGCTGACTTTAAACTGGGTCTCTATCACACCTGTCGTCCTCAGTCGAACGCGCAGGACGTCAGTCTCTGTGGGCACGTAGTCTGGAGACGTGATGCGCGTCATGTTCTCAAAGAAACTATGGAACGAGGAGGAAACGGAGAGATAAAGAGAGATGAAAGAGAGAAGGAAAAAAACAAGGAGAAAAAGTTGAATAACCTACAGACAAACTTGACATCAAAAGAGAATACGATCAGGTATCAGTTATGGATGTGTTGGCTCGCGCAGGCTTGTGGCTCCCAGTCTGTGCCAGTTGGCAGCTAGGGCGTGCAGTGATAAGACTGGAGTCCCAGGGGGCGCAGCAGGCTCATCTCGTTGAATGTTATGAATATTTGCGCAGTGATTTACCATAATAACACACTGAGGCTAAGCTTTCAAACACAGATTAGCTATTAACAAGGCGAATGTGATCAACTGTATCATGTGTATGCTCACAGTGAGAACGGCTTTTTCTAAACACACACACACCCAGTCTCCACCAACCTGAACTGCCTGTGACATTCTCAGCTAGTCATCCTGAATCAGTTTCTTCAACAGCATGTCGTGTGTGTGTGTGAGTGAGACAGTGCATGTGTGTGTATTTGTCCCTCTATCTTTGTGAGGACCACCCTGAGTTTTAAATACATTACATGTTATTTAGCTGACGCTTTTATCCAAAGCAACTTACTTTTAGGGCATTCAACATCTATGAGGGGGGGGGGAGGGGGGATTCAGGGTTCAGCATCTTCCCCAAGGATACTTCGGCATGCAAGTGGGGAAAACTGGAATCAAACCACCGACCTTCTGGTTGGAGGATGACCGCTGTACCCCTGCAGCATTGCCTCACATGGCCTACATCCATCCATCTTGCTATTGCTAAGACTGATGTCTAAACTACAATAAATACTAGAAAATAATTCCCTTTATGGTCAAGAGTCAATGAGGGTCCTAACAAGCACCGAAGAACAAATATGTGTGTGTCCCTGTGCGTGTGTGAACAGCAGAGGGTGATGGTGATGTGCGGTAGTTCTCAGTGGGAACAAGAGGGCCTGTCGGTGTAGATAACCCCACAACGAGGCGTCCTGCTGGGGTAGAGGATGAGAACAGACGGCCCCCTGGTGGGTCCCAGCTCTGTCTTACCACTGTGACACACACATCCTCCACTCTACACTTGTGTCTTATTTCCAGTCTTTGTCTGCAACCTCACTTCTATACCTTTATTAGTGTAGGTTTGACTTATTCTTGTATCCATTACCCACCTTTCAATTTGAGACTTTCTGTGTGTGACAGTGTTTTGCTCTAATCTGTTCAAAACCAGTTAAAACAAACGTGCACAGTGAGGAACAAAAGAGTGACACCCCTCTCCCATCTCAGACTTTTGGACCCCACTGTATATTACAATAAAAATATTATTTGGATGTATATACTAGCTGTGGAGGTACATGTAAGTACAGTTTACTGTGATCTATCTCCCTCCCTCTGTCCTCTCCGCTCCACACCCTAATTCCCAGTGATGGCGAGCACATGGCCGAGCATCAGCTGGTAAGTGCAGCTAATTAGACTCCCGCATCTCCTCAGCCCAGCGTGAGTGGGTGCTGCAAGAGTACTCACTACAGTGCAGAGTCATTAAGTTCGTACTCGTATCCCCGGGCCGCCGCAGCCCGAACCCCCTGGTCGGTCAACAGGCAGGACAGGGCGTGGCTCAGGAAAGGAAAGAGCACCTGATCTTCATCAAAACACCGCCCACACGACAGGACAGAATGGGCGTGGATCTGCAAGAGGAGACAGAGAATGTGGATTGATAATCAGGGAGGAGCGGGAGGCCAGATGGAAAAAAGGATGTGAGAAAATGTTCTGAGTCTGTCTCTGCGCTCCAGACTTTGTGATCAGTATAGATGCAGACAAATACACACACACATACACACACACCCTGCAGACATTTAATAAAGGAAGAACTTTGGTCATCATGTCCCGGCAGGATGTGCCGAGTGGGTGAGCGGGGTATGAGCTCTGATAACTTTGACAATAAAGTTCAAATCAAATTGAACATCGTAATCACACCACCCACGTATCATCTAACCTTCTGCTGTCGCTCATGCAGACAAACTGTTTGTGTGTGTGTGTGTGTGTGTGTGTGTGTGTTCCTGTACTTGTATCTTTGTGAGGACCATTTTAAGCGTAGACCCCACAATTTGGTCGGTCCTCACTTCTTCAAAGGGCTGTTTGAGGGTTAAGACTTGGTTTTAGGGTTAGGTTAGGGTAAAGGTTAAGGTTAAGGTTAAGGTTAGGCACTTAGTTTGAATAGTTAAGGTAAGGGGCTAGGGAATGCATTATGCCAATGATTGTCCTTACTAAGATAGAAGTACAAACACAAAATGTGTGTGTGTCTGTATGTGTGTGTATGCGGTGCCATATGAAACAGCTCAGATGCTTCTCTCTAGTGGCGATCTGGTTGCAGTGCACCCAAAATCTAGCAATACAAAATTTAGTTTGAACAGAGGAGGAGAAAAACCAGAGACAGATCTAAGAGTAGACAGTGAGAAAAGGACTACCTTGTTCCTGCTGTTAGCCAGGTTAATCCGGAGGACACCCATCCCATGGAGGACAAACTTCATGGAGGTCAGGAGGTTATCCAGGACTGCAGGCTGCCGAGAGACAAAGTTCTGAGGTCAAGTTCATGACTTATTGGACATTGTTGTGTATGCTGAGGGTTTTAATTTACTTTTACATATGACTGCATCTTCACTAAAGTATAGTGTGTCAGCTGATCAGTTTCCTACCTAAGACAAGCACGTGACAGGACAAACATAGAAGACTTTTCACAACAGCCCAATAATGGCTACAAGGAAAGTTTTACACTTCAACTTTTGTTAAAAGTCAGATGACAAAATTTATAGATTTTCCAAATATTGTCCAAAGGTAACAAAATCTGCCAATCAACCATTAAAACTCACAGAAAAACATATAATCTTATATTTGTTTTTTTAATCTGTATGAAAAATAAAGTCAAAATGATACATTGTGGTTTCACAGGGGTTTGTTGTGGACTATCCCTTGATTAGGTGCAGTAGATAAAGGGTTTTGAGATTAATGGGAAATTAGTGGCTGTGTAGAAGGTTTGATACACAGGTTTCATATAATATATGACGTATTATCACTGCAATATCATTATCCAGTATCTATACCTGTAGAGTATATTTATCCTGTAAGGGTCGTTCGCTGGGATGGTTGCTTGGAGCCAGTCTAAGCTAAAATTGGGTAAGAGTGGGGTACAACATGGACAGGTCAGCAGCATATCAATTTAGACTCTCCTATCTGAGAGTCTCAGCAGAAAAAACACTAAAATGAAAACTCCTATGGAAACCAGGATTCGAACCAATAGCATTTTTGCTGAAACGCAACAGTGCTAACCCCACATTGCCAAGTAGTTGATATGGCAAAAATATGTTAGCAACCTGGTTGCTATTTACACATCTACTAGACACAGAGCAACATAGGCTTTTATCTTGAGTCATGTTTGTGCTGAGACTCACAGGAGGTTGATTGGTGACTCTAAATTGATATGCTGGGGACCATGTTGTACCAAACTCTTACCCAATGTAGACAGTGGAGAAACTAGACCTGAACGTTAAAAGGTGAAGATGAAAACAAACAATTTCCATACTAATATACCTAAATTCTAGACATAGATGTATACACATATTTGTGCAGTTGTGTGTGTGTCTGTGTGTGTGTGTTTGCATCTATCAGAGCTCAAGGATCAGCGTTAAAGACTACTGAAGAGTAAAAGAACAGGGTTTATCACATTAATTAAACTCATAACTCTGTCTTTGTGTTCGGAAATCTGGAGACTTAAGTGACTGAGCAGACTGACTCCTGGGAAGAGCGTGTGTGTGTGTGCGTGTGTGTGTGTGTGTGTTCTACGCCACTGCCAGCTCAAGATAAGCTTCACATTCCATCACGATTCTATCACAGTCTGGTCGCTCCTCTCTCGCTCCCTCTGTGTTTCAGTGCCCAGATTAAGATGTGCTGCTCTCCCAGTGAAATGTGTGAGGTGAGATAAGTGTGTGAGGTGACAGGGCTTCATCTTACGAGCAGCGATGGGCTCCCGACTGCTGACTCCACCACATTAGGGACAAATTAAGTTCTCTTTTAGGAGAACGCCTGCTGACAGCACCGCATTGATTTGTGTCAGAAATAAGCTGCATTGTGTGCTTGTCTCCCTGTCACCTAACCATCATTGTCAGATATGCAATTTCATATTGCTCTATATTTGCTAGATAATAAGCAATTCTTATTATCTTAAGAACAATACATGGTGGTTTAGTTTCTTTGTTTTATGGTCATAAACATCACTGAAAATTAGAAAGCGTGTGATGGCAGTGTTGAGGTTTGAGATGTGTAAATGTGTCCCAAGACAACAAGTCCTGCACTCACTGGAAAAAATGAAGGCAGTATTTATGACTGCAAGAGGCTTTTCAAGTATGAGGGAGAAGGCAGTACACAAGCCTGGTGATGAAGATGTGGCGACGGTGATGTGCCAGCAAACACTGAAATGTGTCAGAGGAGGCAGGTGTTTTAAACCACGGATTGTATATGTATATGTAGAGAGAATAGAATACAATTACATAAAATTACAAATTATGATCCCGAAAAATGACCCTGGAGATAAATCAACTCCTTTCCAATTTCAACAAAGTTACAGCTTCATAAACATCATAGCCACATGATTTATTGCAAGCCTATTGTTATCTTGGGCTTTATTGTACAGGTGTTGACCTTACATTTTTGCCCATCTAATTTCTCTTTCTCTTCTTCCAACAAGTCACATATGTCACACACTGATCCACTGTTTGTACCCTTGACTGTCTTCAGCTAGTTCATTCTCCTTCCTTCCCTTCACCTTTATCAACTGTCTCCCAGTTCCTCCCTCTCTGACTCAAGGTGGGAGACAGAGAGTGAGGGTGCAGGTCATGGTCGATCAACATCCGACACTTTCAATGCAAAGACTGTGTCATTGTAGAAAAGTAACAAACAGAACGTGCAGGAAGCTTTCACAGCTTAGGAGCAGCTCACCAACCATCTTGTGCTGGCTGCTACCCTGGTAGACCAACACTGTGCACTTTATTTCACCGAGCAATACATGCCTGCACACACGCACACGCACACGCACACACACGCACACACACACACACACACACACACACACACACACACACACACACACACACACACACACACACACACACACACACTAGGTGTCCATTTACTCCATACTTAATATCTCTAAAGGTGACGCAAATCTGATAGTGGAATCAGATTACCATTCAACGACACCCCTAGCTGCAGGCTAGTGCGTGTATGTGTGTGTGTGTTTATTGGTTGTCATCAGTTTACAAGGAAGTCTCTCCCACCTTTCTAACCTTTGTTTGGTGCTTGTACTCCTGCCAACCATCAGCACCACCACAGTTTAAAGTATTGTGGGAACTTTATGGTACGTCGTGCATCAGCAGACATATTACAACTCTCATTACAAAAGTCTAATCTCTAAATCCATCCTCACACACTGAACTATTGTTGTGTTGCTTACTGTCCAGCTCGCAGTTTGGATCGGCTCCCTGAACACAGAGAAGTAACAGCCGTTAGCAGTTGTCTTGTGTCGGAGCACAAGACAACTCCAAAAACACAACCGCAAAGAATGTAGCTGAACTGGTGGCGGCCTGGTATTTAATCATTAACCACTGACTGTTCTGGTGACAATGTGTAAATAAGCATGAGTGTGCTTGTAGGTTTTAAGCTCCGTTGGTCTTCCAAACTAAAGTCTCACAGTTATTTGGTGTGAAAGCTCACAGATTTATTTTTATTTCCTTAAGATTCTTGTTCTTGAGACAAATATTCATGCAAACACCTGAATCAACAGAGACATTCCTGACTGAAAAACATTAATTCACTTCATAAATGTTAACTATTGCCACACACACACACACGCACACACGCACACACACTCAATCACTTCTGTTGACAAAGAGCTGTGTGTATTGGAGGGAAAAATCTCAGCCCATCAGCCTATCCACAGTAAAAACAACACCAAGGCCCGGGGCTGCAAATAAAGGAGGGATGAGACACAGAGAAGCCCCCTTCCTACTTTTCCTGCTCTTATTCCTCCAGTGCAGGTCCCATCATGGTCCTAATGCAATACAAGCCTGTCTGGCAGGGCCACAAAGAGCCAGACAGAGGAACAAAGAGATGGGATTTTCTCACTGTGCCTTCAGGGGACATTTGAGAGAACAGATAGCGTGGAGCAGGGATAACCTGTCCAGTTCAAGGCAGGGTTGGGATCTTCACGATGCCGCTAGTGGATGCCACATCGACACTTGGTCAAGGTAGTGGGAAGAATGTGAAAGATATGCTCACATTATGTCTGATGTGTGTGTGTGTGCGTGTGCAGGGAAGGGTGTGTCTGTGTTTGCCCTGGGAGGTTGGGCTGGTCAGGGAAGGGAAGGGCAGGTTTGTGGGCTAGTGTCATTTTCCACTCGAAAATAAGGGCGTCACCTGAGAACGAAGGCAAACCCAACTGACAGAGGAGACAACAAAAGAGGTCTGACTGCTGGAATTAAACATGTGTTATTGCATGGTTGCAAATTAACCGGCTCAATACAGAGCTGCACAAATACCATAGAGGAAGTGCTTTGAAATCTTTAGTTTGAAAAGGTTGTTTCCTACGGCTGCATTACAAGAACTAGACTGACAATCAGTAGAGTGCATACCTCTTTTAACAGTCCCCTTGTGAAAGCATATTTAAATTCAGTAGATCCAGAATTTTATTTGGATCTGCTCTGATTCCTGGATCCTTCCTCTGTTCCAGATCCACTCCAAAATTGAATGGCTAATGTCACACCCCTCCACAATATTTCATGGAAATCATCGGAGGAATTTAGTTTTAATTCTTCATTTTACCATATACTACAGTTTTGCAGGAAATAAATGTTGTCCCTCCTTAGTGCTTTTTAAATACATAATGAAATAGAATGGCACTCAGTGGAGCACATACCTTACTTATAAATACAAAAATGTGCCTGATTTTTTTCCTCAAGATCCAAGAATTATTCCCTGAGAAATCAGTGAAAATGTAAAAAAAACATGTCCTATATTGCAATGTTAAAGAAAAAGGGGGAAAAAAATTCTCTGATCTGCCCCAAAAGGTCCCATCATTCCGCTAAGTTTCGTGTAAATCAGTAGTTTTAGTGTAATTGTGCTGAAAAACCAACCATTAAATAACCAACCAACAAGCGAACAGACAGGGGCAAAAATTATAACCTCCTTGGCAAAGGTAACAATGAAAATGTGTAATAACTTAAACTTTTATCCATGCTATCAGTATGACTCCAAGTCAGGAAATAATGTCAATCCACCACTTTGGCCCACAACCACTGAGAGAGACGTTCCTCTATTTTCAGATAGAGGAACTATCTGATCAAATAAAATGTCAATTAAAATGGTTATGAATCAAACCAGACATTGTAATGTCACATTGATCTGCAGAGGGGTTATTATTTTCACCATGCACAGAGAGGGAGCTGAGGCGTCTTTAATATCTAGAAATGCATTCACACATCGCAGCTGCCTGTACAAACAACTGGGACCTTCACATGTCACATCAGCGTGTCAGTGCATTAACCCAGTAGCTAATGAGGAACTGCCGAAGGGGAATGTTTCAAAGTGTTTCGCATATCTCAAGAAAATATATAGGTCTGTTGCACATAGAAAGATCACATGCATAAACACCAACCCTCTATGTAAATATAGCTCTTTCATAAATAAGTTCATTTTTGGTTCACTAACACGGGCAGCTTCACTGTGGAGCCTGCTTTCAGTTTCACAAATTAAACTAAGGTGGGTTCAAACTCCACCATCTTCATAATGAATTCTGGTCTGACGGAGGCTGTTATTGCAGGAAGACGGAGCAGGTATCTGAAGCACTATGGAGACAGGGAAAGACCCTTCCTGTCATCACATACTCATTGTGTTTATGGATCACAGAAAGGAGGAGGCACAGGGACAGAAGAGGAAAGAAATAGAAGAGAGGGATGAGTAGGAAAACAGTGAAAGGTTAAAGGTGCTATATGTACTTGTTTTGATAGATCACGACATAGCCAATGATAACACAGCTGTTTGTCGAAGAAAAGTTGAAAGCATCAGACTTCATTGCTTTACTGTAAGAGCTGAGGTGGAAATCAACAACACTGACTATGTTTACATGGACATCAATATTCTGACTATTGACCATATTCAGAGTAAGACAATATTTGTGTTTGCATCAGCTTCTTATATATGATTGCATTCATATTCGTGTTTACATGTTACAAACACAATCTGACTACAGCTTCAGTCAATTTTTTTGTCCTACCGCTTGAACCCTGGGCATGAGTCATCAAGCAGTTAACTGGTGAATGTTGATTTGCTATAGGCAGTGAAAACTCCATAGGTTGTTATAATGTGGTTATGAAGTATACACGCCTACATAATGTAACTAAGCTCAGAATACTCCATATGTCTTCATTTGATTATTGCTAACTCTGAGTGTGACCTTATTCAGGTTGAAGAAAATGCTGTTTACATGACAGTGCCTTATTCAGACTATGTTCTTAAATCAGGTTAATATCAGAATATTGGTGTCCATAGAAACATGTCTTCAATTACCCGTTGTCTTCCTTCTCTTTCTATCACTTCCTTTCTTAGCCTTACGCTACAGGCCGACTGCTTGCAGCAGCTGGTTAACTCAGATTGGTTGGTTGGTTAAATAGCAGGCGTAAGATAAACCTTCAGTAAAAACAAGCTGAAACTGAAGCTGTGTGTGTGTGTGTGTGTGTGTGTGTGTGTGTTGAACCATTCCAATTTCCCCACCCCATCCCAACCCCTAGCGCAACAAAGGAATTTGGCTTTCAGTCCCTCACAGCACACACACACACACACACACACACACACACACACACACACACACACACACACACACACACACACACACACACACACACACACACACACACACACACACACACACACACACTCACAGAGCCAAACCACTGCATACCAACTTGGATCTGACCCTGGGTATCATGAGAAATCTCAGTCGCCCACAGGAACTAACCATCGCTTCGTATTTCATCTCCTCTCCATCACTGCTCCGCCATCTTTAATCTGATCTAATAATGCATCGCCATGACTGCAGCACAAACTGACCTCTTGACCTCTGCTATTGGAATCAGGCTCTTACCTGAAATGACAACAACAGTCACAATAGTCTATTTAAGCATCTATTAGTTTACCTTTTCTTAGATAAGAGAGAAATGTGATTGTCATCCTGGAAACAACAACACCAAACCAACTGTATGCAAGTAGAGTGTTATCTGATTTTAAAGAAAAGGCAGGTTGTAGTCTGATAGCAGGTGTGTGCGTGTGTGTGTATTGTAGTGGATGTTGTGGGGACCTAAACCTGTTTACACAGTCACATTAAAAGAATTTGCTTTTGTTATTGGTCCCATAACATAAAACATAAAATTATACTGTGAGGACATGTTTTAAGGTTAAGTTAAGGATATATTAAGATTAGGTTTAGGTTAAAATTAGGTTTAGGTTAAGTTTAGTTTAAGGTTAGGTCTAGGTTACATTTCATTACATTACATTTCATTTAGCTGATGCTTTTATCCAAAGTGACTTACAATAAGTGCATTCAACCATAAGGGTACAAACAAAGGTTAAGGCGAGGTTAAGGTAAGTTTTAAATCAAGGTTCGGTTTAGGTTAGGTTAGATTAGGTGTGTGTGTGTGTGTGTGTGTAGTCCCACCTTGAAGCTGGTTAGCTCTTGCTTAGTGAATCCATTACTGTGGATGATCTTCATCTGTTTGACCAAAGTGCTTTTGCCGCTCTCTGCTGCACCTGCAGGTTTTAAACATGGTGGTTAAATGAAATCTGGACAAGAACAAACATGTTTAAACCCACTGAAGTGGCATCTGTGGTGGGGTTTGATTAGTGCGTGCACGACGGGTGAAATCAAACTGTGGTTCTGTGTGTCTCAAACCAAAACAGCCCGAGGCCCTCTACAAGAGTTCCCAGGCAAAATAAGTAATCATCATGTCATCAACTGGAAAAAGTCCAGAAATGGAAACAGGTTGATGGAGGTGTTTAAAACCAGATGTTATCTGGGAGACTCCTCACCTAGTAGGAGTACTTTCACCAGGTTCATGTCCCGTTTGGCGAACTCGTACAGGTCCCTGTCTAGCTTGGCGCTGTGGATCCTCGCCCTCTTCTCCTCCTCTGTCACTTCGGTACCGAGGCACAGTCCCATCCCGAGCACTCATCTCCTCCCCGGCCACAGGAGCACACGGGCGGGCAGGCGGTGCGCTGCTCCGCGGTGGGATCACCCGCAGTTGGTTTCCACACGCTGCATGATCCCAGCTCCTCGTCGGTCTGCCCCTCAGGATCTCACCGTGGACAAAAGTTACCTCCGCAGAAGTAAAACGAAATCAAAAGTTCAGGCCATCTCTGGAACATCCCTCGCAGTGTGGGAGCGCCGGGTGAAAGGGATTTTACGCGTCGCTCCAGGTGTCGCTTTCTGCCTTTTCCCCCCGACTGCGGTGAAAAACACCAAAGTGTTGTGTAACTGTGGCACCACCGCGGTTCAAACTGTGTCCTGCCGCCTTGGAAAAGACCCCAGATCACCCAGAAGCTGCCTCCTCCCCCCTGGTGCACAGAGGGAAGACTTTTGGACTTCCCTGGGAAGTGACGAAACTGCTGATCGAGCAATTCCATGTGTTTTAGCAGCATAGAGAAAAACTAATATGTCTTATAGGTGATGTCATGTTATCAGGCTTATTAACTCGTAACTTAATTCATGTCCAGGTATTTTATATTTGTTCACTTGACTATGACTGTTACATACCATGCGGAATAAATTATGAACACGTCTTTCCCACATGTCTTTGTATAATATAATATAATATACTATAATATATACATGATATATTCTGATCACCCAGATGGCCTGGAGACTTATTCATTTAGGATGATAATTTATGTATCTATTTATGTATCTGTTAGGTTCCCCATGGGGACAAATATTATCTATAAATAGCACCTTCCTACCCACCTACCTTCCCATCTATCTATAATAATAACTTTATTTATAGAGCACTTTGACACAAATTGCTGCACAACAAGAAAACAAACGGTTAAACTTCCACAAGGAGGTACAGTACATAAACAATAATGGTAAAAGGGATAAAACAACAATAACCTGACACCCCAGTTAAATCCAGGAATATTCAAAAAGTAGGTTTTTAGTCCATCTATCCTTTTCTTTAACATTGCCCTTTCTTCTCATCCAACACTTTCCATTGTACCGTTGACCTTGTGTTAACTTACATGACAAATAAAAACTTTACTCAATTACTTGACTTGTGCTTTTGCTTAAACTTCATCATTGAAGTCATTAGTCTGACACCCGAGTGTTAAAACCAGTTATTGTTCCTTTTTCCACCTACTGTGGTTTGTATAGAGGTCACTGTGTAAAACAAATGTCCACTGTTCAATGTAGTAAATCAGAACAGTGGAAAAACACATTAGACTAAATGTAAATTTGTGGAGTGCATAGCAGGGCCCTGACGTGAAAACCACTGTGCTCTGTCATGTCCCTCAGATGAGTGACAGGATCCTTCCTGCAGAAGCTCCTCCGGGACGCCCGGGCTGGAGGATTAAAGGCTCTTTGTGTTGACAATGAGGTGACGGTTTGGTCTTTGTTCAGATCTGGGATCAGTGTGAATGGGACAGGAGCAGTCGGATTTAGCAGTTTCCAAGTGACTGTGGCCTCATTTCAGTGACTCAGTGAACCGTGACTTTGTGCTGATCCAACAAAGATCCGTCAAAAGGCTGCACTACATTACGCAGCGGGTGTAAAACACACATCAGACGACACTGCCATATTAGCAACTTAGTTAAACAAGGGGAATTTACACATTGTAATATAGTTCTTAAAAATATCCACTGCATAATATTTTGAAAGATATTTATTTCTCTGGCTGCCACCATCCCACCTCCAACCCACACACACTTTGAAAAACACGCCGTCTTGCTACAATTAACAGTTCACGTCCAGGTAATGTGACTCATATGATGAGAAGGAACAGACTCTAACCTTCAACAGTTAAACTGGCTTCCAAATCTTTACATTCTTGGATAGTTTTGTGTAAAGGATAGGAGGACATTCTAGTTTTTACATTTTTTGTAACACATTTCTTGAATGTAGACTGAAGAAAGTAGGACTCAACAAGTCCAACCACAGTTGTAGAGACAGAAGTTCAAACGATTTCATACAATTCACAAACCCTGCATTAGCTATAGCTTCAAGAAGGAGGCACTACTGTAATTAACAGTGCAAACACTTACTGACCTCACTCAAAGCTCACACTCACACACTCACACACTCACACACACACACACACACACACACACACACTGTTTCCTTTAAGGATGGACAAAATCATAGAAATTTAAATAAATCTCCATCCTCAATCCAACCTCACTGACTAAAACTAATTTGATTCAAAATTTAAAAACAAAACTGACAATCACATTAACATTTTGTCAATAACTTATGGATGATTAAAAACTTAACATACCACTTAACACAAATACAGGCTAACGAGGTTGAGTGAATACATGAATACAAACATAGATATTGAGCAATGTGTTAAATGTTTGGATTCTTTGTGTTCTTGTCAAGGCAGATCTAATCTAATCCTGTACAGGCTGGACTAGTGTAGAGAGAGAACTGGAAGAAGCTAAAAGTGTAAGGGAGACACTGCCTCACCAAATGTTAAAAAGCAGAATTCTGTGTCCAGTGGACCGCTAGAGGCCGACTGGCCCCTAGTGGTTGTTTCACCGGCAGCCAGGCCTTGTTTAAAACAACATGGACCATCTGTCTGGGTCATTTAAGTCTGACGTCTTAAAGCTTAAATCAGACAAAGAACCAGTTGGGTCCAAGTCTGAGGTCTCGTTAGTGAGCATTCTGGTCAGCAGCATCGCTCTGCTCCTGCTCTCTCTTCTTCATCGCCTCGATCACCGCCATCTCCTTGGCCTCCTTCTTCTGGTTCCTGGCCTCAAACAGCAGCCTGGAAAACAAGAAGTGTGACCTCAGTAAACTAAAAATCAGTCCATACTGAGAGGATTCAAATGAAGATGACGTGGAAATGCAAGAGTAAAGCCCCTTTTGCACAGGTCAAAACCCCCACTAACATCTGGCTTTTGTCTGCAATGAGAGTGGATACAATCGGCATTCACTCCCCCGTCAATCGACTCTGCAGGAGACACTGGTTAATATTGGCTCCGGCTCCGATTGGCAATGATGGAAATGACACATCTGGGTGAATGCACTAATTTTGCAAGACAGCGAAGTGAGAGAGCTTCTTAGTTTTCAGTGTGTTTGTGACGAACATGACGCATCGGGAAAGAAAACTGAGGTAAACTCCTCTGCTGGCAATGGGAAGGGAGTCAATCAGCTTTTTTCTGCAGGTTTATCAGCCTATAACTGCTTATTTTGGTGTAAAAAAGGAAAGGAGTTGCAAGACCCTGACCTGTTTTCAATGATCCTCTGGACGATGTCATCAGTGGTGAGATTATTGCTACTATTGATGGTCCTGAATACCCCCCTCTGCTTGGGCTCCTGAAGACACAACACACCACTGGTTATTTCAAAACAAACAATTCCACATTTCCCGTCCAACCTGTGTGATGTTTAAAACCCCCCAAAAAAGAAATAATACACAACACTGAAAAATAATAGTGAGATAACACCTGTTACAGTTTAACACTGTAGAGCTCCTGTGAAGTTTATTATAGTTTTCTAAAACCAGAATTGAGCAATAACACATAATTCCTAAGGGTTGAAACAATAATTGAGAACAATACTGGGAGTATCAGTGACCAATCCAGGAGTGGTCACTGATACTGAGTGAAAACACCACTTTTATTTAACTACTCCTCATCACCTATGCTAACAGTTATATCTGATTTCCTAATAAGACAAACAAAATGAAAAAAGACATCTACTGTAGCTATGAAGCACAACTGGGAATACAAATGGTTTTCTCAAGTTTGAATCTACTAGTCATTTTGTACAAGTGCATCTTCCAAACGAAAGCAGTTTGAAATTAATTGAACTTTCAATCATAAAGTTGTTGTTTCTCTTCTGCTTTATAATTTATGTTTGCTTAGGCTACAGAAATACAACTCAAAGCACCTAGGACTGTATCCGGTGAATGATGATAATGGACCAGATGGACGCACCACCACTTTTTCCACATATTTGTGTAAATTGCATTGCTCAGAGCATTCTTGAAAAGGAACATTAGGAGTCACATATTGGGATTTTTAAATGCTCACTCCATGACTCTATGACCATATTTTGACCTTGAAATAATCTCATACTAGAAAGACATGTAACATAAAAATGCAGTCATACAGTCGTAGGCGTTGCTCACAGACAGTAGGAACCTGTACTCACAGCGTACGGGTCTGAACCATCCTTGTCAGGAAACACCTCTGTCTTGCCATGACACACCAGATCCACCTGCGTAGTTAAACAGACACACCTGGTAAACCCAACCATCACATCCTACATATCTGTATATCTACAAGTGTATTCACTGTGGAGTAACTGAGGGGCCCTCTGCTGGCAGATGTGCACACAGATCCTCATTACTTACTAAATATAAAAAAACTACGACATCATCTAGTAATAACAGCAATGCTCCCTCTTCGCCACGACCTTCCCCTCTGCCTGAGGATTTAACCGATGACTTTGACAGCGTAAGCCCCTGCGCGTCAGTCATTAACAGGCCCAATTTTAAGACAGGGGGAGGAAATTAAAAACTTGACAAAGCTTTATCAAAATAAGTAAACGTCCCTCAGTGCAAAGGGGTCAACAAACAGTTTTAATCGTATATACTTTACAGAAAGAGTAAAGACAGGGATTATGATGTAAAAATACTGATATTGCTTTTTTAGTACATAAATTCATCATCACCTTTAAATTGATGATCTTGAGTTTATATTTCAACACTTCCATAAGGGGGCGCCACAGTATTGGATGCCTTTTAGTCTTGGGTTAGCTCTTTCAAATGCAGCTACCACAGAGTGATCTGAAGTTCTGCTCTACACTGTTTAAGACACTAGTGATAACTTTGCTAAACTGTTGTTGATCTCTACAAACTATCTCTATTAAATTAAGCTAGAAATACAAAAAATTATATGATCAGACTTAAAACCACACAAAGTCAACTCACCTTAAAGTGATCCAGAAGGTCTTTGCCCACTGCGTAGGGTGCACCAATCACAACCTCTGACACATACTACGGACAGACAGGAGGACAGCGAGAGGAAAAACAGATTCATTTAGTCGATTTTTAAACATTCCTGTTTAAATGTCAATATTTGCCAAAACTGCTCACTTGTCCAATTCAGCCAAATTCTGTACCTCGTCATGAAGTGCAGAGTAAATTTAGCGGTTTTGGGATTGTGTAACATGTTTGGTTTTTGTGTAACATTCTCATAAGTAATTTGAACTTCAACACAAACTCACACCGAGTCCAGATGGGGCCACAGATACACCTTGTTCTACACTGATATTTGACCAGCAGGAAGAAGGGGGCACAGAGCCAAGAGCACAGAGTGTGCGGAGCAGAAATTCATCCTGCTGTGCTGAACATTTTTTCAGCGTGTGAACTCACCCGACAGGCCAAGACACTGAGTGTTCTCTCGTGGATGTTCATGATTGGATAGTTCTTCCCCTTGTACCGATTCACTTCCTGAAGAGAGAGAAGAGCTCAGTGACTACTTTTACATTTGTATCCTTTTGATAAGCTGCTAACACAGTAGGTCTAATAGTGCTATGGACAATCCTACACCTCCAAACTTTCCAATACCTCTTTTACACCAACATTAGCAAGTATACATGTTTTTTTTTTTTTAAACCTGCTAAAAGAAGGTTATTGACTCCTTTCCCGTTGCCAATAGAGGAGATTGCATTACTGTTTTTTTCCCCCGGTGTGTTCAATGTTACAAACACACTTAAAACTGAGGTGCTCTTTCACCTTGTTTACTGAGCCAGAGCTGATAAAACCCTGTGTCTACTTTAGGGTAATTTCCCCTGGAAGGTAATGCTGGTTGTACCCATTCCCATTGCAGACAAAAGCCAGATGTTAGTGGGATTTATCTTTGACCAGCGGAAAAGGAGCTTTACAGTTAAGATGGTCTTTTTCACCGTCTAGCGGGTAAGTCTGGGCTGCTCTTGTTAACTTGTTCCAAATGTTTCTCTTGGAACCTGCTGACACAGCAGGGAGTGGTGCATTTCTCACCCTTTTGTGTGTGTGTGAGTGCATGTGTGTAGTTAGACATACCTGGTCAAAGTGCAGACCTACGATGACATACGGCCTCTCTGCCTGCTTATACACCATCTCTAGGAAGTCAACATGGCCAATGTCTGTGAGGAGTTTGTGGTCAAGGAAACAACTATAACATACATAGTAGAAATACTGAGGTTATTAGCAGGATTACTTGAGCATGGCTCAATTTTGGTGTGGATCCAGTTGGGGGGGGGCCTTGAACTAAATAAATCTGGCATGTTTGGGGGAATGATAATTATGTGTATGTGCAATTTGGTGCAGATCCTAATAAATATCTGGATCTATAAGGATACGGAAGAGGTCAAATGCTCCAGCCACATAGATGATGGTGTCATCTGGCTGCGGCTCTTTTCCTGAGGCAAACTGGATGATCTTCTGGGACGTCTGGAGGAACTGGGACACTCCAGTCCATGGACTGTGGCCTTTTGGACCCTTGAACACAACACACATACAGTACTGAGTCATAGTGATCATTTGGCCAACGTGGCAAAGACAAGGTGCGATAAATACTAGGATTTAGCTATATGATAGCGTTATAAAAAGACCTACCTTTCCAAAGTTGTCTGTATGCTGCTGGTAATCTGGATTATCCTGCAGAAGTTATAGAAGAATATATTGGGTCAACAGCAAATGAAAAACAAACAACCATTGTCCATACACTGTATACATACGCACAAACTCACCATGTTGCTGTGATGGGCTTTGGTCATGAGGAGCATTCGTCCCACCAGGTCAGTGGTGGAGACACCCTGTGTGCGTTTACACTCCCGGTAACGGCCTTCACGCTTCACCTCATCATATGTGTCCTTGCCGTCTACCGTCAGGGTGATGTCATCTGGGAAATAATGACATTGATTCATCATCAACAACATCATTTCATTCATCTGGACTTTGATCACATCTCAATAAAGGATGAGACTAATTGTGTTAAAACATAAAACAGGATTTAAAGAGCAGACTTCAAGTGATTCACCTCCGTGCACGCAGAAGTCACAGTTGTACTTGTCCAGAGTCTCCAGGGTGGTGACGTAAGGTGCTCCTTCCACTATCTCATCCACCCACTTGATGGCCCGCACCATCTTGTAGCGCTCTTCCTGAGTGAAGACCGGAGGACCCTTGTGCTTGGAGATCTCCGCTTTGAGAAGGGGCAAAGGGAAATAATTGTTTATGACTGGTGCATCACAAACACATGTATGGTCAGTAATGAATTCTGAAGGTGGTAGTCCTAACTTTCAACAGGTCTATCTTTCCTTCACAACATTTTTGTTACACTTATCCGATAAATAAAATCATCTTGCATATAATAGTGAGTAAAATACTTCATGAATCCAATACACATTAGCCCAGTTTTTGTCTGCACTAACCAAAACTACATCCACACTACTACGTTTTTGCTTTAAAATGCATCACTATTGCTACATTATACCTGAAGTCCACACGACACGACTTTTGAGCACCTAAAGCTGAGAAGTCTGGAGATGCAAATTATCAGTCATGACTCCACTAGCAGCAGGGAAAGCAAAATATTGTAAAACAATTACAGTAAGTTACTATTTCTCTTTATCATTGGTCAAAGAAAAGAAATCCCTCATCTTATTTTCCACCATTGCTTTATCGAGAACGTAGTATATTCAACAAACAACAAACTGCAGAGTAGACAATCCCCTTCCTGTTTACGCAGATGTGCACATGCCCAGTGTATGTGAATGGTCAGATGAAGATGACATGCATTTTCGGGAGAGTTGGTACAGACAGGGATTATTACAGATGTGGAGCGAAACTGCTCGTGTTGAAGGAGATTGTCATAATTTTAAAACTAAATTGTACTAATATCGGTGGCATTTATCTAAAAGTTGCATTGCCTTTTGTTATAAATATATAATAACAGCACGTGATTGTGGAGTTCCAAACCAATCAGTAATGAATATTCAATCTGTGCATAACTTAAAAAGTAGTTTCACAAAAATATGGGCATGTGGCAATTTTACCATCTGTATGTACTCCAGCTATGAGGTAGTCTCCCATGGCTTTGGCCTGGCGTAGCTGGTTGGAGTGACCATAGTGCACCATGTCATAACTGTGGAGACAGAAAAAAAGATGTCAACATCATTAGCCTAGAAAACAATAGATACACTCAACGTTATTCAACTGAAGCCCAGACTCACAGCATCATTGTCTTTTAAATGTCTTTCAGACACCTTTGCATGAGAACTTTATTGTTTAACTTTGTCCAATCATTAGTGTTTTCTCTTTTTACTGTGACCTTGCACCGTAGAGCACAGTGTTGACTTATTTACTCCTTTTAATGGAGCTCTCCAGCAAAGGTTTTTTTCTGTCTGACATTAAGCATCTTTAATCTAAATCCCATAACAGTCTGATAGCCACAGAAAGAATAGCCACTGTGGGAATACAGTAACTTGTGGGGATCTAAATAAACTTAATGGGATGAGAGGAAATGATTATGGTAAGTGAGAGAACGGTAATGCTCAAAGGCACTATGCACACAATGTGCCAATGTTTATTTGCTTTCTATCATTCAGTAACTTCTACAATCAGTGTCTTGTGCTGGCATTTTCTTTTCAAATAAATACATGTTGTTATCTGATCTACACTGAGAAAAATGATTTTTTGGCCCTGTAATGTTTACATGGCTTTTTTGTTTAAATTCTACAATAAAATATTATTGAAGGGCTTTTACTTCAAAATGCTGTGTGTTATTTAATCTGTTACTTGAAGTTTGTTAGTAATTATGAATCATCATTTTGATAAGTAATTGTTAGCATTCATGCCAAGTAATATTAACTACCCTTCTGTATTGACTGCACGACCCCACACAATGAAGTAAAGTTTACTTGGTTAACTGAGTGAAATTCAAAACCCTCTTCCTGCTCAGCCAGTGACGTCAGAGGACAGTTAGTGCTCCTTTCACACAATAGGTGAGACACCAGAGCAGCAGCACCTGACCCAGGAGGACAGACAGCACTGACCCAGGAGGACAGACAGCACCTGACCCAGGAGGACAGACAGCACCTGACCCAGGAGGACAGACAGCACCTGGATGATTTTATACCTCATTTGATGAGACAGTTCGTGGATGTGAAGCCACTGGGGTAGGTTTTATGCTTAATTTACTTTGTACATTCATGTTAGCTCATCTGCTAAAGTCAGTGTGTGAGTAGGCCACAGACTACTTTGCTAGCATTAGCTTAGCTTGCTAGCTATTATCACTCTGGCACATGTGCTGCTTTTCTGGACACACACCAGCTCATTTGTGTGGACATGTTTTCAGTTGCTGAAGAAGGGGTCCCAATGGTGTAAGCTATTTATCTTCTGTTTATCAAAATGTATATTGTTGTGTTTCATTACATTACATTACATTTATCTTAGTAAGTTGGAACATTCAGTAAATTGTTTAAAACAGGTATTGGTTAAACTGTATGTTAATTATGAAAGCAGCAGTTAATGTTGCTGCTCAATATTTCAAACTGAGAGAAGTGTTGTATTGTTTTAGCATGGTGGTTAATTATGTTGTGTGTGTTAACCTTTTGTTTTAGAACAAAGAGGAGTTAAGGAGGATCACAACGATTCCTCTCCAGCAAACCATTTGGTCAACATTGGACACTGGTTTTTCGGACAAAGGACAGGGTGGCTTGCACGAAAAAAAGTTCTATGCTGGACTCACTCAGGCAGGTATTGTCTAAAATTCATGTGATGATAATCTTATGTTGGGCTCGTGTACATGGATGGATGGATGGATAACTGGTGACACTTGGTTCATTTGGTCAAAGTTAAATATTTGTATAAGCTTCCCCACCATTATTCCATCTCTACCTTCTATGTAAAGACCCTTGAGATCATGTTTATTATTAATTGAATTTAATTAAAATGTAAGACCACATTTGAAAAAATAATAAAGGGATGTACTGCATTAAATCATAAAATGCTCACTTTCTACATTTGTAGCTTGCTTCACCAGTGCTCGCTCTTTATCCATTGTGAATGTATATGCACTTATATGATGTTCTGTCTGTCGAACAGCAACATATCAAAGGTAGAAGAAACGTCATCATCCGCTGCTTAATGGAAAAGAACTCATCAAGGACTACCAGGTAAATTTGTGATGATTATTCTGACCATAATAAAAACCTAAGACTTACTCTTATCTCCGGACAAATACTTCATAGGCAAACCACTCATATCCCTTTGTGTGGTTTCAAATTTGTCTTTTTATCAATTTGCATTCTTCAATAAGATATTTACTATAATTGACATTTAAGATACTATACTAATCAAAAACAACTTTTTGATTGGTATAGTCAATAGTTAAAAACAGTCCATAGTCTTCTAAGTTCTGATTTCAAATGTTTTTGACATCATTTCAGCAAGGAAGCTAAAGAGGACTTCTCTCATCATGACTTTAAGATCTGAAGGAAATGCAGCACAGGAAGGCCACAACCCCCGACCATGTCGGTCATCACAAGGGAAAACAGGTTCTTCATGACTGTTGCAAATGTTTACCTTTTGCTCAAAGGCCTAAGAACCGAATTTGTTGGGAATTAACTTACTGCATTTTCTATTGTGTATTTCTTACAAAGCTATTGCACTTTAAAGTGATACTTCCTTGAAAATGGAATCTCTGCAGATGTACACGTTTGTCTGTTTAGTCAGACTGTCTGAGTGATTTTCTGAAAGCTCTTGAAATTGTTAAAAAGTTTTTGCCACACTGTTGAGCATGAGGCCACTTTGTGTTGCTAAAAGATTGTATTTTCTGTTATGGCAGTGGTTACAAAATATGCAAACAAGGCCTTAAAGGGTTAGTTTGGATTATTTTATGTGTGATTGTATGAGGTCCTTATCAATAGTCAGTGTATTCGCTACGTGGAGAAACATCATGAAAGCTAAGCAATGATGTGCCATGGACGGGGTAAGCAAAAAAGGTATTTTAGTAAGTTAGAAGACCAACTAAACGCGTTCGGAGGAATCACATATTTTTTGTTTGTGTTATTGTGTGACTTTGGGAATCTGAACTGTCCCTAAAACACTGAAGTCACACAGTAACACAAACAAACTAAGGATCTAGGCTGGCACCTTTTTTAAATGTCTAAAATGCATTTGTTGCTGACCCCACCCAGAGCAGTTCATTACTGACTACAGAAAAATACCTCATACAGCCACACATGTAATAATCCTATCAAACTGTTTAAGAGGTCACAAGTCCTATTTGAAAATGTTCGAGTCTGACTAAGTGTTTCAAATGAAAATCTGCAGTACTGTTGCTAGCACTGATTTAGATATGTTTTATTGCCCACCAGATTGTATGTGTAAAAAGCAACCTCTTACATCATTGTTGAAGGGGGAATAAAAGGTGCTGTTTCTGTAAAAACATCTGTTATTTCATGTTTTATAGAAGTCTTATGTTAAAACAATCGTATTGACAAAAGTAGCTCATGTTAAAAATGCAACAAATCTATAGTATAATAGTGCTGTAAAGTATATCAAATAATATGTAAATATTACTTAGAAATGTCTGGATATAAAGTAAATAAAAGCTAGTTAATTTAAATATTTTCAAAATTAGATACAAACTTAGTTTAAGTACAATTTACTAGCAAAATGTGAGTATATTTTATCCCTAAGGGTTAAAATTGCCCATAAAATCTACTTAAGTATTCTTTATCTATCAAGTCTTACTAGTAAGTAAACTTTACTCAGGATTTCCCAAGTAAAAATTACAAAGAATTTCTGAGTGAGAATTGTTACCTAGCTTCTGCTAAGTAAATGTCACTCCAAATTTTTCTCAGTGTAACTGCAACACATTTAAACTCTTGTCTGATTTTTACCAAAAGAAAAAAAGAAGCTCTGTTTTCCACTGATATATTGTATCACTCGTTTTGAATGGAATCTGCAGGGATGTTGCTCATTTGATCAAAATGTGCTTGTATTTCCGCACCCTGCAGCTTAACATTCCTGAAGTTACTAAACACTGAGGACTGCCCCGTCATTCCACAGAATGAGCAGACGCACAAGAGCTGCTGGAGGTAAGAGAGCAGGGTGAACAGAAAAGTGGTTTAAATAATTTATAAGCATGAGTGGGCTCATATTACACATTTATACTTTATACTGCTCAAAGATCTCAAAGGACTTAATATAAGAAAAGTTACATGGAGCGCATATGAAACCTCACTCTCATTTTAGATATCTAAGACAGCTATTAAAGGAAGTAAAATAGTACCTATGCTAGCAAATGTGCAGGTCATTTCCAACATATCTGCCTGCTTTAATAAAGGACACGGTACTGTCTGTCACAGCACTTCCAGTGGCCAGGCCTCTCCTCTGTAATGACATTAGCACAAGCTGCTGGTCTGAAATTCCTCACCAGTAATCCTCCAAGCTCCCTCACCCTGCCTCATCAGGATCAGCTGCCAGTTGTAATCGGGTCTTCTTGAGAGTGACGTATATGCAGATCAGATGTTTGACAATGATCATTTTGCAGTACAGAGGTACAACTTTGAGAGTTTTTGTACTAACACTGTAAGGTGTATTGGTGGATTATTTACCCCTATAGTATACATTTTACAACTTCCAATGAATCCAATGTCATTTAAAAGTTTATCTGGGTGCAGATACAAAATAAAATAAAATATTTTTATGTCTTGAAAGTCAACAAATGTTGACATACTTTATACTTAATTGATGGAACATGGAAATAATCAATGGTCTGTTAGAGGCACCTTCAGCAGTCTTGTTAATGAAAGCAGTAACTGATCTGTACCAACCAGTCTTATCCTGGCTTATTAACATCTTTCATTATTTTCTGAGATAATAATTAATTTACAGATGCCTTAGCTATAAGTCCTGGACCACAATGGCTCCCCTGAACCAAACAACTGTTAAAAACTGTCATCTTTGTGTTGCAAAAAGAACAGTCTTACATTTCATTTTAACCGATATGCTCCTCTTTCTCTCCCTTCTGTTTCATTGGTTATTAGATGGACTCCATGTCTCAATAGGCCTCCTCTTTATCCTTAAAATAGGAAACCGCTGCCCACTACATGCTGCGTTTACATCCGCACACTGGACAACATGTTCACTATGTCAGTTATTTATAAACCCCACAGGACATGTCAATCCAGCTATCAGTGACTCTGAGACTTTGTTGTGCCGCAAGTCCAACAATGAATTATTACATTGCACGTTAGGAGTTAGTTTTCTGTTCAGCTGCAGCTAAATCATATAAGGTTCAGTGCCTTTCAGCCATAAATAACATGTACCTGTCTGACCAATGGGGGGATATGAGTCGGTTACAGCATGACAGAAAGACAGTAAATAACTAATCTTGGCATTCCCCAGTCTATCAGGAATACCAACATAAACACTGTCAATAAATGTCACAAAACAACACTGCCAAGACTTGGCAGGGTTTCAAATGACAGGGCAGAGTTATAGATGAGGTGTACACGCAGCAGATGAGCTTCTGGACATCTCTACTGTTTTCAGGAATGCGACTGCGATTATTACTAGATTGCTTACACTATTACTGGCATCATAACAATTGTCTTTGCTGCTACCTTCCTCTCTGTTGGACATTTTCAATTGTATAAATGCTTTAAACATCTCACGTCTCTTTTTATGTTTGACACTGTCTTTTCTCATGGGTTTTGTAAATATAGTTATTTTGTTGCTCTGTTATAAACAAAAACTATTGCCTTTCTGTCTGCCCTGGGAGAGAGACCCCTCCCTTGTGGCTTTCGCTCAGGTTTCTGTGTTTTTCTTTCTCCTGATAAAAGGTTTTTAGTTTTGGTCAAATTGTGATTTGAGATTATTGGCTGATTTGATTGGTTGATTAAGGTACATATCAAAGCTGCTGTATGCACATTTACATCCAGCATCTGTAACATCTGTGCAGGAGACAATGCAATGATCACAGTTTGTACTGAGTCTGGATATAGTTGAAGTAGTTTCATACACACACACACACACACACACACACACACACACACACACACACACACACAGAGCAGAGCAGCCTCAGAGGTTCTGTGAGGTTATGAACAGACATGACCTTGTCCCGAGTTTACCCCCCTACCCGCGCCTCTGCGCCATATAAACTGGTAGTAACAGTGATATGACAGCACCAGGCAGACGGGGAGAACACGACGCACTTTGAGAATGGAATGGTTCAGGAAATGGGGCATATCAGTGGCTAATAGACGTAGTAATGACAACAACTGTGCTGCCTCAACAAGCCTTCAAATATTTGGGCTGGGCTGCGAGCACAAACAGAGAATGGACAGTTTTTAAAAGAAAGTAAGTCATTGTGCTATTTTGAGACGCTGGCGTGAACCAACCCCACAGTTAAAGTAGCTTTGTATGATAACACAATTAAGACTCCTGTTGCTGAGTTACAAAAGTGCTGATTGTGAGTAGCGAGCTAGCATTAGCACGCTATCCCATCGGTTATTGCTAACGTGCGTGTGACTGCGCACATAGAAAGGAGGATGAGAGGGGAGAAGAGCTGAATGAACCCGCACCGACAACGGGTCGGTGGCGGGGGGGCACGGACACTCACCAGCCGTCACACCACAGACGGACGACGCGCTTCCTCTTCTCCGGGCTGCACACCGAGCCAGCGGGCTTACCGCACCCGTCTCCGTCCCGCCGCTCGCCGGCTGCAGCTTCGTGGTGGCTGCCGTTCTTGATCATTTCCACGGGGTTCGGACAAAGAGCTGAGTGTGGATGAAAAGAACCAGAGGTAGAGTGAGTTTGAAAGTCTCCAGGTGGGTCTCAGCCCCGGGTGTGTCAGTGAGATTGCCGGCGGAGGGGACGTCTTCTACTCCGCTCCACCGTGTATGTGAATGCGTGTGTTACACTGCGCTGAGCCAACGCCTCCACGGCTACGTCACATCGGACGGGCCCGCTCACGTTGACGTGGTGGTTACGTAAGAAGTGTGGAGCTGCTGATTGCGGAATATCTCCTGTCAACTCCACCGGAAAAACAAAGATGTAAATATAAAGTATTTAAATATAAAGGGCCCATTCTAGGGCAAAGAAAAAAACCAATTTGGTCAATTAAGATGAAACACACTGGTGAAAACACCATTAGGGTTATTTTCTATTCATTTTCTCCCAATAGATCTCTTTCACCTACATTACACACTGAACCTTTAAATATGACGCAACTGTCCCTGGTCTCTCTCTCCCTTCTCTCCCCCATTTGTCACCCCTCACCCACAACAGTAGAGGCCGATGGCCCCCCACACTGAATCTGTGGTCAAGTGTTTGCTCGTTGTGATAACTGTTGGGTATCTCTGTCATTTATGTGAAGTGCTATGAGATCGTGTGTGTCAGGATTTGTCGCCATACAAATAAAGTGTAGCTGTAGATTCAGAAGATAAAGATTTTACAGAGAATATGTGACTGGTCAAAAGTTCAAACTAATCTAACTAGGGCTGCAAGCAGCGCCGTGCGGCCGCGGGGGAGGGCGAACCGGGGACCGGGCGAAATTGCTCCGTGTCGTGTGCATTTCATGCATCGCGGGAAGGTTAAACACGTCACTTCCTGCGTCCGTCACGCGGCGCGGGACCACGCCCACTATTCACGCGTTACAGTCCACGCCATCAAGTGTAGACCACATGGTGAAAATGTTATGTCAATCAAATTAAAGCTGTCAAACGGGGCTAACCTTCTTTTGGCAGTAGGTTGCTATCCATTTAGTAGTGTACAGACTAATAGATCTGTTCAGGTCAAAAACACTCTCTTGTTTCTCTTCGGATCCTATAAATCGTTGTACTTTTCAAGTACATCAAAGGAATCTATGATCCCTGACACTGTGACAACAAGGAATTCTTTGCTTAATGAATCCTTGTTCTTTTATATTAAACCTGGGTTGAGTTAAATAGTAAGTCACAAACAAGTGTTATTCTTTCAACATTTGATACACAACATGGGTCAAAAGTGAAGCTTTTATTTTGTACATCTTTGCAGTGAATGAATTTCATCACTCAGTATTTCAGGTATTTAGAAAGCACTTTCAAAATATTTTCAACTGTTGCTGTCGTTACAATTGTGCCGTAATTTACTAAATTTAGGTTTTCAATAAAATAATCTGACTACAACAGTTAGTCTATGACAGTGGTCAGTGCGCTCCACACTGATTTGACATTCAGTTTTGACTTATGTACTGTTTAAAAGGACAAGTTTGATTATAGCCTTTACTGTATCAAGGTGGCTCCACCTGGCCCCCCTTAGCAGCACCACTGCATTGAGGTGCATTACTCTGCAAGTCAATAAGTGACTCTGCTCTTCTGATGTTTTCTAATGACTCACTTTATAAAAACCTGCTGAATTCATATATATATATGTTTGGTAGGTTTTTGAGTATGGGTAAGACGTAAAAAATGTGATTAATTTTCCTGAATAATCAAACGCAAAGCAATAGGGCCTTCGCACTGTCGGTGCTCGGTAAAATGAAAATGCAGAATGTGATAAACAGACAAGTTAAAATGAGGAACACTTTATTGTCTCAAAAATATTACAACTTGTTTTGCAAAGGAGACAAATGATGAGTCTTCACATCCACTTGTAGCACTGATTTGAGTTTTAGGAATGCTGAACATTAGCTTATCATGGCTAACCTGCCCTGTCACAACATCTGACACCCTGTGGTAAAGGCTGAGAGGATTAATACTAATGGATCTTCCTGAGACAAATTAATAGAGATTATTTGGTGGTAAACAAGAATTTATCCTCACACAAACAAACATTACAAAATTTAAGTAAAAATGTAACACGCATTTCTGCCTGCAGAGCTGTAAACATAAGTTAAAAATGTAAACTTAAGCAGATTCTACAACCTCCTTAAACCATGGTACAGATGTGTTATGTCGCCTGTAAACCTGAGGATGAGTGAAAGCAGAGTGAAGGTTGAGTGCGAGTTCAGAAAATAAACCAAAATACCTTGAACCCCCACCCCCCCTCCACACACACACTAAATATGCGAATAAGCTTGTCAACAATGCATGTTTAAATGTCTGCAAAAATACAAAAAATATTTGTTTTGTCCAAGTGAAGAAACATAGTAAATGTTTGACCTCCCTATTTGTTAATCTCTTCTCAGCTAAAGTGGTGTCATCACAGAATCCAGAAATTGGCCTTTGGTATATTGCTGTTGTTCCACTGATGGAACGCTCCATACAGTAACTTTCACTTAAGACACCTGCATTTTCTGTCTATTTGCCTCTAACGCTAATGCTCAGACCAGCAGCATGTTGCACATTAAATTTGTTGCTTTGATGTATGCACTAATAACTTTGTAAAAAATACACATTAAATAGGATTCAAAGTGATATTCTACCACAAATCATTCAGCACAGGCAGGCGTCAAACGGGGCTATGAAGATGTTGTGCTGTATTTGTGATATACTGAGTACACAGGCGGACAGCAGACAAACTAATAATGCTGCAGGAGTGATTTAAAAACTTGACACTACTGCTGTCCACTGTGACCATCTGAAGAAAAGCTGCCACTTCTTAAGCCAAAAGGTTGTGAGACACTAAAAAAGGTTTTTCTTTTGAGTTTTTTGAAAAACTAAGAGTAACAATCTTATGGTTTTGCTGTTCAAACGTACTTTAAGTCTTTACAGGCTGTGCTAACCATGCTGGGCTAAAGGTTAGCTCTGACTAAACCAGCCCGTCAAGATGCAATCAGGACAGTAGCATAAGAAACAAAAGCAGCACTGTTTGTAACACTTTTAAATCCTGCTGAAAATGTAAGTTGTGTAAGTTCATGGTGCAAAGTGCCATTTTCAAATAGGAAATTTCCAATCTTATTTTTACCTTCACACACACTGAGTGCATGTGGGTAAATGACAGAAGCAGCCAAGAACATAACAGCACATTATAAATTCAAATCAGAGTTGAAGTGACAGAAATAGCAACCCCTCATTGGGATCCATCACAGGAAGCTACAATATACGTAGCCACAATGTATTCCAATCTATAGAGTTCACTCGGTTATGTAGCTTTTTTCTTCTTCTTCCTTCCTTTATTATAACCTCGGCCGAACCAGCCGCCCTGCACAGCTGTGCCTTCTTCTTGTCCTCCAGGGTCGGCTGAAAACTCCTGCTCACCATCAGGGGGAGCTATGACCTCACGGGTATGGCTGTTCACTTCCTCTGGCCGCAGAGGTGTTGCTAGAGTGAAGATGGGGTCGTCTGCCCTGATGAGACAGAATGAGGGAGAGTGAGCTGGGAAACAAAAGGGTTGTCTAAGATGTTTATGAGCTTTTTGCAAATGTTTTACCAGTTTCTGTGAAAGTTATTTTTGGTATAATTACTCCACATGGTCTTTACCTGTCATACACAGGCATCTGAAAGTCCAGCTCTTCCATGAGGAGGCGCATGACGTCATCACACTTGCCATTCATTTTCAGCGTAGCCAGATCATCTTTCGGCGTCCACTAGAACAAACAAACACATTATCAGCCACGGTTTCATTTGTAACTTATTTCGCCCAAAACCTCAAACCGAACATACCTGGAGGTTGACAATGTAAAGTTTGGGCCTTTTGTTTGCTGGTCTGTTCATGCACCATAGACATGCGTATTTCTTCAGCACCTAGATGAGCAACAGAAAGAGCACACAACATTGACGAGGATGCTACAAGAAAATAAGGTCTCAACTAAACATCAGAGAATAAAATGCATTAGTCTGCATGTCAGTGACTGTGTTGACATGATATTTATCAACTTGACTAAGAATTAAGCAACAGCATGGACACATTTTCAGATTTCTCTCTGAGGTCATTCTAGAGGAGAACAGATTGAAGTACAAGCTATGAATTGTCGCATAGTTGGTTATGTAACATTTTTAACACTGGTGTTAAATTTAGATGACAAGGTTTCTTAGCATAGGCTGCAACAGAGGCCTGATCAAAATAAAGCCCAGAGATCCCCCCCCCCCCTAAATGTGCATGAATGCAGCCAAAAAGGATTTACAGTGTCAGCAACACAACAGAAAGGTGAGGTCGAGTATTGGAGAGGTAAGTGTTAAATGGTTATGGAATATGAGTGAATCTGTTCAGTCAGTGCTCCATGTAACCGACTAAATGAAAAGTAGTATTTAGCATCGGCCATTATTGGGAATGTTACAGTCCCCAAACATAGTAATAAACATCAGGACTGTCTGTCCAGACCCAACCTGTTTAGTCGTCAACAGATTTGACTGGAATTCATTAATTTCACAGACTCACTACCTTCAGACTGGAGCCTAAGCAGAGAATAACATCCGCCCTCTTGGCAGCCTCTGCAGCTCCCCTCCAGTTGAGCGGTTGCTCCAGGGTCCCGCGTTCCCCGAAGTGCACTATGGTGTCCCTGAGTTCACTGGAACAGTGACTGCACCTACGTCCTGTCCCGTGCCGGTGCAGCGATGTCCGCTCCGTCACGTCAAATAAGCGAACACACTCCCTAACGGGGGAACAGCCTGTGCAGACCTGAGGAGAGGATGTGAAAACCAGCATGTCAGGATGAGTTACAGTCTATTGAAAACCGCTTGTAAAAGCCAAACGCTATCTCAGAAATGTCTCAGTAATCTCCCTGTAACAGTGCTCCCTCACTTGTTCTGTCTATGGAAGCACTGATTCAAAATAGGCTTGGAGTTTGCTTCATTCTTTATCCTAGACTTTTCTCACTCCCTACTTGTAACACACTTTGAGCCATTTATGAAAATAGCGCAAACTACAAACTACATGGGGAAAAAAAGGATTTTTCAACTGAGAGAGGTTTGCTGATGCACACCGTCATATCATTGACTGAACCTAGTAGCTGCTGTTGCTTTCTTTCTATGTGCATTCAGGCTGTGCTCTGCAGTTTTTACCTGGCATGATGGGATACAAAGCATTAGAAATGGATCAAATGAGATCTAGGCTGGATCTGTAAGATGTTTTCCAGTTGCCCATAACTGTTGTCGCAGGTAGGAGGAGGAAGCTGACAACAGCAGTGTCTAAAAGATAAGTATATACAAACACTGAGGATGTGCGTTTTTACCTCAATAAACATGTTTCCATGGAGCTCAGACAGAGCATTTCTGGGTAGGCCGCTTCGCATGTGAAGTCCATCACAGTTTTGAGACACAACATGATTTACCTTCAGAGACAAACAAGAATATTTACTGTAAATAACTTTTTTTTTTTTTTTTTTTTTTTACACAGCACCAACATTATATGTCCTCATTCTATCTCACATACCATCTTCTCCTTATGAAGCATCCTAATGCACATGTGTGTGAGGGTTGGCTCTGCTTTACTGAGGTCAGAGGAACTGTTGGTCAGGAGAAACAAGAAAAGAAGACAGAACCAGAAATATTTCACTTTTAAATAAATTACGCAACCATTATCCCATCATGGCAATTACTGCGTATCTCACTTGACTGTCCGTCCCTTCTGTAGCTGTGTCCACACCCCATTAGGACCCCTGTAGTCTGGGATAGAAGCTGCCTGAAAGGAAATAAGTCATCAGTCCTCCGAGCTGTGTACATAGAAGGAAAATGCAGAGTTTGTCGTACCGTACTGATCCCGGCTCCAGTGTAAACCACCAGGTGATGTGCTTGTTTGACTGCCACAGCCAGCTGTCTGACTTTATTTTGCAGCCCCTCGGCGTCATCATACACCTGGAGAAATGACAGGAAATGAACACATTTTAAGTTTGTTGTCTGAAGTAGCAACCACAGCAGGTTTGTATTATCCTGGAAGATTTTCCAACAAACACATAATTATGGAATCATGGCATGACTTAATCACTGTCCGATTCCACCTAAGCCTCCTGACATTGTGTTGCAAAGCAATCTATGTTTTATGTTTTGATATTTCCTGTGGATTATTGGTGAGGAAAGTTCACTCCACAACAGAGTTCCTTTTCAGGGGACCATGAATAGGTCTTTAGTTTTTTGAAGATTTCAAATGTATTGAAATAAAGAATCCATTTTGTGAGTGAATATAACTTGCTGTGACTTCAGAAATGTCTTTAGTCAAGCTATCAGCTTCTGTTGCTGATGTAAAGAGGAAGCAAAGTTCTCAATGAGTGTGACAGATGTTTTTGTTCATAAATATTATCCGCGATTGTCTGAGGCCGCATACTGGCCTTTTTAATGTGTCCACACAAATAATTGTTATTACGGGCACTTGTATTACACCAAAGGAGTGGTCGCCCAGTTATTGATGATTGCATTGGATTTGGTTGCAACACTGTTAACCCATGAAACTCCCAACGTGTTTTTGTTTTCACCCACCCCTCCATCAGCATAGTGGTGAATAGATAGAGGGAATTTTCTTTTTTTTGTGAACTATCCTTTTAAGCCCTTTGAGACAAACTAATTTGTGAATATAGGCAATGCAATAGAAATTGTATTGATTGATTAATTGAAAATTATCTCCATTTGAAGTGGGGCTGATAAACTAATTTAGAAATCACGACATACCACATTAAAAAGGCCAACCCTGCTGAATGGGTACTTGTATCTAGATATTATAGATTATACTTCTGTATTTACACAATATAATATTCATAGACTTCCTTATTAAATTGGAGAGATAATCTAATGAATATTTCTCAGATGTTTTCTACTCGTGGAGAAATCACTGAAAGAACTTGGAGTTGCTTTTGTCCTTCAGACTAAACCAAACTTGGTCCTGTCACTAAAGTCCCCCTGTGCAGATCAGAGTCCAGCTCCATGGAGTCAGTCCCTGGGCCTCACCTCCTCCTGCTTCCTCTTGAGAACACTGCTGCGGACATGTCTCCTGCTCAGCTCCTCCACTGTGTCTGTGTGCAGCAGCAACACAGCGGCCTCCTCCTCTGAGCGCTCAGCCTCAGGTTTCTTCAGGACTCGACCCACCTGTAGTGAACACATCAAACCTGCTCAGGCTACACACACAGTGATGGGCTGCAGTTGTTAGCCGGCCAGCTCGGAGGTAGCAGCCATAAACCTGCTGGTTCCTCGTCTTACCAGTCGGAAGATCTTCCTCTCGCTCTCCCGCTGCAGTATTCTGGCCTTTTCCAAAGCTTTTCTCTCAGCACGTGAGGAGACACCGGTGTCCGCCACCTCTGCCATCACGTTGCACCTCAGCTGGGAAGCCATCTATTCAAAACAAAGCTGACTGCACCAACGACAGCCGGATGTTAGCTCTGAGGAGACGAGACAAGCTGCAGCGCCCTCTGCTGCTGGGAGTCCGCACGTGATTTTTTTCAGATTTCACAAACTTCACAGCAACATTAAAAAGTTAGGAAATATTTATTGTCAACTGCACAAAATAAATATAAAGTAGCATATAAAACAGCTCCAAAACCAATAAAGTGTTTGTTTTCGGCTGATGTGTGATGCCAATATACTAGGACAAATATTTAAGGCAACACTTAGTTGTAACACACTTAAAGTCCTAGCATCAATCTTCACTAACATCTGGAGCTAGGTAGTAACAACTGGAGGATGTGTGCGGATCAAAATATCGTAAACATTGCACTAAGCATGTGCTAATACACCTGGAGACAGTCTCTTCTATGTGGTTATTAACAAGGCACATATGCACACACACACAAAGGAACTGGATAATAAAATGTTCATGGGCACGGCCACACATACTCAAAGTTCACTGGAGTTTAAGACTGAGATTTTCCTCGCCACAGGAAGCGAGTCTTTTATTCGCCTCCTCACTTGCACTGATTGGCAAAATAAATAAAAAACGAATCCTGTGTTGGATAATTACATTTTTCCTGCTTCCCAACCATCCAAAATCTATCTTATAACTCTTGAGATTTTGACCCTCTGTCTTTCTAGAATGAAGCCATCATGAACTTTATTCATTAAACCTGTGCATTTCCTTTGTGCATCATCTTTCAGGTGCAGTGCTTTAAAAGGTGTTTAAGTCTTTTTGCTAATGAAACATTTTCCCCAGTAGCATCTTCAACGTGCGCACACTGAAGGTGCTAAAAGGACTGGTTAAGAGTTTCTGCTGCAGACGGAGCGGCTGCAGGGATATTTTATCCCCACCTCAGAGCACCCAATCGATGTGAAATTACTCTGAGTGCAACTCTAGTCAGTATAAAATCATATACGCTGGTGCAGAAGGGTAAAAAACACATTCTCTGTCACTTTAGATATGAAATACAAAAATACATTGGTCAGCAACAGGCATCGCTTTGTGTTAAATTTGGGATTTGGGGTTTGGAACCTGTCAGAAGATTCGTTCTACAATATTCATGTGATCGCTAGAGGCCTTATTAGGAGTCCACACTGGGCTCAATTAGGACAGTGTCATCGGGGTCTAGCGGAGAGAGCGCTCTTGGGGACCCTCAGAGGATTTGCTCTGAACTGTCCTCGCTTGGCTTTCTGCGGCTGCTCGGCAGAGATTCCAGTCTTGTGTCCAGTCTTCTTCACAACGTTCCTGTGCCTCTCCGCTCCCTTCTTCTGGGTCCTGGAGGGAAGAGAGAGCAGGTTTGAACCACTGACAAAGGCTCTGTCCACGAAAAAAAACAACAACTATTTTTTACCCTATGGTTCAAGGTTTTCAGTTAATTAACAATTTAAGAAGATTCCTGCTATTTTAGCTGGCTGAGAAATTATAGTATGTAAAAAGGTGTTTTGCACTCAAAAATATATGTGAAAGGTCCACGAAATCTTATGCAAATGTTAGCTATTTTACTTGTGTCTTTCCAGTGTGAAAGATTGCCAAACTACTGACATTTAAGTTAACTATGGTTGACGCTGCACTAGCAGAAATCTCTTCTTCACCTCTCTAAAAACAGTACTTGCCAGTGGCAGTACAGCGCACCTGCTGGTTTGGAGCAGCACAGAAGTGATTTCAGGGAGAAGCAAACAGCAGTTTTATCTGTGTAAAACTAATATACTTCAGAGACTTGGTATCGGATCAGTAAATAGATGAGCATGCTCGCCGATGCCTGACCCGGCATTTTCAGCAGTGTCGGCAGCATTTCTGATGATGGTCTTGGAACATCTTTATTTGTAATGAAGATATCTGAGCACATGTTTATACTAAGAGCTTTTACTAAAGTGCAGCAACCAACATTGTGACTTCGGAGTTGAGCTTCCGAGTTATCTGATGAGCTGAGATTCCTTCATCTTACATTGTGACTATACTGGTAATAACTGTGTCTATATGTGTCCTTTTAAAAAGGTATGCAAGAAAAAAAGAAACACTGAAGCAACTTGAAACAGAACAGGAAGACTCACATCACTCCTCTCTTTCTCTCCAGTGCTTTTTGTGTAGCAGCTGACAGAAAACTCATCCTTCTGGGTTGGACTGTGTCTTCACTCTGAACAAGCACATAAACACAATCATACACATCCATGTAGAGAACAGATTAGTCTTTGCACTCCCACAAGGTATAATATTATAACACTCACAACATTTGTGATATGTATTAATAGGCAGGAAACAGAACACAATCGATAGCTGAGTCCTCTCTTACTACTTTAAGAAATTAGATTAGCAACATAAGCACTGCGCTACGAAAAATAAAACAATGTTCTCATTATCCACCTGAATAATCATGAAGCAGCATTAATGCTGGTGCCCCAAAGGTCTGGACAGTACTAAAAACATAATGGTATTTTGAACAGCTGTAATTAAATACTGATATTTCTGTGTAGGGTTTAGTTTTAGCTCAGTGGTGCTTATTCACCAGGTTTTGTGCAATGTGAAAGTGAGTCAGCCATAACTTTTCCACTGCAACCACTTTCTAAGTTAGAATTTATGAGGGTATTTTTTGTCATTATTTGTAATTTTTCACTGTCAACCACTCCTCCAATGTGTATAATGTTTTTCAGCCTGTCCACCCATCATCTACACCACGTGTCCTATGAGGATTGCGGGGGAGGCAGGAGTCAATCCCAGCTGACATTGGGCAAGAGGCCGGGTACACCCTGGACAGGTCACCAACAAACAACCATTCACGCTCACACCTACGGACTATTGTCCAGATGTTCTGAGGACTTTACCTGTCGTCTAAGCTCTCTCTCTCTGGTCAGGTCTCTGTCCAAGCTGATGTACTGCATCCTCTCTCCGGCTGACAGGACGAAGAATATGTCGTAGACCCCATAAAGTGCAGCGCGCAGCTGAAGAAGCAAAATAATAACAGACTCAATCCGCATAATCACACCTGGACATAATGTGCGTCTTGTGTCTTGGTCAATTCACACCTAGCATTATCATGCACCTCTGCATTTGTTTTGAGTAGTGTAGTGGAAAATTGCACTGACCAGTGTCTAAGGTATTGGAAATCCCCTGACCAGGTGTCTCACTGCTGTGTCCTTGACAAACAGGGAGTTTGCTACAGCGGACGGACACACCAGATAGACACAGATGATGATTTCATGTTCTTTTTTTCATATGGTTTTATGAAACGCCTCTTTGTATAAGTTCTGGCTTTTGTGAACTTGCGGCCAGCTCCATTTTGAGCACCCGTGATTGTTGTGTAAACTCTGCAGAGTTAACTATTAAAAAGACTCAAAGGCAACTCCAGTCAGAGAATTTCATTATTTCAAATCTCAAGATGAATTTCCATCACAGTAGCCACTTGTGATCAGATCTCACTTCCCTGCTCTCAGACATGAAGTGTAAAATACATTTGGTTCATTATAAAAGCTGAGTAGATGATCCTTCAATTTGGCCCAGGATGCTTCTCCATTTAGTCTGCTTAAAGAATGTGGACACAAGTGTCACAGACCCACTCCGAATGTGTCTGAGTTACAGATCCTAATGCATCCTCAGTGTGTCTTGTGTGTGTTCACTAGAGCTACTCACATGTGATCGGATCAACTCAGGTGGATGATAATGCCAGGTATGAACAGGGTCACAGTTGTGATGACTATCAATGAAGGGAGTAATTGCCTTGTTGTCAGTGTAGAAGAGCATTTAAATGAGGTTAACAGATTTTTTTAACCATGTTTGACTTCATACCTGCAGAGTAACTCTCTCCTGCAGTAAAAGGTCCTGTCTGCTAAACAATTCTCCTTGGTTGGGGTTCTGCAGCTGGAAGGCAAGCAGGAACTGCCGCGTGTCCTGGACACACACACACACAAACCACAGTATTTGTTTATTTTACATAACACAATAACAGTGTTGCTGGTGACAGACATGACACTTACCCTGATGGTGCGCACCAGCTGTGCCACTCTCTCCGTCCTCAGCAGCCTGCGCGTCAGATAACCTTTCACAGCCGCTGACAGCAGATGGCGGTAGTGCTCTGACTGTGAGCTGGAAGGCTGAGCAAGAGGAGAGCGAGTGATGAGAGGGGTGAAATAATGAGGACCAGTGGGGAAGACAGAGGAGAATGCTAATTCCACCAATGACAACCAATTAATTTCCCATGAAGATTCTCAAGGTCTTTTGGTTGGCATCTGTTTAGTGCATCAATTTGAGTGGACTCACATCTCATCATCATAATAGGGAATAATAAGAGGAATAATAAGCAGCCGATGTGCCGTCACTCACTTGTTGACTCTTGAGCTGTTGCATTAAAGCAACATGTTTGTTGAACAAATGTAAAACAAATGACAGAGGTTACTGATGAGGAATAAGACATCGAGGGGGGAATACCTGTTTCACCTGAGTGTGTCGGCTAACTGGGGATGAATAAAAATCATGTGGTTACAGGGATAAGCAGGACAAGCATTTCGCATCACTGATACTCTTGAACAAATGTGATAGTAATACCTGAGAGAGGGTAGAAAAGGTCAGCGTGTCCCCGAGACGTGAGGCTGACACAGAGCAGGGTAAGGACACGCTCTGGAGGAGATGGTAACGTGCAGCTAATGCCTGAAAGAGAGACAGACAGACAAGGAGAGAGAGACAGGGATGGAAGGATGGAGGGAGGGAATAAGAGGTAAAATGCATTAGTGCGCACAGGCATGCATGTGTGCATTTGGGAGCCGACAAGGTTGGAAAATATTGAATTGGAAAGACAGCAAATGAAGCAGGAGGAAGAAATTAATTGAGGGTGGAGAGAGAGAGACAGAGGGGGAGAGATGGGGCACAGAGGCAAGAGGGATGAAATGAGAGAGGGAGCAGAGGAGGAGGAGGAGAGGGATGTTGGGGATGATGAGACAGGAGAGATGGAGGAAAATTAATACAGCCAGAGAGTAAAAATTATGTTGGAGGAGGTATGAGACAAAACAAAAAGAGGGATGAGAGGGGAGAGAAAAAAGAGAAGGATAAGGGACCATTAGTGGTGGCACTCGACGGGACGATCTGGCACTTAACCACAGACGCTCATGAATTAAACAAATTATCCGTTCCTTTTCTGTGTCAACTCCCTCGCTCCCCTCCTCCCTCTACCAGAGTCCAGCCAGCTTGCACTCTCATCACATCAAGTGATGGAAGGATAGGGGGGAGTCAAATAGAGCCTCTTTATTAAACAGCTTATGTTAATTATATTGTTGTTAAGGATACATAAATTAAACAGAGACTGTGATTAATAGGGCAAGGACACCGGCCAAGAACAAATACAGACACAAGCAGAAGAAACAGGAACTGGTTGCCAGAGAACAGCAGGCGTCCTTGAAGTGCGCACACGCACGCACGCACGCACACACAGACAGACAGAGAGAGAAACAGACGACCACGCCAGCTCGCCTCTTAAGGGATGTAATGAAACATTTATAGTAGAAATCCTGTGTGTTTTTCTGGGGAGAGTCTGAGGGTCTCTAGTAATGAGGAGATGTCTGTAGTCTGCCCACGACCCAGCTTTCCAAAAGCACTCTAACAGGTAGAAGAACAACGTGTGTGTGTGTGTGTGTGTGTGTGTGTGTGTGTGTGTGTGTGTGTGTGTGTGTGTGTGTATATATGTGTGTGTGTGTTCACATGTGGAACAGTGCCAGAGCCTTTCAAATTTCTGCCTCTAGTTTCTAAAGAACAGGTCAATGTTGCATCACAGCTGAGTGACTTGGTCAGAAGCTCTCAGTCTATTCTCCTTTTAAAAAACGATGGACACACTGGGCCGGACATTAATTCATAATTTCTCTGAGGTGACTTTGTAGGGAGTCAAAATCTCTGGTAGAGTGATTTATGGCAGCTGTACAGGAACTACATAGTGCATCACGTACAGCAGCAATATGTGATGCAATCAAATGCAAGAGGCAGACCAATGGGACGTAGGAAATATCAGTGGTTTTGAACCATATTTAGAGTCTAAAGCTTTTTAGAAATTCTTGGTAGTTTAGGTGTTTAAGATTTTTGTCATTTCCTCATATTATTTTGAACTCAAAGCAAAACAACAACAAAACTGCAAGAATGAGGCAGGTAATATTCTATTTTTGTGTGTTCGTTAAAAGAAATCCCAGGACCATCACACAAACTCTTGAAATTCCCTTTCCTGTCAGCGAAGCTCAGTCCTAAGCACGTATATGTTGAAGTACATGTTGAAGTACACCTGTAAAAACAGCTCATAAATTCATGCTTTAAATTTTAAAAAGGAGCAATTAATTGCTAATACAGATGGACATTGTAGTTTTTAGCAAATGGTATTCGGGACAGGAGGAAACTGTATTGGCGACTCATTTGAGCTTTTTGACAGCAGGACAACTTTAGAAGGATCAAGTACAAATAAACTACAATGCCCATGTTCACCATGAATGTATGTCAGTAGTATGGTTCACTAACATGCTCTTAATCGTTCTTAGAAAAAATTAAAGTCTGTAGCATAGGTTTCATTAAATAATCTGACCAATTTTTTATATTTTGTATTAAATGGATAAAATTGCAATTTTTGTTGATTTCTGCTCAATAACCCATAATGAAAAAGTAAAAATACATTTGCAGAATTTTCTGTATGTTAAATTTTACAAATAAACTTTTAAGTAAAACTACCCCTTTCCTTGTGGCAATAATCCTTGTAACAGAAGGTGTTGGTCATATTCCAATGTTCTTGTGCCAGACATCTATTCTGGCTATTAGCTACAGCACATAACTAAAATGTACAAGATTTGTTTGCACAAAGCCTTCACACGTTACGATCACAGTTGTACTGTCATTTAAAGCTCAAAACCTGCAGTAGGCTTGGTTTTAATTAGTTTCATATAGGGCTGGGTGATATGACTTCTAATCAATATCACGATTATTTCAAACTTTTACCCCGATTACAATTAATGAATGTTTTAGTTTATAACACCCCCACCAATGGGGCATCTCAGTCTGCGCATTACTCAGTGACATTACTCTGCGACTCTGCTAAGTGAATCAAACAAACACAAAGTAAACTTCAGTACTAAACCGGTCCTAATAACTTCTGATTAGTGTTAGGGTTTGTTGATAACGTGTTAAGTGAGCGCAGGTCAGCAGGGGAGTGAGGAGGGAGGATACGTGGCAGGGTGACGCGGCACGGAACGTAGTGGAAACCTGCAAGTTTGTGAATGCACGTATAGGGGAAAGTATTAACCGAATTAACTGACACGGGCAAAATTAGGTCGGTTAGAGGTTCTAAATGTTGGTTTCAATACATGATCGGTTAATTGCTCAGCCCTCGTTTTAAATCTGTCATCTTAATAACCTCAACGTCTCCATTTTGCTGCCCCACCTGTAGTAGTTCTTGCTGTTGTCTCCTGTGTTCATGTTGCAGGGCTCGGATCTGAGCAGCATGGACCTGTTTCAACTGCTCTTGCTTCTTTTGACTTCCATGGCCATTGTACCACAGCACGGCAGCTAAAACCAGGAAGTACACAAATGTATTGTCAGATATCAAGACAAGACAAAATCCAAATACTGCTGGGTTTAGCCAGGTGTTGTGGAGGGCGTGGTTGCAGTCCTGAATATGTGGTTAAAAAATGTCTGATCTGGTATTTTTCCTATATTTGTGCATGTTTTCATATATACACTTTGCAAAAAACGAACTAAACAAAGAATTGGAAACTAATCAGGCTTTGCACAGTTATCCTGACCCAGGAAAAATGGGTGTGCTTGGTCGTTATGCAGATTAGATTCAATTCAATTTCAGAGTAAAATCACAACATGCATTATCTCAAAAAAATCTTTCAGTCGGGGTGGACAGCCATAATGAGTTGAAGACGTCCACTCAATCATTTCTTTTTAAAGTCTGGTTTTTGTGTCATGTTTGTTCCACTTATTCAATATTACACTGCTGATTCTACACAATATTGAAACTCACATTGTGACACCGCACTCCCTCTGGGAGAACTGGACCTGGGTCTGACAACACGGTTGGTACCTGGACTCCTTCCCTGGGTCTCTTCTGCTGTTTGCATGAGCAGTCTGCGTTTGACCTTGGCTAACCTTCCCTGGCCTTCATCCCTGCACTCTGGGGTCATGTGTTTTCCTTCAATGAGACCACTTTTTGAGCCCGAGTCGGATCCTGACCCGTCGAGGAGCCACAGATCAGATGGCGTGTCCACATCATATGACTGGTTGAGAGACGGCGACTGAGAAGAGTTAAGACCTTCCACCGCCATCTCATTCCTCCTCTCCACTGGTTGGTTACTGGTGTCCGAAAGCACGGACACGTTACATGGAACCATGATTTCTGATGGAATGTTTCTGAAGACATCAGGAATACGCATCTGCTGTGCAGCAGACAGGATACACTTAGCTGGTGGCGGCTGCATTCTACTGCTGCCATGCAATCCGTAACTCACTGTGAGTCTTTCTTTACCTGTTCTTTTTTCCTTTACTCTCTCTGTAACTAAGGTTTTAACGAGCCTGATCTCTCTTGAATTAACTGATTCATCTCCTTCTCCCAGCACATTGACCGGAAAATCATCTGCGTCACTGAAGATTGGTTCAGGTCCTGTATCTTCCTTACTCTTTTTGTTATTGTCTATTGATTGTCTTCTTGGTAAATCCCTGTATTCTGAATCGCTGCTATCAAAATCAGCACCCCCCAGATGGTCCTCAAAAGAGTCACAATCATTTTGACACAGCTGCGCATGTTGGTCATTTCTACTTTGCTCAGAACGCTCGACACCTTTAAAACTGAACTCACTTTCCGTGGTGCTCTCAGTCTGGCTGTGATTCTCCAGGTTTTCTTTCACTGTGGACTCCAGATCTGAGATCAGTACTTTCAGACTGGACAGGGTTGACTCAAGCTGGTCTATGTGCTCTGAGCTCTTGGCTAAAGCACCTGGAACCATCAGACTCACAGTGGAGGGTACTGCTGTGTGGCTGTTTTGATGTCCCAGGTTTCTTTCAAGCTCATCAGTTTGGTCTTCATGCAAGAGAGTATTGACCACAACTTTCCCCTTGGAGGTCTCTGCCCCATCAACGGGTTCTCCATTTTTGATAGTTACTCTGCATTTGGAACGAACTGGACTCGTACAGAAATGAGGGGCTGGGCTTGTGTAACTTTTCCTTACTCTTTGTAAAATATATCTGGGACAGAGGTTACTCTGCTCAGTGGGCAAGTAAAAGGCTTCCTGGACTGGGGAGACTTCTTTTGCCACATGTTGTTGCTGGATGATGGCGCTGATTTGCTTAGGCTCTGTTAAGACCTCTTGTGAACTGTTTAGCTTATTATTTTTGAAAGTTATTTCTTCTTCCTCAACTCTAGTAATTTCCTTAGTATTACTATCTCCTGTTAAATGTTTGCTTTCAGATTTGGCATCAGTTATTTTCCCAGTGAAGTCACTCTCATTCATTCTTGTCTTCTTCTCCTCTGGAGTCACAGTCACCTTACAGGGGGACTCCTCATTCTCCTTATCGGACAGGCTCTGCTCCTCTGGCCTTGTTTTTGGCTCTTGATTCCTCTTCTGAACTTTAGTGTTTTTGGCTTGGTTCCTAAGCATCCGCTGGTGCCGACGATACTCCTGAGATTTCTTCAGCAAGGCCTGGAGGTTCGTATGATAAGGCTCCTCAAATGGTTTTGCTTCATCTACACTACTGTCTGCTGGTTCTGTGGGTTCATGCTCGGTATGTAGTCGTGCTGCTGGATTGCAATGAGTGCTTAATGTGTAAGATAATTCTGGATTATCTAAAAAGCCACTGTTTTCTAATAAAGAAACTGGGTCCTCAATTCTGTCCAAAATGTGATCTCTGTCCAGGTCATGTTTTCCAGTCGACTGAATGTCATCTCCACTCTCTGTGCTCTCCAGAAGACTGCTTTCAGATGTTTCTGCTGTTAAACTGTCACATGTGGCTGAATCATCCTGGAATGAGGGGCAACAAATGTCTTGTTGTTCTGCAAAAAAGTTATTACAAAGGGATAACTCCAGTCCACTCCTCTCTAGTTCCTCTCCATCTACGGGAGGGTGGCTAATAATTTCTGGCATCTTGGTGATTGTGTTTGAGGTGCTTTGAAGGAAAAAGCCATCCATACTATAGGCTCCCTCTGAGGAGCTAAAGCCACAGATCCCGCTCCCTGCATCAATCATTCCAGACACAAAGACAGTGTCTTCGACATTTTCATGGGTCACGTAACCTGAGGATACTGACTCGTGAATCGCACCATTAGGAGAACTTTGCTGTGGTCCCTGTTGGCTGTCATGTTGGTCAGCAAGGCAACTGTCATTGTAACTTCCCTGAGGTGTCACGTTGGCAATGAGAAAGGCACTAGACACTGTTGATGCCAACCGAGGAGGAGAAAGCCCATCCTCTCTTTTCCTTACAACGGGTGGCGAGAGCGACGGACTTTCCTTTGTTGTTTCATTGAAAAAATGACTCTGTGAAGCTGATCCACCACTGGTGTTCTGGGAATATGAAGATTTGATGTCAATCTCCGACTCCTGAAGCAACTCCTCCATTGTTGGTGTCGTCCTCAGCTGCAATTAATGAGAGAAATGAAAGAAAATAACGCCTGATGATTATTCTACTCATTCAAACTAACTGCAGATATGTGACAACACAACATATAGAATATAAGCACATTTCAGGATTGCAGAGGGGACAGCTGAAAAGCCATGACAGCAGTTACCTGAACACTGTGTAGAATAGATTGCACGTAGGCCATTCTTGGATCAGTCTTCAACTTCCTGTGGCCAGCAGCTTTCTTTGCTGCATCTCTGTGTCGCTGCATCTCCGCTCTCTGCTCTCCTGAGAGCTGTAATCATCAGGAAGAAGACATGGGATGTCGTGAATATTACAGACACAGGCTGCAACTAAGGATTACTTTCAGGATCAGAGTAATTGTTTGGTCTGTAAAACTATCAGTTAAACCCTGTGTATCTCTGTGCATTACGTTTTATCACACATGACTAATGTCGTACTCGTCATTGTTCTCTGTATCACTCGGCTTAATGGACATCCCTACAGTCAAGAGGTCATCGCATGTTATCCATTTACAGAGCTCTACTGTTGAAACTTACTAACCTCACTTTTAGCACACAATCCAGTACCTACATCACCTTATATATATATCCCCTCAATCACATTCATGTTGCCAGAACTGTGGTCAGGTATTACAGACCTTTCAAATGTAATGAGCTGTAATCTGACCTATAACTGCAATCTTACATTTCCCTAAGGTGCTTTTAAATCTTAGTTATGTCTTTTCACGAATCTTGAAATGGATTTATGTCAGTCCTGGTTGTGTTGACTGTATTTGCTGATTGTGAATGTCTCCTGTTCTCGAGTGTCTCTCGTAACAGAGACTAGAGACTGCCTGATTAACTTAAAACAAAATGTCGGGAAATTGTGATAATTGCACATAACAAATCCTCAGAGACCTGGAGGACTTATTCAAATGGATTCTTTTGTCCAACCAATCCAAACATGTTCAATTTACAATTCATGAACACGGCTGACTTGACATCAGACGAGCCACAGTGATGTGGGACACAGTTCATACCAACTTTACACAATGGCAGAGCATGATCAGTGATGGCACACCGTTACAGTTTTACTTCGTCTTGATATTTAAGTATAAAACCCTCAGTCGTGATGTTTTTATTCCAGGATCAGAGCTCATACCAGAGGAGGAAGGATGGGTCTTCCATGGACACGGATGAGAGATGATGCAGGTGAAGGTCTGGTGTGTTCCCCCTCCTCCTCCTCACTTCTCCTCAGACGGGAGAAACGACGCTGCACGAACTTGTCGTAGTCCTCCATGAGGTTCATCAGGATACAGTGGTAGTAACGTCAGGTTCACGTTATTGTGTTGTCTTCGCTAACGTTAGCTGCCGAGATGTAACAACAGCTAGCTAACCCACATTACTAAAGCTGAGCTGGTGAGCGTTTAATACCGAAACAGGTAAAGTCAAAACATACTAAAGGCGTAAGAGAACAAAAGTAAACATACGTACAGCAGCACCACCGTATTATTTTAGTCGTAAAAGCAGCAGGAGACAGACTAGCATGCTAACAAACAGCGGCGCGGAATGATTCAGTGAGTGCAAGCTCAAATCGTGGCAGCGGTAGCTCGTAGAGGCACTTCCGGTGTCAACAGAAACTGCCACTGATGTGTAAAGGCAGCTGCCGTTGATGTTACACTGTTAACAGGCAGCTGCCTTTGATGCCAGATTGTTTGGAGGCAGAAGCCTTTTTTGCCACACTGTTTGCCATCTACCTCTGTTGCCGGCTGCCTTCTACTGCTGCAATTAACTGCTTCATCTACTTTTGTCATGATGAAAATTACATTACATTACTCATTTGGCAGATGCTTTTATCCAAAGCAACTTACAACTAGTGCATTCAATTAGTGCACCCCATTTAGGTGTTCGGTATCTTGCCCAAGGACACTTCGGCATGCAGGTGGGGAAGACTGAGGATCGAACCACCGACCGTTTGGTTGGGACGACAACTCTACCCTTCAGCCATAGACGCCACAAAAAAAATCATCTGCTTCACTTAAGATTGGTTCAGGTCTTCATGGCTGTTATTGTCTATTGATTGTCTTCTTGGTAAATCCCTGTATTCTGTATTGCTGCTATCAAAATCAGCACCCCCCAGATGGTCCTCAAAAGAGTCACAAGCATTTTTACACAGCTGCACATACATGTTGGTCATTTCTACTTTGCTCAGAACGCTCGACACCTTTAAAACTGAACTCACTTTCCGTGCTGCTCTCAGTCTGGCTGTGATTCTCCAGGTTTTCTTTCACTGTGGACTCCAGATCTGAGATCAGTACTTTCAGACTGGACAGGTTTGACTCAATATGTGATCTGAGCTGTTGACGAAAGCACCTTTTACATCACTTTGGTCTTCATGGAAAGTATGGACCACGCTTTTCCCCTTTGAGGTCTCTGCCACATCAACAGTTTCTCCATCTAGACAAAGAGTGCTTTTGATGATAGACATTCAAAATGTCTAAATAATCGCCTATTTTTTTATGTTTGAGTAATTTGTGCAAATGCAGATCATGTTAACTAAATTAAGCATTCAATTATAGCATTGCCTATTGTAATGACATATTGTTTCAGTGAAGGTAAATGTTAATAATGGAACCTTAAAAAGGGTGACGGAGCTGCAATAACAGACACAAACATCAGGTTTTCCATGTGTCAAAGATATTGTAGTAAGGACTGGGTTAAAAGGACTTTAATATTACAAATTCTTTGAGGTTTACAAGGCACGAACATTAATTGGCTAATGATACATTAATAATAGTTTCTCACAATCATCATTTCAGACAGAGGAGAAAAGTCATTGCAAATTTTTGTATTTTATGTAATTCATTGAAAAGAAAGCAGGGTTCCAGTTTCAGTCATTAAGCATCACGTTCCATTGACATCACTGTCCTACCACACACCTGGCAGCAGTGTGATTTCAAGTTTCAGTTCAATGACACAAACACAGGCAAAGCATTAACAGCATTTAAGCAGAATCGGCACTAATATGACAGACATCAGCCATATAAATGAGCATGTTTCACAAAACAAGTGGAGAAATACAGATCAATTATTCTTGGCGCTCAGAACAGTAACAGGCTGATAAACATTCATAAACTGCGGATAAATCTCAGGGAATAAGTCACAAACGGGGCGGCAGCAGTGGCAACTGACAGCTGCCTCAAATCGCAGCAGCTGTCTTTACAACTGCCACAGGAAGTGCCTCTACGAGCTGCCGCTGCCACGATTTGAGCTTCTGTCTCTCGGTGGATGAGTGTTTACGTTTTTACCCGCGTCTTCTCCCGGGGCAACTGACAAGAGACAGTTGGATCCGCTGTCACAAACCCCGGAGTGGATTTACAGCATTTACTACACATTGTAACAACGAATATACACATTTCAAACCGAAAACACAACTTTAAGTCAAATTTGTTAAATCACATTAAGCAAAGACACATAAAGGCTCTTTTCTGGAAACAATGTTCGAGCAAAGCTTGTATCAATATGGGATTAAATGTGTCTCTGCTCCGTGTTTTTGTGTTATCCAGACCGGATTGAGATAAAGGGAGCGCAGGATAACTTGACACTGCCCCCTACAAGCCTGGCGGGCTAAACAAGGGCATGAACAACACTGGAAATACATTTATATATTTATTTGAGATATTTGGTGGTTGACGTATCATACCTTTGATCAGTTTGAATCAAATCCTGGACTTCGAGTTTGCAACAAAACGCTTGTGTTTAAGGTTTTAGTTTAATGCCAATATATATTTATATGTATATAGATTTATATATTCAATAGTATGTTCAATAAGAGTAGTGCACAACAATAGACCAATAGACAGCAGATATGTTGAGTTGTCACAGCAGGAAAGGTGCAGGTGAAACCAACAACATTAATGATAACTGCGAAAAATAGTGAAAGTAAAAGTGTCATACTTCTGAATTGTGACACAAATACACAAATATTCATAGTTCTATCATGTATGCATCACAAATATGTAAATACATTTTCAAATATTCCATTAATCCAATATTGTTTGTCTTTTTGCTGTTAGTAAATGGTCATTTTTTTTATATCTTATTGAGAATCTGTTTTCAATTAAACTGTTTCATTGAATGTGACTGATTAAAATCAGTAAATGACTAACTGAAGCTGTGGAAGTTTGTGACATTGACTGAGTGAACATGATACATGTAGGATGTAATGTATTTAGTCTCCCCTACCTTTTCCTGTACTGTAGTGTTATAAGACCGGGTTGGGTTGCTATACTCTTTTTTTCATGATAAAAAATAAAGAACATAATATGTCTAGGATAATAACAATAATTAAGACATACAACATATGTGGCTTTCTTTTTTAGCCAGATTTAGTTGTAGAAGTTATATATGCTTAGAATACTCAAATTATATTTTAAGTTCACCATCATGTTAATAATTGTTAATAAAAAACAATAGATGTCAAAAACTACTCTTCGTGTATTTCTGACTTGCACAAGACACAGTAGAGCTGTTTCATTTTAAAACATGTTTATTGGTCATATACAAAATAAAGTAAGCTGTTTATCAACAAACATACAGTATATACATCAATAAATTAAAAGATGCATCAGACCGATGATGAAACAGTTAATTTCATGATTACCAGTACCTTGTCATCATCACTTACATATCTACAAATAAAAAAAAAAGTACAATAATTTAGTCGAAGATAAATACTTACAAAGACCGTCACATTTTAAGTATTTTCCCATAGAAAGTACTGTCGTAGAATAATTTATTACACCCCATACAGAAATATTACAAAACACAGAATTTTCCTATAACAAGGGCTTTTCTGAACAGGCTACGCCATATTCACACAAACTCACTACTTTTCTATAGCTTTAAACCGACCGTTATATACTTTTAGAAAAACACAAATATATCCCAGCTCCCCGGAGCAACCTGGCCGAATGCTCACCTCAATAAGAGAAAAAGAAGAATATGATGTGATACCTGGGTAAGATTTTATGTTAGAGGTTGGGACAACAGATGAGGGCAGGGGCAGCAGAAGGGGGTGACAAATCAAATCCTTTGCCTCATTCACACACAACAACCTGCATCATAGCTGGTTTAAAGGACCTTTAGAGCCCGGTGGTGTGATTCACTACACAGAAAACAACCGGATGACTTCATACTGATCGGCCGCACAGCAAGATAAGGAGTTAATGATTTGCATCTTCCAGAGGATTTGGGTGTTTTTGAAGCTCCAGTTAATTTGCAGACACTTTGTAAAAAGGGGATGGGATAAGTGGGGTGGGAAGTGGGTAAGTGAGTTTTATCAGATGTTTTCTCCACCGCTCCTCTCTGCCGCTGTAAAATATTTATGGATGTGGTTTAGGAGTGGTTGCTTGGGTTTGTGATGAAATGGTCTTTTCATAAGGAGGGTATGACCTCTGTTCAGGCAGCGGAAAGAAAATAAGGCCAGCGTGTCTTACAAGCTCATAAACTCTGTTATGATAAGCCACCAAAGCTAACCCCTGTGTGATCACTATATGTCTCTGCTGTCATCTCCTCATGTTTGCTGAGTGAAAATTAGGATTAAACTTCTGCAAGTGTTTAGAGACCCAACACACTAAATCCACAAAATACTTAAATCTGGAAGACAAAAATAACGATATTATTAAGTTGGACTGGAGGCATTGCATGACAGCTACAGTATATTTTTGCATCCTGTTTTCTTCTCAGTTGGCAAAAAAAAAAAATTGATGATTTCATGTTTTTCACAGTTAACTGTTAAGAGACGGTAAAGAGTAAAAAAGAAAAAGCAAGATAAGCCACAACACATAAGCGCGATTTAAACAGAGACAAACTGACGCTGGTATTTATAACCGAGTATAAAATGCAAAACACTCCGTTTATAAGCGTTTTAACCTCGTCACATCAAACTGTACCTGCGATTATAAGACAGACAACTTGACACAACGACTACGATAGCATCACTGCTCCTGTGTGGCAGGAGTTCTAATTTTGCCCTACACAGTTAGTTGCATAATTAGAGATGTCTATTTAACAGCGGTCACCATGTTAACACAGTACACGTCCTTAGAGAAGCATCAACAACAGAAAGAGGGGGAAACATATCTCGTGACAGCACGTACAGTTTGACAAAGCACCTGTAGTTTTCATGTTTTGCAATGAGTTGTTACAAACCTAAACATCAAGTGCCTTCGTATTTTATACAACACACCACAGCCCTACCAGGATTTGCTGGTTAAAAAATAAAACTGGATAACATCATTCAACAAGCAAATGTAAATACAGACAGGAGGCCAGAGAGGGACAGAAATAAAGGATATATGAAAGGAAAAGAAAAAACAGGGTAAACCTTTTCAAATATAAAGAAACCATGAATACAATGGGTGCAATACCTACTGTGTAGTCCTGTGATAAGACATTTGAAATAAATGTATTGGAAATTTTCATTTGACATTTGTAGTTCTCTGGTTTTACGCTTGACTGAACATGCAAATGGTTATCAGTGGAACGATTATGGAGAAATAACATTATTAAAATCTCAAACCCGTTCCCTTCCTTCAGTGCTCAGTGTTCACCTGTTTGAATCCCATTTCCTGTTAATGTACTGTACAGATGAGGACACAATTTACTCATCTTAATAACTGCACAGCAGTAGGCTCCATAATCCTTTTTCTTCACAGTGGAAAAGTAGCGGTTCAGGTAAAAAGGCTGCATGGATGTTATGTTTTTTATGACATTGTAAATTGCTTCTAGTACAGTAAATGACTCAATTTAAATCTGGGTTCCTTCGTTAAAAAAAAATGTTTTTGAGGCAATCATACTTCATGATGGTAAACCTCACTCTTTCACAGGTTAAATGGCAGAATAGATTTTCTTCGCTTCATAAAACACTAAATATAATAACAAATCTTATTTCACTTCCCTGACACATAACAACAATTCAAAAGCAAACAAAACAAGAACAACAATAAATATCGATAACTATATAAATGTACACAGCAAAAACAAATACCTTGATCACACACTACAAAAAACAACTTAGTGAAAGAGAAGGGGTGATGCACAGAGTCAATGTTCAACATGTCTGTTATCAGATATCCTGAATGTTGAACACATGAACACATGTTCTGAAGCTTGTGAGGTAAACCAATCATTGGTCATGTTATCAGCGATAATGAGCGTTCAACACTGCAATAACCAAACCAGCGCCACAAAGGCCTGTCCAGAAACACGGGGGAAAAAAAGAAATTCCTAAAATGAACAAATAACAGCTTCAGACCACGAGCAGATTAACAACCGATGTAACCCGACTGCAGCGCTGGAGCTGAATAACATGGCCAGGAGGACAAAGGTTTCATGATTAGAGTAAAGAGTGCAGTTACCAACGGTGTCATCACCCACTTCGGCCCGGAAATCAAACAAAGAGTGAAAGTCTTATCCAAGAAATAGCGAACATCATAGTTACCTCGTCACATACCTACACAGCACACCACACGCTAGTTCACGGTTACACACGTGCCTAGTCACTAGAGAAGAAACAAAGCTATTCAGTAGTTAAGCCACTTTTGGTACAATTGCAAAATAGAGAGATACTGTATATCAAACAGATTTCGCTATACCTTTTTTTTTTTAAAACAGGTTGTTACAAACAATGCAAAGATAATTGTCTTTATAAAACTCCAGACTCTACCGTACATAGACAATGATTTTTTGAGTATAGAACACCACATAGGACTACTTTTATGGCAAAGCTCGAGTGAGATGACAGCTCATTTGTGTGATTGGAAGTTCAGAGAAATACCTTTTTTTTTGTTCGTGCTGCACCGTCAGTAATCACATGTTGCTCTTGCAAAATGAGCTCTGTGGTTAAAAGCGAGAGCGATGCAGCATAGACCGTAATCACATTGCTGTAGGTGTAATAACCTAGATTTTATATTCATATTCGTTAACATCATCATACAGACATTAGGGTTCTCCCTAATCACAGAATATAACCTTTCCAAAAAGTGTGCGAATAAATTCTAGATAAACATAGACTCCTAAGTAATTAATTGAACTTCCAAATCACATAAATGGTTGTTATCATTATTATTATTAATCCTGATGGCTATTACACAGCTCATATAACAATGCATGGCGAATGTCAAACGTTAAATGAGTCCTGATTGGTCAGTATGTCCCAACAAGTACAGGTATAAGCAACCACCTCCCCTCAATCTCCACCGTCCTTCCACAGTTTCTCATGTCCTCTTGACTTCTTCTTGATGCATATCATTAGGAGACCAAGGCACTTGCCCGCCTAAATGTCCCACTATTCTGAGAGGAAGTCATCTTCATCTAAGTTTGGCTTAAACAACCATTTTCCTGCAAACTCTTACAAACGGAGACTTGTAATACCGTCATCGCCCTCTTTCTACAGTATGTTGCTTTTTCATATTTTTTTGGTAAATATCTATTGTCTTTTCTCTCCTCTTTCAGTTAAATCCAGGAAGTACTGTATGTAAACCAGTCGGAAAGTCAAATAAAATGGAAGGACAGAGAAATAACAGATAAAAGAGAGAGCGAGAGTAAAGAGAGTCGGACATATAGAAAGTGAAGAGACCGTAGAAAAAATACAGCTAACTAAATATAGCGATACCAAAACGAACACGCGTCACAGAATTTCACAGAATTCCTGATATATAACAATTCACACACAGAGAATACACTTTGGACCTCATGTGAATGACAACACAGTACAAAAACAGTAGAAATACAGTTACCACCATTGTGTAATATATATTTTTCTATAGTACTTATTCTGAAAAAGTTCTTGGCTAGGTAGAGCAAGATGGAACGTCTCTGCAGCCACTGAAATCAGCAGGTCACACGAAATCTTGTGTATTATTTTGGAGGTCAGGGAACATGTGGTTTTAGAATATGTTTGTTTGTGTAGCTGATTTAAATCTCGTATTAAGATCTAGTGTGCAAATGTGTGACAGGATGATTCTGCATTTACAGATATTTAGATCCACCACCAGTAAAACCTGACACTGAACATTTGCATGGTTTAAATTGAAGATGAAGAAAAATTGCATGATTTTTCCAAAGAAATTGGGGGGGGGGTTTGTTTTTCCCCACATTCAATTCTCAGATTCCCTGACTGTACCAGGTTTTCAGTGACCATAGGAACCCTGTCTATCTGTGCTGTGCTAAATGATCATTCGCCGACCAAGGGCCTTGCATCTGTGTAGTCTCAATAACCGTCCTCTGCCTCCATCCTTTCCTTCATCTGCACTGATCTGAGACAGGTGACAGAAACGTGCTGAGGCGAAGTGATGGAGATTGCCCAGCTGTTTTGGAGTCAATGCAGGGGGAGGAGAGGGGGATGATGGAGAAGAAGAATTACTGTGATGCAGCTGAACTCCTTCCTGATACACCCTCATCTATCTTCCCCTCCCTCAAGACCGTGCATCTGTTTTTGACTTTACTATTGTAATTACACTCGTCGCTGTTGCCACCTTCCCCGGTATGAGCGGACCGATGACTGATGACGCCACCCCTCCTCCGCCCCCTCCGGCCCTGACCCCGACCCCGACATTAGGGCTCCGTGCCACCGTCCTTGCGAAGGTCTGCAAGGCCTCGTACTTGGACCTCAGAGCGTCCAGCTCAACGCGCATGGAAGCATTCTCGTTGGCTAGCTTGTCCACCTCCTGCTGCAGCTGGGCCTTCTGCTTCTCCAACTCCTCCTTCTGGGTGACCCGCTTCACCCGGCAGCTGGCGGCGTAGCCCCGGTTCTTCAGGGTGCGTCGCCGCTGTTTCAGCTGAAGGATCTCATCTTTGGTGAGACCCCGGAGGTGCTGGTTCAGCTCCCGCACCGACATGGTCACCAGCTCATCGTCTGTGAGGCTGGTGCCATTCTCCCCCGGCTCACGCTTCACCTGGAGGAAACAGGGAGGAGGAGTGAGAAAAACAGGGCATAACATATCAGAAACAGATTCTTCAGTTTGAAATGTGCACTCTCTTACCTTCAAGGCTTTATTTCCTTTGTTAGTCGTCGTCATGCCACAATTACCTTGCTGTTCTGAACAGACCTGAGGAGAAGCAGGAAGAGTACAGAACATAAGCAGAGAAGAATGACAAAGAAAGACCCTCCTTTGTTTACGCACAGTTCTTTAAAAAAATCAATATAAACCTATTAATTAGAGATCAGTCTGCTGATAAGGCACTGTTGTGAGAGCATGTTACAGTGTTATGCATCAGTATAGTTAGTTTGTCTGAGTGAAAGTGACTCAAACATTTCTTAGAATTTCCCTGACGTCCTGTTTCCTGGTGGTTACACAGACAGTGCCCACCACCTTTGTGTTGTTGCACTCTTATTGGCTGGCTTCAGACCAATAGTAATGAAATGAGCGTGAAAGGAGGAAGTGGTAAATCTGTGGGATGAACTCCAGGGGAAAACCAACTGTTAGAGTTGACATGCACGCATGCACACACACACACACACACACACACACACACACACACACACACACACACACACACACACACACATATACACATACACTTCACAAGAGACTGCTGCAAAGAGACTGGTGAACAGTGGGAAGACAGACACAGACACCAACTAGTGATAAAAAATGTATACTTCACAATGAGCACAGCAGATAAAACGATGCACCAACGTGTTAACAAGGAACAAAAGGACTGACAGAGTCAACAAAGAGGGAGCGTGGTGCAAAAGTGCGAAAGATGAGATCAGTCCTGAGAGCACACAGCTCCACGGACGAGCATCTCAAAGAGACGCTTTGTGTGGTGGTGCATTGGTCTGGCTCTCATCTCTCAGACCTGTGTGTGTGTGTGCGTGTGTGTGTGTGTTCGATAAAGGGCGGCTATTGTTGCTGCTGCTGAGCGATCATCATGCGACCAGTCATGATGACTCAGCAGATTCCTCCTTTCACCCCCCCACACCCCTCCTCCTGCCATGCAAATTTCTGCTCTCCTCTGTCACTTCTTATCCCCCTCCCTTTCTTTTTCTTTTACTCCCCTCATAACTGTCTAACTATCCTACAAATGTGACACTGTGCTCAAAATATAGATGGAGGCAATGGATTGACAGTTAAATGCGGTTGTAGTCAAAACATTTAAGACCTGCCTCACCTGATACTGCTGAATCAGTGTTTAGCTGAGTTAAACCAGAGGCAGCCTCTTCTCTCACATGTGCACATTTATACTCTCCTGTGTTTTTCATAAAAGGACAAGTAAAAAAATAACTAAGAGACAGATTTGGGATGACGTTATAGTCCTTTAAACATTTACAAGTTTTGTGATTTGAAAAAGCTCCTTGTTTGAGGAAGTGATGACACTGAAGCGGCGACGCGTCTTGTTCATTCTTATTCTTTTCTGTCATAGGACACATGCCAATGAGCCTCCCCCACAATGCACCTCTGTATGTCTGTGAGCCTGCGTGAATGTGTGTGTGTCCAACAGTTATAAATAGCTGTGGATCAAAGCAAAATGTACTGACAAGCACATACAAGTAATCATGCATCCATAGAGCACACGTGAAGAGCACAGCATCTTAAAAATTCTGTTGTCGACTCTGTGAAAAGATGAAGAGTATGGGAAATCAGCATTGCTACACTTGCTTTGATAAACCAACTACGCTGTTTCCTTCAGAACGTTTAGTTTCAGTACTTCATAGGTCAATAATAAATGCTCTTTCATTTAACTGTGTACATAAAGAGCTTCTTGTAAATACTCGGGAACCACTGCGCTCTCTTGTTTTGTTTGGATGCAGCCTCCCACAGCTGGAGGTGCATCATCGCACAATAGACGGATCAGAGAGAATCAAGTGAGGGTGGCTGCTGGGGGTGGGGGTGGAGAAGAGCGGTTGGGGGGGGCCAAAAGGAGGTTGTTATCCTGCCAGGCACTGGTTTATTTCCCCAGTGCCACCCCCAACCCCCCATCTGCATACAAACAAAAAGCATGACGGCAAACGCACACACACACACACACACTCCCCCTGCCACTGTGCCAGTGGGGCACGATAAAACACACACGCAAAACGGTTGACTGCAAGTCCGCAAATGTTTAAAGGGCTCAGACAATGCGTGATACATGCAGAAATGGAATGCATATTAGGGATTTTGTTTTCTTAGATAAAGACAGCAGACAAACAGAATTATTGCTGGTGCACAAACGGTGATGCAGCTCCTCTTTACTCTGCAAATGGTTCAGTGTCTGTGGTTTGTAGTGCATTTGTTAAATGAACCTGAGAAAACAGGATGTACCAGATTTGGTTGTAATCAAGTGAAACCAGTTATCATGATCATTTAAGAAAAAGATGATATTGGTATGTTGCTTTTCTATTTAAACAAAATGTATTATCGTTGTTATTATTTATTATTGAGAAGAAATGCCTAATAATAACATTATTAATTAATTTACCAGCTGAATATACTGTAATTCTGCAATGTCAACAGTCTAGTTCTGAACAATTCTTCCATATCACATCCCTTTCTATCTCTACATGTTACCCGTTTGTCCCCGAAATATCACTTGTCCAACAAGACTAGCACTTAGTACAGCACACACCTCCACCAAGGCCCAATAGTCTCCTTAAATTCAAACAAGCTGAACCAAATTTCACAAACTCATAGATATCAGTTCCTAAAATATGTCCTTCCTCATTGAGATCCATCCAATTTTCTTACAGAGGAAATCTGTGAAAATGTCTGCACCCTGATCCCGATCCACACCAAACTTTCTAACTTGACCCATACCATATCCTGCCACCAACTTTCATGGAAATCCATTCAGTTGTTTTTGTGTAATTTGGCTTACAAAAAAACTAACCAACCAACAAACAGACAGGGGTGAAAACATAACTTGCCAGAGGTATTAAATGCCTTAACACCAATTTATTATAAATCTACTGATTAATGATTTACCTGTAAATTGTCTGAAAATGATTCCATTTACCCATCACTATTTGTCAGGGCCTAATGTGACATCTTCAAATTGCTTCTTTTGTCCAACCGACTGTCAAAAACTTCAGGCTATGAAGTCCTGTCCTAAAACATTTATATGTTTCTGACTCTAAAACAGTAAAAATCCCTTAAACTACTGTATCAACAACAACAATCTCTTTCACCAGATCACACATATTTAGACTATTATACTATTTTTTATGTTCATTTGAGTTCAGGCCATGTGTAGGTCACCCAGGTTAAGGATCATCTGCTGAGCAAAGGTATCGCCATTTATCATGGGCATACACACACACACACACATACACCCTCCCAGTGCCAGAGGTGTCCTTCCCATAACGCTTGTAGGGTGGTCGCTGCAGTGTGGTCAATGCCACAGCCACTGTTGCTACAACAGACAGCTTTTTTGCTGTGGCAGGCAGTATTTTTATGGAGCAACCGAAAGAACGCTGACGACTCAGGAGCAAAGATGCTTACGGTTACAGTGGAGAAACAAGACTCACAAACACGGAGAGGATGGGACACAGGGACAGGGATGGAAGGAGAGGTGAGAGGCAGTGGAGATGAATAAAATATGGATGGAAGAGGAGAAAAGAAAGAGAGGAGGGCGGAGGAGTTGGTGAGATAGCAAGGTGAAGAACAACTAGGTAAGAGGAAGGGGTGGAGGGGGAGCCGGTGGTGGTGGTGAGGGAGGACTGAAAGAATGCTGACGTCTCCAGAGCTGATTAGCGTTACAGCAGAGACATCACACCCACAGCCCAGAAAAATGCTGAGTATGTAGGGAGGACGGGGCGGGGAGTGCAAATGACAAGGGAGGAAGAAGAGAAGAAAAAGAGAGGCAAGTGAGAAGGGGGGGGAAGAGGAGGAGAGAGGTGAGGAAGGAGGGAGGAACACTGATGAGGAAGAACAGGAGGGAGAGGAGGGGGGCAGAGACAGAGGAGGAAGAGGGGGTGGGAAAGCGTTTGGGTGAAAATGCATCCTCAACACATTTGTAAGAGCTTAGCTTGTGTGTCTGTATGTGTGTGCGAGCGTGGAGGGGGCTGGTGGATGGAGGAATGGATGGAGGGGGATTGGGGTTTAAAAAAAAAAGAAAAAAGCTTGAACTCAGCAACGACCAGGACTAAAACCTCCAATTAGAAAAGTTCTGAAGCTGATCCAGTGTAATGAAACTACTGCTGACCATCTCTCTCTCTCTCTCTCTCTCTCTCTCTCTCTCTCTCTCTCTCTCTCTCCCCTGCAACCTTCTGCTCTATGTCCACACACACACACACACACACACACACACACACACACACACACACACACAAGCTTCACATCCTGTCATGTTGATAAATCAAGTCCTGAAGAAGGGATGAAAACGAGAGTAATGGCGAGGCGGAGGGTGAACGCAGAGATCATGGGGTTTATAAAGACAGATTAAAGAGCACAAGAAACAACACAAGTCATATAGCAGACTTTTTCTTCACGTGTGTGTGCAGACAAACAGGATGATGAAATCTGTGTGTGTTTGTGTGTTTGTGTGTGTGTGTGTGTGTGTGTGTGTGTGTGTGTGTGTGTGTGTGTGTGTGTGTGTGTGTGTGTGTGTGTGTGTGTGTGTGTGTGTGTGTGTGTGTGTGTGTGCGTGTGTGTGTGTGTGGCTGGCCCTCAGACAGAGCTCTAATTAATCTTGTTTGAGAGAACCTATTGCTCTGGCCACTGTCGCCACAGAGAGAGGGAATTTCTTAGAAAGAGACTTCCGAATTAAAAGCTGGTGGCATGCTGCACAGGTGCACACACACACACACACACACACACACACACACACACACAGGAAAATAAATAGCCAGATTAGGCGCTACAAAAGCAACCTGGGGGCTGGTGTGTGTGGCTGTACACGAGCATAAGAAGGCCAGCGTACAGAGAACGATCAACAATAGATTGTACGAGTCACAAGTCATTCGTGATGCAAGTCTGTCTTTATTGAATAATCCGACCATAACAACTGACTTAACTGCGCCTCCTCCCTCAGGCAACTCTCTGAGCAATAATGGAGAGCACAAAGGATGGCAGCAGCAGAGTGAGGCAGTGAAGCCACACAGCAGGACACAGTGCGGACTTGATGGAGGGGCAAAAAGAGATCAAAATATAAGGAGTGTGAGTTAAAACCTCAGAGCCCCACAGAACTGAGCTCCTGGTTGGCTGTCCACCCTTCATGTCTTTGTTAAAAAAAAAGAAGAGGGAGCAGTGCTCAAACTCATTGATCTACTGAGAGTTCCAGGGTGCTGAGGGAGTTGGTAAATAATTAAAGATGAGCACTGTGTGGAGGCTCATTGAGAATTAGGAATCAGATCAGCGATAATGGCAACCTGTGTCTGCGAGGGGGAGACGTACAGTCACAGCAGAGATACAGGACCATGGAGAGAGGGCGAGGACGTGAGGGGGGAGAAAACACACCAGTTTGGGCTCCGTGTGTGTCTGTGTGGAGAGAGAGAAGGAAGCTATTAACTGGGAGGTATGCAGAGCGTGAAATAAGCATGATAACACAGACAGAGAGGAGAGGAGGGAAACACAGGGAAAAGTGAAGGAGCAGACTTGCAGGAGAGTCATAGTCTGGCCCCTCATATACAGTATCATAATATATGCAGAGGGACGAGTGATCACTTTCACAGTGTTCCCAGAGTTCAAAAAGGAGATCCTGTGTGTGTGTGTGTGTGTGTGCACGACACCGTGTTTGTGCAAGTGTGTTATTAAAGGCGAGAAAAAGTCCTGGCGTCGACACGTTTTTCCCATTCCAGGTAGTAAGTCGGAGTGTGATGACAAATTTCCCAACACAAGCAAAAAAAACTGCACTGTCAGGCAATTGAGCTCTGGCTCCTTTTTTTCTCTGCCCTTTTTGAAGAGGAGGGAAAGCATGTACTGTAGGTTAAGTTTGTTCTCACTTTGTGTGTGTGTGTGTGTGTGTGTGTGTGTGTGTGTGTGTGTGTGTGTTCGTAGCAAACAGAGGACTGCCAGGGAGACAAAGTTAAACGACACCTTAAACTTTATTTCCCCCCAGACGCAGCACATCCCTCCCTGGTCAGCAGTACTAACCTGAGACAAAGACAAAGGTCCAGTGCAACAGCAAAGTAAGCACTGTGTGACTCTGCAGAGACACTTTCCTCACTATCAGACACACTAGTGAGGACAAATCATCAGATGCTCCTCAGCAAACATTTTGACAAAAGGAATGCACAGAAGGGGGATGTGTTGGGTTTGCAGTGGCCTTTGCATTGCTTGTGAGACCATTTTAAGGTCACTCGTTTTAGATGGTATGACAGGCATGGTGCCCATTTGCCAAAAACGAAACTAATCTTCATCTAAATTGTCAACAAAGACAGACATGTTGATGGTAAATATATATCCTCTTTTTGTATATGTTTAAAAAGCATCAGAGACAGTCAACATGCAGTGTTACACAACAAAATCCAATCAACTGTCATGTTTAAAATGGTTAAAGAGTTAAACCTGTTGCCATTTATATGTCTATATATGTTTAGTTTCTAAATTAGACTTTCATGTAAACAGAGAAATTCAAAACTCGAAAACAAACACTGCACGGAAGTGATTTCATGCCACAGGTGAAGTCAAAGAGCTGGTGCTTCACTTGAGGCCCACTCTTATCTTTGTTCCCCCTCGTTACCACTTGGCACCACACGTTGGTCTGCGTGTCTGTGTGTGTGCATGTGTGTGTTTTATTTAAAAGGTTCAGAAACTCATACCGCAATTCTGGGATCGTCACACTGCAGCTAAAAAATGCGGCAAGTTTGCGCATATAGATGATGCAACTGGTAGACAACCGCTGGTGTGGATGCTCCTGTTACCAGGGCCTTGCATCTCCACAGCTACACGCCATTCTCAATATCTCCCACAAAAAAAATCACCGCTATGGGTTAAAGTGTGTGTGTGTGGGAATGAGTAGTCTCCTCTAACTGGAGCCTTCTCAAACAGCTCCAAAATAAACCCACCGATCCTCTGAGGAACACAAGGATTTGACTGAAAGAGAACCGATCAGATTGATTATCTATACGGACGACCAGCTCGGTATTTCACCACACAACAGCCCTTTAAGGGCGCATGGGCACGTTCAGTAATTGGAGCCACTTGAACTAAACTTAAACTTGTTTTTTTTCCATTTTCTAATCCCTTTGACTTCTTGTGGCTGTTGCAGTGGGATTTATCTTGATTTCATACATTTTCCGCTTCTCAGGGAGGTTATGTAAATAAGGAGTCAAGACACTTGTGGAGGGGGGGGGGGGGGGGGGGGGGGGGGTTCTACACACATAAACACACACACACACACACTATCTCAGAATACACAAGGACAAGCAGCACGCTCCCACAGAAGTAGAAAAAAAACAGTGGAGCACAGCAATGATTATGCACCAGATCTGCTTACACCATATTTCATCATTACTGTGGAGAAAAAACACTCAACTATTGATCTGCCCCACTGCTTCCTTTTCTCTCCGCCGCTCTCTCTCCCTCTCTCCCTCCCTCCCTCCCTCTGATTCCATCTTTTATTCCTGCTTTTACTTCTCTCTTTTAACTCCTCTCTCGCACTCTGAAATTTGCAAGCATAACAAGACTTTTCTGAAATGGATCCCAGTAGTAAACAAGATCATAAACAAGCAGACGGCACTTTGGAGATTATTTCCCAATATTATCTCTCCTACACATGCACACACACACACACACACACACACAATACTGGTGGACACAATACTGTGAACACCTGTGCAATCTAATGCAATCCACCACCACAACCCTGCAATAAATGCTGTCGCTGTGAAGCATCTTCAGGAGATAGAAAGGATTATGGAGCGAAACTACAGGAGCGTGTTTCAATGTCATGGTGCATAATTACAAAACAGGATTGATAATTGAAAACCAGCTCAGAATAATAGACTTGAATGAACACCTGACTGATATTTATAGATAATGAATCTTAGTAAGTACGTTTTTGCTAACTACTGCAGTGACAGTACCCCAAGTCGAAACTCTCTGCTCACTTCATTCTTTAGTCTTGTGTGATTATTCCTTCATCAGATATTTCCTGGGTTATATCATAATTTTTCTTGTTTTCAAATAACACCTTGTCATGGTGTGTGTATCAGGACCGAAACTCAGGCCAAAACAGAATGAAACCCATCCACATGAGTTAGACAATAGAACATTATCAGCGCCACAATGATAGGACGATGGTATTTTCTTGTGGCTAAAAATGCCAAAAAGAGAAAGGTGCTCCAGGAATTACACGGTGCCAGAACACCCCCTCCTGTTTAAAAACCACATCTGGCCCACATATTTCAAAGGCAACAGCAATACGTTTATAGAACAATAGACGGAAATATGCATTTAATTATCATTTTAATCAGTAATTAATCTGACTGTGATTTTACCATTTCCTTTATCCCAAGCTGACACTGTTCAAACAGCTTGTTTTGTCTGACCAGCAGTGCAAATCCCTGAAGTTGCACTAATTAGATTTTATAGATGAAAGCTGTTGCTGATTGATTCTCCAAACAATCAGTTTATCAACATAAATAATCTCTTTCTTCTTGAATAGACACCTGTTCAACAGCTTCTGTCCTATCCATCCTATACCCCTAATGCAGGGAATCAAACAAGGATCCATGAGCACAGAAACACACACACAGTTTTCTGATGTGGTCAAACAGACTGATGTTACACTCATTACTTCCTCTTGAGGATAGAGACTTCAGATGTGAAATGACGGAAAGGAAACAACTGTCAAGTGCAAAATGTTGAAATGGCCAACTGATAGTAAAATCATCTTCCCATTGCTATGTCCACACACACACACACACACACACACGCGCACACACACACACACACACACACACACACACACACACACACACACACACACACACACACACACACACACACACACACACACACACACACACACACACACACACACACTTTTTAACCTTGGTGCTTACTTTGCTCTCTTACTTGCAAACCCTACAGCAACTAGATCTTTATAGGTGTTGTATCTCTTACACTCTGTGCACACACACACTCACACGCACACACACAGTCTCTCTCTCTCCCTCCCTCACGCACACATACGACACAAGGCAAAAGAAACTAGCTGTGGTAAGTAACAAGTGAAAACGCCATCTGTCAAGCGAGAGCGCATTTGCTTCGCCTCAGCATTTTCAGGGGAATGCCTTGAAGACAAAAAGGTCCTTGTTCTCAATCTCTCCGCAAATCCCATCTCTCATTCTTCCTCCCTCTTCCTTCATCCCCGTTGCTCTGTGCGCCTTGCCGCTCCGCCACCATCAGCAAAGTTGCACACATAAGCATTGGTCAGCGTTCAATTACCATGAACACCAGGGAAGTGGGGAAAGTACTTGACAGAGAAATGCACTTCAAGCACTGATTAAATACTGATACCAAGTATAAAAAGCTTAGCCCATAGGTTGTGTGTGTGTGTGTGTGTGTGTGTGTGTGTGTGTGTGTGTGTTGGCAATGAGAAAAGGAAATGGGGAAAATGTGTGAGTGAGAGAGAGAGAGCGAGTAAGGGGGGTTGGAGGGGTGCTCTTCTCTCCAATACTGATACAACTGTTTCATCATTATGACCCTCTATTACAGTACTTGCCAACTTGCTTACTACATACTTTTGATACACTCCGCAGAGTGCTGACTCGAACTAAAGCTGCTGATATGGAGTCATTAGGGGGTGAAGTTTCTGTTTTTCTTGTGCCCACAGAGCTTCCCTATTACTCTTCAGTGTTTAAGAGTTGCAACACTCATAGGTTACAACCGGGCGAGCACATAATGGCCCCGGCTACAGGAGATCAATCAGAGCAGCTTCTGTTGCAGCGGGGCGCTATATAGTTCAATAAGGTGCTTGCTTTTTTTAGCACATGCAGTGGGTCCCTGTGTGGGTTCATGTGCAGTAAGTGTCCAGCATTAACCACAACGGAAAAGTGTCCTTTCCCCCCAGCTGTCATTTGTGTTTGAACACATTTTGACCAAACACACAAACACTTTGTGAGGACCAGCCAAAATGTCCTCACAATGATGGTATTGAACCAAAATTGGCCATCACACATCCACACACACACACACACACACACACACAAGGCCCAATGTTAGATCTTGCACACTTACAGATTGGGTTTTAATTAAAAACGAGCATATCAAGGGTAGCAGGTGTCATTGCTTTGTCTGCTTGTGAGGTTTGTTTTATTCCGGCTCTCCCCCTCTTTTCCACCCCACTCCATTTCTCTCCTACCGGTCGAGGCACATACACATTTTCATCTTTGAGTGTGATTGTGATTTGTCCCTTTGCAACTGTAACTGAATTGAAACAAGACCCCCTAAAGTAAAACAAGAATGGGGGTTGAACAGCTAAATAATTCAGCGCGTGTTATTTATCCCGCCTGCGCGCACACTCCCCCCATGTGCTTTAAATCCCCTGACCGAGGATGAGTGGGATCGAGCTGCATGAACCAAACCTCCACTGAGAAAACCCTCTTTTGTTCTTAGCAGTGGTGACACTTTTAAAAAGCCCACACGAGCTCCGATCCCCCCCCCACCCCTCCGCGCACCGTCACCCCGCCGCTACACGCACATGAACCGGGCCCGTGTTGGTTTGCACCGAGCTCTTCCTTCCCTCGCGCCAGACCTTTGTCCGCCCGCCCGCCGCTGCCGCTGCTGCCATGTTGCCATGGCTCCCTCGTGCCTCCGCTCCGCTCGCGCGAACGTTGCGAAATAACAACGTTGTGATGAATCAGCATCTCTGCCGCCGGTGTACAACACGACGAGACACGCCAGGAAATAGACCGGCTCCCTCCGTCTTATAACAAGGGGCTGAATGCGCCGTGTGGCCGTGGAGGGATAACGACGGTGGAGTGGAGGCCCGGCTGACACAAAGCAAATGTCAACACAGTCCCCAGCAGCGGGACGTGGAGCTGTGTCCGCCGGACTCTCACAACACAATGACAGCTGGGGTGGTCGCTGCTTCTTTCTTTAACCCCCCCCCCCCCCACACACACACACACACACACACACACACACACTCACACACACACACACACACACACACACACACACACACACACACACCACCACCACCACCGACCAGCGACCAGACTAAAATGTCACCTCAGGAGCAGGAGGGCAGATGAAGCCCGAGTTTACCAGACCAACAGCTGACCGGGCATCTTCTTACCTGCGCGGCGGCGGACACACACACCGAGAGGCAGGGAAGCGACAGCAGCTCGCGGCAGCTTGTGTCCGCCGCTGCCGCTTCAGCTCCAGCGCCCCGAGCAGACGGAAGCACCGAGCTGCTTTTCCAGGCTTTCCTCTTGAATAAGTTGTGACTCTACGCTTAGGCTTCTACTTTCGCTTCTCTTTCTAGATATTCAGTCAATTAGTCGTCAGAAACCGAGGGAATCCCCGGGAGTAGCTGCGGCACGGAGCGCGCTCGGTCCTCTAATACCGACACATGGCTTCTTTCTTAAGCTTGACAGCCGCACGTAACGTAGCCTACACCCCCTTTGTCTGTGTTGTTATGGAATCACCGGCTGTTAAGTCGGCGGCCGAGCGACCGACCCCGGTGTCGGTAGAGCACGTTCGGGTCCAGATGACGAACCCGGGATCGTGATGATTCAGCAGAACCACAGCGCTGCTGCTGCGGCCGCGGAGACTCGGACTGAACGGGACAGCGCGGCGGCGGCGGCGGCGCACACCGGGGACAAGCGGCAACGTCAACGCGACCGCACTCGGCGGCGGTGGCGGCCGTGCACACTCAGCAAAAACAGCGCGTCTCTATTCAGCAGTTTTCTTTTCCTGCAGGAAAATAAATAAGAGTTTTGCTCCACACAAAGCTGACTCACCCAGAAGTCAAACCGGCGCCGTTCGCCCGCCGCACCTTCGGAGGTTGGGGTTCCGCCGCTTGGTTGGTCGACCCGGGGAAGAGCCGAGGCAGTTGGAGGAATGTTTTTTTTCCGCTCACGCCTTCTCGCAGGTCTTTAGATACATCCACTCCTTTATGGTCGGAGGCGCCAGACGTCAAATGATGTTTGGATCACATGGTTTCATTCATGAAGCGGCTACGCAACCCGCATTTAAAGAGACACGAGACGCTACTACTGTGTGATGGACTGTTCCAACAACAACAGCCTGAGAGGAGAAGTGGGACCAGGAGCCAGCCCCACCTCTGTGCGCACATCTCTGAGCCAACACACCGGGCACTGGGTCCCCAGAGGGGGAATCACACAGGACACGGCTGATGCTGGGAAAAGAATGCTCTCACTGACAATTTAACAATTCAACAATAAACTAAACTTTATATGGCACTGCATTTTCCCATCTTGTGTTTTTATTATGAAAATGCACAAACAACCCCCCCCCCCCCCCCTCATGAATGGACATCATGAATGTGCAAAGACAGACACCAAACAAATAGAAGAACAGATACATTACATTCGTATCTGCACACATGGACAACAAATGCACTAAATGTGAAGTACTTTCCACAAGGATCGGTTGATATGTGCAAACAATTAAATACATTGTTGATATCAGTTGACATCAATAGTTATGATGACAAATGTCACATTATTAGTTCCATTAAGTTTAAAGACGGATTTTCTCTTCTTTATGGGCAGAGACTCACAAACACGGGGCAAAGAAATATTTATATTTTGAGATCAAATTTATAAATAGAACAGCTTCCACAAAACAAACCATCACTTTTAACATTGCCACATAAATGTAGGATTTTCCAGGTCGAGAGGTTGTAAAGAATTTCAGTCTGGAAATTATTTTTTGTTGATTTTTCACTTTTACAGCCAACTCAGTTTTTTATATTTGGTTATCTGAATGCATGACAACTTGAAATATTTCCTGTTTTTAGTGGAAAAGCTCATTGATAGACTGAAGAAAAGCATGAACCTCTAGAAGCAGACCATTCATCATACACCATCCATCCAGATTTACAACACGATTTAAAAACACATCTAAACAATTACGACTAATTGTTTATCAATATTCTATTTCCATTTCTCAGAAACTAATGACTTCCCTTACAAGAAAGCACTCAACCAATATTAGCAGCGTATTTCCAGATAATGCCACACAGTTGATAAAGAGTAGGTGGTATTACATATTCATTAACTGATAAAACTCCACTTGGACATCTTTGAGTAAATCTCTGAGAGGAAAGATTCTTTATGAAATATCACTTGAATTTGGCTTGAAAAGGATGAAGACAAGGGCGGAACATAATCACACAGCATTTTAGGAGTAGATTTAAAACTGTTTCCTGGATCTTAATGGCAGTTTTCCTTGGAGGAAGCATTTTTGGCAATTTTCCTTCCGGAGGACCTCCAGACGTTTTATCAGCACAGTCTGGACTGTTGAGTGCAGAGCTTTGCCCTGCATAGTATAAATGCTCCATATGCTGGCAGTTTTGAGTAGATGCTATGCGGGGCTATAATGAAGTACAATTTGAGGTTAATAAAAGGTACTTATTGTGCCAATCTATGTTTATTCTATGCCACTTTACTGCAGATCACTCCAGAGGCCAATGCTTTAATTTTAACACCATCATATTCGTCTGATAGCTTTAGTTATTTTGAAGATTCAGATTATTCAATTAACAAATAAATACATGTTGATATAATGAGGCCCAACTTTAACTTCAACACCACTACACAGTATATCCATTATTACAATATACATTTTTTTCTGAAATGGGCTATTATGCATAATGATTACTTTAGCTTTTTGTATATTTTGATACTAATGTTTCTAAGACAGTATTTCTACAATGTGGTATTACTACACTTACTTATTTCAATGAGCTGAGTACTTCCTTTCTTGCCTTACTTTTGAAACTAAACCCCACAAAATCTGTTGTGTCAGAAACACAGTGATGTAGTGGAAACTGGAAACTGACCGCGTTCACTAAACTGCTGTGTTTAAGTAACACTTTGAGGTAAATTCTAGTATTTTGAGCTGAGTATTACAATTTTATGCTGCAATGCATTACACTATATTTCAGACAGAAATAATCTACTTTTTACTCCAATACATTTATCTGAGCTTTATTCAGGGAATTTGAGTTTGTCTTAGTAAAAGTGTGACTTTAATGTTGCAGATTTAGTTTTAAATAGGCCGAGACAGAATTAATATTTTTGCTGATCAATCTTCACTCAGCAACCCATGGTGACAGAGGTGAAACCATATTTTTAGAAATACATTTGTGCAATTTGTGCAATTTATCAAACATAAAAATATGTCTTTTAGGATACTGCGTGGGAAAAACCTACTACACTTATGTATCTCATTATTTATCTGCCCCTTCTGTATTCATTACACGCTTTCTTTCTCTTATTGTTTCATTGCGGTTAATTAAAAAAATGTCACACCTAAATTGTTTTCACAATTGCATGGCACGATACATAAAGCTCAAAGTGATAGTTAGCACACTGTGAAAGATAGCAATGTCGATTTTAAACAATTGAATTCTTACTTAAAAAAAATGCTAATGCTGCTAATCAAAAGCTCCTTTGACAAACCCCAACTTGCTGTCGTATATGTCTTTTATTCAAACTGCATTTAAAGGACTGAGCATGAGGAGAATGTTTCACTTTTGTTAAGAGACACAAATTTAACACTTAAGGCAGAACACCAAACACGTGATAAACACCAGGCAAAAACATCACTATGGTGAAACATGATGGGGGAATGCTATCGTCATTGTGAACTGATCATCTCAAACGGAGCTTGAGATGATCTACCAGGAGGGGCGAGATGAACAACTCAAATCCAAGTGTGCCAAGCTTGTAGAGGACTTCCCCTGGAAGAGCTGAACGTCATTCAGGTCAGTCTTCTTCAGACCAAGAAAAGCTTATTCAAGCTTCTCACTCCGGACTACTGCAATGCACTGTTTTCATGTAGCCCTCATTGGCTGCCAGTTAAATTAAGGTTTGACTTTTAAAGCTCAGCACAGTCTGGCCCCAGTTATGTTACAAAGGAACCAACTCCCTCTGCTCCAGGCAGTCATCTAACATTTCCCAATCAACACTTGGTAGCAGTTCCAGAGTCAAGCCTGGTGAGTCCGGTTTACCGGGCTTCTTCCATTAGGACCCCAAGGCTCTGGAATTCTATGCCAGGAAGAGATTAGATTTGCCAGCACTTAATTCGTTTTTAAATCAGCAATCATCAAACATATTTTTAAAGGAAAGTCTATTTATTGCCTGATTTTAACGTTTTAAAAGATGTTGGTTTTTAATATTTTCTTTCACATTATCCTTCTTATTTTGTTTTTTTCTTGCTTTCATCTGTGTTGTTTTATTCCCATAAATCTTGTAAATCACTTTATATACACTTTACTAATATAAGTTCTATGGAAATATAATTCTCTCATCATTAATGAGCTTGGGCAAAATGGCATTTACAATAAAATATGTAAAAGGTGATGTGGTCTGAATACTTACTGAAGCCACTGTGCACATCTCATTCCCAGATATGTACAGTAGAACACAGGTGTGTGTGTCTGAGTGCACCCTGGAGACCTGTACACTTCACATTGACACCAGAGAGAAGCACAAGCTGCAGATTCACTGACTATGTGGTAACAGTAAGAGCTTCCTCTTTTCTGCAACCGTTTCACCAGACAGCTGCACCAGACTGATACTGTATCAGCCCAGAGATCACAGTTACACACACACACACACACAGTGCACAAACACTGAAACAGGAACATGGACGACTGCCACCACAAACAAACACCTCTTACTTGTCTGTTTTTCATCGTCAGCAACAGAATGAGGGGGATGTCCTGTGGAGGTGGTGATGGAGGAGAGAATCAAATAGAAAAGAAAGAGCCTTTCCATCTCTGTACTCATCTTGGTTTCTGGCTCTCCTCCTGGTCTTGATACCATATGCAAACAACCATGTTGCAAAGGTCAGTGATTGCATTGATTGAATGGGGATGACAGGTAGCATCTGGCCTACCTGTGGACAGAAATCCCATGCTGGGCTGGATTCACCACATGCTCACACACACTCACAGACACACACACACACAGTCCAAACTTTCCAACTCTAGGATTATCCGCCACTGAACTGCCATCTTAGACGCTCTGCCGGTGTCAAAATGATTGACACAGAGTGCAGCCTCCTCACCTTGGGTGGAATGGAGGCACTTAAATCCGCCGCAACAGAAGTCTAATAATGAGAGGCAAATGGAAGTCTCCCCGGGAATGGCTAATCTTAACGGAGAGCGACAGGAGCAAGCGGAGAATAACCTTTTGGCATAAAAAAGGGATTACCAAGACACTTCAGTGGCGGAGGAAAAACCATTGCACGCACAAATAAACAGCCCAAGAGCACTGAGAGCATGTGGGTTGCAATTTAATCAAGGGACACTGGTGTGTGTTAGTTTAAGAAAAATAAACTAATCCTACAATAGGTACTGTATAAATTGTTCGATAATAATGTGGACATGGCTCTTCACAAGCCATCACTTTTTCCTTTGCCATTATGCACCTGTGTATTGTCATTCCAACACAGGGCAACATCTGTTAATCCACAATGTAGCAGCCTGGAGCATATTGGGCCCAAATATTTCACAGACTTCATGTCTGCTGGAGCTGCTGTATCTTCACGTACCTAAATGTGACTGCACTTCAGCCCTCTACTAACATATTGATGTTTAGTTTGGAAGCTCACAGCGCTCAGTGGTAAACACTGCGCTTAAATACAATTTACTGCTTAATGCTTTTACTCTGCTTAATTCAAGAGAACTATTAACTTTTAGAAATGATCAGATGATTAACAATTCATCCATCCACCATCTATTGTGCTTGTCCATTGAGGGTTGCAGGGAGGAGGTGGAACAAATTCCAGATAGTGGGCGAGAGGCAAGGTACACCCAGGACAGTTCCCCAGCATATTGCAGGGCCAACATACAACCATTCACACCTACGGCCAATTTATAGTCTCCATTTAACATAACCCCAAACTGCATGTTTTGGACATTGGGGAGGAAACCTGAGTACCTGGAGAAAACCCACAGACACAAGGAGAACATGAAACTCTACACAGAAAGACTGGGAATCTTCTTGCACCGCCATGCTGTCCATTATAACATTTTGTTTATATGAATAAAATGGTTATAGCTCAAAAAAATCAATGCATGCAAAAATTAAAGCAACTATTTTGAGTTGTGATCATTTTGAAAAAAGCAGTGGATCTTCAGGGCTGCTTGTCACGTTTCAGATCTGTTCCACTAATTTCCCCTCTCAATTGCCCATGTTGTTTTATTGAGCAGCAGCTACAACACTTTAAAAATCATGTATTAATATTACAATCTAATAATGTCATATATAATAATATATTAACCACTGGGGCATTTCTGTGCAGAAAAACTGCTTTTGAGACTTTAACTGCATTTATCTGATAATATTTAGGACATTAAACAAAGTACTTTTATTCATTCACATCTTTTATGTAAAGGTTATCTCGCCATAGGCAGCACCCGTGTTTCAAAACTGGTTAAGTAATAATGACATGAACACCTCTAAGGAAGAAGAGCAGAGGGAAACTCATGTTCGCACACACACTGGTCATATGTCCTGCTGACGGAAAGCTTCTAAAATTGGACTGGGCTTCCTCTTAGAACAGCCAATCACAATGCATCTCCAGGCCAGCGAGGAGAAACACCTTCACCATTATTATTTATGACATATGCAAAATCTGATTTTGAGAAGAGGCAGTGACCGACCAGCCGAGACAGAATAAGACAGGGGGAGTGTTTTGGATGGACAGTTGGAAACATGTAACTTTAGTGCTACAGTTAATGCTGTGAACCAATAAGTGACGTGGTGTAGTTATATTTGATGTTAGTTCCAGGGTCAATTTTAAGTCCCTCTGAACTGGCAGCTGTGTTGAGTGTAATGTGATCTTCATGAGCATGTGCAAATGGTCCATGATCACACAGCACCATCTGCAGGCCAGGGTGCATTTTAATGACTTCACTGACAGAACAATCTGGTTCATTCCCGTGCAAGAGGAACCTTCAACCGCATAGGACCAAATTTACCACACAAAACACGTGGAGCCAGTAAAAAGGAAGAGGACACTTAATTTTTGGAAAGCAACCCAGTAGAGACGGTGCAGTGCTTTAAGAGTAAAAATTGGTCTCATATTAAACTCAGTCCTGGACAAACAGCTTAGGAACAATGTAAGCAACTGTTTCTTTAATATCGTCTTTCTGCCAGGCACACCAATTCAGAGGTCGATATGCGGAACCAATGAGTACATAACATCTAACATTGATGGGGATAAAAAATATACAGAATACAAAATACACAATTAGGACGGATTGATGGCTGATTTTAGGCTTTCATTACCATACTTAAATATTCTTCAGCAAGCGGTTTAAATGAAACAGACTTTCTTGCAGCAAATAACATCAAATTACCTTTTGACAGAAAACACAAAAAAGGGCTTTCATGGTGAGAAACATTTGAAGAATCAAGATAACAGGTCAAAACCCACAAGGTCCTTAAAGCACAACAAAAACATATGAAACGTTAACAGAAGGATCCGAGGAAAACTGTTGACATCAGAGGTTTAAAGTTTGGAATGACCTTAATGTTTGAGAAAAAAGTTATGGGTTGAAGGCACAATGTTCCTAATGTGCTAAAAATCCCAAATATAAACACAGGGGAGGTATTTTATCCATGAGTACCATAGTGTTGTTATACGACAAGAAAAAACAGTAAGAAAATAAAGGTGTTAAAAGGTTGATAAACCCATATTCGGTCTATAACAGCGTAATACTGTTGGCTTAACAAAGATAACCGCACCAACTAAAAAAAAGATGATTAACATTGTAGTTTCATGTTTTTAGAAGATAGACATTAAAGACATACATTGACATTAATGGCTTGATGTTTCCCAGCAGCCATCTGCTGCCTGGTGCATACCAGGATCCCATGATGGCCCACTGGGTCATTATCGTTCAACTGCCCAGATAGCAAATTGTAAATGCACTTTTGTTCCTCAGTGTGTATCTGGATTTGTGTGTTTGTAAACAGTAATCCTAAATCACGACATGAGGCTGTAACTGTGAGCACCCAGAATACACTTGTGCTTGTGTATAAACTGGCGGTGACACCATCAGGTCCACTGTCCAAAAGTCATTCAAGTATGAATAAATTATTTGGTAAAGCAATTTGAATGTGATTTCAAGGCCAGTCCCGAGTCTGTTTGTTTAATTCTATGGCTGAATAGCATGTTTTTGTTTACTCCATGTGTACAAATAGTACACTTAATCCTGTAAGATGTATACGTGTGTGTGTGTGTGTGTGTTTGTGCCCGCCCCTGTGTGTACTCAGTTCTTCTTCTTGACCCCAGGGCCGCGATTGTTGAACAGGTTGAGTCCCGACCTGCTGTTCCCATTAGCCACTCCGCTGACTGCTACTCCAGGCTGCTGGAGCACCTTGTCCAGTGTGGTTTTCTTAATGGCTGCTGGAGAAATACGCTCCTGGTCTGCCAGGTACTGCAGCTCCCTGTGGGAGGAAGAGAGGCCTCACGTCAGGTGTTTAGTACACATGAAGGTTTGAGAGTGTATCACGTTTCCTTAAATTGTATATATATATATATATATATATATATATAAAATGCATATTTTATCTGCTCTTCATGGTCTTGAAAGCAGAATACAAAAATAAAAAATGATCATAGTAAGAGCAAAACAGTGATACAATGACTTGTCACTTGTGAGAAAGTTCAGTTTTGGCTCCTTTAACCTGAAAATGTCCTTAACTACTAAGATGTTCAATTTGGCAAAAAGAAAATCTGTACGCACTTCTCATTATTTTAGATATTTTATAGACAGAAAAGTGTGACCTCGACTGAAAATTGCTGTGGTTCTGCAAATGTGAGTACCCAGGAGCAAAGAGATGGTGGTGTTGTGCATGTGTGATATGCATTTCCTTTTACAAGCGTCTCACCGTGTCCTGATGCACGAAGCCTCCACTGCGTTGATCAGGAGGCTGCGGAAGCCACCGCTCTCCATGACGTGCAGGGCATGGATGGTGGCGCCCCCTGGTGAGCACACGTTGTCCTTCAGCTGGCCAGGGTGCTGCTCCGAGTCCAGTAACATCTTCGCTGCTCCCTGAAAAGAAACGCAGGAGATGACGATTTGTATGAAGGAAAACTCTGTTGAGGAATCCATCTGTCATCATATCTCCAATATGTAACAACACCTGAAAGAAAGCCAAACAGAACATACTGCTCCCAAAGATGCAGAGAGAAGCTGGATACAGAGTCTGAAGAAGCTGCCACAATTACAAGAACAGTGTGCTATTCTAGTTGTTTTTTTATCGTTAGGACTTGGCATTCAGAATAACGGGCAAGCTTTGATTTATAGTTACGTCATTTTTAGTAGCAATTCAATCCTAACACACAGATGGCCAACGACTCAAGGAGACTAAATTGTAGAGAATCAACACACAGACACACACACACACACACACGCACGCAACTAACCAATAGGGCTTGAGCTCCAAGTCTGACAGCAAGTCTCCTGGGCAGACCCATCTTCACTCCTCCGTCTGCGAGAGCATCCAGGGCCGTGAATGCCTGTGAAAACATTCAGATTGTTCTTTAAAAGCAACAACGTGTCAAATCTTCACAAAATGTAAAATATAGAAGTCTGACAGTGTTAAAACACAGAAGTCGTCAGTGTTTTAATTTTAATTTATGTATATGGAGAACAGGTCATTCCTATGTTCTTGTGCTCCTTGCTTCCCGATTACTTACCTTTCAATCTTCATAATATTAAGTAGAACAATAAAATTGACTTTTAAACACCATCATCCAAAAATGTCCTCTGTCAATTAAAAAAAAAAGAAAAATCTAAATCTAAAGCTTAATATTGAAAACAGAATAAAACCTGACTCATTCATTTTACTTTCCACAACCACCTGGTATTTACTGCAGTGTAAAAATCAACTACATCAATCCATACAAAAAACAGGTGACTTGTTAAATAAAAATATTATTTATTTGATGCTTAGAGTTATGAAGATCACTTCTCTGGCTCTCATTATGAATTGAATACATTGACATCTTATAGACAAAATAATTAAACTAAAGAAGATGATAGATAACAAAAATGAATAATTGTTACTTGAGGCACTGGCTGTGAAGCCAGACAGATAAAAATACAGCAGCATATCCGATCAGTCCTGCATTAGTATAAATAAGTGACTCTCTTAGTGCAAAAAAGAGTTTGGAAAATTATAAGAAGATTGCTTTACTAGAATGGTACAAGATTTTAATGAACTGTGACGGTTGACATGACGTAATCACTGACTGAGCAACTTTCCAAAAGGATTACATAGATTACATCCTCCATGCCAGACCGCTCAGTCACAGCCAAAATAGTTTCTCTTTGACACCTTCTATTCTGATTCCGGGTGGATCCGCTAACCTCACATACTGCAGTGTCCTTTCTGACAAACACAGAGCAGTCAGTCACTCACGTAGGCTGGTCCACTGCCACTCAGCCCGGTGACGGCATCGATGAGGTCCTCCTCCACCTCGGTGCAGAATCCTACACTGGACATCAGCTGCTCCAGTAACTTGCCATCCTCAACCTAAAAGGAGGAGGAAAAATGCTTTTTTTGGTAATCTCTTTTAAGTGGATCTGAAGTGCAGGCAACACTTTCATATGTCATATATGGTATAGTCTGAGTAAAGACTGAATAAAAACTGAATAAATAAGTCCTTCCTATTAATGCAATCATAAATAATTTGACTCTTAAAGTCTCTGTTACCTCTGCATGTGTCCCGGTGGCGTACACTGTAGCTCCCTCTTTCACCACCACCGGAGTATTTGTCATACACCTCATGACTTTAGGATTTGAACGATACTGGAGCAGTTTCTGTTAAAATTACAAAAATGGAAACAGAGGAGAGGTATTTAGAAGAGACATGATGTAAAACTATTCCTACTCCAGGATTAATGACAAAACAACTTCACCAAAAAATAACTAAAACAAAAAGGGTGGAGTGTCCAAGAAACTTGAGCAGATTACAGAGCAGCAAGAGAGAGAGAAATGGTGAAGGAGGCCGACCTTCTCTATGGAGCTGATGGTGACACCTGCAGCACAGGACACTATGAGGTGACGGTCCTCGATGTCTGGCCCGATCTCATCCAGAACGAAGGGGATGATGTGGGGTTTCACAGCCAGGAAGAGCACATCGCTCTTACTGACGGTCTCTTTGTTGCTTGTTGTCAGGTTCACCCCCATTTTCTGCAGAAGAAGAAGAACATTGAGGAGAATTGGTGATGGGAAAGTGACAGGATGTTGCAAGGCACTGAGAAAGTAAACTGGTGTTATTACAGCCACATGAACAAATTATAACCTTCCAGACAAGCCCCTCAATCGCACACCAGCACTTTTCATTATCAGACAGCACCCTACAGCCATGCAGAAACTTGTCCTCTCACCCTCAGCCCTGACACCGTTGGCAGGTCTGTATCTGGAGAGCTGGCTGTAATCCTTTGTGTAGCAATCACACCTGTAGAGGAAGTGGAGAGTGAGGAATGAGATGGGAAACAACACCTGTCTCCTGATCCTGAGCAGGAAAATTCACATGTTGCAGCGGTAAAGTTCATAGTCAAAAAAGAGAAAGGAACAGGTAAAAGGACTATAAAGTAAATAAACAAGTCAAAATAAATAACATGGAAGTTTAGGAAGATCATAGGTCATTATTTCCGAATTGTGGAAGTACATATATTTGGAAATCACTGGTCTACGGGTGCAGCCTTGTTTTATAACTAATGTATAGGTGTGACTGCTTTTTTTTTCTAGAGCCTGACAGATTCATAAGTTGGTCAATTGAATCAAAAAGAGCCTTTCACAGATATATCAGTGTTTATGTATAATACTCAACTTACAGAAAACACTATGCAAACGAAAGATGCAAACTTATGTTTGCATTTTAACGTTTTAAATTTTGTTATTAATTCAATTCTATGTATTTGTTGTCATATTAAGTTATTTATAATAGAAGTTTATAGTTAAACCATAATAATTTTGCCAAAAGAGTTTGAACCAAAATCTCATTCATTGGCAAATAAAAAAAATAAATAAGTATGTGTCTGCAAATATATGGGTATTAGAAAAGTTTCCACCCAATATAGCTATTGACGTAAGCCCTGATAAATCCACATTGCTCAGGCTCTGATGTTCCCCTTGTCAGAGACGGCTGATGTTGGCTTATGATTTCACATCAGTGATGTAACAGTCAGTGCCTGGTGGAGCTTGCACAATAAAGAAAGTGGCCTCACCTGCAGCTGTGAACCCTTTCACCAGGGCATGAGCCAGCTGGCCTGCTCCAATGAATCCAACACTCATGCTGTCAGATGATGTGGCGTCTCCGTCCTGCAATGAAAAAAGCTGTTAGTGACAGCCATGCATTTCAGTAGACTAAACTTATGAGCTGACTGATGCGTGTGACCAGTTCTGACTGATTAAAAGCGCACAGACAGACTTTGGTGATGTGGAGGAAAATGCTGGAGTAGGTCCAGAGAGAGTGGAGGAGGATGATGAAACATCTCATAAGCTCTGGTTTAACTGGGATATCGTGGAAATCACTGCTCTACAGTTGGCAGCTTTACATTAATGGGAAACTCGGTCTTTGTTTCAGTGCGAGTCAACCAACTCCATTAAAGGTCACTTAAGGACATCAACTCTTTGTTTTCCATCTGAGTGAGAAACTGAGTTTGTACTTTTATTATCCAACATTACTGTGGGATAAGTGTCAGTGCTGATTTCCCATTGTTATTGTCCTAAAAGATGCTAACTAGCTCTGCTAGATGCTGTTCTGATGGTAGCATTATCTGGCTAGCTAACGTCCACCTGTCCTGGGCTAGCGGCTCTGTTAGCTAGCCGCTGTGCTAGCTGATAAAAGCGACACGTTACCATGACACTGTGCTCGTTACCTTTCTCTGGATGTTTCAGTGGAGCTGCCTGAGTTCACGGATGTTACCCGACGACGTGACCGTTACCTCCGGAGGACAAACACACAATCTCAACCATGAACCTCCCGGTCAGTGTCAACGTGGCTTCCTCTCTCCTCGCCGCGCTCCGTAACTTGTGACGATCAGCGACACGGGCCAATCATGGCAGGGGCAGCCTCAGCGTCTGACCAATGGGAAACTAGATTACGGGATCCGGGCGGGTCCTACAGGTTGCGTCAGTTGTGTGGCTGAGACTGACAGCATCTATTCAACCCACATCTGACTGAGTCAACACGGGCTGACCGGACCTGTACTGAGTTATTGTAGTCAGCAGACTCCCAACTCCTGTTGATCCAACTATTAAAACCACATGACTCATGGCTGCAATGTGCTTATATACAAGGAAGAGATGTTCACATATTATATCATGATATACAAGTTCATATCAGTCTATATTGATGATTATCATAATACATTTCTCATTATTATTTATTAGAAGTTGTTTCTAATATTTATAAACAGTATCATCTTCAACACACACACATTGATTACATACAAATGTCTATCGTATTACATTCACATGATATGTAACGATACACAAAATCACGAGGATATAAAACGTGAAGGCATATGCAGCAAGATTTTCTGAACACTGTGAACACAAGATGGTACACATGAGTAACCCAAAGTATGAGCCTGTGATCAATAATCTACCAGGTAATCAATCATACATCATCAGAGATGGTAGGGCACAACCTGCATGGGATACACCTGGGATGGATCAGGTGAAGTGCGAATACTGTGTGGGCCATATTTTTCAGTACATTTACTCAATACTCTACATCATTTTATCTGAGTACAGTTTTGGAGTATTATTTCCATTTGATGCTAATTTATACTTCCATAGATCACTAAGAGGAGCGTATAGTCATTTTTACTCCATGCAAATGTAAAACACACAATCAGTTTATGAAACATGACACATTGCTACAGTTTCTAAAGTATTTCTAATTAGCTACATTTAGTTAATGAATTAATAATAATCAAAGGGTATACTAGCTGCTAATTACCACATTCTGAAAGGAGGAATTCTACACAATGAGTACTTTAAGTATATTTAATATCATAATACTTTTCTAACCATTTACTTGAGTGACAACATCACGTGCAGAACATTTAATGGAGTATTTTCTTTACTTTGTGTTATGAGAACTACCTGATGAAGACGCAACGACATGATGTAAAAGTGCAAAATAATAGGGTAATAATAGGGTTTCAGCATTTACCTCTTTATATAATGTTGATTTATGATTTGTCTTGTAAAATCATGTAAAGACATGCAGCCACAATATTATTTTTTATAATTTTTTACATTAGTATTGGTACAGGTGCAGTTTTTGTGATACATCAGAATTCTTTTCTTTTCATGGTTTTGCAGATAAAAACATCATATTTCATTTTCACATTCCTACAAACTAAATCATCCACATGAATAACCCAGGTCCATGCTCAGTGCTGATCATTGTGAATGCAAATACGTTGAGATTCAAACCTGAATCACGGACACATTTCATGAAACCAAAAGAACCTGAGTTTGAATGAAGGATTGTTATTCTAACAGGAGACTGTAGACTAGTACTAGATTTGACAGAATGTGAAATAAAGCAGACTTGGACCCCAGATACACTAATGAGCCATGGCATTTGAATACAGTTTGGCCTTCCATCCCTGAGCAATTCAATGTATATTCTGAAAATTTGCCCTGGACTCGTCTTGCTACTGTCAATTTAATGCTAAAATCTGCCCTCTGCATCTTTTAATGGGAGCGACTCTCCTCTTGTCCGTCCATCTGCCTCTTCCTTTCATGTGTCTCTGCCATGCCATACTAAATTTACACTGCAGCATAGGTCCTGCATGTCTCCTCTGAGGGGCCACATTCCATTTATTTTCTCACAGTGCTGCAGGACTGCCAGAGGGATGGCGTATCCTCCTGTCTATATATAGAGCAGAATGCATGCCCTGAGGTTAGGCTTCAGCAGCGCCAGCTCTACAAATTGATACATATCATCAGTTATCTCTCTACAGGTGTCTATTCAAACACCTTAAAATCAACATTTGCTTTACTCAGAGTCTTTGCCAGGATTTGTAATTGTGGAATTATATGATTCATCAATTTTATCTTCTTTTATAATGGTGTGAATGCTGATTCTCTGCACAGCAAGGATGTCATTCAGATGGATTAGTCTGAAAACTGTGGTATAATCTCCTCTGTTAAATTCGGACAAAAATGACCCTGATGATGTCATTGTGATGTCGTTGGGGTTATTCTGGCTTATTTCAGCTCCAGCCTGAGACTTTTTTCTTTTCAGAAAGCTTATCTCAGTTCATTCTTTTACAGAAAGTTTACAGACAGTTCAAAGTGTGGAGAATTAAAAAAGAAGTTGGTGGCCAGAAGAGGGAGATCCAATCAAAGATGTTGCATTATGGGAATTTTAGCATCCAGTGTTTTGGGGGCTAGACTCAAACAAGAAATTGAAAGTCAGGAAATATCAGTGACTCCCTAACCCTAACCCTAACCCTAACCCTATAGCTCACTATGTTAAAGAAAGTGAAAACGAAAAAATCCTAAATCCGCTCCCTGATTCTGATCTGCACCAAATTTAATGGGGTTTTCTTTAATCCATACGACATATTTCCAGCAAGTTTCGTGGTAATCCCTCAAGTAGTTTTTGTGAAATCCTGTTGAGAAACAAACAAACGCTGATGAAAACATAACCTCCTTGGCAGAGTTAATCATTTGATATGTGTTCCACTTCTCCTTGGGTCAATATAAACTTTAGAATTTCCCCAAACGACACAAAGGACATGACGCTAGTGTCGTCACATTGTAGCCTTTCCCATGTTGCTTCGGTTTGTGGAGTAATTACCCACAAAACAGTTCTTCAAACCTAATCTCAAACAAGCTGAAAATGTCTGTGATGTATCCCTGCAGCTCTGCCTACACACACACACCCACACATCCACACACACACACACAGTCAATTTACCACCGCCTGCCTCCGTTCTATCACTCAGTTTGGGCATGTGCGCTGAGGCATGACAACACTCATTCCCTCTCTTTCTTTTTTTTGGACAATTGACAAAACCCGAGAGGTTTATTAAAAAATGCCAGAACTCACAAATCTGTGTTTTGCTCTTTTTTTTTTCTTCTTCTGTTTCTTTTGGGCACACAGCGACAGGCAGATCTTGCTGAAGCGTTCACAACAATTTGTTGCCGGCAGTGATTACAGCCCAGAGCTGTGTTTGTGTGTCTTGGTGTGAAAGACTGAGAGAAAGTGCTCAAGAAAATCCAAGAGAGAGAAAAAAAAAGCAGTTTTGCGAAGTGAGAGAAGATGTGCATATTTAATATCCCAGACAGACAGAAAATCTCTCCCGAGTGTTTGCACGTCTCCCGCCTGCAGTCTGAGACAAGAGTGACAAAGACGGAATACAAAAGAAAGGGCAGAAAAGAAGTTAAGACTTCCAGTGTAGTGTCAGCCTTCAATGTTATGTCAAAGCCAAAACTAATAAAGGATTTCCCACAGCATTTCACAACATCGCGCAGATCGAAAATCCCAAAGGACGCGAGAGAAGCAGTAGATTAATATATCTTCTGTATCTCTATCCTCAGCTCGCCAGGTGTGCAGCACAGAGTGATGATGAAATGAAGTAAATCAATCAAAGAACACAGCGTTTCTTGACAGTATTCTTTACTCCACAGCCATGTTGAGGGAACCAGAAGGTAGCGGAGGCCAGAACTCTGACCAGGAGGTCACAGGAGGAGACTTGTTGACTCCTCATCTTTCTGATGGTTCACTGGTGCCCACCAACACGGTAGCTAAGTACCGTCAGGTTGCCAGGATGCTCATCTCTGTACTTTGAGCCTCTAATCGAAATGTGTCTGCTTCATATTGAATAGGCAATGGAGCATTATGGATATACGTGTGTGGGGAAGAACATTTCTTTTTTTTTGCTTTCTGCAAAATACCAGTGTTTGAAATTATGTCTTTTGTTTACCGGACAAGATTGAAACATGGAGAAGACACACAGCAAAGTCCCAGGTCGGAACCAAACCTGCGACCGCTGTAGGGAGACTCAACCCTCCGTAGGCAGGGTGCCTGTGTCACCATGCAGGCACTAGTGGACACCTTAATACTAACCTTTAAAAGATACAGGCAAACAGTACTCAAAAGCGAGAAATCATTGCTTGAGTTCTACTCAAACTCTGTAAAATTACCTTCAATGAAAATGTCCATAACCAGCTCATAGAAAAACATTAAAAAGACCAGTTTGAGCAAAATCAAGAAATAGATCAAAAATATATCAACCTTAATATTCAAACCAACGTTTTAAATGTTACACTCAAATTAGCACCAGTACTGTTTTATGTACAGACGCTTCTGACAAGATGCCAAACCCGTCAGAGCCGGCATTGATTCAAATCCTCTGGGACCAGAGATGTCTCACACAACATTTGGCAAAGCAAGAGTCAAGAGATGTGAGGGGAAGCTGACATCAGCAACATGTGCCATCAGAGATTAGTCAGGACAGAGAGCCAGCCGTCCCCCGTCCCCCCACGTCCCCCCAGCGGGAGAATCAGGAGGGGAACGGTTGTGATGGACACCTGTCGCAGCTCATCACTGTCAGTTCATACACCATGGGCTGTGTGTGTGTGTGTGGAAACGCAGCTATGTTTAAGACAGAGGCCCACAGGGAGTGAGAAGTAAAAGGAGTGCCAGACATGGAACAGCTGCTAAATGGGGATCTGCAGAGGAGCAGGGAGTGCACAGGCCCTGATGGAGCTACAGATTGCTCTGTAGCAACACTGTCCACCTCTTCAGCAGTAGATTTCTCTGGGCTCTGTCAAATCGCACTGCTGAAATGTCAGTGAGACAGAAGAGTAAGGAAAAAAACACACCCTTCATCCAGTATCAGGTACGGCTGAGGAGCTGGAGCTTAAAGAAATCAAAGTGAATGAGGAAAAAAGGTTGTGCACACTCGCATTTTGGCAAACATCAGTTTAATTTGCAAGCTTTCAGTCAGAGACCCTCTTCAAGGCATGAACGTCATTCACTCAGAAGACTAGTACAGGAGGACCGGTGCTGCCCCCAGCCTGTCCATTCTGCCAACAGAAATAATTCAGCAGGATTTATCAGAGGATTCATTTGTTTTCAAAACCAAGAAACACACACAAGAAGTAAAAAACATTATGTCAACAGTAGAAAGTTAATTTTCCCAAATCCACTTCTAAACCACTGCTCATCTGCTCTTTCTCTATGTTCATGGTAGTGTATTTACTTAAAAATTAGCAAAAACTGTGACAATGGTTGAAATCCCGCTCAGTGACGTCCTTGGTGGTCTTAACACAGATTTGGATACGAGAGGAGCCACCCGGTGTTGGATTTGCTGCTGAGCACTGAGACAGGTTTGGTAGACGTATGCTGTGGGACAGTGGCTTCCCAAAGACTTAATATAATACATCCACAGCACTGAGAGACGTGACAGGGGAACACATTGATCCTGGATTAGAGAGATGACCAGAGATCAAAGCTGAGAGGAGTGGAGGATGGAGAGAACCAGGAGGAGGAGGAGGGGACTGAATTAAAAAAGAGAGGGAGACAATCCCGTCATCGAGGGGAAGAGAACAAAGATAGACTGAGCGGATCACATCTCCTCCTCTGTTTTATTTCTGGTGGCAGCCAGAGAGGCCTCCGTCTCTCCTTCTTTATCCACAGAGGGTGCAGGGATAATGGGATAGAAAGTCACACTGTCTCACGAACGAATGATGGAGGACCCGTCTGATGATGCATTGGATCGTGCACTTAAATTGACCAGACTCGTGTCCCGAACCTGAACCTGGTAGAAGTGAAAAAAGTAACCATGAGAACTTAATTAGGCACAAGACACATAGTGAACCAAATGTATCAGTCATGCACCTTCTGCAAGGTTATTTCAGGGGTAGGTTTCAGAGCTGGGTGAGGTGACGGCTTCTTGAAAAATATCACAGCCTGATGAACAGGGTAGAAAAACACAATGATAAATGGAGATTGTTTCTGCGATTTCACTCAGGGGAGCATGAACACAACTTTAAAATATTTGTGTACTGTCTGTGTTTCAACATGTCAGTAGTTGCTTCTTTAAATACAGCCCAGCTGGTGGCAGTAATGAATGTGAATGTGAATGTGAAGGGATGGATGCGGTGACGACACACACTTGAACACATGGACACGATTTCAATGTTTATTCTACAAGGACAATACTTCATGTGATGTTGGACAGATCTGCTGGACATTTCAAATTGTCATGCTCATATCCTCACTTCAGCCAGGTTAGTTGTTTTGTTTTTTATTTTGTCTTCTGTGTGGAGTTGCTTGCATTTCTTCCTTATTCTGTTTAATGCTGGTGGAAGATTGTGTTTTTGTGGAAATGTGAAAAGTAAGACCACTTAAATCATAAAAAAAACATCCACCTTCTGTGTATTAACAAAACTCTGTATATAAGATCATTTAAGAAGTAAAAAGAACACATACCTACGGCCAAAGCTGATTAACCATGTTAGATCAGATACATAAACCATATACAACGAAAACAAATATTCCTTTATATTTTCCATTAATTGAATCCGATGCATAAGTTAATGCTTATCACATACATATATCACATACCTCCACCAAATTAGAATAAAATCAGTTCTGCAGTTTTTGCGTAATGCTGCTAAGAGGTCATGAAAACATGAGCTCCTTGGCCGAAGTCATTACATTTAAAAATCTTCTGTCTCCACACAGGTAACATATCCTATTATAACATAACATTACTTGTGTGTCACACGTTAACAAACTTAATGCAATTTGCTCTCATGTCTACAGAGTCAACAGATTTACTTTAAGCAGAACTCAGCTGATCTGAGTTCATTATTCAAAGCTGCTCCACTGTGTTCACCAGCCAACTCAGTCTGTGTGGTGACGTGCACCGTTGATTACATAAGAGCATCTTCAACAAACACAGCTTGAGGAGAGAAACTACACAATGAGCTCAAAGATATTGGAAGCTGCTCTATGTCAATGAATGAAATCAGCTTATTTGAGTGTAAATCATTTCCGATCTTTTTTAACTGCCAGTGTAAATGTTGGAAAAGGAAAGTAAATGGGTTTTTTTTTGGTCAGGTCACAATTATCTTGTTCTGTGAGAGCAGGCAAACATTCCTGGGTCACACTGACCATCATCAAATTGTGCAACTGTCAGTATTGACTTAAAAAACTAAAACCTTGGGTCAATTCAGTATTAGAGAGCTGTCTGATGTTTGAAATAGTTTGTATTTTTTATCATAGACTGACAGAAACATTTTGTAGAGAGGCTTTAAAAATGGCAGCCTCTTATAAATGGTGTCTCACAGCTCCAGTATGAGGGCAGACAGCTCATGTTTATTTTTGGCAGCCTGGGTAATGTCTGTAAATTGCTGGTGGGGGGTTTGCAGATGCCACGCATGCCTATATCAGATTTGCTGTTAATATATGAGACATCTTTGTAGTATTTTGAATGTAAATACAGTATAAATACCAAGTTAAAGTGTGTTACGCCCCAGGTCAAGAGCACAGGAAGTGTCTGGTGAGGATTGGGGCCTGGCTGTTTGGCGGAGGGGGGTGGTTCTCCCTGGATTTCTCAGAGGGCAGAAGGGGTCAGTCAGCAGGATGGGGTGTCTCCTCAGTGGGGTGTGGCAGAGGGGTCATAGTGGCACGACTCATTGTTCACATTCCACAGTACAGATTTAATTTGGGGTGTCGGGATGCCTCAGTGGTACCACGTGCAGCACCAGTGATGTGCAGGGCCTCGTATCTATTTCTCCCCCTCAGTCGTTTCTGTCTTTTTCAATATCAAACAAGTGCACTCGCAAAATCCCAAGGTGTGAACTAAAGGAAAAACCCGTTGAGCCAGTGATCGAAAATAAGTTTTCCATGTGGTGCTATGCCCGTGAGAAAGTGGGCACATGTGAGGAGACAAATTTTATCCTCTGGGAGTAGATCAGGTCGACCAGGTACAGAACGAAGTTGACGAAAGAAAACACAGCCACCACAACCTTGCTGTCCCACGTACACTTCCCCCGGGGACATGACGACGGTCTCCATGGCGACCCGTATTTCGTGTCAAAGCAGAACACCGGCCACACCACTGATGCACTCAGGTAGAGCAGAACTTCCAGGAGGGTGCACACCACTGTAAAGCGGTCAAAGGGCAAGCAGCGCACAGCTTTGGTCCGACCACACACGGTCATTATGACCACCAGAGCAGTCAGAGCGAAGCAGAAAGCGTAGACCACAACGCAGTAGATCGTAGCAGCGTAACGGGAATACTCGCTCCCGTTGGCCAGGGCTCCGAAGATGATGCAGGTAATGAAACCCTGCACGACTTTGAGGAGGCCAGAGACGGTGGCCATGTAACCCACAACAGCCTGGCCCGGCCTGGCCCGGCACAGAGCCACCTCGGCCCCGTAGGCCAGAGTGGCCATGATGGAGCAGACGGTGACGGCGATGCGGAAATCTCGGACTTCGCAGCCAGCGTAGGGACACTCGATTCGAACAAAGAAGAGAGGGTAGACCACGGAGGCTGTAACATACCTGCAGGAGGAGACAGAAAAAGATGACGTCATCAAATATATATGATGTCATCAAACCAGAGGGAAAAAGTTATTCTACCGTTAGTATAACAATAATGATTACACAGCTGCTTTAATACATTTCTGGACAGAGTGTGATAAAGTTGCCTCTATTTGAAAATAAACAACCAATGAAAATATGGTGATAACAGCTTTTTATCAGGGTACTGTTAAAACTTATGTAAGATTTTGAGAAACTTTCTACACTGAATCAGGTTGTCATTCCTCAGTACCACAATATAAAATGTGAAACATATATCTTACTTTAAAAACGAAAAATATTCCAGGAAAATGATTGCCTTAGATAAGGTTGGTAAATATGACACTAAACTGATTTACTTACTATTGTCACCTTGATCCAACTGGCAAGTGAAATTAACTTATTCTTTTAATTTGAGTGAAACTAATTAGTCTTTACTTAACTAAATAGTTGAGTCTAATTACAAAGACATATTCAGACTTGGCAAATAGCTTGAGTTTAGCTCTATACTGTACAGTATGATCCTGTGGTGCACTGGGAATTCACAAATCCAAGGTCCCACGTGGAGAGAGTGCTCTCAAAAGAGTTTTTTATTGATACACTGAAAAAAGAAATAAATGAAGTTTGTTCATCTTTAAGTTATATTAACAATATTTCTGATTATATTTGAAAGAAATTTTATTCATTGGTATGTCTTAAAATTGGAAAATGTTTTGCCTCTCCATTAAAGTCGATTTGTTTTCTTCCCACACATATTCTGGATGTTAACCGTGCACAAAGTTTCACTCATGGTACCAAAATGTATCCTTAACAACAGCAACTGCAACCACCATAATGAAAATAAATTAAATACTACTGGTAGGCCTACTTGCCAAGTAACATAGGTTACTGGTATTGCTGGCTGCTGCACTTTTCTCTTCTTCTTTTAAAATGTTGTATTTGACATGTTTTAGGTGCTGATTTTATTCTGTCTTTACTTCTATTTATTATTTCATTATATTATTTTATTATTCAGTGGTTGTCTTCTTCAGACTCTTATTCCCTCTCACGTTTTACTTACAGGGATTGATTTCCATTCTTTATCATTACTTTTCTACAACTGTTTTCATGTTCATTCCATATCTTTATGTCTTTTATCTAAATTCGTAGATTTAAAAAACTTTGAGCTTCATCAAAGGTGCTTTATAAATAAAGTTTATATATAATACTAATACTAGTTTTACTTTTACAGTGCACGTGCATTAAACACCTCCTACTGCACTGACAAAGAGTTTTAAGAGAAAAGTGTAACTTCCTTCACGTAAAATTTTCTGTGAATGCAACCTCAAAGACACGCATACAAGCATCCTGACTTACATCTGAACACGTTACTTACATGAGCGTGGCGAAGGCCGCACACGTGACCGTCAGGTTGTCCCAGGATATGGGGAGGCAGCTGTGGAGACGGGTAGCATCCAGAAAGAACACCACGACCGTCATGGCGAAGCAGAAGCACCACGCCGCCATGCAGAACACACCGTGTGACCCGCTGTATCCGGCACTGTGGGCTACCATGGCGATCACAGCACAGCCCAAGGCCAACTGGCAGAGGCGGGCAGCACCCAGAGGTGAGCAGAGGGCCTTCTTGTTGAGGTACGGACCACCCAGTGAATCCATGGCCGGGTGAGTGCAGGAGAAATCCAGAGGTCTAGATTTAAGAGGTGAGTCCTTCAAGGCCTCAGAGAGCTGTGGGTCTGCAGTAGTACCACAACAGAGGATGATGTGGAGGCCAACCAGTTCAAAGTTTCTAGTTTTGACGTATTGATGACATCAAACAGACAAAAACACACAGAATGAATTCATCTCAGATTCAAAATTAGCCCTGGTTCCTCTCACCCCACGAAGGAGCTTCTCTCTGTGCTTCAGCCTCTGTGTGATCTCCTCATTAAGTTGAAGATGAAGTCACAACACTGTTTTAGTTTTAGTTTAGTTTTTAGTCATCTCCAGTCATGAATAAATGACTCAGCTTTGCTCAAACAGCTTCCAGTGTCTTCAACGAACGTGTTGAACGATAAGTGGTGAGTGGGCACCGAGGTCGTTGGTGCACAGTTATGCCGTCGCTCAGGCAGGGTCACTCTCCTCTCGCTCTTTTGGGTTTACTCACCTTGTGGGGACTCTCCGATACTCTATTTCTGTGTTGTTGATTCAGAGCGAAGAATGTAAAAACGCAGAGGAAGAGAAATCTCTGGTTGTGATGTGTGAAAGCTCAAGCTGTCCAGATAGGCACAATGACCCATCGTCCACAAATACCCACACTTAGCACTGTGCTCCCAGCAAACCACATTAGACGGGCGGAAATTCCAGTCTGATTCCAGCTGGTGAAAAGTTGTAGATCCTCTCTAAGTCCAGGATGTTTGTCCAGAAGTTGTCGGTCGAGTAGAGTTTTCCAAACACCTCCTACAAAACCACATCAGAACCTGCTGTGCTTCGACTGGTCCAGGCTCAGGATCACCTTCATTTGTCCGGATATGTCACACACACACGTGTGAGCTCAAGACGCCATTGGCCCTCCTCCGATATCAACTCTCATCCCCGGACTTTCTCCCTGTCTCACTCACTCTTTCTCACACACTTTTTCCGTCCTCGCCGTCCCTCCCTGTGCTGTGAAGTGGGGGTTCGTCCTCTCAGTCAGACCAGAATGGAAGTTATGTAGGGTTGGGCCCTCACACGCGTGTTGTAGTGAGGGGTGGGGAGTGAGAGCAAGCATACATATATACAGACCCCGTGGAATGAGGTGAGATGTCTGACAACCGTGCTTTCAGGAAAATCTGTCAGCACATCCAATAATCAATATCAATAATAGATAAGTTACACATATAGGTAATATAGATATGTTTGACTCCTGGGAGAGTAGAGGTGACGTCACCAGAGAGATATTGGATGTGTACAATAAAAACTGTAATAAACTGTGTCAAGTGTTCAGATCCTTAAGCCTTTGATACACAACATGGGTCAAAAGTGGGTCAAAATCCTAATCTTTTAAACTTTTTTAATATTTTCTTTTATCACTACCCTTCTAATCCACAACATTTACTGTGTTGTTTCATGCATGAGTGTTTCTTTGCTATATATTTGAAATAAATGTATTTTTATCATTTAATATTCTTAGTATTCATTAAATATCTTTACCACCAAGTTTCCCCGGTGTGTGGATCAATAAAGTTTTATTTTATCTTATCATATTTTTTTATTCTTTGTTTTTTTCAACGTAGCATCAACCCTGTTATACCTCCACATACTCAGTTTGGATTTATAATCTCCTTGTGTGTGGACTTTGGTTTTGTATATTTGGATTTATATTTGTTTGCAACTTTTTATTCTTTCCTGTTTTCCTTTAAAACTTCTTTTCTTACTTTACCTCCTGTCTTTGTCTGGTTTCCCTCCTTCATCGATTAGCTGCCCTGCCTTAATTAGCTCCAACTGGCTCTTTTGGGTATTTATCCTCTGCTTTTCATTTACCTCAGGGCCAGTTCATCTCGTCACTTCTTCTGTGATTATTCCTTGTTTGTATGGGCAAGGGTTCATAGAATTCCAAAACCAAATTGGAATAGTAAACTGGAATCCACGATACAAGTGGCCAACTCTAACTAACACACACAACATAGACACACGAGGAAACACAGGGGAAAACAAGGAAAGCTGAGGTTGGGCCCAAGGCCTGACAGCAGGAGATTCTGGATTTTTTACACCTCAAGATGGGCTGATGACAGCGACTCTGATTAGAGTCTGATCACCCTGTTTGTTGCAGGTTTAGAAAACTGTAGAAACTGCAATAAAAGCATCTTGTAGTTTGCCGCTCATTCATCTTTTCACTCACTCAGATGTCAGGAGCAGATGTGTGTACCATGAGGTGCATTGTGTTAGATCAAAGCAGTGGTCGCCATGGACCCTGGAAGGCACCTGAAAAATGTTGAGCAGCTCCATGCTGCAAACACACACACACACAGACACAGACACACACACACATACAAAAAAATACATAAATACATAAAACTATGTAAACTAGTAACTTTAATAAAGTATACTTATGATTGATTATTAAACAAATATTGTATCTGGTTTAAATTTACTCTGTTGTTTTTAAATGTTTCACTAATCTCCATTTACCCATGTTAAGATAAATTAACAGTTATCAACAACATTAACACATGTGTCATGTACATCTGTATATTACTTAATATTACCTCTGCCAATGAAGTTATGTTTTCATCTGCGTTGTGTCTATGTTAGCCGGCAGAATTTTTAAAAAGCTGCTTGACAAATGACCAGGAAACTTGGTAGATGGATGTAGTATGGATCATAGAAGAACCCATTACACATTCGTGCTGATCCAGGATTCTTTTGCACTTTCTGTAACATTGAAAGATTTTAGTGTTTTTCACCGATTTTCACCACAATCAGTTCAATCCCTTCATGTGGATGTAACCCCACAGCAGCAGTCAGCTCACAGCTCTATATCCATATATGTTAACTATCTGTTGCTGAGCTCTGGCTTCACCACATCAGTCCGCTGGTCTCTGTCTCCACCTGCAGGTACACTTTACACTGACAGATGTTAAAACAGCTGCATCTAAATCATGTCACCAGGCTGTCATGTGTTCGCGTGATGTGGTCCAAGACTGATGCAGGGATATAGAAGTGTATGCATGCTCCAGCTACTAACTATATACTAACAAGTAAATCCACCCATGCATTATCTATACCGCTTGTCATTTTTAAGGGTCTGCTGACATTGGGCGAGAGGCGGGGTCCACTCTGCACAGGAACAAATAAATAAATGTGGAAATGTACAAATAAATAACTAAATAATTGCAATTTCCCTGCATTTTCTCTGCTGAGACAACACTGATAAACAAAGTCTGGCTTCAAAATAACTCGACCTGCAGCTATTTTGAGGGCCAGTTCCTTCCCCTTGAAGGGGGGGGGGGGGGGGGGGGGGGGGGGGGACTGGCCACACTGGTTATTGATTCAGTGTGGTGGTCCCGTAAAATGTCCAGATGAGTTGCTTCATCTGTGGGTAATGAAGATGAAATGAACTTTGTGAGTTTCCTCGTGTGAACATGTGCAGTACATGTGTGCGCATGTGCATCTGTTTATATTTATTGTGCATGCTTGAGTGGGTTGTTTGTTTGATATGCACCTCTTGTGTAACAGTAATTGTAGGTCACACATATGAGTTTCACACTGTGCTGTCACGGTTCAGGTTGTTTTATTCCAGTTCTCGCCACAGGCAAAGCAGATTTATTCGTACCGAACATTATCATAGACAGAGGTCATACTAAGCACTAAAAAGCATTAAACACTAACAACAGTGTAAATAACAATGTTGACACAGCTCAAGAGAATAAAAAAGCAGAATCTTGTGAGTAATTGTTCACAGGCTAAAGCTACAGAAGTCAAAGTGACATAGTGAAAGAAGATCATTTCATTTCCTAGTTCAAATCCTGTCTTCTCATATTAATTGTCTTTCTTGTTTGTAGGTATTTATTCTAAATATTTGTCAAAAACTATATCGGAGTGACTGACTCAGTGACAAAATGACATCAGTGCATTAGTGGGATGTAACAAAGTACATTTACTTTATTACTGTACTTTTTACACTGAACTATGTATCATGTTTACATTGTTTTAAATATCTTTTTAAATAATCAATAATGAGAGGGGAATTGGTCCTATGATCCAATCAGAGTGGGCAGGTAACATTAGGTCCCGCCTCCTGCCGCAGCAGCATCACTGGTAAAGATGAAACACGAGAAATGGATTCAGAAGAAGCTGAAGAATTTTACTTAAGAACATTGTAGTCTATTTATTTGTACTTTTACTTAAATATTTGAAAACTTCGCCCACCGAGTATATGGCCAATTACTGGACCTTACAAATAGGCCGTTGCCACAAACAGTTAGATATTCCATCATCAGATCAATACATCCTGAACAATCATATCAGCCAAATATTTCTTTTCAGGACTTCCTCACAGGAACAGGCTATTATTACTAAAACAAATTATACAAACTGCACTTAAGGCAGAAGCGGAATAATCACATAAACGCATCCAAAAAAAATTCCCTTGTATTAATCCTTCAGCTTTATATGTCCTATCTGTCCGTCTCTCGACTCATAAACCCAAGGAACTCCAAACCACAGCAGCTGCCTTCAGCAACCACTTGTCATTGCTACAGCTGCCACCAGAGGGCGCCATTGTAGCAAAGCAGACGCCACAGCTTGTAAATGTAGGCTTTAGCCAATCAGCATCGACTTCAATATTTTGGACTTAGAACAAATAATGGAAAAATAGTTATAGATAGCATTGACTTAGATGTCTTGTTTTTTCAAAACAGTTTCTCTGTAATTATAGTTCAGTGGTGTGAGGCAGAATTTGAGAGTAAAGTTGAAACAGTGAGTTAAAACCTCCGTCACTGACACGCAACCGACACCATGCCTATAAACGGCCTGTGTCAGTGCCCATCGCTTTATTTGGCATCAAAGGCTCCGGGGACAGTTGGAAGTAATTAATTTGCAAGAGGGAGACAGTGTGTGTGTGTGAGTGTGCGTGAGACAAGTGGATGGAATGTACTCCTCCCTCACACTCCCACCACACACACACACACACACACACGGAGAGAGAGTCCTGCTCCCCTCTGTGTTTGGCCTCTTTCTGAAGTCCCTCCACGATAAAAAGAGTGAATGAGGGGCAGCAACGTGTTTCGCTGTGTGTGATGGTGACAGCCTGTGAAGCTATGGCCACATGCTGCTTGTTGACTGTTACCTTTAGGTGCCCGGATCAGTTGGGGCATGTGAGATGTGTGTGCCACGAGGTGGATTGTGTTAGATCAAAGCTGTGGTCGCCATGGATCCAGGAAGGCACCTGAAAAATGTTGAGCAGCTCTTTAATGCTGAAAACACACACACACACACACACATGCACGCGCATGCACACAAATTCCCTCTGTTGAAGCTACAAAACCCATTTTAGACATAACCTTGCATATTAGAAACTTTTTGAGATCAAATTTTCTAAATACTTGTCCTCATTGTCCTGGAAATCTAAGCAGTTTGTGTATATAAATTCCAGTTTGGACAAACATGGCGGCCTCCGTAGAGAGGTCCCGCTCCAGATGTGAATATATAGTATTTAAATATAAAAGGGCCCATTCCAGGGTAAAGAAAACAACAATTTGTACAATTCAGATGAAACACACTAAATCACTAAAATAATTTTATATTTAACTTCTGCCAATAGATCCTTTTCAACTATATTTTATACACTGGACCTTTAAGGTGATATTTTCTTTGTCAAGAACTTCAAAGTAAGACAACGTGAGGCACATTTTACTTCAACAATCTTTATTAATTTTGTAATGTTTTCAGCCCTGAATAACAGCAGCCTCTTCAGCACGCTCAACCGGAATGAAACAGCATAAAAAATTTCATGGCAATTTCTCTTTATCACTCAGACATTCAGTTCATTACTTTATTACTTTATGAAAAACTATTAAGCGCAGGCGTCAGGATTAAGTCCACTGTTGTCACAATGTTGAGCCGTTTTCAGAATCGCAGCAAAGGTGGAAGTGCTTTTCTCAGCCTGCAAAGCATAGCTCGTCAGACTGTGCTCGGTCCTCACAGTCTCACTTCTTACCTGTGCAGGAAAAACAAACACAAATGAATACATATTAAAGGGTTTTTTTCTGTGTAGGGTTTGCATGTGTCTGCGTGTCTCCTCCAGCTTCCTCCCTCAGAACATGCAGATTGGGGTTAGGATGATTGGAGGCTCTACACTGACCGTACGTGTGAATGGGAGTGAGAATGGTTGTCTTGTACGTTGACCCTGTGATACACTGGCGACCTGTTCAGGGTGTCCCTGCTTCTCGCCAAATGTCAAAAGGATAACCACTATAGATAATGGATGGATGGAGGAATCATACCAGGACATGACTTCTTTGTAGATTAGCTAGAAACCAGAGATCTCTGCATGGACAATGGCCACATATTCTGCTAAATTGTTTGTATCCAGTCAATGTCTTTTTATACAATAAACTCCTCTGTACAATGGAGTATCAGGGTAATTCGGAATTTTTTTTTAAATCTGAGATTAAGAGAACAATGCTGAGATTTAATAAGAAAAAAGTCCCATTACAAAAATACACTCGTAATTTAAAGAAAAAAATATTCTCTTAGGAAATAAGCAGCAAGGAGAACCTGCTCTTGCCAGACATCAACTCCTTCTGGATCAAAAATCTTGAACCAATCGCATTGTTTTTTGAGAAACTATTAAACCCCTTCGAATACCAACAATAACCTCAGTCTAACACCACCAAACATTTCCTCCTCCATATAAGACACATTTCCACTAATTCACTGTGCAGCTCTTTCTTCAGAATAGACAGTTTATTGCACAATCTGTTCAAAGTCCTGATATTTATGATGACGTGGAGCTGAGGAGCCAACAGATGAAGTATGACAGGAAGCCTAAAATTATGACTAATTCTTGCAATCTTTGATTAGTTTCATTTTAAGTGGCCCTAATACTCTTCTGTCGTACTTCTGACATGTATATAATACAAAAGAAACAGCCATTTTCAACAGGAACTTTTATACTTCTTGTATGGACTGTATGGTACAGGAAAATCCTGTATATACTCTACGTGCTGCTTCATAATCCGTACTGAATTGGAAACACTGACACTGGATATCCATTCAAAATAATTTTGAAAACAAGCACTGTATCATCCAGAGATGGCTGCTTTTCAAAAAACCCACTGCAACACGCGATGTGTAATAAATCCTGTCATCACAGCACAGACACAATAGCCATCATCATAATGCAGGAAGGAGCAGAAAGTTCTATTCGGAAGATAAGGAGCTTTTTGGGGGTTTTGGCAGAAGTTCAGCAGATGGTCCTAGAACGGGAGTGTCAGCTCAAATCTCAATTCCTCCAGTGCACATCAACACTCTTGGGCAGATCATTTAACACAGGTTACACTGCAGGACAACTTCAGGGAAGGACAAACAGTCTCAGATAGTGTGTGGAAGTCTGTGTGTGTGTGTTTCATCCGCAGGGTTCCACACATGAAGTCCGTCATTCCAGATTCAAACCCCCCCTCAGCCTTTTTCTTTTAACTTTCCTCATGAAAGAAAAAGCAACCACAACTTTCTTAAGAGGCGCACACGCACGGCAAATTGAGCAATATTATAAACAAAACCATCAATAGTGGCGACTACCAGAAATGCTACAATAGAACACCAGAGCAGCACCGTGCCTGAACAGACCACAGGGGCTCGTGCTGTGTGATGTGGCCAGAGCAGTGAGATCTCTCCCTGGGCTCCGAGTGTCTGTAGTGGTGTCCTGGGCCGCAGGGGATGGCGATCTGAACTAATTGGTTCATCCAAACACGCATCCTTATCTTCTGAGTCACGAACAATTCTGCTTTCAAGAGGCTTTTTCTCATGAACTGTGGTTTTGGGGTTTGCGTGTGTGTGTTTTGGGTTTTTTTTACCATGACAAGAATCGTGTGGTTTAAAAGCCTTCTGTTCTTTCTCGACAGAATTGATCCGTGAGGAGGAAAGATGAAGGGATGATAGATTTGTTTCTGTTGTGTATCTACGAGTGTTTTAAGAGCTAACGAGTTTTGTGTGGTTCAAATGAGGTCTGGTGTGTTTACTTCTTTGTTATGTTTGGTTTATTCGGGCTGGTGGGAAAGCTGTCAATCAAACTGGGGTGCAGACTTAACAGCAGGAAGGAGAATGGTCTCCGGTCTGGTGCAGTTTGTTTGAGGTTGAAAAGGAAAGCAGAGCAACCACTTGAACTATTTGACTCCTGAACATTGTTTACATGTCCGTGTTACTTCTCTACACGAGTAAGACATAAGTGAAATAAGCAGTTACCATCATGGCTGGGTAGTTCCACCGCAGAAAGCACTTGTTTTTGTTTACAGCACATTAACACCGACATGAGCCCTCATCACCAAAAACTCTCAAATCTCATGTTCATTATTGATATTTTTGTCTGCGTCTTCTTCCTGAATGGCTCCTCTTTATATTTGTATTCTTCAACGCCGTGTCCATCACCTATCAGAAACATCATCAACACGGCAACTCGCTCATTCAAAATTTCCCAGAAATGTTCCTGCTGTATTCTCACATGGACATTTTACAAATATTTTACCAGGGGACAGATTTAAACAAACCCTTTTATCTCCTAAATGTGATATAATTTGAGGTACAAAGACTTTTTTTCACATTCAAGAGGTTTAATTAATGCCAGGACAGGAACTTAAATTGTGAATCTGTTAATAAAGCAACTCTTACTGAGAGCAGAGTGTGTGTTGCATTATGGGTTGTTTGTCGGCCAACACTTCTGATACTTTTTGTGTAATGTAGTCAGGTATAGAAGTGTTACTGATGTCTAGTATGAAGGTTTGTGTGAGATGTTTTTCTGCTATAGAGGAAATAAATGATTGACATGCAAAAAACATCTATTGCTTTCACTACAGAAATGGACCATGGACCATGTGAAACATGGCGTGGCGAGATGTGACTTGACTTGGTGTGGTCTGACGTTCATATGACTTCCTGTTTACACCTCGTACTTTGGAAAAAGAAACAGTGTGAACACGAGCTGGCAAAGAACCACATGTCAACATGTAAAACCACATGTCCTGTCCTCACCTGGAAGCTTGAGCCACTTGGGCACTTTGCCCAGGTCAGATCTGGTCGGTTTAGCCGCCTGGGTGGGTGTGGAAGGGTCTCGCTCATCCTGTGTGGACTCACTGGTGTCTGACGTCTGCTCAGGAGAAGGCAGCGGCTCCTCTGAGTCCACAGAGCTGGAGGAGGGTGTCGGGGACTGGATCATGCAGCTGAGGTAGAAAAAAAGGATAACGAAAAAGGTGGACAAGTGTCACCAGGAAAGGTAGTTTTGAGAAATGCAGGATGTTTTTTTGTTTTCTTTAAGTATTTAAAGCAGCATTATCTTTTGGAAGAGGAGCTGAGCCAGAGATTAAATAACAAAGTGAGATACAGATCTAAAAGCGAGGAGGAGTGATGACCTTGTTAAAGAAGCAAGAGGACGACAGGTGTGGGGGGGGTCACTTTAGGGAAATGGGCTCTATCTTTAGAAGGAGTGGAAAACTGTGTGTATGTGTGTATGTGTGTGTGTGTGTGTGTGTGTGTGTGTGTGTGTGTGTGTGTGTGTGTGTGTGTGTGTGTGTGTGTGTGTGTGTGTGTGTGTGTGTGTGTGTGTGTGTAGGAAATGAGGGTGCATAGGGGCACCTGCTGTTTAGGCAGAACCTCAAAGGCATTCCAATGATGACAGCTTTGTGACAGGAAAATAGGCCGGTTGCTGCAGGCTACAAGTGCATATATAAATATATATTTATGTATTTTTAAATATATAAATATACACACATGGCCAGGCGCTCATTTAGAAATGCATACCTCGCAATGGTCTCATTTGCTTGCAAGGCTGAGACAGAGGATTGAAGGAGTTCCCTCTTTATGTAAAAATCTGTGGAGGAAACAAACAGGCACAAACACAACGTTAGCTATTGTTCTATTATATTACATTCCTCTGTAATACTCCAGTATCTAATTCAAATCAGCATGTGACAGAAAAGAAGAGAAGAGACCCCCATTAAAGACCTGTCTTATCGTCGGAGCCGAAGTAAACCACTGCACCAGGAAACAAGTCGGCCTGCAGACAGAGAGAGAGAGAGAGAGAGAGAGAGAGAGAGAGAGAGAGAGAGAGAGAGAGAGAGAGAGAGAGAGAGAGAGAGAGGAGGAGGAGGCCTTCAAAAATGTTTGGCACACAAGTCAATTTCTGCAAAACACTGAAAAATCCAAACAAAAGTGGCTCCTGCTGCACACAAACCAAGTGCCGCCGCCACATCCAAGACAAAGTCAAGTTGATTTCAGAGGATGATTCATTGCTCGGGGATCTGAAGCAGAAACCGTGGTTCTTTGAAGCAAAACCACAAAATGAGCGCCAATCAAATGGTTTGTGAAAACACTTTCACCCCTCAAGCACAACACTCCTCTCCACAGTCTTAATGGTTATAATGGACCAGTCGCAGGCTGATATTATCAACCGTACAATTATGAGGTAGAACCACAGACAGACAGACAGGCAGGCAAGAGGGGCACATGTCTGATTTAAACAGAGAGCAGACAAACAAGACTGGTTCTAAGAACAACTTCATCTCCCGCTCATGCACACATTCAGATTATCAGGTAATGCGGCCAGAGACAAAGAACAAATTCTTTGCATTTTTTCTTTCAGTTAAAATATCTTCATGATGTAAAACAACCTTGGAACAAATAGGCCTCATGATGATGTTTACTATACATTTCATATAAATATAGCCATTTCAATTCTATATTTTTTGTTGAATATGTATTATATTTGTATTTATAGCTTCTGGTTACACTGTAATATGTCAAGGCTTAATTACATTTCATTCATAAGGGTTTGATAACAACATCTTAGCATGTGGGCAGCTGTGGCTCAGGATGTAGAGCGGGTCGTCCACTAACCAAGAGATCCTTGGGCAGGACACTGAAACACAAATTGCCCCGGACGGCTGCACTGTATATACTGTATAAATGGCAAAAGTGTCATGTTAAGTGCTGGTCATCAAAACAAGAAAATCTCTGTATAAAACACAAACCATTTAGCATTTGGAAACATTGCCATTTTTTATATTGATGTTTATTACCTAATACAATGATGTTCTCACAGACACTCCGGACCCTGAGTCCCTGTGCATTAAACTTCACCCATGTATCTTTTTTTTGTTTGATTGATGACCTCATGTTAGCAGTTTATACAGACTAAGATATGCTGTATAATCTGTGACAGACCTGCAACTAATGATTCATCTGCTAATTATTTTCTCAATTGATCAAAGATAATAAAAAACTGTGAAAAATAACCGTCAGTTTCCTGAAGCCAGCAACAAAACTCTCACAATACTTGTGCTTGTCTGATAAACAGATGTCGAAACATCAAGTGAATCGACAGAAACTGAACTGATGTTTTCTCACCGGGTGCAGTCGTCCTCTGCTCTTTCAGACCTTTATGATAAAACACTTTTTAACAGCTTTTCAACATATGTTAAACATGAGCTGTTGAGTTAGTTTCTGCTTGAGAACACCAGCGGACACAAGACTTAATAACCCTCTTGGATGTGGTATCATGGTACAATCTCACATGGTTCTATAATAATTTTTTCAATTGTTATGATCATTTATCAATTAAAAAGCCAGATGTTTGCTTGTAGCTGAATGCAAATGATTTGCTCACTAACACTATCACATATGAATCCTTCTTGTGCTCATTAGAGACGACTTTTACAAGATTCCTGTCTCTAAATCAGTTGGCTTGAAACATTAAAGCCGGCCTGAGCCAGCGTTTGGAACCATCTCCTGGATCTAATGTTAGCTTAGTTACCTAATACATGGGAGCTGCTGGTGACGGTGAGCTACAGCATCATTTGTCTTGTCGGCCGACAACATCAGAAGTCGTTGGTATTGTAAAGCCGGTGAAACATTTTCCACGAATCTTATCCCCACGCTGTTTCTAACCAGCAATGTAAAAAGAGAAGGTATGACTGTGGCTGGGATTAGGTGGGTTTACCCTCCGCCACAACCTGTCATGCATGCACGCACGCTGTCCTTTTTGTCTTTGTCCCCCCTTACCCTCACTAACTGGTTGCTAAATTGGGACGTGCTGGCCTAATTGCTATTATCACAGTCCTGTGAGCAGGAAACAATGTGTTACAGTGAAACTACGGACATTCCTGCAATCCTGATAACTCTGGCAGCCACGCTTCCAGTCTGGATACGACAGGGCAGCAGGACAAGATCTGTGTGCGTGTGTGTGTGTGTGTGTCTGTGTGAGAGAGGGAGAGGGGGAGAGAGAGCATGAAAAATATATAAGAGAGGAATGAAGAGAGAAAAAGAAAATGAGGCAGAGCAAATCCTGATGGAGGACAGAGGGAGAGACGGATGAGGGAGGGGACGCCTGGTATCAAAGGGCTTCTGGGTTGGGAAACATTCCTTTCTTGACATGATACAAAGTGATTAGAGTGTGTGTGTGGGTGTATGTGCATGTGTGTGTGAGTGAGAGACAGACATAGTACATAAGCATGTGTTTTTATGTAAAAAGAAAAAAAAAAAAAAAAAAGAAGAAGATTCTTTGAGTGTGTCAGAGATTGATGTATTGATGAGGAAATGGAGCCAGACGAAAGTGTATGTGCACGACATGACACCAAGTGGAATAAAGATTTTGTTTTTATGCAATTTAATGCTTTTAAGTCCCTAATGGACAGAGACATGGTGGTGGCGACGGAAGGGGTGGAGGGGGGCTGGGGCACAAGCGAGGGATAGTAGTGGTGGTGTAGTTGGGGTACAGGAGAGGGGCGTGTAGTGAAAAACAGACACGGAGGGTTCAGAAAGGGACAAAAACATGAAAAACAAAGCGACAGATGACTTACATCACAGCATCAGATTGGATTCAGAAATGGTGGCACCAGAAGGACACACACACACACACACTAACAAACATTTCAAAGTGAGCTTTTCACGATCATTATCTTGTGTCCCTCCGAGGAGCTGAATTTTCTTCATCGACACGATACATCACTTCAAACGACTCTCTCTTCCTCCCCCTCATTCCTCCACTTCTTTACTTGTCTGCTTCAGGTTCCACGCTATAACAAGGTGGGACTTGAGCGCTCTTTTATGCATCAGTCAATGTTACTATTAATTATGGCATTTAAGCAAAGATCAAATGCACGTTGACGGGACATGAATAGGTTTTTAAGCTCAAGCTAAATTGATGCATCTTTGTCCCCTTATCTTAATTTGATGTGATGTTGCAAATTAAGCTGCTGTGAGGCAGGAAAGTGTGTGTGTGTGCCAGCGAACAACTTTTTATGCTTTTTAATTTGTATCGCTTTGCTCTCGATTCTAACTGTGCATATCGCTCTGAACTTGAAGGCAACAAAACATCAAGGCTGCCCATTGCTCTGAATGTATGTGTGTGTGTGCGTGTCAAGATCAAAGCGAGGCCTGTATTAACCCCATGTGCCAGCCTGGGAAAAATCAAGCCCAGCTGGGGTCAAGGACAGTGGAGAGAGGGGGGAACAAGTGTGAGAGTGTATAGGAGCGAGAGAAGAGGGGGAGAATGGGAATGTGCTGGGGCTTTGAAGAGGAGAGAGCGACCAGCAGATACATTTTACAGTCAGTCAGTCAGTCTGTGTGTCTCTGTGTGTGTGTGTGTGTGTGTGTGTGTGTGTGTGTGTGTGTGTGTGTGTGTGTGTGTGTGTGTGTGTGTGTGTATGCATGCATTGGCTTATACTGTATTCATGAGGTCTGAAAACCAGTAGCCTACTATGTTTGTGGGGTCCAATAGCCTTTAGGGGACCAAGTTAAAAAACAAAACAAAACTGTGAGTCAAATAGTTGTGTTTTGAAGTTTGATGCTACATCCACATTACTATGTTTTAATCTGAAAAAGCCTCAACTCTGCTACAGATACGCCTGGTGTCTCCAAAGTATTTGAGCCGTTAAGACAGCTGCTCCCTAATTTAGTTAGAAAACTCCAGGGCAGCACTTTAGTCTGTATGGGCAGAAACTAAGATGTTTGAAAACAACGAAGTAGACACTCACAACAACATGCATTAGCCTCGGCTACCATTGTAGACCACATCATGGATAATCAGTTACAAGCCTTGCAGACCCTGTTGTCTTTGCTAACAGCTGTTGTACGGTTAAATTCTGAATTTTACAATTATTCAAGCAATCTGTGACAATTCCAATGTCCAGCGGTACACATATGCCTTCCTGCTTACCAGCATGCACATGCCTAGCGCATGAGAGTGGTCATGCGGATGGGAGGTTGTGTGGAAAGAGATCGATTTAGTTTGAAAATGCAGTGTGATGTGGTAAAGTGATGTCTTCATACTCACAATGTCAATGTGAGGACTCTTACCTGGAAAAGTGAAGCTGAAGGGTCGTCCAGAATGGTTTTTGGGGGTGTGATGACTGAAATAAAGTTTTAAAGCAAAAATGGGGTTAATTACAAACTGGGAACATTCTTACTAATGAACACGAATCCTAGAACCAATGGAAATTTATATTTGTCATAGTTATTTGAAAATTGACAGAAAATGTAATATGTTAAACTGCAGGGTTTACCAAAACAATATGATCAGTTCTCATCTAAAAGAAATGCTGAGGAATATTGAACAGACTGAACTTCTTTTTTTAGGAAACAATGAATAATAGCAAGTCGACTGTGGAAACGCTGAAACATATTTGTACACTAAAGTTAATCAAGTTGAATTAGAGAATTGATTCAGCTTGACCTCCTAATGTTTCCTGTGCAATAATATCCACCAAGGACGTTAGAGTTTCATCCACATTTGTTTGTTTGTTGGCAGGATTGTGCCAAAAAATTCTCGACCAATTTTGATGACATTTTTTGAAGTGTAGGGGCCTGACCCAGGGAGGAACCCATTAAACTCTGGTGCAGCTCTGGATCAGGGGGCGGATGCAGGAATTTTTCTATTATTTTGTTTAACAAAGGGCATTTTTCAACATATTCATTTATTTCTTGATAGTGTGGATAATTAATTTGCTTGTTTAAAACCTGTCTGATTATCTGACTTGCTGCAGCAGAGCAATTCTTCTGATGGGTGCAATGTTATCATAACTGAAGAAAAATGGTCAAAGCTATAAGTACAAAACCTGAGTTAATATGCCAGGATTATCCTGTAAATGGACAAAGTGTTAATATCTAGAACTATAATTCAATGACACGTTCAAAAGCTGCTACATGGTGGATGCTGGTGCTTGATGATGTTGTGAAATGAAATGAAACTTACACAGGTAGAAACTAAGCTGAGGATTCTCCAGATGACTCTTCACAAAGCTCCTCACGGTATCAACTGGACAGAAAACACATGGGACATGCATCATTATGCATCAACAAACAAACTGTGTGGAGTAAAGAAAAATATATGGAATTTCCCTTCAATTTGTTGTTGTGCTGCTTGTCGTGTTGCTGTTGGGGCTGAGATGGATCTAATCCCTGGAATTACAGACCTGTCTCATTCTTTCTGTCTCTCTGCCACTCTGGTGTGGCTTCGCTCATACATGTGGTGAGGAGGCCGCAAGTAGCTTGAACATTGCAACCATACCTGTGGCTAGCCAGCTGAAATGAACACTCTCCACATGGCATACACAAACATACACAGACACACAAAAGGACATGCACACACCTGTCTCCAGGGGCCTGAAGAAGCCTTGTAGGACATGTCTGTCTGGAAACTGGACCCTCAGGACCACCTGGAGGCACACGGGCAAAAATACATTTTGAAATCGGTGCATTTCACACAAGCAAATGACATTGTGATTATTTGTTTGTCTCTTACTCACTTTGGGATATCTGTACATCTTCTCCTTCATCTGGTTTTCTCTCAGAGATTTAGTCATCAGTGGAGCCTCCTCCAACACCTTCCTACAGAAAGAGACAGACCGGGTTACAATGAAATGAGCTGTGAGACACAAATGCAGGTTTTAATATCAGTAATATAAAAGATGAACAGAGAGGAGAAAGAGGAGATATTTCTTCTTCTGCTTTGACTCGTGTGTGGCCGGATATGTGTGTGTACGTGTTGGCGGTAGAAATGAATTGCTGTGGTCGGCTTAATTCCCCCCTTGGTAATTGTAGTCACTGAAACAGTAGTAGCGTCGGCATGATGCAGCCAGCTAAGTCAATATAGATGGAGATTAAAGGACGTACACGTTGAGGTCTCGACCTGACAGTGTTTGGTTGATGGCTGGAAGGTAAACGTCTATACACAACAGGCTTACCAATTGATGGTATGTCATAGTTAGAAGCTTTTGTAGTGTGCGTGGTGTCTTATAAATGAGAACATGCTTGAAAACACCCACACACAATGTTTCAGCAGCTGTGGTCTACAGCAATCACATCCAGAGTAAACTCGCCTGCATCTGTTTTGAAGAAGCTCTCATAAATAAATAAAAACTTCAAAAACACACACAGCCATGCCCGACACTCTCCCTGCCTCTCATCATCATCGCTATGGTATTCTGCAATTAAAGATTATACATGGACAAAACACCGCAGGACCAAATAGCAAACTGACTGATTATCTGTTACAAACAGAGAAGGATCATGTTTTATCTGGCTGTTTCTGCAGCAACAAATTATTTATACTGACTATCACACACAGCACTCTGACCTTTCGTCAACAACCTCCAGTCACATCCTCCTCCTCACCTCTCGCTCTTCAGCTGGGCGAAGCGCTTCCGCACGTCATCCACTGTTATTTCAAAGAACTCGTCTGGCAGATCCCTATGGTCCGCAGACTGACGGGACATGGAGTCCAGGTGGTAGATGAGAGGCTCCCTCTCCACTGGCTGCAGAGAGAAAGTGATAGAATGAAAGGATGGAGACTGAAAAAAGACGACACTGATGGTTTCATGTAAAGCACCCTGAAATGTCCTGGTTATGTCTGTAATTATAAACGTTACAAAAATCAATCTATGTCCATTCAAGTTGGAAATCCACAAAACGAGAAGTAGATAAGGGGGTTAAAGAGCAGAAACTTATGACTTGAAACAAATGTTTACCTCCAGGAACTCCTCTCCATGATCCATGTCCTCATCTGGCTGGTTGGCAGTGACATTACACTATGAAAGGAACAGAAAAGCCTGTGAGTTTTACCCTGTAACATGTGAGGAGATTTTTTTATCTTTTGTGTTCAAAGGTCAAATATGAACTTTTAAAAGTTATATTGATTCAAGCTGAGCTTTATTCGCATGGAACAACTCTAACCCCACATTTCCTGTCTATTTCTACACTGTCCACTATTAAACATAAAAAATTATCTTTCGATATCTCAGATATAAGAGATGACACTTCAGAAATTGCATAACTAGACGATCTTTCCTTTAAGCTCAGTTTTAGATATGATTTTATTTTGCTACTTTGCTTTGAGGCTGTCATGCTGTTAAAGGATCACACCCTCAAATTATATGATTATATTTGCATTGTTCTTACTGGTTTTGGAATTGACCTCATTACTTAAATAAGGAGCTTTGTGCCGAGTTTCACTCAAAAGATAACTTGTTGTGTTAATAAGCCCTCATTGGCTCAGAAAACAGTATTAAATCATCCTAAAACAAGATCTTCAGATTTTCTTGATTTGCTCTTCTTGTACTGAGAAGTTTCACCTTGGTGATCGAACCGTGGCTGGATTTGGCTTTCTTGGCTTTGGGTGACTCCACTGCCAGAGCGGACAAAGACGGTGATCGTCCGACTGCTCCTCCAGCTGGACCCCCGAGGCGCTGACCACCTCCAGAGAAGGGGATGAATGGGGCTAAGGGAGCGGAGGACGAGGAAGAAGATGGATGAGAGCTTAGTCCTGATGGCCCTGCTTCCTCACCATCGTGTTCTGGGACACTTCTCTCCACAGGGGGAACTTTTGGCCGAACTGCATCCTGGGGGTTCAGAACCTCTTTCTGTTTTACAGGAACTTCCTGTTGAACAGGAAGTGAGCTTGCGACAGAGGCAGGAGTTGGCACAGGCCGGGATTCCATTGGCCTATCAGGGCTTGAATTTTTAACTTGCTCGTCTGTTGTTGACGTCGGTGGATGTGATGATGTGCTTTGGGTGGTTTCCTTGGCAACAGGCGTGGTTGGAATAGCAGCTGTTTCAATGGCTTCTCTGTCATCTTCCTCTCCAGGAGATTTGTCCTTTCTTAGTAAAAATCTTAAAAAGAAAAACATCAGCATGAAGTCACAATCAGTCGGGCTCTAGTTTACATGATATGAACCCACTTCAAACTTGACTTAGTTTTTTGAATAAATTATTATTAAAAGCACACAAAAAGCATGTAAAAGATTTAAAACAAGCAGGTTACCGGACAATGGCACTTCCTCCTGTGAGACCCAGTGACTTCAGAGTGGTCTTCTTTAGTGCTTCTTCCCCACTCACCTAAAACATGTACACACACAAACACTTGCGTTACCATAAATCCCATGTTCCATGTCTTGAAAAGAGAGTTAAAGGAACATTCCATACCTCATCTCTCATGTAAACACAAACAGGAGTGGCTCCTGACTCCGACAGCCCTGAAACACTGGAATAAGTTGGCGACAGGAAGAGAAAGAGACATCAAAATGAATGGTGATTGATTTGTATTTGCTTAAGCTGTGATTAAACAAAACCCAGGAGTGACTCTCTTGTTGAGGGAAATCATCTCTGTGATTTTACAACAAAACCTCATGCGTAGCAGTGGCATGCTGTTTGCATGTGTAAACCATGTGTGCACAATCTCGTGTAGAAACTAACTGAACCATAAATGTTTTACTATTGTTTCTGAAACATCTAAGCTTACCCCTCTGCTTCACAACATTCCCAGAGCTTTTCTTACGCTGGTGTGGAGCTAAAATTAATTTCATGGAAGCGTAACTTCCTTGGAAAAGGATTAGGATACAGAGTGATGTCATTTAATAGAGATGAGATGAGGGCTGGACAGACACATGAGCACCTGGGACCTCACAGCTGGAACTACTGAGTAACAGCTGCATGTGTGTGTGTGTTTAAATGAGCAGTGGTGATGTGTGGGAAAGATCAAACTTCAGAAGAGGAGTGGTGAGAAGAAAGGATGGTATCTAACACAGCGTTGCCTGAACTCATTCCTGCACAATGACCACCTTCACCCGGCCGAGTGGAAAGTCAAGGAAAACATGCAGATACACACGCACACGCTATACTTGTGAGGACCAAACTGGGGCTAAAGATGTATTGCAATATGGCAAATATAATACAACACTTCAGTGTTAAAAACACAAATTAATTACATGCATTACATATAACTCTCTGTGTCAACTGAAAGTTTGATAATATTGAAATTTATTACATTTTTACTTAAATATTTCTGAAAATCATTTAGATCAATTATTTTATTAAAATAGACAGAAGTAAAATGATAATCATATTATCAGCATATTGGATCGAACAAAACATTGTTCGTAAGGAGACTGAGATGGTTGAAGCCTTTTTGGGCTCCACTGATTTTAGACGTACAATTTCCATAGTGAATGTCAGGTGAGTCATAGATCTGGTTGGATCAGCAGTACAAAAGATGGAGATCTAAAAAATATCTGGTTCTTTGATAAAAAGTTGAGGGTATGAGTCTGAGGAGCTACAACCATGAGGTGAGACGTTAACTACCTCTTTAGATGAGAAAAGACAAGTCACTGTGCTTAAAAAAGCAAACTGAAGCAAAGGATCACAGAACTGTGAAACATGATTTTACAATCTGTAATCAGTCAACTGCAGTGATGATGGTGCTGAGGTTCATGGGAATTGTAGTGTGGAGAATGTCAAACAAAAAAAAAAGGTCTCAGAAAGGTTGAACTTAAGAAAACTATTGGCCGACACATAAAGCCTTAGGATTGTTATATTATTAAAGTAAGTTCTGTGTTTCTGTATTAAAACCACTGATGCTATTGTTTAAAGAAACATCTGGACTTGGAAAACAGAAGAGTAAAGCACTTCTCTGCTGTTTCTCTCTTGAAATCTCAAACATATCTGAGAAGAAAACCCCTTTGTATTTTTTTCATTTTCAATTCTCAGTTTGGTCCTCACAAAGACAGACAGAAACTTTGCACATGCACATGACACACACCTAATCGGAGGGAAATGTGTGAGCAGCTCCCACAGACTTTGTCCACAAGAGAAGGAACCCTGGAGCCGAGAGCCGTCCTCCATCTGAAGAGCAATACGCACCTGAGGGATATGAAACCACAACTGTATTTTATATGTGAAAGACAAAAATAGACTTTGCACCTGCACACACAGGTCAAAATGATCTCTTGAGCACCGGCTGTAACATAACTACATCCAGTGTGCAGGAACTGTAATGGTGTGATAAAGATGTGACAGATGTGTCCTGAATGGATCTGATCCAGAATTATACCATAAACGTTTAAGAATCCAAGGCCACAAGGATTTTCAGATTTTTGTAACCTTCACCAAAGAGGATATACTTTCAACCCAGTCTGTGGGTTAGTTTGTCAGCAGGATTATGCAAAAACTACTGAATGGATTTCCACGGAAATTAGTTCGAAGGACAGGACATGTTTTAAGTAAGAACCCAATTCATTGTGGCGCACGGCAACTCAAAGGGACAGATCTAGAAAAAAAATTAATAATTTCTATGACATTGCAAGATTGAGCTTTTTTTCTGACATTTTCACTGATTTGCAGGAAATAATTTATGAATCTTGAGATAAATCAGGCACATTTAGGGAACTGACATATATGATGAAATTTGATTCGACTTGATAAGATTTGAGGGGACTCTTGAGCCTCAGTAGAGGTATTGGCTCTACTGAAATTCCATTTACACAGAGACCATGGAAAAATATTCACTGGAAATTACTTGTAAATAAAAAGAAAAAAAGCTAAACACACATATTTCAAGCATATATCCAGCTGAATAGAACTCAATAGAAAAGTGGATAAAAAACTGCCCCTCAAACTTTTCTTATTGTAGAATTGTGTGACAAAAGGTTTCCTTAAATACAGAAAAGGAAATGCACTATATTATGCATCAACTCCCTATTTCAAAGCTCTTGGCTCAACAATCTCAGTCAATTATGCAGGAGAACAATTCTTTGCAAATCAAACTTGATTAAGCTGCACATCTGGACCTGTCTCCGTCTGACGAAGAGCAACCCCAGACATCAGAGTCTGTTGCCTGGTGTTACTCTTTTATTTTTTTGGTGTTGTTCTTTCTTTGTCTGAGTCACTCAACAAGTTGTTTGTGTTTACTCAGCAACCATGTAGTCCAGCACAGAAAACCTGCTGCATGTCGGCACACCGGGAGAGATGAAATGAGCGCCATGGCTGTCAATGGCCAAACATGAAACACTCTTGTACACCGGCTTGGCTGACGTTAACACTCTGTGTGGGAGGATGTGTACGGTGCAAGGGTGAGAAGTCTGAGTGTATTATATCTATGAGGTATCAATACTCAACCATCCATTAAATGAATAAGAACAAGAGATCAAACCCAGCCGTGATTTTACAGCTCAGATTATGATGCCATGATGTCATAGGAAACTACAGCTCACTGCAACAAAGCGTTTCTGGATGCAAATCAGAGACAGAGAGCACAGATGGAGAATTCATACATCTTCAGGTACTGACAGTCAAATGACCTAACACCAAAATATTGGAACAATATTGATTTTGAAATAGCAGGATACATATCATCTGGGATGTTTTTCCCCAGAGATAATTATGGGTATTATGTGCGTTATTGAAGAAGAGGAATTTCCTCTCTTCCCAACTGATATGTCCTCTTTGGTCGGTTTTAGTTTTGGCCAATTTAAGGTTTAAGGCACCTGTGCCCATGTTTCTGTGTGGCATAGATTATCTGCACTTTGATACAGGGTTTCTTCACACCTGTCAGAATTTAACTCTGTGAAAAGTGAAAGCTCCAGAGAACTATACATTAGGTGACTGTCAATATAGGTAATATTTAGTACAAATCATACTGTGATAAAGACAGAAAAAAAAAAGAATAAATGAGAAATCAAATGAATGCAGAGGCTTCCACAGTAGGCACACGGTTTGACTAGCAATCTACACACTGTGGCCTTCACAGCAACTAGATCTTAACACATCACTACAGCGCTCTAACTACAGATGAAACAGTTTGAGGATTCACAGTGAAATTCCCTGTTGTAAACTTAAACGTTTCAAATAAAAAGTTTAGTTACTAAATTTGAAAAGAATACTGCTCAACATCAACCAAATTCTGTGCATCCAGTAATGTGGGCTTATTAGCATTCACTGAAAACATGGTGGAAGGCATTTACACCACTCCAGATGTTTTTCAGGCGTCGGACCAAGTCTGAAGTGTGATCATATTTTGTCCTGAAAGAAACCTGCTTGAAGATGGTCACCTTGTCAGCAGAACGAACATTTCAAAAAACTTTGAAAGCAAGGGAGGTAACTATCCTAGTCAGTCTGTCTAACATGCTCATCCCTTATCAACAATAAAAACTAAAGCTTTCAGGGTTATCAAATCTCGTAACTACACTTCACATATTTGTGCTGCTGTAATTAACATGTGACTTGACCCACCCATTACACATGATAACATGCTACGTAGTTTAGTCAACCAACACATTTTCCTCATTAAAAATTCCAACAGTGGGTTTTTAAAGTTTTTCAGCAGGAGAAACACTGTAGTGTGTGTGTGTGTGTGTGTGTGTGTGTGTGTGAAAGACAATAATAATAGAAATAATAGCAATCATAATTCAACAACACCACTTTTGACGCATTTTCTGCACAGTCTAATATTGATATAATGTTGATAACCATGATAATGTTTGGTCACTATGATCGTGTTATAACATTTTTATTCTATTCACCACCATCAAAACACCAAATAAGTGAGTAAGTCTTTAGGAAAAATGTTGTTCTCCCCTCCAGGAGCATTCAGAGACTTGGAGAGCGTCTTTCTTTGTGTTTTTCTTTTGTTTGCTGGTCCATGCTGACTCACAGTCAACTAATCCAGTATTTCAAACATATTTGACACTTCTACATTAATAAATGACACCTAATAAATGGACTATGTATGGATCCATTTCAATGTGAGACATGTGCTAATGAGGAAAGCTTACAGTTTCATGTTTTACTAAATCAGACCTAGGAACCAGACTGCCGTGCTCGGACTAGCAGACACTGTTACACATTGTACTTCAATAATACAGTTACTACTATTATGTCATTTTTGTATGTGGTCAGCCGCAATAATTTGACACTGCTATCATACTCTCTGTCCAGATTCATGTCTCTCTCTTTCACTCTCTCTCTCACACTCTCTCACACTCTCTCACACTCTCTCACACACACACACACACACACACACACACACACACACACACACACACACACACACACACACACACACACACACACACACACACACACACACACACACACACACACACACACACACACACACACACAATATTGGAACTAACCTGGCTTTCGGCTGCAGGTTGTTTCCTTGTACTTGTAACCATTTCCAGTTTAGCATTATTGGGCAGGTTGGCAAACCTCAACGGCACCGTCAGGTCGATAACAGTCCTCTGAAACCTGTCGTAGGATGATGACAGAGATGAAATATGTGAGCATCACTATATAATACTTTTTTTGCTTTTTGATAATCAGAAGAACCAAATATCTCTCATCTAGAGCTGCTGAAAGCTTAAAAAGAGAGCAAGTTAGGTCAGTGCATTAAAAATAAGAAACACATTTTGCATTTTGTTTGACTTGAGGTTTATAAACTATGTCCTGAGTTGTATCTCACCTATACAAGTTAAATGTTTTGAGGCACGTTTGCCTGTTTTTTTTCCTGTTGGTAACCTGTCCAAGTACACTTTGACATACTGTACACTATAATGTACTGTTACCTAACTTACCAATCAAATCAAAATTAATTACCCTAATAATTTGAGACAGGGCCATACAGCTTATTAAACAATAAACCAATTTATTTGACTGGTTAAATATCAGCAGCCACATGAGTTCACATATTATTGTTCACTGCTGTTAACTTATCAAACTCAACATCTCACACATAAGATACTAAACCTGATTCAGTTCACATATGTGGTTTAATATCTTAATAACGTATCTATCACTGCTTTAGAGATATTTAAACAGGTAAAACGTACTGGATTGTTTTACAGTCATGGCTATGAAGCAAAATAACACAGCCTATTGACAAGGAATAAAACACGTTGGCTTCCTTATATAAATAAGGATATTGCACATAAGCTGCCAATGTACATAGAAAACAATAGTATTACCTATAATCCAGCAGTCTGAATGTTAGGCCTGATCATGCTCTACACTACAAACACTACGAATGTGGTCATTTGGTTACAAGAAACGTTTCATTTTCACACAGACATATTTATACTGTCACCAGAGACATAAAGTTAAGTGTTTGTTCACGTCATGACTGTGACAGCAGCTGTGGACGTATATAAACCAGGAAATACAGCTTTAAGAGGCAACCAGTCCATTACACACTGAAGACTAGAGGCTAGCACTCATTCAGCTCATGTACCAGCACTCTGACAGCTACACTAACCCACTGTCAGCCTCACTCACTTCAGACCGTGATCGTCCGGGTTAAATCCATGTTTTCTGCACACGTCCTCCAGCACCTGAGGGTGACACAAAGCAACGCACATCACACAACGCAGCTACATGTTGTGGTTTCATCAGAAACTGATCTGTCACTGGCTAACTGCTGTTAGCCGAACAAGCTAGCTCAGAGGAGAACAGTTCGCGCGCTGGGAAACTAAAGAACAGACTTTAACCACGTTTTAATGTCAGACAGCGTGAAACGTGCAGTAAACACGACTTACCTCCAGTAGCGGTGTGTTTGGAGACACTTTAAATGCTTCTCGTCTCCCATTTGGAGTGAGGATCGTCACAGCTGTACCGCTGGCTGCCATTGTGTGCCGTGACGTCACAGTGTTTGTTTGAAAAAACTTTATTGACTCCACACCGGTACAATGATTTAAAGGGTCAGTTCACCTACATTTTATGGATTAAAACAAATGTTTCGAGGGGAGTAAGATGAGGCATTGATTTCACATGCAATCAATAATAATAATCATCATCATCATCATCATCTTTATTTGTATGTCACTTTTCTTAGTTACAACGTTACTTAACAAGAGGATAAAAACAATAAAACAACAATAACATTTAAACATTTTACAATCCAACTATTTACTATTTATTTTAAAAGAATAATTTGTCTCCAAAATTATTCTTTTAAAATAAATAGTAAATAGTTTTTCATATATATGTATATATGATTTTCTCTCTCTCTCTCTCTCTCTCTCTCTCTCTCTCTCTCTCTCTCTATATATATATATATATATATATATATATATATATATATATATATATAAATATATATAAGATAGATCCTGTCTGTAAACTGGCCAACAACATCTCCAATCTGTTCCCCATATGGATGACTTCATACATGATGTGCCATATGCAGCTCGACAGGCAACCTTTAAAGAAATGTACAGAATCATGGCTGTTTTCCCTCATAAAGATTCCAATCAGATCAAAGCTGGAATCAGAGCGGACAGACAACAGGACACATGGTGCCAACAGATGGAGAGGTGTGAGACCTGAGCTTTAGAGCGCCTGCAGCTGACCGATCGACCAGAGAGAGTGAGAGAGATGTGAATACAGCTCTCAGTTCTGGGGGGAAATAGCCGCCGTCTGAATAAACAAACAAACAAACAATCTGTTTCCTTCCTCACTCAGCAGGATAGGAACTTCAAAAATTTGCCTGAATGAAATTCAAGCACATGAAGGCATCTGTGCTGGGAGTTTATAATGTTCTACACGTTTTCACAAAAACAGACTTTGATCACAGAGCACTGAATGGCTAACAGATATGCATATTAAATAGAGGGTTTTTACTTACTTGTAAAAACCTATCAGAGTCCGGAAACAAACTTTTAATGGCAGCATGTTGCTGAATGTCAGACTTAAAGTGGATGCTGAAAGTGGTTAAGATCTTTTATGGCTTCAATCAGAACCATTCGAGTTCTTCTTCATAATGTGTTCTGTTGTTTCGAATACACTAATAAGGCCTTAGATGAGGGTGAGGCAAATTAACTTCAAAAAGACAAACTGTCAAAAGTGTCTGGAAACGTTTTACCAAACAACAGCAGCCAGCGCCCTTCCACCATGGTACTGGCATGTGGACTGACCAGTGTATTATCTGATGAAAACATTATCACACTTCTACTGTCATACAGAAGGTTCAGTGATATCGCCACAGGAGAAATAATGACTCTAATGAGATACTTCATTGATTTAATGATACTTCATTGATTTAATGATACTTCATTGATTTAATGATACTTCATTGATTTATTGTTTTTGTGTGTGTGTGTGTCCACCTGTGTGTTTATGTGTGCGTTTCTGTGAGTGTGTGTGTGGGCCAGATATTACTCATGTGGGGACATAATCTATTTACACAGTCTCAGTCAAGCCATGGAAAAATCAGTGTGTGTTTGTGTGTGTGTGTGTGTGTGAGTGTGTGTGTGTGCGCGTGCGCGTGTGCGTGTGCGTGTGCGTGTGTGGAACTCAAATAGAGAAAAAGAAAGAGAGAGATGATAATCAATAGCCTACATAGTTAATTCCATGTGTCGGCACAATACCACAACTTGTAAGGACACGCAACTCATTCCTATAAACATGTCTTTGCCAACCACAAACAAAAGCCACAACAACACTTTTTGGGCACATTCCACCAGAAAACCGCAAAACATGCGCCTGATCATGTTTGTCTGTGTCTGCAGCGGATCCTTCTGTCCAGCAGCGACACTTCAAAGGCAGCGTGGTCATATGATGAGCCCAACATCAAAGGGATCGAGTGTGTGAGCGAACAGAGCGGAGGGGCGTGCCATGCATACGCGCGCTCTTGGTGAGAGACCGACGCCCCGCCAGGAGCATCAGCCAACGATAATAACGATTGGCCCGCGAGAGTGAGAAGCACGGGGCAGGGAGGAGGGTTATTGAAGGGAGGGGGGGGGGGGGGGACGCTCCAGATAAAGACCCTTCTTCCTCCGCTGCTCGTGAGGACCAGAACCCAGTGTCAACAGGTCGTCCACTGCGCTGTTGAAGCGGGGGTTAATGACGGATTTACGCGCGCGTAATGACGCATTCATACTGGATGAGGCGCAGACAATTTTGGAATGATGCAGGAGTTTAATTTGGGGTTAATTTACAAAAACAAAAAAACAGCTGTCAACACGTTGAGGCGCCATGGAGAACTTTGATCTGCCGTCTTTCAGCACACCTTGCGTGAGCGATCGTTTCCAAGAGGCGTCCGTGCTTTTTCAAACAACTCCCCACCTCTGCATTAGGACATGCTGTGTTTGATCCAGACCCCTCGCACACACTCGAGAGACGTTTTCCAGTAATAGAGATGCAGGGCCGTTGTTTAGCGAGAGGCTTTGCCGGTCTGTCCGCGGTGCGCTCCTGCAGCCTCCTGCTGCTCCTCCTCCACTTGAGCGCACCGGTGGAGGCGAGGAGAGTGCGGGGCGGCCGAGCGCAAACTCGGCGGGTGCAGCAGCAGCAGCTTCAGCAGCAACAGCAGCTTCAGCAGCAGCAGCCGGCTCATGCGTACAGGGAGCGGGCGGAAGGAGCAGAGAGCTTCCCTTTAGACTTTACAGCCGTGGAGGGGAACATGGATAACTTCATGGTGCAGATTAAGAACTTGGCGCAGTCGCTGTACCCGTGCTCTTCGCAGAAACTGGAGCAAGACATGAAGCTGCACTTTTTGAAGAATGCGTCTGTGACGTGCAATGATGGGTCGCCTGCAGGGTAAGTGTCTAAACCTAAAACATAAGTGTTATTTAAAATGCCTGTCAGCTGTCATTGTAGCCTATCTGGAGATTTTTTTGAGATAAACCTACGGAGGCATTACCCAGAAACGTAGTTGCGCTTCTTTGCACCAAACATCCCACCTGTGTCCCTCAGTTCACTGCCCTTCGTTCCCGTGTCCCTCAGGCTGTGACCACAAAGGATCAAAAGCTCAGATCAGAGAGAGAGAGAGAGAGAGAGAAAGAGCGCAGTGCGCACTGCCACTGAGCTATAGACTGCGTGAGAGGGATCCTGCGCGCTTTCTACGCTTTTCTTCCCTGCAGAGATGACTTCTGTTACGGATGGACCAAAGCTGTTAGGTCTAATATTTAAAAAACAAACATGGATTGAGAACTAAAGAACTTTTTGACGTTAATCTTTAAAGATCCTTAAATAATTGCGGTATAGTCCAGTAGATGGATGCGCGCAGTGCGACCAAAGCCACAGATCTATGCGTAACGCAAACGTCTCTCTTCAGACATGAGATTTCTGTTGTTATTCCAAGCAGCTACACTACAACAAGGTTGTAAAAATAAACTGGCCCATCACTGCAAGAAGGGGCAAGAGGGGTATTATTGGGGTGTAAAGACCCAAATGTTGTGCCAATGGTTGGAGTACCTATGGGCCCATTCAATGAGTACTTTGTTTTTGTATAGTCAGTGTGATCTTATACAAATGCATTGTGCATCACTTGCACCTCAGTATTCCTCTTCATCAGGAATAAAGAGACTAATATTACTTTTTAAATCAAACACTGGGTTCCCAATTATGTTTTAACTATTGCACATTTAAATCATAAATCAAATGAACCATTGTGATAGTGTGAATAGGAGGATCCATTATCTCATCCAAGCTGTCACTGCTGTGAGTGTGTGTTCTGCCAACAGCATTATAACTTTCCTCTTCTCGTGTTTTTTTAATCAGCAATTAGAGCTCAGAGGTGAAACAGGATCCTGCAGAGATGTTTAGTGAAGTGATCAGAGCCCAAATCTTTCTTGTCAGCATCAAAAGTAGCATCCCAATCGCAGCACTTGTGTTGTGCTTGTTCTGTATATGTCTGTGTGTGCATGACACACACACACACACACACACACACACACACACACACACACACACACACACACACACACACACTCAGTGACTTGTTGTGGTGTTCTCGTGCAGGTACTACATCAAGGAGTCGAAAGGAAGCAAGAGGTGGCTGCTGTTCTTAGAGGGTGAGAATTAAAGCCGATACTGAACAACAGACAGTGCTCAACACAGTGACAGACAACTGTACCTAACATGTTAACAAGCTTCTGTGTTCTGTGTTGGTGTGTGTGTGTGTGTGTGTGTGTGTGTGTGTGTGTGTGTGTGTGTGTGTGTGTGTGTGTGTGTGTGTGTGTGTGTGTGTGTGTGTTGGTCAGGTGGATGGTACTGTTTCAACAGGCAGACCTGTGTCAGTAGGTATGAGACCATGAGGAGACTGATGAGCTCCACCGAGTGGCCACAAACCAGAACAGGTAACAAAGCAAACACATTATTTTATGCATAATCATTGCACTCTGTGTCAAATGCACAAACACACATGAAAGTGTTACACATTTGTGCAGCTCCTCACAGCCCCCGCAGGCCTTTTGCCTTCCTCTGGAAAAAAGAAACTTCCCCTGAATGAAAGAGATTCATAGACCTATTTATGTTTCCTTTTAAGCTGAGTTTGCGTTAATCTTTTAAAGTCAGACTCTCTGGTTCTTTTCCCTCCGTCCATCAGGGAACCCCTTGTTTGTTTATGACTCCTGGCCTCCAGCTCCCTCTCTGTGTACACTTTACACTGGTGGCCAGGGCAGCAGCCGCACATCTCTTCAATGGCTGCATGTAATTGCTGACCAGAGCAGAGAAACTTAATGACTTGTTTACCACAGGGAAACACACACACACACACACACACACACACACACACACACACACACACACACACACACACACACACACACACATACACACACACATCAAGGTCTGTAAATTTTAACAAGTAGCCTTAAGCATTTTAACCCCTTTTTCAGTTACTCTGGGTTTTTGAGTCTGTGATGAGGACATTTGTGCAGAAAGTCAAATTAAATGTTAGATCTCATGTGTTTTTCACAGGAACGGGAATTCTGTCTCCCCAGCCAGAGGAAAACCCGCACTGGTGGAACGCCAACATGGTGTAAGAGCTCACTTCTCCTCTTCAGTTTAGAGTTAATACTCTCCTGTGTTCTGCTTAGTTTTCTCAACTAATCAAGTTTTCTCCACTTACTTCAGTGATAGGAGTGTCGGGTGCACATACATGGGAAAGTACCACATGTCAATCATATTATTGGCCAATATTAGCGTAAAGTGTTTATGTTCATTTTTTCACATACTGGTGCTTTATATGAATATTTATATGACTATTTCCAATTTGTGAAACTCATATGTGAACATTGTGATCACTGTGCAACACTACAGAGCTGTATGATTTGAATAGATAGAAGATTGGTAACAGATGTATTATTGGACAAAGGGAATATTGTATTTAAAAAACTTCAAAAAGTGAATGCATCAATAATTTTGCACTGTGAAAGGGACTTTACTTTTAAGTGTTTACCTTGGTAAAGACGTGGTAGTACAGCTACCATTTCTTGGCTTTTACTAATTTTTAACTGTTAATAGTTTATATTTAATATGAATAATGGTAACTCTACTGGTGGTGATTTTGTTAATCATCATCCTTCCATACATCAAAATGTAGTTTTGTTGTAGCAGCAACTTATTATTGTCAGAAAATGAAAGATACACAATGACTGGCATCCTGCAGTCCTTTATTTTGTATCTTCTAACACACACTTGTACTATTTATTTGTCTAATGTCTGTACAGCTGTGTTATGTTTCACCATCTGCAGTCAAATAAAATCTGCTCTGACTTTATATTTGATTCCACGTCATCTGTGTCGCTGTCTCTCTCCTGCAGGTTCATCCCATACTGCTCCAGTGACGTGTGGAGCGGAGCCACCCCAAAGACACATCACAGTAAGACACAGTAAATGAGAGGACACGTGACTCCGCGTGTGAGCTTGTGTGGCTCTGGTTGTAGATATTTTTTATTATGACAAGGCAGAGGAAAGGGGCAAATGAATAGAAGAGTTAGAGATCAAACAAATACAATTTATCTATGTCAGACATATCCTTTTGAACTTCCTCCATAACTTACTTACTGAAATGTCATATTATATTGTGTTTTTTGGGATACTAATGAATAACATAACACACACACAATATGTTTTCAGCTGAGTGAGAAATCAAACGTTACATTACTAATTACTGATTTTCGATCATAAGCTGATAAATACTTAATATTTTTACTGACAGGTGACTATGCGTTCATGGGGTCACTGATCATTAAGGAGGTGGTGAATGAGCTGCTGACAAAAGGTCTGGACAACGCCAAGGTTCTTCTTCTGGCAGGAAGCAGGTCAGTCCTGGACAAACTGTGTGTGTGTATGTGAGTGTGTGTCGTTACCAAAGATAACTACTCAGGTGCACCTCTCCAACCTCAGTCTAACCAATAGTGGTTCTCCTCCTGTCACTAGTGCGGGCGGCACAGGGGTCCTGCTGAATGTGGACCATGTTGCTGAGCAGCTGCAGGCACAGGGCTACACAGGGGTGCAGGTGAGGGGCCTGGCTGACTCTGGATGGTTTCTGGACAACAAACAGTACAAATTCACAGAGTGCCTGGACACCATCAGCTGTGCACCCACTGAGGCCATAAAGAGAGGTGTCAGGTAAGGCAGAGATTGTGATGGATGGACAGACTGGTGGAGGGACAGAGGTCAGGATACATGTAGTGATACTTTGTGGTTCTGCAGGTACTGGGGCGGACTGGTGCCTGAAAGCTGCAGACAGGCCCATGTTGGAGAGGAGTGGAACTGTTTCTTTGGATATAAAGTTTACCCCTCGTTAAAAAGTGAGTGAGAAATCACCCTGAGCTTCTCCATAAGGCTGACGCAGACATTAAAGACAAAGGCTGGTGAGTTGTAGAAAGTCTGACCTGCGGAGACGTCTTCTCTCCTGTCCAGGCCCAGTGTTCGTGGTGCAGTGGCTGTTTGATGAGGCCCAGCTGACTGTGGACAACATCCACCTGACGGGACAGCCCGTCCATGAGGGCCAGTGGAGGTACATAGAGACCCTGGGGCAGGAGCTGAGGAGCACACTGCAGGACGTACCGTAAGACTGACACACAAACACACACACATATTTACAAAGAGGAACACATTCAATCAAGGTGCTTTTGTTAAATGTGTGGTTCTGCGTTTTGATTGGCAGGGCGATGTTTGCCCCGGCCTGCTTGTCTCATGAGCTCATAACCAGAAGGTGAGTGAATAAAACTATACTAACATTCTGCTATTGATTCTATACACACAGTATGTCAGATTAATGAATGTAGAACTGTTAATACTTTACTTATCCCTATATAATAAAATCTAAAATATATAATAAATCTAAAAGATAAAATATACTATCGAAATAAACTATACGAACTGCAAATGCTGTCAAATGTGCAAGTTGTGCCTAGGTAAACATACAGCTTTTGTGATGTCAACAAGTGGTGTGTACTCATACTCTACACTCATAGTAATTATCAACATAATACATAATAGTGCAAAATCTATACAAATATTTTTGTTCAGTATTTTCTTTATCAAATTGAAATGAAACACTTTCTATAGAGAAAATAACAGATGGTTAAGTCTACGTCTGTCAGAATCAAGTAGCCAGAATGTCACTCAGTAGAAAACATACTGCTGCCAAGGCCCAACGTACACACCCATAGATATCATTTCCCAAAATGTACTGGGTCTTCCCTGGCCCATACTGCATCCTTCGACCAAGTGTCATGGTAATCCGTCCAGTACTTTTTGTGTAATCTTGCTTAAAAACAAGCAAACATACGGACAGGGGTGAAATCTTGCCAGAGGTACTTATACAAATAAGTGTAAAAACATTTCATACAGTGATAATACGGTATGTATGATTTCTACAGCATTTTGAGGGCGAGAGTTGAAATTGTCAAACATCAAAGTATCTCCTGTTTCTTCTGAGTCTGTCTCGTCGACCTTTGACCCTCCGTCGTTGTGTGTGTCCCCCCCCCTCCAGTTACTGGATGGATATTCAGGTGAAGGGCACCTCCCTGCCCCGCGCCCTCCACTGCTGGGACCGCAGCCTCCAGGACAACCTCCACATCAACGGCAGCCATGGCAACCACAGCCAACAAAGGCACAATACCCCGCCCATGAGGGGTTGCCCCCTGCATCTGATTGACAGCTGCCCGTGGCCTCACTGTAACCCGACCTGCCCGACCATCCGGGACCAGGTGACGGGACAGGAGATGAGCGTGATCCAGTTCCTGAAGCACATGGGCTTCGATGTGCAGAAGATGGCTCAGCAGCAGGGCATGGACCCCAGGAGGCTGCTGGGAATTCTAAATAATGGGAACTGAGTGAAGCCACTCTGCAGAGACGAGGAAAAGTGCTGAACATAAATGGAAGACGCAAACAAAACCGATGAGAAAACTGTTGGTTCTTCTAAACTACAAACAAAATTAACTCAGCATTTTATAAACTGAGCAACCCAAAAACTCTCAAGTGCCTCATGAGTTTTAAACACATATCTATGCCATTATTATGAGGTGTACACAGATACAATGAAAGCTGGGTACAGTGTGTGTGTGTGTGTAATGTAAATACATGATGTGTATATGCAGATGAGACTCGTGGTAATAATCTGAAATAGTCGGATGATTTTCGATGGGGAGGCACCGGACTGAAAACACCTCTGTTTGTGTTGTGGGGATTTGGTGCTCTCTTCTGTCATCTCTCAAAATCACAATCACAAATCCATCTTCGGTGCTGCTGTTTCTACCATCCACCAAATATGCTGCTTTTTCTCATTTTGAAAAAATAATTTAATGGGTAATATTTACAAATAAAAGGTACACCGATTTAAGATGTATTACTCTAATATTCTCCTTCAGGCTACTTCAAGGTACTTGTGTATTTATTTTTCGAGTGTAACGTCTCAATATTTTTTTTTATTTGCATGTTTGTAAAAAAAAAAAAAGAAATCCTGTATGCCAACAGTACATATCATGTTCATACTGTTTTTAAGACTGAGTTTGTAACTAATCATTTCTTGTGCTGTAGCAGTGCCCACACTTGACAAAAAATGCAAATACACACCAATATCATAAAAGATAATTTAATGAAAAAAGTATGAATCTACAGTTGCAGTTATCACCCTAAAAAAACAAATTCATAAAAAAACATTTACAGTTTTAGTTCCTCACACCCACAACAACAAGTTTACCTACAACAGACAAAACGTTATTTATAAAATCAAAAGGATAAAAAATGTTCACAGTCAGTATGAAAGTGCTTCTACAAGAGATGATTGAAATCTTTTTGAACTGACGATATCAGTTTCAAGATTTTCATAACTATACAGGTGCTCAGTTTGATTTTTAAAACTTAAAAACTGCAAACACAGGTGTCCAGTTCTCTTCCTCTAATGTGCTGCCTCAGTTCCTCTTCAGCAGTCATGCACAGCTAATGTTCCTATGCTTGTTCTGCTTTGGAAGCAGACCGCTATATTTCGTCTGGTGGTTTTGATTTGTTTGTTGGTCCTCTAAAATACTGCAGCCAGTAAAAATACTTCCAAATTTAAAAACTACCAAATATTTAATATATTGGATTTTGGCTGTATTTCTTGCAGCTCCTTTCTGATGATATTCCAGTTATATTCCCATGGGTGTAAGATTTGTCCAGACCTCAGTCAGTGATGAGATTTTTCAGAGCTGCTTCAACATGAAGAGTCCTGGAAAAGAAACAAAACCACCAGTAAGTGAAAGCATCAGACACGAGTGAAGACGCTAAAGTAAAGACAAACAAAGGAGCATCATAGACTCACCTGACTTGAGAGTCTTTGAGTGGGCGTTCGTTTCTGCTCATGGATGGACTGGAGGCGAGTGATGAGAAACTTTTTATCCTCTCCCTCCTGAACAGAGAAAATGAAGACAAAAATCAGACGTGTCAAAAAGAGGAAAACATTTTTCACTTGAGTCTGTTTTATAAATTTAGCATCATGAGAAACAGAGATCTAAATTATGTAGGTGCTGTCTTTTTGTCTACAAAGCTCTCAGTGGCCTTGACCCTCATTATATCACTGATCTCCTGATATCAAACTCTGCTGCCAGGTCACTGAGAAAAAATCCCTGCTTTCTTGAGATTGAGCTTTCTCTGTTGTGGCCCCTAAACTCTGGGAGAGTCCACCCCACATTAGATCTTGGGAAACGTGCTAATTCCAAATTTCTTTAGCTTAAAAATATATTCATAATATAATTCATATTATATTAAAAATTACTTTTTTAATGTTGCTTTTAATTCTGCTTGATTCTGTGTTATGATTCTGCCAATGTCTATTTTATTTTTCATTTACATCTTCCTCTCTCCTTTAATCCATACTTGTATCATTTCTTTTTCCCTATGATTGTAAACCACTCTGGCTCAGCTCCTGTTGTTTTAAACATGCTACAGAAATAAATCTGACTTGACTCGTCTTACATTTTCTATCTGTTCCTGTAGTAAACTGATGATCTTCCTTTGACCATCCACCACCTGACTATGGAAGTAGATGACGATCCTGAGGGACACAAAGGATAGAGTTGATTAGAGCAGAACAACCAGCGCTAGACAACACTGATCTCAATGATAATGTAGTGAACAATACAGTTTGATAATGTATAAAACACACCAGAGCTGCTGCAGCTGTGTGTGTGTTTGTGTATGTGTGTGTGTGTGTGTGTGTGTGTGTGTGTGTGTGTGTGTGTGTGTGTGCTCACAGAAAGATTCCTGCCCCCACAAACAGGAAGAAAGGGTTTTCCACCAAGTAAGAGTGAGCCCTTGCCAGAACAGACAAATTGGGATTATCTTTTTCCAGTTCTTCCACCCAGAGTTTCCCCGCCTGGAACATCGTTTTGAGTCCACGGAACGGACCGCAGGACGAGGACGGCTTGATACTGAGGATAAAAAGACATGTGGAGATTGTACTGAGGAAAGTCTCAATTCTCAGCCCACAAAAAGAAACTTCTGAGGGACAGACACACAGTGCTGTTCATTCAGTTAATCCCCTGCAATTGAGGAGAATTATGTCATGACCAGGAAAACCTCAAACAAAGTTATGATGCATGACTTAACCAGTGTTTTAAATCTTTGCGAGAGACTTTTAAACTGCAGGTAGAGAATGTACAGCGTGTTACAGAATTCAGAATTACAGATTCTATGGATTAAACTGACTACAAACAAATCTAAAAAATGAATAATGATCAAATAGCCCTGTTTTTTAATCTGTGGTTAGTGACCTTGATATGTGAAACACCACTGTGTATCATCACTTACCTGGCAACAATAAGCACTTATAAATGACTCCCTATTTACTACACAGAGCACCTTATTTAGTGGCCATTGCATGGTCAGACTATTGTGTGAATGTGGCATGGTTGGGGTTACAGAGTTTCAGACTGAAAACTGCATTGGGTCAAACACTGTTGGTGTTTATTTCAACTAAAATCTAGAACAACGCAATTCATAAAATCATGAATTGATGATTGAATGAAATGATTTCCCAACTCTGGAATCTTGGGCTGCTTCAAGACACGCACTGAACTCCAGACATTCTCCTGAAATGATCCAGAAGGGCTGCATGTGACAATGCAAATGTCTGAGTAAGTTGCTCCAGACATTTTCTGAGACTTTTATTGCCAGCCCCCAAGTAAATGCCTAAGGAATGTCTGAGGTAGTGGGCTCACGTGAGAGTGCAGCAAGATGAAATGAAACGCACTGTCGTAAAGTGAATTTATGCGTAATGTCCTTCCTCCTGCATCCTCTACACAGATGCCCCCCCTCGTCTTAATGTTGTGGACATTTTCCTGTTGTTCTCAACACGTCTGACCCACACTATCTCCTGCTGCGTTCTTCATATGTGAAAGGCAAACTCTGGAAAATGTGCGGACCCAATTGTCCTCACAGTTCATGTCCGAAAAAACGGCTTAAGTAACAGTAACAATCGTCTAAAGCTCAGTCACAGTGATTGTGAGGTAAAGGGTATACATACAGTGTTAATGTTACAACATAATCTACCAGAACTGCAGTTTGTTTGGACAACACAGTGACGTGTCAGATTAAATTGTATTGAATTATGGCAAAAGTGGAGCTGAACGGCTACTGCATCATAGGTTAGGGTCCCCAATAGACAACAATGTGGCTTCAATGAGATGAGCGAGCACACTTTGTTTCCACGTGACCTACAATTTAGATGAAGGGGTGCTACTAATGTTTAAGTGGTTAGGATTAAGTCCACAGTGACTTAATATAAATGAATGTAGTGTCTGTAGTGTGAGTACCTCCACATGGTGTATGTGACACACACAGAGGCACCAAGGAAGGAGGGGAAGCAGAGGAGGGTGATGAAGATGGTAGTCATCTGGCTGACTCTGTATGGTTTCCTAGGATTCTGACAGTTCATCATCACACTGCTCTGTGGGAAAACAACAACAAAAACAGGCTGAGGTCAGAGGTCCTCGCTTTCATCCCAACTCAAATCTGACACAACTAGAGAAGTGTGTGTGTGTGTGTGAGTGTGTCTGTGTGCACGTCTCTGTTGCGCTTCACACAAACTGACAATCACATTTATTTTGTAATTAACTGATGATGTCGGATCATGAATCCGGATCGTTCCGGTCAATTTAACACTGATTTCCTGGCTGTGCGCGTCACGCTACGTCTTGTGTTGTGTGTGAAGTGTGTGGGAGCAAAGTGTTTCGTTTTTGTGAGTCTGAGGTGTTTGTGTGGGCAACAGAGACGTTACACTTGCTTGATAACAAAACCTACAGGAAATACCCCTGACACCCATTTACAGCCTAAGGGTACACTAACAAAACCTGCAATGTTGTATCAAGCAACATCACAACTGTTCCTCTCCTTTCACTTCTTTAAAAAAAAAAAAAATTTGAAAAACTATTCTTTGAGATTGAGTTAGTAATATTGCTTAAAACAAGTTCATCTATGATTATTTTTTTTCAATTTAGTTAAATCTGTGTCTCCTAAACTTTAGCGTGATTCAAACAAACACAAAGTAAAACTTAAGCCCTGTAGCCTAATAACTTCTGATTAGTTATGGTGTTTATTGTTAACGTGTAATGTGAGCTCAGGTCAGTGGGCGAGTGAGGAGGAAGGACATTCAGCAGATGATACGGCACCGAGCGTTTTGGAAACCCAACAGAGACACACATATTACTCAGTGTAAACAACATACAGTGTATGGGCATGATACTAAAATATTAAATAAACAGACACATTCAGATCAATGACAAATCTAGAGTTTTAAAAGGGTACGGGTCTGAAGGCAAATTACTACTGATAATACACAATATTTAAAATCTGACTGTTAAAATATAGAACAATCCAAAACGGTTTGATCTTTCGGAAATTTCAGTTTTTATTTTGTGCTTTTTAATTGAAATCTTTTAGTTCAAATACCTTTTTAATGTAGAAGAGCAGCAGGAGTTTGAGAATCTGCACTGCAGGCAGGAGAGGAGTGAAGAGAACTCCCAACCTGAAAAACACAACGTTCATCATCATTGCACAGAAACAGTTTGACTTCACTCAGCTCTACTGTGCAGACATCTTAACTGTAGGTTTCGTACCAGGCTAAAGTCTGTCCATAGATGAGGTCAAGGACATTCCTGGCGATATCAAAAACTGGTTTTCTCTTTCTTTTCAGCACCTTCGTAGAAAACAACCTGCAGAGATCAGGAGCAAAGAAGTAGAAACAGAAATCAACAGAGAAATAACTACAGAGACATTTTAAGTGCAAGTTTTACTTTCCCATAAGTTATTGATAAAAAAATATTTTAAAACCATGAGAAAGACAATACATAAATGTATCTTATTCAGTAGTAAAACACAATAACTTTATCTATATAGCACTTTTCTTAACAATAACACCAGACAGGCAGAGTATCTCAAAGTAACACGAGCAGAGAAAAATAAAGGGATAAAATAGATAAGATCATAATTAAATAAATAGGATGAGTCACTGAAAATTAGAGCCAATGTCAACCTTTTGATAAAATGTTGACAAAAAAAGTGGGATATAAAAGAAGTTGTAAATTGAAGTCAGAGTACAGTGAGCAGTAAATCCCATAATGTGGAGGCTCTAATAGCAAAAGATTAGATAGAGGAAGAGGAATAAATACCAAGAGCTTATTGATGCATTGACCCACCTCCACAGAAACTCTCCTAACAATGTGTCCAGCAGAGTGAAGATGAAGTCCATCAGCAGGAAGCGATAAAGCTCCTGGCCGACAAAACTCTCCCAGCACGGATGTGTCTAGACAGAGTCAGAATCAGTCATTAGGTAACACACTGAAACCAAAACTCAAACAATAAGATGAGACAAATATTCCTTAATGCAGCTTTGAGCAAAAAAGTGTGACAGTGAGAATGGTGTATAATCATTAATATTACCATATGAGAGTCACTGGCCACCCGACCCAGCCAGTGGTAACAGAGGACGACAAGAACACTCACTTTTAACATCAAGTTCCTAAAAAACACAGACAGCAAAACACATTTTAACAATGACATCAAAAACTGCTTTCAAACATGCACTGAACTCACAGATAATCTCCTGACATTATCCAGAGAGGCTGTATATGAAAACAGAAATGTCCGAGCCCAGTACTGCGGACATTCTCCTGAGGTACCCCTCCAGCCCCCGGGTAAAAACTCCAGAAAAGATTATCCAGAGGATCACCACAAACAAGTGGGCAGGTTGACTTTTTTTTTTTAAATCAAAGGATGTGAAACTCTTTTATGAAAGGTAAACGCCAGAGAGAGTTCAGACCCACTAATTCAGACATTTTCCAGAGTTCATGTCTGAAAACTGCTTAACAGCTCTGCATTTTCTTACACCTCAAATTTAACTCTGTGCTTTTCCATACAGTTTCTCTGTTGTACCTGCCGATGGCGACATATGTGCACACAGAAGGTGACTGATAGTCCTCCATCCAGGCTGCGAGGTTGAACAAGCCGGGCAGCAGCAGGTTGATGAGCGACACCACCACGGGCAGAGCCAGCAGGCTGGCCTCATCCAACAAGTGGTTCTTGCTGGTGGGTGGTTTAAGAGCTCTATCCTGGAGGTCCTGTGGGGATAAGAGGTAAAAACTGAAAATTTGGATGATGTCTTTTCTTCAGTGTTACTGCAGGTTGTTCACTAAATTTCCGTTCAGCATCTTTTCGATACCGCCACTAGGAGGCACCAGCAAGGCAGCAATTTTCAAATAAATAAATAGAATGACACTCTTGCCTGTAGATCTTGCCTCCACCAACGACCAACATTCCCCTTAATTTCAATCTCTAAATATGCCAGATATTTTCCATCAAGATTCATGAATTATTCCCTGGCAAAATGGGGAAGATGTTGAAAAATGCTCAGCAACAAAATGTAATGGGTTCTTCCGTGACCCACATCCTCAGACCAAGTTTCGTGGAAATCTGTCTGCTACTTTTTGTATTTTGCAGACAGGGATGAAAATATACAAAATGATTTGAGATGAATGAAGATTAAAGTGCAACTGAAAATGTTTATCATGTGGCCAATCACGTAAACTGGGCGTGTGTGTGCCAGTGTAAACAGCAAGCAGATTGTCGACTGTGCAATCAGACGCTTGGCTACAGATAATACAGTATTATAAATGAGGAACAGCGATGGTGACAAGTAACAGCAGGGTGTTCTTCTCTTTGAGCAACAAAGAACTGTTGGAACTGTTACTGACAGAAAGTGTTTACAGTCCTTTTTATTCCCAGCGAGTTGATGTTCAGTTACCAGGTGACGAACTGGTGAAAGTGCCTCACCTGGTGCATGAAAAGAGAGAAGAAGTAAATGCCGAGCACACAGGCAACGGTGCTTGCTATGCAGATAGCCCACGCTAGACAGTGGACCGTCAGTCTCCACAGCTTCTGGCACAAAGTGTTCTTGACATGTTTATGGTTCACCTCCGCTAACAGCTCCTGGAGAGAGAGGAGAAGGAAGGGGAGAGAGAGAGGAGAAGGATATTTTAAGGGAGGGACAGAGAAGAATGCTTTAGATCATCACATTCCTGTAAGTCTTGTGACAGAGAGGAAAACAAAGTGAGGAAAGGATGTGTTTGTGTACTTGTACATATATCTCTTTGGGGGACCATTTTGAGCATTGACCTAACATTCGACTCACACTTATGCATTTCTTTAATGCTTGATGGTGGGCGTGGCCGACGCTAGGAGCCGGCACAACCATCATAATAACTACAATCAGAGTTTTGTGTGTGTGTGTGTGTGTGTGTGTGTGTGTGTGTGTGTGTGTGTGTGTGTGTGTGTGTGTGTGTGTACCATATACCTTGAGCTGGGTGCAGATATTCTCAGACATGAGTTTGACGGATGTTTTCTTGATGACCTTAAAGTCCCACGAGCAGAAAACCTTCACAGCCAGGATACTGTGAGATTTGTCGATTCTGAAGCTCTGACCAAACGACTTGGACATGCTGTTGGGAAGTTGCACATTAAAAGTATGCAACAGATGTGTCATTCAAAGCAAGTCGGAAAGAGATATTTTTCAAATTTACACCCTATGATGTTGATGTAGTTTGAGTTTACGCTTCTCTTAAAGACCACTCCATACCTGTACACGAGGATGATACATGTGATGAAGAAGGCCAGTACTATGGTGAAGAAGTATGCAAGAGGCATGTTGTAGGACAGATGCTTGGTCAGGCAGTCCAGCGTGGTTCCATTGGACACAGAGATATTCTTCCCTCCACCATCATCCCTGCAGTGTTCAGGCATGGTGTAGTTACAGTAGTACCCATAGTACATCACTGTGTCGGAGAAATAGCCCTGAGACAAAATGACATGGACACACAGCCTTTCATTATCATAATTACTGAAGTTTAAAATTATTGAATGAACATGGTTAATTACCTTACTGACATATTTCTAGACCAAAAGATCCGCTCCAGACATGTTTTAGGACATATACTGTAAATGCTCTGCTTTGAATAAAAAAGTGTGTGATATATTTCTTTCACAAGAAGATTGTATCACCTTGCTAGAACATATTTTTTCCCACACCTTCTCCTCCAATGAAAAATCCAGAATCTATGAATGCACACATTTTTTATAATGTTTAACCACTGGACTGTCTCCTACTTAGAAAAGTAAATTCCTAGTGTATGTGCACCAGAGGCTTCAGGTTTCTACATCACACTTTTGGAAGTTGCCATTTGGACCATGATTGCTTTAATGTTGTAAAATTCTTTCACACACACTAGTAGAGTATGAAGGTGACCATGGCAGGTATCAGAAGATCAACCCGTCATCTGTGTTAAAATGAAGAATATGGAGCATCTTGTTAAGATATATTTAAATGAAGATTTCACAAATAACAAAATACTTGGCTCATCAGCACCACAAGTATCAGAACTGAAAGACATGGAGGAAATTGCCTCTTTTGTGGAGAAGGAAATATTTGGTAGTGGTCAATGGCAGATCTGTGGGATATTCAAAGGAGTTTGGTAATCAAGATTTTAGATCCAGAAGGCAGAAGGAATGGAACCTTGTCTTTTTCTTCTTTAATCTTGTAATATTATACATTTAAAATGTTTCTTCATATGGCCCTAGTACTCTGTAGTATTAAATCAGTAAGAATAGAAGATGTCTAGTTATTGGGATCTCACCATATTGATTTATAGCTTATAAACACACATCAAGTATGTGTGGGGATTTGTAGCGTGAGAGAGGTTTTCAAACAATATGTCACCACAGAACCCGACTTACTGCTCCAGTGAGGAGCTCCAGTCCAGAGAAGGAGCGTCTGTCAGACTGTAGAACTGGAGGATGCACTGCCTGAGGCAGCACCATGAACGCACCCATCACTAGGAACAGGAAGAGGTTGAAGAAGAGTAGGGTCTTAAGGAACAGGAAGTATGAGAGAACTCCTGTGCCAAAGCGCCCGCTCACTCTCTTGAGCGCCACTTGCCACAGCTGGAGGGAGTGCAGGAAGGAGAGCCAGCTGTACCAGCTCTGTCTCATGGCCTGGGGAGGGACAGTGGGAAAATGTATATAGTGTACTTGTCATAGCACAAGAGTACAACAGATTTGATTAAATACAGGAAGTAAAAGACAGACAAATTTACATCATACCATACCATTGCTGGTGGCGTAACTTACTATTATGATGTAATATTTGAGTCGACTACAACAGGGGATCTGACTTCCAGAAAATGTGCGTCTCTCCTTTTGTAATGCTAACCTCCTGTAGGCAGACGTGACAAGAGGGATTTAGACTGATAGACCAAAAAACACATTGAATCTAAAAATGAATAATGAGAACAAAGATCTTTTCAACCTGAGTTCACTCTTCTCAGCCACACTGAGCGGCATCGCTCGGAGCATCCTCACTCTGTCATTAACAGAAAGGTTCTGCAGGTTGTTCACCAAACGTTCCCTTTTAGTCACTGTAAAACATACAGACATAGAGAGTGTGATAAGTGAAGTGACGCTACACACAAACAAGGTAAATACTCGTCTGAACAACTGAATTGTAGCCAGTGAACCTCCTCACCGTCTGCACCCTCTGCGTCAGTGCTGTCCTCCATGCCGTAGCCTCGTATGCTCGGCCTGGCAGAGCGTGAGAAGTCCCGGATGGAGGGTCGGCTCTGCTTGCGTCTCCGCAGCTGCATGGTCCTGTTGTAATACTGAGAAATGATGGCTCCCCTGCTGTGGCCTGATGGTCAGAGACAGGATCAGATGGGTCAGAAATGGGATCAGCATCATTTAAGGCACTGAGTCACTTGGGAATTGTTTTGCCACTTGTTACAGACAAAGACTTACATTTAATTGAGTTCAGCAAACATTGCTTCAGGATTTGTCATCTCTATCTCTTGTCTTTCCGCAGTTTGGAATGTAATGACCACATCATGACAAAAAAATGCCAGATATGCATCAGCACTAATGGCTGCATCCACATGACTAGGTTTTCGTTTGCAAATGCATCAATTCTGCTACGGGTACGCCTGGTGTCCACACGACTCTGGAGCTTTAGAGCCACTACGGAGAAGTATGGAAATGCTGCTGGCCCCTTTTTAGTTTGAAAACTCCGGAGCAGAGTTTTAGTCTGGACAAGCAGAGGCGGAGATGTTGACAATGAGACAATGATGTAAACACTACAGCCGTTTGCTGATTGGGTCATTGCTGTCACAATGTATTCTTCGCTGATATGTCAGGCTGTTTTGGGGCATTTTGGTATGGATGGGGATTAAAACTGACCAGGAGCCAAAATGCTTGTGTGGGTAATTTTCATTTGAAAATGTTTTCAGATGACACAACAAAGCTGTTTAGAGTGACGCAGTATATTTAAACAGGAAAACTATTTTGACCAGGGAGCACACTTTACCATGTAGACTTGGCTGAGAACAGAGGGGTAGCACTGAAACATGAACAGTTATCTCTCACTCTTCTGTTTCTGATGTTGAAAGTCAAACCAGCAAATATATATCATGTGTGGCACAGCTGAAGAAATTGGACTGCAGGAACTGGCAGGAAAAGTTGCAGAGCTACTGACTCCGACATCGGTGTTCTCACATACAGTCCCTCCAAAAAAATTTAAGGAAATGTCCAAACAGGTGATATTTCAATCAAAAAAAGTCCTGCAACTCGTATACTGTACCATCCTGTAACTTTAGGCTGCATCACTGCTGAAGAATAGCTGTAAAAGATGTTTTACAAAAACAATGAACTGTCTGTTTTTGTTAAAAAACAACTTTGACCCTTATAGTCTGATATGCCAAAATAATTTGCACTCAATTTGAAATAATTAGTATCAAATCAAAAATTATTATCAAATCAAAGGACTCACTTCGACAAATTTCTTTGTCAGGTATTCACTCACATAGACAATAGATCTAAATAAACAGCAGTAATACACACGTATATACATATCTGTTTGTATGTATCATCCTCTCTCTGCATAATGTGTTAATTTCTGCAGGACCCACCGATGGTGCGACTGGGCATGGACGACAGGATCTTCATGGTGGCCGAGGACCAGCGTTCCCCAGGGTCTCTGCCTTCATCATCTGTCCATTCAACCTCTCTTCCTCTTGGCCTCCTTTCCCTAAGATCATGTCCAGGGCTGGACAGGTAGGGCACAATATCTGTGGAATAAAAAGAAAAAGAAGAAACAAAAGATGACAAGTATTGCTACTGCTGAGAAATATTTTAAATATGACAATAAGTTTAAACTCAGATTTGATTGAGAATGACCACAGGTATTTTCAGAAGATATTTAGACACAAAAATATGACCATGGTGATCTAAAATCTTTATTTTACTCAAAACATTTAGTACTTAAATATTTAAACCAAATCCCAATACGACTATCAACAAATTTCCAAATATCTTATCTTATGTAGGGACACAGTTTGACAGCAATTTAGCAAATTCAAATCCAGTATCAAATCCATGTGAATGTAAATCCTCTCTAATCCCTAATTGGATCTTATTATGTTAACATTTGTGACACTTTTGTTTGCTGACAAAGCAAAAACCATCAACCATTTTAACAACAGCCTAATCAATGTTCACAAACTGTACCTTCAACCTGGAAATGAGATGATAAAGTAAATGAAAATTTTTTTGTTTTTTTTAGGAAGATAGGGAGAAATAGAAATTAGTCTTATTAGATTTGTCAATGTCGGAGGAATGAATCAGAGGACATTGCTGACCATGATCCAAAATGAGACCAGCTGTCTGAACCCACCCATCTTATATGTTTTATTCACATAACACACAGCTCTTATATAAAACCGGCCCTTGACATGCTTGACATGCAGACATGCATCTGTGTGCGCTTCTAAAAACGCACAGTACCTCGACCCTCGTCGTCCAGTTCTCTCTGCAGCTCCTGTAGCTCATAGGCATCAGACAGTAATCCATCCTGGCTCTGCTCTTCTATCAGCTGGTTGAATGAGTCATGAACCCCTTCCTCATCCACTGGACTCCTGACGGGAGGACAAACGGACATGACAGGAAATAGGAGGAGAGGGGCTCATCTAGATTCAAAGAGGCACTTCAGTACAGATCCACGCTGCTCTGTTTACTGTGAGTCACTGACAACACTACAGATACACTACAGATCAAACACAACGACGTGAACACTCTAATGGGAGGAAACAGCAACCAAACAACCCAAGAGGAGTGTATGAAGTCATTTTCATTCGACTGGGAACAGTACAGCTTTTCAAACACTGCCTTGAGTGTGATCTTCTTCCTGTGTTATCTACAAACCAAAGCCCACCGCACCGACTGTTTCTGTCTTACAGCAAGAAGAAGAAACCGCAGCAAGTCCAGTTCCCTTTGACTTAGCACTTTTACAAAGATAGCACAGGAAGAGTGACACACAGAAGCCAATCAGTCCTGTTTTCAAATGGAAACATTCACTCACAGAGGGGCCAACTGCAAACACACACATACAAACATGTGAGTCTTTTCTCTGAAGACAATGGTGTGGGAGTTAGAAGTTGGTCACTTTGGTATGAACCGAAAACACATAGAAGCCTATGGGACAGTTTCCCTTCTGACCCGCCCTCTCATTCACCGCCTGCTCTTCTCTCGGCCTTCTCAAGCAGCGCGAGATAAGCAGACAGCTGACAGCAGCAGAACTAAACAGAAAACCGGAAACACAGGCCAGACGCGAACTTTGACACTTACTCCAGTACAGCTTCCACGAGAGGGTGGTTCAGGTCCCAGTTAGTGTTTCGGGCCATTCTTCTTCTTCTCCCCCCTCCCGGACAGTTCTGATCTGTGCGGACGTCAGTCACGAATTGCTGAGGGATCACACCCTCACCTGCTCAGAGCGGCACTCCACTCCCACCATGGTGTTTTCTCTACCTGAGAGAGGCGGGGAAAAGGCAGGGCGATGAGCAAGTTAGAGGAAGAAGGGAAAAAAACACGTCGAGCTGACTTCCTTGGAATTTCAACTCTCTGGTCATGTCACTGCTTGTCCTGCACAGCATTTTTAAACAGCGTTTTGAGGAAATATAGGAGTGTATACATGACAATGGACTGTGGCACTTCCAGCCTGAGGTCCTGTTTACACTTTATACTAATATGCAAACCTTTATCTTAGTAAAGATTAAAATGTATAATAACCAACAACCCTTGCATGAAAGAAAAGCTCTGTTTAACACTTTATGTATCTTTTTTCATGCAGTTAACATTCAGTGACATTTACTGTAATTGAGAGGTGTCCATTTTTGTCGTGAAGTTGTCGTGTCATGAGGAATTGCGTAATTATTTCCAGAATCCACTGTGGCACCGCTTGTGATGGGGACTGTGGTCAGAGTTAGATGGTGCAGTGTCACCAGTGAAATGAATATTTATAGACAGAGACAGAGCAATGCATTGTGACATTCGTTGTGTCATATGGACGATTTCAAGGAAGTATGCTGCTTCTTGTTTGTGTGCGCATTTTAATGACCTGCACTTTGCTCCAAAAATCTGCCCACAGTTATAAGCAACAACTGCATATAAAACTTTCATCAAAGCCCCAGTGAGGACGTGTCCTGAGGTTTTAAAACATGATCACACAAGCCATAAAACAAGGCACTATTTGAGTGTTTGGCATTCTGGTCAATTAAATCCAGATATTCATTAGTGACTAATAAAACCTAAAAGAAACACTATCTAAAGCTTTGAATTCTTCTCTTTGGGATCAAAGCTGCGACAAAAACCTTTCACGCCTTATGAGAACTGGCTGAGGATGATAGATGAAAATTTGCAGCTTCTCTAAAAAGCCTGAAAAATGCAATTAGAATTTTTCATGAGATGGATAACTGGTCTAAGTACATAACATTTTTTAATCTCTGCTTAGGTTTCAATTAATCCTGTAAACACTTCCTGTTTACATGCACCCACAACAGAAAACAGAATCTTGTATCTCTTCAGATTGAAAACATATGTTGAGCTTGTTAATAGAAGGTCTAGAATTAGAAACTTTGTATTTTACAGCCAAGGAGCAAAGATTGTACCTCCAGTGCTGCGGGTGTTTCCCCTGTATGTGCTGCTTCTTGATCCCACAAAAACCAAGTGATCAAACAGCTAAACGAAATGCAAAGTTCACCAGTCAACTAACCTTCAAACTGCATATGAAAGCATTTGTCTCATTCTGGGTTTATCAGAAAAATCCCCTTTAAACTGATCTGTTGCGTCACCACTAACAAGACACCAGTATCACACAGGACAGTATCTACTCATAAACACTGCAAGAAACCCAAGATAAAGGCATCCGCTACATCACAGGTACAAACTGGATGTTTCGGTTTACTGCGAGTGTGCAGAGTGTACTGACGGAATAGCAACATGCAGTGAGAGCATGTTGTAATGATTATACATGCATCATTGTGTGTGTGTTTTAGACACCAGACACTTGGATTTTTTACTCAGGGCCGAGGGCTTTCTGGTTCTGGTCCTGAGTGTATATGATATCAGCAGCGTACATAAAGCAGGGCGCAGCTCTAAACGACAGCCAACACGCTGACTACATGACTTAAAAATGTCATTCTGCTACCATGAACCTTAATCCTTCTCTTGAGCTCAATCTTTTCAGGCCTTTTTATGCTGAACAATCTACTGCACACATCTGCTTCTTCTTTTCTCATCACTCGAGGACTCAAAGGTCAAATTACAATTTCCTTTAGTGCCTGTTTTCTAGCCTATTTATTCCTTAAGTAAATCTCTTTTTGTGCAAAAATCTTTACACAAAACAGAAAATCTGGAGTCCCAAGTCCTTCTCTATATGAGAGTGAGTGTTCAGCCGTGCTTTATGTCTTATGTTGATGTCTGAATATTAGATTACTAAAGAGGAAGCAAAACTTTCTGAAACTGACATCGAGGTGTTTGTTAGTGAGGTGGAGGTGAAGAGCGATTTTATGGGATAGCAGTGATGTCACTAATAAAGACAATACACTGATACTCTGCTGCTGCTGTGGATAATACAATGTGTGAGAGTGAAGACGATAGAAAGAACGGAGCCTGAAATAAAAAAAGATCCAATTCAAAGGTGGAGGCAAAAAAAACAGAATTTGAGGGAACTTGTTGTATCTCATGTTCGTATTTTAATCATCCAAAAACGGCAGGATTATTAAATTCAGAGACAGTTGTGATGTCCCCTCTCTATAGAATTTAACAGATTTATTATTATATGCTCGTGTTTGTACTGGGATGGTTTGGTTCCGTCGGTCGATCTGTATGATACTGGGCTCAGTTCAAAGATCACAGATCAATAGAATATATATTCTACCCTCGCTTCCTCCTCATCCTTCCATTCGCGTGCATTTCTTCATTTCTATTAAGTTATCTCCAGTGTGCTCTGTGCGGTCTATGCACTCCGTGCGCCTGATGGCACAGTCATGTTCACTGCAGTGATTTGATGATACACGCACAGTGTTAGAAGATATTATTAAAAACTGTTAATGACTCGGCTCTGTAACTCCGCTGTTTGAAGCAGATCAATAATCTGCTTCAGTTCACCACCTCATGTCTGCGTCGCCACTTTCCCGTCTCCAAAACATTCGTACGCATGGGTCAGAGTTTGCGTGGAAATACGCAAATTTTCCCATCAAGTTTGTTTTTAGAAATCCCAACGTTTGCGTGAGAAGTGACGTACGCACGTTTCAGGCCCCGTTTTGTGTGTACGCAATGGTTATAAACAAGACCCCTGGACCGGGGGTCAGAGTTGAGCTGCATGACTGCCAAAATAAAATATGCTGGGAAACAAAGGAGGGGACAACGGAATACAGTGTGTTTCTGTGTGGGTTTAAGGTGGGTCACTTACAAGTTCATTGGAGAACTTTTTCTTCAAAAGAGGAAATAGGGACAAAATCACTGCAGAGCTGCAAGATGTCTAGCAGGGTAGTATATTCAAGTCACAAAGATAACACTGGCTAACTTCCCATGTGAAGCGAGGCAGCGTTGACATAAAAGAGGGCGGTTATCAGTAGATATAAAGTCAAAGCATATGGGTGTGCAAGAATCTGTCCACCCCTGACAGCTCTTAACAACTGCAAGGCAAACAGTTCCCAACCGTGCTGACAAAAGCCAACAAAGGGATCAGGGAGGCACCGAGCCACAGTAAACACACACGGCACTGAGGCGAGTATTTCAGTACCCCGATCTTTTCAGATAGGCATCACAATTGAATCCCTGCGAAATGTGGCTGTGACAGAGAGAGGAGGAAGAGAGATCAAAAAGCTGGAAATCAATGCTTTAGTGCAAAGGAAGAAAAGAGCAGGCAGAGAAAACAGCTCAAAACCGCAGCACTAACAGAGGAGAAATAAGAGCAAGCAAGAGGAGAGCTGTTTCCAATTAAAACAACTCTGCTGTCTCTATTAGGTATACACGTGCACAACTACAGTGTTACTGAGGGCCATAACACTGCATGCCACTCTGCCTTCGTTCACAAAAACCGCACATCAAATTATAGGTTCACTGCTGCCAACATCCCAGACGCTGGAAATGTGTGTGCTATGACACAGAAATATCTTTATATCTATGTATTTATACAGTTATAAAGATAGGCCCAAAATAAACACACACACACAAACACACGTATATAAACATGTGTACATACATAAAAACACATACCTATACATACAAACATAGTCACAAACATATATATATACACACACACACACACACATCTATGGATGTGTTTATGTATGTGCATGTCTTTTCTATACCATCATTGTGAGGACAAGAAAGATAGATAGTTAGTTTGAGGGTTAATACTTGGTTTTAGGGTTAGGCATGTTTGTGATGGTTAAGGGTAAGGGGACAGGGAATGCATTATGCAAATGTGTGTCCTCAAAACTGTAGAGAGACAAGTGTGTGTGTGTGTGTGCGTGCGTGCGTGTGTGCGTGTGTGTGTTTCTCCTTGTCGTTGCACAAGAGACAACATAAGCTCACTCAACCGAAACAATGAAAGTAGAACAACCTCTGCAGACTTAGCGACACACAACAGACCGACACGGTTTAACTCTTCCAAACACACACCCCGACCAGCGGCGGCACACTGCGGACTTGTCAACCTGTCTCACGAGCTTCGCGGAGCTGACACACGCAGCCCTCCGCGGTGACCGTACAGGTGTGGTGTTATTAAATCGAGAGGAAGCTGAACGGAGTCAAACAGCTCGAACACGAACAGATAAACACGGTCCACTCACCAGTTCAGCTGATTCACTCAACCCCCTGTAACTTTGTCACAATAGAGTGCACCCTCGGTCGGAAAGAGCGGGACAAACCATTTTCTCAGAGGGGCGTCCGGGTTATTTATAACTACAGCAGCCACGCCTAGAGCTGAGGTGTCGGTCACATTGTACAGTCACTCTGTGAATGTAAATATTAGTTGCACTCTCAAATAAAGGGACGATTTTAACCAGCGGCATCGTATAGTGAGAGTGAGGTGGCGTTTACTTGACACCCCTACAAATGTGGTACTCGTGGCACAGTCCTATTGAGGCTTGACGTTCTTCCAGACTTGTTAACATACTTCTTAGAGACCTTTAACCCTTCAATGTGCCTTACATTATCTTCTATAATCTCCTATTGTCCACACAGACAGTTGAGAAACTTGACCAGACCCATGAGTGGAGTAATAGAAGACACATTCCAATGGGGACAGGAGCCAAACCCCAGGATTGAATACAAACTACTACCTACCTTTGTGCCTGGGACCTCGAATGACTCACCTGCACACATCTGACCACACCCAGGCTTTCTCTATAATATATAGATGAATCTTGTGATGGAAATTCATCTTGAGATTTGAAATAGTGAAATTCTCAGACCGGAGTTGCCTTTGAGTCTTTTTAATAGTAAGCTCTGCAGGGTTTACACAGCAATCACGGGTGCTCAAAATGGAACTGGCCGCAAGTTCACAAAAGCCAGAACTTATACCAAGAGGCGTTTCATAAGACATAATATGAAAAAAAGACATGAAAGACATGAGATCATCATCTGTGTCTGTCTGTTGACCAGTTGGAAGAAAACCTCACCAAAAGGCCATACACCCTGTTTATCAAGGTCACAGCAGCGACACACCTAGTCAGGGGATTTCCACTACCTTAGACACTGGTCAGTACAATTTCCCACTACAATCTGTATGAGTGACCAATGGATAGAGTGGACACACTATAAGACCCTTTGCACTAATTTTGGCACGTCACAGAAGGAAAAGCACCTATATGAACTAGAATGTCAGTCACGACAGTGCACGCCTCCTCCAAGGCCCAACAGTTCCCTCATAAGACCACGTTTAATTTCACTGAATCCGGATTTTCATTTGGATCTGCACAAAATATCACACACACTCTCATGAATATCAGTCCCAACAATTTGACGTGTTCTTTCCTGACACATACCACATCCTTCCATCAAGTTACATGATAATCCTTCCTGTAGGTTTTGCACAATCCTGCAAACAAACAAATAAAAACAAACATTACTTCTATTTTTCTGCTTCAGGTTCAGTGTCCTGGTATCTTTCATGCTGGGTTGTTGATACTTTAAGTACATTTTCTGCAAATAACTCTGCAGTTGTACTGTAAGTTAAAGTCTGAATGCAGTATTTTTGTTTGTAGTTATGTATTTTTACCTTAACTGAAGTAGCAGAATCTGAATTATGTATGTACTACTGCATGTCCAGTGTGTGTGCTTGGCCTGAGCGGAAAAATACAAGCAGGTAAAGATGACCTCAAATGTCCTTGTGGGGAAGGAATTGGGTGGAAAGAGCCTCTCTCTGGCATCATCCTGTACATTAGATTCAAACACAGTTTCCAAATGATGAAATGCTGCACAAAATAAACTGCTCAAAGGTAGAAAAATAATAGCTCTGCCACTGCTGCATCATCTGTGAAACAGTTAAATTCATCTGATTCGGTCTGGATCCAGTCTTGATCCAAACCTCAACCTCACTTAGTTAAACATGGTCCTCCTACTTCCTGTAATGCCGACAGTGGGGTGTCTGTGTCAACATCCTGTAACGTGATTTCCTGTGAACTGTCAAATCAGCCACAGTCTCAGTTAGCCAATGTGTGAACAGATCTAACATCTGCCTCAAACAGGACTGGAGGAATGACACAGACTCCGTGTCAGCTGCTCAGGGTGAGGGTCTTCATATTAGTAAGATGTTGAGGTGGGAGGGCAGACAGCAGGATATTTTGGTGCAGATTGCGGAAGTGATTTTAGAATAATAATTTGGGCAGCGATGTGTGTCGAGTTCAAGTAAGACAAGTGGGTATTTGCTAAAGAGGAAGTTCAGGGAGAAAAATGGAGGAGGACCACTCTGTCAACTTCATGCGACTCTTATCAGGTAACAGAAAACATTATAAACTCACCTCTTTAATTCTAATTTGTATCTTCTTTATTTATTATCCATTTGTAAATGATCAACTCTGTGTGTTTGGGTGAGAAAGGACATCTTGATCAACACTGTCCCTGTGTGTGGGATAAACCAGAGTTATCGCACATTTGCATGGAGTTACAGCTAAACGAAAGCAAAGCGACACCATCACTTTGTTGTTGTTTGAATAGTATAAGTTGCTGGTCTATGTTTAGTACAGTCACATCTAAAACTACATGCAAACAATGTGGCATGCTGTTTTTGTATTTAATTTGAGGGGAGGCCAGCTGATGCCCTACAGGCAGCTTCCACAATGTGAGAAATCAATGGAAATGTTCAAAAACGTCTGGTTGTGTAAAATATAAGTGAAAGAAATGACTGGATCAGCCTCCTAATCTGGATCCACACCAAAATTGTATGTGTTCTTCCCTGACCTCCTTCCACCAAGTTTTGTGGTGATCTGTCCAGTGATTTTTGTATGATCCTGTGAACAAACAAATGCAGATATAAACATAACCTCCTTGGCAGAGGTAATACTTTTAATTATGTTTCCAGCAGAGATGGTTGTTGATTGTTGGTTCTATCTGATCTAAGGTGAGGATTTGCTGCAGTTTCTGTAAAACCTCTGTTTGTTGGACAAAACAAAACACCTTACTTTTCTTCCATTTTCCAACATTTAATTTACAAAACAATAAAAAGTATCTGTAACAAAAGCTGAGCTCAGTGAAAATACACATGTATGAGTGTCACTGTTTATTTAAGTCAGAAAATCCCTTCTGTAATTCTCACCACAGTTGAGAGCACTCACTCAACGCTGTCGGTGGACTCCTGTGAGTACTACCAGACAGAGATATTTGATCAGCTGCCCAGCATCCAGGCTTCACGACCTGGGCCGAGCAGACAGGATTCTTTGGAAACCTGCAAGGCCTACCAGGGAAGCACAGAGCCGAGGGAGAGGCTCCGCAATGGCCACCTGTCCAGAGGATCCAGAGACAAGGTGTCAATGCAGCCACTTCGGAACCTGCCCATGTGTATTCAGGCGAAGCGACAAGCCAGGTGGGAGAGCTTTTTATATCCTCCTCCCCCCTGCTTCTTCTCAATCTTATTTCAAAATTCAAGAGGAAAAGCTGGTCACATTTGCTTACTGCATATGCTTTCAGTGGGTTAAATGAATCAGTTCATTCATTATACTACAATATTCTATCATGTGTGTCTGCAACAAACAATTGTTTGCAATCTTTTGGGCCTGTGCATCAATTAAATACATTTTTGAATTCAAGTGAAAGGCTGCAAATGTAAATGCTTGGTGGCCAATTCAGTTATACTTCCCTCTCATATCATTGTATTTCAATACATAGGGCCTAAATGTAAAAAATTAATGAGTAATTCATATGCAAAACAAAATCGATATGTCCTCTCGATTTAGTTCAACTCAATTTTGAATTTATTTTCCTAAAGCAGACTCACACTCTGTCATCATATTTGTATTGATGAATTCAGAGGGTATCCCACTTATTAATAATGGGATTTTAAAAGATTTGGAAAACAGATACAAAAAGAAGAATGATCAAAATGTACAATGAGGGCCAAAATGTCCTGATCTTTAATCCGAGTAAGGATCTAGCTTAAAAACGCAACAATTCCCATAAAGCATCTGTCATGACACTGGTAAACACACAGGTCTTTCACAACTCTACAACGTCATGTATTGTAATACTAGAATCAGTGAGGTGTACCTCTAAACCTTTTGTTTTGATTCGGCTAGGTGGTCCAATATGTTAAGATGTAGGGGAATTAATGGAATATAATGTCTATGCTGTTGATTAGGGTCAGGAGGAAGATGCAAATCAGCAACATTGGTTATTGGGAGTCCTGGAGGCGGAGCCAGAGCATCAACAGGAAGAAGGTGTGGGTGCAGATGGGAGGAGCTCTGTCTGGCCTGTTACCATGGCAGCAAACTCTTCGGTCCATTGAAGGTGAGGAAGGCCTGTGGTCTATGGGGTTGTATCGACATCTCACAGTCGCTAGTGTGTTGTAATACAGAAACTCATTTCACCATGCACTTTGATGTTATTGCGGAATTAAATGTGAGTGTTGATGTGTTCCCAGGCAGGTTTGGAGTTGGCGTGAAGGCCTACTTTGTTTTCCTCAGATACTTGATTTACTTGAACGTACTTCACTGTGCTCTTATCGGGGGATTTATTCTTGGGCCTTCAACGTTTTACGGCAGAGGCAACAGCAGTGGTGAGTCACATGTAATGCAGATCACAGCAAATCTTACACAACACGATACAGACTTCCCAAAATACACTGATGATTGTTTGTGCTTTACAGAACCTTTGAAGTTCGGAGGCAATGATTCCATTTTAGATTTCTTCCAGGGATCGGTAAGAGTGTGTGTGCATTTGTTTGTGTCTGTTTGTGTGTCAATATATATATACAGTATATGGGTGTGTGTATACTTGTGTGCGTCCTATTCATCTTTCTCCTCTCCTCTTTTCAGGGCTTCGTGGATCGTTCTCCGGTCTTCTTAGCTTTTTATACCCGTGGTTCCCTGAATTTTCCGTGCTTGAATACACCCCTGCTTTACTTTGCTGGGATCCTCACCATCCTCTTCCTCAGTCTCATCATGGTGGTCCGCAGGTCAGTCGTCTGTGACAACACGGCAAAGAAATGTTATTTTCCTTGCATCTTACAAGCAGTTGATTGATGTGTCACCCCTGCATATCTCTCTAATAGAACAACAGTTGGCTTCAAGCACAGGTGGATGCTCGGGAGGCGTTACAGTACGATTGTGAGCTATAAGGTCTTCTGTGGTTGGCACTTCACCATCCAGGACCCCGATGCAGCGACTCTCAAACACAGCTTCATCAGGAACGACCTCAAGGTGCCTGGACGGACGTAGAATGCCTGCACACATGATGTCATCGCTTCATATATTGTGCTATTTGACCAGAAACGTTCATACCGACCCAGGCTGTAATATCTGAAACACTGCTCAGTACAACTCAATACTATTCAAAACAAAGCTCAGGATTCACAATTACCATTATGTTGAACCAACGACTCTAAACCAGGTTTCAACAAAATTGAAACTAAAGTTGTATAAATGAAGGGTTGCTGTATCTGATGGTTTTTAAAAGGGTATCAAATAAACCGGCAACAGAGTCTGGAGCCTGGATGAACATACACAACTTAAACTATTATAACAATTGTAACTGTTTGAGATGATTATCACTGTGGTCAAATACAAGTTCTTCATGTTAAAATTGCTGCTAACAAATGAGTGGCTGGTAGATTTGAGGTTTTCCAGCGACCGTTGCATCGCCTACATGTATACGTACACATGTGCATGCTTCATTGAGAGAAATGGTCAATGAGGTAAATGACACTTAAAATGTTCACCTCCATGAAGGAAAGCAGTAATATTGTTTGAGGGTTGTGCTAAATAAAGTTATTATTATTTTAGATGGGGACTTTTAGTGTGTCCTAGTATGTTTGGTTTAAATTTAGGAATAAGTGGCTATAATAATTATAATAACAATAATAATAACTTTATTCATATGGCAATTCTTATAACATAAAATCACAGTCACAATAGAATAATATTTTTAATTTTCCTAAATTAAACGATCTAAAGGTAAGTTGTGCACAGTTATTATAATATTATTCTTGTTTACTGCAATTGTGATATTAAGTTGGGTCTTTGTGTTGAAACAGTTAAACTTTGGTTTATAAAGGCCTCTGTGTCTGTGTGTCCTCAGCTCTTCCTGGAGGAGCAGAGCTTCTCCCTGCGAGAGGCTCAGAGGACTTTTGGTCAAAGGATCCGTCTCTACCTGCTCAGGTTCTTCTTGAACGTGGTCGTTCTGTCTCTGCTGGGTGCAGCCTTCTACCTTATCTTCTATGCCATAGAGAAATCACTGTCTGAGGTAAGACCTTAACATTCACTACATCTGGATCTGTCGCTGCATGTCAACAGCTGTCTGATTCATGTGTGTTTCTCAGAGTGGGAACCACTGGTTGTTCAGTCTGTTCCTCCAGTATCTTCCTCCCATCACCATCACCTCTGTCAACCTGTTCCTCCCCCACATCTTCCGTAAGATCTCTTCTTTTGAAGATTACTCTTTCACCACGCAGGTTAACACCACACTTGTGAGGTAAGTACAGAGATGCAAACACATGAAAACCTATTGCATACACAAACACATGCACCTGCATAGATTCACACTGTCTTCTCTTCAGGAGCATCTTCTTGAAGCTGGCCTCACTGGGGATCTACTTATATTACTCTTTCAACACAACAACAATGCATCAGCAGGTAAGTTGAGAGATTTTCTCCTGATGGACCTGTAATGATGCATAATTAAAGTAATGCTATCTACACTTGATTATTGATGATTATGTGTGTTTCATTTGTATTTTTTTTTTTTTGCAGGATCCACGCAGGAAGAACCAGTTTGGCAGAGAGATGTACAAGCTGTTTATTTTCAATTTCCTCACCACCTTCTGCAACACCTTTCTGTTTAGCTACCCCAGGAAGTGGGTTTGCTCAAATCAGCAATCTCTCTCTGTTTATGTCTGTGACGCTGTTGTGGTTTGAATGGAAATGCATGCAAAGTGTTTCTTTAACCTCAATTCACATTAGGCCTGGGATGATTCATCCCCTGCTGGGCTCATGAAGCTTATATCTTCCCTCTGTTTGACAGTCTGGTGCAGCAGAAGTACCCCACATCCTTGCTGGCCCGGTTGTTGGGGAAACAACACTTCTTGATCCCTTTCAATGTGTTGGATCTGGTGTACAGTCAGACTGTCTCCTGGGTGGGCATCTACTACTGCCCTCTGCTGCCTCTGATAGGAACTGTCACACTGGTGGCCACGTTCTACATCAAAAAGGTCTGGAACAGAACAGTTACACTACTCATGAGCTGTTCAGTTAAATATATATATACATATCACGCTGTGTCCATATCTCTATTTGTCCTAATTTAAGGTCCGTTGCTCTGCTGTGACCCTCAGTTGTATTTGTCCAGTAATGTCCACGTGTCTCTCTTTCCAACTCTGTCTCCAGTTCACAGTGTTGCGATGCTGTGTTGCCGAGCACCGCATGTTTCGAGCCTCCACGTCCTCGGTTTTGTTCAACTTCATGTTGCTGCTCGGTCTCATCATGTCTGCATCCACAGTGGGCTTCAACCTCTACCACCAACAAGACAATGCGTACTCTTCCTACTGCAACTCTGATATCTTGCATTTTGACAGTTATTGTTAGAGAGAACAGAAGATTTATTTCTCTGTTACACATTACTGTTTCCTCTCCAGGTCCCCCTATGGTCCATCTGGAAATGGAGAAACAGTGTTTAATGTGACAGTAGTTTGTGTGGATAGTCTGCCCAGCCTGGCACAGAGCACTCTCGGCTACCTGGCCTCTGAGGCCTTTGCCCTGCCACTCATACTCGCTGAAATGTAAGTATGGAAGCTAAACTCCAGCTCTGTATTTGCAGTTTCATGAATTTTCCCAGACACATTTTTTTTCAAAAGTACATTTTACTATGACGCTGTTTCAGCCTTAGGGTGAAGGAACAACAGTAGAAGCATCGTGTGTTCAGATACATGTGGTGAACATCAATGAGTGGAAGCAGTGTTGAAAGTAAACGTGCAGTACTTTACTCTTTGAATGTAACATGAAACACATTGTGTTCCCTCAGTATAATCTTAACGTCCTACGTGTCACGGAGTCGAGCCAATCAGAAGGCCATCGAGAGACTGAAAGACATGCTGGTCATGGTAAGACACATGTCACCAAACAACTTACATACCTTGAAATTAGCCACAGAATGAAAATAGGACATATTTTAGTCACACAGCGTAATTAATTTGGGGTCAATATTTATGTTGAGCTTTTCTACTGTGTGTGTGTAAATGTGTACGTGTCTCCCTCACAGAGTAGCTCAGATAAGCGTTTCCTGGTGAAACAGCACACCACAGTGCTCAGACGTCAGAGGGGCAACCGCAGAGTGGGTTCCGCCAGCGCCAGCGGAGAGGATGCCGCCCTGAGTCGCAGGAGAGACCCCCCTCACATAGAAGCTGATTCAAGGGCTCAAGTTGTCAGGCCTTCCTGTCCACAGACTCCCATTTAAAGAATTCCCTCTGCCAACCACAGACTGGAGCTGCCTGTATATAAAAAGTAAAACAACTCATGAAGTCTTACTTTTATAGTGATATTATTTACAAATATAAGAAGTGTAGAAATGATATTTTCCTGCAAATCTCACAGTCGTCTTTTGAATTAATGCTCAATTTAACTGCAGTATGTGCGTGAATTTTTATACTTTTGTCTTCGGTTGTGTGTGTGTGTGTGTGTGTGTGTGTGTGTGTGTGTGTGTGTGTGTGTGTGTGTGTGTGTGTGTGTGTGTGTGTGTGTGTGTGTGTGTGTGTGTGTGTGTGTGTGTGTGTTAAAGGGATAGTTCACCCAAAAATGAAAATTCACTCATTATCTTCTCACCACTGTGCCGATGGAGGGGTGGGGTTAGGGTCAAATACAATAAAAGTAACTGGGGACCACTTCTTCGAACTTAAAAAAAATTAAAGAAAGAACATAAAATGCCTCCAAAATAAAATACCTGTTGTGTCATCCAAGTGTCTGTAAGCACCGACATTCAAATTCGACTCGAAACAAGTACATTTACACCATGTTTTTAACAGAGGACAGGTTAAAAACATGGGTTCGGCTGCAAAGCTGTTTACCCCTGAAACTCCAAAAGTGTTAAGTGGACTCAAACACTTCACCCACAACTCCATCGGCATAGTGGTGAGTAAATAATGAGCTTGTTTTATACAATTTATATACTGGGTATGTTTTTCAGTATAAATGTATGAAGACGTAATATAAAGAACTGTGATTATAATCCTAATTGCTGTAGTTGTTTTAAGGTTTTTTGTTTACTGGCTTTTACTTGAAATTGTTTATCAGTATGTCCCCGTTGTTGTTGTTGTTGTTGTTGTTGCTTTTTTCCTCCTCTTTTTCTGTCTCTGTAATTTAACTTGATGTCATTGTAATTTAGAGTTGTCCCTCAATCTTTTCTCGAGTATAAACAAAAGTTGTAAAATTCAAAAATGTTCATTAGTGTCACTTTGTGTGAATGTTTTTCAAATACAATGCTTATTAAAACCTGTGTGGTTTGTGCATTCCAAAAAAATGACTATTTGTGTTGTTGTTATTGTGCATCGCACACATCGTTAAAATGATGCCAAATGCACAGCCTAATATGTTATCTATTAGCAACACATGCGTAACACCCCTAACCCTGACACACACATGCAAACACACACAGAGTCACACATGCAGATACACTTATACACAACCAAGCTAGAGAAACCATATCAAAGATAAATACTCAGCAGTGTTATGAAGAATCTACAGACTCTTTATTTGTTGCCTCTTTTGGGTAAGTTTTATTTAAAATGACAACAAAAATAAATAATTTAATATTAATATTCTAATATTCTTACTGCAACACGTTGTTGATTTTGTTTCAGCTCTGGCAAGTTTGTTCATCAAGATAAGTAAGTGCTTGAGCTATTGAGCTCAGTTTTCTGAGATCTTTTATTTGTCTTTATGTACTATAACCATAGTGGTTCAGAAGCTCGGTAATTGTAGGTCTAATAAAAATGCTTCAGTGACTTTACGTCATTTATTTTATTAAAATGTGTTACATACAGTATATTTCAGAGGTCTATACCCAAACTATTTCCACTACTTCATGTCTTTCTTTAGGTGGATCAGTTTCTCCTCGCCCAGTCCTGACTGGCCCTCACATGGCCTACCTCAAATCAAGGGTGGCTTTCCGATGTATTGCACCTGACTCCTCTCCACCAGTCATCTACCAGCTGATGAGAGATGGTAGTATCCCAATCACCACAGCCACCGATCTCCAAGGAGACCAACCTGCATCATTCTTCCTGAAGGTCACTGAAACATCAGAGGGGTCGTACCACTGCAAGGCAACAACTGAAGGAAGCACAGGAGTCAGCAACATCATCAAGCTGAGTGTTGTCAGTGAGTACCACACATTCATTGTTAGAAAGAAGAAATATTCCCAAATGTAACTTCTTCCTTTCCTCCCTAACCATCTGCCATTCCCTCTCATCTATAGTTCCAGCATCAAATACCAGAGTGGCCGCTGAACCTTTCCCCCCAGTCGCATACGAGGGGTCACGCATCGTCCTGAAATGCAATGTCACAAAGGGCTCCCACCTGTCCTACACCTGGTTTTTCAACAGGAAGAAAGTAACATCTTCCACCTCTCCTCTTTTCCACCTCACTGGTAATGAGCTGGTGATGGAGCAGGCCACTCCAGAGCATGCTGGGCACTACTCCTGCCTGGCCTGGTCCAAGGTTCAGGACAGCAGTAGGTTTTTAGCCAGCACCGAGGTCAAGGTGACAGTCAAAGGTACATATCTACAGAAATATTAAGGTAACAGAGGATATAGATGACTTAGTACTGGGTGGAAGGATGGGGTCTGGGCCTGGGACAATTCTGGATTTTTTTCTTTTCTTATTATATGCAATAAAATCTCTATTTTCCACTGTTTAGGAAAAGGTTTTATAACAAAAATAATTATGTTCTGCCTTGGCCGGAGGTATGAGCTCTTCTGAGGGTCATTGTAGTTCATGGTAGTTTTTAACCATGTTCGTCGTTGGTCATTACAAATATTAATTTGCATTTAATTTTAATTTGCTTCATGACTAAATAGCTCCAACATTCCCATCAGCCTCGAGCATTGAGCTTTGTGTTTAGCACTGATGGCAAATGCTATGCTAACATGCTGAACCAAAATGTGACAATGGTTAAGACTGTGTTAGCATGTTAGCATTGTCACTGTAGTTTAAATGGAAACACAACTGTCTTAACCATGCAGCCACAACAAAGGGCAGAGTTTTATTACCACATGGAGCCTTTAGATCAAAGTTATTGCATAACTTCTTTTTGAAAATACACTTTGTGGCCATAACTATATGGACAATTGAGAATAATCTTTTTTCCAAAATCATGTAGATTCAAAATACTGCCAAAGCATGGCCCACTTTTCAAGGGAGGACTTCTGTAAAAAGGTGTGGAATCTGGCTGCAGGAATGTATTTCCCATTCAGGACTGAAGTTGGGTGAAACTGTCTCCCTCACAGTCCAGTTCATCGCAAAGGAGCTGTATGGAGTTGAGGTCAAAGCCCAGTGCAGCCAGTTACCACACCATACTAAAAAAAAACCCTTTTCTTCATGGACCTGCTAATGAGAGCAATGCCATGATGAAACAGAAAAGGAACCTCCGTTATAGTCTAAAATATCTGTAGCATTAAGAGAAAGCTTCATTGGATATAAAGCGTTTTGCCCAAACTATGATAAACAACATGTAAATAATACAAAGTATACAATCGCTGTCCACTTACTTTTGGCCATACAGTCATGATTAAAAGGGTTTTTTTGGTAGTTTTTCCTTCCTCTTGTTGAGGGTTAAGAACAGAGGATGTCACACCTTGTTAAAGCCCTATGAGACAAATTGTGATTTGTGAATGTGGGCTATACAAGTAAAATTTGATTGATTGTCGTTTTGCCTCCACCAGCTTATGTATCAAAGCCAAACATCTCCTTCTCCATCTTCAAAGAGGGAGACGGTTACCAAGGCAACATAACCTGCTGGTCAACCAGAGGGAGCCATCCGGTCAACTTTTCTCTCTCAGTAGATGACAAAGAGGTGGGATCCCTCACAGCAAACGAATCCCTCACTGTCTGGTTCCTTGTCGCCATGGTACCCGGGATGGACATGGGCGTGGCGCGATGCTGGGTGAAAACTGAGATGCAGGAGTTGATGAGTGAACCTGTGACTCTGGAAGTGGGTATGAGCTACACAGACATGTGAAGGAGATGTGTGATGTGTCTGTCCCTTCCTCTAATTTCCCTCCTCCTCATGAATGTTCTTCTCTCCTCCACGTTTGCTCAGTCCCAGTTGGAGGTAACGTGACAGCGGAGGTGGAATATCTCTACAGAGCCGACTCCAAGCTTGCCGCTGCCAGGCTGAGGTGTGTGGTCAGCAGAGGAACCTTTCCTCAAATCTCCTGGCTCTTGAACGACTCTGTCCTTCCCTTTGAGACACATGTGGACGTCCAGTCTCAGGATGACCTGACTCACATTGCCCTCGTCAACCGTGGACAGACACTCGTCCTCACTAAGCTCACCTCAGAGGAGTCTGGGTATTACCGCTGCAGGGTCAGGAACAGCTATGATGACTCCGGACCCTGGGTGGAGAGTGGAGATGTGCTGGTCCGAGTCACAGGTAAAAAGATCATAACTCAAATGAAAGTAATAAGACTGTAGTGTAATATACCACACACACGAGGGAAGCATCGGTTTTCTCATCTAGCTCCTGACAAGATGGCAAAAGAGGATATTACCCCAAATGTCAAACTATTCCTATGATGCGTGTCTTTTCATAAATGCCTTCTGTGTGGGGGGGCCTCTGCACTCTATTTTTTACTTTCAATCAGACAGGATCCTTAACTCCATGCCTCCAGCAACATCTTCCATTGAAACACCACCAAGTAAACAGCACATGTTGTATATTTAAATGACTCTCATGCTGACACCACAGTATGTCATGGCTCACTGTTCATGTCCCTTCTCCTTCACAGAGGCTTTCATGAGCCTGACAGAGATCATCAGCATAGCGTTCTGCTGCTTCCTCTTTCTCATGTTGGCAGTTGGTGTGGTCTGTGTTTACAGGATGTTTGACCACAACCAAGGTGTGTGTGTGTGTGTGTGTGAAGGAAAAATTCCATTTCACCATCACCATTTTCACTGTATAATTCACTATTTAAATTTCCCTATATCTCCACCTCTGACTTCTTTTTCAGCTCATGCCCACATTGCTGCGACCAAGTAAGCTTAATCCCAATGGACCTTAGAAAATGTATCATTTCTGTGATTAAAACCAACCAGATCCACCATGTTTGTACCTTCCCATGTCAGTTCTGATCCACTTCCTCTGTTTGGACCCTCGTCCCAGTCGGGAGACAAGCAGGCCGGGATCTCCTCTGCAGACTGTGACTGTGTCCTGAGTCAGGTATACAGGCTGTCACGACAGCACATAAACACAATGATTTTAAATCAGTGAACTGACTCTTCTCAACAGGTCTAAGAAATTCATACTAAAGTGAAGATTTTAAAGTTATTTTATGTGTTTGGTTTTCATATAAGCCATAACTGAAACAATTTAATTTAGAGAACATTTAACATTTAAACAGTTAAACATTTCTGACTATTTATCCCAATCGACTATTCTCCTGATTTTGTATATATGGACCCATGAAATAAAGCATTATTCAATTAAGACGTTTTAATAGCACCACAATTTTTTTTACATTTTTTTTGCTTTTAATGGAGCAATTGTTTCAATCCTCTCCCTCAGGAGCTTAAAGATAAAAACAACTTTGTGTTATGACAAACAGACCAGGTACTAATATAATGATATCATTATTTGTGTCTCCCTGTTTCAGACCATAGAGATCACAGTATGACACAGCATGAAGATCCTGCACCTCTCAAATCATCACATCCATCACTTTGTGCAAATATTTAACTTGAATATTGCAACTTGTTCTATACTGCATTTGATACTTTTCCCAACCTGTAAAGTTACTTATAAGAGACTGGTGGAACATTCAGTTAAAAACACTGAGAGAGATTCTGTTTTTCAGCATAACCACTGAATACTGTCCAATAAAAGGTTTACTTCTAAATGTTGTTGTGTTTTTATGAAACCAGTGAAACAAAATGAATGCTTGACTACATCATTTCAAAATGAGTCAGGCTTAATATTCAAATTTTTATGCATCTGCACCGGCGACAGCCAGCGGCATGAGGCATTATGTTTTTGGGTTGTGTCTCATTCTTGTGAACATCATATCTCACTAAGCCTTGAGAGAAATATTTCAAATTTTATACAATTGCTCATTTGGACACAACGATGAACTGATTCGATTTTGTTGATCAAAGGTCAGAGGTCACGTGACATCATGTTCTTGTGAATGTGATGTTTCAGATACACATAGTGAATTTAATTACATCTGGCCCAAACATTCTCTTGGACTCAAGGATGACCTGACATCAAAGATCAAGGTCACTGCGACCGCAAAAAATTATTTGATGCCCCATGAACACAAATTTGAGATTCCTCTCAAATTTGGCACAAAAGTTCATATCAAAGGTCAAAGGTCACAGTGGCCTCACAAACATGTTTTGGCCTTTTGCGCATGATATCCCAAGTCTGCCTTTGAGAACCTTCTTCAAACAGTCACATTTGGCCTCATAGATGAACTGATTCGATTTCAGTGGCTAAAGGTCAAAGGTCACTGTGACCTCATATGAACCTGGAAAAAAGTGCATCTAGACTGTAACTTCCTTGGTTGGCGGATACATTCAATCGCAATGCCGTGTTTCTAGTTCAAAATATAACAGTTTAACAGTTAAGACACGAGAGGAGGGAGGGGTAGTGTATTGCTATCAGTTATTCACACATGTATGTGCATGTGTGCGTGTGTTTATCCATGGTGCGTAGGTTCAAAACTGGAAAAACCTGATGCACTACAGTGTAGCAAAATCATGTTGGAAGTCAGTAGTTGTATGAAAGTCAGTCATTTTTCTTTGAGAATGTTTGCTTCCCTCCTCGTGGTCACGCTGGGTGAGCTAACACAAACCACACAACAGTACGCAATACAGTATCTCAGTTTGAGACTTCAGCATTTTCTTTATTTCTTCTTCCTCTCTGCAGGGTTATGCTACTGCAGAAAGGACAGCAGTAAGTTCGTTTTATGGATTCTGTGTGCACAGTCGATTAATAGAAAATATGAGTTTAGAACCCTATAAAGCATTTGAGTGTTTGTGAAATTTTGATTTGTTTATTTGTTTTTAATAGATCAGATATTTCTGGGGATTCCACAGCTAATTGGCCCTTCAGAGGCTTTTCTGGGAGAAATTGTGATATTCAATTGTGTAATGCCAAACCACCCAAAGAATGAATCTGTCCTGCTGCAGTTAATCAAGTGAGTAATAATACTGTATTCCAAAATGAACCACTGTATTAAAATGAATACAAAAACCTCTTATTATCAACCTTTTCTAGGAAGGATAATGACAAGCTGTTGGGTGAGTCTACCTCCCTGTCTGGGGAAGCTGGAATCTTCACCCTGGTCATCAAACTGTCCCATGAGGGCAGCCTGGAGTGCTTGGCCAGAGTACAGAACAACTCTCACATCATGCCCACTGTCAGCAGAACACACCACCTGAGGGTGGTTGGTGAGTCTATTTGTTACCTGAGATCACTGTGCACATTAATGTGTGTCAACACTCAACACATTGAGAAACACATTTCTCAAAAAGAGTAGTGGGATGTAACAAGTTACTGTACTTCAGTACATTTTTCATGTAAGTTTACTTCATAAAGTAGATTTATTTTTGGTTACTGTTCACTTTTACTCCACTACACATATCAGAAATATATATATATATATATCTGTACTGTACACTGTACACTGTACACTGTACACTGCATTACATTACATGTTCATATGTATCACTGGTGAAGAAGAAACAAGTGAAATTGATTCCGACACTACAATGGTTTTCAGTTGCAACATCTGCACCATTATCTTTAAAATTATATTTGATAGTCTGTATTATTGTTGTATAAAAATATACAGTAATGATGTAGTGAATGTTGCATTAGGGAAGTTATTTTAATACTTAAAAAAACGTCATATATATCTATAAATACATGTACATATATACATATTTAAACGTATAGCCTAAAAATATAGAAAAATATAAGCTTGCAAATAGAGACAATAAATATTGTACCAACAGCAAACTGTACAGCTGAGGCATATTATTAGTATTATTTGGAGTGGAAATTTCGACCTGATAATGGCAGTAGATGACAATTACGATATCGGTCAACACAGTTTTTAAAATAACTATTAGAGTTGATTTGAAATAAGAGCATGATCTCATTGTGCTGCTGTGCTTGTCCTGCAGAGGGAGTGAAGGAGGCACACATTGTTGTTCGTTCAGGTTCAGTAGAGTTCTTTCGGGGCCAGAGTCTGGAGCTGCTCTGTGAAATTACTGCTGGAAACCATGTGTCCTATAAATGGCTGCAGAATGGTCAGCTCATCTCTCCGTCTCCTAGTCTTCATCTCTCAGATAACCGTCTCTTCATCTCCAGGTCAGTGGAAAACCCTTTCGTACACTCCATGGACAGCTGCTGCTGTGTCACCGAGTGGTTGCTGTGACACTGTCCATGTTGTTGTGAGCAGTCAGAAAAATGTGTTTGATTATTTGATCACTCTTCTAAATTGTGTTTGGGAGGTACCAAGTGGTTGGTGGGATGTTGCTCTGTGGTTGCTATGGTGATTTTGAGTAGCTTATAACTAGTATCAATGGATATCTGTATATGAAGATGGACAACAGGACTGCAAAAGTGAAGCCAAATCCTCTAGATCTCCCGCTGGTTGCTGGCTGATATACTGTATAGGCCATAAACTGCAAAGCCAATTTCTTTTTCACAAAGATGGTTTCTGTTATTTTAGGTAGTTCTAATAACACTGATGTTTGTTAAAGTGCAAATTTTTTCAAGCAAGTTTGATTTAAATAAATGATTCGATGCAATCTGCATTTTACTGAAATAATACTAATCGGTGTCTTCCTCAGAACCACTTCAGAAAACACCGGCTATTACACATGCATGGCTACCAACGACTACAACCAAACAGTAATGTCAAACTCCACAAGTCCTGATGTTGAAATCACAGTCAAAGGTGATCCATTTTGACTAATGAATACACTCAAAGCAGGGGTCTTCAACGTTTTTCAGGCCAAGGACCCCAAACTGATGGAGAGATGGAGCAGGGACCCCTTACTATATATAGTGTATACAATTGTGTTTTATATTAAACTGGGCCTAGTGCCATGTATAAACAAACCTGTGTATTCAATACTAAGCTATTCAAATAATACACAGGTTGAAATATTTTGAACTTAGTTTTTATTATTGTGTGTCGCTGAATGTGTGCATTGCTGACTGAAAGATAACATCTTCTGCCTCCATTTATCCATTCGCTACAATATGTTGGATTCATGTTAATGTGTATTTTAAGAAATTTTAATTTGTGAGAGAAAAAATTTAAATAAAAAAAATAGAAAGAATTGTCTAATCAACCAAAAATGTTTGCGAATCACCTGTTGAAGACCTCTGGTCTAAAGACTCTGGACAAAAAAACATCCTCTCACGTCCTGCTCCCTCAGATTTGGTGTCAGCCCCTGATATCTCCTTCACTGTGCTGAAGGAGGATTCCTACAACTACTCTGCTGTGGTCACATGTGAGTCGGCGATTGGGACCCTGCCTGTCACCTTTTCACTCTACAACAGGACAGAGCTGGTTGCCAATGTGACGAGTGATAACAGGAGGGCCATATTTAAGTTACCACTTGTCTTGGATCAGTACTCGGGAGAGCTCCAGTGCAACGCGGACAACGGAGCCCAGGTTGCTCACAGTCAGTGGCTTCCCTTGGAAGTTGGTATGATGGCATTGTTTGAAATCGCAGACATGTTACAGATGACTTTATAGTAAACATCAAATCTATGACGTGTCCTTCAGTCTCAGTTGGTGGGCCTGTGACCATGCACTACGACTCCGACATTGGAGAAAACTTTGCTGTGATTGGCCTGAGGTTGTACTGCAAGGTGGCAAAGGGATCTCATCCACGTTACCAGTGGTTCCTCAACAAAACCCTTCTCCGTGATAGAGGAAGTTTCTACTACGTAGTCGACCAGCCGCCAGAACAGTCAATACTCCTGCTGTCTGTGGGGAGGAGCAGTGCTGGGATGTATCACTGCCAAGTGTCTGACAGCTTTGACAACGCTACTGCAATAAGTAGCAGGAAGCGATATTTGGATAAAGAAGGTACAGTTGATTCATTAATGTAAAACATCTTTGTCACCAGTGATAACTGCGTTAATTCTTCTTCTTCCTGCTCCTCCAGTGCTGAACCGTGTCCCTGTCTTGGTAGAGGCAGTTGTCTTTGGTTGTTTCACAGCTTTGATTCTCCTGGTGTCCGTCTGTATTGGAGTGGTGTACAGTAAGATCACAGATTTCTCCAACATTTTAGAGTTCTGTTTTTTTCTGGTGTTGATCCTTCTTATTTGCTTCTGGAGATAGGAGTCTGGAGATGGAGAGAATGACAGATGCCTACGAAGGCGAGCTGGTTCGTCACTCTTTCTGTATCTGCATCATTCAAAGCTTCAACCATTCATTTACTCCCACAAGAGCAATTTTCACAGCATATTGTTCTATTTCCGTTGTGTTTTATGTTTTAAACCATGACAGTGCTCTCTTCTTTTAGGATCTGCAGGAGTACGGTGAGGATGCAGGTGTGGTGAGATCAGCCAGAGGGGGTGAATTTGATCAGGTGAGACCAGATTAACCAATGAAATCCATCAGCCAGTCATGTCAGTTACATAAACAAATCAAAGTCTCATGTCTCCTGCAATCTTCAGACATCTGAGGCCTCTGCAGATGAATGGCCTCAAATTGCAGAACAGAAGAAGACGTTGGAGGATGAAATGTTTGAGGTGCCCTGAGGACTCGTCATTTGCTCCATATAATCACACTGCTGTGGTTAAATAAACTCCTGCTCGTGATGCTTCATGTCTGTTCAATGTACCAACATTTGTATTGTTTATCTTTAAACAAGGGCAACGCAGTGGTTAGCACTGTTGCCTCACAGTGAGAAGGTTTCTGGGTTTAAAATTCCTGAACGTCGTCTTTCTGTGTGGAGTAAGTGTGCCTGCTCTTTGTGTGAACTGTTGGGTTTCTTTAATATTGTATAGTCTCAACCTTTCTTTGTAAAGCCCATCCATCCATCCATGCATCATCTATAGCGGTTATCCTTTAAAGGTTCAGTGTGTAAGATTTAGGTGAAAGGGATCTATTGGCATCAATTCAATATAAAATAATCCTATTGCGATGTATTTACTAGTGAGTTTCATCTAAACTGTACAAATTGTTGTTTCCTTTACCCTAGAATGGGCCCTTTATATTTAAATACTTTACATTTACATCTGGAGCGAGTCCTCTCTATGGAGGTCACCATGTTTTTTACAGTCTTCCAAACTAGACAAACAAAAGTTGTTATCACAACTGAAGGATACCACAGGTTCTCTTTCTCTCATCTCATGTTTGGAAGGGAGGCTGAGGTGAGGGGTATTCAGCTGAAACATCCAACTTCACCACCAGATGTCACTAAATTCCACACACTGAGCCTTTAAGGGTTGTGGGAGAAACTGGAGCCAAATACGAAATAAAGTTCTTATAGAAAATGAATGTTGTGATTTATTCAAATAAAACTGAATTGCGTGGAATCGAACATGACCGTGTCCCCTGGCTGCTGATATCCGCCCCTTTGACGCGCAGCCGCTGGCGCGCAGCTCCTGTCCCGCTGGCTCGACGCGTCCTCGTCTGCAGGAGGTGGCGACAGCAGCGGCTCTGTCTCAGCTCACTTTAGTTTCAGTTCAGCCGCCGTGCCGTGTCGTGCCGTGCTGTGAGGCCAGGTCAGAGCAAACTGTGGGCTCCGGAGTAACTGCCGCTGAACCGGGAGAGACATGGAAGGCGCGGGCGGTGCAAGTGTGTACGGGGCTTCGCTCGCAGGAGGAGGCTTCGACTTGAACAAGTTTGTCCGACAGCCGCAGACCATAGTGCGGCTGCTGAGCTGGGTGAGTGCTGCTTCCGCTGGAGGAGGGAGTGTGTTCATGTGTTCCGCGGTGTGAGGGGAGGAAGGGGACATTCAACGTGGCCTGGGAACAGGTGCGTTTGGCGAGGAGCCCTCTGACTGACTCTGTGGAGCGGATACATCATATCTAAATATATTTATATATATATAATGTATACATATACAGCATTTATACATATGTTTATCTTGATCCGTGTTGGCCAGAACAACGGGCTACTATCTGCAGCGTCTCCACGGGGGGCGTCATGTTGCGTGCAGCTGGTGTATGACAGCAGCTCGGTGACAGCACACTGCTGCACAGCACACTGCTGTTGTCAGAGGACAAAAGACAGGAAACACACACACACACACACACACACACAAGTCTCTACTTCTATCGGTGAGGGCCCTCATTAGCACAATACATTCCCTAGCCCCTTACCCTGACCTTAACCATCCAGACTAAATTTACATAAACCTAATTGTAACCCTAAAACACAGTCTTAACCCTCAAACAGCCTATTGAAAAAGTGAGGACTGGTCAAAATGTCCTCACTTTCCCAAAATGTCCTAAATATATAAGCACAGGAGCACACACACACTTACCAGGCTTACCAGTTTAATAAAGGCTGTATAATAATCTATTGTTGTCTTTACTCTGTTGCCGTGCTTCCAAGTAGCAGTTTTTTATTGACTTTATATTATGACTCTTGTAAAGTCAGTTATTTATCATTTTATAATTTAATGTTTTCAAAATTAATATAGACATGTTAGTTAGAAGTGGTATTTGCATAGAGAGGGGTACTCACGTCCCAGGGAAAGTTCTGGGAAGTATCTGCACACGGCGGATCACCTGTTGCTTGGTAAATCAAATGGCACAAATTTATATTATGTGGTGAGGACATTGATATGCTATGTGTAAAATGAAACTCAGCCAGGTTGTGGTATCACATATTGGACGCTCTGCGTGTTTCGGAGCTCACACACTGAAGGATTAGCTTTGAACTATCTGTCCTTGGCTGCCTCCTTGGGGAAATGAAACTATTAGGAACCTCATTTAATGGGAGTTTTACTGCTTTCATTTTGTTACAGGAGGATCGCTGTGAGAACGGTTGATTTACAGGTCTTTGGTTCTCGTGAGGCGTAAACCATTTGTTAGGCCTCTGGCTAAAGTACTGCAGGGTCAGGGTGAGGGAAAAACATGGCTTAACCTGAACACTGGGGAGGACAGAATGTGCCCTCGGTTGCCACAACAGTTGTTTATGTGTGTGTGTGTGTGTGTGTGTGTGTGTGTGTGTGTGTGTGTGTGTGTGTGTGTGTGTGTGTGTGTGTGTGTGTGTGTGTGTGTGTGTGTGTGTCTGTGTGTGTGTGTGTGTGTGTTAAAGAGAGATTAGATATATGTGTCTCTAGTAAACATAGGCAGGTGGGCAGGTAAGGTGATACCTTCCCTCCCTGACCCTCTCTTACTCTTGGAGAATGTGTTTGTGTGTGGGTCTCTCTTTCTCCGTCTGGCGCTCTCTTTTACACACACACACATACAACCACATATACACACACACACACATACTTTGCAGCTGTGTCCAACCCATCAAATATTTGCCTCGTATGCCATGCATCTCTGGTGCTTTCATTCTGGCTTCATTGACCAAGTACCTGCAGTAAAAGAAAACTTTGTTTGCTTTGTAACCCCGCCTACTTGTCTCACAATGCACCACACTCGTTCCCAGAACAAGGAAGAGTCTTGTTCTAGGAATAGGCATCTCATATTCGTCAGCTATCTTGACTGTAGTAAATGCAGATCTGGTGGTTTTAGTTTATGTGTAAATACAAGACACCATTATTTCAGGCAGAGCTTCGTAACATCCACTTTTACTTTTTGTTCACATGGGACATTTAGTCGTTTAGTTGACATCTGTCACTCAACACTTTCAATCTGTGTATTTATGTCAAGTGACATCCATCTGCTCCTCTAACAGTCCCCATCTCACTTTTGTCTCGTGTTTTGGAAGTCCCCGCATTCACGTCCCTCAACGTCTCTCCTGCTCAGTCCAGTTACCTTTTGTCTCGCAGGATTACGGCCTCTCCTCCTTCCCACGCGTTAAACAGTCCCTGTCTATCCTCCTCCCAGATCTCATTATGAGTGTTGTTAGGGAAGTGGTGGTATCTCCAGAGTCACATGGCAGGCAGCTGCACTCAGAAGTAGGTCACATGGTTAGGTGGGTAACCAGAGCAGACAGTAACAGACCACGGGACACTCAGAGGGACCTGGCAGCAGTTAATGCTCTTCGATTTCTGAGCACGAGAACATGAGGGTGTTTCAAGAGTCAGCAACAAGAAAAGACTGTGGGCGACGTTGCTTAATAATCTATGTTTGATTTAAAGTAGAAATGGATACAGGTGTTTGTGAAATTGTTTTTCATTCCAAACTCCCTGTTTGGAATGTGCTGTCTGTGTTATTGCGTTACTTCAGAATTATTCCTCGTCATTAGGGACTCCTCCTCAAACAATTCTACAATATACTTCTACAATTGTTTGTGTGTTGGATGTTGTGTGCAGAGCCTTTTCTAAACAGTCTATGGTGCAGAGTGAAGTTAGAAAACTTCACGTTCATCCTATCTGGTTTATCTGGAATGAAGCTGTTTCCCATAATCAATCGGATTCTGTTGTTGACAAAATATTTTCTCACATAATTTTAGTCTGATGACTATAGTTATGTCTTCTCTAAATGTTACTCAAAATAGACACAAACTAAACCTGAGGAGTTTTGCTTATTTTGTCATGTTGTGATTCATTTTAAGGATATTAATGTTTAGATTGCCCTCTTTTTTTTTCCATTTGGGCGGCTGCAAAGTCTTTTGAAAGCAGACTCAAATTCCAAATGTCCAGGTGTCTGTGAATGCACCACCAAGGAAGAGTTTACCAACTCCTTCCTTGAACTGAAATGAGGACAATGATGTGAGCTTGACACAAAATAAAGTCGATTATCTGTTTGATAAGTCTGATTGTAGATTTTCATATTGTACTTGCATGAAATGAAACATATAGTTGCCTGAAAGGCTGTAATTCAGACTCAAAACATTTAGTTTAAACATTTGGTGAGGAATAATGTACGGTATGCAGTGTGAAGTTAATGGATACACTTGAAGTAAACAGCACCTTTAACTGAGAGAGTTGAGTCTTTGCAAATCGTTGATGGTTTAAAAATTTGAAATAAATCTCATATTCCTTCACGTTACATTAATTGCCACCTTCCTCCTCTCTGTGTTTGGATGTAGATATTTGCCATGGTGGTGTTTGGCTGCATCACAACAGAGGGATACATCAACAGTCCCCAAAGTGCTGAGGCAAAGTGCATCTTCAACCAGAATAACTCAGCGTGTCAGTATGCTGTTGCCATTGGGGTGATGGCCTTCCTGGCCTGTGTGGCCTTCCTGGTGTTAGATGTTTACTTGCCTTTCATGAGCAATGCACAGGAGAGGAAGTACGCTGTCATGGCCGACCTGGGATTCTCAGGTGAGCAAAAACTCTATTGTTTAAAACTAGCATTAAAACTACTCAAAACTAGCATAATCTCTATTTTTATATTAGCAATGGATCAAATTACCATGTGTCGTCTGAAAGGTGCCACTCATAGTGACAAGCCTTTATGAAATGATTACCAATTCTGTAACTTACAGCTGTGCACTGTTTTAGCTTCTTTTAGCTCATTGTTTTGGTTTTACAACTTGCAGCTTGTGAAGTTAGTACATACCTGACCTTACCTAAGCTGCTTTCAGACACGCACTTAAGACATTTTCCTTACATTTTCTGGAGGATCCGTATGTGAGAACACAAATGTCGAAGTTAGTTGCTACGGACAATTTCCTGAACTTTTCCTGCCCGCCCCCCAGTAAAAATGACGATGTTTTGAACACGAGATAAATGCAAAACTGAAAATAAAACCAATTTCAAAGAACACAAAGATGTTAAGATTCAACAGATTTTGATGAGAAGAGCAGACGCTGGTTTTGATGTGTTGTAAATGAAAACCCTGTGTTTTCCCAGCTAAATGTATAGTTCATGTCCTGCCTCCTGCTCGCGCTACTCTGGTGCCACACCTCACCTAAATGTTCCAGACATTTTCCTGTTGTTGTGAATGCATCTCCTGCTGAGTTCATTATATGTGAAAGGCAAATATTGTTCATGTCTAAATATGCCTCTAGTAAGGTAAGCAAACAACTAGAAAGTCTTGTAAAATGCCTCATTTTGATGCCATAAAACTTGTATCACCAGAAGAAATTGTTTCACATCTTAAATCCTCCTGTACTGTCTTGATCTGCTCCCCGCAGATTTCTCCAAGGTTTTGTTGCCTGACAACAGATGTGCTGCAGATAGTCTTTTCCCAAAAAGCCATGAAAGCCTCAGTCAGTAAACCCTTTAAAAAAAAAAGAAAATCTGCATCCTTCCGTTCTGAATAATAATAGGCCCATACTAAACCTGTCACCTATCACTAAAATCATTGACAATGCTGTTTTAAGTAATTTCTTTCTGTCAAGTAATAATTATCTAGACATTTGCCAGTCTGTATTTAGACCCCACCACAGTATGGAGACTGCTCTTATCAAGGTTTTGAATGACTTCAATCACTGTCCTCGTGCTACTAAACCTGCTTTTGATACAGTTGATCACAATGTATTAAAAAACAGACTGGTGCACTGTGTGGATCTTTCTGAATGTGCCCTGAACTGGTTCAAGTCCTACATCCTTGACAGAGACTACTTTGTATTATGTGCTAGATGTCTATCAGAGCGTCTCCAAATAACATGTGGAGTGCCGCAAGGGTCGATACTTAGACCTCTGTTGTTCAATCTTAATACGCCTCAATTAGCCAATATGATTCAAGATGGTATGATTTCTTATCACATGTATGCAGATGAAACACTGGGCCAACAAACAACTATAGCTCATTGAATTCCTTATTAAAGTGCATGAAACACGTTTATAGCCGGATGCTGGATTTACTGCAGTTAAATGAGGACAAATCAAAGTTATTCTCTTTGTTGCTGAAACAAAGACTCTGACTCTCTCCTGACTTCAACAGCCTGTCATTGAAAAATCTAAAATCAAGCTTGACACCATGTTGTTATCCTCAATTCAAACCCTAATTTCAGAAATCATATTAGCTCAATAACAAAATCAGCCTTCTCCCATCTCAGAAATATGGCAGGGATCATAGACTTGATGTCAAAACTCAATCTGGAGAAATTTGTATTTCCATTTATCTCCAGCAGGCTGGATTGGTTTACAGGTCGGACAGCTCCAGCCGTACCAGAATACTGCTGCCGTATGAAGAACCAAAATAAGCTTGACCGGTTCTCAGATCACTTCACTGGTTTCCTATCTCTGAAAGGATTGACTTTAAAATTATTCTGCTGGTTCATAAATCACTGAACGACCTAGGTTAAAAATACGTGATCTACTGAACCAGTATAAATGTTGTAGATCGCTTAGGTCAACTGGTTTACGATTATTGGCTGTTCTGAAGGTTAAGACTAAATACAACAAAGCTGCTATTAACCACTATCCTAAAATACCAGAAGATCTGAGACTATAAACACCTTGTAATTATAAGTGTTAATCACAAGACTTACATTTTTATAATTATTATAATTGTTATTGTTATTACTACTAATATGTGTGAAAGTTTGTTTATTTCTTTGCTTTTATTGTGTGTCCTTTGATTGTCTCTGCTTGCTTGCTTTTGGTTGTACTTTATAAAGCAATTTGAGTTGCCAGTAGTATGATAGTGTTACCCACACTTAAGATGACTATGTCTAAAAAAAATGCTTCTTAGTGCAGAAATAATAGAATTAAGCATGTTGGTAGTACTAAAAAGGGCTTGCAGACACAGTGGCTGGTAGTAAAATATTCCCAGGACACTCAGTTTTTATTTGTGTGAGAGACGCATAGAAGCTTTTAAAGGATGAAAGTCATGAGAGGGCAGTATCTTCTAATCCCCTTTTTTTCCCCACAGCATTATTAACCATTCTTAAGCCTCTGAGTGGTTGTTTCTCCTCATAAGTTCCCCATCTGAGTTTTACTTTTCTCATTTACTGTAAATGTGAGCATCTTCGTACAGACAGCCTCTGATTGTTGGTGTAATGTGGGACAGACCGCCTGCCTGTGTTCCTGACATAACACAACATGTAGGGCCTATTATTCCTCGAGCGTACAGTAGAGGAGCAAGCAGCAGGGTGGTGGGGGGGGGGGTAGAACAACCTCACAGATTCTGCTAAAATGCAAACAGCCAAATCACAGTTATCCATTCATCAAGGAAAACAAAGAAGTGGTAGTTTGTGAAACAGCTTGTGGTCATTCGAGCAGATGGCGACAGGAGAGACCTTTTTGTTCTGTTGACGTTTTTCTTCCTTTGTGTAGTTGAATTCATTTTCATATCATTTTCAGTGCCTGTCATGTTGTTTCACACAGTGTGGAAAAATGATCATTCATTCTGCGTCATCTGTGTGTTTTCTAGGGGTGTGGGCCTTCCTGTGGTTCGTGTGTTTCTGCCTGTTGGCCAATCAGTGGGGTCGCACTCATGATGTCAGAGGTATCCCCCACGACGCTGCACACGCCACCATTGCCTTCTCATTCTTCTCCATCGCCACCTGGGTGAGCAGGACTGTCTGTGTTTTTATTAAAACAGCTGAAATGTTACCATGTCACTTCAACACTGAGCTACAGCTGGAGTAAGAAGTTTAATAATATGATTGTTGCCCGGACTAAGATCTGACACTTAGGAGATAACTAGTGGTGCTTTTTGCCAATGAAGTTTATAAATCAGCTTCAGTTTTACCTCCAATGAAGATAAAACTTCAAACTTTTTCTTATAAGATAAATTTTGAAAAGAGAGAAAACCATTAATTATCTTGGTAATCCTGCCTCACAAGTATATCCAGCAGTGAAAGGTCTCTGGGTTACTCTTGACTCAGACCTTAGCTTCAAAAACCATGTTGATAATATTACAAAGCTGCCAATTTCCAACTTAGAATTACCTCGGGAGTTAGGCTTTATCTCTCGATTTATGATGTAACCAAACTGACTCATGCCTTTATCTTCTCATGATTAGATTACTGTAACGTCCTGCTAACTGGCCTCACCAAGACACAGTACTACTGACCATATCAGATGTCCACAAACCCAAGATATTCACTTTACTGTCAACAGAGGAGAAAAGAAACCAGAAAATATTCACATTTATGAAGTTGAAATCAGACAATGTTGAATTTTTCTTAAAAAAAGACAACACCTAAACCAATTAATTGAAAATCAAAATAGTTGGTGATGAATTTATGAGTCGATCGCGGATTAATTGTTGCAGCCCTACTTATTGTGTTGTGTTTACTGTCAAACCTTTGCCTGGTAACACAGCTGAAGTCACTAATGGTACAAGGTTCTCCAGGTTGATGTGTTTAAGTGCTGGAAGGGACATCTAACGTTTGACTTTAAAGTTTATTGCAAGAGACTGTTCTAAAGTTGAGCCATAGACTTCCATGCTGTGTAGCTTTTGCACTCTTCCAATAATAGAAAAGGATTACCCTTATTGTCCAAATTTTAAAAACATCCTCAGCATTAGTGTGAAGTCAAAGGGATTTATCAAAACGATGCATAATCTTTCAACGGACCTGGACTGACCTTTACATTTCTCATCTCACTGTGCAGGGAGTCCTAGCCTACTACGGGCTGGTTCGTTTCCGCCGTGGTGTCACTGAAGTTATGCTGCCGACCCATGCAGAGCCGGCATCAGATCACCACACCCCTTACCCTCCGACCTACCCCCCCACCACCTACAACCCCACCACCTACACCCCTACCAGTTACGCAACCTATCCCAGCAGCATGCCCGACATGCACCAGTCGCCTCCCTTCGCCTCGAACCCTCAGTCGCAAGGAGACGTGGGCTACCAGCCACCCAACTACTGAGACAAAGGGAGCTGCCCCGGGCGAGGTGGTGTCCCCACTCATCTGTGGATAGAGTGATTGGAGTTGCACTGCACAGACATGGAGCTATATCATATTGATGTGGTTTTACGTTTGATTTATTAAATTTGTTCTTCTCAGACGTGAGAACCTGAGCAGTGCAACTGCAAGTCACAGATGTGGGACACTGTGGTTTACTTCAAACGGTCTGCGGTCGGATCTTGATACGTCAGACAGGAGTGTCGAGATTAGTGCTGACGATGATTAAGCAATCTGACTTTAGACCTCTCTGCAAAGATGCAACTCTTACCTCAAATGGGCTGATCCTGAAGGGGAGAGGGATGATGGAATGTAGGTCAAAGGTCACATCATGTGACTTTATGAAGCTTCAGTCAAAGTGGAAGAAAAAAAGCACGTAATGTGTTTACGCTTTACTCTCTGTTGGAACCTGAGAATGTGCATTTGTACATAATTGTCGCTATGCAAAGCTGCCATTTTTATGGTTGTATGTGCGATTTACTTTCTTATTTAGTTTAGTGGATTTATTTCCCCCCTCAGTGCAGTTAGAGTATCTTGAGGCCCTGTTAATAGTTTAGGATGTAAAATTAAATAGAACAGTGGGAAACAACCTCTATAAAGCCATGTCCTGTGATTGTGGGCTATGGTTGGATTTTGCAGTTAGCCATATCACCATAAAACACCTTTTGAAACAAAGTTTTAGGGGTTAAATAATCTTTGTACTGCAGTAAAAACATTACTGTGTTCACCATCTCAACTGATACTGGTTTAAAAACAATCTTCAGGTTGATGATGACATGAAAACAACGTTGGAAACCCCCCATTTCCTGAGCTGTGACGATGGCTTTAACGGCCTTAATGTGTTAAATTTGCCAAACTGCAGAGTCATTCATTGGACGTGTGTAGTCAGCGTTGCTCTTTAAACCTGCAGCTAACGTTCCGATAGCGAGGAGGGAGGGGAATGTAGATAATCACGCACTTATTGAACAAGTTTATCCACTGAGCATGTCCTATTTCTGAAGTCATTCATTAACCACGAGCAACAATGCTTCTTCTTCTTCTGTGTATGAGTAGTTTGACCTCACACTCGCTCCAGGGTCTCAGTGACATGATATGTCCTGTTTACACACCTAGTCCGAGCTGTTGGAGGCAGACTGCAGCGCGTGTCTTTGAAGATGACAGATTAACACAGCTGTCCTGGTTTCCTTTGTGCCACTCAGTGGTGTTTGTCAGTTTAACACCTCAACTGCCTTCTGGCTGTCGTAGCTCAGTTGAAATGACAGATAGTAACTGGCCTGAGATCAGTTTCTTTTATTGTTCCAAGGTTGTTGTGGAGGTGTAGGCTGACTTCAGATATGACACCATTGTCTGAGACCATATATCTGATGCTATACCACAAATGAAATGTGATTATGTTCATCAAACTTGACATTGTCATTTGCAATCATAAAAAAAAGTGATTATATGTTTTGACCCACCTGCAGTGCATAACCTACTGAACCCACAATGTATGATTAACACTGCTGATGATTTGTCTTTTGTATCTGAAGGAGAAAACTGAACTGGAGATTTTTGGAGGAAATGAAAGTGAATGAGAGTAAACAGATTAAATGCTGACAGTTATATTTCAGTTAAACAGCTGTGGGTCACTGCTGCACTTAAGTGATTTTCTTTTGCTCTGTTTCATGCTCTGGAAAATCAAGTTCAAATTATTGTGTGAAAAATTCAGTGTGTTAATGTTAGACAACTGCTCGTCTTGAATAACTCAACTGATCATGAATCTCAAAATTTTTTCATTTGGACTCGTCTCCAGCATCTTCCTGCGCACTATTGTAATGTAATGAGGATGTTGACTCATGAGCCCACATTAAATTTACAATGAGCTTGCCAAGTTAACTGTGGATTTTTTGTAGATTTAGTTATATTGTTAGTTCCCTGTTTCAGATGCGAGAAGACAGGAACTTGTCTTATTATTCACATGATCTCAGCTTGATACGATACCTCCTCCAAAGAGGGCACATTTGTTTGCCTCTGTCAGGATTACGTAAAAACTGAAACACTACAAAAGGATGTTCGGACATAGTGAGACCCATAGACCGTACATAAATATTTTGACTTTGTCTCTACTACAGGTTATATATAGTACAGCCTTCCAGGATTTCTAGGTTATTTTGGTCCTTAGTAGCATGTGAGGGCTTTGGATTACACATCACTGAAGGGAAACAGTCAAAACACTTACTTTTAATAAATTTGTGTAAAAGAGCATTTCAACTGTTTCAAAACCACTAATTTTACTATAGTACCGCTCCTGGTCAGCCATACATAGTGAAACAGACTTTTCCACAAATTCATAATAAATGATGGCAACACATACATTTAAGATAAAATAAATTATAACTTTAGTCACCAGAAAGTATCTGCAGTTAAAGAAGGTAAAAATTGCATAAATATTACAGATGTTAAACTATTCTAGTGAAGTCTACGTCAGTGAAATATTAGCTGGTTCATGTAAAATACCAACAAGCGCCAATCATTTAAAAGTATGTCAGTTTAAAAAAAATAAGTTTTGTCCAATGCTCTTGCATATACACACACACAAATTAATTGTTGAATTCCTCAACTCTCCCCAGATCTTGTGCTACATGTCTGGTTTTAGCGTTCAGAGATGGAGAGAGGAGAAAGGTTTCCGGGGAACTCCACAGTCTATGATTTTCCCTGAGGGATGTTGTGGAGTTTCATTCCTAATGGGAGTGCTGTTCTCTTTTTCCTCCATTAGATCCCCGTAACACCTTCTACACACCGCCTGATATTTGTCTGCTCCGCCGATCACTTCCACCTACGGCACAAACAAACAATAAATGTCCCGTTAGAAAAATATTGAAAGATAGAAGAGGCAACTTTCTTTTTCACATTGTCTGGAAATGCACCAAATCGACCTGCTCTTCACTTAAATGTGGGGAGGTTTGTGGCAGAGACACACTATCTCAATATATTCATTGAAAATATACATGGTCAGGTATTTCAGATGAAAAAAACCTGCCCTTTAAATAAAGGCCCTGTTCAGACCTGGTATTAACATCTGGTAGAGAGATATAATCATAAGAAAGAAAGAAGGAAAGTTTGTCTGTTCACATCTTGTTTTAAAATCTGTCCTGAATGCATCTCAAGTGAGTATTTGAAGTCAGATCTCACTTCCCTGCTGTATGTATGAACAAACATTTCTGTTCACAAAGGCCTAATTGTGTTGTTTTACAGTCTGACTATACATAAAACCCATTTGAAAAAAAAAGTAGAAAATTGTTAAGTGACAGCGAGTACATCACACACACACACAATTCATCAATACATGAGAAAGAAAGAAAGAAGTTCATTGTCAAACTGTAGAGGGCCAAAGGACGTCAGCTGCGTAGGCAGTCCTTAATATGTGGTCCAGGGCGTATTTGTATCAACACGGCTCAAAGAATGTGACCACATTCAACCTGGACCACCTCAAAATAAAGTGCTTGAATCCACAAATCCCTTTTGGAGTTTCAGGGGTAAACGGCGTTGCAGCCAGTCGACTTGAAGCAGTGTACTTTCCACCTCGTTTTTAGCCTAAATATCCGCTCCAAAGGCAGATATCAGAGGACATTTAGGTTAAAAACTTGGTGGAAATGACGCCGTTCCGAGTCGAATTTGAATGCCGTGGCGTACGGACACTTGGTTAACACCACAGGAGCAGTATGGAGGCATTTAGTTTTGTTCTGTTGTGTTTTTTTTACATTTGAAGAATCGGTTACAATTTATTTAAATTGTATTGGATTTGGCTGCAACGTGTTTTACCCCAGAGACTCCAAAAGCGGCAAAGTGGTGTGTAGATAATGGGTGAATTTGAATTTTTGGGTGAGGTATCCCATTAAGCTGTCCACCTGTAATTGGATCATCCAAATTAAACGCTTCCAGCAGGTCTGAAAAGGGCCCAAATATTGTAAAGCACCTTATATGTTCAGTTTATTGATGCCAGATTGCCTCCTCACCTCCTTCTCTGCTCCTATCCGCTTGGTGTAGGCAGCTTCTTCGTAACACTGCATGCAGACAGCGTGGAGCTTCACCACGCTCTCTGCCAGAGGGACAAGATTCAGGATGTTTCCAAATGGCTGCAGGAATGCACAAAACAGCAGGAAAACAGTCAGGTATAATTACATTACAAGGACAGAGGAGACACTATAGTGTGAAATAATGAGCACATTGAAAGAGTTGAGGAGCTGCGCATGCAGATTGTTCGCAGTACATCCTCAAAAATGTTTGACATTTTGTTGTGTCTATACCCATCGTGATACTCTGTCTGACCCTTGAGCATCCACACAATGTCTGTTTGTTAATAAGAACCAGCATCACGCTGAGGGGGAGAGACAAACAGGAACACTTACCTTTCTCTGGAAAGTTCCATCCAAGGCAGCTACAATGATTGTCTTTCCTAAATTGGCCATCTCCTCACAAAACTCCACCGTGTCTGGAAACTACAAGAACATTAAAAAAAAAAAACACAGATTTAGTGGGCGACCTCCTGACACTCAAATGTGTTAAGACAAAGAATTTGTGACACACACGGTTCCTCTAAATTAAAACTTTTCACAAGTCCACAATAATACACATTGTGTTCATCCTGGAGCTGAAATGTTTCAGCCAAAAAAAGAAAATATAGAGTTCATATACTTACAAACTGTCCTTCATCAACTCCAATGACACAGGCTTTCAGTGCCAGAGACCTCACATCCGCCAGACTGTTGGCTGGTACAGCCGCCATTGTGTTTCTAAAAGATGGACAGGATAAAGGTGAGATAATTGTGGATAAAGGTTTCACACATTACTTTCTGCTTTTATAAATATGAATAATATATCATAAGAAGCTACATAATCTCACCACTAGTAGTCAGGTTTTGCTCAAGTATCATGGATTGGTGAGAGACAATTCAATTTCCTCCTTTTTTTAAATCCAAATTTAACTTTAGAAAAAGAGGTACATTTTGTACTTTTTCATTATAGTAACCAACCCCTATAAATTGATTAATATCTTTTGGATCCAAACTTGGCTGCACTATTTTCTTCTCTCCTCTCTGTTCCATCATTTGTAATTAGGTATGTGCAAACAAATGTAGTCTCACATTTTTAGTAACAAGGGTTTCTTAACTATTGACTTTATTTGTACGTGTATGTCTGTACATGTGAACAACTTAGTGAAATATAAACTTACTTGTCATGTGTAGCCATGCCTGTGTCACTGTATCGTTTGTCTTTGGCATATTTAATCACCAGGCAGTTGTACTGAGCTATCTGGAAGCGGCGCACTCTCCTCATCAGCTCAGTGCTGCAAAGTAAATGACAATCATTTTTTAGAACTTCAGTAAAAACCCATCCATATATTTTGTTCATGCAAACACAACATACATCAGTGCAGCTATGTGACAGTGGATCTCCAACACTGATTTCATTCTACTGTAGTTTTACAATCAACATTGTAACATGTTAAGTATGAAGTACAGAATCAGTGTGAGGTGACATTTAAACCGTAGGTGCTAATATAGAAAGTGCACGAGCTGCACACGTTATAACAGACGCGTCGTGTATTGCTTCCAGTGATGGGAGTGGGTTCAACCAAGCAGATTTGGCGGGATGGTGAAGTCTGCGCGGTCTGTATTGTTTTAACTTTACTCCAAAAGGTGGAATATGAAACGAGCAGCCAGCTCCACGTGTACCGACACCTGGTGTTTTAGCTTTGTGAAGGAGTAACTCACCTTTTGCCAGAAAACATGGGTCCAAAGATGACCTGCAGAAAACAGCACAGACAGTTCAGGTCGGTGGGTCTACAAGCACCGTAATCCTTTACATACACAGTGGCGTTAACATTAGCATCGTGCCCTGTTTGTTCCGAATTTAAACGATGTTAATTTGGCTAAATGTTGACATGTTTAACACAATAACGTTAGAGTGACACGAACCTGAATCTGTCCCCGGGCTTTCCTCGGTGAGTTTGGAAGAACTCTCGGGAAATCCACACAGTCCATTTTTATGAAACGTTTAAATATCAATAAAGATGCTAACAAGCAAATAAAAGTCGTTATATTCTCTCAGAAGCAGCAGCTCAGAAACAATAAATTGAATGTGGCGCGCCTGCAACCCTCGGCGGTTGTTTTATACCGGAAATGAATTTGACCAATGTACGTACAGTTACAGAAAAAAGTCCCGCCTCTAGTCCCGACAGGGAGGTTTTTGATTGGTTAGGATCAGGGAACAATATGAGGCTAAGCCAATCAGAGGGACGAAAGGGGCGCGACTCCTTCCACCCATGGCGGGGAAATAAACGCGCCTTTACAACCAATCAGATGTGTGTTAGCAGCGTGATGGTACCGCCGTCGACCAATCCGAGCACAGAGTACTGGACACGCGCGTGTGTTTGGCTCTCTGTGTGATTTGAAGCGAAATGCTGCAGCACTCGTTCCCGCGAACATTAGACTGACATGAAAACATCCTCACATATGAAGACACAACATTACTGTGCATGTGGGGGACACCCATTAACCTCCATTTGATACTGCATTGTGTCTTTACAACACAATGCAGTATCAGAGACGAGCCTTTATTAGTCCCTCAACAGGGAGATTTGCTGCGTTGCAGCAGCAAAGATGGCAATCGAACAACAGCCATTAGAAGAAATAAACAAGGAAGGAAAAAAGGGAAATAAAAAAAAATACAAATAGATCTGTCTACTGGTATCTATCTATCTATCTATCTATCTACAGTGAGCAGAATCTAAACAGTGTAACGGTTGCAGATAAGTCATTGAATTGCACGGGTAGAAATGTATTGCACAGTAAAAAGTTGATTATGTTTGTTTGTTTTAAGGAGGTAATGCACATTAAATAACATGCAACATCCAACATATGAATCAATTAGATTGAGCTATTTCCTCATTATGTTGTATAGTCAACTGGCTAAAGGGTAATGGCTGGGTAATTTAATTTGTTCATGTGTGTAGGCTATTTTCTCAGCAGACGATTTGACTTTTCATAGTTGGGAAAGTCTTTGATTTTGACAAAGGGCCCCTCTTCAAACCTCAGTATCTGTTCATAAACAGGACTTTGCTGAGCTTTCACTGTACATTTTGTTGTGTCACATACCAGGAACCAAATGACACAGAGTGAACACAAAAAATATTCCTGATATAACACCTATGTGCATTGTCCAATGTTAAACCTCTATGATGATGCAGTTTGTTGTGAGGTTCCATGTTTCATTCTGTTTGAGTTATGTTGCTATAATTCAACGTGTTATGCTGAAAATGATGTTGATGTATGGTGTTTTAAATCCTCAAGAGTTGTACAAGCACACAGGCAACTGGACTTACTTGTGTTTCTTGAAAAAAAAATACAAGTAAGTCCAGTTGCCTGTGTGTACTTGTGCTACTCCTGAAGTTACCATGACTGAGAATCTTCAAAGAGGTGTTTTACAATCTGTGAACAACCTGCCCAGTGCTGGTACAGAGACAGAAATAACTACTGGACACAGTCTAGTTTTGCTGCAAGCCACATTCCAGACAGAATAATAAAGCCTGAACTGAACAGAGGTCCTGCACGAGCACCTGGATAATTTGCAAGAAATAAATGGATGGGGAATGTGCTTGGTTGATTAAGTCCCTGCCCTTTGTACACCCCCTCCCCCGTCGCTACTACCGATTGGATGGTTTAGTGAAGACGATCAAACTTATTTTAGAGTAAGTAAAAGTCGTAACAAGGTTTCCGTAGGTGAACCTGCGGGAGGATCGTTAAAATCACCTCGGTGGACCACGGCAGCCCGACCAACCTCCGGGCGCTCAGGGACTCGCACACAGGCCACTGCGCCTGCGCGTCTCCCGAGGCAGGGGGCAAACGAGTAACTTGTGTTTATTCAGTAAAAGAGTTTTGAATGAAGCGAGCCGCTCCAGACAGAAAGAGCTGGTGGTGGGTGGAGTTTTCTGTCACCTGGTCTACTCAGTATGTGCACTGTGCTGCAGGGTTTACTGTGCAAAGTTTAAGGTCCAGGTGTTCAGTCAAAGCACCAGCACCAGCACCAGCAGCCACTTCAAGCGATAAAACAATGCCACACTGGACTGAGATGACGAAAGATGTAAGTGTTTACATTATTGAGTGGTATTTTCCTTTGTTCTCCCCTTCTGGGATCAGTGTGTGTATAACCGGCTTCTACAACTCGTTGAACTCGTTAAGCTTCCCTTGTTTCACTATTCCTACCTGACAGCTAAATAAAGGAAGTCATTTAAAGCAGTAAGGGATTATCCCCTCACAAAACCAGTGGTTTAAATATGAGCACTAGGGGGCGCTGTAGCCCGTTTCAGCGGCTCATGGTTGTGGGTGTCCCCGGCTCTTTCATGGCCGCCCGGTTGACTGTAGTGTGTCGGTGTGACAGGAGCTGGAGCGGCAGCTTGCACCCAGCCGGTGGTCGCACAGGATGTCTGCGGACGACGTGGTCAAGGCTCACGTCAAGGCTGTGACGGAAGGTCGGTGTGTTGTTTGACATTAGAGGCTAATTCACCAAAAATACACAGGGAAACAAGCCGCGGGAGATATTTACAGCAATGTAGGAGCAAACACAGGTGTCGTGTCGAATGTTGTATCCCTGTGAGGATGTGTATCTCTGCTGAATATATATGTCGCCCCATTAGGACACTGGAGGCTGTGAAACATATAACCCAGGCTACTTGTATTCGCTATTATGTATGTAATATACAATTTGGACTGTGACGATATGCCTTTAATGTTTAAGCTAATTTAAAAATGACAGATTGACTTTGTGAAGATTTCTATAACAACTTCATCTTTTGTTTTATTTTTTAAGAAATAGCAGAATACAAGCTCGTACACCTGTACATATAGTCCACACAGAGCGACATATTTGGGTTCATGTTGAATTTAGTGAGCATACTGTGCCAGCTTTTGTTGGCAACTTCAAAGGAGAAACTGGAAACAGCCAAAATGTGTTTCCTCTTCCTTTAGCAAATGAAAGAAGTCATCAGTTGTTATACCATCGTCATGCTAGATGTAAATTTATATAAAAAATGTAATACATTCAGTAGTTTTGGAAGGTATCTTAAGTCCTTATTAGAGATCTATGACTGCGGGGAGATGTCTGAGAGATGCAACATACAACAAAGCTCCCCAGCCAGAATTTTATCAGGGATGTTTCTGTTCATTATCAGTCAGCACCTAACAGTAAGCAACTAATGGAAAAGTGTTTCTGGATAAAACAAAGGCATAAAAAATGCTGAGGTGAATATAATAACTAACTAGAATGACATTCAGTTGAGCACATATCTCTGCCAAGTTCATAATCCTACATATGATTGTCTAGTTCTTGAAATAGTAAAAAATAATAAAGATAAAATCGTTCTAGTAGAAATATAAAAGCATATAGAATATAAAAAGTCTGATTACCTGAATGATTATTTTTCTTAAAACATAGATAAAGAAAAAAATTCAGCATCTGGGACTTATTCTGCATCCTCACAAAAATTTTAAATGAGGTCTTCTCACGCCTCATCCCTCCAGCAAGTTTGTTGAGAATCACTCTAGTAGTTTGTTTGTAATCCTGGCAACAAATATACAAAAAAACAATAACCTTATTGGCAGAGGTAAAAAACAAAAAAACTTGAATCACATTGGTGGAAAGATCATTCTTAAATCCACTGTTACTCACAATGATTTGCAACATTGCCTCCAATAATCTAAAACGCCCAGAAGTATAAAAAGTGAGTATAGAGTATAGACAATGTAGCAAAAGACAAATATGTACATAGTCTCATTGTACATATGTTGATAATGTTGTGCTTTGATACCACGTGGTGTTCAGGTACACAGCGAGCCCGTGGTCTGGCTCAAACTTTACTCAACGTGCCATACGGGGAGGGAGATGGAGAGAAACTGGACGTCTACATACCCAAAACCAACTCTTTGGGTAGGGACAGGGGTGGCTGTCATGACACGGAAACCTCACTCCATCATCTTCAAGTATTCAGAAGTTAATGTCAAGCATGAGAACTAACAGGTGTCATTCCCTCTGTTCCAGATGTCCCTCTTGTTATTTACATACATGGCGGCTATTGGCAGTTTCTCAGGTACAGTGTTCCACTTTCAGAAACCTCTGACTGTAACATAGATGTGTCACTAACCCTTTGTCATGCTGATGTTTTGTGCACAGTAAGGAGGAGTCAGGATTCATGGCTGTTCCACTCGTCGATAAAGGTGTGGTGGTGGTTGCCGTTGGCTACGACATCGCCCCCAAAGGTAGAATCTTTTCATTTCTGATAAAGTTTGTTTCTGTTCTCAGGGAAAGACGGAATATTTAAGGAGGATAAACTGATAATGTCAACTCTCTGCCTGTGGCCTTACTTTTCCTTTTCAGGTAACATGGACCTGATGGTGTCTCAAGTACGCAAGAGTGTTGTGTCTGTCATTCAGCAGTACTCTCACATCAGGTACCTTTGCTGGTTTTCCCCTGTTACCATCACCCAGTTTGAATTAATATTGTTTTAATGCATGTTATTATGCAATTTGTTATATCCCTTCTTCTTTCATTCACACAGAGCCAAAATGTCACCATTTCCATCATAAATCCTCTGTGTTGCAGTTTGTGTTTCATGAAATCTCTGATCTGATCTGTCTCAGTGGTCTGTACCTGTGTGGACACTCTGCTGGGGCTCACCTGGCTGCAATGGTCCTCTCCACTGACTGGTCACAGTACAGCATCACCCCTCAGATCAAAGGTGAGTACGACCAGGTGAACTGGGATGAGTGACACATACGCTAGACAATGCTTGACCTTATTATAATTAGCAGCACAATTAAATGGAAGGAAACAGAAATACAAGATTGAGACACATGCTGCATTATGAATTTACTGTTTTTAACTGTTTTCATAATTATCTTCCAGGGGCTTTCTTGGTCAGTGGCATCTACGACCTCCTGCCCATCCTGTCCACCTACGTCAACGAGCCTCTGAAGATGACAGAGTATGTAGATGGCAACGTTTAGTGCAATAACGTGTACTAGTGCACAGTGCCTGATCTAAACTTGCCTGTTTGGAATGGGCTATTTGTCTGTTGTTGTGATTGACAATGTCACCAAAAGTGAATGAGTCCCAGTTGCTGCTGCAACAGAGCACTGGTCACCTGTTCATTTGTATATTAATTTTTAACGTATCTAGTCTCCACATTACACCAAATTCAACACTGCGCTTCCTTTGGTTTTAACCTCGGGAAGTCAAACACGTTGCCCCATGTGATGTCACTGATTTTACCAGACCTCTGTATCCTGCTCTTCATGGTGGCATGCAGCTCAGTGCTAGATTAGCCACTGCTAGCATAACACTCTCAATTCTCTGACTGAACTGTCAGCTGTCGAGTTGCATTGTGGGAAATGTAGGGACTAGGCTTTGACAAGGAAGAGGAATGTGTGAAAAGTTTATATCTGCGTTTCTGCTCCATTGGTTTTGATACTTGTTTTATAGCCATCTTGAGTGTGACAATGCTACATTGGTGCAAGGGTATAATCTGATTACTGACCAACTACACTAGGGTTTTACAGTAATCAGACTTTAACAACGCATCATGCCCTTTCCTACTTACCCAGATTACTCTTAGTAATCCAGAGTTTGTCAACCTGACACATGGTGCCATATATATTGAAAAATATTAAGCAAGTTAATCACGTCAATAGGCTGTGATTAATCATGATTAATCATACAATTAAAATACTACTATTTACAAGTACGGTGTTTGAATAAAGAAATGTATAACAAACTGGTTAGGGCTTTTTTAAACTTTATTTTACATCTCAGCCAATTAGAATATCTTAATTCAATGAGCAACCACACCCATAAAATGCAAACTTAATTAGCAGACAACCACATCAAGTACAAAAATAACTGCTTGCCTGTAAATAATTTGTAAAATGACATTTTACCCACATGAATTTTACATTGAGTAGGCTTAAGGTTTAAAAAGAAAATGAATGCCATGGTGTCTTTGAAGAGACAAAGTAAACAGTCCCTTTTCAAACTCTACAATGAATAACATTACTTGATACTTGTGAACTTGTGTCAAATGACTCCAGTCATGAAGTCTTCCTTTTCTTTTAACCTGCTCATCACGGGCACCTGTGTGTAGTAAATACGCCTCTGAAATCGGGCTCTACTCTATTACTGCACAGAGGTTTAACTGATTAAAGTGCCTCATCATTAGACTGACTAAAAAGTCTCATGGAGTGCTTGGCATTGCCCACAACATCCATAATGAACTGCCAACTTAAATAGAAGACAAGCATATGAGAAACTTAACTTATGCTACAAAGTAAATATAAACAGCTTGTCTGTAAACTGTGAGGTAATAATTTCACCCAAATAAAGTCAACATTACATTGAGTGGGCTGAAAGCTGAATAATAAACTGAATGTCCTAAGTGTCTTAAAAGAAACAAAGTGAACAGTCATTTTCACACACTTAATTCAATAACTGTGGGTAAACATGTTATGTGTGACATGACTTCAGTCAACCAATTCATCGTCTACTTTTCTTTTAACCAGTTACTCAGGCAAACTAGCTTGTTGACATTTTTCAGATGACAAAGCTGACCTCTTCTTCTGTACAATGTGGCCTGCCAAAGAAAATAGTCTCTCACATGGCACTGTTGAGGCAGGTGTGGCCAAGTACTTTTGTGCAAGATGTGCCAGCCTACCATGGGCACCAGTGTGTGCTGACCACCACTGTAGTGGACATGTGTCTATGCTGACACTGGGCTCTGAACCTATACCTGTCCAGAGTTTTGTCATTGGAAAGTGACAAAGCTGCTCCACTTTCGTTGCCTTTTCACTTCCATAGAGTTTTTGTGACAATAGTTCCCCTCCAAGGCGTTTTGTAGGATGAGTCCCCTGAGGCGTTCTGGATAATGTCTCGAAGCCCCTTGTCTTCAACTATGTTGATGGGTCTGCAGTCTATTGCGACCCATTTAGCGATAGCGTTAGTTAGTGTAGCATCCCCGGCTGAATGATGGTCTGTTTCTTTAACTGATGGTTCACAATCCTTTATTTCCTCTCCATACATGCCGTGATATATGAACACACCGTAAGAACTAGGAGGAAAACAAAACAAATATGACTTCCTTATAAACTCCATATAATATTATCATAAGCATAACGACAAATTACTAGTTTGAATGATTCAGTTTGAGCATACTTTGCCCCACATTGTAAATTTAACAAACACACACACACGTGTCCTTACACTTCTTACAAAGATGTTTAGAATTAAGCCTATAATAATAACAACAATAAGCGAAATAATCACAAACCTTGTGCCTTTCTCAGCCAGGTGCTAAACTAATAATGGGAATACTTTTTTATTGATTAATCGCAAGCGTTAACGTTAACAGCCTTAATATATATATATCTATAGATATATATATATATATACAAATTTCTTTGTTAGATACTTCTTTGTAGCAAGTGTAATGTGAATGTGAATATTTCTATACAAATATATATATATATATCTTTTCAGGAAAATAAATTTTGCTCATTTTAATTCATTTTTAAAAAACCTGAGAAATGTAACTGCTTAGTTATTGGAAAATTTCCGATCTAAAAATTGGATCATACTCCAGATAAGTTTTAGAAACCCTGCAGCAATCCATAATTTATATGTGTGCACCCGTAAATGCCATGACAGTTATGTGGAAAGGATTGTGTGCAACTAGACTGTTTTGATTGTGTGTGTGTGTGTTACTGTATTTGTCCTCTGCTGGTCCGTCGTGCCAGTCAGTGTCTGACTCCTCTGTCCCCCGGGTGTCTCCTGTGTGCAGGGAGGTGGCGGTCAGGAACAGCCCCAGCAAGCTGGTCCCTCAGCTCCAACTCTCTTCCTCCAGTTGTCACATTGTTGTGGCCGTCGCTGAGAACGACTCGCCGGAGTTTCGCAAGCAATCAGAAGAATACTACAAAGTCAGTGCTGCTGGTAGAGAATATACTGGAGTATAAAGTGCCTTATTATTAAGGGCTGTTAATATTTTCACTACTGATAAATGGAATAATATATAATTAAGATAGATTATTTCTAGGATAGTAGAACAAACATTACATAGTCTTTATCACACATATTGTATCACACATATAGCCACATATTATTTTACTTCTTTGTCATTTTTAAACCCTAAATCCTTTTGTTGGAGTTATTTCCTTTTTTCACTGATACAAATTATTAAAGTCTCAGTTGAAGTTAAGGGTTCCTGCTGATCAACAAAGTGACATATTGTGTTTGATTTGTTGTTTAAATAAACATCAAGTTAGCATAATGGTATGTTTGATATATGTGTATGTATCTACTATTTCCTCACTTCTTCCTGTCATGACCTCTGTGACTTTCTGCCCTAAAGACTTTAGAGGCGTCAGGACTGAATGTGACCATGGAGGATGTGCCAAACACAGACCACTTCGATATCATTGAGCAGCTGGTAGATGGGGAGTATCACCTAACAAAGGTAAACAAGCACTCGACACCCAAATTATTTGACCTATAAGTCAATATGAATGTCAATGATGTTTTCCAGAATGTCTACTCTTTCACCCTCTGATCATTAACTGTATTATTTATGTAAGTTATACATGTACAGCCTTGAACAATAAGACATTTTCTGATACAAGAATATTATCCTGAAAACAAATTTTAGTCTTCAAAGATTTGTAATAGTCTGAGAACAACCAGATGTGTTTTAATTTCTTAATTCTTTCCAGCTTCTCTTGAAGATGATGGGAAAGAGCTGAGGTGTCTTTGATCCATCATCTAATATTAACATACCTCTGAATGAACACACACCCACCACCCACCAATAATATATAATAATATGCATTATTTCATTATCCCGCACTGTGGTAAATGTACAATCGATCCATTTTGAATGACTAAGACTAATACGGCACAGATTGTTTTGTACTTTGTTCACGGTAGTTACTGTGCTCAGAAAATGTCCTAAACCACATTAACACATAGTAAAGACATTGTGTGCCTCAAGCTGAACCACTTCAAGGACGGTGAATGTAGCCAATCATACAACTGATAAACCTGCTGGTAATCACTTGTAAACAGTGACAATCTGCACCACGACTTGAAGTCCTCAGAAAGGACAATCACAGCTTAATGACAAACCCTACAAAGCGAATGAAGCTTTTTACTGCAGCCTCCACAGTGATGATATGTTATGCAGGGACATTTAATGTGTCATCCACAAATGGTTAAATATTAGTAAAGAAAACTATATATTTGCACTTTTTATTTTACATTAATACAGTAGCAGAATACTGATGGCAAAACAGTTATATCTTTAAAAAAAATGTGAATAACTGATGCACATTGTTACATCCTGCCCTCATTCTAGCATCTTTATTAATTGATGCATCATTGTTTATACAATGTTCTGTTAATCATTACTGTAGATTACTGAGAATTATCACAATAAATGTTTTATTTGTGAAGTTATGTGTTGGCAGTTGTTTATGTATTTGATGCACTCTTTTTCTAATGTATAAACTAGTCACATGTTACATATCGTCTCCAAATATGCCACAGAACTGTTTCCTCTTATTATAGCTTCATTATCTTTATTTTAAAAAGCTGTGCGAGTCATACAAATGAAGACTGATGTTTAATGACTTTTTTGACAGATAAGACTTAGTGGAGATCATTGTTCATCACTGGAACCATTATTTCAGGTTTGTGTAATAATAAACAGCTGACTGAAACCATAGGGACCATTCACGGGTAGGGTGATAGGGTCATGGCCTTAGGGCTCGTTCCCTGTTCTTCTCAGAGAAAGTAAGATTGCCCTAAACATTTCTCTCAGTTATGAACTTAGTTAGTAGAAGTTCACTATTGGTTATAGAGTGGCTTTGCCTCTGCAATGCTAAAATAAGACAATCCTGTAATCATCCCATTCTGGGGAAAGTTTTGTTACAGCAACAAGTTAAATTAAATTCAATGTTATTTGTATTGCAACAAATCACAACATTCCTCATGCGCTATCTCAAGGCTCCTTAGATTGTTATTACAGAGACCCAACAGTTCCTACAATGAACAAAGACTTGGCGACTGTGGAAAGAAAAAACAGGAGAAGCCTCGAGCAGAACCAGATTCAGCGTGTGTGACCATCTGCTGCATTCAGCAATGGATGGTAAAAATAGAAACATCAGTAAAAGTAATACATATCTAATAATATAATGTGTGTGTGTGTGTGTGTAATGCATGCCATACATATTATACAGTGTGAGCAGAGTTTGTTTCAGGATTGCACTTAAGATATATTGAATTTGCACAGATGGAAAATGAGTATTACACAGTTAGATGAGTCAGAGCTTAGTCAGATATATATGATGCGTGCTGCTGCTGAGGTTCATTCTAATCAGGTTTAGCTTTTGACAGTGTGTATTTTCACTGTATATTCAGTAGCTTTAGCCAGCGACATCAGCTGATCGGGTCCACACAGCTCATGCAGTCCACAGTCTCCAGGCAGGAGGAGCTAACAGAGAGAAGCCGTCCATCAGTGGAGCCGAGCGGAGCAGAGGAGCCTCTCCACCAGGTGAGCACGAAGCCTCCACACGACACCAAGGGACGACCCGGATAAACTGTCACCTCAGCTAACAGCGTTAGCGCCGCTAGCATGTCAAAGGTTAGCGCTAGCAGGCTCGAGTTGCTAGCTGGTGTTAGCCGCACGGCTAACACCCCGAAACAGGAACCGGCGTGTTTGTATTTGTCGTTAATGTTTCGCTACCGGTCTTATTCACAAGTGTGTCGATGTTGAATGCTTTAACTTCGATAAGAGGGAAGTGGTGAGCAGTTGTCAGGTTTAAACTTGTTGTGTTTGTGAAGCAGCAGCCGGTCAAAGTTTGTTGGGTCCCTGCCTTCGTGGCTGTGGGTCACACACAGGGAGCAGCGGTACGAACTGTGGAATCAGAAAGACACCATTATTTACTTATATCTCAATGAGGTCAAGTTACTGCCATGGCCTTCGATTTCAGCCTAACTCATCCAGTTGAGAAACTTGAGCTGCTGTAATGGAGAGAACTAGGGAGGAGACTGGTTAAGACATAGACCAGTTCTTCATGTGGGAGAGAGACAGACGCAGGGCTGCTGGGACGTGGAGTTCTTAATGGGATGCGTGAGAAGAGGGACAGGGCCGGATGGGAACACCGTGTTCAGTTTGTTTGGTAAATTCTCTGCCCAGAGGAAAAAAAGGCGTGTAAAGTCACTGGTCAAAGCCTGAGGTGAGTTACTCAACTACCTGTCTGTGGGGTCCGTTCGTCCTCTGAGTTCGCTTGTGCTCGTGGTGAAGAAACAAGAAGTGGGCTGACTTATTGTTGTTATTCCAGTTGCACGCACACTGGAGATAAGAGGAGGGGGCTGAGATGTAGATCACTGATGTGGGACGGAGACACAGGGACGCGGAGTTCATTATGGGATGCGATCACAGGAGAGCGGCGCCATGGTCACAGCGAGTTCAGGGGAGAAGAGGCGAAGGAAGGGTGAATACTGACAGTCTTCATACAGTCAGCTACACAGACAAGGGGAGGGGGTGTATGGGCCAGGCTTTCAATAGTGACAATAAGGGCATTGTGTGTTTGACATGTGTGTTACATAGATTGCTTGTTAACTGGTGAGGCTGAACTTCCTGATGAAGAGGCAGAGGTGGGGGGAGGGAGAGAGAGTATGTGATGTCAGATTGTGTGTTCTACTTCATTAATACTAAATGACAACCGTCTGCGCCCACTCACATTTTAGAGCATTTCTTTCTCTGTCTTGATCCTTTTTTTTTTACTGATGCTGTTGTGACATTTATTTTTGCTGAACTGGGAAGATTGATCTGTGGTATAACATAAGCGCTCTGCCAAACCGAGACCTGCCTACATATTGCTTCAGCTCCACCATCAATGTGTAATTTATTTACTTCATTATTGCTCAAGATTAAGATTGCATTCATTATAGTACTGTCTTCATGTAACGTTATGTTGCAGCCATAAGTTTCAAGCAATCATGTGTAGTTGCTGAGGAAGTGGTTCACTTTTTGAGGGAAATAGTTCTTTTTTTTAAAACCATGGGCATAATTAAAGGCTTTTTGTGCTGCATTTTAGTTGGAGAATATCAATATAGTTTATTTAAATATCAATAAAACATAAGTAAAGTAAGTTCAGTAAATATTTAATATATAACGCTTCACTGTTTAGATTGCGTTTGTTACTTTCTGCATATAAAGAACAGTTTAAAATCCTGATGTCAGTATCAGGTTCGGTCTTTAGACTTGTTATTATTGTTGACTGATATTGATATTTTTGATTATGGTAAATGTTTTGGCCATATGGTCAATCCATATGTTTCATGTTAGTTTCTTTTTTACAACAAGAGAGGTCATGTTTGATGATGTGCTTTAACTATGTTTTAAAAATGATAAGTGGCTCACTACAGGTGAGCTCAACCTATGCCAACACCGGAACACAGTTACTGTACCAGTCGGTTGCCCTTGACGACACAAAGGTTGAGGGTTACCTTGGTGTTCTCATTCTCCCAAAACAAGCATGTCTCTCGTATTTCAGTGGGTAGGGCGTCTGGTGGCTTGTCATCCCAGCCCTATTACATAAACCTGAAGTATTTTGAAGAGCCTGTTTGTAACTCAAGTGAATGTAGACGACATCTCCTTTAAACACACCAAACCAAAGTTCACATGTTAGTATATTAGTGTGAGTTTGTGAATTTCTTCATCAAAATGTTGGATAATTTTCTTCCTACACTAATAACATGCAGTTCTAATATCTACAGACCATTTGTGTATCTAAGTAGGACAAATAATTTAGCATCAAAATCCAAATAGAGCAAGGTTAATTTATCATCCTGTGGAACTATGACGACCCAGCTTCCTACTCAGTTTGCATATTAAGAGGTTCTGCTTGAACATCACAACAAAGCTCTGTTGTGAAGAGAGAACAATAAACAAGAGCCTATTTTCAGGGATCTTACTTCTCCGTTGCTACTCTGGATTTCTGTCAGTTGGGTTTCAAAGAGAGAAATTGGAGTGTCTGCCTGCAGGGCTCCTCTTTTGTGTGCATTTCCTGTCCTGACAGTGGAGCCTGCACCTCAAACAAACTGACAGAGGAGCCCTGCAGGTAGAGGCCCCGTATGAGTGTGGAGCTGAAGAGGAAAATGAAAACCAGGAGAACCCAGCGGCTGTGTGGAACTGTTTAGTGTAGTGGGTAGAGAGTGTGAAAGGTAAATAGACAGTTAATAACCCAAATGCATATATTCTTGAAGGTTAGGGGTGTCTAGCTACCTAATGTTAAAGCTGCCTCTGCCTTTTTACATCACAACCTATGGTAAATGAACACCTAATAAAAAGAAAGCATGCTCTTTAAAAAGGTGCCATGACACCAGGGACAGTGTGAACACGCTGTCTCTGGGGGCCTCAGGTCTCTTTATCCTGCACTGTCTGCGTGCCTGTCATTCAGGGTGCACATGAGAATCACAACCAACTTAAAGCAACACTATGTACAGTAACCCTTATTGAGCAACAGCGCCCTCTGCAGCCACACAGTGATTAATTCTGTTGGGCTCTATGTCCAGAGTGATAAAATCGTTTTCATGTGGAGAAAAATCAAAGCCAATCAATGTGTTGAGCTCTGACTGTAGTCCAACTCACTGAACTGAAATACAACTGAAGGGTGGATATTACCCATGATCCCCAGCTTCCCGAACCAGAAGAGCTGTTGCTGTAACAAATACACCAACTCTGAATATTTTAAAAGCTTCCTCACTGAATATCGGCAATAAACGCTGGTTTTGAAGTCTTTTTTAACTTAGCTGTTTTTTAAATGAATTAAATGAGATGCAGTTATCTCTCTCCCTTAAAACCAAATCCATGCCTTTTTCCTGATCTTTTTCTCCCTTGTTTTTTCTGGATCCAGGCCATGATAGTCATCAGCCCAAGTCTACGCCTGATGTTGAGAATGAAGACAACTCTTCCATGACCTCCTTCGGTGTTGCCGTCCGAGGCCTCCCTCTGGCCTTGGCGTCCATGACACAAGCTGCCACCTCAGACTCACGCTTTCACCCAAAATGGCGGGCGATCACTGTGGCGACCCTGCTGGGATTAGTGCTCATATTCTATCTGCACCTGACAGTAGGGGACAGAGACACTCCTACCAGAGGTTACTATCGCAACAGGGCTCACAGTTTGGAACTGTACCGAGAGGGTCAGGATGACATCTTCAGGGACGCTAACAGACAAACTGGCCGTAGCCTCGCTGGCCGTCAGAAAAGGGAAAAGCCTTACAATGACACTTATCCGTTAAGTCCACCCGAGAAGACAAGGAAAGGCATCCGTTACCGCATAGGTGTGATCGCAGACCTGGACACAGCATCGCGTAGCTCTAAGGCTCAGACGTGGTTCAGCTACATGAAAAGAGGATATCTGACAGTTTCAGAGAGCGCAAACAGACTGCAGGTGGAGTGGGACACTGAGACCATCACCCTGGAGAGTCATCTGGCTGAGAAAGGGCGAGGTATTATGGTCTTGCAAATGATATGTTATATTCTGGGTATATGTTTATGTGTTCAAATCAATGTGTGAGTAATCTAATTCCATTTTACTATATACTAATCCTGCTACAGGAATGGAGCTGTCAGAGCTTGTGGCGTTTAACGGGCATCTGTACACTGTAGATGACCGTACAGGTGTGGTGTACAGGATCGAGGGAAACCAGGCTATTCCCTGGGTAATATTAACTGACGGCGATGGGTCAGTGTCCAAAGGTCAGTTTCAAGTTGACATCTAGAGTATTGCTTTTCTTCAGCAGAATACATTTGGTACACAGCTTACAACTGAAAGACAAGCAAGTTAAGCTTTCTTTAACTGGGAAAAATATAGTTGGCACTAAATAACTTAAAAATGTTGAGGGTAATTTCTGGGGTGATTCCCATGCCTCCTCACAGATCTTTACTTTTCCTGTGTGCAGGGTTCAAGGCAGAATGGCTGGCAGTGAAGGACGAGCACCTGTACGTTGGTGGCCTGGGGAAGGAGTGGACCACGACCTCTGGAGAAGTTGTCAACAACAACCCAGAGTGGGTGAAAGTTGTTGGCTACCATGGCGACGTGGAGCATGAGAATTGGGTACCACGCTACAATGCCCTGCGGAGTTCAGCAGGGATCCAACCACCAGGTGCTGACATATTGTTTTGGTTTCCTCTTCATAGTCCCATCTATCCTAGTATTGAAAGACCAATTCACTAATGGTTGGGAACCTTTCAGTCCATTTTATATTTCCAAGTAATGCATGATGTAATGCAGAGTGACAAAAAAAAGTGGGCAGTTTTGTTCTACTTTAAGAGAAAAAATATCATCCAGTTGATTTAATGCTATCTCGATATCGGCGACAACCTGTCTGGTTGTTAACAAAAATGCCATATCGTATAGAACCCATCTTATTTTAAATACACTATCTATAGTTTTTAGCAAGTTCTCTTTAAACAAATTGAAAGCTGAGAGAAATTAAAAGCTTTCAATTACACACAATCAGCTCTTATTCATTCTGTTGCTTCTCACTTCTACAGGCTACCTTATCCACGAATCAGCATCGTGGAGCGAGCGTCTCCAGCGCTGGTTCTTTCTCCCTCGCCGTGCCAGCCACGAGCACTACGAAGAGATCGCAGACGAGCGGCGTGCCACCAACCTCCTGCTGTCATGCCCTGCAGACTTCGGATACATAAGCGTACGGCACGTTGGACCGCTCAACCCCACCCATGGCTTCTCCTCCTTTAAATTTGTTCCAGACACGGACGATCAGATCATTCTGGCCCTAAAGTCAGAGGAGGATGCGGGCAGGATCGCCACCTACATCATTGCGCTCACACTTGATGGTCGTGTGCTGATGCCCGAGACAAAAATCGGGGATGTGAAGTATGAAGGGCTTGAGTTTATTTGAAAGCGACAGGGCTGAAGGTGCACATGTTCCTGTAGGCAAACTCTGCAGAGGTCCTTCATGTCTCAGATGTTAAAGAACTGAACTATTTATATGCAACACTGTTGTTTTAAGTTTTAAGTATACATTCTCATCTCGGTTCTACTGTGCAATACCTTATGACACAAACGTTTATATTTCATAATTATATTACATGATGACTGAGAGGTGCAACAGAAGATAGAAGTGCAGGAGAAAGCCACACAGCCAGGGGAGAATAAATAAGCTGCAGACCTGTATGTGACTGATGTTAGACAGCGGCGACTGTCAGCACACACCAGTCACCACCAAATAAGTTTTTAAACTAATTTAAGTCAGTGCAGGTAAAATTATGGAAGCCTATTTCTGCCACTTAGTTGAAAAAAATCATATACATCATTATAATGAGAAACATTCTCAATATAATGACTTACTATCTCAAAATAACAAGTTCATATCTCAAATTAATGAGAAATCCCATGATTTCACCTTACTATTTTATATTTTCTACTTTTTAATCTCATTTGATTTTGCATCTTATTTTGTTTCACTGGTGGATATTGGCTTCCTTATAAAATAAGAGTCTCAACATTGTGTTCCGCAGGACTCACACATATTCGATGTGTTAATGCTTGACGGTGGGTTTGCCCAATAATTTTGTGCTGTCGCGATTATCTTAACAACAATCAAAATTTCATTCTTGAGACACACAACATAGTTAGCTTTTACGCTAACATGCTATGCTAGTTATCAATACAATGCAAAAGAGAAGTGGGAAATAAAATCCACAACCAGATGAACGTACACCAGGGTCACCAGCTGCCTCTGCCTCCTCTTTGAATTAACATTAACATACGAACAGTATTAAAGTGATTTGATTGGCTGGTGCCTTCACGGCCACATACAATGTTTAGAGCTACAAAACCACACACAACACGATAAACGTAGCAACAAAACCACAAGGCAGATCGCCAACGAGTGCCCCACCCACAGCATTTCCATTAAATATTTCAACACATACTTGTGAGTCCTGCATTAAACCTCCTGGTTTGATGAGACACTTCTGACATAGATATACACCAGGTCAATGTGGACCTCCTCCACTGCAGCTGAACTCTGCTGGTGGTTAAACACTCAGGGGAACAAGGTGAAACAGCATGTTCCAAAACAAATAGAAATGAATGTCCTTGAATGACTTGAAATATTGAGCTTATTTGTTGCTTTTGCATTTTACTTTGACCTTTTAAGACACTGACGTTTCTCTTATTAATTTTGTATTGATTTATATATCAATGGGTACAGCCATTATCAGTCATTATAGCAACCTCTGCTCTGTTAAACATGATAAATTATTCTGGGCAGGTCCTGCTCAACGGTTCACTCACATTTTAATAAACTGAATACTATCAGCTTTTTAAGCCAGTAGACTGAAAAACCAGCGACTTTATACAAAGATAAACAGTTAATATATTCATTTTGTATCATCTGAAAATACATATTAAAATGTCTTTTCTTTAAGCGACTTGTTATGTTTGTGTGTACCACCTACAGACACCTGTTTGATTTACAGTGCAAACTGTTTATAGTGATCAACTTCTTATATGGGTCAAAAAGCTAGGGACACCTCATTCTTGTACAAATTCCTTCAAAAATAATTTGATTAATTTTGATTTGGGGCCTTTTCAAACATGACACATGGAAAAATTCCCTTTAAACTGTTGTCACAGGTTCTTTTCTAACTTATTCAGGGTTTTGTGCTGCTCCTTCCTGCTTGTTTTTAATTTATTCGTGCACTCTAGTGGAAAATTGCTCAGGGCCTTCTTGTCCTTCAGAGGAGGCAAAACAAATCTAGATTTTAAATGTTACATTTAATCTCACTTAATAGTTAACAAAGGGTTAATGTCCTAAAACCCAAACAGATCAGATTGTTCTTTGTCTAAATAGAGAAAGAGTTATTTGAGCCTATGACTAGGACAGAAGGTATGAAACGAGGTGAATTGATGTGAATACAGCTGTAATACTGGTGCAAACAACCCTCTGTTTGCATTTTGGGACTTTTACAGTCTGTTATTAATGTCTTTGCTCAGCAGCAGCAGGTTACATGTGTTCAGTAAATAGTGTAATGTTTTCACCATGACCATTCAGACAGTAATTATATTTATGTAATACATATTAAAATTACATTGAAGTCTGTGTAGCAAATTGAGAAAACAAAAAAACTGATAATTTTACCTAATAAGAAGTGAACACTATACACAGTTTAAGAATGAAAACATTGTAAACACACCATATGCTATTAACATTTTTATTATTTTCAGTTAAATCACTATACTTTTTTATATTTTCATGGCTACAAAAATCATTCATTTTGCATTCCACTTTTAATCATACAAGAGTTTGTAAGACAAATTGAACTTAGTGATTATTCGCACAACAGTTTGATCTCAACAGTTCAAACCTGAGTAAAATATGGGTGAGTGGCTTTGTTCACAGGCTTGTTGCCATGGTGAGGATGTCTTGAGAAAGACCAGCCACTTTAACGGGTTTGAAGGAGCCCAGTTTAGTGTAGAAGTCGAGCATCCTCCGATCGCTGTGCCTCAACTCACAGAACGCTCCTCTGGAACCTGAGAGGGAAAACAAGATGGTGTTTGAGATTTTATCTTTTTTGGATGAAACGTAAAGAAAAAAAGGTTCAAACTATCCAAAAACGAGTCGCATGGATTGTTTTAAGATGTGTAAAAATAACAGGAGCTTCAGCTTTACACTGGATCAGTATTACAGTTACAGCAGTTATTACTTTCTTTGACTGGATCAACACCGACACATCTACACATGCAGGGTATACACAGATATTACATTGACAAATAAAAAAGGCACATATTATCTGCATAGACTGTGTGTGTATATATATATATATATATATATATATATATCATCTACTGTTGGCAGGCGTACAACTGTTATGCAGCCTATTAAACTTGTAGATGAGGCACATCTCAGAATAGTCACAGGCATTGTGCACAGGCTGGACCTACCAGTGCTCCTGATGGAGGACAATAGCTGACCAATCATACGCTTGGCTGGAGAGGGGTCAGTGACCCGAGACAGCATTTGCACAGTGATCAAGGATGGGAATTCCTCAAACACTGAGTCACTTGTTGCCCTCTAGAGATGAGATATAACATACGATGAAATAAGATTGCATTTTTTCCGTTGGCTCATGTTCTGAATTCTGATTCTTGCACATTAGCTCACCTGAATCTTGGCTGCAGCTGATTTGGCATCAGTGAGTGCCAGTGCGTAACCGCACATGCCGATCTCATCCTCCAGGACGAGAGCACACTGAGGGGAAGGAGAGATGTCACCTGTTGACAAGCTGCCGTGAGGCAGAGCAGGGGTTAAGATGGTATTAATACATCAATTCTCAGGATAGTCATCAATTAGAGTAATTGATTATTTCTAACCTATCACAGATAAGTGGTGGCTGTGTCATCGGGGGAACTTTGCCCTCTCCTGCTTTCTGCATCTCTCTGAAAATCCTCTGCACCTCAACCTAAGACAGGAAACAAAACTATGCAATATAACTGCGGAATTTAAACCAAAATGCATCAGGACGTCTGAGGATCTGCCTTCTTTACCTTGTCCTCAGGGCTGTATGGTCGTATGCAGTATACTGCCGTCATGGGAGGATGTCTGAACAGGTCCCTGTTACCGTGTCCGGGCAGCATTCTCTGTCAGTGCAAGTGTACAGTATGTACATATTTATGAAGAAAAACATTCTGAATTCTCAGATAATAATATTTACTAGTTGTATTGACCCATTGACAATTATCATGGTTTATTTAATGGGAAAATGGCATATTTAGTTTGAATAATGAATTAATCTGTTTTGATTCTGTTTGATTACCTGGAACTCTCCAGAGAGTCCTCCTCTGAAGTCCCAGGGTTCAGGGTCTTCATTCAGAAGCTGGGCGGAGGGTCGCCCCCGTCCTCCTATGGAAAACAGAAACAACACTTTTCATTTTGGTATAATCACATTTGGAAGTCAAAGACCATTCCTGCCTGAGTACAGTTTCTGCCTGCAGCACAAAGTGGGACACATGCATGGGACATTTACGTGTTCTGGGTTCACAAGGGAATCCTGATGAGAGGAATGTTTCTTGTGATAGACATTGTTTTTTATAGGAGTGGCAACATATTTCATATATATGATATAAACAAGTTATTAGAGACCTAATAAATGTGGCAGATGCTTTCAGGCTTCCACTGATCTCTGAAGATTCTCCTGAAACTTCTTAGGTTGTATGCAAGAACACATGTCTGTTTTTTCTCCCAACCCCTCCAGTAAAATGTTGCAAAATGTCTGTGAGCCCATGTGAGAATGCAAGAGGAACATGCAAAACTTAAAAAAAGATAAGTGGAGCCACACATGTAGAAGACAACGCTGGTGTCGATAAAAACATTTGATTTTTAACGATTTGTCCGTTATGTTCTGTTTCCTGCATGCTCTGAAAATGGCTTTAGATCACTGATTAAATCAACACTTCAACAGCTCAGTATCTTTCTTCTGCACCATGGAATGTAGATGAGGACAGATTTGATCCTCTTGTCTTGAATACATCCTCTTGAATACTTTATACTGTACCTACAGGAGCTTTTTCTCTGATGTACTGTATTTACCAGCCTGTGTAGTTTGATCATCATTAGAAGACTTTCATTTTCTCACCCAGTGTTTTCACATAGGCTCGGGCCAGGCCGACTCCACTCTTAATGTCACAGATGTAGTTGTAGAGGTCGTACAGAATGCTGCGGTTGGGGGCGTTTGACAGGCGGTTAAACATCTGCACCACCGCTTCACACATGTCATCAAACTGCTGCGCTCGTGAGCACCACTCCGCTGTCTGGAAAACACCGGGAGTTGTGTGAAAAAGCATGTGCAACCCATCATTTGCATTTTAAAGAATACTGCAGAAACACACAGCATTACCTGGTCTGTCTCTGCAGTAGCAGCGCGGCTATTGTTCGTGAGCCAGTCCAGCTGCTGGAGCATGGTCCTGGCTGTGCTCCCGTGCTCATACGGCAGGTAGAAGAGGTCTGACAGCAGCTTCAGGTCGTCCAGGGTCAGAGGTTCTGCTGTGTACAGCGGGTTCTCTCCAGGTCCAGGAACATAGGAGCTGTCTCCCTTGTCAGTCTGCACAGGCTCATCTGTTGAGTCCTTCAGACGAGCTGGAGGACAACACAGGCCTGGATGAATGTGAAGGGAACCAAAACACTTCCATCTATTGTGATATAATCAATGTTAGGGAAGTTTTCTGGAAGCTGGTGAAAGGAGAACTCAGGCAGCAGCTGATGTCTGATGCAGAAGGGTTTAATGTAGACTTGATGCATCAAGGAGATCAGAAGGTGGAACAATATACAAACGCTCAGAGTAACTGTCACCCCCAAGTCTGAAGATGTCTCCCACAGCATCCCCGTATACATCTTCCTCTACTTGCGTCACCCATTATAACCGCATATCCATGAATGTCTAGAATTGCTGTCACTCTCTATGTTACATATAGGTGCATCCTATTGGAAGTCTAAATATGCATTACTAAATCACATTGTCTCCTTACGTCATGCTACTGGTGAAATACGCAAAAGAGTTAAAGTTGTTGAGAGTTGAAGTTGGTGCCTCTCTGTCTGGAGCATCTGAGCTAGATAAGAAAGTCCATCAACGTAGACACTACAATGTACTGTTGGTTGGCCCTTTATCTTTAACCTGACCTTGGGTCCTGCTTAGAGAGAGAAGGGAGTATCTGTGGAATTTAGACAGGCATACACAGTAATGTGTGAGGATGGTCAAAAATTCCTCAACAATCGTAACAACACATTTAACTGTCTAACGTTTACTGAGACGTGTTCTGTCATGAGACTCTACCTCCAGGTTGATCCGTGCTCAGGAACTCCTGCAGCCAGTCAGTGAGGGCCAGGGTCAGGGCTTTGTGGGGGCTGTAGCAGGGGTCCTGCTCCTCATCGCCTGCTGATGAAGATCAGGGACAGTGAGACACTGCACAGGCTTGTTTTTTTAGGTTTGTACTTCATGTCAAACTTTCACACTGACCCATTTCCACATCCCTGGGTCCTTCAACAGCAGTTGCTTTGCACCATGTCGCCAAAGTGTGGATAGCCACAAAGTTTGGGTAGAACTCGCAGTTAGGATTGGTGAGCACTCCTCTCAGTTTGGGAATCAGCTCAGTGGGTCGGTCCTTTTCACAGAGGACAACATTTAATGAATGTGTTAGGAAACTGATCCAGGGGCTGGACCAGGGCACATTATTATAAGACCATCTTTTACTAATGCCAGTGTTGACAGGCATATATTTACCTTAAAGGGCCCAAGGAAAAGTCTTTGGGGATCGTAATCGTTTGCGTGTATGTTGTCCCAGATGACTGGCGCCCTCTTCAGGACTGAAGACACCTCTTCTATGGACTCAACTGAGATTTTGTGAGACACCACTTTAGGACCTAAATAATAAAAAGAAGGGGCATTAATAAAAGTCTGCTAATGAAATATACATTTTAAAATCTATAACAGTGATTGCACCTGTCAGGCTGTGATTCAGTGTGAGCTTACCAGTCCACAGTATGTCCACACCAGGCAGCAGCTTCTCTCCCACAGTTTGCAGATAAGACGACTGGGACACGTTGGGCGTGCAGAATCTTGCACAGTAATCTGGGGATACACAACAGAATATTCAATAAAGGAACTGACAAAAATGTTACTTAAAGTGACAAACATGTTTAACACTGTTACCTCCACCAAGCAGGATTACAAAAAAATGTAAGTGGGACTACACAGGAGCACTGGTTTGATACAAGTATAAGAGTACGAAAACAAAGATAATTATTATTAATATGATCCAGTCTGTTTTCCTGTATGCATGTAAATAAGTATAGAAGTGCATGGGTGGATATGGAGATATGTATAGCTTTATTTATTTATTTTTTCAACAGCTATTTTACTTGCTCTTGTATAAAAGCAGGGAAAATGACAATGTATAAAAGAAAAGATTGATGTGATAGACAAGTGAAATGTGGAATGTAAAAATGGATTTTAAACTGACTGAATCTAATGTATTCATGTTCCCTTCAGTGTCGTTTTTATGCAGCGCCACTCTCTGACCTGTCGGACAGAAGAGGAAGGTGTCGGGTTCCCCCAGGTGTTGGTACACCTCATTAGTGACAGCCACCTGAGCGTGGGCGAAGGAGCTGAACGCCTTTTTATCGGCCGGACACATCTCAGTCTCAATGTCGTCAAACAGCAAAGAGAACGACCTGCAGCCAAACTCCTTCACCTGCCGAAATACAAAAAAAAAAAAAAACATACTTGATGATCCTCAATAATTTAATTAAATTCTTAAACAAACAGGGTCAGCTAGAGTCTAAATATTAGCTTCACCTGCTGGATTTGTTTCTTTGCTTGTGCACAAAGTTTTCTCAGAAGGGTCATTCCACTGGGAATTAAACCCATTACCTTCAGCGGTGTCAGGGCCATCAGATGCCTGTTGACCTACTTGCTGCACACGAGATGTTTCTATTTTACTGCTGCCTGTTTCATACAAAGTAATGTGGTGTTGAAACAAACCCTCAGAGAGCCATAAAACTTAATACAGCTGAGATTAAATTATCTCTCGTGCTCCACCCTTCATCTCTCCGCATACAAAGTCCTACCTGATTTAATTTCCTCTTCAGGGCAGCGACCTCTTTGGGGCTGGAAAAAGTAATATCCAGACCTGGAGAGATTGCGTAGATGAAATCGACGCCGTGCTGCTTCGCTGCTGAAATCAAGGCCACGAGTTGTTCTGGGGAAAAGAACAAAACATGTTGAGGAAGTTGATGAACAAGTTCAAGGGTTTGGATTAATGAGCATTAAATGGCTCCCAGCTCACATGGTCCTCTGTAGGAAACTTCAGCTTAATGCTTTGTGCAGTGTCCAAACAAGACAGCCATAACAGGACAAGAAATCTTAGAAGGTCCCGTACAAGGTGGTGACGTTAATGTGGTTCATTCACTTTCATAACGACAAGGGTGGGGCAATTTCATTTGTCAAAATCCGGCATTATTGGTTGGGGAATTTTGGCAGACTCCAAGAAAAATCCAAGAGCAGAAGAAAAAAAATCCAAGAGCAGAGGAGAAATCCCAGAGCAGATGTTTCAGATGTGCACAGGAGCAGCGTGAGCACGAGGAGAAGAGCTCAAGCAGGAAATCTGTCTGAGCAACAAAATATCTGAGTACAAGCGCACAGTGTGAGCACAAGCAGAGCAAATCAAAGCCCAAGCAGGGGATTTTCAGTGCGCGTAAATGGTTTTGAACATCAAATCAATATGTCCAGCTCTCAAAGACCATATATATTTATTATAATATTATTATACACATATTTCTCTGGGTACTCCGACTCTAAATTGACTTTAGTTCAGCCTTCAGACCACTTTCGTCAAAATTAATTTCTCTTCAGTGATTGCAACAGTTATATTTGGCAGTTTGCCTCTGTTCTGGGACATCCCTGCCCTTCAATGTGCATAGGTCCAGTATAGATAAAGGATGGATGGATGATTTGCCCAAAGTCCGCTGATAGCATCTGCACTTAAGAGTCATCAGAGACATGATAGTTTTAATAGGTCAAACTTCAAGTCATCTTCACTGCCCCTTCAGTCTGTAACAGTACTGAAGGGGCATCTAATCAACCAACAGAGACAGCTCACTCTGAGCTATTAAAACAGTCTCTGAGCAGATACTGAAGACAAAATGTGAACACTCCTATGTGTCTTTTAATTTGTTGTTTTGGTTCAATTTGTATTTGCACTGATTCTACACAAATCATAAAAGAGGAATCCAGATGTTCTTCAAGATACAAATACTACCTGAGCTCAGTGTGTTGTTGGCTGTTTTTACCTCCACCAGGTATTTCCAACCCTGTCTCTTTGTTGGTTTGCATATTTGTGTGTTTGTTTTTGTAAGCAAGATTACACAAAAAGGATAAAACCGAAGCTAAGGAAGAAGCCAGTAAGATTTGGTGCAAATCCAGATCAGGAGGCAGATCCAGGAATAATTTCACTTTCTGGAACATTGAGAGAAAGGGTGTTTTTTTTTCTTCACATTTTCATTTATTTCTCACACAATTGTTGTCTTGCTTAGTGTGAAGCAATTTGTAACTGTGTTTTGAAAAGGGATAAAAGATACAGTTTATTATTATTAATATCATTGTTATTATCAACTGGACGGTGGATCCTGGCCACAGCAGAGTCCATAGTGTGTGGTTGATACAAAGGTTTCTGATAGGATAATAAACTAAGTGCAAAGAATAAACTTGGCTGAAGTTGGCTGGATGGAAGAGTAAGGCGTCTTAGAGCACAAACAATAAGAATGAAATAACTATATGTAAAAAACACATGTGATTTCAGTGTGAACATGTGAGGGAATAAACCCACCGGCCTCCTCCGCAGAGTACATGTCTCTCCAGTACATCCTGTGTTTGTAGTCGTCCTTGGGGGCGTACAGGTACGTGTTCAGACCCCACCTCTGCTCCCTGTGAAGCCCCACCACACAGCAACAGTGTGTCAGTTGTCATGTGGACGTAGAAGTGATGCTGAGGAGTTTTCCACACAGTGATTTTAAAACTGAAACTCAAACTAAGCTACTGGATCGGGAAGATCTGATCACAGTGAGCAAAGGAATTCAATTCATCTTTTCTAATCTTTCCTCATCCTGTATGACAAGTCAACACAATTGAAAGTGAACATGAACACCAACAAATGACAACAACCTAGAATGATGCTAAAAAGCCACTTTCAGGCTCCATCTGTGCAGTTATACTCACACACACACCTCTTAAAGAGCTCGGTTCTTTGCTCCATAGTCCACGGTCGCCCATAAAAACCTGCATCAAGCAAAGGTCAAGTTATTCCCCACAAGATGATGTGTTACAGGTGATCACGAGCGACAGCCAGGCTGCATTTACACCGTGTGGAGGTGGGAGCAGGCAGCCTGTTTACATAGCTGTAGCAGGGGGGGTCAGGGGGTCCAGTTCGGGCCCCTGGTCCCGGGCTTGCTCACCTTCCACCACTCCGGAGATGAAGCGTCCCTCCTGGCTCCTGGCTCTGCTGGATGTCGACATGTTTCACTGACAATAGTTGTATCCAGCAGCTCCTGGGTGTGACACAGCGCTACTGACACTCATGTCCTTTTATTTGCTTTCCTCTTATTGCGCCGTCCTCTCGCGCCTGCGCACAAACAGCGTGTTGGTGTAAAAGCTGTAGAACAAGCAGCTCCTGTTGCGAGAGGACTGACGTTCACCTCACGTCACGGCGCAAGTTGACTGAACGCGCTCCATAGACGCTCTGACTACCGGGTGAACGTCTTAAAGGGCCATTGTCCCTATGGCTTAAAGGGATAGTTGTAGATTTGTGGAGAACGTAATTTCTAGCCACCTGGAGGCTCAGGTGGGCCCTTTGGAGCCAGACCTTTGGTGAGCGTTGCAACTAAATTCTTTAAAAGATGTGAAAATGTATTTACATTACATTTTTCATTTAGCTGACGCTTTTATCCAAAGCGACTTACAATAAGTGCATTCAACCATGAGGGTACAAACCCAGAACAACAAGAATCAAGAAAGTACAATTTCTTCAAAAAAGCAAAACTACAAAGTGCTATAAGTAAGTGCCATTTAAGTGCTACTAAATTGTTAGTTTAAAAATGTTATTCAAGGTATAGTCAGAAGAGGTGTGTTTTTAGTTTGCGGCGGAAGATGTGTAAACTATCTGATGTCCGGATATCAATGGGGAGCTCATTCCACCATTTAGGAGCCAGGACAGCAAACAGTCAGGATTTAGATGAGTGTTTAGCTCGCAGTGATGGAGCAACAAGCCGATTGGCCGAGGCAGAGCAGAGTGAACGGGCTGGGGTGTAACGTTTGACCATGTCCTGGATGTAGACTGGACCCGATCCGTTCGCAGCATGGTACACACGTACTAATGTTTTGAAACAGATGCGGGCAGCCACTGGTAACCAGTGAAGGGAGCGGAGTATTGTGAGTGAATTTCGGTAGGTTAAAAACCAGTCGAGCTGCTTCATTCTGAATGAGCTGCAGAGGTCGGATGGCACTAGCAGGTAGACCTGCCAGGAGGGAGTTACAGTAGTCTAGGTGTGAGATGACCAGGGCCTGGACCAGAACCTGCACCGCCTTCTGAGTGAGAAGGTGGCGTATTCTCCTGATGTTGTACAGCATGAATCTACAGGAACGTGTTGTCGCAGTAATGTTGGCAGAAAGGGAGAGTTGGCTGTCAAGTGTCACACCCAGGTTCCTAGCAGTCTAAGTGTGGGTTAAGACAGAGTTGTCAAAGTTAATAGTCAGGTCGTGGGTGGGAGAGTCTTTCCCTGGAAGGAAAAGTAGTTCAGTCTTGTCAAGTTTAATTTTCAGGTGATGTGCAGACATCCACTGAGAGATGTCAGTCAGACAGGCAGAGATTCATGCTGCTACCTGTGTTTCAGATTGGGGAAAAGAGAGGATTAGTTGGGTGTCATCAGCATAGCTATGGTAGGAGAAGCCATGTGAGTGAATGACAAAGCCGAGAGAGTTGGTGTACAGAGAGAAGAGGAGGGGACCCAGGACGGAACCTTGAGGGACCCCAGTAGTGAGAGGACAAGGTTCAGACACGGATCCTCTCCAAGTTACCCGATAAGTGTGGTCATTGAGGAAGGATGAGAGCAGGGAGAGAGCCGAGCCTGAGACACCCAGGTCCTGAAGGGTGGAGATAAGGATCTGGTGGTTCACTGTATCAAATGCAGCAGAGAGGTCTAGAAAGATAAGGACAGAGGAGAGAGAAGCTGCTCCAGCAGTGTGAAGTTGCTCAGAGACAGCAAGGAGGGCAGTCTCAGTTGAGTGGCCTGCCTTGAACCCAGACTGGTGAGGGTCAAGAAGGCTATTGTGGTTAAGATAGGAGGAAAGTTGATTAAAGATATCACGCTCAAGAGTTTTTGAAACAAAGGGAAGAAGAGAGACAGGTCTGTAGTTATTTACTTCAGACGGGTCGAGGATGGGTTTCTTCAGGAGCGGATTTACTCTTGCCTCCTTCAGAGAGTTAGGGAAACAGCCAGTTGACAGGGAAGTGTTGATAAGATGGGTGAGAAAAGGAAGGTCAGGAGCAATAGACTGGAGAATGTGAGATGGGATGGGTCAAGGGGGCAGGTGGATGTTACCAAGGTAAGAACTTGATTGGGAGACAGGGGGGTGAAAGAGGAGAGAGAATGGGAGGAAGATGAAGTTGATGGAAATGTAGTTATAGAAGGAGGATTAGAAAATTAGCATATGTCATCTATCTTTTTTGTAAAGTAGTTGACAAAGTGGCTTGGTAGGAGGGAGGAAGGAGGCAGGGGACTGCTAGAAAATGAGGATTGAATTGTAGTTTGGTAAAAAGTGCTTTTGGCTGTGGAAAAAGAGGCAGAGAAAGAAGAGAGAAGAGGCTGATAAGTGAGCAGGTCGCCCGGGTGTTTTTCCGCCATTTCCTTTCTGCCGCTCGCATAGTGGCTCTGTCGGCACACACCGAGTCAGACAACCATGGAGCTGGGGAGGACTTGCAGACCTGTCGTGATGTGAGGACAGAGAGAGTCAAGAGAGGAGGACAAAGTAGACAGGAGAATGTCTGTGGCAGAGTTAGGATGCATGAGTGAGAAAGAGTCAGTGGAAGGGAGGGCAGATAAAACAGAGGCCAGAGAGGCAGGAGAGAGGGAACGAATGTTGCAATGGACGGGTACAGAGTCTGTTGGTGTGGTAGGGTTGCCAGTTTGAGATAGTGGGAGAGAGTAAGAGATAAATAAGTGGTCAGAGACATGAAGTGCGGTTAGATGTTTAACAGTTTGTGGTGAAAATATAGTCAAGGTGGTTACCGGCTTTATGAGTAGGAGGGGAAGGACTGAGTGAGAGAGCAAAAGAAGAGAGTAAAAGTAATAAGTCAGATGACTTCTCTGTCTGGATGTTAAAGTCACCCAGAAGGATAAGTGGAGGGCCATTTTCTGGGAAGTTTGACAGGAGGACATCTAATTCCTCCAAGAAAACTCCCAGAGAACCTGGTGAACGGTAGAGAACAACAATAGTTAATTGTACCAGATGAGTAACTGTCACAGCATGAAATTCAAAAGACATTGGGGTAAAAAATGGAAGTGGGTAGAGAGAAAAACTCCATTTGCAGGAGATGAGTAAACCAGTACCACCACCCCTACCAGTGGGTCTGGGTGTATGGGTGAAAGAGAAGGCAGAGGAGAGAGCAGTTGGGGTGGATGTGTTGTCCGGTGTGATCCATGTCTCAGTGAGAGCAAGGAAGTCAAGCGATTGCTGTGCAGCAAAGCCAGAGATGAAGGCTGTCTTGCGGGTAGCTGAATGGCAGTTCCATAGGCCCCCTGTGACATGATGTTAGGTATGTGTGGAACGGGTGGGATAGATAAGAGAGGAAAGGTTACGGTATTGGTGTGAACGAGTACAAGGCCTATAGTATCTACGAGTAGTAATGCGCACTGAAAGTATACACATATTGAAATAATAGGAAACAGTAGCTTTATACTCAGCTTCCCCCAAGCCTCCCCGAAGACTCCAACTAAAGACTCCTTTGTCTTTATCCTCAGAGTCTTCATACGATGAGTCTACTCAGACGCTGAAGCTGATGCTTCAAACAATTCCTGTTTTTTAAACCAGAGTTGATGATGGTTGGCTACAGCTGTGCTGGCCACACCCCCTGCTCATGAGTCAATCAGGCACCAGGTGGTAATGGCCCAGCAATAGAAACTCAGCAGAGCTCAACACAAGAGAAACTTGTCACTTTAATCAGTGATCAGATGACTTTCACAAAATCTCCCAATTTGTCAAAAACTGATTATGGACAAAGTCTATTTACCTCAAAAGGTAGAAAGTAAAATAGAACTTAGTCCTTAACAGAATTGGAATAAAAATCAAGCACTTTAACCGTAGCTGGTTCCCTTTTAACTCTCACTCACTTGAGTGAAACTATAAACAAAATCAAGAAACAAAATCAAGAAACAAAATCAAGAAACAAAATCCTAGCTCATACAATTAAGAGTAAGACCAAAGAGTACAAACTATCAATCTAGTTAACCTAAGACAGCAGATACAATAGTAATCTAGCAGAGAAGCTTAATAAAGAATATACTTTGCCTAAATCCAAGTAGTCCAGTAGTATGAAACCCCAGAAGTCCAATGCACACATTTTGATTGGTCTGTGAACACTAGATGTCAGAATGTTTGTAGTATCAGCTGGAAGTGGGCAATACACACACAAACACACAGGCAAAATCAATACATGGAGTCCCCCATCAGATGATCTGGGCCCACAGAGCCATGATTTCAGCATCATGGGGTCAGTGGGATCATTTGAAGAGACACAAACACTGAACACCTATTTTTAAAATACATGCAGAGGAGAGCTGGTGGTCTATTAAATACATTTAGTTTTTTTCCATGACTGATGAATACAAACTGTTCATGGCATTATGTCTACAAGTGCTGAGCAGTACTGTAAAGATAAATAACTAAATATGATATTAGATAATAATGATCAACTACATATTATGAATTAAAAGGGGGAAAAGCTTAAAAGCAGTTAGTTAGTGCTTCATCTCTGTCTATACAGGATGCCTTCAAATACTGTGCTGACTGTAGGTCATCTGCACTTTGGCATCACTCAGAGCTCAGTGCACAGAGAGTTGAGGTGTAAATATATGGATGTGTATTTTTATGCATCACACTTGTTTGAGATGGACAAGAAGAAACTAGAGCTGTGACGCCTCTTGTGTAGAGTCGCTGAACAAGAAGCTGATCTCAGCAAAACAAGGTGTGACATCAACATTTCAATTGATCATTGATAAAAACAGTGTGACATTGTTGTGCTCTGCCTGTCAATCACTTTAGGATCAATTAACCATGTTTTCAATATTGAAAGGGGAGCATCTCTTATGTTTAAATTTGAATCATAGATTGTGATTTAGAACGTAAACAATGCAAAAACATCATAGAAGAATTGAATGCTCTAAGATTAAAGACATTCTGTCTCTTTGATGTGTTATACAGCTCTTGACTTTATTCATTGCCTATAAACCAACTCTGATCATTCTGAAGATCTTACAGCTTTGAGAAAGAAAACCTTTTGACAAACAAAATCAGGCATCTGCTCAGTGACAAAATCAAACAGCAAGATTACTGCTAATTCAACCTGATTCAACCCCTGGAAGAAAGAGCAAGTTCCACCACCATGTCACGATTCAGCCTGGTTCAACCACAGGAAGAAAGTTCTCCCACCATGTCACGATACAAGTGGACCTCTGGACGGAGAGAGAGAGAAAGACATTGGTACAACAGGAATGAGTACCAGGGCCTTCAAAAAGAGATCAGACATCTGAAAGACCTGTTGAACAACGAGAGGGACAACGCTCAAAATGAACGAGAGCGGAGAATCCAGGCCTGTAATGACCTGCTGGAGATCCAACAACAGTTGGAAAAACAGAAATCCCTGAATGAACAGCTCATCAATAGGAAAAGAAGACCTAGAACACCCCTGTACAAGCAGAGGATGATGCACAGGGACTCTAGAACTACCCGCTCCATGGAGGTGGTGACTGAGCTACAAGCTGAGAAGGAAAGATACAAGGTTTCAATACAAGGAAGGAAGAGACAGACATCTTCACAGGCTCTGATCCCCACAGTGAAGCAGCTGCACCTGAAGAGTGACCATCGGAATAAAGTCAGGACTCCGTCAGAAGAAGACTGGGCTCCCAGGCGTAAGGCTGCCAAGCCACAGAGGTCTGCAGTTTATACTGAAACAAACCATCGGCAGCAAATCCTTTTTAATTATAATGAGGTGGAGGAATCCTTCAGAGATAGCAGGGACACCTGGAAGAATGCCAGAATGTATCGGCACTGAGGAAACCAGATATTGACACCCAGCCAAAGAGACTACGTCAATATTTGCACATGAAATAATATATCATAATAAATCCTGAAAATGAATCGTAAAATCCTGCGAGGGAAATCATTCGCTCTCCGCTTCCTCAACTCAACCTCGTGCCATCTTTGATCAGACAATAAACACCCTTGAACTTTCCATTCTGCGTAGTGCTCTGTGTTCTGTCTCTGCTTTGGGGTTTGAACACACTCTTAAACACGACACCTGTCAAATGTAGCACCTTGTCTCTCATAGTCAGGCTCTGATATGGAGGTACAGTTGTCACAGTAGATGGCGGTAATGCACACCTTGACGTTGGTTTCCACCCGCCAATAAAGAAGAGATAATAATAAGATTAATGTGGAATAGAGTCGCTGAACAAGAAGCTGATCTCAGCAAAACAAGGTGTGACATCAACATTTCAATTGATCATTGATAAAAACAGTGTGAAATTGTTGTGCTCTGCCTGTCAATCACTTTAGGATCAATTAACCATGTTTTCAATATTGAAAGGGGAGCATCTCTTATGTTTAAATTTGAATCATAGATTGTGATTTAGAACGTAAACAATGCAAAAACATCATAGAAGAATTGAATGCTCTAAGATTAAAGACATTCTGTCTCTTTGATGTGTCATACAGCTCTTGACTTTATTCATTGCCTATAAACCAGCTCTGATCATTCTAAAGATCTTACAGCTTTGAGAAAGAAAACCTTTTGACAAACAAAATCAGGCATCTGCTCAGTGACAAAATCAAACAGCAAGATTACTGCTAATTCAACCTGATTCAACCCCTGGAAGAAAGAGCAAGTTCTACCACCATGTCACGATTCAGCCTGGTTCAACCACAGGAAGAAAGTTCTCCCACCATGTCACGATACAAGTGGACCTCTGGACGGAGAGAGAGAGAAAGACATTGGTACAACAGGAATGAGTACCAGGGCCTTCAAAAAGAGATCAGACATCTGAAAGACCTGTTGAACAACGAGAGGGACAACGCTCAAAATGAACGAGAGCGGAGAATCCAGGCCTGTAATGACCTGCTGGAGATCCAACAACAGTTGGAAAAACAGAAATCCCTGAATGAACAGCTCATCAATAGGAAAAGAAGACCTAGAACACCCCTGTACAAGCAGAGGATGATGCACAGGGACTCTAGAACTACCCGCTCCATGGAGGTGGTGACTGAGCTACAAGCTGAGAAGGAAAGATACAAGGTTTCAATACAAGGAAGGAAGAGACAGACATCTTCACAGGCTCTGATCCCCACAGTGAAGCAGCTGCACCTGAAGAGTGACCATCGGAATAAAGTCAGGACTCCGTCAGAAGAAGACTGGGCTCCCAGACGTAAGGCTGCCAGGCCACAGAGGTCTGCAGTTTATACTGAAACAAACCATCGGCAGCAAATCCTTTTTAATTATAATGAGGTGGAGGAATCCTTCAGAGATAGCAGGGACACCTGGAAGAATGCCAGAATGTATCGGCACTGAGGAAACCAGATATTGACACCCAGCCAAAGAGACTACGTCAATATTTGCACATGAAATAATATATCATAATAAATCCTGAAAATGAATCGTAAAATCCTGCGAGGGAAATCATTCGCTCTCCGCTTCCTCAACTCAACCTCGTGCCATCTTTGATCAGACAATAAACACCCTTGAACTTTCCATTCTGCGTAGTGCTCTGTGTTCTGTCTCTGCTTTGGGGTTTGAACACACTCTTAAACACGACACCTGTCAAATGTAGCACCTTGTCTCTCATAGTCAGGCTCTGATATGGAGGTACAGTTGTCACAGTAGATGGCGGTAATGCACACCTTGACGTTGGTTTCCACCCGCCAATAAAGAAGAGATAATAATAAGATTAATGTGGAATAGAGTCGCTGAACAAGAAGCTGATCTCAGCAAAACAAGGTGTGACATCAACATTTCAATTGATCATTGATAAAAACAGTGTGAAATTGTTGTGCTCTGCCTGTCAATCACTTTAGGATCAATTAACCATGTTTTCAATATTGAAAGGGGAGCATCTCTTATGTTTAAATTTGAATCATAGATTGTGATTTAGAACGTAAACAATGCAAAAACATCATAGAAGAATTGAATGCTCTAAGATTAAAGACATTCTGTCTCTTTGATGTGTCATACAGCTCTTGACTTTATTCATTGCCTATAAACCAACTCTGATCATTCTGAAGATCTTACAGCTTTGAGAAAGAAAACCTTTTGACAAACAAAATCAGGCATCTGCTCAGTGACAAAATCAAACAGCAAGATTACTGCTAATTCAACCTGATTCAACCCCTGGAAGAAAGAGCAAGTTCTACCACCATGTCACGATTCAGCCTGGTTCAACCACAGGAAGAAAGTTCTCCCACCATGTCACGATACAAGTGGACCTCTGGACGGAGAGAGAGAGAAAGACATTGGTACAACAGGAATGAGTACCAGGGCCTTCAAAAAGAGATCAGACATCTGAAAGACCTGTTGAACAACGAGAGGGACAACGCTCAAAATGAACGAGAGCGGAGAATCCAGGCCTGTAATGACCTGCTGGAGATCCAACAACAGTTGGAAAAACAGAAATCCCTGAATGAACAGCTCATCAATAGGAAAAGAAGACCTAGAACACCCCTGTACAAGCAGAGGATGATGCACAGGGACTCTAGAACTACCCGCTCCATGGAGGTGGTGACTGAGCTACAAGCTGAGAAGGAAAGATACAAGGTTTCAATACAAGGAAGGAAGAGACAGACATCTTCACAGGCTCTGATCCCCACAGTGAAGCAGCTGCACCTGAAGAGTGACCATCGGAATAAAGTCAGGACTCCGTCAGAAGAAGACTGGGCTCCCAGACGTAAGGCTGCCAAGCCACAGAGGTCTGCAGTTTATACTGAAACAAACCATCAGCAGCAAATCCTTTTTAATTATAATGAGGTGGAGGAATCCTTCAGAGATAGCAGGGACACCTGGAAGAATGCCAGAATGTATCGGCACTGAGGAAACCAGATATTGACACCCAGCCAAAGAGACTACGTCAATATTTGCACATGAAATAATATATCATAATAAATCCTGAAAATGAATCGTAAAATCCTGCGAGGGAAATCATTCGCTCTCCGCTTCCTCAACTCAACCTCGTGCCATCTTTGATCAGACAATAAACACCCTTGAACTTTCCATTCTGCGTAGTGCTCTGTGTTCTGTCTCTGCTTTGGGGTTTGAACACACTCTTAAACACGACACCTGTCAAATGTAGCACCTTGTCTCTCATAGTCAGGCTCTGATATGGAGGTACAGTTGTCACAGTAGATGGCGGTAATGCACACCTTGACGTTGGTTTCCACCCGCCAATAAAGAAGAGATAATAATAAGATTAATGTGGAATAGAGTCGCTGAACAAGAAGCTGATCTCAGCAAAACAAGGTGTGACATCAACATTTCAATTGATCATTGATAAAAACAGTGTGAAATTGTTGTGCTCTGCCTGTCAATCACTTTAGGATCAATTAACCATGTTTTCAATATTGAAAGGGGAGCATCTCTTATGTTTAAATTTGAATCATAGATTGTGATTTAGAACGTAAACAATGCAAAAACATCATAGAAGAATTGAATGCTCTAAGATTAAAGACATTCTGTCTCTTTGATGTGTCATACAGCTCTTGACTTTATTCATTGCCTATAAACCAACTCTGATCATTCTGAAGATCTTACAGCTTTGAGAAAGAAAACCTTTTGACAAACAAAATCAGGCATCTGCTCAGTGACAAAATCAAACAGCAAGATTACTGCTAATTCAACCTGATTCAACCCCTGGAAGAAAGAGCAAGTTCTACCACCATGTCACGATTCAGCCTGGTTCAACCACAGGAAGAAAGTTCTCCCACCATGTCACGATACAAGTGGACCTCTGGACGGAGAGAGAGAGAAAGACATTGGTACAACAGGAATGAGTACCAGGGCCTTCAAAAAGAGATCAGACATCTGAAAGACCTGTTGAACAACGAGAGGGACAACGCTCAAAATGAACGAGAGCGGAGAATCCAGGCCTGTAATGACCTGCTGGAGATCCAACAACAGTTGGAAAAACAGAAATCCCTGAATGAACAGCTCATCAATAGGAAAAGAAGACCTAGAACACCCCTGTACAAGCAGAGGATGATGCACAGGGACTCTAGAACTACCCGCTCCATGGAGGTGGTGACTGAGCTACAAGCTGAGAAGGAAAGATACAAGGTTTCAATACAAGGAAGGAAGAGACAGACATCTTCACAGGCTCTGATCCCCACAGTGAAGCAGCTGCACCTGAAGAGTGACCATCGGAATAAAGTCAGGACTCCGTCAGAAGAAGACTGGGCTCCCAGACGTAAGGCTGCCAAGCCACAGAGGTCTGCAGTTTATACTGAAACAAACCATCAGCAGCAAATCCTTTTTAATTATAATGAGGTGGAGGAATCCTTCAGAGATAGCAGGGACACCTGGAAGAATGCCAGAATGTATCGGCACTGAGGAAACCAGATATTGACACCCAGCCAAAGAGACTACGTCAATATTTGCACATGAAATAATATATCATAATAAATCCTGAAAATGAATCGTAAAATCCTGCGAGGGAAATCATTCGCTCTCCGCTTCCTCAACTCAACCTCGTGCCATCTTTGATCAGACAATAAACACCCTTGAACTTTCCATTCTGCGTAGTGCTCTGTGTTCTGTCTCTGCTTTGGGGTTTGAACACACTCTTAAACACGACACCTGTCAAATGTAGCACCTTGTCTCTCATAGTCAGGCTCTGATATGGAGGTACAGTTGTCACAGTAGATGGCGGTAATGCACACCTTGACGTTGGTTTCCACCCGCCAATAAAGAAGAGATAATAATAAGATTAATGTGGAATAGAGTCGCTGAACAAGAAGCTGATCTCAGCAAAACAAGGTGTGACATCAACATTTCAATTGATCATTGATAAAAACAGTGTGAAATTGTTGTGCTCTGCCTGTCAATCACTTTAGGATCAATTAACCATGTTTTCAATATTGAAAGGGGAGCATCTCTTATGTTTAAATTTGAATCATAGATTGTGATTTAGAACGTAAACAATGCAAAAACATCATAGAAGAATTGAATGCTCTAAGATTAAAGACATTCTGTCTCTTTGATGTGTCATACAGCTCTTGACTTTATTCATTGCCTATAAACCAACTCTGATCATTCTGAAGATCTTACAGCTTTGAGAAAGAAAACCTTTTGACAAACAAAATCAGGCATCTGCTCAGTGACAAAATCAAACAGCAAGATTACTGCTAATTCAACCTGATTCAACCCCTGGAAGAAAGAGCAAGTTCTACCACCATGTCACGATTCAGCCTGGTTCAACCACAGGAAGAAAGTTCTCCCACCATGTCACGATACAAGTGGACCTCTGGACGGAGAGAGAGAGAAAGACATTGGTACAACAGGAATGAGTACCAGGGCCTTCAAAAAGAGATCAGACATCTGAAAGACCTGTTGAACAACGAGAGGGACAACGCTCAAAATGAACGAGAGCGGAGAATCCAGGCCTGTAATGACCTGCTGGAGATCCAACAACAGTTGGAAAAACAGAAATCCCTGAATGAACAGCTCATCAATAGGAAAAGAAGACCTAGAACACCCCTGTACAAGCAGAGGATGATGCACAGGGACTCTAGAACTACCCGCTCCATGGAGGTGGTGACTGAGCTACAAGCTGAGAAGGAAAGATACAAGGTTTCAATACAAGGAAGGAAGAGACAGACATCTTCACAGGCTCTGATCCCCACAGTGAAGCAGCTGCACCTGAAGAGTGACCATCGGAATAAAGTCAGGACTCCGTCAGAAGAAGACTGGGCTCCCAGACGTAAGGCTGCCAAGCCACAGAGGTCTGCAGTTTATACTGAAACAAACCATCAGCAGCAAATCCTTTTTAATTATAATGAGGTGGAGGAATCCTTCAGAGATAGCAGGGACACCTGGAAGAATGCCAGAATGTATCGGCACTGAGGAAACCAGATATTGACACCCAGCCAAAGAGACTACGTCAATATTTGCACATGAAATAATATATCATAATAAATCCTGAAAATGAATCGTAAAATCCTGCGAGGGAAATCATTCGCTCTCCGCTTCCTCAACTCAACCTCGTGCCATCTTTGATCAGACAATAAACACCCTTGAACTTTCCATTCTGCGTAGTGCTCTGTGTTCTGTCTCTGCTTTGGGGTTTGAACACACTCTTAAACACGACACCTGTCAAATGTAGCACCTTGTCTCTCATAGTCAGGCTCTGATATGGAGGTACAGTTGTCACAGTAGATGGCGGTAATGCACACCTTGACGTTGGTTTCCACCCGCCAATAAAGAAGAGATAATAATAAGATTAATGTGGAATAGAGTCGCTGAACAAGAAGCTGATCTCAGCAAAACAAGGTGTGACATCAACATTTCAATTGATCATTGATAAAAACAGTGTGAAATTGTTGTGCTCTGCCTGTCAATCACTTTAGGATCAATTAACCATGTTTTCAATATTGAAAGGGGAGCATCTCTTATGTTTAAATTTGAATCATAGATTGTGATTTAGAACGTAAACAATGCAAAAACATCATAGAAGAATTGAATGCTCTAAGATTAAAGACATTCTGTCTCTTTGATGTGTCATACAGCTCTTGACTTTATTCATTGCCTATAAACCAACTCTGATCATTCTGAAGATCTTACAGCTTTGAGAAAGAAAACCTTTTGACAAACAAAATCAGGCATCTGCTCAGTGACAAAATCAAACAGCAAGATTACTGCTAATTCAACCTGATTCAACCCCTGGAAGAAAGAGCAAGTTCTACCACCATGTCACGATTCAGCCTGGTTCAACCACAGGAAGAAAGTTCTCCCACCATGTCACGATACAAGTGGACCTCTGGACGGAGAGAGAGAGAAAGACATTGGTACAACAGGAATGAGTACCAGGGCCTTCAAAAAGAGATCAGACATCTGAAAGACCTGTTGAACAACGAGAGGGACAACGCTCAAAATGAACGAGAGCGGAGAATCCAGGCCTGTAATGACCTGCTGGAGATCCAACAACAGTTGGAAAAACAGAAATCCCTGAATGAACAGCTCATCAATAGGAAAAGAAGACCTAGAACACCCCTGTACAAGCAGAGGATGATGCACAGGGACTCTAGAACTACCCGCTCCATGGAGGTGGTGACTGAGCTACAAGCTGAGAAGGAAAGATACAAGGTTTCAATACAAGGAAGGAAGAGACAGACATCTTCACAGGCTCTGATCCCCACAGTGAAGCAGCTGCACCTGAAGAGTGACCATCGGAATAAAGTCAGGACTCCGTCAGAAGAAGACTGGGCTCCCAGACGTAAGGCTGCCAAGCCACAGAGGTCTGCAGTTTATACTGAAACAAACCATCAGCAGCAAATCCTTTTTAATTATAATGAGGTGGAGGAATCCTTCAGAGATAGCAGGGACACCTGGAAGAATGCCAGAATGTATCGGCACTGAGGAAACCAGATATTGACACCCAGCCAAAGAGACTACGTCAATATTTGCACATGAAATAATATATCATAATAAATCCTGAAAATGAATCGTAAAATCCTGCGAGGGAAATCATTCGCTCTCCGCTTCCTCAACTCAACCTCGTGCCATCTTTGATCAGACAATAAACACCCTTGAACTTTCCATTCTGCGTAGTGCTCTGTGTTCTGTCTCTGCTTTGGGGTTTGAACACACTCTTAAACACGACACCTGTCAAATGTAGCACCTTGTCTCTCATAGTCAGGCTCTGATATGGAGGTACAGTTGTCACAGTAGATGGCGGTAATGCACACCTTGACGTTGGTTTCCACCCGCCAATAAAGAAGAGATAATAATAAGATTAATGTGGAATAGAGTCGCTGAACAAGAAGCTGATCTCAGCAAAACAAGGTGTGACATCAACATTTCAATTGATCATTGATAAAAACAGTGTGAAATTGTTGTGCTCTGCCTGTCAATCACTTTAGGATCAATTAACCATGTTTTCAATATTGAAAGGGGAGCATCTCTTATGTTTAAATTTGAATCATAGATTGTGATTTAGAACGTAAACAATGCAAAAACATCATAGAAGAATTGAATGCTCTAAGATTAAAGACATTCTGTCTCTTTGATGTGTCATACAGCTCTTGACTTTATTCATTGCCTATAAACCAACTCTGATCATTCTGAAGATCTTACAGCTTTGAGAAAGAAAACCTTTTGACAAACAAAATCAGGCATCTGCTCAGTGACAAAATCAAACAGCAAGATTACTGCTAATTCAACCTGATTCAACCCCTGGAAGAAAGAGCAAGTTCTACCACCATGTCACGATTCAGCCTGGTTCAACCACAGGAAGAAAGTTCTCCCACCATGTCACGATACAAGTGGACCTCTGGACGGAGAGAGAGAGAAAGACATTGGTACAACAGGAATGAGTACCAGGGCCTTCAAAAAGAGATCAGACATCTGAAAGACCTGTTGAACAACGAGAGGGACAACGCTCAAAATGAACGAGAGCGGAGAATCCAGGCCTGTAATGACCTGCTGGAGATCCAACAACAGTTGGAAAAACAGAAATCCCTGAATGAACAGCTCATCAATAGGAAAAGAAGACCTAGAACACCCCTGTACAAGCAGAGGATGATGCACAGGGACTCTAGAACTACCCGCTCCATGGAGGTGGTGACTGAGCTACAAGCTGAGAAGGAAAGATACAAGGTTTCAATACAAGGAAGGAAGAGACAGACATCTTCACAGGCTCTGATCCCCACAGTGAAGCAGCTGCACCTGAAGAGTGACCATCGGAATAAAGTCAGGACTCCGTCAGAAGAAGACTGGGCTCCCAGACGTAAGGCTGCCAAGCCACAGAGGTCTGCAGTTTATACTGAAACAAACCATCAGCAGCAAATCCTTTTTAATTATAATGAGGTGGAGGAATCCTTCAGAGATAGCAGGGACACCTGGAAGAATGCCAGAATGTATCGGCACTGAGGAAACCAGATATTGACACCCAGCCAAAGAGACTACGTCAATATTTGCACATGAAATAATATATCATAATAAATCCTGAAAATGAATCGTAAAATCCTGCGAGGGAAATCATTCGCTCTCCGCTTCCTCAACTCAACCTCGTGCCATCTTTGATCAGACAATAAACACCCTTGAACTTTCCATTCTGCGTAGTGCTCTGTGTTCTGTCTCTGCTTTGGGGTTTGAACACACTCTTAAACACGACACCTGTCAAATGTAGCACCTTGTCTCTCATAGTCAGGCTCTGATATGGAGGTACAGTTGTCACAGTAGATGGCGGTAATGCACACCTTGACGTTGGTTTCCACCCGCCAATAAAGAAGAGATAATAATAAGATTAATGTGGAATAGAGTCGCTGAACAAGAAGCTGATCTCAGCAAAACAAGGTGTGACATCAACATTTCAATTGATCATTGATAAAAACAGTGTGAAATTGTTGTGCTCTGCCTGTCAATCACTTTAGGATCAATTAACCATGTTTTCAATATTGAAAGGGGAGCATCTCTTATGTTTAAATTTGAATCATAGATTGTGATTTAGAACGTAAACAATGCAAAAACATCATAGAAGAATTGAATGCTCTAAGATTAAAGACATTCTGTCTCTTTGATGTGTCATACAGCTCTTGACTTTATTCATTGCCTATAAACCAACTCTGATCATTCTGAAGATCTTACAGCTTTGAGAAAGAAAACCTTTTGACAAACAAAATCAGGCATCTGCTCAGTGACAAAATCAAACAGCAAGATTACTGCTAATTCAACCTGATTCAACCCCTGGAAGAAAGAGCAAGTTCTACCACCATGTCACGATTCAGCCTGGTTCAACCACAGGAAGAAAGTTCTCCCACCATGTCACGATACAAGTGGACCTCTGGACGGAGAGAGAGAGAAAGACATTGGTACAACAGGAATGAGTACCAGGGCCTTCAAAAAGAGATCAGACATCTGAAAGACCTGTTGAACAACGAGAGGGACAACGCTCAAAATGAACGAGAGCGGAGAATCCAGGCCTGTAATGACCTGCTGGAGATCCAACAACAGTTGGAAAAACAGAAATCCCTGAATGAACAGCTCATCAATAGGAAAAGAAGACCTAGAACACCCCTGTACAAGCAGAGGATGATGCACAGGGACTCTAGAACTACCCGCTCCATGGAGGTGGTGACTGAGCTACAAGCTGAGAAGGAAAGATACAAGGTTTCAATACAAGGAAGGAAGAGACAGACATCTTCACAGGCTCTGATCCCCACAGTGAAGCAGCTGCACCTGAAGAGTGACCATCGGAATAAAGTCAGGACTCCGTCAGAAGAAGACTGGGCTCCCAGGCGTAAGGCTGCCAAGCCACAGAGGTCTGCAGTTTATACTGAAACAAACCATCGGCAGCAAATCCTTTTTAATTATAATGAGGTGGAGGAATCCTTCAGAGATAGCAGGGACACCTGGAAGAATGCCAGAATGTATCGGCACTGAGGAAACCAGATATTGACACCCAGCCAAAGAGACTACGTCAATATTTGCACATGAAATAATATATCATAATAAATCCTGAAAATGAATCGTAAAATCCTGCGAGGGAAATCATTCGCTCTCCGCTTCCTCAACTCAACCTCGTGCCATCTTTGATCAGACAATAAACACCCTTGAACTTTCCATTCTGCGTAGTGCTCTGTGTTCTGTCTCTGCTTTGGGGTTTGAACACACTCTTAAACACGACACCTGTCAAATGTAGCACCTTGTCTCTCATAGTCAGGCTCTGATATGGAGGTACAGTTGTCACAGTAGATGGCGGTAATGCACCTTGACGTTGGTTTCCACCCGCCAATAAAGAAGAGATAATAATAAGAAGATTAATGTGGAATAGAGTCGCTGAACAAGAAGCTGATCTCAGCAAAACAAGGTGTGACATCAACATTTCAATTGATCATTGATAAAAACAGTGTGAAATTGTTGTGCTCTGCCTGTCAATCACTTTAGGATCAATTAACCATGTTTTCAATATTGAAAGGGGAGCATCTCTTATGTTTAAATTTGAATCATAGATTGTGATTTAGAACGTAAACAATGCAAAAACATCATAGAAGAATTGAATGCTCTAAGATTAAAGACATTCTGTCTCTTTGATGTGTCATACAGCTCTTGACTTTATTCATTGCCTATAAACCAGCTCTGATCATTCTAAAGATCTTACAGCTTTGAGAAAGAAAACCTTTTGACAAACAAAATCAGGCATCTGCTCAGTGACAAAATCAAACAGCAAGATTACTGCTAATTCAACCTGATTCAACCCCTGGAAGAAAGAGCAAGTTCTACCACCATGTCACGATTCAGCCTGGTTCAACCACAGGAAGAAAGTTCTCCCACCATGTCACGATACAAGTGGACCTCTGGACGGAGAGAGAGAGAAAGACATTGGTACAACAGGAATGAGTACCAGGGCCTTCAAAAAGAGATCAGACATCTGAAAGACCTGTTGAACAACGAGAGGGACAACGCTCAAAATGAACGAGAGCGGAGAATCCAGGCCTGTAATGACCTGCTGGAGATCCAACAACAGTTGGAAAAACAGAAATCCCTGAATGAACAGCTCATCAATAGGAAAAGAAGACCTAGAACACCCCTGTACAAGCAGAGGATGATGCACAGGGACTCTAGAACTACCCGCTCCATGGAGGTGGTGACTGAGCTACAAGCTGAGAAGGAAAGATACAAGGTTTCAATACAAGGAAGGAAGAGACAGACATCTTCACAGGCTCTGATCCCCACAGTGAAGCAGCTGCACCTGAAGAGTGACCATCGGAATAAAGTCAGGACTCCGTCAGAAGAAGACTGGGCTCCCAGACGTAAGGCTGCCAGGCCACAGAGGTCTGCAGTTTATACTGAAACAAACCATCGGCAGCAAATCCTTTTTAATTATAATGAGGTGGAGGAATCCTTCAGAGATAGCAGGGACACCTGGAAGAATGCCAGAATGTATCGGCACTGAGGAAACCAGATATTGACACCCAGCCAAAGAGACTACGTCAATATTTGCACATGAAATAATATATCATAATAAATCCTGAAAATGAATCGTAAAATCCTGCGAGGGAAATCATTCGCTCTCCGCTTCCTCAACTCAACCTCGTGCCATCTTTGATCAGACAATAAACACCCTTGAACTTTCCATTCTGCGTAGTGCTCTGTGTTCTGTCTCTGCTTTGGGGTTTGAACACACTCTTAAACACGACACCTGTCAAATGTAGCACCTTGTCTCTCATAGTCAGGCTCTGATATGGAGGTACAGTTGTCACAGTAGATGGCGGTAATGCACACCTTGACGTTGGTTTCCACCCGCCAATAAAGAAGAGATAATAATAAGAAGATTAATGTGGAATAGAGTCGCTGAACAAGAAGCTGATCTCAGCAAAACAAGGTGTGACATCAACATTTCAATTGATCATTGATAAAAACAGTGTGAAATTGTTGTGCTCTGCCTGTCAATCACTTTAGGATCAATTAACCATGTTTTCAATATTAAAAGGGGAGCATCTCTTATGTTTAAATTTGAATCATAGATTGTGATTTAGAATGTAAACAATGCAAAAACATCATAGAAGAATTGAATGCTCTAAGATTAAAGACATTCTGTCTCTTTGATGTGTCATACAGCTCTTGACTTTATTCATTGCCTATAAACCAGCTCTGATCATTCTAAAGATCTTACAGCTTTGAGAAAGAAAACCTTTTGACAAACAAAATCAGGCATCTGCTCAGTGACAAAATCAAACAGCAAGATTACTGCTAATTCAACCTGATTCAACCCCTGGAAGAAAGAGCAAGTTCTACCACCATGTCACGATTCAGCCTGGTTCAACCACAGGAAGAAAGTTCTCCCACCATGTCACGATACAAGTGGACCTCTGGACGGAGAGAGAGAGAAAGACATTGGTACAACAGGAATGAGTACCAGGGCCTTCAAAAAGAGATCAGACATCTGAAAGACCTGTTGAACAACGAGAGGGACAACGCTCAAAATGAACGAGAGCGGAGAATCCAGGCCTGTAATGACCTGCTGGAGATCCAACAACAGTTGGAAAAACAGAAATCCCTGAATGAACAGCTCATCAATAGGAAAAGAAGACCTAGAACACCCCTGTACAAGCAGAGGATGATGCACAGGGACTCTAGAACTACCCGCTCCATGGAGGTGGTGACTGAGCTACAAGCTGAGAAGGAAAGATACAAGGTTTCAATACAAGGAAGGAAGAGACAGACATCTTCACAGGCTCTGATCTCCACAGTGAAGCAGCTGCACCTGAAGAGTGACCATCGGAATAAAGTCAGGACTCCGTCAGAAGAAGACTGGGCTCCCAGACGTAAGGCTGCCAAGCCACAGAGGTCTGCAGTTTATACTGAAACAAACCATCGGCAGCAAATCCTTTTTAATTATAATGAGGTGGAGGAATCCTTCAGAGATAGCAGGGACACCTGGAAGAATGCCAGAATGTATCGGCACTGAGGAAACCAGATATTGACACCCAGCCAAAGAGACTACGTCAATATTTGCACATGAAATAATATATCATAATAAATCCTGAAAATTAATCGTAAAATCCTGCGAGGGAAATCATTCGCTCTCCGCTTCCTCAACTCAACCTCGTACCATCTTTGATCAGACAATAAACACCCTTGAACTTTCCATTCTGCGTAGTGCTCTGTGTTCTGTCTCTGCTTTGGGGTTTGAACACACTCTTAAACACGACACCTGTCAAATGTAGCACCTTGTCTCTCATAGTCAGGCTCTGATATGGAGGTACAGTTGTCACAGTAGATGGCGGTAATGCACCTTGACATTGGTTTCCACCCCCCAATAAAGAAGAGATAATAATAAGATTAACGTGAATTGACGATATTTGCTGGATCTTAAGGAACAACATTTTATTAAGTTGATTTTTAGAACATTAAGATGGAATAGGGGCTTGCTTCGTCCACTCTACAAATCAACCTAGTATTGCAGTCCCTCCAGGAATGGTGACCCAACTCAGTAGATGGCGGTAATGCACCTTGACGTTGGTTTCCACCCGCCAATAAACCGAAAGAAGAAGAAGCAGAAGACCGGGAACAGCTCATGATCAGCTTATCCTGGAAATCTTGAGAGAAGGGACAATACTGACAATGGATGCTCCATTCACTTTGGAAGAAATGAGGAAAGCAATAGAAAGATGTGGCCTAACATCTCCAGGGAAGGGTGAAATCCTAATGCAATGCTAAAGCAGTTAGGTATTGTAGCATCATAGGTCTGTACATAGTTAGGTTTGTGCAATAAAGTATGGGATGTTGCCAGTTGTTTGGAGAGAAGCAGAGATTGTTCCTATCAGGAAACCCGGGAACGATCCATCAAATCAAATGAACTATCTATCTCTTCATCAGAGTGGATTAAGGAGAGGACCATGGACCTGGTCATATAGTTGGAAACTGGGGTTAAGCAAGCAGAAGTTATCAAATAGTCTGGTTGTATGGACTAAGAATAGAGCAGTTTTTTGGGGGTGTGTGGTTTGACGCTCAGCTGGCATAGAATCTTCCATGTTGGGAGAGTGAAGGGGCAGTATAAAAGTAACCAGACTTGTTATATCAGAAAAGTTATATCTGGTGATGTGTCCTTCCGGGTCGAGGCTTCGAAGCGTGTGTCGAGGCTTGTTTTTTCGGCTTGTTTTGGTTGATGTGTTGATGTATGTGGTGACGTTCAAAGACGTTCAAAGCCTCGCGAGCCCCCCCCCCCTCACATTTTGTGGACTTGGGACTTTATTGCGCGTTTGTTTGCATAAAAAAGAAACCGCCTGAAACCCAGCACTGTGGAAAAGTTGTTATTTTTAAATAAAAATTTATAAAATGTTGTCCCTACTTTACGTGTTACATGTTGTCCCGAGTCACAAACCAAGTAACACAAGCACAGTCACATCACAACCCTCTGCCCAATTTGTTTCCACTTTTCCTTTTGACCCCGCCATTGTATCATAAAGACACACACCATATTAATAAGTTCATAATTTATGTATTGGCATCACAAACATCATTCATTCATTTATTCAATTCAAAGCTTCACACACCAAAGCCACGGTATCATTATAATCGCTCTGCCTGTTTTACATTTATTGTCCACTAGATGGCACAGTAGAGCAAATGAAGCGCCATGAAGCTTCGGAGTGAACCAATTGGATGGAAAGCTTCAATGCTGCATGAAGCTTCATCTTGCCATCACTAGTTATATCCCTACTGTACCAGTAGTAGTGTGCCTTACTGATATTTCAGACTCTGTAGATTTGGAAATATGACTATTGTGACTACTTTTATGTGGGTACTTGCACACAGAGGGATGAAGGGCAATGAAGGGGTGGATTTATTGGCTATTCAAGCACTCAAGAGGCATGAACATTGAACGGTTTTAAGTTATTGTCCCGTGCAGCAGATTGGCGGTGCAGAGTTAAGAGCCCCCCCACAACAGCTGATTACATTAACCAACAGCAATGACAGTTTTTGTTAAACTCTATGAAAGACGGCAAGAATGTGTTTTGGTATCATGTTTTCTTGACTGCCGTGTTTCTGGTTTCGATCAGAGTAGGGCCCTTTAAGCTGGGACCACCGAAGTACTTTGAAATGGTCCTGACTGGGACTGCGAAATTGATAAACTACACTCATGCCTTTCCTTCAAATCACAAGTCGGAGACCCTGTTCAGACCTGGTATTAACATCCGTCCTGAGTGACTCAATCACAAGTTCAGGTCTGAACACATCAAAATTCTTCTTCTTCAATGCATGTGGCCACATTATTTTCGTTGTGTGGACACAAATGCATCCTGGGACATATATGAAGGACCGCCCACTCAGCTGACAACTCTGACCTGCTAGTTTCACTTTGAATCAAATGTATTTTTACTCTTCTCAGTGACCATACATTGATTTGTTTGTGGCTACAACATCAACACTGATCACCACATAATGACCGATATCTTTCTTCAAAAGCTGCACGAGATTCATTCAGCCCCTTCTGACTCGTGTCTCTCTCTTGCTCGTGCCAACACACAAACATTGTCATCAAAACCATCTGTAAACTCCGACGAGTAAGATCAACTACATAAAGTATTAAGTGTGATATTATATATATAGATGTGGGAAGTGACATCTGATCACAAGTCACACATTCAGGACTCATAAATACCAGGTGTGAACAGACGAACTGTTCACTTCTGTATGCCGCTATAAAGAAAGTTTACTTTTAGCTCTTCAAGAAACAAACTTTATTCTTTTATATATATATATATATATATAAAACTTTATCAGTGTTATGGAATGCATGAAAAACTTTAAATTGTTCCATTTACACATGATTTCAAATTAAGAGTGCATATTTACTGCACACATAAAACCAGCATGCATATTAGAGTCACAACATAAAAAAACAACAGTAACATATGAAGGTTTGCTACATAAGAAAAAGCTCTGAAAAGCTCTGAGGTTCATGAAAAAAAATAACACGTTCTTTTTGTCGTCGGCACATCCTGGGCTCGGTGCTCTGCTACCTCTTCAATCCTTTCTGGGCCTGTTTCAGCAACGAGTCAAAGTCCAGGTCCTCAAACCTGCTCTTGGCAGGAGACAGGTCTGCGTCTCTGTTCGCGTCTGAGGAAGAGAGGGACATTTACAGGCTCAGAATATGGGGGGGGGTGCTGAAATAAATACCACTCAAAATGTTTGTTGACACTGTGTCACTGAAGTGTTCAGAACATCTGTACATTCTTTTGTTGTCGCTGTTGTCCTGATCGACGATGCTACAGAGCGCTGGTCGCCAGTTTATTATTGAAGTATATCGCACCAAATTCAACCGCCCTTCCTCAGGCCCTTAACAATACACATGCCAAGCGTGAAGCTGATGAGATGAACAGCAGAACAACAGACAGCGATTTCTGGAATTTTGTAGATGGATAATTTCTTTGCTAAATCACATTGAGCTTTTTAGTCGAACACATTGAAATTTACCTCACAATTATTCACTATTTAGTGCCGTTTGATTATGTCCCTGTTGATGTGCTTCATTTTGAATTCACCAATGGTAGTTGGGTCATTACTGATAAGAACCAATCAGGTAGTAAATGTGGGTGACTGCTCTTAAATGCTTACCAGCCTGTAATGTAGACTCTGACAGCAGTGTTTCTCAACAAAACTGCTTTAGGCGCCAACGTAGAAACAGTGATTTAAATTGTTAACTAAAATGTAGTAGTGTGGCTGTAGCCTGAGGGTGTTCATGTGGTTCCTGACCCTGCATGTATGTGTATGTGGACGTGACAAAAAACTAAGATAAAGCCTGTGAAGTCCCCTGCAACATATATTATGGTTCCTCTGATGCTGTTCACTAAAAATCACTGTGATTGGGCAGGAATAGTTCTGCAAAGACATAAAGGAGACTGTTTTCTTCAGTGTAGTGATGTACTTGTTTGTCTCACCTAGATCAGAGTAGTTTGAATTACAGAACTGTCTTCTTCCACCGAAGCAGATGTCAAACGGCAGCTCATCAGGCTTCCGTAGTTTGCCGCCGTTCTCAATGGCTGCAAAGGCAGCTTCCATGTTGTAGAATGTGACAAAGCCGTAGTGGTCGCTATGGGAACCAAAGGTGCACAATTGAAATACTGATATAGCGATAAAAGATAGAAAAATACACAAGTAACAGTGAAGACAATAGAGACATGTTTTGAATTCTATACGTACCCTCTTTCTCTGAAGTGAAGCGACACACACTCCACCTCTCCTAACTGAGAGAAGCGCTCTCTCAGTTCTTCTTGCGTCATCGACCTGCGGATACGGCCCACGTACACCACCCTGCGCTCGTCCTGTTGGGAGAGTTTTACAATCACGCACCATTCACTGCTTATCTAGGTGAAAACAACACTAAGTGTATGTAATCTTTTCTCACTATGGCTTTAAGTTTCTGGATTCTGATCTCGTGCTCCCTCCTCAGACTCCTGGACTCTCTGCTGCTGCAGTGATGAAGGTGGGAGGGGAAAAACAAGATCACAAAGGTGCAGCCATAATTAAAGACAGAAAGAGACAGAAAACACCTACATATCAGACGACAATAAAATTACAACATTAACTAACCTGTAAACATCTTTCCACTGCCTACGGCAAATCTGCAGGGATGGTGATCGGGATCTGGATGGGGACCTGGACTGGGACCACGATCTAGATCTTGACCTGCTGCATCTCGATCTTGAGTAAGACAGCCTGTAGCGGCGAGGCGGTGAGTGAGAAATGGATCGGCAGGGGGACGATGAACATGAACTGCTCTCGGAACGCCTGTGATGGAGCCTGCAAATTGAGAATTGGGAATGAGGCACAGATGACAAATAAGAGAGCAACAATGAGCATGGATGATTACCTCTGTCTCTTTGGAGAGCGAGACCCAGAGCTGGAGGAGGAAGACGAGGAGGAGGAGGAGGAGGAACGACATGAGCTGGAGCTGGAGTCAGAATGGGGTGATCGTCTCATATACCTCCTCTTTTCCCTTCCTCTGTCAGGAGGACTGGGTGGAGGTGTAGGGAGGGTGTATGGGGCCGCCTGCTCTTCACTTGCACCACCATCTGAAAACTGCAGAGCTGTGTCTGTGGATGGGTTTGTTTCTGAACTGGTGGTACGCTGCTCAGAGTGATGCTGCGACACCGGTTTTGTTTGTCCAGTCGAGGTCTGTGTTTTTGATTCAGCAGCAGCACCTGAGTTGAGAGGAGTCACCTGCAATTCATGAGTTATTTCAGAAATATCCTTGAGTGAAGAGGGCCTAACTCTGTTAGGCTGAGCAGCATTTGTTACTAAAGGATCCATAGAGCCACAGTAATCATGATCAGAGCATACAATTAAATACATGTGAGGGGAGGTGTGAGCAGCCGGGGCCTCGGAAGTGCTGATGTGAGTCTTCCTGGACGGTAGAGGACGGGGATCTATGATCTGAATGGCCTTAGATGGAGGATTTTTGCGTCTTGCAGGGTGCTCCTGAGTGCTGAGGATGATTTCAGTGCCGAGGGGCTCGGGGATGTCCACGCGATCCGAGGTCTGGAGTTGTGGCCGATTCCTGAGGGGTTTCAGAGTCCTGGAGGATTCAGAATTACTTAAAGGTTCAAGTGCTTCCACAGAGGGGGTCGGGAGTGATCTGGATTCTGGTCCTACAGGCAGGTTTCTGTCCGGCTGCATGCATCCATCTGTTGGCAGGTTAGAAGGTGGAGTAGTGCTGAGGAGATCGGGCTGGTTCTCACAAACTCTGTCCTCTTTAGCTGGAGAAGGAAAAATTGAAAGAGGTTAAATGACAGTTTATCAGCATCTAAATAAAAAGTGCACCAGTTGTCACTGATCACTCACCTTGTGTTTCCTCGAACTGTTCCAGCAGACTGGTCACATCAGGGGCTTCAATCACTGAAGTAGAGGAACAACAGTAATATTTACTCAATACATCAGTTTAATTCATAGCTTTAGTGCCATTTTATGATTTTACTGCTGACTTTTAAGGCCTGAATCTGTGCTCTATTGCTGTGTGATTTTCAAATTGCTTTTAATTGTTTCCTATTGTTTGCCTTCATTTGTTGTTTTCCCCTGTGACAGAGCTTGTAACTGTGTTTTGAAAGGTGCTATATAAATACACTTTTACAATTTTTTGATTATCTATTACTTATTGTATCGGATTTGCCGACCACATCTCTTATGGTTTACCTGAGTCGCAAGCTGCACTCTGCGCTCTGCAGCCAACCTGAAGAGGGGGTGGAGTTTCCTCTGGAGAAGAGGTACTCTGGGATATCTCTGGTACCTTCTTCTTTATCGGTGTGAGAACATCTATTTGAGAGGGTGGCAGAGCGGAGTGTGGCGTGAAGGAAGGACAGGTTATTTGCCTCTCCGTATCTTCACTTGGTGCCTGAGGAGTCTTTGGTTCCAGCTCGGTTTGTTTAGTCGGACCGGGTGTTGGTGGCTGTGGTTCGTGGCACTCTGAGGCAGGTTCGGTTTGTGTTGTTTGAGGACACAGTGATAGAGGTGCAGAGGAGAGATCTGAAACGATCTGGGTAAAGTTGTTTTTAAATTCCTGAAGCCGCGCGGCGCCGTCCTGGCTTAAAAACAACACCCGGGGCTTTGGCTCTGAAGAGGATGGCTGTCTTTGAAGAGGTGCTGCTGAGGATTCTTTTTGGCTATTGTGTGTGGTGCAGTAGAGGTCGGTGCTGTGGAACTCCACTGTGGCCTCTGAGGAGGAGGGGGCAGTGGATGGTGGTGCTGTTTGGCTAACCCGCAGGGTAACAAAGACAGGATTGGGGGGATCAATACTAATCAATGTTGGTTTCTTTGCTGGACTTCTTGTGCTTTCAGGCACCTTCCCATTTGGGTTAGTCATGTTGTCTGGCAGTGGACTGGCCGGCGAGATGGTTTTGGATTCAGGTCTTGGGCGCTTTAATCCTCTGTGATGTAGATGAGAGGATGGTTTTGCCTCTGAGGGCCTCTTCGACAGAGATGCATGATGGGATACAGTCTTGTAGCCAGGTTTATGCAGATGATCAGTGCTGCTTCTGGTCTTTGGTCCACAGGTGCTTTGACTTTGTCCATGTAAATTGAAGATGGGGGTCAACTCCTTGGGGGGCTCAGAAACAGAGGGCCACTTGGTTGTGTTGCTTCCCTGTTTCTCCACCAGGGGCTGTCTCTTCTGGCGCAGCTGTCTGTACTGTTGGAGGCTCAGTGATTTCGCCTTCGTCTCACCTTTAGGTGGCAAAACGTTTGCTTTGTCACTGTTCATTTCTGCAGACGCTGCTGTCTGAGGTTCAAGTGTCGATCCTGCTAGGTTTCCAAGTACTTTACTGCTTTTTAATGGAACTGACACAGTCTCACTTGTGTTCCTACTTGTTAGATTTGTCTCAATTAGTCTCTTTTCCACTGGTTCCTTAAAAGAAGTCACTTGAACGGGGCCAAAGCTCACTCTTTTCCTCTCTCTGGATGGTGGCGCTCTCTTTCCATTCAGCAACACACTCTTCAGAAGTTTCCCATCCTCTCTTTTCTCCTCTCTCTCCCCTTTCACAGGTTCCTCATCGTCAGACACCACATTTATCTCTTCATCGCTCCCTTCGGTGGGCCTCTCGTACCGCCACACCTCCTCTTGGGAGAACAGCGTGTGGTCTTTCCTCTCTTTACTCCCCTCCTCCACGTACAGCTTCAGACAGTAGGGGTGCATGAGCCTCACCAGGTTGACCAAAGAGGTGGAGGTGAAGATCTCAACTTCATTCTCTGCTTTTGACTTGGACTTTAACGATATTTGATTTTGTTGCGTGAGTAGCTGAATATTGCTCTCATTTTCCTTTTTTCCATCTGTCTTTATAGAGAAGGTTACCTTTGGTGATGTGGGTCTTGCTGTAGGTCTGAGTGATATGACCTAAAGAGAAGGAGAGGAAGGTTTAGATCTTTAGTTTCCAAGCTTTGAGAACCAGAACGGTCAATGTCTCTATTCAGCATGTCCAGTTATCTAAATAATACCAAGTTCATGTAGCACAATATTCCAAGACTATGGATCACTGCGCAGTTCATACTACACAACTTGCCTTTATGTGTTCATGATGAGCTATAAATGACTTCAAATAAATATCACGATTATTTCAAACTCTTTCCTCGATTACAATTAATGAACCATTCTTTTATTTATTAGAACGGTAAGTGAGCCAATCATTTCATTTGGTCTGAGTGAAATGATTGGTTGTGTTTATCACAGTCCTGCGAGGGCCACAGACGGCTACTTTTTTTCTCTTTTTCTCAGACAACTTTATTCATAGATGGCTATCAGGAGGTGAAGAGGATTCCAACAAAGAACATAAAAACTGTGTCAGAAACATATTACCAACCCTGTTTTTAATATTTGAAAATAACACACTTTCCATTTTTGGCTATGTGGGACTCATACAAGAACTTAGCCTACTACTACTTTTGTTTCTATACTTGGCACAAAAGCAATATTCCTAAGTCAGGGGGCACCTCACCACTACATTTACCTTTACATCATTTGTCCCGTCCTGCACTCTGATTTGTTGTAAAAACTGTGATTCGCCTGCACATTTTTCCTGCTTGAAATCTAGTGGGAGATGTGACGTTGGGACTCTCGCATTGTGTCTCTCACACAGCGATTACTGACTGAAGACCGAATGCCAATTTGGCTCCGATCGGGGGCTTTTATTGGCGACAGGAAAATCGGATTAAAAATGTTATGTTATCATACACCATAGTCTTTTAGTGTCTTTTACCAGACACATTAAAGATGGTGTTGAGTCGTCTCAGATTAATGCTCATATTCATGAAGCACTAGATCAACAGGTATGTCTTTTAATTTGTTTCTCTAGTGTGTGTACTCACCACTGGGTTGTCCCTGCACCTCTGGTGGGAGAGGAGCTTAGTGTCAGGCAGAACATCGAAGGGAGACAGAGTCCCCTCGTCATCCCCCACGCTGTCCAGCATCTCAGTTAGGGCCGACAACAGGGACTCGCTCTCTTCCTCCACTCCACTCTTATCCTGTGAAGACCCAGCACAGTCCAAATGTACTGATTTATTTAACGCTGACATGTGTTTTACACGTCTGAACACTGATGATGTGGAGTCGTTCAGATTAAAAAGGTTTAACACTGACCTCAGTTGTGACTGTGGGGTCCTCAAAAATGGACAGGATGGAGTGATCCGTACAGGACTGTGAGTCCATGGCGTCAACATCACCTCTGCTCAGGAGCGACTGCAGAGACACAAACAGAAAAAACTACATCAAAACCCACGTTGTGTACAATAAAGAATGTGCACGCACAATGATCCTGTCTATTTTTACCTCCTGCAGTTTTACAACACACTCCTTCTTCTGGGTGGGAGCACAGACTGAGGCACAGGACGCAATGAGCTTGAAAATTAACTTTCTCAGCATAAACAGGAAAAGCTCCCTGACAATGCTGCAAACGCAGCCATAAAAAAGCAGTGAGGCTGAGGTTGACTTCATGTTTGAGACCCTGCCGCTGAGATAAACTCATTAATTAGCCCGTCACCAAATATAAAAACACCAAACAACTGCAATGCATCAGTTCTTTTTTTCCCTTTATAAACTATTGAGTATTTTTTAATTTTTCATTTGGTAAAGGGCCAGAAGGTAAAAATAATATAGATCAAAATCACTTACAGCCAACATTGACATATTAAAATGTCATAATTTGTTATACTCACAGGGCCAAACTCAAATGTATTGAGATGCTATCACTAAGGACTAGACACACATTGGACAAACTACAATCAGGGATTATTATTTTAAATATCAATTTATTATCAGAACTGCTGCTGTTGAATTTGTCATCTCTCCACTCCTCTGTTCATCACTAAAACTCAGCTGCTATTTGGACATATATACATACATCTGCAATACTATAAAACCAGTGCACCATGAAAGTGTTCTGGTAGTTTAATTATAACTGTTTGTGTATTTTAAATGACAAAATAGCTTCTTCTATAACTATTGCAGTGTGTGGTATTGACCTGCACTGTTAGTTATTAATTAAGATTACGCAAAAACTACAGGACAGATTATCACAGAACTTGGTGGAAGGATGCAGTATGGGTCGGGAAATTGCAGGAATATCTTGTGAGACATTGTGAGATTTTATTGATTCATTCAAGAATAATTTGTGAATCTTGATTTAAAAGCAAAATCAAATCATATTTAGGGACTGACATCTATATCTACGCAATTTGGTGTTGATTCAAATACAAATCTGGATCTAGTGCATTTAATTGTGGTTCCACACTGAGTGTCATTTTATTTATCTATGAATGGTTTCTTTCATTGATAATTTTGTATATTCAACATCTGAAAATACCTAAGGTGATGAGATCAGGTGGTATTAAAACAAATTTATTTGTATTTTTTATTATTTTACTGTCACATACAACAAAGCAGCAACAGTGTCATTCTACCTTATAAAATTAATTATTTGATTGTCACAGTAGTCGTTGATTCATTCTCTGATGGACACATCGATCAATTTACTTACTGCAGCACTTCTATTGTATTAAAATAAATTAATACAACTGCCTCAGTGACATAACATCTAAACATGAGCCACAAGTGTTTAATCTGTAAAGATCAGGATAAAAACGGACACCATCAAGGAGTCTAACTATTTTTTGTTTAAGTTTGCAATGCGAGGCTTCAAGTCCATTTCTAAGTAAAGTCAGAAGAGAGTGATGTAAAGTTTATTAGGACAGAGGTGTGCGGGGGTTGCTGCTTCAACAGGCCTCAGCTGTCACAACCTGAGCACCATCTCTGCGGCAGAGAAAGTGGAGCTCAGAGGACCTGACCTGGGACAGTTACATGTCTTAACGTGACAGTATAGCAGTAGATCAGTTGACCAGCCTGTAAACAAACTAAGATGAAGCTGGAGACAGCAGAGGCAGGAGGGTAAAGAATGAGCAGTGGTCAGACTAGTGATCAGGACAGAGGCAGCGGCCGGATGTGAACACGGTGTGCTCCTGAGGCTAATGACCGCTCCCTGTCAGCTCTAACACGATCATTCTCTGTCCTGGACGTGAAGTGGGACATGGACACAGACCCGATGATTTGAACCAAATCATTATTAATGTGTCCCTGTCCTGACACCCTGCAAACCTCCTGATCACCGGCCTGAGCTCTGCTAACCACCCTCATTCAGCCACGTGTCGCCGCGGCGCACATGTGGCCTTCGCCTGCGCCGGTGCACCACTTCCTGTCGCCCAAACCCGCCCGCGCGCGGTGATCAGGAAACCCAAGCAGATAAAGACAGTGACCCGGTACCTCGTGGTGAAAGCTTTGGGTCAGGAAGTCGCTGCCGTCGGCGTTTAATTCCGCTTCTCTCCCCATCCACCGCGCCGCCATCTTGCTGCACCACATGGTCCCCTGGCAGGCCGGACGGAGACACGTGGTCCCCGGCTGGAAGCACGTGGGGGAGAGACACCGACCCAGGATCAGTGTGTAACCACCAGACCCACGATGGAAAGTGAGGAGAGGGGTATTAATCTGATCCAAGGTCAGCTACATCTATCGTTAATGCTTTAATCTTTAAAACTACTAATTTTACTGCAAAGACCCTGATCAACGAAGCGGCTGTTTGTATTCTTATTAAGTGTTTAATTTAATTAGTTTAACATTTCTTTTGAGATAATCAACACATGCTTAACACTGGGCTTTTTTCATATCATGTCACTTGTGTTTAGTCACATAACTAAGAATTTATACAAAGGGTTTTTACATTTTTATTTCTTTTACTTTACTTTATTTAATTTTAACTTATTTATTGTACACACAATAAGACACAATACATATGGAGATGTGAGATAAGAGGAGATGCCAACTTGCACCTAGATTATAATACAGTGAATAAAACAGAGTATTAAATCTAAACAGGAGTGAAAAAAGAATAGAAATGAATATAACAAAGTGCAAAGCGCACTAGAAGTTAAATAGAGTATTTAACTTCAGGGAATATGCCTAGAATGCATAGTTTTGGATCTAAATCGATCTCTTTTTGAACATATTTACAGAAATCCCACATTTTGGACAATCCCAGAATATGAATATATATTTTTATATTTTGCTCAAAAGTGACCTCTAACGTCCAAGTGACTGAACTACAAGCTTAGCAGCCACATGGCATCACCTCGGGCTTTACATAAGAGTGCGATTTTCCCATACTATGAAATATATATATATATATTTTTTAAATACAACTCAATGAAGAAAATAATGTATCATGAACATATTTTTTCTTTTGAAGGGGGATGTTTCTTCAACCTTTTCCTTTCTTATGTCTGCCGATTCTGTGTTTGTTAAAAGTGGAAAATGAATAGATAGAAACATTCTATTTAAAAATGAAGTAATTAAAAGTAAATTCCCGGTACAAACTGATTCAGTAGAAGCAAATTTTACAAGAACGCATCTGTAGGCTAAAATGGCCCTCCATGTTTTTTCCGTTTATTAAAAATGCAGGAAAATAATGGTAATAGCAGACAGATGCTCTGCTCGGGGTGTCTAACACATTATGAATTTAATGATTTGTGTGAATCAGTTTTTTTTTTCCCTTTATGGCAGGAGGCTTTAATAGAAACGGCACCAACAGTGTAACTGGGAGTTATCTTGAAATTGGAAGTTACGCTGTGTAAAGCTGTTAAATGCTCCCAGGTGCTACATTATCTCCCACTGCTGAGAGCCTGCATCAGTATCCTAGTATCTTATGCAGAACAGTCAGTGGCAAGTCAGTCTCCGAAGTGGCGTTGTATGGCCGAGCAGAGAGTGTTTCTGCTTCCTGGGGTCTGCCTCATCCCCGGATCAAGCGGAGATTACCTGCATGCTCAGACATTGCAATATTGATGTGTTGACATTCCTGATTTAACGTGTGTTCTCGCCGCCTTGCTGTTGGGGTCTAACAACAGCGGCAGACCCTTGGTGAGAAATGGCGCACAGCGAGGCCCAGTTTGAAGTCCTCACATGAATTTAAGTGTGCTCTGGCCTCAGAAGGCATTTGTACCGTGCACTAGATCATTATGATTGAACACATTTGAATATGTTTATTGGTCATGTTCACATGACTTACTGTATTGCCGAAACCCTGCGTCACTCTGCAATCACATGAATCAGAAACAGGGCTGATTCATTACAAATCTTTTTTTCTCACTTCCTCCTGTGCAGCTCCACACTGTTTCCTGATATATGGAGAATAATTATTCTATACACCTGAATAATAAATATGGATGTCTGAACCAGTGTTTGCATTTCTCTCTCCAGCTGATGAAGACCCGCAGCAGCACCAAACCTCATGATCCACGGAAAAATTATAAGGCGATCTTTGGATGGTTGATTACATTAACATATTCAGCACAGCAGCCAAGTGTTTTCCTCTCTTCCCCCGGACTGCTCTAGCCATTAAACCACCCCGATTCCAATTGTGCAGTGATGCTGAAGTTGTTCTCTCCAAAGTAAATCATTTCTGCTGGAATGTCTCTTAGAGCTGAATCCGGTCAGACCAGTCTAACATGGAAGACACACGTCATACTATGCCATTTTATAGCCTCATCTTAACCAGGCGAGGCTGATCAGTAGCGTTTTTAAACCTCTAAAAATAGGTTTTCACTAAAATACTAAAAACAAATCACACTAGAGCAAATTAAAAATCTAATTGACGTAAATCTTTTGTTAATGGTTTGTTCGGTCTCTCTGGAAACTGCTGACCTGGCTCTGCCTAAAAATAACAACATATACTCCTGGCACCTCTTAGGCTCTGTAATTAACCAATTATAATGAACTTTTTAATCCACAATCATTAATTAATCCACTTTTTGTAGTCATTATTGGAGATACTAGTAGGTGGGTTTGGTTCATCCTTATTCCTCTGAACAGAGCCGGACTTGCTGCATGTGAGTCGTCTTGTATGCAAATGTTTTGCTTCACAGGTGCAGATGACGATAATGTGTATTAGACCTGTCGTACCTCACACTTTTTGTTTTCCTTTTCTTTTCTTTAACGTACTAGCTGTTGACGCGTCACTCAAAAGAGCCTTGGCCCTTAACTGGAGGAAGGTGCTTGTAATTATAACACTTGTAAAGCAGCCCAGACAATCTTAGATGCAGACTGATGAGATCCTTTGATATATTGAGAGTTGAAATGCCTCCTGGGTCATAATTTACTGTGGACAAGTGGAAATATTATGTTCAGCAAACTGTGCAAATATATCTGCTGTTATTTATTCTCCCCACTAGATGGTGATATATCTGTATTACCTAATTCGTTCCATACACGCTGTTATTTTTAAAAGTTGTGAATGAGTAAATTCCCAGTGAGCTGATTGCTCCATGCGAGCCACCTATTCACAGCGGAGGCCAATCAGATATTCAAACATGAATGAAACAGAGCTTCAGTTGTGTGGCATTATCTTGTGTTATCTCACAAGTCTTTCTGCGGAGGACCGTAGATGTGTCTGGCCTCTTATCTCGTGCATACCAGCCAGGAGTTGACCTTTTTGCTGAATGTCATGGTGGTACATCGAGTCAATGGGGATACTAGATTACTGGGGAGGGAAATATGTGCAAAGACAGCCGAGGCACCACCAGATTTGGACACTTGATACGTTCCAAATTAAAGATTTAATAAACATTCAATCAGCGCTCTGTAGCAATCAGTGGGGGTGGGGTATCCTGCTAACAGGAAGTCTGTGGACCAAGTTGAACAGGTCTATTTCAAAAAACTTCTTTTCAGACAAACCAGGTAGGATGAACACAGTTTTTTCTAACTTGACTCATGTGCAGCACACAAACAATAAAAAGTGACAGTACATTAAAGAACTGATCCAGGAGGACTCACTAATGAATAATTCTGAAGTAGCTCAGAGGCATTAACACAGGCCAGGCAAACAGTTTCTAAATAGACAATCAACAGGCACTGCAAGTGTGTGTGTGTGTGTGTGTGTGTGTGTGTGTGTGTGTGTGTGTGTGTGTGTGTGTGTGTGTGTGTGTGTGTGTGTGTGTGTGTGTGTGTGTGTGTGTGTGTGTGTGTGTGTGTGGGGGGGGGGTCCTTGTAAGTGGGTCAACTTAATGCAGCATCCAGCATCCAACCACCATGTCAGTACACGGCCCCACACGCACAAACAGACACACACTTAACCCACACTCCGTACTTCTTCAGCTTGGGCCACAGTTTTTTGGCAGGAAATGAAAAATTCACTCTACCACTCAGTTTTAGTGTGCCAGACTTTACTCCCTTTCCTGGGGACAAGGGAAGAGGAAGAAAAACCCTGTCTCTGTCCCACTTTCCTTTCATGTCCCGCCCCTCCTCCCGTCTGCCTCTCATCCCGGCCTCACTCTTGACCTGCAGGATGACTCCCATGGTGCTCTTTTGGCATGTTTGAGTTTTTAAAGAACCCATGAGGTCTTCAGGTATATGCTTCACTCTCCCCCCCCCCAACACACACACACACACACACACACTTGCTGCTATTTGTGTTTGTATATGTGAACATTTTTCTATACAACTTTGAGTCATCTTGCCTGCTTAGTGCTTGTGTGTTTATGCACTTCTATGACCTTTCACATATTGCATAACGATGGGAACGTTGTGTTACAAAAGAGCATTAGCACTCTGATCTTTAACTTGACACCGTCTCTACAGAGGAACGCAGCGCGCACAAGAGCGGAGCCGTTACAGAATTGTGTTGCCGTCGACCTTGTTTGATTTTTCTCTGCTTCAAGTATGTATTTTTCTTTTGCTTTCACAGCGGAGATGAGGAATGCCCTCCCACATGGTGCAGAGAACATCTGCTAGTGAGAAATGAAAGCCTGAGAGAGAGAGAGAGAGAGAGGGGACTTAGTTTAATACAGGAAAATAAAAAGAACAGAGGTGAAGAAGGAACAAGAGAGCGTGCAAAGAGGAGGAGAAAGAGTGACAAGACTTCAGGTGGAGGAGACCACCCTTCCAACGGTAGAGGTGAGACAATATCCAGCGGATGGTATAGTGACTTACAGGTGTACACGTTCACAAACACACACACTCAGCGTGGTAACAGAAGCCTGCATCAATAATGCAGCTGAGAGTAACAGGATGCAGATTCTTCCTTACATAAGAGTTCACAGAGAGCTGGCTGGCTGAGAACAACCTCTTTTATTCTCTGCCCTCAGGCTGGATGCACACAAGATGTCTTGAGCTGATTAACAGTCCAAACAACTTTTCAAGTGTGCAGCAACAAATGCACAGGAGTGCCCGCTAAAGCCTTTTTTAAACTCTGCCTACTCACTTAAGGTTATTTGTTGCACTCTATGGAACCATTCTCTCAGCTGTGTGTCCTACACTAGTTCCTAATTTTCTAGAGCTTACGTTATCGAAAACAGGCTTGTTTATAGCAGGCATAGTTATTTTGTCCTTCAACATCAATGAGCAGAAACATGAACTCTGCAGGACAAACTGGTCCAACCTGATGAACCGAATCACATTGTTCCTCCAAGTCTCAGAGACATGGTGCAAGTTCAGCAGGAGCTGTAATTTACATCTAATAGGCTTGATACTGTGGGAATAATCAAACTGTGAAACACACTTTACATTTTCAACCACTAGGGCAGTGCTCTGTCTAAACCTGCTTGTGTTGGATATTGTGCACAGGGCTTTTTATATACAGTCTATGATGTAGGGTGACGTTTGTGTTCATCCCACCTGGTTTATCTGAAGTGAAGATTTTATAGGTCAGACTCTCAGACGTTTGTGGAATTAAATGCTAGCAGCATGACTGTTTTGTCGGTCCACTACTGGTCCAGATTGAAATATTTCAACATCTACAGGCAAGGCAATATAGGGGGAGGATATATCCTCTGATTTTTCCTTAAGCACCAACACAAGGTTCACATTTGTGGTTTTGAGTGAAGTATCCTCTATTGGATTGATCATAACACAAATCTGGCACAAACATTACTGTTTCCTTGTGATCAATTGTATTACCTGCCTGGATCACTTAACTTTTTATTAATACAAATTTCAATTTGTACATTACTTTCTTATCTGAAAAATGAGTGAATATTATCATGCTAACTTTAGTAAGCTGGTAAATATGGTAAATCTGATAAACATCAGTTGCTTAGCAGATATACTGACATTCGGTTATATATAGTGTGAATCTCGTGGTGTCATCACCTAACACAGTGCATTTTAGCCTCTGTCTTTTTACAGACTACAACTTTACTGTAATGATTCAGTCTTGCTGCTCTATCATTAACTGATAAACCAGTGGTACACCACCTGTACAGCAGAGAAACACAGTAAGCAACAAGCTGCTGGACACAGTGGAGCATTGGCAGCTACAGAATCAGATATTTCTCTCTGGAGTTAGTAGAGACTAAACCAGAGCATAATGCAGGTGAATATTTGACCAACTTACATCGTGGAGCCAGAAATGATTTTAAATGGGAGCTAATGTTGGTGTAACTGATGAATGCATAATTTGCCACTGCCACACATTATCAACAGCAACTTTATAATGTCCTGATGCATCAATCTATTTATGACTTGAATGTTTTAAATATTGTTTTATTTTATAGAAGAACCTCTGTTACACATGACATCGATGTGATCCCTATCTTGGGTCACTCCCTGAGGTTTCTGTCACCCCCCCCCCCCCCCCCCCCCCCCCCCCCTTAAAAAAGATGTTTGGGTAGTTTTTCGTCACCCTAGTCAATGGTTGGCACAGATTGTTAAGCCCTATGAGGAAATTGATATGTGAATATGGACCATACAAACGAAATTGGATTCCTTGAAATAAATCAATTTAATCAGGTTTATTAAGCTGTTTTATGGATAAATACTTGAAGGGTCAAGGACGGAAGAAAGTGGGAACAACTTAATCTGACAAGAAGAAAACAAATGAAATATGCCAGCATTTGCTTTCCTGTTCTTAATGTGCTCCTTCTTCACTTTTCTTATCCTAACTCCTTTTTCTTACCTCCTTGTTTTGTTTGTGTTCATACCGTCTGTCTTTTTACTTTAATCTCCCTCCACGGCTTTCTTTGCCTCCGTTATCTGTTTTATGTGGGTTTTGACTTTCCGCAAACTGTTAATGTTTGTGTGTGTGTGTGTGCACATGCACCCGCACGCTCGTATATATATAAATAATTATGGTGAGGTGTAAGACTCTGCTTTGTGCACACATCGGCTTGAAAATATGAACTTGTCAAAACTGCCTCTATGAAACTGTTAATGTGGGCAGATATTCTGTATGTGTGAATCACAGTTTTCATGTATAAGTGTGTGTATGTGTCTGTGTGTAAGCTCATCATGCTTGTGCTATCCTTTTTCTGCCACATTGCCATGGCGACAGTGCCCTCCCGGGGTAATGGGGGACGAGTGCGCCAGAGCTATTTATTCTCTCTTCCCTCCCTCCCCCCCTCCTTCCTTCCATCCATCCATCCATCCATCCATTACCCTCTCTTTTCCTCTCTCTCTCTCTCTCTCTCTCTCTCTTTCCATCCCTCCCACTGCCTACATCTCTGCCCTCTTCCTCTTGCAACCTCTCCGTCTCTCTTCTCTCTCCATCTCCCTCCTTCTGCTGCTCTTTCTTCCCCTCTCTGATTGGCTTAACACTCTCCTAATGAGACAGAGGGTGAGGAAGAGAGGGAGGGAGACAAAGAGCAAGTGTCTTTAAAAAAAAAAGGGAAGTAGAAATATGTGGGGGAGGCGATCTATCCAGACTTGTGTTCCTCTTTGCATGTTAAGAGAGAAGCTGATCTGACAAACCCGCAATGTCATTTTGGAGGGAAACTGCATATACAGAGGTTACACATAGATATATTTGTACACATAGCTTTCTGTCTCAGACATGTGCATGTGTGTACTGTGATGTATATGCAAGCAGTTGGCTTGGTTGGGGTCATGACCTTTGATAAGATTTCTCAAATCCCTGAATGAGCAGAATTTGTGTTTTTTTTAAGAGCAGTGTGTGATAATAAACTTTTGGGGACTTCTTGGGGGAGATGTGCAACTACTTCTTGCAGCATCCTATAGAGTGAGCTGTTGGTGGTAGCTTAGCGCCAATGTTAGGTTTTTTTCTGACTTTGTGACGCCTTTTTTAATGAAGCATGCCACGTGTACAAATCAACCAAACAAGCTGTGCATCAACAGATTAAGCTTTCAATCCATGTCGGTACCAGGTACTGACCCCCAACTTGGAAAACCAATAATTTAAAGGATAAAGCTGTCAATATCATTCTTATACTTTTAATGTCAAAAAATCTAATGAAAACACTAACATCTATAATATGTCTGTCTCCCAATATGCTACTCTCCAACTTGCCCATATCCTGTACATTGCACTTAGCCACAAAGTTGATTGATGTCCATTCAAACAGGGACAGATCCAGAAATGGGGCCAGGGGGCCCTGACCCCAGCTGAATTCTGGCCCTGAAAGTGCCCCAGTCTTGTCAGTAGTCTTAAAAAAAAAACAGAAAAAACAAACATAGACCAGTCACTCACAAACAATACATTTTTATTTTCTAAGCTTTCTGGAAGTACACAATGTGCTCTAGCAAGAAATTATTTTCAAAATATACTCAATGATGAGCAGTAAACAAGGAATGACTTAAATGTACACCTTACTGAATCAGGACATGAATGACTTATAATTGTCCATTTTAAAGTGTAAATTGTAGCCACTTTATGGCCCCTGATTTAGAAATATCCTAGATCCACCACTGCATTAAGATACTAATATCTTCTTTAACTCTACCATTTTATGCTTTGGCTTCAAACCCATTTGTGTAGGTGGGTCTGACTCCAGATAACATCGTCCATGTTCAAAGTAATGAAGGAACATGATGCCCAGTGCAACAGTGTGAGTGACTGATGTGTACTATACTAGGAGTTCTTCTTATTGGGATCAGTTCATTGTTGATTTTGATCTTTTCATGGTAATTGTGGTAAAATATCACCACTTATTCTTCAGGTGTCGGTGTGTATATAACCTGGATCTAACTATTCCCCCTCTTTCATCCACACACACACAAACACAAATTTGTGCATCAAACGGGGAAAGACAAATTACATAGTGATGGAAGAAAGATGAGAGTGAGATGGAGACAGTGGGAGGGAAAGGTGGAGCGGAAGAAAGAGTAATAAGGACAGAGGGAGAGACAGTGAGGGAGGGAGGGAGAGCAGGGGAGATAAATGGCTGAGTAGACAGGAAGATGAGTGAAGCGAGAGAGCAACACAGTGTGACATACTGCAGACAGAAAGACTAACGGAGCGAGAGAATGACTGGGCGAGAAAAGGAGACGACGGAGAGGGAGAGAGAGCGAGAGCCGAGGCACGTCAATCGCCCCCTCCTCTCTCCTCCTCCCTTTTTCCTCTCCCCCTGCCCTCCCCTGCCATGTAGCAGACCTTCCCTGGATGGTAACAAGCCACTCAGACGGCTGCAGCACGTGTGTGTGTGTGTGTGTGTGTGTGTGTGTGTGTGTGTGTGTGTGTGTGTGTGTGTGTGTGTGTGTGTGTGTGTGTGTGTGTGTGTGTGTGTGTGTGTGTGTGTGTGTGTGTGTCAGTCATTGGAGCAGCAGTGGTAGAAAAACAGCCTCTACATATTTAAAGGGGGAAAAAAGGACCCACATCACATGGTTGTTATTCTCTCAAATCTGCCTCTCAGGTCACTTTGACAGTCCTCTCTCTCACACACACTTTCTCTCTCTCTCTCTCTCTCTCTCTCTCTCTCTCTCTCTCTCTCTCTCTCTCTCTCTCTCTCTCAAGCACTCAGCCTCTCATTCCCTCATTCCCTCCCTTTCTCTTCCTCCCTTTCTCCCTCTCTCCTCCCACCTGAGCTGTAATTTGCAGGGCTGATGAGGGTGAGGGCAGGAGCAGAATTCTCCTCACTCTGTTACACGCGCACACACACGCACACACACACACGCTTACACAGACTGTGTGATTCACAGTGCACAGCTACAGTACAACTGAGAGAATCCGATCCTTTGTGTGTGCGCTCTTTTTTTTAACCTCTTCTTCCCCTTTTTCTCCCTTGTCGTCACTCTCTTCTCCCTCCCTCTCTCTCTCTCTCTCTCTCTCTCTCTCTCTCTCTCTCTCTCTCTCTCTCTCTCTCTCTCTCTCTCTCTCTCTCTCTCTCTCTCTCTCTCTCTGCTCCCTGGTGGTGTGTATGTGTCTGTGTGTGTGCCTGTGTGTGTGAACCGTGGGGATAACAGACGCTCATGTGAGCAGCCTCACTGGCGGCAGCAGTGACTGGCGAGAAAGAGGAGAGGAAAGAGCAGGGATAACAGAGCCACCGCCACCATCGTTCTGATCGGATTCACACCAGACATGTGAGAAGATGTCCGTGGGCGGCTGCGCGTGTCCCGGTAAGTAGCTGTCGTGGTGATGGTTGCCGTTAACAACAGCCCTGCTGCTCCTGCTGCTGTTGCCAGTCTCTGACTTTTTCTGGTCGTTGTTGTTGTATTTTGGTCAGTGAGTGCAGCCGCTGCTGTGGCGTGACTGGGACAGAGAGAGAGAGACAGGGAGAGAGGTGCCCTGGGGCCCTGGGGTTCTGTTTGCAAAGGCTCATGGGAGGTTGCCCTCTGTGATTGCTGAGAGGACGGAGAGCAAAGAAAAAAGCAGAATAGATGGATCAACATGTAGTCTTCTTGTTCCATTCTCACTTTTTCATTTACTCTCTGCTTTTCACAGTTTGTTGTTGAGTTTGAAGAGGAAAAAGATCTTTCACTGGTGGCGCAGACATCTGTGCATGAAGTTGTTGCTATGGCACCACTAATGCTACTTCATCTCTCCCTCCGCCAGTTTGTTTTTGTTCTCGTAGTTTCTGCTGCTGCTGATTTCTGGCTCACAGCAGTTCTTTTAAGGTCGGCACCGATGTTGCACTCACCGAACCACAGTGGTCATCCTGAGAAAGCCTGACGATCCTCTCCTGCAAAATAAGAAGGATCAAAGTGTGACATTTAAAGGGCAAAGATCAACGGCTCCGATCAGAAGCTTGTATGATTGATTCTGCACCTCTTCCCACATGAGAGTTATTAATGAACGTTTGATATTTCACAGCTCACACAGGAGTGTCATCATCAGTTAGGATAAATGGCAAGCTTGATGAGGATGGTGATGCTTCCTATTCACGTGTTGAAGCAGTTTTTGTCACAAATATGATAGTGGAAATGTGCATCACTACATTTGTTTGAGTGTCAGTGGTATATGAGTTTAACATCCCTTAAGACGTAATTCTCACTGTTGTTCCTCAAGCGTGACAGATAATTATAAGGAGCTTTTCGATTTTCTTTTACCCAATACTCCTTTCTTCTTGGGATCCTGCAGGAGGTCAGTGAATGCACACCTGAGAGGTAGAACAGCAGAGACCTTTGCATTACATTTGTTTGCCCTGTCTTGACCCGCTACTGTTTTCTGGAGGAGGAAGACAGTCAACCTGGCTTAATTTCTTGCCTAATATGAAAGCAAATCGGCAACATGATGACAAAACTACTTAGGGGTCAAGGTTTTGTCTTTTCGTCCTTCTTAAAGGTTCAGTGTTTAGGAATTAGTGACATCTAGTGGTGATGTTGCATGTTGCAGCTGAATACCCCTCACCCTCCAAACATGAGAGAGAACCTGTGGTAGCCTACAGTTGTTATAAAAACTCAAAAGCTGTTTAGTTTGTTGAGTTTAGACGACTGTAAAAAAAACATGGCAGCCTCTGTAGAGAGGATGTAAATATGAAGTATTTAAATATAAGGGCACATTCTGGGGTAAAGAATCACAATTTGCACAATTTAGATGAAACTCACTAGTGAAAACATCACTCAGATTATTTTATAATAATTTTATGCCAATAGATCCCTTTCACCTAACTTACACACTGAACCTTTAATAAAACTGGTTAAAGTTGAGTAACAGCCGCAGGGGCTTCTGGGAGCAGAACCACAGAGAGCAACCTGTAGGGACTAATATCCGTCATATTAGACCACCATATTGAGAGGTGTTCCACTTCTGCAAGAGCCAAGGAACTCCCCGCAGCCGCCGACCAGTTGTGTGTTTGGGTGTTGAGCGCCTAACAGCAAACAGATAATTCTTCTTATTTGACTTTAATCAGATAGAGGAGGAAAGAAAAAGAGGAATCAAGGTCTAGAAATAAACCCTGCGCCACTGAGCTTCAGGCTATATTTTATTAAGTGTTACAGCGATTTATGTTGCACTTCTGATGGGATGTGTAGAACATAAAATATAATCCTATATCTGAGAATGCATTCATAATCATGATAGATGTACTCAGAATCTGCTGCCACACTTTATTCAGGAGCAGGAGAGGAGGAAGGAAGTGTGATAGAGTTCTGTGTGTGTGTGTGTGTGTGTGTGTGTGTGTGTATGTGTGTGTGGTGCTGTTTCACCCTGACGTGGCCTCCACTGCCTACCAGCCCACAGTGGCCGCTGTGGTCGACCCTCAAACGGCCGGGATGTGGATAGAGAAATTCAGCCAACCATGCATCGAGGATCAGGTTTCCCCCAATGCCAATCTCGCCTTTAATCATTAGAAAGATGGAAGCACTAAGTAGTCCCATGTTTTTGCGGTTTGGAAAGTCTTAAAATGGTTTGGCAGGCAGAAAGTTTCAATGCCAACTCATGCTGGGCTAAAGCTAAAGCTTTCTAGACTGATGAGTGAATGATGGAATGACACAGGACTGAAGAAGAGGTTTTCTGTTTTCAATTTCTACGCAGCGCCCAATGCTACGAAGGCAAATGCTGCCACCTCAGCCGTTAAACAAGCCTGCAGAGGCGGGAGCGTTTGTTTAGAACCGGGCCTGAGCTATCTTGCGGTCAGATTGCATACTTAATCAACGTGGTCATGGAAATTTCCAAAAAGACATATGACCACACTGTTGTGCACTCCACTTTTGCTCTCATATTGTTCTCTCTCTTCTCTCCGTTTGTCTACTTGGTTTCTTTTCTCCATTTACAGTAAAAAAGCAGATCAGACTTGCTTCTCTTGAAATTGAGTTCCTTTTGATCTTTCTCAACTGCTGGTTTCTCCGGCTTTGTTGGAGATTTCAACACAGATTGAGTCAAACTGTAAAAAAGACCACACAAGTAAGTTTTAAACTTTCACAAAGACCTGCTGCGGTACGAGTGTTTCAGTCTGCGGGCCTTAAACAATACTTGCACTCACACGTACACAACATGAGGTCACTAAAACCCAATGTAAACACTGCCTCCAAATATGGAACCATCACTTCCATTCACTTAAGTCAACTTCAGATGAACCCAAAGCTTGACCCTGCAGTGATGCTGGTACATTTACTGCCAGGTTATCTCCCTCTGCTGTCTTTATACATTTAGTCACAGAGAGTCAGGGGATGCTGCTCTGACTGACTGTCAAATAAAATAATATAGAATAGAAAATGTGAGAATTCAGAGTCACTCTCTCTTAAGTCACTCTCAGTTGTTTACATTCCAGAGGCGTGTTCAACACAGAGGGATCCTCCCCCTTCTTGTGTGGGCTCCGGGTTTGTATGTGGGGACATACACGCACACAGCATGTGCCCCAACATGTGGATGACATAAAGTGTGTGTGTGTGTGTGTGTGTGTGTGTGTGTGTGTGTGTGTGTGTGTGTGTGTGTGTGTGTGTGTGTGTGTGTGTGTGTGTGTGTGTGTGTGTGTGTGTGTGTGTGTGTGTGTGTGTGTGTGTGTGTGTGCTCTCATCAGTGATACATTAACAAAAAGACGTTGCTGTACTTTAAGCTCTCTGAAGATACAGATGTTTCGTGCTGAAGGGTCAATCACTTTCTGCCCTGACCTACCCAGACCTCACATTACACCCCCACTTACTCACTCTTTCACTTCTATCCTCCCTTCCTCTTCCTCCCTCCCTCCTCTCACTCCCTCTTTCTCTTTGACTCCTCTGATTGCTAGCGTATGTTGCCTGGCTGGCTGGCTGGCTAGATTGAGGAGGGAGGAGGCGAGGGAGAAGGGGAGCGAGGGAGAGCGAGAGAGGGAGGAGAGAAGGGGGAAGGGACTGTGCCCTCTCATGCAGAGAGTCACATGGTGTCCCTGATTGGAAGAAAATGAGTAAAGACTGCAGCTCCGGCTGAAATGGCAACAGACAAAAACGCACAAAGGCTGAACTGTTTAGAAGCGGGTTGCACAACACAAGGGAGCCTGAAGAGGAGGAGGAGGAGGAGGAGGAGGGTGTGACAGAGGGGAGGAGAGAGAGAGAGAGCGAGGGAGAGATGATACTGAGGAAAGATGTGGATTAAGAGAGGAGGACAAGAGGAGGTGGGGAGGAAGAGAAAACAGGAGAAACGTACGTGAGGTGACGGGGGGGGGGGGGGGGAGTGTAGAGCGAGCGAGAGAGAGAGAGGCAAGTGGGAGATGAGCACTGTAGGAGCGCAGGAGGAGTAGGAGTGAGTGAGTGAGTGAGGGAGGGAGTGTGGGTGAGACAGAGAGTGAGAGAGTGATCAGACTGTGTTTTTATGTTTTCTGCAAGGCTGAGCGGTGACGTGATTGGCTGGGGGGGTGGAGGGATGGATGTGGTGGGGGGGGGGGGGGGGGGGGCAGACCTGACTCTGAGATCAGAGACAGACAAAATGGCTCCCAGAGAACAGAGAACGCAGCATCAGGGCACTGTCATCTCCCCCTCACACAGCTGTCAGCAGACACCAGCCGCCACACACACACACACACTCACACACAAACACAAAATCTCACACACACAGCCACCTGTAAAATGCCAGCATGAGGGGAAAAATCTGAAGCATAATCATATTGATATATATATATATATACTGTATATATACTGTATATATATATATACAGTATATATATAGTAATATTAATAATAATGATGATTAAGAGTTGCTATACACACATGTATTAATGACACACTGACACATACCAGCCTTCTCTTTTATTTAATCCCTTCAGCCATCGGCCTGTTATAATAACATGTGATGCTCTGGCCCTCTGAAGTTCTCTTGTTGCAGTGAGCCTGTGTTCGCCTGCCAGAGAAAACCCTGAGCAGGGAATTCACCCAGTGAGAAAATACTGATGGACAGGATGAAAACAAACACACTAACACACTGCTGCCACAAGAGGACGCTGCCGTCAAAGGACTACCTCTGATTGTGGGTCCCTTCTATGTTGATGCTCCTCTGTAGAATTACAACAGCATAATTTGCATAGACTTTAACTTGGAATCCACATTTGCACAACAGCTGAGATTGGCATTGTTTTATGTAAAGTTGCTCTTTTATTTGCTCCTGCAAAGGAGGTTCATCAAAAACTCTCTGTAACGGTTGAGTTGTGCAGTTTAGATTCTTGAGTAAAAGTATCAATACAATACTGTCAAAAATACCTAACTGCAAGTAAAAGCCCTTAAACTAAGGTTGTAAATAAAATAATTAAAGTAGCCTCTAAGAAAGCATTATGCATGTGAGTGTGATGGTATATTATATATTTTGTATTATTCACTATGGTAGTGTAAATATAATCCTTTATCACTGTATATATAGATTTTTTTAACCACAAATGTGACAGTATGTTAATTTACTAATATTTATGGCTCAAGCAACCTTACAGGAATTTGTGTGTTTGACTAATCTGGATATTAAAAACATAATAAATCAATGCAATCCATTAGGTAGTCGTTATGGCTTTCAATCAATTGATGGCTTGTTGGTAAAGTAATTGTAAAACGAGTCAAACAGGCCATGAGAGCAGTGTTTGCAGTTGTAAATATCAGCCAAGATGGATACGCCACCTCCATGACAGCCCACAGTGCCAAATTAAATTTTCAACTTTATGTTTGACAGGAGGTCAAGGAGACAAGTATCAATTTATTATTATAAAATATTTCTCCTGGTTTTGAAGATGTGAAAACAAACAGTCAGTCTTTAGTCAATGATGGTTCAGAATGAATCAAAGTGCTGTTATATTCGTAAAAAGATTCAACACTAAGAAAATAAAAGGGATAACCACTCTCACCGACTTTGTTAAAACATACATTTTATTATACATTTCATAGGATCATTTGCTTTCCTTTTCTCCTGTACCTATAGCAACAAATGTCTCTGCGCACTTTTTCACATTTCACTTTCACAGTGGAGTCTTCTAGGAATAAATTCCATGAAGTAAACACAGAGGCAACAACACTGACGGACACATTTACATCGTCTTGCGGTTTTACTGTCCCACGATGGCAGAGAGCATTGCTTAAAATAACAATATGAAGTTGGAAGAAAAGGGGTTTTCAGGGTAAAAACACATGAAGTAATAACTTAATTTAATGTACTTTTAGACTCATTACTTTATAATGACAAATCATTGACGGAGATCATTATCTCTATTTAGTTGAGTTGTTTTCACTCGCCATGACTGGAGCCAGCTGGATCCTTGTTAAAGTGGGACAACAAATCAAATGGGAAAGATGTTGGTGATGACTGTCTCTCACCAGCTAACTTTACCTGAGTTTGTCTCTGTAGTTTTATCTGGTTGTGATGGTTTTGACTACAAATGCAGTTAGAGTAGTTCTCCTTTTTTGGGGCAGTGATATATAATCAAAATTATTCAATCAGTAATTAACTTGTAAGTAGCTTTTTCATGTTGTTGTTAACTGAAGTAAAAATACGTTTACAGAAGATTGTTACCTCAGCCAAGAAGGTTCTGTTTTCATCTGTTAGTTTGCAAGTTGCTGGAGGGATTACAGCCAAAATTGGTGGAAGGACGCATTGGTCAGGAAAGAACCCTTTAACTTTTGGTGCAGGTCTGGATCAGGGGAATACATTTTTTCACTTTATTTAACATTATGAGATAGGATGTTTTTTTTTTTACATTTTTGTTGATTTCTCAGGGAATCATGTGTGAGTTTTGATGGGGAAAAACAGGCATATTTAGAGGACTGATACTGATGAGTGTGTGCAACTTTGTGCCGATCCAAATAAAAATTATAATGTGGTTTCTGGTGGGTGTATTTTTTCAGCTACTGTATGGTAACACAAACTGTGTTACCAAACGCAAAGTAATTTGGCCTTAAATATAAGGAAAGGACTGTTGAACCTTGGTAAAGGTATGTGCCCTATTGCAGGGGTTCTCAATTATTTCTCAGTCAAGGACCCCCCTCCAAGATTTGTAATTATATATATTGCAGGGACCCCCTTGGAATGAGTTCTACATATAGTTACGTGAAAGAAAACTACAAAGGAATTGTCTTAGAAAGATATGAGACAAAGCACAATACCCATAAATCATAATCATTTTAATGGATGCATCTGTGTGCCATGGATTTGAAAGCCACTGCTCTACTGAGTGCAATTCCCATTTCGTCGTGTTGCATTTGTTGCATAAGTAGCTATGCAGCTGCCAGTTAAATGTGGTGGAGTGAATATATGGTAAAATATTGCCTCTGTGATGAATACAACTAAAGGTATAAAGTCAAATGGAAGTACTCAAGTAAATTAAGGTTCCACATCAAACAATTGTCTGTGACTCTGACTGAGCTACTGCTGGCCTGTTCTCTTTAAATTAAAGCTGATGCCTCCAAAAAAGTGACAGCTTGTGAGTTGGATCTTTCCTCGGAGCTGAATCAGGCAGATAGATCTGTGTCCTTCCGTCTGATCCACTAACGGAGCAAAGACGCTGAGCTACCAAATGTATAAAATCTGTCCGACAGTGATCACTGAGTGGATGTGTGGGCAGCTTTCTAATCAAGGAGCGGGCCAAGCTGTCATATTGACAAATACTAGCAAGTGGTACAAGCTATGAAACATTACACTGGGGGAGAGAAATGTGAATATAATCAATGAAAACAGGAGTGGCTTTGTTTTTTTCCCTGTTTGGGGGGAAAAGGAAGAAATAACACTCAGTTGATGTCACCGTCATTAAAAAGTGAACTCTTGTGGTTGTGCTTGGATCAGTTCAATTAGGGACTTTTCTGCAGTCGTACCAACATGTCACTGTTCTCAGATCAATGTTGAAGACTCTTCTCGAGGGGAGGGCGTCTGGGACGGTTGTTATCAGAACTCTGGCAGATGTGTGTGCCATTCGGTTTCCTGTTGACTCGTGAGTGGAAGTGGCCCGCTGCACACATTTGCACATGAACACGCACACACACAGTCTCACACACACACACAGACCGTAGGCATCTTCCTCCCCCCTCCTCGTGCCCCTGAGCCTGACAGTCTGGACATGGGAGATATCAGAGCGAGGAACAGGCATGAAAACACAGACCCAGTCTGTGAGTCAGAGCAGTGTTTGGCTGTGAAAGTGCATTTGTAGGTGACAAAATGGCGATGTCAGAACAGCTAGAACTCGGGGACGGTAAGTTTATCTCGCTGACCTTTTCCTTTTTTGTCTTTCTCATATTGTATCTGATTCATCAACAACAAAAAACAGAGGTCAAGCAACAACAAAAACAGCAGGGGAAAAAAGAAAATGCCTTTCTGAGGTATCTTGCTGTTTGTTGCAGAGAAATGCTGTACAAGTTTGGCCCTTCGCGTTTTTAACTGACTTTGACAAAGGTGATCTTAACAAGTTGCACTTGTAGGTTTAAGTGTAAGCTTAGTGAAAACACCCCACTGTGCATTTAAGGGAGTTTATTCAGGCACTGCACACTCCGACTTTAATCACATATTATACATGGACTTATGGCTTTAGGTGTGAATGTGTGACTGCACGTGAGGAAATGAGGCAGCGTGCTGGTGAAGTGAAGGTTAGGCAGCTAGGTGTGTGTGTGTGTGTGTGTGTGTGTGTGTGTGTGTGTGTGTGTGTGTGTGTGTGTGTGTGTGTGTGTGTGTGTGTGTGTGTGTGTGTGTGTGTGTGTGTGTGTGTGTGCGTGCGTGCGTGCGTGCGTGCGTGCGTGTGTGTGTGAGAGAGGCTGGCCGCGGTGCTGGTTGAAGATAAGGCCTGCCCTATGCCAGAGAGCAAAAGAGACGGTGTGTGTAAGCCCTCCAAGCCTTATCCTGATACACCTCCCACCCCCTCTCCATCACCCCATCACAATCGCTCACACACACACACACACACACACACGTGCACTGGGGATTAACCCTGTCATGTACCATTTCAATGGGTGAGCTTTGGAGACACACTCACACACACATGCACACACACATGGGATTAACCCTTGTGTGTCCACTTCCATGGATGATTCTTAGCCCCTCTCTCTCACGTTGTGACAACATTGACTGCTCGTGTTGCCATGGCTACAGGGGCCAGAGAATGTAAGATAGGCAAATCCACATAAGTCACCCACAACAGACACTCTAAGCTACCACTGACTACACCTCCCCCTGGTGCTGGACACACAAAGATGCTGCAAAAAGACTGACAGGAGCCTTGTGAGCAGTGAAGTGCTCATGCCACAGGCTTACTATGGTCAAACCAATATATATAAACTCCCATCACCATCTTTGTTGCTGGTCGGGTGAGAGACATGCCTCGGAGCAGCTTATCCTCTCTACATGTCTGGCTCCCAGAGACACAGCACTTCACCATACTCCAGATTTCACACATCAGCGTCTGTGAAGAGGTCCACATTTGGGCTGAAATCTTCATTTTGCACACATAAGGAAGTTATGCTCAGATAGTGCATATCATTCTGTCTGTCTTTTTGTTGGTTAGTAGCAACATTACACAAACAGGAAGGATGGCTGCAGCATGGTTCATTACATTTTGTTGTAGATCCAGATTATTTCTATGAATTTTAGAGCAACAGGCCATTTTTTTTACATTTCCACAGTTTTTCCCAGGGACAACTTCATGGATCTCGATGAGAAAATCAGGCACATTTAGGGAACTGATATCTATGACTGAGTGAAATTTGGTGCTGCTTGATTGAATGTAAGGGGACTGTTGGCGGAGGTATGTGCTCTGCTGAGTGACATTCTAGTCATTGTTGTTTTCATTGTTAGTGTGGTCCAGTAAAAAAATTTACAAATGCATATGACAGTTTTTAATTTTATATTTTTTCTTTCCTTTTTTCTGTAAAAAATAAATATTGTATTATTTATATTGTAAATATATGGTCAAACTGGGGACATATTTCAATAGAGTTAATCAGAAATGTATCGTACATTTTTGCAATACAGTACATCATAATTCCAAAATCATATCATGCTCCCAATATCCTGATTCTTAAATGTCACATCCAGTGGAGCTGATTCTTAAAATGCTCTGGGCCACAATTTGTTGTACAAACTAGATTCAATCATCATTTCACATTGATAAAACACATTTTGTTTTGCGATGTTTCAGATTATGATCCTCATTACAATCACTGTGAACTACATATTGTTTTTAAATTAGAACAGGTCTTGAGCATACACCATATATGTATGGGTCACGCTGTTTTAAATTGTGCACCTAACATTATGTTGTAATAACGTTACTGATCTGCTCCAGTGAAAGCCTCTGTGGAAGCCAGGTTACTGTTTCCACAGAGCGGCTCACAGGAGCAGCTTAATTAGTGAATACATCATTTATGAAACAGTGTGTTTTCACTCCCTGTGTACACGGGTAGTGTATAAATCTGGACTATGTTCATACTGGTGGCTTCCACATCTTTAAATAATCACCGGCAGGGGAAGGTTCCTGCCTCTGTGTTAGAGAGGGAAGTATTTTTCAACCTAAGTGTAGGATCACCAGTCAACAATGCTGGAGTCATTTCACTCCTTGAATGACAATAACAAATTAGCAAATATTATGAAGTGCACTTGCATAAATATCTGTGAAGCTCCTGACTTGACCTAATACTACTTGTTCTTTTTATATCCCAACTTTGGACATATGGGTGAGTCCTTGCTGGCTGTGATCTGAATATCTGATTATAATTTGAGGCGATTTAAGCAGATTTAGAGGCCTATCGGATTCTCCTTTTGGCTTAGTGCTTCCTGAGTGTGTGTGTGCGTGCGTGCGTGCATGCGTGCATGCGTGCATGCGTGTGTGTGGCGAGGGACAGAGGCAGAGATTCTCAGTGATATTGGATTTACTGGCCTGCCCTGGAGACAGTTTCAGTGTACAAACTCAAAAACACGATTAAATGTAAACAACCCCAGTGTGTTGTCCTTACATGAAAATTCTTGTAGAGGATCTTAATTTACTTGTGTCTAATTTTAAGCTCTGATCAGTGGTGTGTTTGTGTAAGTATTTGTATGTGCATGGGGGGGGGGGACCTGCCTCTGTTCAAGCAGTCACATTATGGGAAGTAGTAACTAGGGTTAAGGTTGGAGTAAATCTCTGGGAAATCAATGTAAGTCAATGTAATGTCATCTGAAGTTATGGAGATGCAGCTGTGTGTGTGTGTGTGTGTGTGTGTGTGTGTGTGTGTGTGTGTGTGTGTGTGTGTGTGTGTGTGTGTGTGTGTGTGTGTGTGTGTGTGTGTGTGTGTGTGTGTGTGTGTGTGTGTGTGTGTGTGTGTGTGTGTGTGTGAACATACTTGTACTTGTACAGATATCCTGGACCTGCGGACATTTTGGGAAAGTAAGAACATTTTGGCCTTGTCCCCACTTTCCGACCCACTTTGAATGGGCTGTTTGGGGGTCAAGACTTGATTTTAGAGTTATGCGTTATAATTAGGTTTAGATTATAGGATCAGGACTGGTCAGCCCAGCAATGCAGTACAAGCAATAAGCACATTTCAATAAAATACTGTAAAAAGAGCACAGTGTAAAACACACGTGTGTGCGTGCGTGTTGTATATTTAGCATTTGACTGTGACCAGGCTGTCACTGTCTGACTTCAGCTGTTTGCAGCAAGCTGATGTGGTCTAATTAGGCTAACATGAAAAGCACTTTGCAGGCAGCATGATCGTTGTTTCTGCACACACACACACACACACACACACACACACACGTCTCCACTCGGCTGCGTTTGGCCAATTCTCATCTGTGTCAGTTACAGGGAAATGATGGGATGCAGGGAGGAGGAAGGAAGAGGGGAAAATGCTTAGCAGACAAGCTTTATGTGCAGTTGTGCATTAGTGGGGGAGGAGTAGTGGGGACAGAGAGGGCGGCTGGCGGTGCTGGGCAGAGGAGAGAGGAGTAAATGCATTGCGGAGGGAGAGGAGGAGGAGGAGGGCCCACAGCTATTGTTCATGTCCTCCCGTGAACAAAGGGCTCATCGGGGTCCGTATGTAAACCCACAGCAGGCTTCAGCCCACTGACAAGGCCTCATGCGGGACAAAACATAACCGAGCGACTCCCGTGATCCAGGCCCTGTTCCGTCTCAGTTTTTAATTGATCCCCTTCAGAGGGACGTATTGTGTCGGTGCGTCGCGTCCAGCCAACCGCCGTCCAGCGGGCCTCTCCGTCTTTACGCACGGAGCGTACACACGGCCCATCATCACGGATCTGTAAACATCAGTTTTTCTGACCGGACTTCTTCGCAGGTAAAAGAGTCGCTTTCCCCCGCACACACACGCACTTTGAGCACACCGGCCAGCTGCTGGGGGCCGGGGCCGTGGCCCCGGGGCCGCCGCTGTGGGACTTTCTCCTCTTATGTCGGTGCTTTCGCGTTGAAAGGGGATTTAACGCTAAGGCGTTAGCAGGAAGGCTAACGGGCTACTAACTGTGCAGTGGCTTGCTAACGCTAGCTCGGCCTAAGAGCCAGTGTAGTGTCGGTGTTTCGGAGGTTGGAAATGGGGTCAGTCATGGTGCTTTGTCTGTGTTTTCATGGCTGTCGGTTGTTTTTTAAATCAGTGCATGTTTATGTTTTAAGCGAAGCTCCCGGATCACCTGTTTTATGTTTAGCTTTGCTATAAGCTAAGTGTTAGCATTATGCGCTTGTTGCCTTTCTAATTGCCTTTGTAACCAGCCAACTCCTCGTTAAATGTGCTTTGATTTTGACACTTATGAGCTTCGCGGATGCTTTAAATGCCATTTAAAGTGTAGTAATATATAAAAACTCCACCTCGAAGTCGTATTTTGTTTTTAAAAGTTTTCTAACACGGGTCAATGCGTGATTAAAACCTAGCTATAGCCTGCATCCCCTTCGGATAGTTGACTCGTCCCCCTCACAGCCATGGTGGCAGAGCTCCAAAACACGACAGGTTATTCTTATTCAGATCAGATAATATAATGCTTGGTGGACATCGTGTGTTTGAATGTGATCTGGTGTCTTTTTAAGCGTCCATCTCTGAACGTCAGAGGTGGAGATTCGCTCTGAAGGTTCGTCGAGCATATCTCAAAGCCAGGAGGATGTGTGCATGTATAAATGTGTGCATGTGTACAGTGTACTGAGAGGGAAGAGGGGAACATGATTCCCAGTGGAGGAAGTGGAGTCCAGTTGATGTGATTGGGACTGCCTGTCATTAACCGCTAACAGGAGAGGAGAGGAGCTAATGGAGCTCTCAACAACTAATGGACACATAACCATCGATTATTTATTTATTTATCAACCCCATTTGTTTTCCTCTGGTGCTGCATCGAGCCCATAGTGTAGTGTTGACGCACAGTAAACAACTTGTTTGTTTCCCACAAAGTGAAGGCAGGGTACTTCCCATGCACAAGGATCAAATGCTGCTCTGATTGTCTTTGCTATTCAATAAAAACTTATCATTTATTTTACCTCAAGGTTTGTATGGACTAGAACAGGCGTATATATGGCTGCTTTGACACACACAGTAGAAACCAACTAGTCTATAAACTAGAAGGGTCATAACTGCTGCTAGGAGGAGTGCTTTATGAACACCAGCTTCATGTGTATCTCCTCCCAGTTCAATGTGCTGGGCTGAATCCAACCCAAACATGGAGATCCGGATACATCTGAAATGTTTCTCACTTTACTCTAAAATTGTCGAAACATACATCTTAAATGCACTTCCCATCACTGCTGTGCTTTCAAGTCTCAATTTCCCCTGTGTAAAAACATCCCTTCAATACAATTTAAGCCCTTTACCCCTTTGTATATCTCCAGATATACATCTCCCTTAAACACACACGCAGATATGTTTAATATGCAGAGACAAGACGGGGAGACATAAATGAGGCGGGGCTTCACCATGGTGACGGCCGGGGTCGTGACCTAGAGACTGCTATGCGTGGATGGCCTTTATGGGAGAGCTGGGCAATTAGAGTACAACAAGGGATGGAGCTGTGTGTGATGGTGATTGAGTGTGAGAGATTCATCAGTGTTCTTTGTGTGAATGGAGTCTGAATTGGTCTTTCGTGGTTTGGTATTTCATAGTTTTTTTTAATAATGATTGGCTAGAATTTTGCATCTTCATTTGACAAGATTGGTGTACTGGGATGACCAGTAAGTGAGTGCAGCCATCTGAAACAGGGCCATACTGGCTTGTTCAGGCTGTTTTTGCCTCCATCCCTCACATAATACAATCAGTTTGTGTAGGTTTCACTCCAGGTTTCAACAACTAAACCTAAAGGTATCACCTAGGAGTGTAGCAAGTGTTGGCACCTGTACTGCCACACTTGTTCCTTCTTTTTTTCTTATAATTTATTATTTACAGCTCAAAACGAGCAGATTTTCTATAAATGTTAAATATCTGCAGTGTCAGTCATTAAATCTGTGCATTAATATAGACGTTGTTCTTAAATTGGGAAGTTTAATCCTGTTATGTCTACTTAAGCCCTCACACCGGTTTTCTTTGGTGTAATCTGTCATTTTTATTACCCTTTTTAGTAACCTCTCAAGCGATAACATTTACATAAATATTGAAATTCATGTTCTGTCTCATATTCTGTCTTCCAGGCTGTTCCTCCAAGTCATTCAAGCTGTACTCCCCCAAGGAGCCCCCCAACGGTAGCACTTTCCCCCCTTTCCACCCCGGCACCATGCTGGACAGAGACGTGGGGTGAGTCGCTTGTCTGTTTGCTGTGTTTCAGAGTCTGCTCAAGATGAGGAGCTCACTGACACCAATATTCCAATCTTATTTAGAATATTACATTATTTTGATTATGGTCTTTACATGAGTTGCCAATAGAATATGTCTATTTACATGTTACATAGCATAGCCCGATTATGACTCACTTCATTGTGTCCACTAAGGCATTACATCCAATATTATTCTGTCAGTTTTAAAAATCCAACCTGAAATAGTTTAATTTATGGTGCTACACTTACTATTTTGGTAAGTGTAGCATCTGGTTGGCTGACCAGTCAACAAACTATAGGAAGTGGTTTAGATGGAGTTGGTTTTTTGAATTGTATATTGAGAGTGACTGTATTTGTTCAGCAGATCATGAAAAAACCCTGAAGATGTTGAGATGAATCTCATGTTTTAGGAGCTTTTTCTCAGGTCAAACTTTCAGTGAATAGTTTAGACAGATGTTGATTGTGCCTGTTGTTGCAGGAAGGTTTATTGGTGATATTTTAGCAAAGGTTGGTGAAAAGCGGCTCCCATAGCCTGTTTAGTTTTGATCTCCTACTATTAGCACCGCCCATCATCCAGGTAAATGCTGGTTGAGCTTGAATGACAAAGTAAAAAATTGTAGACCGGCTGCGTGAGACTTATATTTAATGCTGAAATTGATTTAACTTGACTCGCATGGCTTGGTTTGGTTAGGGCTTGTGACTACAGACTTGTGCGCAATATTTCACAGCTTGTCTTTGCAGTAAGCAAATCAGTGACAGTTGATGTATGTGTATTTGAGAAGTGTTTCTATTTACTGTCTCCTTGTATCATCTAATTTGCTCCTTGCTTGGCTCATGTCCCAGGGTCATAAAGATGGACAGGCTCCAGAAGCAGTGCATATTAGATCTACAGCTGAGTGTAATAATCTCCTTGTCTCTTGTTTCTCCAGTCCCACCCCAATGTATCCTCCCACATACCTGGAGCCAGGAATAGGGTAAGAGCTACATTATCCCCCCCTATCTCCAGCTGGTGTGAAAACCGCAATAATTAAACAAGTATAGATAAGGTCGTGGGAAGTTGTGTTCTTATCTTTTTAGTTTAGTCCGCGACAAAGCTCGACTAAGTGCTGAAACAGCCTGAAAAGTACAAACGCCTTGAGAGCAATAACCATATAGTGATCAGATTGTTTTCTTTATTTCACTTCAGTGTTTGCCAAAAGCTAAATGCTGTCCTGCTTTTGATTCCTCCTCTTCCTCCCCTGTCTTTCCATGGTCGAACAGGAGGCACACACCATATGGCAACCAGACAGACTACAGAATATTTGAACTTAACAAACGGCTACAGAACTGGACAGAGGTTCGTAGGCAGACACAGCCACATGTTGTATACACACACAAACAATCCAGATGGTGTTGGTGACTGATTGTTTGTCCCCTCTTCTTCCTGTAGGAGTGTGATAACCTGTGGTGGGACGCATTTACTACAGAGTTCTTTGAAGATGATGCCATGTTGACCATTACTTTCTGTCTGGAGGATGGACCCAAACGTTACAGTAAGAAGCAAAGTCACAGCAACATATAGTCGTTCTGTCCCTGTTGCATATCATTCCTATAGTCATGAATGGACTGTGTTTTGTGCAGAATTACTTTTCTCATACACCTTGTTTCTCCCTCTTCACCAGCAATTGGCCGGACGTTGATTCCACGGTACTTCCGGAGTATATTTGAGGGTGGTGCCACTGAACTCTACTACGTGCTGAAACATCCCAAGGAATCCTTCCACAATAACTTTGTCTCCCTCGATTGTGATCAGTGCACCATGGTCACTCAGAATGGAAAGCCCATGTTCACACAGGTGTGTATTTGTCCATGCACATGGATTGGCCACATAACAGTCATGACAAATAAGTCTCTGTAATGAGAAGAATCTTGCTGGTAAAGGATGGTTTCAGATTTAAAGGGGATGTTGATACAATACTCTATGTCCACGTGTTCAGTTGTAACTTCTAACTGTAACTAAATCTCTCAATAGACGTGCAGCATGTCCGGTTCCTTCTTCAGATTTTCTGCTCACCTGCTTTTTACTGACCACAGTCCTTTGCCCTTCTTTAGGTGTGTGTAGAGGGGCGCTTGTATCTGGAGTTCATGTTTGACGACATGATGAGGATAAAGACGTGGCACTTCAGCATCAGACAACACCGTGAACTCATCCCCCGCAGTATACTGGCCATGCATGTGAGTGAATGCACACTGGCACACATGAACTGTGTCTGTCATAGGCTACATTTGGGGACAAAGTTCAGACTTAAGACCAGTAAATGGGGAACAAGAGCTGTGTCCCAGGTTCCACATTGGGAAATGGCAGATTTTTGCGACATTGGTTGAGGTTATGGTTAGGTACGGGTCATTCAAGTACTAATCTCTATAAACCGATTATGCATGTGAATCTGCAGGTGAGAGACTTTGATTCTGGCGCCGGTAGCCCTCTGGTTTCTGTTTCGAGTTTGACTCATCACGTTTGACTAGGCGGAACACATTGAGGGAAATGCATGGGCTATTAGCTGGTTAAAAGAAATGAGCCAAAATGTTGTCTAGACCTAAAACAACTACAAAAATTATTGCTGTTTTTTGCGTGTGGAGAAACTTTCAACTTGTGTTAAAGAAACTAGTCAGACTGTAAACGTTGGACGGAAGATGGAGCTAATTTGTCAGAGCCAAAGGGCTCTGAGATTGGTCAAGAAGTGGTGAGGGTAAGTCCCCAGGAAAGAAATGCCAGTGTTTTTATAACTGTTTTTAATTCATTTCCCAGGCCCAGGACCCACAGATGCTGGACCAGCTGTCCAAAAATATAACAAGATGTGGCCTGTCGAACTCCACCCTTAACTACCTCCGAGTAAGTTGAGCACACATTCAACATTTTAACTTGTGTTTGGATCATGGTCGTCACAGGCACTGAACCTAAGTCTTACAATTGTAAAACCATTTTACCTCTGTCTGTGATGCCTATAAAATCGACTGGCCAGTTCAGCAGTGTTGGTGGTAAACCCAGTTCAGTCAGTAGTTTAAGTAAAAGTTTAGGCTGCTGCTCAAAGTGGGATTCAGACACAGGCCTCAAACTGTGTTTATTTAAAGTCTGAAACATCCAGAAATCAGAAGCTAGGATGACACACGCCTCAGTGCCCAACAGGTACTAGCTGTCAAAATACTGTTCACTCGTCTGCGCCTGGAGTCCTACACAGTTTAAACGCATTCACCAACAACTCAGGTCCACAGGAGATTGATTCACCTGAGGATTTCAAGATCCACTGGTGATGTCATTTGTTTAGAACACCAACCAATAGTATGAAGACCAAATCAATTAGAGCATATCTTGTGATCTTAAACAATGTGCAACCTTTAACCTGCTGCCTCTCTCTGTTCCCTCCCCCAGCTGTGTGTGATCCTTGAGCCCATGCAGGAGCTGATGTCCAGACACAAGACATACAGCCTCAGCCCCAGAGACTGCCTCAAGACTTGCCTCTTCCAGAAGTGGCAGAGGATGGTAGCACCACCCGGTAGGTGAACCACACACACTGACACGCAGACCAGTTTTGCTTATATGTATTTGTAAGTCACTCTAGTTCTCTCCACCGCAGCTGAGCCATCGAGACAGGCCCCTAACAAACGGCGGAAGCGCAAGATGTCAGGGGGCAGCACCATCAGCGGAGGAGGAGGAACTAATAACAACAACAACAACAAAAAGAAGAGCCCTGGCAGTGGCTTCCCTCTGTCCAGCCAAGTTCCAGTGAGTACTTCACTACCATCTAGTGTCAGCTTTCTGCTATTTCACCTATGTTCACTGAAACACTGCTTCATTGGTTTAGTGAGGGAAATTCTCATGTCACATTGAAACAAAATGACAACATAAATAAAGTGGTTGCTGGGTTGAAAGTGGGACACGCAGTATGTAATGCAATGCTTTGTATGTACATTGCCTATAACAAGTAGTCCCACTTGGACTTACTATTTAACAAAAATAGTTATTATATAAGTAAGATAATGGAGATAACTTGATTGGAATGAAGTGTGACAAGTTATTTAGGAATAAATACAACTGTTATTATGAAGGTCTAACAGTTGGTCAATTTCCTGGCAGAAACTACACAATGAAGACAAAGGCACAGTCAGTATAAACAAACAAACAATTTACACGAAAAACATCAGTTCACCCCCTTTTTGTCATGATATTTGTTGCACCATACCTCCACATTCAAATAACTCACTAACTTTATCCCTGCAGGATGTGATGGTGGTGGGAGAGCCCACTCTGATGGGAGGGGAGTTCGGGGATGAGGACGAGCGTCTGATCACGCGGCTGGAGAATACGCAGTTCGACGCTGCCAACGGCATCGACGACGAGGACAGCTTCAACAACTCCCCGGCGCTGGGCTCCAACTCGCCCTGGAACAACAAGGCCCCATCCAGCCAGGAGAGCAAGAGCGACAACCCCACCTCACAGGCATCGCAGTAGAGCCCCAGAGCCCCGCAACCTCAACACAAGCCCTTGTCTGTCACTCCTCGGTCCCCACCCCGCCCCCAACAGCCACGAGTGCAACAGCAACAGTCCATCGTCTGCTCACCAACCGAGACATCACTGTAGAGCTCAGATTCAACACACACACTTACACACACAGGTAGCCCAAGGGAGCTCGTTCTATCCTCCTGTGCCAGAGGAAGTTTTACAAGTTTTTAATATTTAGGCACTGTGTCCCACCTCCATCTCCCTTTCCTCATCTCATACACAAAACGTCTCATCTGCTCTTGCTTATTTTCAGTTTGGACAGTGACCTGGTAAATGTGGCCAAGCAGGAGTGGCGGTTAAATCCAGGGAAGAACTGTGCACATTGACCTCCACGCTGAAGTTTTACATATAGGAAGGGGCGGGCTGCAGGGGATTCAGGGCAGTGGGGCTTGGCGATGGTGGAGAGTTGCTTAGGGATGACTTGTCCACCCGTTTCTCTAAACATGTCTCTCAGTTCTGGTCCGCTCTGTTGACGCGCATGTCACTCGTACTGTTTGTTAATAGAGTATAAGTGTGTATGCGAATGTGTGTGAGTGTACGCATGAGGAGCGAAAAGAGGCAGTGTGAGCTTCTTTGTGGCTTTTGCTAAAGCAGATGGACCAGAATTTAGAATCCGTCTCTAAAACCATTGACATTCACACATGAGTAGGACACCTTCAATGTGGCACGAGGGAAACATTGCATACACACACACACACGCCCAATTAAACATGACAATTGAAGGATTTTGTCCCACAGTGCCCAAGCCATCTCTGATTAGACTACAGTAAATGCAGTCTTTCAAACAGATCATTTACAACACACGCGCATACACCCGCACACAGACACACAGTCACACATTTTAAGAGTTTTTATACAGTATATATTTCCCTAGAATGTTTTTTAATTTGTATTAAACGCCTTCATTTCAATTGTTACTTTTTTATTTTCTACCAATACTGAAAAGCTACAGACCAAGGAGCAACACAGGACTTTTATCCCTCCCCCCTAAAATATATTGTTTTTATCTTTTATGTTTATAAAAGAGAAATAATTTAGTGTGGATGTTTTTATTTTGTCTTCTGTTCCGTTTTTGGAGATTTGAATTTTTGTGTATTTGTGCTTGTATATTTAAGGTAGTAGCAAAGTTCTGTCTGACTGTAATAAAATGTATTCTTACTTAGATTTACCTAAAGCCATCCCGATCTAATGTAAAGAAAACAAAAATAGGAAAAAGGAGAAAAAACACTCATGAACCCGTCCCCTCTATCTTCCATCTGCTCTCTTTCCTCCTCCCTCTTTTTTAAAACTTATGTAAATTAAATTACAAAAATCCCCAGGGGGTACAGTGGCACCATGGAGAGACGGTTTTACCGTTTCCGCTGATTTTTTTTCTTTCTTTTTCTAATTTATTTTGGCAGAAATTCATTCATGTTTTTAGTCTATACAGGAAGTGATTTTTTCACTTTCTGATCATCCCAGTTTTGCATACTGATGTCAAGTAAACGTGCTCATTTAACCAGTTGATTTCATATTTTGTCACTGGCTGAAACAGATTTTTATTTAATTTAATATTTGTCTAAATCATCTTCATTTCTGTGAATTCTCATAACCAACTGTTTGAAACCATCAATCATACACATCTTCTAAAACCAGCTTAACATTAAGTTCAGTTGGCAGCAATTAGGTAGCAAATCTGTAAAGTCTGACTAAATACAGCTGAAGCTCTGTTATTATTTTTGTACATTTCCATTTTGTTACAGTTGATTCCAGCAACTGCTCTGATTGAGTTTGAATGGTGACTTGTACCTTCTCCAAACCCTGTAGAAAAAAATCATTGTTTGATATATATTTTTTGATTTGGTTAGTTTCTGCCCTTGATAATTAATGTATGGTACAAATAAAAAGATACATTTTCACTTTAAAAGACTTTGTGTTGTCGTTGGATTTGTTATGACCACACACCTGATGAGTTTGTTGGATCAGTAGAGTTTCTGGGTTTTGGTCATTTTTAACACTTTAAAATTAAATTTTGCTGTGTAGATCATGAGTCATTGACTCCAAGTATAGGTTCATGTTTCTTTACCCAATCTTACAACAAATGTCAGGTGCACTTATGAACAATAAACGATGGTGGAGGGAAGTAAGGGAAGCAACATTTTGCCCACTTGATTTGTCTGACTGGATTGTATTACTGAAGAAGAGATATCTTAATACATTTTTTACAGCAGGCAAAATATGTTCCAATGTAAGCATGGTTACCTATACTGTTGTCATGTTCAGCTTTGAAATATGTAAACCTATCCTTCAACTAATGGAAATAATGGGAGTTTTCACAACGGGAAAACTGAAACTTGAAGTTTTATTAAGGGTTCCCTCTGCTCCTCTGTAGCTGTGACAGTAAAAAGTCCCAAGGATGAATCCCCTCTGTGGATACACGTTAAAAATCTGACGTTTGAGGACAATATGGGGTCCTTTAAATACAGCAAGCAATGCTAACAGTGTGACTACTTCACTTACATTGAATAATTGTACCTTAAATTGCCATCATATGGTTGAATACCTTGTTTTTACCTTCTGCATTTATTTTGATAGTCACAGTAAAGAAGAGCCTGGAGACAGGGTGAGTGTGGTGGAGAGATGGTCCGACTGGCTGGGAGTCAAAGTAGGAGTGAGGTAGAGAGGGTCATCCACTAACCTGAAGGTTCTAGTCTGCGTGCCAAAGTGTCCTTGGGCAAGACAGCGAACCCTCACATGCCCCTGACGGCAGTGTCACCAGGGTGTGAATGATGGTTGATTGAAAAAGCGCTATGTATAGATGTGCTAAATGAATGTGTGTGTGGATGTGATTTGTACTGTAAAAAAAACAAACTTTGAGACTACAAGAACGCCACATGCTGTTAATAGAGTCCATTTACCAAACACTTTTAAAGGACCTGGAAACAAATACAGCAAAGATTAAAAAAAAAAAGTGTGTGCAGAGGCTGAGATAACCTTACTTTGCTTCCTAGTCTGGGATCAGGCTTCAAAAACACAGAACATATACCCAAAATGTTTGCAAAGCATTATTTTAAGTCTAAAGGCCCAGCTGAGACCAGTTCTCAAAGTGAGTCTTCTTGAACAAGAAGGAGTAAGTGAGAGCTTGATGTGTGGAGTGGAGTGCCGGTGGTAAACAGCTGCATTCATGCCTCGTCTCACACGGACAAGTGATGCGCCGCATGTGACTCGACTCTTCCTCTCACCTCTGTTGTGACCCGTCAGGGAAGTGAAGCTGTGTGAAGACAGGCTGGAGGCTGTGCTGCAGGCTGCCTCAGATCTCCTCCTGAAGGCACAGACACTTGCTGCTACTCTGTGCTTCTAGCTGGGTAGTAAATTGCTTCCTCCTGTTGATCCAGGTCTACAGCAGTCCTGGAGAAAAAAAAGACAGCTCCAATGAGAAGAGAATGGGAACACAAGGAGCCTCTCGAGGGCAGATTGCAGACCAGTGCTCTGAGGCCTTGATCGGATTCTCACATTCACTCAGGATACTGTTAGTTTCCTCTTTCTCCTTCTAAAACTATGAAGAACATGTCACAGCTGGTGCAGTTTGAGAATACATCTAACAGTTCTGTCATTGTGGCACAGCAAAGTGTGGCCCAGTGTGTGTATGACTGACCTGGAAAGATATTTTTATCCTTGCATGCAAATGCTTTATTGTCAGTTTTGCTAGACGTGGTGGCCTGTGGCAAAGGAGGTAGAGCGGGTTGTCCACTAACCAGAATTCTACTGATTCAATCTCCGCCTTCTCCAGTCTGCAAATGTCCTGAACCCCACTGAAAATCTGTTTATCCTTTGTTCGAGGAACTCAGCTGACTGACAAGCACCCTTACACACATGACACATTTCCTCTCCAACACATTTAGGATGCAGCCCATAAGTCACGCTTTTACAGACTATATATGTTCCAGACACAGAACAATACATTCACCGCCCCTGTGTGTTTTTGGTCAGGGTGTAAGCCACACAGAGCCACTTAAATATGAGCACAGACACTTCCATTTTTCATCTCACTCACAACATCCACCTTGCATGTTGGATCCTCACTGCAGAAAGCTTTTGCAAATAAACTTACAAAGACAACTTGTCTCAGAACCTCGTTTATTGACCAATTTCCAACACAACTGATTTAGCACTTACTTCCCAATCGCAGAGAGACAGGATGGGTCATACCTTGGCTCATATTTCTATTGTCTTCCTTTCCCTGCATTTTAAGGATCTAGTTGTTGTCCTTCCATGGTCTTTTCTCAAATTGTTAGAGAACTTGTTCTTCTTACTCTATCACCTATTTGAGGATAGAGTAATAGCAAGTATGAGGATCTCGATCCAACTCCAACTAGAAACTGCTCATACGTGAAACCTCAGGACCTGAACAGGCTTACGACCACAGATGATGCTGTTGCAGTCACCTCCTCCAAAATACACAATGTACAGCCTGTATGTGTCCACCTACTGTTATCAGCTGTTGCTCCAGAGAAACGCATAAACACTTCCTGGTGTCATTTTACATTTCTAATATGAATTCTCTATATCCATGTACAGATTTCAAGAATAAGTATTTCCATTTGCCATTCTCAGATAAAACTGTTTATGTTTTGCATCAACTAAAGTCTCTGGAGTTAAAAGAAACAAGTAGTGACACCATCACAGAGATAATTCACAGGCTATTTCTGTTTGTCAAGTGAAAAAAGAATAGAAACTAAAACTATTTGTCTGTTAATATTTTAATGTCTTTGATTTAGTGCCCAGCGTTGATCCTAATTCTACAGTGACGGCGAAATGGCTGTAAATGTTTGGGTGATGAAGTGTGATGTTGGAGAAGAGCTGCACTGATGTGTTTCATTTGATGAACTTCTAAGGAAGCGTTTACGTTCTCAAACTCAGAGTATGCACATCTGTGAGACATAAATCACAACAAAGTGCACATCAGGGAGAAATCATATCTCGCAGGGCCACTTCCTCTTTGTCATAACTCTCACTGAAAGTGCAATTACATGCATTTAAGATACAGAACTTAAGGAAGGTCGGGAGTTTTATCGTAAAGTAAAAAATCGTAAACGTAAAGGGTGCTTGTGTTATGTGAAATAGCTTCAGGTTAGTGCACACAAAGATTTTATTACTACTGTTGTACTTATACTCACTGTATGCAGACAGTTATAAATACAGACATATGTTTTTGTCTGGTGTTGGTCACAAGTTGAGTTAAAGTTAGTGCTGCAGTGTGAAATGTAGTGGAACGGGACCGTGCGGAGCGACAGAGCTATCGAACCATTCTGACTTTAACTGTTTAGGTTTCACCAGCAGGATCATACATTCCTCATGGTATAGGCCTATGCTCTTTGGGTCTGACGTGTTTCTGCTTAAGTTCAACCTGGCAGGTGAATGTTCAGACTGTGCGTGTGTTTGTATGTAAAGATGGTTCGTGTGTAACACATTAATGTTCCCCACTCCTACCCACACTGCTATTCCTCTGTTTTTACTTCTCTCTCATTATACTCTGTTCTTCTTCCCCTCTCCTGCCTCCTCTCATCTCCCTCTCTGTCTAATGACACAATAAAAGCACAGCTCATCTCATTTATTCCGGAAATTTAGGTGCTCTGCGTAGTCTGTTGCAGAAATATTGCACCCCTGGTATTTAAGTTAATTTAGGCATAAGGTCAAAACAGGCAATCATCAACTGTTGCTTTAAACTAAAGCTAAAACCATCAGGCACTTTACAGTATGAGCTAAGTGCAGAGAACAGAAATATAGACAATAATTCTTGTTCACATATGTCGACAAATGTGAATCAACAATCTGCTGTAGATAAAAAGCAGTTATGTGATTTTGTATCTGAATGACTCGTTTAGTTTACTGTTTGTGTTTGATCATGTAAATGCCAGAAAACTACCATTAAAACTCAAGCTCCTAGAAAAAGGAGTATCTGGGATGAGATTAAGCTCCGTCCTTTTGATTTCCTGAATAAAATTGAAGGTGACTCATGTGCGCATTTGTGAGGAGGAGCAGCTCAAACAGAAATCCTGGTTATTTTCTGTGTGCTTCAAATCAGCAACAAGTGGCCACATATTACAGAGACAAGGGACTCTTCAATCACTTCCATGTGTGCAGCCCCTCCATAATTCATGTCTCGACAGCATTTTTTATACCCAGCTCTGCCCTGATGATTTTCTCTACATTAGAGGAAAACATTGCACCAGCAGATGTTCAGCCTCCTCGACAGGACGCAGATCACTATCATTCTTCTCAGCTGGAATCAACCAGTTTTCAATCACCAGTGTTAATGGGAACACAAAGTGCACAACACTTTGCTTTGAGGCGCGCTGCTGTCAAACATCCGCCAGCGATTCTAGACAGAATCCCAAAACTCTCCCGTAAATGATGAGACATTTAACTGCATGATGACACACAAACAGTCTAATCACTTGAGGCCTGTGTCTCCATGGAGATACAGACACAGCACTCAGTGTATTCAGATCCACAGATTACAGATGAAACTACTCATGCTGATGCTCAGACTGTTGCAGGGACATATTGATCAAGGTCTGCATGAGCTGTCAATGAAGGAGAGACAATGATAAAAAACAATCTAAAGTCATTCTCTTTAAAAAGATAATTGACACAGGGCGAGAGACTTTGAAAACCAGGAGATTTAGAGAAAACTACACGAATCTTGGCCAAAAGTTTGATCAAGATAAAAAAGTTAATTTAAAGATCATGTGTTATACCTCCTGACTGTGCATACACCGTGCATGGCCCATATATCGATATATAGTGAACTTTTGATGTGTTGCTATTGATGGAAATTGTCCATATTGTTCTAATACCCTACATGAATCATGGCTCACGCTGCTCTTCAGTGACGAGATCTGCCTGCAGGTTGTAGTCACTCATGAATCTCCTATAACTCTGTTTCTTTCTGCTTTACCATCAATCAAACCTTTCAATACTGTTTTCTATTTGTCTTGGATTTGTTTTTAGTTGTGAACAGAAATCTAATCACATATCTATGATAGCAGTACCAGTCCACATTTAGCAAACTACTATTGTTCTTTTCTCTCAGGTTTTAAGCAATTATTATAATTCTTTAACTAATTTCTAGTCATTTATTAGTTTAAAATGATTTTGTCATGTCAGATGTTTCCATATGTATCTTAAATAATAAAAAGGACTTTATTTTCTTATTTGATACTATTAAACTCATGAATCAGTGAATTATTTTATTACGTAACATGTGGATACTTTTGACATCATCTCACAGAATGTCACACAGTTGATAATAAATCAAGCTGTTTGATATTTAATTAATTTCGTTAATATATATACTATTAAAAGGCATCAACAGGCAAATCTAATCTTCTTCTTCTACTCATTTTAAATACATTATTTGAATGGACTTTGTCAAGTGAGGTGTGTATCTTATGTATCTTAAATTATAAATATTATTATAGAATTATGTTTCCTTATTTGGTACTATTATTATTATTCTACACTATTAAATTATTTCATTTAGAAATCTTTGGATGCATAATTTGGATGATTGGTCATATCACATTATTATTATTATTATAAAAAAGAAAGATGTATGTGGTTGAAATGAGATTTGTTGTGTGTATTATCTGTGGCTGAGCAGCAGGGGGCCACGGGCAGCAGCAGTATGCTAACAGAGGCTAGTGTTGTCACAAGGATTCGCACATTTGAATTCTTCCATTGAGGTAAGAATAAAAACACTCTTCACTAAACCGGGACCTGTTTGAACAATCTAACACATCCATGTTGTCAGGAACCGCAGCCACACATTTGACAGCTAACGAGAAATCAGTGTCTGACAGGCGTTCGCTAGTTAGCTTTAGCTTTAGCTTTAGCTGGAGGGACTGAACGTGACGGTGTTTTTCCGTGTGGAGACCAAGCTGCTGATAAACACACTGACTGTGTATCTGGTGTCGACTGAACAACAACACGTGTTTGTGAAAGGGAACATTTCCTGCTGTTTACCTGTGAAACCCCGGGAGGTAGCGATGGGTCTGTTAGCTCATGCTAGCTAGCTAGCAGGTTGTATCATGTGCCATCGGCTTTAACAAATGTCAGCTGGTTTTATTCAGTAAATCTAACAGAGCTACTCACAGCATTCAAACGTTGTGTTTTCTCTGCTAACGTGACCTTCATGTTTACTGTCCACTGCTCAACATGTCAGTGATTTGAAGTGTTGCATCTCGACCAGCCCATTACCGGCACAGTGTGTGATAGTCTGAGCGAGGTCAGGAGAATAGTTCTGAAAGTAGCTGTTTAAACAGTGGTTGTGACAGATGTTTACCATTAAGATTACACAACAAAATGACTCGCTTTGTGACTCGGATCCGTCATGACAGGGGGGTCCAGCTGTGCACAGCAGACTGACACTGAGGCTTAATGGCACAGGCCACAAGTTAATGTAATCAGTGACAGAAAACATCTCGATCCCTGTCACTGAGCTACTTGATAATGTGGCTTCACGGCTGAGGGGACCCTCTGATCCCGGAGCAGGCGAAACAGAGAAATCACCAACAAATCCTATGAAAGAACCCAAACTAACAGAGTTGATCCGTGTGACAAATATCGTCTGTGCAGCTTTTATCTCTCTGTCATGGAGTTAAATCTGTTGTCCACCTCCTGGGGGTCTTTGCCTCCTAACCCGATTTAAACCTCGGCTTGAATTCTATGTGTTTACTAATGATATATTGTAAGGTGTCCGTAGGTGTATAGAGGCGCTGTGAATGTTTTATTATTATTATTATTATTATTAATAATAGAATACAGCGTTACACACCTGAGTCATTCTGTGTCAAATCATCACACTATTGTTTTGCACTGTCACAGATCTTGTTGAAAATGTTCATTTTGAGTGATTTTAGAACAGTTAAAGTTGATAAAATTGTATACACGTAATGTAAAGTTAATATATGTGATGTCATCAAGAAGACCTCTGGAAAGTTTTTGAGTCATTGTTGAGTTATCGTTATGTACACAGGCGATATTGTTCATTTTGATTGAATTCATTATACTGTGTCCTCTCTCTACAAACAACTCTATTTGCAGCTACTCCACGGCTCAAATACGATATTAACTCCTGATTTAATAGCCTTTGCTACCACAGTGACCATGTTTCAGAAATATATTTATTTATTTAGATTTATGCTAAAGTATTTAATCTTGACCTATTTTATAAAGATTTACGTCCTTAGGAATGAATGTACAGCGAAGTGTGATGGTATTTGAACTTGCTTTGGATTAGTACTTTTCTCACTCATTGTGTCTGTTTTCAGACTCAGTCATGTCTCAGGTGGAGAAGAAGGCTGGGCTGCTGAGAAGGACGTCGTCCTCTAAAAAACCCTTGAAAGAGAAGGTGGTGCTGATGTATGATGAGATTTTTGCTGTGAGTATCACAATAAAGGAAAGCCAGTGGTAAATGTTTTGAGAAATAAAGTCGCGTTCAAGTGTAAACAGTGTCCTGTGTGCTCTGCTTTAGAAAGAGGATCCAGCCAAAAACAACCCCCGCTTCTGGGATGAGCTGTTTCTTATGAAGGTAAAAGAAAGAGAAAGATACTTGAGGAGAAATGTTTGTGGCATAACAGGAACTCTCTCATGGTTCTTTTTTGTCCTTCTGTCATGTTCTAGGTGAACCTTGAGTACCTTGAGACTAAGTTGGAGAGTGTTGATGGGGAAGAAGTTCAGCGAATTCAAGACAACATCAACTCCCTGTTCCACCACTGTGTTCAGGCTCTGGGTGAAGAGCATCAGATCAGAGTGGTCAACGCCCTGCAGGTAATCACAGCTCCGGGGGGCTCACCTAGATTTTTGACCGTCTTCCCATCACAGATTCCTCTAATGACAGGAATGTTACTGACCACATACCTTAACTTTACATTCAATTTTCTGATTAAAAAAGGCACCATTTCAATTAACATGTGACACTGTGAACAGCACATTGTAATTTCTATGATTTGTCTATTTATGGGGGGAAATGTTAAAAATTGAAAACCTTGACTCATCTGATCTGAGTGATTGGAATTTATTCACATTTTTGTGCTTTTCTATCCTCTATCCTCAGACTCTGTGTGCACTTTTCCGAGGGGTTCATCAGAAGAACAAATCGACGTCTGGCTTTGACATCATCAATATGCTCATGGGGTTCGACAAGGCTGAGCAAAGGATGAAAGTATGTGAAGAAAACAACTTGGGAGTGGAAGAAAGGAGTGAATGAGATTGATGATGAAAGGAAAATCATTTTTCTTGTGTGTCTCCCACAGGACCTGATGGAGAGACTGGACAGTCTTCTGTGTGGCGACGGCTCAGAGAGTCTCAAGAGCCTTTGTCTCAAACTGCTTCTGTGTCTGGTGACGGTGAGAATAGAGGATTTATAACCTGATGAGCATTGGAAAAAGTTTGTTGTCCTACAAAACACGACAGAATATGTGAAATCTGTCCACAGGTAACAGACAATATCAGTCAGAACACCATACTGGAATATGTGATGATCAACAGCATCTTTGAAGCCATTCTACAAGTAAGTGATGAGTGGACGACTGTGCGTCATTCTTTTTTCTGGAGTTTTTATTTGTTTTATTATAAACAATCTTTCCTCTCTGTTCTCCTCAGATTTTGTCTGATGTCTCCAGCAGAGGGCAGCATGGTTATGATGCTGTGGTGCTTCTGGCCCTTTTGGTCAACTACAGGAAATATGAGGTGTGTACATACAGCCTATGTATTATACACATATGATGACTAGGTGACTGAACTTGTTTATATGATATTTAGTTGTTAATTGTTGTTAGCTGTTGTTAGCTCAGTTCCACCTCGTCTTCCCTCAAAGAAAAGAAATCCCTCATCTTGCTTTTTATTTTATTTTACTAAGCAATCAACTGCAGAGAAGACAATCTACTTCCTGTTTGCACAAACATACGTAGTGAACGGAAATAGTCACATTATATCCGTTTTTAGGCGCGTTAGTATTGAGAGGGATTATATCTGATTTGGAGCTAGAATGTTTGTATGGGCCGAGATAGATTTAGTACAAAAATGCTGTTTTCAAACAAAACTTGTAGCCTGTGGATGTGGACGTGTGTGGATATAACCTCATACTGTAAATAAGCAATCTGGGCAACAACTCAAAATGCACTCTTTGCATTTACTTATGTGCTAAGCTGAAATCTGTTGCAACATTCATTGCCTTAAAAAAGGCAAATAACTCCTTTCCCACTGCCAGTAGATAAGCTTGCCTTTCTGTTTTGGACATCATGAATAGACCATCAAAAGAGTCGCTGTCACCTTCCTGTCATGAGAAATAAGCCAATGAAAGCCTGTGTTTACTGCAGTCATTTGACCCGGGAGTGAATCCCGATTGTATGCATTTTTAGTGCCAGATGTTAGTGGATGTTAATGGGTTTTTTGACCAGTGGTAAAGTGGGTTGATGATAATTGATTATGAAATGAGTGCCAGATATTTAACAGGTATAAACTCTCTGATTTCTCTGTTAGTCTGTGAATCCATACATAGTGAAGCTGTCCATCGTTGACGATGAGCCAACACTGGATGTAAGTATGTTGTCACTTACTGTATCTTCTTACCTGCAGAATAAGAATATAGCTGATTTGATGTAGGCGTTGGCCATTGACAGAGGTTTGATTGAACCACCGCATATGTTTTATTTCTCAGGGAATGGGGATGGTCGTCCACCACGCTCTGACAGAATATAACAGGTGAGAGCTAAATCTGTCCAAGTGTTGTTTTTTAATGATCCACTGCATTGTGTTCGGAGGCCACTGGCGTCAGCAGTTTGGTTTGATGTCTCCCACAAATGTTCTATTTCTATTCTCCTGAAAAAAAAAAAACAGGCCTTTTATTCTTTTAGTTATTTATATCTGACAGTTTTCTTTGGCGGTCGTTAATGTATTTTGGACAAGGCAAGGTTTGGAAATAAAAAAGCTGTTTGTGAAGAAGGTCTGGTCTGTCTGCGTGTGTGTAGACAGACGAGTCACAGTGATGGATGACAGCTTTGTACAGTTCATTGTTTTTGTGTATAAACCGAATGCCCCGCAGATAATGAATAGCATGGAGGAGATGTTAGGTAAATGAATGTGTGTTAGGTTACAAGTTCTGTGTTTAAGTGAAAATGTCTCTGCCTCTGCTGTTTTGTGGCCCTTCCTGTCTTCGATTTTTCATTCTCTTCCTTTTTTTCTCCCTTTCCTTTATGTCCCTCGTCTTTTTCTCCACCTTTCAGGCAGTACAAAGATAAGGAGGAGGAGAACCAGGGTGGCTTCTTCTCTACACTAACCAGTATGGTAAGCTCTTTTTGTTTGTTTCTTAAATTGATCTATATTTCTTCGATTTTGATCTTTTATTTTGTATTTTAAGAGTTTCATATGATGCCTTGTGTGTGGATGTTTTGTGGTCTTTTACTGATAAATCCGTCGTGGTTTTGTCTATAGGTGGGCAGCATGTTTATAGCAGACGCCGATGAGAAACTCTCTGTGCAGTAAGTGCAAAGTGATTTTAGTTCCTACCCATCAGTCAAATGTAATTGCATCGTTTTCTACACTTTGACTGAGGATCCATTAAAACAACAGTGTTTTCTGTTTGCCTGCTGTTTTGTCATGTAATTCCCCACAGTAAATCAAAGTTTGAATGGATTTAATACCACAGTGGGGAATATAAATTATTGTGTGTTTTGAATGTTTTTGAAGAACACTTGAAAAATCGGTAACTGTTACAGTATAGACTGTAATTTGATTGGTCCAAGCATAACTGCATTTGTTGGTCTAACATTTACACATGTTGATCATGGCAATGTGGTGTTATAGAAAACTTTGTTGTGTTATTATTATAAAGTTCTTGAGAGGGACAGGCCAGAGTCCCGTTCTGTACCGGATCTGCCCGGACAGGTTATGACCTGACCTGTCACCTCTGATGAAACACACGAGCGACATACACCGATACTCACATGAAATGGGTTATGGCCTCCTTGTCCTCCCTGTGCTGCTGCAGCTGTTGGTGTGTTCCCTCTGCGACAATGTGCCTAGCTTGTGGCCATCAAAAGCAAATACATTTTGGCACTTTTAAAAATGTTAAGAACATATTCACCACTGGCTATTTTCGTCTTCATGTGGTCCATTTTGATGAACTAGCAATTTCACAGATGATCTTGACTCAGAATTGAAGGGGTGATGTCATAGGTTTTGACAATAAGAAAATCCTTCTGGCTGACCAGGCTTCATACAAGTTGATTTTAGATGTTAAATACTGCAGAATCATTTTAAATTCCTTATTTCTCCAGAAAACCCCCCAGAATAATCTAGAACAAAATCTAGAACAGATAAGATTAGCACACACTCACTCAGGATTGTTGTTACATTTCTGCTCTATTTCTTTAGATTGTACTGCAATTTACTGAAAATTCTATGGTGATAATATTTGTATCTGTAAATGAGACTCACTGTTGTTTTACATTGTTAATTTCACTGCAGTATATTTATCAATATTTAAATTGAATGCATAGGAACTTTTTAGATGATTTATTAGTATCTACACACATTATGCTGTAGCTAATGACACAGACAATGTAAGTGACCTGCTGACACATGACTGGACCAAAGCCTTGAATGATTTTAACAGCTCAGTCCAATCTTATGTGAAGATTTGTCTTAAGAAATGAAGGAGCTCATTCAAACCATCAACTTCTCTCATCTCAGGACAAATGAGGCGATTCTGCTGGCACTGTATGAGGCCGTGCACCTTAACCGCAACTTCATCACTGTATTAGCTCAGGTAAGGGGCTCTGCTTTTACTCTTTCTCCCCTGTTTTTACTGTTGTTAAAAACGTGGATAAAGGCCCAGTTAGAGATAATTTCCTGTCTCTGTACCTGTGTTGTTACCCAAAATAAAGTTTCACCTCTGGTAAATTTATACTCTGCTCACAATAGATTTTCCAAAATAAGAGCATTTACATGCTTGTTAAAGGTCTTCATATTCTACTAATTATAATTGGCCAGACATCAAAACACTCAATTTAAGAATATCCGGATATTTTGCAAACACATTTCTTGAAGCTTTTTTGAATCTTAAAATCTGCAGTTATCGGTGGTGTGTTTTTTGAAAAAAAAATGGGAAAGGTTTTTTATTCCTTTGCCTTCCTACTGCCAATCATGACATCTGCAATGTGAACTGACATCAAATAAAGATATAAAACCCTGGACAGTGGTTAGAAAGGAGGAGACAGACCTTGATTCTTCTGACTGTTAAATGCACTATTTTATCAGTAGGTGCTCAATGCCAGCAGCAGAGTTGATACTGTGTTGGTATCAGTGTCTGTTGAAAGGTGAACACCACTTCATCACTGTCTTTATTGATCCGCACAGTGACATTCACGGACATTTACTACTAAGCAACTCACTCTGAGGTGTAGCCAGGTCAGATGTTGTTTTAATATCACACGCAGAACTTACCCCCTCATTCTAAGTCACTAAACAACTGTGCTGCTGTCAAGGCCGTTAAGATCAGTGAACATCAATGATTAATGTTAACTTCTGTGTAATTATTTTGCACTACTAAGAGGGCTGTGCGATATGAACAATAATTGGACAAAGTATTGACGGTGCAAAATGAGGCCATGTTTTTCCAGATGTAACTTGTCACAGCACCCATGATCTTTCATGATTCTTTGCCACAAGGTCAACTCCTGTCCAGAATTACCCTGATGTGTCACCTTCACTCTCCTCCGTGTTTAATTTTGTTGCCTTCATGCAAATTCCCCACCTACATCTTTCGATGAACAATATTGTACCAAAGAATGTGATTTATTGCACAGGTCTGCTGCTCCATTCTCTCTGTCCTTGTTTGTTTCTGCTGTACAACCTGTTTTGTTATTTCAGTTTGTGACAGTATACATGGGTCAGTTATTGACTATTACATTTCATGTGTTTTTTTTTTTTTTCAACAGAGCCACCCTGAGATTGACATCCCAACCACACCTACCACCCCTACTCCAATGACACCGACATCCCCACTCGGCACAACGCCGCCCTCCCTAGACAGTAACCCATTTTTTTTTTTTATATATTTTAACTCTGATGGTCAGACTCAGAAAACATGTCATGTTTGTGACATTAACTAATGTTTATATTTTTTTGGGATGACACCAGAGCTTTGTTGAGGAGGAGAGCTTTAGCCCATCTGCTCTGTGTGTTCACAAATGTTTTATATGACCTCCTCAACTGTGAGCAAAATGGAACTATCTACCATAAGAGAGGTTAAAGGCAGACAAGGCTCTCTAAAACTTATGGCAACAAGGGTCTCTTCTCTTTGCTCAGTGTACATACATTTTTGATAACCCCTCCAAATATGGCAACTCCCTTTCATTGCTGCCTTGAGCAGAGCAGAAACTCACACACACACACACACACACATACAGTACATCTACACCAGCACCACCTTTTCAAGTATTCACTCGATTATATTCGTTCATATGAAAGAAGTGATATACTGAAAACACACTTCTAGTGTGGCTTTATTACAGTTTCATGTGAAAATGATTACTGTAGCCCAAGTACTTACTCATTTCTGAAACTGGTACATGGCTTTCACTTCAGGTTATGTTGCAGGCACATTCAAGAGCAGGTCATTTAGCATGCGCACACGCTGTAACTGTCTAAAGGTGCATGTTTCTATCCCTGGCTAGTTCTCCCTCCATTGATTTGAACCTAAGAGCCATTTTCTATATAAAATATTTACCTCCAGCTTCAGATACAGATGAATGTTTCACATGCAGGGTGCATTATGACATGTGATGGGAGCCTCAGCACTTACCGGGTCCTGTGCTCGGACCAGAAACAGTTGCACACACATGCCTGCATCACATGTCAGGAATATACTTTGTTCCTTCCATGGGTTTTCCCCTGTGTGATGATATGTTTCCTGACAGTGTGAGATCTTCTTTCCCACCAGTCCTGCAGTGATCTGACAAAAAAGGAGATAAATGAGGGTCTGTGGGGTGGAGGGGGAGAGAAATGACTGACTTATCATTTATCCATGAAACAGAAAGTGTGATTCAGAGTGCAGAGATTTTTAAATGGATGAACCTGATTGTCTAGACAACACAGCAAGCTACAGTGAGGCAGTATTGGGACAAACGCATACTTTTTTACTCGTTTATTTGTATAATTAGCTGGAGAGATGGCTAATATTTTGTATTAAATGACAAACTTTTGACTTCCTGTACATGTTTTGATTTAAAGATCAGTTTATTATAATTATGTTCTCTCCGTTTATTCCACATATATAGTAAATCCTCTTTCTCCATAAGATGTAGAAAGATTATTTGTAAGAATTTAAGTTGCAGTGATATATGTACTTGTGCTTTATAGTGATGAACAACCCAGAACTGCCCCTGGATCCCAACCTGGGGACCAGCAACCTCCTCATCACCTTCCTCAAGTATGCCTCCATTGTAATGCAGGACACTAAAGGTAAACGGAAACCTTCACGTCCTCTCCTTTGTCTCTTCTTTCCCCCTAAATAGTTATCAGACTGTATAACATTATTATATTTTTAATCTTTTAAGAGTCTCATGTTTGTGTTTCCAGATGAGCATAGACTCAACAGTGCCAGACTGTGCCTAATCATCCTCACCTGCATAGCAGAGGTATGAGCAGCGCATGCTTCCATGTTCTCCAACAATCCGTCCGTGGCCCTGTTTTTACATCGTCCTGAGTGATCTGATCACAAGAGGACACATGCACATGTGATCAGACCTGACATTAAAATGTGTCCTGAATACGTCTACTGTGGAGATCTCACTTCCTCACTTTATATACAAATAATCACCTCCGAATGTGGTGGGACTGAGTGATCGGATCTCAAGACGCAGTGAGGACACATGTAGGTCTGTTCAGACCACTTAGAGCTCAGGATGGATGTCAATACCAGGTCTTTGATTGACATGGTCTATGTTCTAAATCCGTGTGTGTGTGTGTGTGTGTGTGTGTGTGTGTGTGTGTGTGTGTGTGTGTGTGTGTGTGTGTGTGTGTGTGTGTGTGTGTGTGTGTGTGTGTGTGTGTGTGTGTGTGTGTGTGTGTGTGTGAGATAGGACCAATATGCTGATGCCTTTCTTCATGATGACAATATGAACTTCAGAGTCAATCTCCACAGAATGGTGAGTTAATCATAAAACATATGCAGACACTTTCAGCTGACAGCGTTAAACTCTGTGATATTTTATTATGTTTAACTGTGTCAAGCATTCAGAAGAAAAAAAACTGCAGGATGCTGTCAATAAAAATGTTAATCTTCCATAAATGATCACTAATTAAAGCTGATATATACTGACCGTATTCTGATACACTGGTCTCTCACTTGTGTACAGTATCATGACTGTATCCTCACATACACAGACACTTTTCATTAACAGAATTTTCCTGGTTGTCATGGAAATTGTTGTGTAATAGTTGTTTGTAATCATTTTAGTCATGTGATTAAGACACATTGGTTGCTTTATTTGTTTATGGCCACCTATTAAACACCTTTATCATGCAATATTGGTCAGATGACAACAACTGAATTATCGTCCATGATAACTGAATACAAATCCACAGATAAAGAGATAAAATGTGGCAGGGAGCTCTGTACAATTCCCAGTGAGTAAAGTCCTACAAAAATGTTATTTTTTTATATAATTTATCTTTTTCAGCCCATGAGGCACAGAAAAAAGCCAGTGGACAAGAACATCCCTTCACGGCCGCTGGTGTGTGCTGTCCTAGGTATGAGGCACATTTATAACTGGGGTTTTCTGTGCACTGGTAATAACTGCTCATTGATATTTTTGAATGCGAGTTAGTCCACTATAACCTCGTATTAGCTTTCTGTGTCTCCCATGGCAATGGGGTTGGCAGGAAACCAAATCTTTTTATTTTAAAGTTGAAGACATACTGTAAATTAGTTTAAGTTCCATGTATATGTCCTCCCACTTTTAATCCTTTATCGCTATTGACACTCAATTGCATTGTATCGTTGTCAAAGATTAATATTTTCTACTTATTTATTCATTAGATATTTTCCAGATACTTGTTGGTGTTGAATGTTTTTTCCTGTAATTGTTTTCCCTCAACAGAGTCCTACTGAAGCTTTGTCTGCTTTTGCTTTACAGCTCTAACCTTTGTTTCTCTGTCTCTCCTGTACCTCTTTGTTTAGACCTGATGGTGGAGTTTATTGTCACTCATATGATGAAGGAGTTCCCCATGGATTTATACTTGTGAGAGCACACACACATTACACTCACACATTATTCAAATACTAGTGGTATACAGACATCTGCGCTGTTTGTCACAGGTACACATGTTTTTTATTTGAGCAGGCGCTGTGTGCAGATCATCCACAAACTCCTGTGCTACCAGAAGAAATGCAGAATCCGATTACACTACACCTGGAGAGAGCTCTGGTCAGGTAAGGACAGCTCACTTTAGGTTAGGTAACATCACCTCTAGAGTTGAGTAAAGAGTTCCTGCTTTCACAAAACTAAACCAATCTCTTTTTGAAGTCATTGGGCCTGTTATTGTGTAAATGTATTGCATCATTGAGACTGGATAATGTGGCTCTAAAGAAAGTACAATCCATCCTAGTGGCCTTGCTTTCAGCCTGGTCAACACACAATAGGATAACGTTTCAGCTTGTAATGGCCCCATCGCACCGTGTCTCATTAGAATACACATTTTGTCTAATCAGAACAATTATCTGCTTAATCCCCTGAATAACACGGCCCTCTCCTCCTGGTGATGATAATAGTAAACTCTGAAATAGGACTGGAGAGAAAAAATTAGCCAAATTAAAGAAACCGATGTGTTTATCTTCTTCATTGTGTTGTTGTGCCAGCTCATGTTGGAGGTTGTTAAAAGCTTTTTTTTGTGCGTACACATTTTGGTTCTTTTGTTTTCTTCAATTATAGCTTGTGAAGGGACTTGATTTGGCTTTGAAAGGGTTCCCCCCCTCCTGTGTTTCCATTATCTGCCTTAATAAAGAAACACACTGAGGGAAGCAGACTGCTGCCACCTGCCTCTGCTGGTAGACGACTATCGGCTCTTCAGATTATTTCATTAATCCCTACATATCTGCCCCTGCACAGCTCTCATCAACCTGCTGAAGTTCCTGCTGTCAAATGAGACCACACTGCTGGCCAAGCACAACATCTTTCATCTGGCCTTACTGGTGAGAAACACCACACTCTCACATACACACTCACACTCAACACGCAGACCAGAGCCTGACAGAGTTAAGTCCACAATGCTGATTGTTTTCACAGAGGTGCGTGTATTGTCTTGTAGAAAGACGACAGGATGAAGTAAATGTGCAGCTTGTATTCCAGCTCTGCACATGAAATCAAACACTTAAAATTGTTACAGCCAAAACAGAAGGTTATGATTTAAAACCTGACGGGGCGCTTCTGTTTGTAACCGGCGCAGCTTTTGTTGTCTTTACGGTAGTGGTTTAGTGGATGAGGAAACGCACAGACCAATTGCATGTGAGTTGAGCCATCCCACGTGATACTACTCAGCCAATCAAGTCTGTGCATTCCAGGCGGTAAACATTGCGACTCTACAGTGCAGACAGGTGAGAGAGTTAGAGGAAGTTACACCTGAAAAGATGATAGAAAGAAAAAGAAAGATAGAGATACAGGTAGAGAAAACAAAGGGAGAGATACAGACGACTGAGCCGGAGAAAGTTGAGAAACAGAGGAGTGAGACGGAGAAAGGGAGAGAAACAGGAGTGAGATGGAGAAAGGGAGAGAAACAGGAGTGAGACGGAGAAAGGGAGAGAAACAGGAGTGAGACGGAGAAAGGGAGAGAAACAGGAGTGAGACGGAGAAAGGGAGAGAAACAGATGAAAAAAGCGGGGGAGTGGGATATAAGAGGGGAAGAAAGTGATTCTAAAACTGTTCAATTGTTGAGATGTGTTGAGATTTATTATCTGTAAAATTGGTTGAGACTTTTGAGTCAAGATGTGAAACGGAAAAAGGGAAATTCAAGCTTTTGCTCCTTTTATTTTTCTGAAGTTAAGCCCTTTATTTGAACATGCACAATTTTCACATTTTATTTATTTACTCTTATTTTGAAATGCAGCCCTACTTTTATTTAGTTAATGAGAGAACATTATACATATCTGCAATCATATATATATATATGTTCAGTTCTGTGTTACGTGACAATAAATATTGTCAAAGTTTTTGAATCGTACTGAATTCATTTGATTTGACAGTCAGGTATTTAGTACATGTAGATGTTGATACAACTACTAGGCTACTTAAATATATATCACACTAAATAGTTAGACATTATGATCTTCCGGACCCAAGAAATTTTCTCTAACTGGACCTCTTTAAATTTGAGTTGAATACCCCTGCTTTAGCTGATCAGTGTATTTTTAGTTAAGCCATAAAAAACAATTGATATACTAAAACATATTTTCTAAAAAAATAATATATCACAAAATAAGTTTCAAATCACATTACTGATATTTCAGATCAAACTTTTTCAAAATAGTTTTGTCTCTTTGTTCTTATCACTTTGAGTGCGAAAGTGTTGCAGGTACATTCACACTTAATGTGTTTGTGTTTCCTCATCCAGGTAGTGAACCTATTCAATATGTTCATAACGTACGGTGACACGTTCCTGCCCACCTCCAACAGCTACGACGAACTGTACTATGAAATAGTCCGAATGCACCAGGTCTTCGACAACCTCTACTGTATGGGTAAGAAAGTAGACTGTTGTACTTTAGTAGTACTAAGTCACATGCCACCAACTGTGGGTCTTCAGCTAACTTTAAGAAGACAGCTCTGTATTGTTTGAATGGACATAATAGCGAAGGTGAAGAGACGAGCTCCAAGCATCTGGTGCAGATGTTTTCGGAAATTCAGATTAGCCAAATGCTGATGTGAGTGGCCTGAGATGATGATTTTTTTATTTGTTCCAAGAAGCAATTAATAGGCTCTGTTTTCTATACAGTAGCTTTTAGCTTCAAGAGGTGCACTACTTCAGTAAGCTTCAGACTCTGAGCCCAGCAGAATTTATAGTGTGCATACTATGCTTTTCAGGCCAAAGTCTGTCTCTGAGGTGCCTTAAAGGTCAAATTTGTATTCCTGACTTTTTCCCTTTAAGTACCTACATGTGACATGACCACCATTCAACTAATTGGCTCAAATAAGATATTTGAAAATGTAAACTTGGGCCCTGGGAAACCTTTCTGGCATTTTGGAAGGAGCGAACAATCAATTGGTAAATTGAGATATTAATTGTCAGATAAATCGACAGTGAAAATAATCAATAGTTGCAGCCTTAAACCTGCATGTGTGACTGCACATGCATCTGATTCTGTTTGTTTCTGTCATTCTCTGCCTTCTAGTTTTGAGAGTATCAACCAACACGGGCCAATGGAAAGAGCCAGCCAGCAAAGTCACGCACGCCCTTGTCAATGTTAGGTAAAAACACATACACACACACTTAGCTTACAAATACTGAACGCTAAGAGGGAGAAAAGGGTCAAATTGGATTGCACGGAAATTGCAAACAAGAACGTGTCAGAGGAAGGTCAAAATAAAGTGAATGAAGTAAAGGCTTTGGAACTATAATTTCTCCATCCCTAGCCTGCTTCTTTTTTTTTTTTCGTCCCAGGGCTCGTCTACTCGATCATTTTAAAGCCTTTATCTCCTTCACCCCAAACGGACTCCACACACTCACTGCTCCTCTCCAACAGTTTCCTATTCCCATAATCTCTCTCTCCTCCTCCTCCTCCTCCATCTTCTCTGACGAGATGATCCTCTGAGGTCACCCTGGCTCGGAGGCCCCTGAGGGCACCCGAGCGAGCGGGTATACTCCCCCTGGATTCAGAAACTCAGCTGGTCTTCTGATGGAGTCGTCTGCGCTGTTTAAATCGGCAGTCACAAGGGTTCAGGGAAGGCAGGAAGGAGAGTGAAAGAATAATGAACAGATGAATAAATGAATTAAGGTAGAGTGGTATAAAGAACCCAGAGAGACAGTGTTGAAATCATCTCAAATGAAGGGACCAATTCCATTTTTTATTCCATTAGTTTTATCCTCCATGTGGAAATGACAGCAGAAATACCACTACAGAGAGTTCTCTGCATTTTTGTCACTATAATTTATTTGATGTATTACTCTTTCTAACCCAGGACTAAATAAGCCATTTCATCTCACTGCTGTGCTTATTGCATCAGCTTATATTTGTGCTATAAAGCTGTTAATTTCTGAGAGATGAATGGTGATGCTGGAAGACATTGCATCTGAATTTACATCTGAAATTCCCTGGTGTCCTCACACAATATGAAGGACACACTGAGATAGAATTGAATGGGAATGAATAGAAATGAGTTAAGTGTTAAACAGGCTGTTAAAACATTGCTTGTCAAAGAGCAAGTTAAAAAGGGTCAACACCTTTTATTATAATTACTTTTATTATATTCTTAATTTGCTCCTAAACAAGAACTTACTCCACAAATAGCTTTTCAGAAAGCATTAAAATGGGTGAATGTCTACAATGCTACCGTAGCCAGTCCAATGTGTAGTCTTGCACTTCGTAGAGTGGTGTGTATATATACAGTAAATAAATATTTTTATTTTATTTGTATAGCACTTATCTAAACAAGGTTACAAAGTGATTTTGTAACCTTTTTTCCACAAAAAATGAGTGAGTAAAAGCAAAGGTATGCAAAATCATTTCATTTCAAGTGCCTGTGCTTTTGTCTTTAAGGGCCATCGTCAACCATTTTAACCCCAAGATTGAGTCGTACGCTGTCGTGAACCACATCTCCCAGCTGTCAGAGGAACAGGTAAACACGCCAGACTCAAATTCCTCTTACGCTCAAGGAAATAAAAACAAACTTCACCAACATCTCAGGGCCATCTGGGCTGAACCCTCCTGACACCTCACTCCTGTCATTTTTAGTACAAAAAAGAAAAGTATTTGAGAAGAGGTTTACTACATTTTACAAAAGCTCTGTGGCCGACATGAACGATTCCGGGCTTGTCTGCAATACAGCAGGTATTTTTTTTACTCCATTTAAAATAATTATCTCTATCCACACAACCTTCATTTTATGAAACATCTCTGTCCAGACAAAAACACAGAAATGACTACAAACACTCAAACAAGCATGCTGGGCCAGTAGTTGGTGACACATCAATTAAATATCAGAGAAGAATGCAGTGGTATAAGTAATATTGGGCGAGGCACCTGTGCATGGTGCTAAAGTGTTGCAGTGATGCTAATTCTAGCTACAAACTTGTAATTAGAGCAGTGCTAACCAAACCTAGAGAAACCGTTATATAGCCACCATTGTTGTTGTTTCTGGCACATGCTCATTACACAAAGCAGCAGTAGGCATTCGTGAAGTGAGCTGTGACGTCATTGTTTCCCAGATGCTCTGTTTTACATGTACACATGGATACACAGACACACACACAGACACACACACCACTGATCTTAAAACTCATCACTGCAATCAATTCGGAGGAAACCTCTCATACAAACATCCTGCAACAATGTTCATGACAGACACACCCATTTTGGTTGTTGTCACTTGTGGAGACACTGAAACGCATCAGATTTGATACAGTTTTTACTAAACACACACAGAATTCACCTCCCACTGTGTATTTAAAACATTACCCCAAAAGGAAAGTTTGATTTATTGTGATTATAGATGTTTGTGGTGTATATTTAGAGAACAGTCATTGTTGCAGTTTCTCTGATGTCTTCAGACACTCTCGTTGAAATAACGAAGCACACAGTAGGAGTCCCGCTGCAAAACACACAGAGTGCGAAGTGACTCATTAAGCATCTGGACAGCTTTTGAAATGCTTGAAGTTATTCCTTTATCATTAGTAGAAAAAGTTGAGTGTGGACTGGAGGGAAGCTGAACCGATACTGATAGTGCTGTGAGCGCCACTTTAGATCCTTTATGTCAAATCGGAGAGGAAAGGAAAGCCGCCAGGAGTCCCTTTTTTTAACAAGGTGATGAGAGAGTGATGGATTTGGTCATTAAACTCCCCAATTACCTCTCCACTTTTATCTGCTAGATTTATTCACAACAAAGAGGGAAGGAAGAAGTTGGCTTCAGTGTCAATGAGCTGCCAGTGCTTTTATATGATTTTCCACTTGTGATATTAACTCATTAGTGACTTTTTTTTTGAGAGTTGGTGGGTCCCAGCACTTTTCTTTAACATTAGTAGAAGTCTTCATGGAGCTGCTGAATACTGGCAGCAAATTGAGTATTAACAGAAAATGGTTTAAAATGCATCTAACCAGGTCTTTCCACAATGATAAAGACAAGCAAACCATTGGGGCAAAACTGTAATCCGGTATTCTAATGCCCCTATTTCCTTATGAACACTCGTCTTAATTATTGGATATTTCCCCACCAGAGTGTTAACATGTAGAGTGTTATTGTAAAGGAGGATTTAGAAAAAACATGAACAACCTAATGACAGGATAACCAAAAGTATAAACCATAGATAAAACCATACAAACTTGATCATATCTTATGTTACCTATAAGACATGGTCTGTTTTGTAAAATAAAACAGAGAGCAACATACAACAAATGACCCAGGGCTGGGAAACCTTTTCCTACAGCAGGCTATTTCAATCTTTCAAGGGACATGCTGAATTATTTAACACATATGTTAAATTAACCTCTCTAATTCCAGGGCTAGAACCTCTTATATTCAGCCGGGTGCCGGATGTCAGAACGTAGTGATGGTGGAATCCACACTTCAGTTCATACCTTTTGTGGGTGCGTAAGAAAAAACGGTGGGGGTGGGGGGGTGGTTCTAGGTTTTAATGAAACAACAACAAGCCCAACACAGTTAAGTTCAATCCAGTCCAACCAAGGAAAAACTGATGATACTATTAGCAGCTGGTTTCCCAGGTCAGGGTCAGTCTGTCTCAGGATTTTGAGAAGAGTCTTTGCCAGAGACATTGTTGTAAATCCTCACATTTGGTTGAGCCATGCATGGGTTTATCAATTTGGCAGTAAACCTACAAAACAAATGGCTTGTTGGTCAATATTGATCATATCTGTTGTTTCATCGCAGGCCAGAGAGAAGGGAATGCACTTTTCTTTCGCTTTCCTTCAATGTATTTTCAATACCTTCAATTTCCAATCATTTATCTTTGCAACAGGTCCTGTGAGGGCCACACACTAATTCTCCTTCTGATTGAGATTTCAGCTTCTTAGTTATTAGCTCGTTTACCAGCATAACATCGTGTGTGTCACAATGTGGTCTTGTTGAATCTGTGTGTTGACACACTAATTCCACCGAAGATCTTTGAATTCATCAAGAGTGTTTGTCCCTGTAACTCGTTCAGTTTAGTTGGAGGTTTTCAGCTGCAAAGATGTTGAGATTGGACTTTTTCATCACTGTAACAATATTCTAGCAAACTAGAGACACTTTCTTTTATTTCAACAACAGGAAATTAGTTTGTACTTTTTCTTTTGGGAAATGCAACATTCTGCATCAACTTTTCTGTCACCGTGATGTTTTTCTGCGATGACACATAAATACTAAATATCACATATATGTCTTTCATTCACCCTGACTGTGACCTGACACACCTCCCTGAACAACATTAGTCTACTTCTTTCTAATACAAACAAAGTCTCATGAAAGTTCTTAACTTTCATGAGACTTTGTTTGTATTTCTGAGTTTATTTTATATGTTTATGATTTGTCCTGCAAGCAGAATGAAACTCTCTCATGGCTGTAAATTGCCAGGAGGCTGGAGGATCTCCATCCCTGGAATAAACAGTAGCCAGGAGTTTTAAGCTTTAAACATATCCACAGTGTGGTTCAGTGATAAACCCTTTCTTAACCTTCTGACACAATCTCTATACAAAGATTGTACCGAACACTGCTTGACCAAATGTCGAGCACTCAAATATCTCATTGTAAACGGCTGTACTCATTTTATTGTCGGCCAATCACACTGTGGCTTTAATATGTAGGAAATATAGAAGTAATTTTTGGCAGATAGTGATTATTAAGTGATTTGGATCAAGAAACAAATAAAAAAAAACTTAAACTGCAGTAATTTCACACTGAATTAATGCCTATTGATTTTCTTTTGGAGGGTAATGATTATAAAGTACTTACTCGTGTTGAGTAAGGAAAGAGATGGAAAGAGGATCTTTCCATCGCACCTTTTTAAGCTCTATGAGACAAATTGTGATTTGTGAATATGGGCTATACAAATATAATTTGTGATTTATTAAGATGGTATAATGGCAACAATAATAATTATGGCTTTGATTGATAATAAGCAGTTGTTTGGAAACTTTTAGATTCATAAAGTGTCAAATGTCAGGTATAATTTAGAAAAGAATTGCACTCTGCAAAATCACACACATTCAACTGATTACGTCAAACTATCCAGAGCAGCTCGTGGCTGTGGATTCGAACCTGTACGATAGAGCAGAACAGCAACAGAGGAATCAAGCACAGATGATGAATTGAATCAGTTTAAGGCACGTTCACATTGTCACTTTCCACTAAGCCTTTTGTTTTTCTGCCGTCTGCCTCCCTCCATCCTTGTTTTTTAATGAAGTGAATGTGATACAGACTTTGCATTTTCATCCCGCGTCTTTTGACATACAAGCCACCTGCAAGCCAAGCACCGGCGGCACGCTCGTTCCTGACAGTGACACCAGAAGATGGATGGCCTCCAGAAACACACAGCATTAAAACAGGCTGCTGTAGTCTGTCTGCCTGTCTGTCAGACACAGCATATACAACATCAGAGTCAAAGCACACTTCAGCACACAAGGCTGCTTTTGTATCCACGCTTCAAGATAAACACAATGCCAGCTGTGTGCACGTAATTCTATCTGCCCAGTGATGCAGAGAGGAAACAGAGACGACGACGGCTTTTCTTTAATTCTCCTTTTACTTTATTTTAATCTCTCGCTTCTAACCAATTCATCATAGCTTCCTCCTCCTTTACCCCCTCTGCTTCTCTTTGTTTCCCCTCCTTTCCATTTGTTGCTAATGAGAAACAAACTTTAACACACATTAGTTGAGGTTACGATTCAAACCTGCCTCCACATTTCCACACACACAGAGAGAGATGGGGGGGGGATGATTTAGAACTGAGAGATGGAGCGAGGTATGCGTATGAATTTTTCATCAGCGTACATCAGAGGTTGAATATAAACAACAGACCTTTTATTCCTGAGCAGAGCTGTATAATTATATGGAGTCAAATAAAAGGGGGAATGAAGAATGTTTTACTCTTCTTCATCCTCGGTCAATAAATCAAAAATTATGATTTAACTGCACCTAAGATAAATTGCAAGGGCCAGAGGAGAATATGTAGAGTGATAAGAGCTGGACACGTGTGCGCGTGTGTCTTGCGGTGCTCAGGGAAGCGTGACAAGACGCGGCTCATGCGTCTCGCTGCGAGTGGCTCATGCTGTGCGGAGTGTTGCAGGGCCATTAATAAAATAATGAAAGCTCTGCTCAGGGGCTATTTCCCACTGAATGGTAAAATGACAGGGATTCAAACGCTGTATCCCTCTGCTAACTTTACTTCAGGCAAGTATCCTGTGCGCGCGCACACACACACACACACACACACACACACACACACACACACACACACACACACACACACACACACACACACACACACACACACACACACACACACACACACACACACACACGTGCGTGTAATGCAGTTGGAAGTTATGCAACAGTGGTTTAGATATTTCTTTCTGTTGTCATTAGGTGTTGGAGGTGGTTAAAACCAACTATGACACACTAACCCTCAAACTGCAGGATGGTCTGGACCAGTTTGAGAGATACTCGGAGCAGCCCAAAGAGGCGGCTTTCTTCAAGGAGTTGGTAAGATGAAGAGCAGTGCATTGTGGGAGTATAGGGTTTAAGGTTGTCTCCACCCAACAGCTCCTTTTATTGATTTGTGGGCACATAACAAGTCAAAATGAGTCATGAAAAAGTCTAAGGTGGAGAGGATGTGGTGAGTAGAGGTTGATAACATTGCACGTGTATTAAATGTCTCTGTCTGTGTCTCCAGGTTCGCTCCATCAGTCTGAATGTGAGGAAGAATGTCTCTTTGAACACAATGAGTCAGGATGTCCTGCTCAAAGAGTTCTCCACCATCTCCTGAGACACACACACACCCACCCCTCAGATGGACACAGACAGTGAATTTAATGTGCGTGTGGACATGTACACATACTTACACAATCTTCACTTGTTCTCTCCATCAGTCGTCTCCACTTCTCACCCTCTTGTCTCCTGTAAAGCGAAACAGTGGAAACAGAGACGGACACACTGACAGGCTGGATGCACCTTAATCCTGAAAACATTCCACAATTCCTTTGTGATAGGTTGTGTGTGTGATCCTTTAGGGAAACCGTATTGCACTGGATCCTGGGGTGCAAGCTGCAGTATTGGCCGGACTGTTAACAGACCCATTCGGTTTGAATTTAATATTCAAACAAAAGTATTTTCAACCCAGATCATCATCTCTACCTTTTCAGCCACTGATGATGTAAGTAACTCCTGCTGCCACAGTTCATGATTTATTAATCATCCCTCCTGAAATTATTAATTAAGCGTTGGTGATAATGAGCCTTTTGAATTTGAATCTTACCGTAAATCCTCCTGGATTCAATCATTCAGTTGTTTCCTCTGCAGGAGAATGCTTTCTGTTTCTGTTTGAATGTTAACAATTGTCCACATGTTCAAAACAAAAGTGTTTCTATGTCATCATCTTTGCGGAGTGGTAGAACATTTGAGTTGCGGATGCTCTGAAGTGATTAAAACCCTTTTTATTGTTATTGTTTTTGTTTTTGAACCAAGCCATGATCAGCATTCACTACTGTACATCACACAGGTTCTTTCTGAATTAGCTTTAACAATTTGATCTGAATGTTTTTGAAGTGAGTGGCCAGTCGGATGGAAAACTAATGTCACCATTATCGCTGGTGTTTCTGGTGCATGTGAAGGAAAAGATCCTGACATCTATTGGAAATCCTCCTTTTATCATTCAGAACATTTGAAATGATTTTTTTGTTGTTTTTAACTGGAAGTGGATCTTAATTATGCAATTTCTTTAAGCATAGTCTCTTCATTGTCTTCATCTCTAATTCCTGTTAGTTATTTATGTTTCTGGTCTTTTTAAAAAAAAAATAAAGATTGGTTTCCTACTACACTACGAGTGATTCCTTTTTTGAAACCTACTCCTATATGTGTAACATCAATATATGTTTTCTTTCACATTTTTTGTATCAAAGTGTACCACCAGTCGTCCTCATCAATCTACACACACACACACACACAAAACTTAAAAACTGTACATTATGTGTTAACTCTGCATTAAAGAAGTCTGGACGTCCACTCTGGGAGACTGCAGGTAAAACTGAGGGAGGAGCTGGAATCAATATTCTGCTCCTCACTAACTGCAAGTGCACCTTGACTAAATATTTGAATCGATAAATTCAATATTTAAGTGAGTAGATGGGAACTGTCAGTGCCGGGGTCACGGTCGCTGATGAGGTGACTTCGCTCTGAGAAAAGTGGGAAACTATCTTGTTGCTCACTTTCCTCAGACTCGCTGCTTCTCCATCTACCCCCCACCCTGTTGTGAAAGTAATTAGCCTGTATCTCTGATAAACTTTGTCCTCCAGCTTCTCGCTAATGATGTCTGCTCCCTCAGGCGCACACAGACAACACACACTGAACCCTGTGTTTGTCGGAAGCTGCTCAAAGTAACTCGATCTCTTGGATGTAGGAAAAATACGCGCAGAGGTCAGAAGAAGGGATATAATAAACCTAGTCAGAGGCGAATACAGCTGGACGGAGAAGGTCTGAGGTCTGATTTTGGACTAATTGCTGAATATAGATAGATCCACATTTTTCTGCATTCTTCTCTTTTGGAAGCTAGTTAGTTACACATTAGGTAACAAAACAGAAGGATTTTAACTGATGCTGAATTGCAGAGAGAGTTCAACGCTCGATTTGACGACACATGAGCTGCAAAAAGTCCCAACACATGCAAATAGAAAATTGCAAAAACGACACTGGAAATGTGTTGTTTATTGATGGAGATTAGTGTTGTTTCTATTTGCATGTGTTTTCTTAATTTGCAGTGGGTTGAGCTCTCTCGAACAATACAAATGAAATTTGATTTGTTTTGATTGGATTTTGGCTCCTAGACATTGAATCTTTATTGATCATTGATCATATGAAAATGGAAATGATTCAAATGAGATATTTAGAAATCCTGTCTTTACTGAGCAGTTCTCATACTTGGGGCCTGCAGTGGTGGCCAAACCACTGCCCATCAGCTCCTGACTCCCAGCTTCCCTCGTCTTGCCTCATCCACAGCCAGCAGGAGGCTCGTTCTGCCTCCTCCACCATCCCACACGCGCTGCTTGGCGCTCGCTCTTTCCGTCCAGGCGGAGAGCTGACAGCAGCTGCCATGTAGATTTGGCTTTGAAGCCTCTACAGCCGATTTCAAACAGGGAACAGCCAGATCTGCCATCCCTTGGTCCTGAACTCTTCAAACAGACACCGACAGGGCCCTCCTCTTATGGGCTGAGAGAGGTAGAGTCTACCAAAGAAGATTACAGAAACGAAATTCTAATGTTGAGACACGTGCCACAAAAAGGAATTACGTTTCCCCGACCAATCCCCCCCCGTTTGTGTCAATAAAATCTTTCTTGTTCTTTAAGTCTTGAAGAAGTTGAAAGCACCATCAAGATTTCTTTTTTTCTACAAAGGAGCCTCTTCTCGTGTCTGTAGAACCTCAACAATAAAAAGTACTTGTTCATTCATTTCTAGTTGATGGGACGACATGCAGATCCACCTGTGGCCTCCGTCAGTGCAGCAGCAGTGAGACGGTAAACATGATTACAACCTTACTCTTCTTTTCCCCTTTTTGCTTTTGTATCTCTCTTTCTCTCACACACTCACTTGTGTTTGTGTGTGTGTGTGTGTGTTTGTATTTGCTGAAGAAAATGATAACATGTTTGTGCAATAACTCAGTTTTAGAGATGATAATGTGCTATAATGTGACTGGGAATAATGGCTGTGGAATTGGAAGTGGGCCTGTGTGTTTGTGTGTGTGTGTGTGTGTGTGTGTGTGTGTGTGTGTGTGTGTGTGTGTGTGTGTGCTACCGTAAAAGTGTTTTTCAGAGATTACTTTATGCAATGTCTTCTTAATTTGGTCGATGTAAATCCCTTGACAAGAATCTATTCTAAATCCTTTACTTTTGTTGGCTATACTGAATATTAGGCAGTATATCAACTTCCTGATATAATCTGTGCAATATGTGTTTGTGTGTGTGTGTGTGTGTGTGTGTGTGTCGGTGCAGACAACAGCTTAGATGCTCAGACTGAGCCAAGCCCTGCTATTTTACCGTGTGACAATCCATTAAATGTGGTGTATTTATAACGTTTCATTTACGCATATCAGCCTTCTCATCAAATATTCATTTGAGGGGGGATTGCCTACTTTGTCTCGGCTCAACCCCCCCCCCCCCCTCCCTCCGTCACCCCCTCACCCCTTCATTTCTTTATCTGTGTGTCGTTGCCCGTATCTGTGTCTGCACAAAATGGAAAAAAAAAGAGAAGAAACTGCATTTTTCCATGGATACACACGAGCAGAGATTAAATTCCTGAGGACATGTGGCACTATTTTTATTAAAATGTCTCCAACTGAATATTATCTTCTGTGTTCCTGTGCCGGCCCACCTGTCTGTGCGGTTCTTCTACTGTATCTGTGTGTGTGTGAGTGTGTTATTTGTCACCTGTGTGATCCTGGCCCCACACTGTTTATAACTTCAGGCATCAATCACAGCTCATTACTGGTTATCTGTCGGCTCCACCTCTCGGCCTGCAGCAACACTGAACTTCTCAGTAAACCCCTGTGGGAGATAAACACCATCAACGCTGTGAGCTGTAATCCATTCAAATACCTCTCCGCTGTATTCACTCTCTCCTCTGTTTCATTTTTCTATCAGATTGTCTTCACGCTCATTTTCAATTTTAAACTTCATCAGCTTCCTCCTCCTCCCTTTCTTCCTTTTTTCTACATCCTGCTCTTCCTCCAAGCAGCAGCAGATATATTTTCTCTCCTCCATCAGTCTCCTGACGGAGGACATGGTAATCCCTCACTTGTCTGCCCATCTTAAAGGAAGCTTCACCGCACCATTTATCCCCAGCGAGCATAGTTCAACCTTTCTTAGCAAAATTTGCTCTATTTTTTTAAACTCCAGAGTGAAAGTTTGAGAATAATTTTAAAGGTCAGCACATTATAACACTCGTTATGGATGATTTTATCTTATGTATGTATCTGTCCTGGGTTGACCTGAGCTGAATAATAATTACCTCTGCCAAGCAGGTTTTATGTTTTCATCTGTGTTTTTTTTTCTTTTAGTTAGTAGCATTTCACAAAAACCACTGTGACTCATTACTGCGGATGTGGTGTGGGTCAGGATCAGGGGGTGGATGCAGGATGTTCTTTTTCTTCATCATCGTGATATAGGACTGTTTCAAAAATGTTCCATGATTTCCCATAGAATAATTCATGGATGTTTAGGGGACTGATATCATATCACATAAGTGTGAGTAGTTTGGAGCACCTCCAAATAAAATCTATTGAGTTTTAATGTGGTTTCATTTGGGGTGCCAAACTTGGGTTTAAATTGGGATTAAAGAAATTTAAACTGTCCGATGTATAAATGGGTCTGTGGGTCGTTCCACGTCTTTGTTCAGATTGAAGCATCTCAAAAATGATTGGATGGGATTGCCCTGAACCTTTATATAGACATTGATGGTCACTAGAGGATGAATCCTACCAACATTTGTGATCCCTGACTTCATCCAGCACCACCAGGAGAGTTTTCACTTATCCACATCTACTGGTACAAACTTTTGTACGTACATTTTGGGTTCCATAGGTTTAAGGCCATAGCCTGGAAATAAAGATGGACGACATTTCTGCTTCCGAAAAAAGTGAAGCCCAAGCATCAAGTACATGTCAAATACATTTTTCTTAAAGATGGTCTCTGCCATTTTTGAGTAGCTCTTATCACACTGATGTTTGTTCAAATGTTCATATTTCTGATAAGTTTGGCTTTAATTAGTTATTTGCTGTTATAAATGTTGGGTTAAACATGATGATTGACAGCTCAGATTAATAACAATTACAATTGAAGGAGGTGTATCAGTGGGACCGCGTGACTTCATCCCCTGAATGTTGCTGCGCAGACTCTGGCTCCAAATGCGCGACATGGCAACGTTTGCATCAGGGAAAGTGGGAGGAATTGGAGACGTGTCCTCCATCTTTATTTAGAGTCTATGGTTGAAGACGTTGTTGTTTCTGGTTCTGAATGAAATATGTTGACAGCTATAGAAGAGTTGCCATGGTATTTGATACACATACACTCGAGGAAATGTAATAACACATCTTCCTAATGAAAACCTAATTTTCTTTGCAAAGAAACTTTAACTTGAGGTATAAAAATCAGTCTGGATCATTAAACAACATGAAAAGGTCTTACAAGAAGTTGCAGCATCTCGAAGTCCAATAGAGAATGGGGGGGGGGGGGGCATTATTAGGAATGACCTTTTGTTTCTTTGAAAACAACCTTGTATGTAAATTCATGTCCATCCAACAGAATTAAACATCACCAGAAAGTGGGAGAGAAATTAGAATGAGGCCACTGCTTCTTAGATGTACTCGAATGAAGAATTAAATATAGCCTTACATCAAAAAGCTACTCCCGCACTTTAATCCTTCATGACGTCTCCAAAGTCTGACATGTCTGTGTTTTAAACACAAGTTTCTGATGGGAAACAAAGCTGCCGAAATCTTAAACTTTTATCCCATAAACCAGCCTGTGGCCTCCCCCTGTCTCTCTACAGATTATTGTGTGTAGACTATTTATATTATTTAAATGATTTTTCTGCCTCCTTTCGTGGCCTTGCTGCTTATCTTTTCTGAAATGTGAGAGTCATCAGTTAACTGTGCTCAACCACCTCAAGGACGTGGAGCAGACAAGGTATTGATCCGCACGTATTATGTCTTCCTACCTGCTCAAAGTCCAGAGACAAGGTGAGACCATCCGTCAGAGGACATCAGAGCATATATATATATATATATATATATATATATATATATATATATATATATATATATATATAGACTTGTATATAAACTCATATATATACAGTCACTCACACATCTCTGTGTGTGTATTAGTATGTGTCTGTTTTAGTATGTGTCTGTTTGTGTCTGTCTGTCTGAGAGTGTGTGTATGTGTGTGTGTGTGTGTCTGTTCCACCCCTCTCTCTTACTCTATCACTCCTCTCAGCTCTAGGGTTTCCTCTCTCTCTCTCTCTCTCTCTCTCTCTCTCTCTCTCTCTCTCTCTCTCTGTGCCCCCTCTCTCTCTGTTACTCTCTCTCTCTCTCTCTCTCTCTCTCTCTCTCTCTCTCTCTCTCTCTCTCTCTCTCTCTCTCTCTCTCTCTCTCTTTCTGTCTCTCTCTCTCCCCTCTCCCTGCCCCCCCCTCTCTTCTCCTCCCCCTCACAGCTGCAGAGATACAGATGTTCCAGCTGTCAGCTGATGTTTACAGATGTGAAGTCAGCATCAGAATATCATCCCTACATGTGAACCTTGACCCCTCAGGATCCTCTGTGACCGTGATGAGTCATCTGTGGACGTGAGCGCGCACTGATACTGAGGTTTGGAGACGGGGACGCGGAGAGACGCGCTCTGTTCAACTTTCCCCCCCGCGTGTCGCTGCTGTGCCCGCAGCTCACGCAGGCTGGTGCGTGAGGAGCAGTGAGTTTGCGGGGCAGTGATGAAGACAATTGGTAGATGAGCTGCGGCTGCCACGCACGCACGGATCCCGCAGGCTCAGCTCGTTGCTCCGGAACAAAAGATGAAATCCCGGAGTCAGGATCAGAGTTTGTCAGACTCCACAGAGCTGGACAGATCTCACGACCCGCTCACAGGTAGGTGCAGGCTGCAAGGACACGTCTCTTCTTTACAAGTGATGAGTGGTTGGCTTTGCTGCCACACCAGTAAATGTACACAACTTTTTAAAGAGCTAAATCTGTTTTTACATTATATAGAAATATAATGTAAAAAATATGAAATATAAAAAGTGACAGGGGAGGTCAGGTTTATTTTAAATTCATCATTCCCTCAGTGTGACTGTGGACACTGAAGACTGCAGCTGCTCCAAACAGCAGCTTCATCTCAGTGATGTTACAGACGTGTTTAAAAAAAGTTTGAAATAAGAATATATGTGCAAAAGTGAAAGAGACTCAGAGACACACACATGAGTTTGGGTGTAAAGTCATAGGCACTTAAAGGAGTGAATGTATGAATGACTCTGAATATGAAATGTGATTTGGCAACAATATTAATTAATAATAAATTCAAAATTCAAAATTATATATATTTTTATTTCAACAAAAAATCTAAATGATCTCTGATGATTTGCTCTTTTTTCTGTTTGAATCATAAATGTACACACAAAATCTTTAGGACTTGAACTTGTACTCGAACAACACAAGTGACTTGAAGATGTCGCCCTTGGTTCTGGACATTTTATAGACTGAACAAGAAACTGATTGATTGTAGAAGAATTCAAGAGCTTGATGGAGGACACAAATAATAAGTGACAGCCATAACATTTCAGCAAATAAATCTAAATTGTTATCTTGTTGGTCATATTTTATGTGTTTGTGTTCGTGCTGTCAGCTCTGAACAATTTTGTGCAGTGAGAAAATGAGTAAAAACAAGTTCAAAGCTGAAGAGTTTGACAAAGACGTTAGGAAAACAACTGTCATCTGTTACCGTCATGGGAATAGTTCAAATAAATACACTGGTGAGGCCTGAAGAAACGAGACACAACATGAGAAGAGTCCTGTTGATCTCTTGTCATCTAAAATGATGTGTTTAGATCAGTGAGGCACACACACACACACACACACACACAAACACACACACACACATTTGGTGCTTTGTAAGGTTCATGGACAACTTCCCGAAATAGACGTTTCTATTAAAAAATAACCAAATAAGAACAACTCCTTTGAAATTACACAAAGAGCAGCACAGTGTTTTCTGTCATTTTAAACTAACATTTCCAAAGTGGAGTATCATAAAGGGGAGGGATGTGCAGACGGGTGGAGGCTGTAGTTGTTGCCAGCACAATAGCGTGTGGTGGCCATTCAGCAGCAGGTTAAACAAACAGTGAACAGGTGCATGAACACTGAGGCTCTAGGAGGCGATCACAAAAACAAACCTTTTTAGTGTCCAACCACCTGAGGCAGAACACTGTGCTGTTCAGCTGTGTGTGTCATATACAGGCTGAACAGTCAAACTGAATGGATGAACCAATAACTATGTTTGTGAGGAGTTCTGTCAGAAGGGGCTTTTGAATGGTCTATCAGCTGCTCTGCTGTGAAGCTGCTGAAGTCACCTTGTTGTTTTTTCTCCTGTGTTCATACATTATTCATACTGGTTGTCCAGTCATCACTTTCTACAGCACACGTCACATGTTAGTGTGACCCTGACTGACTGTATACATAGATATACACATACATATACACATTCACATACACATTCACATTCACATACACATACACATACACATACACATACACATACACACACACACAGTGGTAACAGTCTTCTCATCTAAACTCTCAACAAGGAAGCAATTAGGTAAGTTTCCTGGAACGCTTCCTTCAAGGTTCATGTTTTTGTTTTGACCTATTTGGGGCTTAGAGCTTAATCTGGAAATGACACAGTCTTCCTCTGTGCTGTGATGATATCCTCTTGTACAGTACAGTCATCATTTCAGGATCATGTCCACTGCTCCTGCATTTATAACTGAAAGGGTTTTTGCATGCAGGTGCAGTGTTGCAGCTATGAGCTCACATACTCACATTCTGTAAAATACTGCAAAATTGACCGGAAGTATTAGTATGGAAAAGTACTTAATGTACCAAAATAAAAGTATTTATTAAGCAGAATTTGACATTTCAGCATCATTTGTGTTATATTGTGGAATTATAACTATAGATACGTTAATGTTTAAGCATTATGCAACTATTTTATCTCAAAATAAAAGCTTCATAATTAATTTATTGGTACAATGTCTTTATGTAGAGCGGGTGCCTCTGAGTCGTCTCTAACTGACAGTCAGTGGCTTTAACTGCCACATTCAGGCCCAGTGAATTCAGGAGTAGATTAATGTCACTCTGTAAATCAGTTCAAAGACTTAGAAAACATTTAAAAAAACACAATTTAAGTCCAACGTTAAGTGAGGAAACTTGCCTCTTAAGGCAGCAGAGGTAGCTGTTGTTCTGCAAACATGTAGTCCACATAGTGTTGTTTTAATGTTACAGCAGGTAAAGGTAAATTATTGACATAGTGCTGGTTCTTTAATCTATAAACATACTATTATAATATATTAATCAGTTTGCCCTTTTAAAAGGAATAATAACACAATATGTTTAGCTTATTTCAAAATAAAAGCCTAATAGTTTTCAAGTTGTAGGTGCCAAATGGAAACAGCTTCAGTCTGTTGACTGCTGTCATATTGAGATAGATGTTGTGTGACAAAAATATCAAGGAAGACCCTGCGTAACTTATGAGGTGACGTCCGTCTCTGTGTGAGGACCATCTCTGTAACAAACCCTGGGGATCCCCTGATGTCAGCAGGAAGTAAAAGAGTGTGTGTGTAAAATGTCTGTCTATAATCTGAGCCCTGTCCTTCTGAAGGATTATAGTAAGCACAGAAGCAGCTCCATGAGCAATATTAACTTACAAACATTCATTTAGCACCGTATGACCTTCCTTAAGCTGCCATGACCTCCCATAGTATAACACACACACACACACACACACACACACACACACACACACACACACACACACACACACACACACACACACACACACACACACACACACACACAGAGCGAGGACAGGGTCAAAATATAATGAACATCACCAATTTCAATTTCAATGTAGTTGCTATAACTTTTTTAAAAACTTTTTCAGAGTGTTGGGAGAAGGTTTTGATTTGTCTTCACAAGGCCAAATGAGAAAACCAAGAAACAGTCATTATGCATAAAGCATATACATGCAGCTTCCACTTTGAAAGGCTTTAATCCCTCCACTGTGATTTGTTTTATCTTCTAAGTCAATGTTTTCAAGCTCTTAAACTTTTATTTCTAAAGCCCATTGATTAAACTTTACTTCACAAGTTAGAAAAAAAAACTTAAAGGTGATGTCTTAGGCTTCAAAAGACTAAATCTGGTTATGGGCCTTTGCAAAATCCTTAATAATTAAAATCCTTTGTAAAACTTGTGACCATTAGAACTGTTTCAATGCCCTTCAGTCATGTTTTGTTCTTTTCCCTTCGCCAAGGAGTGAATGTTTGTTCGTTTGTTAGCAGGATTACACAAAAACTGCTAATTTCTCTGAGAATAATTCATGGATCTTGATGAAAACATAAATCACATTGAAGTGACTGATATTTATGAATGTTTGCAATTTGTTGCAGATCCAAATAAACATCTGGATTTGGTGAATTTAAATGTGGCTTCATAAGGGGACTGTCAGGCCCTGGCGGAGGAATGCACCCTCCTGAGTGCCCTTCAAGTTTTCTTATGAACTTGTCTCAGTGACTCCTCCACAGTTTAGATACTTTGAGCTGGAGTCGTTTGCTAAAAGAGTCTCTAAAAGTGTTAATAACAGCAGGGGGAGTGAGAGAGTGTATTGATCGGCCTTGGAGGGCTGCATTTGTACTCATTGATTTGTAAAATCAAAGTCACCCTGATTGACCCTGAGCTGAACTGAGGATGAGCTGCTGGAATATTAACTGTTGAGTCAGTGTCGCCGGATGCAGATGGGCACTGTTCACTTTGTGCTGTTCCACTTTACTTTATTCCACTTTACTTTACTTTATTATCAGTAAGTTATCACAGAAGCAGAAAGTGCCTCTATAGAGTTGAATTAAACAAGCTGGTCATGTTTTACTCTGACATTATGAACATATGGAGGAAACACATTCATGTCCTATGTGAATCACATCACTTCATGGAATAATGCTTCTCTAAGAACAACACCTCACCCTGTTTTCTGTGTGAACAGGTCACGTCACACTGCTGCCCTCAGGTTCGTCACTGACTGTGATCAACACCCTGTGCTCTGTCACGTCTAAGCATGTCCGCTGGAAAAGAAAGAAAACAGCAGGGAAGCTTTCTTTGTATTCTGTCTCTTTTATCTTCTTACTTAGTTTTACATTTTGAGTCTCAGACGGCTGAGGTGCCGTGTGTTGCCTGTGTGTGTGTGTGTGTGTGTGTGTGTGTGTGTGTGTGTGTGTGTGTGTGAGGTTCTGTGAAGCTTTGTTTGCTTTTCAATGATAGTTTGATTGACATGTCTTCAATATCCACGGCCAGTTATGTCAGTAAGGAATACACTATAAACTACTATAACAAAGACACACACATGCACGTCTCTCTATAGATTTGAGGACACTCATTGACATAATGCATTCCCCTTACCCTAACTCTAACTCTAACCCTAAAACCATGTTAAATGTCTTAAACCTCAAACAGCCCTTTGAATTTGTGAGGACCAGCCAATGAGAGGAGAAGCAGCTGCTTTATTTAAAAAAGAATTAGACTATAATAAGTTATTGTTATGGTTACGTGATTCATAAGATTACGTTTTGAATAAATATTTAAATCTACCTGAGATGCATGTTTATTGTTAGATTAGATTAAATTAGATAGAACTTTATTCATCCACACATCGGGGAAATTCACTTGTTACAGCAGCAATTTCTCACAGTGAGATACTGCATATCTCGTTTGTGTTTTCTCTGAATTGGATTCAGAATGGAATTGTGTGGTTCAACACTGCCTTCTAGTGGCAGGAGGGACACATGAACATCTGGAGACGCCCTCCCTGTTGGCAGTGGCTGGAGAACTCAAACATTTAACTTACAGGTAAAGGTACAAATAAATGAACAAAAGGTAGTTTTTTTATTTGCAACCCTAACCCAAGTGTTAGTATGGCAAATTATATAGTTTGGATTCATTCACATCAGTGTTGTTTCCTTTAACTGTGATTATACCAAGTTTAAGCCTTTACTTAATTGATATTTAAAAGTGTTACTATTCATGATCGACTTGAATTCTGTATCCATTGCAATATCTTCTTTGAATATCTTTTCAATTTGTGATTCATTTCAGGAAAAATTATATTATATTTCTTTATTTCTTAAACATGACAAAATGTAGCTCACTCAAGTAAAAGTACCGCATTCACTTTTCTACTGGAGTAAAAGTAAGTAAGTCCTTGCCTTTAAATATACTTCAAATATTAAAAGTACTTGCTGAGTGTAGGCTAGTTTCTTACAAATCCATTTCATGAAACTAATGTGTACCTGCCCGCTCTGAAGTACTGATATTTGTTGATATATTTAGTGGACTACAAGTGAAAATTACCTGAAAATACATCTACTTAAGTAAAAATACATGAAAAATGTTCTTAAGTACAATAACTGAGTAAATGTACTTTGTTGGATGAAGTTACGATTATATGCAGAAGTTATTGTAGTTGTTGTAGATGCAAGAGGAGTTGACTGAGCTGAAGGCTGTGACATGACTGGAGGAGAGTCGAAATCAATCTGAGACGAGGTGAGGAGGTGAAACTTTAGAGGCAAGAGATGAAGACAATACTCACATCTACATGACTTTGTGCTCTGGCTGTTTTGTGTCTATCTAAAGTCTCTGTGCCAGACTTTGGTTCAGAGAGACTACATAATGGAAATGCCTTTAGGAACCTGAAGCATCAGACACCATGAAACAGCACAAAGAGAATTAAGGAGCAGCCGAAGTCTGAGAACAGACGAGTGAGAGGATGAAGGCAAGCTTTGTGTTTTACTTTGTGTGTCTGCTGCTCCTGCTGGAGGAGAGGAGGAGCGGTGAAGGGGAAGGAAAACTTATTTGTGTTTTATTGGATCATCAGCTTGATGAAAATGGAAAGAGAGAGTGTAATCCATCATAAGATGGCAAGACATGCCGCTCTGGAACAAGTCATTAGCTGGCAAATGTCTAATGGACACAAGATTGGATTCAAACTGTGAGGAAGGACAAGAGAGGAAAAGAAGAGCATCGCAACTCACAGAACATGAGTTGACAAACTGATTCCAGAGGAAGAGAGAGAGGCTCATCAGATGCAACATGACGAGGACTGGAAACTGAAGAAACAGAGACAAACGTGTTCAGCACAGACCAGAGATACATGAGGTATAATGGCCAGCTGACATGTCTGCAGTGTCACACTGTCAACAGGTCAACGGGTACTGTCCGGTCAGAGGGAACAAGTGGAAGGTGTTACAGATGAGTACAGATTTACTGTACTTACTATCAATACAGACACCTCATCCTCCTCCATATAACCTGCAAAGATATTTTTGAAATTACAGATGTAGCTTGATTTACATTGGACAGACAGACAGACAGACAGAGATACAGACAGAGACAGAGAGATGGACAGAGAGAGGCAGACAGACAGAGATACAAACGGACAGAGAGAGGTAGAAAGACAGACAGATAGAGTCAGACAGAGACAAACAGACAGAGACAGACAGAACCATGGTCCACTGGCATTTATAGATGTCACAACTAGACTCACTTGACCTTTTGGAAACTTTCAGTATTTCCTCCACCACAACTACTCACTTCTCTCTCTGTGTGTGTGTGTGTGTGTGTGTGTGGATACACTTGATTTCCATTCCAGTCAGTGGCACATCCATAAAAACATGGAGTCTGGTTTGATTATTATTATATTATATTATTATTATTCTACCCGGTGTAAAGCTCAGAAATAAAATGATTTTAACATTGGTTTTGTCACTTATTGGAAACTGTATGTTATAGAAGTTGGTCTGGTGTTGGTCAGATGGTCCTCTACTTTGAACCAGACAATTATTTCAACAGATATTGGATGGATTGGATTTAATTTAGTAGAGTAATGAAGCTGCTGTTGATCTAAACTGATTCAGTTTAAATAATGTAATTTTACAACCAACTAAATTAGTGTGCAGGCCCACCTTGTAGAAGAGAGGTTTTACTACAAAATACCTACTGGTTAAATTGAGGATTTAAAAAAACATGCCTTCCCTAGTTAACCTAGTTAAATAAAACATTTAAATGACAGTGTCTGGCCTCTCTGTCTCAGACTCAGCTTCAGTCACATGTCATTTCTCTGGGCCTCACATGCTAATGCTCTTCAAACTGTTTTCGTCTGTCGGGTCACGCTGGTTCAAAGCCAGGTCAGCAATCTAATTTGCTCGAACCAAGTTGCTCGGACATGTGATTCCAAGTATTTGAGTGGAGTTTGGCTCATGTTTCATCCATTTAACATGGTCTCCGCTATGTGGGCCACTCTATCTGCCTCTAATCTCTGCTGTGATTGGTTGTTTACAGGTAATCCTCCATACAAATCCAATAAAAAGACCATAAAGCAGCGGTTCCTCAAACTGCTCCCCTGCTGTCGCTCTGGGTCCAGCGCTTCAGACAACCCAAGCAAGTGTCCGGACACACACACACACACACACACACACACACACAGATATCACTCACATTCCCCTGATATGAATTCAATCATTTAGTCACAACATCACCTCATCCTTTTACACACTAACTTCATATCTTGTTACTTTTCTTTCTTTTCCTCATTATATTTTCTGCAAAATTTTTCCCTCAGGAAACAAGTCTTCAAGGATACTTATGTATCTGAGCGAGTAACTCTTTCATTCATTCCTCCCTCCGTACAGGAAGTATAGCTGATGATGGAGAACTGTCAACAGTGCGTTACAGACCGGAGGGGCTGGACCGTCTTGTACAGCAGACCAGCTTCAACAAGAAGGAGCTGCAGGTCCTTTACCGAGGATTCAAGAGCGTCAGTCGGAGCCTCCTTTGCATTATTGATCTTCCTTGGATAAGCATGTATATGAATATACAATATCTTAATACCGTAGATTCATGTCTATTTTCATCATGTATGTGTGTGTCTTTTCTTACAGGAGTGTCCAAGTGGTGTGGTGAACGAAGAGACCTTTAAAAGCATCTACTCCCATTTCTTCCCTCAGGGAGGTCAGTCAGACTCACATTCTTACATCCATCTACTTCAACAATTTCCCCAAACATTAATTATATTATGAATCTGTCAAACCTGAGGAATCTCAATATGAAGTGACATCCTGTATACTTCACCTTCAGTGTGAATAAACCCAGAGGTGCAGTTTACCATCATTTGTCATGACCACAGGGTTTTATTCCAGCCAAACGCTGCATCAGATAATAAACCACTTTCAGTCCATACTCTTAACTTTGAGCTCTGCTCAATGGAAAGGTCACCTACTGTTGTCTTTACCAGAGATGAGATTGGAAATATGTATTTTAAGTGACAGAAAGATTTTGAATCGAGAAAACTGACCTTTCACAGCCCCAAGCAGGGCCAAATTTAAATTTTCTAATTTAGGTGTGTATGTGCGTATGTGGCTTCAGTTTTTGTTGTTTTCCTGTTACAATTTGTGAGCAAATTGTATTCAGCTTTCCATTTCCACGTCTACAAATCCCAAATATTAATTTTGAAATTTATGAAGTATGATATAAAAACGGTATATAAAATATGATATATAAAAATTATGTTTTATGTCTCTCATTTTTGAGGCAATAATGACACAACTTCAACTGCATTGTACATAAGTGTGAAGACCACAAAGAAACACAGAGATATTTTAGTGTTCACTTTGGCTTCTCCTCCTTTCAGATTCCAGTATGTACGCGCATTTCCTGTTTGAAGCTTTTGACACCCACAACAATGGAGCGGTTAACTTTGAGGTGAGAAACACTTTCATCAGAAACTGTCCTAAAACCTAATGTGGTCTGTACCAGAAGATAAACAGTCTTCTTCTTCGTGAATGCACTATGACTGTGCATTCACGTGCTCCTCGGAAGCTCCCACTTCCTGTGACGTGAAGTCAACTTTGGTGTGTTCATGTAATTTGAAGTCAGAATATGAAAAAAAAATTAAAATAAAAACCTTGACACCTCTTTACAATATTTGCATTTTAACCAACCGCAAAGAAACAGGATCAGATGAAACAGGCATATAAATAGTTAAAAGTGTACGCAAGTTAATCATTAAACGTCTGTATAGGCAAAAAGGTTTGGTTAAAAAAGTTCACATTAAAAGCTTCTATTTTAGAGCTAATTGTCAAATTATGTTTCTTGGTTAATAATTGATGACGTCTGCAACTTCTGTACCAAACTTTTTGCAGACTTTCTGAGGCGTTCATGTGAATTTTCCCAGTCAGGAACTCATTTTCCCTATTTTACCGAAGCACTTTTACTTTGTTGTTTTGCTGATGTTGGTATTCTCCCCTGCTCTCTGTCAACTCTTTCTGTTCTTGTCTCTGCCGCAGGACTTTGTTATCAGTCTGTCCATCATCTTGAGAGGCTCCACCATTGACAAACTCAACTGGGCTTTTAATCTGTACGATCTCAACAAGGACGGCTGCATCACCAGAGAGGTGCCGGTTCCATCCCTTGTTAGTGTGAACAGTCTCATGTTGTCAGCTCATGATTTTACTTTTCCCTTCTTCTCCCCTTTTTTGTGCAGGAGATGACAGACATCATGAACTCCATCTATGACATGATGGGGAACTATACGTACCCCAACATGAGGGACTGCGCTCCCAAGGATCATGTGGACATTTTCTTCCAGGTAAAACTCACAGAGTGTCACTTAGTAGAGAAGTATATTAGTATATAAAAATGGACGACCCATCTCCATTTCCTCCCACTATCCAGAAAGGAAGTATATTGGAACCAGAATCTGCACTGCAGCAATCAGGGGATGGAGCGACAATAGCAAGGTCTCAGCTGTCAATCCTGATGTGTCACTTTCTTTTTATAGCATCAAATTAAAATGAACTTGAACAAACATCAGTATGATAAGAACTACCTAAAAAAAAAAAAAACATCTTTGAGAGAAATATATTTGTTGTGAGACTTTTTACTTTGGTCCATGTCCAATCCACTAACATGGAGGAGGCAGGGTTTATGACCTATACTACAGCCAGCCACCAGGTGGCGATCGACACTTGGGCTTCTCTGTCGTCCATCTTCACATACAGGGATCATGTTTTGGTTTTCTTCAGAAAATGGACAGGAACAAAGACGGGGTGGTCACCATTGATGAGTTCCTGGAGACGTGTCAAAAGGTCAATTGAATTTTGAATAGCATCAATAATACATCACACACACATTTAAGGATGGAAACTACACTTTCACCCACAGTTATTGAAATAATTTGAATTTTTGTTCCTCTTGTCCAGGATGAAAACATCATGCAGTCCATGCACATATTTGATAACGTGATCTAACGCTGATTGGACGTGGATTTCTCTCCTGCTTGGAGCTCCTCTGTAGTTCAGTTCTTCAGCCCTGTGGACGGAGTGGGCGGTGTCTCTGAGAGTGGAGACCTGAGGATATATATATATATATATATATATATAAACCTCAAACCAGCTTTTCTTGTATTATATCTGTGAACTGATTGGGTTGAGGGAAGGAGGTGAAATCTCGTTCCAAAATGACTTGACTCATGCAGAATTTCTTTTTTTGGAATGAGTGAAGGGAATGAAAGGTGGATTCTGGTATTTCAAGATATTGATAGAAGCTCAACAGCCAAACGCATCAATGGACAGATGCATGAAGAAAACAGCAGATATTCAGATAAGGCGACGGCGGTTTGAACATCCTGGGACTTCTTCACTGCGATGATTATTTCTCTGTTGCATGTATGAAACACATGAGCGACTGAATGAGCAGACACAAGGAACAAATGGAATAAAGCCCATCATGTTGTAAAGTCTCACTTTCTATACTCAGTTATACTATAATATTGAATTTTAGCAATAATCTTTAAGTAACATGTTATCAAATCTTCTCCTTTGTGTCAGGTTCACGCCTCACGTTTATTATGACTGTATGTTGTGACTGCATGATGTGTCTGTTTTCACTGGCCAATGCGATGTTTAGTTAAAGTGTGAATATATTTTCTATATGGACATGGTGAAGTTGAATAAAACCACACAGTCTCTATGCAAACAATATATTATTGACCAGAATACTACAACATACTGAAGCCACAGTCCTCCATAGTGTCTCCAGACGTCAGGGTCTGAGGTCATCCTCAGTGTTTTATACATATTTTATTCTTCTGCCAGCTATGAACTCTCACCGAGGGTTTTGTTTGTGTCTCAGTTTGTCTGTTAGTTAGCAGGATTACACAAAGACTACTGGAAGGATGACTACGAAATTCGGTGGAACGATGTTGTATGAGTCAGAGAAGAAGAGGTTGAGAAATGTGTTCTGCTGAGTGCCATTTTAGTTGGTTTATCAATTTCCAGTGATCCACACTTAATGTATTTGTCTCCCCATTTGCATTTTGCTGTCTGAAACATGTCAGATGAAAGAGACAGCGACACATAAGAACATTTAAATAGTTTGAAGGCAAAGCGAACATCCAGCTTAACAATGCTTTGAAGTGAGATTGGGCTAATATAGGAAAAATAAACACTCAAGTTTGTCTTTTATGCAGAGCAGAAAAACAAAAGAAAAAATGATTTAATGCTTAGTGAGTGAGAGACTGATGTAAAATAAGCTGCAAGACACTGATCTGAAAACTGGAGAGAATTTTTTTTTTTTTTTTTTTACAGATGTACAAAGCTGTTTTTCTTTCCCTTTTGACATAAACAGGGAATAAAAGGACTGGAGTAGTAGTAGTGGTGGACAGAGGAGCTACAGGTCTGCACCAGTTCTATGTCAGTTATACTGATATGGCTCCATCAGGAGCTAAATTCCTTGCCATGCATCAAGGTTGAACGAAAGTGTGGCTGCATAGTATAGGAACTGAATTTAGCTTAGCTTCATAAATATTTTAGTTTTGCACAGATAGAGACAGACCAAACTAGGTACAAATACCGAGGCCTGAGTGTTGCACAGGTGGAGCAGTGTATCTGCAAAGGCTAGAAACAGATAGAACATTTAATAAACATGGACACAATAATATGCTTAATATATCCTTTATTTTTATTAAACAAAATTTCAGTAAAAACTCTTATTAAGTAGAAAGACAAATTTCCCTGTCAGTAGTTTTTTCTCTAGCTGTAGGGCCGTCCCCAACTACACTATCTCATCTGTTAGACAAGTCTTTAAAAACATGTTACCCACACTGTTGTCCTGCTAATCATTATCGTCACAAAAGATCACCTCTTTAAGTTCAGTTTCTAATCAAACGTATGTTAATATTCTGGTAATGTGAACCTTTCCCAGTAAATAACTTATAAAAGATGAGAAACAATTCATAAAAAACATGGACAACCATCTTGTTCACTTAATAATCCACGTCAGCCGATGACGTCACAGTGGGTGCAGCCCTACACTGCTCTCTCAACCGTCTGTCCACGACATCCACACCCCCCCGTTTGTTCACTCCTACTGAATTAGTGCCCGAGAAGAAGAACAACTCTGTGTTAACCAACTCTTCTGCGACTCCTGGGTCACGGCGGCAGACAAAGTTGACAGAATATAGCGTCAAAACCACAGCATAGACAGCAGCGTCCGTTACAAAAGGCATTAAGAAAGAAAAGAAAGAAATAAAGAAAGAAAGAGCGGTGAGCAGGTGCACCGAGCACGTTGAGCCACCTCTGGCAGTGTTTTCAACTATTATTCTGTTTTTTTGGTTTCTTTTTCTTATAAAAAAAAAAAAAAGAAAAGAAAAAAGGAAGCTACATGATTATCGTCACAAAATAAAATCTCTTTGGCATAGAATACCCACCCAAAAGCACAAACACACACGCTCTCACACACATACTCACTTGCACACACACTCTCAGAAGGTTCTCTAACAGAAACCTACAAGCTTTGCCATCGTCAGAATTATAATCAGAAAAATTAGGCTATAAAACAAAGTAGAGCCCTGTTAAGATTATGAGTCCATACTCGGTGATAATTGCATATATTACATCAGGCTGAGAGCAGAGGGAAGCATCTCTACTGGAATCTCTATATTCTCTTCTTCTTTGTCCCATTATGTCCAAAGTCACCTCCTCTGTCACTTCTCTCTTTCTTCTGCGTCTATAAGAAGATGAGAGAAAGAAAAAGGGTTAGGGTTAGTTATATTGTTCAATTTTATCATTTTATCAGCAGACCTTTGTCCTCCTCATTATGTGACATCACCTAATTACCTCCGCCAATGTTTTCACCCCTGTCTGTTTGTTTGCGAGATTACGTGAGACAGATTACCATGAAACTCTGTGGAAAGGTGTGGTATGTGTTGGGGTAGATCTGGATCAGGAAGAGGATCCAGGGAATAAATTAAAAATCAGGCATATTTAGGAAACTGATATCGATGAGTTAGTGCAATGTGCTGCAGCTTGATTGGATTTAAGGAGACTGTTGGGCCCTGGCGGAGGTATGAACTCTGACCATCCCATTCTAGTTGTTGAATAAAGCATTTGAATCAATGGGAAAAAAATAAAAAAGGACTGTTTGTTTGTTTCCAGGTCACTGTCAATCAAATGTGATCACACCAAACTCATAATAAATACCATCTACGGATTGTTTTTGCTTCTGGTTTTGCATTTTGCTCAGTAACGTTAATGACAAAGATAAAGAAAGTTCTGACCAAAGTGTCCTGATAGGCCGAGGAAAACTCCAAGCATGTACTGACCTTTAATAAGGGTACTGTCTTTCGTAGGTGCTGGGTGCGTATTCATCAGGCATCATATTTCCCCCCATGCCTTCCATGTCAGCTGGATATCCCCCGTAACCTTGGAAACCAACATCCAGCTCTGCAAGAGATAGCAAATTAGTTTTTTCACAAATTATATACAGGACCAACTGATTATGTCATTTAGCTTCCTGCATAGCATAGTCTGAGGGTTTATTTACAGCTGTTGTCACTGCTTGTTAGAAAGTTTAACACGCGACTAGAAAACATCAACATTTCTACACATTTTAGGCAGATCTCTGAAACATTTTGATCATAGAGGAGAAGCTGATCCCTTTTCTCTGAGTCCTGCTGCACAGAGTAGGAGACAGAAAATACCAACGCCATAAAAGGAGAAAAGCCAAGAGACGGAAAGAACAGGAATTAAGAGAAAGATCTGAACGATGCAAACACAGATATGGAAACACCAGGGTGGAGCTTGATGGAGAGAAAAGCTGTTAGACAGACTTGGCAATGAGGGATAGGTTGTGATGTGCTGAGAGATAAAAGACCGACTAAAGAATAAGAACATTTCTAAGATGAAAGAAAAGTCTGAGGTAAGTGAGAAAAGAATCAGGCTAGGTAGTAACGTGTGATATATCTATTTGGATCATCTGGTGAAATGTGACAAGAGCAAAAGAAAGCAACGAATTGTGAAACTGAACAGATGGTAGAGGCCAAAGTAATGATTGATTTGAGGAGGAAATGAAAGTTACAAGGAGAACTGAAATCTATGTAATGTAGGCCTGTGTAATTTGAGTTACTGAGTATTTTGAATTAGTCTGACGACCAAATGATGGTGGTAAATAAGCAGCAGCCTGGAGTCAACCTGCTAATACATGACAGCATGTTAACACTATGTGCTGAGGAATGTGCTGCATGTGCACATTTCAGCCATAATTACTCACCATCTGCATAGTTTGCATCCATGGGGACACTGTTGTGGGCCTGCAGAGGTCAAAAGAGAGCAGAGGTCAAATAAAACCGACAACTTGTATATAGAAAGCTTATTAATAGTCCTCAGAACATCATTTTAAATATATTTTATTACAAAGAGTCCGTTTCTTAAATTTACTTTACTTCATGCCCAGTCCTATACAATCCTTAGTCTTGCTTTTGTTATATAATAATTGAATAAGAAATTAAAGGCAATAAACAAATGTCTCAAAATCGACTTTTAAGGTTGAGCTCTTGTATCAGCGGAGGGCGCCAGACACTCACCATCTCCCAGGCCTCGGCGTCGTGTTTGAACAGAGAGTGCGTGAGTTCCACAGACACTCGCTTCTTGTAGTCAAGGTTCTTGTCCTCGGAGATTCTGAAGAGCACTGCTGCAGCGTATGTAGCTGAGGGGAAACAGAGCAGGACACGTTCAGAGATGTACAAAAATGGTTTAATCCCTTCAAAAACTAAATGTTTATGCTAGCTAAGCTAAGACAACTTTGGGTGGTTTCATATTTACTGTACAGACTCAAGAGTTGTATTTATCTTCTTGTCCAAAACTTGGGAAGAAATTGACAGTAAGATAAAAAAACAATGAGATAAGAAACAGTGGGACAATATTTAAATAACCATCTTTCAATTAGTTGTAAATGTAAAACAAACAGCTGAATGAGTCATGTTAAATAATACGTTTGTGGTAAGTATTTGAACATTTCAGTCAAACTGAGAGTTTGACACTGACCCTAATTAAATGTTTGTGTTGTTTACTTTTAATGTTGACACTATCTCATTCTGAAATGTTTCTGAAGTAAAATTAAAAGGGACTAGGACTAAGTGGACACAGTCATGTCCAGTGCAAGTACCGGCAAACTGCACTTACAGCGAGAGCAGCACTTTAAATATGACTCAATTCTACATTACAGTAAGCTAATCACAGTACATTATCTGGAGGTCCTACCAATGCCCTCGTTATTGGAGTGCAGCAGCTCCATCAGTGGAGCCGACGCCCCCTCGCTGTCGATGACCTCGGCTGATGGTTTGTCCAGGGCCAGCTCGCACAGGACGCCAGCTGCCACACGCTTCACGTTGTCCACCGGAGAGTAGAGCAGCTGAGGAAGAAGAAAATTTGTATTAATTCAAAAATGTAACCACAATAATCAAGTTAATTATCAAGACACTGACGGCGTCTTACCTGCACAAAGAGCGGAATAGTCTGCATGTTGGCGATCTCTGCTCTGTTGATGGGATCTCTGGCCAGGATGTGCAGTGCTCCTGTGCAGCCCTCAACAATCTCCTCCATCCTCACTCCATCCTGAGAACAAATATGAACACAATCAAAATATGAATAAAACACAACTACTAATTTCCACTAACCCTAAAACTATAATTTCATCCCAAGGCCTTGGCTGAGGGAGGTCTCTGATTGGTGGACCATATGTTGGTTTGCGGGTCTAGTTTCAGCATAGATTAAAAAAATTAGCGCAGCTTTCCAGAATCCCACCCACGAGCAGTCGTTGGTGGTGTGGGGGCTGCCTACCTTTGATTAGCGGGTGTTAACCTTTTCAAATATATTAAAATGTCATGACATAGAGATGCCACCAAATGGTTGAATCTATTGGCCCTGGAAGGTCCAAGAAGGGTTGACACACTAGGTGGCGTTATGAGCAATGTTCAACCGTTAAATGTAGATTGTTATTTTATTTTGTAATACATGTAATTTTAAAACCAGCATTAATGTATTTCATCAAAAAACAAACCAATCCTTTATTTCACAGCTCAAAAAACACATCTAAGTGCAGTATCTCTTAAAAGGCACACAGTGATGATAAGCATCCTTTGACACTAGCCTGTCATGTACCTGGTATGTCTGCTGGGCAGATGAGCCATGTTTCTGCGCGTCCTGGTGAGCTTTGAGCAGCAGGTTGACGAGGCAGGGGATGGATCCCGCGTCCCTCAGAGGGGCCTGGTTCTCTGGGCAGAGGGCCAGGTTACGGATCAGGCCGACCGCAGCCTTTGGATGGGGAGCAGATGCAAAGATACGATCACGATACTGTTCACTGTTACAGGTGCACAAATAAAACTAAGCTAACAAACAACTTTGAGACTTGAAGTCGATAAATGTAACGATTTTTGTAATGTCATAATGTTTCCCATCTAAAGTCTGGTTCTGTAAAACATACTGTTCCTGCTTTCATGAGCACTTCATGCTCTTTTGGGCTGACTGGGGTTCTGGCTTTCTTCCCTATCTGCCATCCTCTTTGTCCATCTGTCCACTTCTCCCCATTCCCCCCATTCTCATCTTCGGAACAAACCAATAACTCCTCAACGTCATTCACTTAAACTTTCCTCGAATGCCCTGCTTTGCAGTCTACCACCCTTTCCCACATCTTCCTGAAACCACCACACATCATCTCTTTAGCAGCACATTTCTCCAGTTTAGTCCCTTCGCCCTCTGTCCCTCTCTCGCTCTACCTTGATGACGGGCCAGTAGTAGGGCTGGTTGAGCAGCTTGACGATGGCGGGGATGCCGTAGTGACTCCTCACAGCATTCTGCGCCATCTCGGCATGCTGGTGCCGTGAAGTCAGGTGGCGCAGGGCGCACACGGCAGGTTCGGTCACATCCTCCTTCTCACCAGCGCGCAGTATGGCGTGGATCAGTGCCTCAACGCCATTGCTCTGGGTGACCAGGGTTTTATTGTGGGCGTTGTTGCATGTGAGGTTAGACAGGATGCCGGTGGCACACGTTAGCATGTTGATGTCATCTGAGCTGAGCAGGCCCACCAGCTCCTGCAGCAGGCTGTCCATACCCTCCTGAAAACAGGAACACACAGGCTTACAGACAGTTCTGTGTTTTTAAATAAGGGAAACAATACAATTCTGAAAAAAAGAGGAAGAAAAGTTAATATTATCAGTAAATATGTACCTGCTTGGTAGCAGCGTCAGACAGGTTCCTGAGTGTCCACAGGCAGTTTTGCATCAGACGCTGGCTGGAACCTGTGAGGTGTTTTCCCAGAGCCTGCATCCCACCTGCAGGGAGCAGAGAATAACTCAGCAACATCTCATAAAGCGTGCTGTCATGCTGTGCTGTGGTTGACAAGACGCCAACAGCCACTTTACAGGGAAGAAAAAGTTACCACACCTGTATGACTGCTTTGTACTCACAGGTGTGTGCTGACAGAGAAAACACATATCACATACCAGCCTCCACAATGGCGGGTTTGTTGCTGGGGCACACAGAAAGCACTTTGAGCACACGGCTTGTGGTCCACAGCAGCTTCTCATAGCTGTAGTTTCTCATGATGTGAACTAGACCCTCAGGACCACCGTTGGCCAGGATGATCAGCTGTGAAACACAGGAACTGTGTGAGTATGCAAGGAGCAGATTATGGGAGAACAACTTTTACTTTTTAATCTCCAGGTACCCTTTGTGAAATAACCCCTTACGTTTCACAACGCACCCCTTTTAGCAAAGCCGGGACTTGTCCAGGCAGATTATCACTACAGATAGTTAATCCTCTCATTTTACTACTCTTAACAAATAACTACAACCACACCCTCTCTGTTCCAGCACCTGAACAACCCCGTTCACATGCCACACCCACAACAAAACGTGTACACACAAGCAGGACAACTTCAACGTCTCACGTAAGAGCTGTTGTACCAGCTAGCACAAACTCTAAAACACACCTTGCTCTCCTGGTTGCCGTAGGACAGAAGCTGCAGACAGTCGGTGGTGATGGCCAGGAACTTGGGGTTGCTCTTCTTCAGCAGGGGAACCATCCTCTGCAGGCCATCAGCCAGACGCACGGCCATCTTAGCTCCCTCCTGGTGCAGCAGCAGGTTGTGGAGCGTGGTGATGGCATAGAAGAGCACAGACTCCATGGGAGAACTGGGGGAGAGAAACCGGTGGGATGAGAGTGTATCACAAAACCAATGGCACACCATGTAGCCACACATATAAGAAACACTGTCCCCATTAAATACGCTCACTGTCAGACACTACTAACTAGCTTTAGCATGAGTTTCTTCTTTTCTACACGAGTCTCCATGCTGCGTTCTACACTGAAAGCCGAGGCTACTGCTGGTTGTTTTCTTCAGGAAGGCGGTCATGTGATCTCGACTGAAAAGACCCAATCAGCAAGCGGTTGTGAGAGTCTACGCAATTGTTTCCAAACGTCTCAGTTTCTGCCCGTCCAGACCAAAAATGCAGCCTTGGAGTTTATAAACAAACAAAGGATATTAAACTCCATAGTAGTAGTGGTATGGATGTAGCCCAAGAATGTGCCTGCTGCATCAACTAGATGTCAGTACAAACTGAAGAGTGAGAAGTGCTTGTTTTCTCCCTCAACTGAACAGCACTGAAGCTGCGCTGGAAAACAATTCAACATGACTTCAGGGTCTGTGTGTGACTTTTTTTAAACAAGGATTAGTTTCAGCAAAATGGGCCTAAAAATGGAACCGACATTGCCCCCTTTCATACCCTAACTAAAACAAAAGGGCACATTATTCATGTATATTAACAACTATGACTGTAATGTCAAAATGTGGTTAGGTGAAATCTAGAATATAATTTGCTCACCTGAGCATGCGAACAAGAGCAGGGATGCCTCCAGACTTGAAGATGGAGAGCAGGCCCTCTCTCTGGTGGGACAGGTTGTGGAGGATGCTGGCGGTGGCCCGTGCGGTCTCCATGTCACTTGTGTTTTGCATGGCCCGCACCACTGCCGCCACCATCTGAGGGGACTGCATCAGCGCACGGCGAGATGCCTCTTTGCGTGTAAGCTGGTTGACAATCTGCGCTGCCTTGCTGACCACCACCTGGTGAAAGATGAGGGGAAAAGAGTTATTTTTTGTTACTGGTGGAAATTAAAGTTACCGCCTTTTTTAAACGATAGAGTGATACATATTTTCAGTCTAAATCAATTAAAAAACTCCAAAGTATTTTACTCAAAAGTAATTAAAAAAATATTACATTTAACAAATGAACAATTAATTGACTCATTTACTTTCTTGCCAAGTAAGCTTATATTCAAAATGTGGAAGTATTCCTTTAATCTATGATAGATATGATAATTCATTAAGAAATTAATTACTGTTTACTACAGCCAACAGTCTGTTAGCTTAGTTTAGTATAAACCGGGTGCGGCCATTTCCTAAACTCTTGTTGTCACTATGCCAGGTGAAGAAATATTCCTGTGGAAAAACCTCTGCAGGAGCACGAGTTCAGACATTCTCCCTTCATCACCTGGTCTTCATCATTGAGCAGTTTGGTGAGCTCGGGCACAGCGCGTGTGGCCAGCTCGGCGTCATCTTGGTAGTTGATCAGATGGATGATGGCGGTCTTGAGCATCTGGGAGGGCTCTGCCAGCCGCTGGACGTTTGTCATCTGGGAAGGGTCCGTCTGAGTCGACAAGATGGTCATGCCTTCTTCCAACGTCTCTGGGAACATTGCAGCCCGCACCCGCTGGGCTCTGGTTAGACTGTACTGGGTTTCTACAGTTAAGGAGAAGTGAGACAACCATTATAAAACAGACCATGTGTAATTTTGACAAAAGGTGTAATATATATGCATATATATGTCTGCAGATTGACCCTTTGTTTTAAGACTCACCAGGCTGATCACTGGTGACAGTGGTGGTCATGGTGTAGTGCTTGGAGGTGGTGAAATCGCCGCCGTCCTCGTCTTTGACTGTGGTGGCTCCGGACTGGATGCCCGAGTCTATGCCATACATTGTGTCCTGCCACTTTGCCACCTTCACCCTGCCATCAAGATCACCCACTACCAAGCACAAAGACAGGAATTGTGGGACGTCAGAAATATTGGACTAAATCATTATTCAACAGTCATTTCTTTAACAGGTGTGATCCAGATACAGTGGTGGCTTTGAATATATTTTGGGGGTAATACAATGTTATTAATCCTTATTCCAGTTTTCTCCCCCATTTTCTACCGAAGGACGACTGTTTTTCTTCAAAGCCAAATAAAGGAGGACAAGGAAGTGACCTCAGTATAAACACATCAATACAATAGCTGGAAGTCGGAACGGTGATGAAGAAAATATTTAACTGCCTCTCCTCTAAAAGCTGGAGAAGAAGGTGATCTCAACAAAAGTGAACCAAGAATGAATACAAATAAAATCAACATAAAGTTTCTATATTGCTCAAATAAAATGACCAACAAAAGGAAGAAGAGGAAAAGGGAGCAACATGATATACGACATGAGTGATACACTTACTTTCCATGGTCTTCCTTGCCTCCAGTTCTCACCACAACAAAAAAAAACCTGCAAAAAAAAGAAAAAAAGCTTCAGTCAGAATTGGTCAATGATTGGCTTCACTACACATCTACATTTTCTCATGAATTAATAAATATTGGGTTCCAGTGAGGTTTTCACTCTCTTGCACAACTGTCCCTTTTTTTTTTTACGTAGTATGACAGCTCATCAGCTCAGACTTACACCCCCTTCAACCCCCAAACTCCGCACCCTGACCTTAAAATGACAACACAGAGCAGCAGCAGCGACTCACAGGGGAGAGAAGGCAAAGTGAGCAGAGACAGCTGTAAGGCAGGAATGCTACTCAGCCCAGGTGACCTTTCACCCCAGGCCTCCGCCCATACAGCCATAGGAGCTGCTGCTGACGCATGGTAATGAGGGACTTGCTCATCAGGTTTTCGACCCCAGTGAGGAACCTACTGTGTCTCTGTGTGTGTGTGTGTGTGTGTGTGTGTGTGTGTGTGTGTGTGTGTAATGCTTGAAACTTAACTTAAATATATGTTTCTATCATTTCAAATCCAAGTGATCACTGTAGAATAATCAAGTCAAATAATCTGGTTTGAACATGTGAATCCCAGACACTGACTGTACAAGCACTGACTGTGCAAAAGATTAAGAAAAAGCCTGTTACTTCCTGTCAGGACAATGTAAGATAACATGTAAAATATTAAGTGTGATAATTATGAAACAAACTATGTTGTATCCTCTGTGCACATATTTGTGTTAAAATAGAGACCAAACATAAAAAACAGATGATCCTTGGCTGCAGCTCCACACAACCAAATAACTGTCAGAAGTTTCATGGATGTTTTCCATCTCCACATTAAATCGTTTTCTATCTTCCACATCATCAACCACAGAAATCCTCTTCATCACAAAAAAGATCTGCATTTGTAATAGATGCCTGCTGCTGTATAGGACATGTGACTAATGGTACAATGCATTCACTGTGCTACAAGTGTTTTCAGATGTTTGAATGTTACTGACAGGAGTCTTCGCCGAGCACGTTGCTGGGGTGCCTTGTGCCTTTGTGTGTGTGTGTACACGTTAGAGGGCGTTTTCTGTTTTCTGCAGATGCACTGGAAGAACCACGACACTCCACACACAGCAAAGTCAACGATTTAACCGACAAAAAAAAGGGACAATAGCTCAATCCATGAAGCTCTGTTGTGTGACAGCTGGTTATACCTCACAGTTTGATTCTCTGGAATAAGCCATGCTCATCTTCTCTAAAATGAGTTGAGGCTCAAATCCAGCATGTCAAGCTTGTATGTTGGCACAAAATGAGCTGTTAAAACGTAAATTACCGTGTTTACCCACATTAAACCACATAGAATCAATTCACACAGGCATAGCCTTACAAAATGAGTAGTGCTGTAATTGGAGTTGAACAATTTGTTTGGAGGCAAAGACCAGGAATCTGTGTAAAGATGAACTGCTTTGTCTCGGTGCCTTACACTGGGGCTGTTCGTGATGCAACAGTAAAATCTCCCCTCCCTCATCTTTTTGCCCTCTGGCTTTGCATATGGATGTTTCGTGTTGTGTTTCAGTCCCTCAGTGGGCCCAGCCTTTTTCTCCCCCATGCACCAGATTGAGTGTGTGTGCGCACACATCATGTAGCTCCGTCAGGGAGCTTTGATTTCCATATAATTTGTATGAAGAAGAAACTGACAATAGTGAGTGTGAGTGTGTGCACCACAGGTTCCTTATTAGTCTATCATCAGCTCTGTCGCCATGTTTTCTCTGGTCTTCCAAGTGCCATTTACTTCTTATATGCAAATGTACATGTTCACCTGAACCTGATGTTAGGTCCCAACATGTCTTTTGTCTTCATCTAGCTCTAACTATCACAGTTGAGTTTCAGCTGCAGTCAGTCTGGCATGAGATCCTGCAGGGCCAGGCCACAGAGGACTGTCTGTGCTTGCAGCTACATGTTACCTTACAGATAATACACTGACTCATCAGGCCTCAGACAGAAACTATGCTCACAAGCACGCAATAGAACAATGTGTATCCCCTCCCTTCTGACTAAAAGGTGTGGCCTCTGTTTTCAACACAAGCAGTAAGGTGAGTGACTGGCAGACAAATAGCAATGGGAAACCAAGCATCAGGCTCACCACAGCTTAACTTCAGTGTTTTCAAACGGGACTGAAAAATACTTTCGATCCACTTGTGGATGCGGAGAATGGACGTTTTGTTTTAACAGAACAGGGTGGACAGTATTCACAGGGTCCACACAGAACCTTCCTGCTCTCTGTAAATCAGGGACACTGTTTGGCTAGTCTTTGTTTTCCTGGGCGAGGCAGCGGGTTCAGCCAACTGTTGCAATCCTGCGACACGCCCCGCATATCGCCTAGGTAACCGAAACTCCACTAAGGCACTGTACTGTGGAGGGGGGTTATCTGCTGACCCATCTGATGTCTGAAGCCATGCTCACTAGTTTACTGCTAAATGTCTTTCCCTCGTGGGTTCTCCCATAATTTCCCATTTCCCCCCCTCACCCACAGTGCCTGTGATCGTGGTCCAGGCAAAGAAAAAATATTAAAAGTTTAAAGTCTTAAAATAATTAAACAGAAAATTTAAAAAAAACAAAAACATCAGCATATAAATCATCTGTTTATGTGAATTATGGTGAAAGTAAAAGTCAGTATTAGAGGTTAATGTCCCAGTCTGCTGATCCCTCCTCAGTACTGCTATTTGTATTGTGCACTTCTCACTGGACTTTGCTCCTTTACAGTTAATGAGTGATGCCTCCTTTCACTCCCGCTGTACTTTGCTCCATCACTGTCATTACCACCACCATCTACCCACACAGATTTGCAGCAGTTACATAGAAGCCACCCCTTTTTCCTCAGGAAAACACACGTCTCACACCCGCCACCTCCCACTATCTTGTTTAGCAACGGTCTCTGCGGATGACTTTAGTGGGCTTCTTCCAAAAAAAGAAAAGAAAAACCCTGCTCAGTAAAACCAGGAATGCATATCAGTGAAAGCAGCCAGTTAGCGGGTTGAAACAGAAAAGCAGGGATGGATACTGTTCAACGCCTGATGCTGAAACACCAGTGTGACATTCCACACTAACATAGTATATTCAATGTGTCCTGGGTTTGACCGTAAATCGTGAACATTTTTTTTACCCTTTCAACGCTACAATAAAAGTAACTGACTCATTCATAAATTCATAAAACCAACAGATACCAGCAGTTAATTGCTATTGTGACAATGGATGAGTTGGATGTCAGTCATGAGAACAGATTGACTATCCTGCCCCCCCCCCCCCCCCACAGGCATGTCAGACAGGGAGTGTCTCCCCAGCAGTGACAAGCTCTCAACAAGGGCGTGGCGGCAGATCGTGTTGGTGAGCAAAGCGGGTGAGGCTGAAAACACCTTATGGCCAGAGGGGCCCAACAGTACATCTGACATTTGATTCTCCAGAGGATATCCTCCAAATAATTAATAAGTTTTGCTGCTGCTGGAAACCAAGTCCAGCTACGAAAAACACTCCAGCGAGCCAGATTTTGACTTTGTGGGCCTAAGCTCTTCTTTGTATCACAGCAGGAATGAATCAGGTCAGGGAAGAGGCCCAGGGGGCTGGAGATGAACTCGTATTCCAGAGCAGCTCCTAATATATGTTGCAGTGTTTGCAGTGATTTGCATGCCTGTTTGGCAGGGAGGGGTGTACATAACACGGTTCCAGCTTTGAGACGATTAAGTTTTATTGAAATTAAAGAAATAGTTGGAAATTATGGAGAAATATGCTTTCTGGAATTCTTGCCAAGAGCTAAATGAGAAAATGGATGTCACTCTCATGTCTGTATGGTAACTATTAAGCAACAGCCAGCTGCCATTATCTTAGCTTTGCAGGAATGGAAACAGCGAGTGTGGCTTTGTCCAAAATAAACAAAAAGGCACTTACCAGCACATCTAACGCTCATTAATAGAGAATTTATGTGTCATCCTGTTACTGAACAGTAACATTTTTAGGAAATTAGAATGTGTCACTCAAACCCTTATGCTAACCACAGTTTACCTGCATCTGAATATGTAGGTGATGGACATGATTTTGAGTCCAGAGACTTCCTGGTTTTTTTCTTTTTAGACCAATCACGTTTGAGCAGCGGGTCGCCCACAGGTAAACAGTGTGGAAAGCAACATTGACCAAAATACATTTACTATCTACTACTAGCTTTTTTAAATCTATCTGCATTCATAAACATATAGTTGTAACCAGTGATGGCTAACAGAGACTTGGCCCAGACATCCACTGTCTACACTGGAAGCCCCAAAATATTGGCAGTGGCCCCCAGAGGCTTATCCGTCATCAGTCGATAGCCGATGGGCTCCTAGATTGATCTTAAACAAACAAATCTCCTGGCTGTAGCTTCTTATCTACAGTCACACGAGTGTGGTAACAATCTTCTCTCTAATGTAACTCTCAGCAAGAAAATATGAGCATATTTCACACAATGTTGAGCTAAAACATTTTTGCCAGCAGGGCGGTTTTATTTGTTTATGTTAATTATACGCTCCCATAGTTATCAGAACACTGGGGATTTGTCGTAGAAATGTGACCTCATCTGGCGGCTTGTGATTTCTAACAGGCTTGCTAATGTCATGTTTAGGTTTGACATGCAAATAAAGCAGATTATGTCTCCACACATCTGCAAAAACCCTTCCTGCACCATCTGCCCAGACACAGACTATTTACCATACAGTATATCCCAGCCCTACACACACGCACACAGTCACATATATGTCCCCTGACATGCAACCCACCCTCCTCTTACTATAAACACCCACATGGCTTTAACACAACACCGTGCACTCACACAGGCCAATCCTCCCGACACCGTAAATGACCAATGCAGCCAGCTGAGCCTCTACAGTTGCATTGTGCTCTCTGTATCTTCCCTCTGCATAGGTGGGGTGCAGCCATCCCACTGGGATACAGCTCAACACCCTCACTAACCTTTCTGGTCCACAAACCACACGTCCCTTACACGTCCCTCCCCCCCCCCCCCCCCACTTGTCCAACAATAGCTGTTATGGTGATGCAATGGAGGCAGCGGGGGCTAACTGGATAGCTGGTATGTTATAAAATCAATAAGGGAGGATGTGAAGTGGTGCACAGCTAATGGATTTATTGTGATGGGTGACAGGAAGTGGTGATCAACATTATCTGACTCACCAAACACTGGGGGGCTGTCTGGTCAGAGAGGGGACGTTTATTAGGCAAAGCTGTACTTTCACAACTCTCCCTACGAACCGTGTACGCAAAAGTATGGTGACTACGAAACTATGGTGACACTCTTGTTGTCTCTATCACGTCATGCACTAACATGAGGAACAAGCTTGACCTCTACATTTTATAAAACCACTCACTCGTTGCGAGGGAGAACTGGAGAGCATTTGTCAATTGACTGTAACAGGCAGTTGATAAAATCCAGACCATGGCAACGTGGCTAAGCCAAGAGCCCACAGAGAAACAGACAATGAGATACTGCTGGAGTGCACTTGTGCAACACACAAACTGAGTTTGTCTTAATGTGGCAGATGCAGCACAGCATGCCCCCCCCCTCCTCGTCTCATCAGGCAAAATTCCCAATAACAGACTCAACCACAGCCAATGAATAAAATAAACAGCAGAATGGATAATGGCTGCTTGATTCACTGCTGCTACTTGTTATACGAGTTGAATTAGGCCAGTGGATGCAGTACTGTGAATGTAATCTGGTACGAAGCTGTTTACTCTCTGTGGGACCTCGCTGTGAATCAAAGGAAATGTGAGCTGTCTCGGAGGAGGTGACTGAGCACTGGGCAGGATCAAGTTACACAAAGCCGATAAAGAAGTGAATGAGTAAAAACAAAGTTCACAAAACTGTCCTTCACACATCACATACTGTCATCCAAAGATTGTCAGGAGGACAGTGAATCATAGAGGATGTGGAGATTCCACTTTTATCTTTTTTTGAAAAACTATTGAATCCAAAATTAGAAACGTTTTATTCTTGGCATTTGCGATGTACAGAATACTTATAGGACTGTGTTTTTTTCTTTGGACCTTCAGTAAGAAGGATGTGCCCCCCTTCGTGCTCCATGGTATGATGGAAGAGGATGAACCAAGTCTCGGATACGGCACAGAGAGCTTCTGTGTTACTTTGTTTGGGGTAAAGAGGAAAAGACTGACCGCATTGTCCCATTGACTACTGTCATAGTGAAAAGGAAACCGGGTCTCAAGTGTCCCCACTGGATGCCACCAAAGACGCTGAGGCACATCAAGATGGCTCTGCCTGTTCACGGGCCAAGTTTGGTGGCCAACACTGCATCCAAAGCCCTGTTTAAAAGGCCTGACCAGGAGTTTTTTATAAAAACTTTGAACCGCCACCAATACGCATCGGTGTGCGGCTGAGCGCTGAGGCGATGTGACAGATGATTAATTTTTCAGGGAGATTAGAGGCACGAGGGAGCGGGAGGAGGGTGCTTTGGAGAGCAGCGCAAATGTCTACAGGAACCCTGAAGAATAAAGCGAGTTCAGCTGACAAGTTCACCGTATGTTCTTCTACATGGAAATCACAAAAATAAGAGTGAAAAGCTAGCTTTAGTAAAAATTAAGTGACTTATATTGCCAACAGCCATATCAACGGTTATATATATATATATATATATATATATATATATATATATATATATATATTATATATAGCTATTTTGAGGTGAAACCCCTCTAAAATGTCCAAGTTTAAGGAACAAATACGCTGAAAGAGGAAGCATAAGCCTTGATTGTTTAAACGCCCATGCATTTTTCAGATTATCCACTGTTTTGATAAGTATTCACAGGCCCCATTGTTGCACAACTCAGCATGACATCCCCCAAAACCAAAGAAACCATAGAAAAACAAACAAAAACCGAGTTGTGAAATTATTCACTCAACAGTGACGACAGGCAAAATTAACTTTTGTGTGAAAGGCTGACATCAAGTTGCGTCGAGCTTCCCTGGTGGTTTACTCTCATTTTTCAGCCACACCCTTGCTGTCCCCACTTTCCTCAATCTCTCATAGAAGTGTAATTAAGTGACAGGGAGGAGGAGGAGGAGAAGAAGAAAAACCAGACACCACAGGACTCATCAGAGTCACTATGCTGAGAAGTACTGCTCAGCCAAATCATCCAACTGTGAAAACATTCTCTTTTGAGTCAGTGCTGGAATCTAGTTCACTCCATCCCTGCTTGGATACGTCGTCGGTAATGAAAAAATTATCCATGGTAATGTATTCATGGAGAAAACAAACGGATTCAGCTCCTTCCAGTTTGCTGTTAGACTGATGTGACCCGACTTGAAATGACCAAGCTGGCAGACTTTCAAACAGCCTTTAAAAGTGCGAGTGATGGGAGGAAGCAGCCGTTAGGCCTTCGACATCTTAAGTAAGGGACATTTTTTGCCCTCATTTGATCCAGCCACGTGAACTGTTGAAGGTAAATAATTAATTCCAGTGACTGTCATGGGTAGTGTTCAGCTGGGCAGTGACAGCTTCACTTGCTCAGCATTTTGCCACATCGCTCTGCTGGAGGCTCCTGATTTTATGTTTTGTCTGTGACAGCAGAAATCTTTTGCATGACTGCATATTTTCCAACGATGCTGCCAATTATTTAAACAATGAGACTCAATCTAATGCTTGGTTGCACTTGCTCTGTTTACTTTTATACATTAAAGCTTAAGACATCAGTTTTTAAAAGTAAATTAACCGATTTCTTGCTGGTCAGAGATAATCATAAGGAATCAAACACCGGGTGTCTTAGAGGCTGCAGGGTTGAATAAATCTGCTTTGGCTTAAGGATGGTGTTGTCTGATGAAAATTTCCTTCTAAGCCTCTGGAAGTTAACCCCAAAGAGATTTTGATGCCATCACACTACCTTCCATTTGACTTAAACCATAATGACCCCTATCGTCGCTGACAGGAAACATTATCTCTCTGCGTCTCTCTCTCCATGGGAACAGTAAAACACAATAGAAGGGTGATACACAAACACATCGCAGGTCGGACGACGTGCACACCAAGTGGCTGTAACCGAGCCCCTGGAAAGTACTCAGTCATGCACCACTGGACGCCGGTCCGAGGCGAGGTAAGACAGTGAATCCACAGAAACAGAAAAAACTTCCAGACACACAAAGAGGTTAGGGTGTATGCCATACAGTAATCCCTTTTTGAAAGTGTAGTCCTATTTATAAACTGAAGGATCTCCTGGCCTCTTGCTCTGCTAATGTAGGACAGTATCAGGGAATTAAGCAGGAGGGGGGGATTATCAGCATGCAACCACAGCTGTAGCTGCGAAATCTACAGTAAGTCACCCCCCCCTCCCCTCTCTCACCGCCATCCCACCACCCATTCACCCTCTTCCCTGAGGCCAGATGGGAACAGCTTTCCAGCCAGGGCGCTGTCGGCCGATGGACTACTTGATGGCACAGGGTGAGCTCAGTGAGGCCTGTCTGGCAGAAAGTATTGGCACCCTGTCGTATTCAACCTGACATGCATTCACCGAGCTTGGCTGGACGCGTTGGTCTCTGAAACAGTTGGACGCCACAGGCTTGTTTGGAGATGTTGTCGGTGCTTTGTGAGGGTGTGACTTGCTAATAATTAAAACAATGAAACACTAGGTTTAGTGACTCAGTGTTTAGGGAAGCAGAAGCTCGGTTCAACTTCCAATTCTGTTGTGCCCCATGTCCAATTTGACTTTGACTTCAGATGTTAAAGTTGACGGTAGAGGACACGGCAAATTACTTATTGCATAAAAAACTAAATAAAAGTCATTTCACCTGGATGCTGATTGGAGTGGATTTACTCATGAAATCAAATGAAAAGATAATTGTCCTCCTGCGTTTACAAAGCAGGGTCGACTGCTCTGTCAAATCCAGAGCATCTGCAAAGGTAATGACATCATGGAAGATTTGGCAACACCTGGAGACATCAATGCTGGCAGGAACAGCAGAGTGGGAGGAGATGGGAGCTAAAGTAACCCCCAGCAACATTTGAAGGGCTATGATTCATATACACTGTCATACATTACAGATGTGCAGGAAAACTAGCCCTCATTCCCCCCATACACAATAAGGTCACTTATTTAGTGCTGCAACACAGAGTTCTGTTCTGCCAAGGAGGTTTATGTTTTCACCCCTGTCTGTTTGTCGGTTTGTTTGTAGGCAACACTAGAACAAAACCTACAGGACGGAATGCCATGAAACTTTGTGGAAGGATGTGGTATGGGTTCGTGTCAGGGGGCGGATCCAGGAAATTACGAGATAGGGTGTTTTTGTGTTATTCGCTGATTTCTCCGAAAATATTTGCTGATCTTGATGAAAGAATTGTAGGAAACTGATATCGATAGGTGCGTATAATTCCATGCTCCTTGATTGAGTTTATGAGACTTTTGGGCCTTGGTGGAGGTATGCATTCTACTGCCATTCTAGTATGGTATTGTTTTTTAAAACCTTTTTATAAATCGCTCTGTGATACTGATATCAAATAAATATATTTGAAATTATGGATGAATAAGGAAAAACAGCACATTTTTACATTTAAGTGTAATTTTCTGGCATTTTAACTTAATGACAATAAATCGATTTTCCGAGGGGAAAATAGCCAATTAATGTCCTGGCAATCTATTGTTTGGAATAATTGTTTCAACTTTACTTTGAGTCACCTTTAATAGCACTTGTTATATTTATACGTTAGCTGGAACAACGGGAAACTCTCTTTACGATACTGATAAAAAAGGGACCTGAGCTTCTCTCGCACGCGGACGCACCAACATGCACGCGCACAGAAACTTACAGGCCCCTCTATTGACAAGTGACGTCGAGTGATCGATACCGGGGGGCCAGACATCTGATAAACATCTGTCCGGCAGTTTGAAGGGTAAAAACATGCGAGCTTTACGGTCATTAAACAAACTTTTGAGCGGTGCGGCGCGGCAGCGACACGGCGGTGCGGTGCGGCGCGGCAGCGACACGGCGGTGCGGTGCGGCGGGGGCCAGTTGGAGAGGCATGCGGAAATGAACTCCACACACACGGTTCAACCACAGACGGAACACAGCGAAGGTTCAACTCACAGCCAGGTGAGTTAGACACTTTCAAAATGGACCAGGTGAGGATTCACACTTTCTCTGAAGCGGGACAGAAGCGGCCACAGGAAAACGAGGAGGAACAGCAACAGTGACAAAGACTCCGTAGAGGCGTTTAGAGACGCTGGGAGAAAGGAAACGCACATTCGGTGAATCTTACCTGTCGAACCACACGGAGAGGTTGAAATCCCAGGTCAGTGCTGTGTTTCCTCAGGATGGATCAGTCTCCCGTGCGCGCGTGCGTGCGTGTGTGTGTGTGTGTGTCTTCTTCCCTCCAGCTCCGCTCGGTGCTGCTGCTGCTGCTCGATTCACTCCGGACTGAACAGAGGGAAAGAAGCGTCACCTCAGCCCCAGACTCCGCCTTCATCAGCCCGACCCCACCCTGCCCCTGCTCCGCGCCCCGGGCTCCGAGCTCCGAGCTCCACACACACCACTGTGCTGCTGGGGAACCTCCCAGCCAGAGTCAGGACTAAAGTAATGACAGTCACAAAAGGTTGTTTTTGTTTACGTTGTGGTGAGTTTGAAAGAGAATCCTCAGAGCACAACTTCAAAGATGGGCAACAACTGTGTATTTAAAGGGGTAGTTCACCCTAAAAATGAAAATCCACTCATTGTCTACTCACAACTGTGCCGATGGAGGGGCGGGTGAAGTGTTTGAGTCCACGAAACACTTTTGGAGTTTCAGGGGTAAACAGTGTTGCAGCCAAAGCCAATACAACTGGAGTAAATGGCGAACACTTCTTCAAACGTATAAAAAGGACAAAAGAAAAAGATAGAATGCCTCCATGCTGCTCACATGGTGTCAACCAAATGTCCGCAAACCCAGATTTAAATTTGACTTAAACGGTGTCATTTACCCCATGTTTTTAGCCTAAATGTCCACTGTGATCCACACCTCTGAGGATATCAGAGGGCATTTAGGCTAAAATCATGGTGTAAATGATGCTGTTTTGAATCGACACCACAGGAGCAGTATGGAGGCATTTTCTGTTTTTTTTCTGTTTATTTTTCTGTTTGAAGAAGGTACCATTTACTTCAATTGTATCGGATTTGGCTGCAACGCTGTTTACCCCTGAACCTCCAAAAGCTTTTTGTGGACTCAAAAACTTCACCAACCTCTCAATCGACATAGTGGTGAGTAGATAATGGGGGAATTATCATTTTTGGGTGAACTATCCCTTTAATGCCCTTGAAATAAACACTTAGGCCCTACACAGTTTGTTCAACACACAACACAGTCAAGCCCAGCAGGAGCAGAGCAAAGTACAAAGCTCTTTCCAGATATTTATATATAATAAACTAACGCTGAACAACAAAAGAAAACATAAATTGCAAAGTGGGTATGTTTATAATATTTGAGTACATCAAGCATGCTGATATAACAAGTGAAAGTGTTTTTTATTCACTTTGTGTTGTGACACTACGAAGGTTCCTTGTTCTCACAGCCACTCTCGAGCACCTGTGAGGCCACACCTTGATTTACAACACGAAACCATGAGTCACTGCAGCCAATGATTCGCTCGCTGACTGAGGCTCTGTCTCACAATTCACTGACAAAGACGTATCAGTGTTTCGATTATGCGGGTCTGTGTCATGTGTGTTGTAATGATCTCATTTCCACCTTGCATAAATAAGGAGAGTTAAATATGGGCCCTGCTGACAGGACCTGGCAAGAATTATTACTTACACTTACAGTCTGCAAATCACTTTCTCAATGGATTGTTTGATCCATAAAATATCAGGAAATTCAAAAAAGAATATTGAGCCGAGGTTAATTCAAAATGCTTGTTTTCTCAGACCAACACTAATATATTCAGTTCACTTTTACAGAACATGAAAAACTGCAAATATTCACTTTGAAGACAGTGAGTTCACTGGGATTAGTATTTTGGTTCAGAAAATACAAACAACATAAATAGTTACTGATTCGGTTTCTGTTGATCAAATGACGGATTGATCAAACTGTATAGGCAACAAAATATTTGCATGTGGAGTGCCTGAGTTAAAAGCATTTGGTGACAAACCTCAGAATTGTGTGTGTGTGTGTGGGAAGAACTATTTCTTTATATAGTTATTTCCAAAACATGTGCCAATGGAGCTTAATGCACAAGCAAAGTTCAGAGAGATCCCATAACTGAGGCTGGGTCAATTTGAATTATTATTATTGAGGACAGGCTCCTGCGCATCACTGTGAATATATCATGTCCCCTCATGCACCCAAAATTAAAAAAATAATTACGACACAGCAACTGAAAAATACTACAGGCAGCTTACTCATTTCAGGCATGTCAAGTTAGGGAGAATCCCTCTCCTTTTAGACACTGGTGGAGCATGTACGTCTAAAACAACAACTAAGTGTGTTTAGCTGCCTGTGTGACAGGCTCAGATCAGGTCAGGTCATATTCTATGTCCTGCCCTGAGGCATAATGTCACAGCTCTTTCTAATGTGGCCATTGTGACAGTCATCGTCTGTGCCTGCTAAAAGAGACAGCGATGGAGGGGGACGAGGCCAGTAAAGCTGCCGCTGGTTATGTACAGTCGACAGCCCTTCATTTAAAAATAGCTTCAGGCCTAATTGACCCTCATGGTGTTTCATATGTGACTTGAGGGTCCTTATGTGTATTTTGGGACGTGTTTTCCTATCCACAAACCTGACCATCTGAATCTACCTTTTGCTCTCAAACCTGTGACTCTCCCCTTTATCTTTGACTCCTGTCATTGACTTGTTTTGGCTTCCTCACAGTTTCCAGAAATAGTGGACACAGGCGCTGCAGTAACATAAATGGTGCCATTGTTTTTCAGCACAGCGGCGTCTTTATTTTTGAAGATTAGCCAGGAATGAACAAAGTGGGATTCATGTGGGACTGTTTCTCACTAGGACCCTGCCAAAATGACCTGTCATCTCAGCTTCAGCACTGATTTAATATTCACTTTTTCATAATGTGGACTTGCTGCTGTCCTTTTGTGTGTTTGTGTGTGTGTCAAAGCTGTTCTGTCTCAATGAGAATAAGTTAGAGGCTGCTTGCTTACTATCACTGGGGTCACGCGCAGAGGTTTCCCTCTGTCTCTATTAAAACACACTATATTTTCACAAAGTCAGATAACTGTCCGGAGAGACTCTCTGGATATCCTGTAGGCAGGAGTCAAACGCATGTCTGCACTGGTGTCTGGCTGACTTGGCTCCAGTCTCCCTGCAAACAAGCCTGAATCTCACTGTGGTCAAGTGTGTCTTTCATTCCAAGGGCAGGAAACACTGATAGTATGATGTCCCTGCTTCACAATACTCGCCTGTTTTGCTCTCTGTAATGCTTTGCCTTGCACCCCGCAGGAAATGGCCCCATTGTCCTTGTGAGAGGAAGTGGCCTGAAGCAGACCACTAGCTCAGTGGATTGATGGAGGCTGTTGTAAATTATTAATCATCAACTAGAAATGGAAGACACACAGAGATGGTAGTGTTGGCTGTCCACTGAAGATTGTGATAATGATTTGTTATCAGCGGACAGCAGAGCTGCAGTGAACCACCTGTACCAGGAGAGAGATATTCTGTACTTAGTGTATTACAATATTATTGTGACTGTAGTATTTATAGGCAGAAGATTTAGGTTAGTGTAAACGTGAGCCAGGAACATAAAATAAAGCTCTTTTTAACTTTTAATTATGCTGGTTCTGCCCAAAAATCACATGATTTATCAAACCTATTAAAAGATTTAACTTGACAAATAATTTTTGACCTGTTTGACAAGCAACTTTGTACAGAGACACATTCAATCAATAGAACATAAAGCTATGGTTAGAAGAATCTGCCATTTGGATTCAGAATTATACTTTCATATCTATGGCTTTAAGTTTCTGGATTGTATAAATATATCCACTAAAGTTTAGAGAGACCCTTTGGACCAGATGATTACAGTAAAAAACCTTCAGTCCATTCAGACGTTTACCACTAGAGGGAGACAAAGACTCACAATCAGTTTGTACTCAACAAGACCAGAGGCATGTGTTTCAGTCAGATCATGTGTGTGTGTGTGTGTGTGTGTGTGTGTGTGTTTGTGTTTGGTACTTTGTTAGGTCCTTCCTTCTTGCATGAATACTGACCTTGTCAGGACCAGTAGTCCTCTTGGGGACCAAAACCTGGTCCTGATGAGGCAAAACTTCATTTCTGAGGCCCTGGTTAAGGTCAGGGTTAATGTGTGACTTGTGGTTGAGTTAAGGTTATGGTTAGGCATGAATTGGTCATGGTTAAGATGGGAAATGTTTCAGTTAGGTTGTCCACAATGCATGAAAGACAATTCAAAGTCCTAGTAAGGATAGCTGAGCAAACGTGTGTTTTTGTGTGTGTGTGTGTGTGTGTGTGTGTGTGTTTGTGTGGGTCTGCACATTCTCAAACAGGTTTGGTACTTGGCTCTCTGGTTAAAATAGCCCAGCATTTGCTTGAGTCACATGTGAGAGTCCATGCTAGTTTTAGAAAATCCAGATAAAGTAGGTAGATAGCTAAAATAACTACAGATGTTCTCACAAAGACAACCATAACAATCTGACAGATCAGGCTTGTAGGACTTAAAGAAACAGGCCTGGTTGAGATACTGTATTTAAGTAAATCAACTTCTGTGAGATCTATTGCATCTGCAAGATGATAGAAAAACTTTATTTATAGCAGATTATAGTATTTAGGAGTTAAGGATGAGCTTTTGTCATCCCTTATGTATTCTGTGCAGGCTCTATGTGTATGATCTGTGTCAGATAGGTCAACCAAAAATATCCAAAGAGCGTGATGTGATTTCTCTGGATTCAAATTATCTGCATGTGACCAGTTGCTGGTATTGAGCCTCGCTCAATTTCTTCAGGAGGGTCAATTACCCTCATATACATACAAAAGAATGACATGTTGGGCAAGTTAGAGGCAGGATATCTCAACGTAACTGACTGTAAATCTGATTTACACAAATGTCTGTCTGTCTGTCTGTCTGTATGTGGAACGCATATCTTACAAACTGCTCATGGTATTGGCTTTACACTTGTCATCTTATAGGCCCAGGGAAGTGCAGTGTGCAAAATATGTGAAATCTTCATTGGAGATAAACCAGGTAGGATGAACGCAACAATTTCTAACTTCACTCTACACCATAGATGGTTAATAAAAACCTCTGCACACAATTTCCAGCACACAAACAGTAAATAAAGTAACCGTGTATTGTAGGACGTCTTGAGGATAACTTAATAATTACAAGGAATACATCTGAAGTAGCTCCTGAGCACAAAAGGTTCAGTGTGTAAGATTTAAGTTAAAGAGATCTATTGGCAGAAGTTGAATATGAAATAATCCTAGCGATGTTTTTATTAGTGTGTTTCATCTAAATTGTACAAATTGTGGTTTTCAATAGCCTAGAATGAGCCCTTTATATTTAAATACTTTATATTGACATTGGGAGTGGGTCCTCTCTGTGGAGGCTGCCATTTTATTTTTTTACTGTAGTCCAAACTGGACAAACTAAACATGTTTGTAGTTTTTATGACAACTGAAGTCTACCACAGGTTCTCTTTCATGTTTGAAGGAGGAGGAGGAGGGTGAGATGAGGGGTCTTCAGCTAAAACCTTATCCTTAGGTGTCACTAAATTCTAAACACTGCACCTTTAACACAGGTCAAGCTAACAGGCATGTTTATAATAGTAAGTAAAATAGCAAATAAATAGTCAACAAAAAGTAAAAAAAAGAGCTACCGTTAATAAGTTCCTTTTTTTTTGAATAAACCACTAATGTTTCGCCGCAGAACTCCATGTCCCATGATGCCCCGCGCGGTCAAGATGAGCAAATGGAACACGGAGCGGAGCAGCCGAGGTGACAGCTGAGTTTACGGAGAGACAGTAAAGCGACCACGAACACACTCAGGTGAAACAAACATGTGAGTTTAACCCCTTCTCCTCCTTTCTCCTCTCGTTTTAATTCACACACAGTCCTTCGGACGACATGTTTGTTTTTTTAACAGAACTAACGTGGTGAATTTCCACAGCGCTCCAGCAGCAGCAGCAGCAGCAGCAGGGTGGGATTTCCCTCTGAGGGTGGAAGTGCTCATGACACGATTCAAGTTGTTTATTTAACATCTCACAAGCACGGACTTTCTGACTAATACAACACAAGTCAACCACATTTCACCCACAACTCCGTGCTCATACGCGCACGGAGCTGTGGCTCATTGTTTACAACGTGTTGTTTTAGCTGCGTTAGTAGCTAGCAAGTTTATTTGGTCTCTTCCCGGTTTAGCTAACTGTTTTATTTCTTTGATAATAACGTAATAGCTGCTGTCTTATTGTGAAACTTATGCATGGCAAGTTTATTTGTACAAGACAATCCAAAGTGCTTTACAAAGCATCATGGCACATTGTAAAATCAACTTAAGGCTATACAAAAAAATGAGCATTTAAAAAGAAATCGAAAAGATAGAATAATAAAAACAAAAATACACTTCATAGAATATCCTTCAAAACACTATTTAAAAAGTCCTTTATGATTAAAAATGGAAAGTTGAAGGCAAACAATAGGTTCAGCATTGATTTAAAAGAACTAAGAGTTGCAGCAAACCTGCAGTTCTTTGGGAGCTTGTTCCACTTCTGCAGTGTAAAAACTGAACGCTGCCTCTCCAGCTGTCAGGTCTTCTCAATATAAGTTTTGAATCTCAGTTTACAGCAGAACGAACATCTCATTACATCTTCAGACCCTCCTCTGTCACAAACACGGGCAACTCCTCTGTTATTGAGAGTCACCTGCTCATTGTTCTTTATCCTGCTGTAACAACAGCCGGTGTATATATACACCTTCATTTACACTGTAGAGTCGGGCAGCACCGACTGACAGAAGGTGCACCCTCTCTGTATGCACACGGGTTACTGTAAGCTGCAGGGTAATGAATGGGACCTTTTGTGTGTAAACAACTGCACATAATTCACTTTGTGTTCAACATAGTTGGTCGAGATTGACATGAAGAGGCACACCTCTAACCCAAATGCAATATGAAAATAAGTGTGTATTTAGTAAATTGAAGTTGAGAGTGGAAAAACCTCTTTAATATCCCTGTAGATAATTATACTCAAAAAGGTTTGTTTCTTTCACTTGTTCTTTCCCTCCTCGTTTAACATTTATATGACGCAATGTTTAAGACCATTTAATTCTGGTTGAGCACAAACAATCCGTCTATCCATTGTCTGTACTGCGTATCCTGTATGGGTCAAAGGGGGCTGGAGCCAATCCCAGCTGGCGAGAGGAAGGTACACCCCAACAGGTCATCAGCGAATAACATAAACACATAAATAGAACATAAATACACAAAAACATAAATTAATCATTCATTAATCGTAATCGAGGTAAAAGTTTGAAATACACTTGATATTGATTAAAAGTCATAACGCCCAGCCCTGCTCAGACAATTTATTTTATCCACAGCAAAGTAAAATCTAGTTTGAGTTCACAAAGTTTGTTTTCATGTTTATGTAATTCTACTACATTATTTCTTCAGTTTTGTCTTCAATAGTAATTTATCTCCAAACAGTCAAAGGTTACGCTGATAAAATATTTTCTGTTTTCTTTTAATGAGTTTACAGAGAGTGTGTGTGTGTGTGTGTGTGTGTGTGTGTGTGTGTGTGTGTGTGTGTGTGTGTGTGTGTGTGTGTGTGTGTGTGTGTGTGTGTGTGTGGTGGGGGGAGCACAGATTCAGCGAGGCAAGGCGGAGGAATGTGAAGTTCCTCACTTTTTGGAAAACATCTTGTGTGATGTAACTGAATATTTTAGCTGTTTGCTGTGAAATCATGGCTGTATCAGGTTTCATGTTAAATACCAGACAGTTTCTATTTTCGAACAAGTGGAAGATCTTTAAGAAACCACAATTCCCTTTTTTGGTGAACATGCAAAAGATGTAAAATCACAGCATAAAACATGCAGATCAGTCGTTGTTCAAGGTGTTAAATGATCAAATAGTCTTATAGCACGATGGCTGCACTGCAATATAAACACAAGGAAGTATTATCAGCATTTGTGTTTGTTCATTGTGTTCAAATATTTCTAACTCTTTTTATTGCCATTGTTGTTTTGACGGAAGCAATACTGTGTTTTGTTGTCCTTAGTATTGTGATTGGTTGGGACAGGGTAGACACTGAGGAATCTTTAAGCATACAACCCATCCATAGAGGATTTTTTTTCTCACTTTCTTAAACATTGAGAGATAGATTGTTGTTTAATCCAAGTGTAGTCTTTCAGTGTGAGAGCAGGACTTCCTGATTTCTCGTTCAGATCCTTGCACTCAAATAGTCCCCGCTAGTGCTTAGATTTGCTCTGCTTGTACTCAAACTATTAGTTAGAAAAAGACCCATAGTTTTCAACATCGTCACAGATTTTCCAGGGCATAACTGATGGATTTTGATGGAAGAAAGGCACATTTAGGGGGCTGATATCTATGAGTGTGAGCAATTTGGTGCAGCTTGGTTGAATTAAATGATACTGTTGGGCCTTGGTGGAGGTATGTGCTCTACTGAGGGCCCTAGTTTGTTTTATACAGAAACTCTAGCTCAGATGTGTAAAAGGTTTTCCTGGTTGTCAGGTTTTTGTCATTCTCTGATCATAAAGTAGAGTTTACAACCACAATCTTCACTCAGGAGCTAAACCAGTCTTTAAACTCAACATAAATAATAATATGACATTAATCATGGTAATTATTGATATCAACTGATATGAGATTTAAAAAAAAATCTTTATAGGATTTAAACCACATCATCCAGCGCTATATAGACCACTGTCTTTTCTCACTTTTAGGTCACTTACCTTTCCATTGTGACTCAGGCACCATAGACCACCACGCCTTTTCTTCGCATGTCCCTCCTCCTCCTCTCTCATTACTCAATCCCGCTCCACCTCCACCCCGCCTCACTGTTGCTCTCTCTCTCTCTCTCTCTCTCTCTGACAGGACACACTCGGGACAGGACAGAAGCCGGCCGGTAAAGCAGCACTAGCGGCAGAGATCATTTAATTTAATGGGTATACACTAAACAAGACAGTTCCCTCTCCTGCACAGATCATCCCATGCTAACTACTGCAGCATCACAGTAAGTAAGTCTCTTTCAGCTTTTTAATCAGTTTTATAGCTGCTGGGCTTGTCCCGTGTTATTAGCATTTTAGCATGATCTCGCTGTGTCTGCTGATGAACTCTATCTGTGTTGATTAGCTTGGTCCAGAACAGAAGCTTTTACCGCTTTATTTTTCTGCCTAATTGTGCACAGAAACATAGAGAATGTATGCATGATTTACAACAATATATTACCCTGAAGTCCCCTGATTATTTTTGTATTAGTTGAATCAATCATTTTTTTTATTTGATTTTGGCCTGTCTCATTGTACCTTTGAACCAGCCCTGCTGATTAGATGTCCTGAGGAGATTTCTTGGTTCGGACTCTCTGAGGTCTTAAGTTTGTCTCTGAACTGTCAGGTGGGACAATGTGTGGGAGACTTCCTGTTTTATTTTCTCTGCTGCTGTTTTGACATTCAGCTGTTCCTGAACACAACACTACACAACAGAGTACCTCGCACCAAATTCATTAGAAAAGTTGTATAACAGTACTCATGATATAAAACACTGACATGCTTGGTAGTTCATGTTGACCTCATGCTGTAATCGTCAATGCAGCTGACTTAAGAGTTTGTTCTTTCAAAGTCTTTTGAATTAAAATAAACAGTTACATAATGAATGAGAGGGAGAAATAGATCTGCCACTAAATATGCACATGCTAAACAATGATTTCCCCATTTCATTAAGTTGAGAATATCCCTTATTTGCAAGCATAAATCTGTTAGTCTGTGTGTCTCCAAGATCTGACTGGTGTAAATAAATGCACCAGTCAGATCTTGTGTGCACTTCAGGCAGTTAATGCTATATGTGGTTTGTATAGGAGTTCTTTTAGTTCATTATCTTCCAGATTTTAGTAACACATTTAGAAGCTATGTTGTGGTTAAGTTCTCAAACTCAGGAACAACATCTGATTTAACAACTTTGAGTAGACAACTTGGTTGCTACTCAAAGACAACAAGATGTACTTCAACATATTACAATTCATTAGGTCAGAGTCACCTAATTAGGTGCTGACTTGTACATTTGTAACTTAAGCATTTTTTTTTTAACATGTCTGAAGGATCATGTCGGTGGTTTGCATGTAAATCTCTCATCATTTTAACTGCTTCCCGTGTTCGGCGGAGCTTTCTGGAGCACATGGCCAGTCTTCTCTTTATATTTAAGTCCACTGCCTGCTTGTGAGTCTGTTGGTTTACTGTAGTATGGATGGAGTGACTATTATTTAAAACCCCAAATGTCCTGCTTTAGGTCTAACTGGGGACACGAGCAATTTGATAATACTGATGGGACTGTGCAGAATCATTTATTTTAACCTTGCTGCTTGATCTCACAGTCTGTTTTAAAGGTCATGGTAGTCAGTAACTTGCAAACTGACTGTGTTGCACACTTGCATAATATTTAACTCTTGACTACGACACGTTACTCCCTCATAGATCTGCAAGGTGATTCCTTTGGGAAGTTTTATGTGTTCCTTTATAAGCTCTTTAAGCAAATTTATGTGACTGCATTTTGAGAGAACAGAGCAGATTGTTCCTTCAGAGAGTGAGTGATAGTTATTTGACTTTTTGTGACCACTTTCTTTTCATGAGGAGTTGCTGTCCAGATTTAGATCTCCCAGTTGTCAGGGTGACATTCTTGCTCTGATTAAGGTCTCCTGTACACCAGCCTGTTGTCTCCCATACTCCTTTAACTCCTGTTCCTCTATGTCTGTCCTATTAGATCTCCTCCGTCTCACGTGAACACCATACTCGTGTAATAATTGGTTAATCTCAAATTGGAACAACTGATTATTTGATTGACACATAAAAATGTGTGGCTTTATTGCTTTTCGTATTCATGTGAACAATATTCTTGGATTTTGTACCATTGGTCAGACAAAACCAGCAATTTGAAGATTCTTTTTATTCTTATCATTTTATTTTTCACTTTTTCTGTTATCTCATAGATGACTAATTGATCAATTTAAAAACATGACAGACAGATTCATCAGTTTGTTATCGTTAAGATGGCAAATCGTATTCCTTCCTGCCATTTTCTAAGTGTTCATGTAAGCTTCTGCATCTTTATCAGTCCCTTGCCAGCACCTTTCCAGAGCTCTTTAATGTGGCAAACTTCAATATTTGTTTAGTATCTGGCATCACATCCTGCCTTTTGTCATGGTTTGGGTTTTGTGTTTGCATTGTGCAGACCTCTGCCTGATAATTAAACATTTTATAATTAAAATTATAAAACCTATCCGCACAGATACAATTTTGTATACTATGTTGGCAAGAAGACGCCAGGCTTTCCGGACTTCCAGATCTCACCTTTTTATCTCAAGTCTCTTTTATGATAACAATATGACTCATATAATATTCCTGTAATAAGAACCTGGTCAGGTTGTTAAATTTTAACCAAACATTTCTCCTAATTCATCGTTACAGGGGAGTCAGGTAGTTCAGAACAACTCTCATTTTCATCATAGATAAGAGTGTGACAGCAGCGTGGAGCTGGTTAGTGATGAAATCATGATGTTGAGGCTGTAGCTTTTAATAGAGGTAGTCATTCTAAGTTGGTGATTTATAACTTAACCTCTTATGTTTTCTTTCTTAAAATTTTACAAGCCTCCTTTATTTTTTAAATGGAGTAAAAAAATCGATATCAGTTGAATAAAGAACTGTAACCTGAGCACTGAGCACTAGAGTACTGCATTAGTTGGAATTACAGAAAGACACACATTACCTGTCAGACATCCTATTGCAGTTATATTGGTCCATAAATGTCTTATGATGCTGTGTGTGTGTGTGTGACTGGGTCGGCTGAGATCGTGACCTGATGCACGTCTGCTTATCTCTGTACTACAACACAATGATGCACTGTTGGGTCATGTCATCCTCTCAGCTGGTTAGGTTCAAATATCTATTTCCAGCCTGGTGTTCTGAACTTGGTGTTTTACACAGAACTATTGAACGTGGCAAATTATTTCAAATAATGAGGTAAATGCATGTAGCGTGTTTCCCCAATACAGTCTATTTGAGTTCTATTATGCATGACTTTAAAGGTAGGATTGGTAAATTGTTTCTGAAACTATTTTCATACCATTTGTTGAAATCCTCCTCATGTCCCGATAGCCGCCAATAAATAAAATGATGAAGAACAAAAGCAGTTGTCTGTGGCCCTTGCAGGACTGTAATAAACACGAACAATCATTTCAGTCAGTTGGAATAAAAAGATTGGCTGGCGTACCTGTCTGCCACTTTACCTGCCTGCCTGCGAGCACCCTGCCTGGGCTCTCTCTGCACATGACAGGAGTCTACAGCTGAAGAGGCGTACATCGCTGATGCAGAGACGAGTCAGAAGTTAGAGAGCGAGTCACAGACAAGTCGGTTTCCGTTGTCAGTCAATGCAAGTTCATGGGATTTGGGATGTAGCTTTGATGAGAGGGGGTTGGATGTATCGGTTGCTTATTTTCAAAGTGTAGCCTGCTATTGCTAGCTTTTCCAGGATTACCAACCTTAGCTTTAATGTACTCCAGCATAAGAGTAAAGTGTGCAGGTTTACTAAACAGTTGTGTGGTGACAACAGAATAAAAATGTTAGCTTCTATATTTCCTGACAGCAGATGTTTTCCACTTCTGTCTGCATTTAGCTGCATTCCAAACACATACAGCTATTACCATTGTCATGTGAAAAATAGTTGTACAGATTGTCATTGAAAGATTTAATCCACTGTTATTGTACACAATAAAAGTAAGTAATATTTACCTCTTTACTGTAAATTTTGCTGCAGATGTCTGTATTATGCATTCTGGATCAAATTCAAACCTCTAAAGCTCAAATGACAGTAAATCATTGAATGAGGTAATCACCCAGATCTTGTGTCCTTTATTCTCTTGTATCTAGAAGGCATCAAAGGTACAATGCTAGAGTTAAATGATGGTAGGCCTCATATTCAAAGTAGAATCACAGCAGTTTCTATTCAACATTGTTAACTTTCCTGTTATATTAATAACCTTGGACATCGGATGCACCCCTCTAAGTATGATATGAAAACAATCTCCTGGTGCCTGCTCACGTGATCCCAATAAGTTTTTTACCTTTCCTCCTCATTCCCTGTAACTACTGATACAAAAGATACTGGTAGTTAGACGTGTTCAGTAAAACAAAGGACATGCTGAACACCAAATATTTATTTGATGAGTGAAATGTTAATGTTTCAAGAAAAAAAGTATTATTTAAATGAAATGCTCTTGCACTGACTCACTTATCTCTTACCTTGTTAGCTCATGTCAAACTGCATGAACTGAGCAGCTTATTATTCTGCCTTGACTTGAATGCAGTCAAACTTGTGGAGGACAACAAAGTTTAAAACGAGTCCTGAAAGAAGACAAACATTTGTTGGAGAAAAGGTGTAAAGATACAGTAAATAGTGACTAGTGAATACTATAAAATTGACATTAGACATATTACTTTACTCAAAATGGCTGACTTAGCAAACAATATATTCCATTCATACTTTTATGGAAGGAAAATGCCCCTAAAGTTGTGTTGAACATCAAATGCTAATCTATACAAGTAAATAATGCTTAATAGTTGAAGCATAATTAAATGCTCTCTCTCTTTCTCCTTATATTTGTTGTCTACTTCTCAGTTATATATGTCTACTCATCACTTAAATCTCTGGGTTTTTCTGTGGCTGGTATATCCTGGGAACCATTCATCTTAACAGCTTCACACTTGGTATGTGTATTTTTAACAGCCCAAGAAGTGCAGTGTCGATGTTGCTGCGATCTGAAAATGCAATACGTTCACTGTTAATAAACTCTGAACAAACGTAGCCGGCACGCTGTAGCAGTGGTGGCTGGGACTCGTCAATCTAACTGACATTATCGATCACAACAACAGCATGTTGATGACAATGGCAACAAGAACTGATTCTCCAGTTTGGGGTTCTGAACACTGAGTCTAGCTTCATTGAACTTTGAGTCCTGGAGTCGGCCTTTACTTGCTCAATCCCTGCAGGTCACTTTTACAGTTTCAGAAAGGAAGCTGCAATCGGCATCGCCATAGAACAATAAATACTGCACTAGTTAAAATATAGCAACTAGTGGCAGAAGAGCTAAAAATTATCTATAACTGAAGAAAACATTAACTTTTTGCCTACATACAAACATACATTTAACTTGCCAGTTTAATAGAAGTGCTCCACTATGAGAAATATGTCTGTTAACTTTGAAAAGCATTTGTTAAATGGATCTCATTTACTGGACTGTAGTTCCACTACATACATTTTATTAATCTATAATTTAGATTTATAGTATTGTGAGGTTTTATTGTTTTCTGAGCAGCTACACTCTGTGTTGTATAGAACATATAATAAAGAAGCATTTGTCTTGCAGAAGGGCACTCATTCAATCTGTCACTTACAGACTTAATAAAAAGTGTTAACAGTATCTTTTATCCCATTCATTCCTAAGTACTAGTACACAGGTTTCAAATGCACCAACCCCTTTAGAGCAGGGGTCTTCTGTCCCTCCCTCGTTCCCCTCCCGCCCTCCATCTCACTTTCACTCCTGTGTGCCACTGCTCACGTACACACCCTCCTGGAAGCACATTATTTGCATAGAGTACCAACGAAGAGCTTTTCAAACACCCTTTACCTCTGTAGAGTTCAGCTCAGATCCAGTCCAGGCTCCAAGGTCCGAGGCATGTAGGGTTTTTCTGCTTTACGGTTCCAGGTCAGACGTGACTTCAAGCCAGTAGAAAAATGAAGCATCAGCTTTTCTCACTGTGATTATTTTTGTTACTGTCAGGTTGATTCTGGTTACAGTAAACTCTCAAAAATCCCTGATGGCATTTTAAATCTCTTTTGACCGTCTCTTCTGTTGCTGTGTCTGAATGCGGATGTGCGCGAATCCACTGTGCAGCCCCATTATGTTCTGTATGAATGATGCTGTGGCTGATTACTCAGCTGACAGTTTGGGCATTTTCCCCTCTGGCATCCTGCCCAGCACAGTAAAAAGACAAGGATACAAAGGAGGGAGAGAGGGCTAATAACCGTGTCCCCTGGTGTCACCCCTAAGTGGCTGACAGGGTCTCGCTCTGTTGCATGGCTAACTAACCAACTGTGTGTTTCACTAACGGCTAAATTAGACATGACAGGGTGTTTAATGTGAAAAGCTTGGACATGCCTCTTTTTTTTTTTCTTCCGTGAGTGGACAGCTTTTGTTTTGTATGCATGATAAATGAATAGATTATGCAGAGTGTCTATGGGATGTAGGCAAGTGGGAGCCTTTACTCTTTACTCACCCCATGCATACTGTAGATTTACTGCCACTCATGGTCAATGTGAAGGGGGTGAATATAAAAGCTGCAGTGCATGTGTGGCTGCTGTGCGGAGTCATCTGGAGGATGCATGGTGAAGTGCTGGCTGCAAACCAAAACACTCAGCTGATTGGATGGACAGTGCTGTGAAGGATGAAGGGAAAAGAAAGGGGCCTCTGGTGGTGGTAGTGGGGGCATTATTTCATGGGTTATCAGGTGGGTGTGTTGTGATGTGTACACAGCTGCAGTCTTCAGCTGTGGGTGTCATGTGCATTTGTGGTCTGGGCTTATCATGGCCGTCTAGTAGCTGTTGCTTTAATTGGGACTAATTCTATGCCCTCTAGCCTGCTTGTTTTATAACTGCAATAACTGGTTCGCGGTATCAAGTGGCCTTTTCTTACCAGCCAAGGTAAGGCATGAAGCCTTTATGACAAAAGCATTATTCCAACAATAATACATGCTTATTTGAGCAGGCTAAAATCTTTGTCATGAATGTTCCTCTGAAAAATGTCCTGACTGAAAATGCATGTTTTGTTTTAATGCTTGTTGTGTACTATTGTATATTACCACATTTGAAGACTAAAAACATTCATAGAAACTAGAATAAAACAAACACACTTTTTTAAAACTTATATACTCTTTGCAAGACAATACACAATATTAGGAGGACAAGAACAGTGGATACAGGCAAGCTGCTAAAATGCAGTAACAAAATAGAGTGTGTTTTCTATATAAATTATTATGATATTGAGTATGATTATGGCTTTACTACTACTACTACTACTACTACTACTACTACTACTACTAGTACTACTACTAGTACTACTAATAATAATAATAATACTTGATAAATTTAAAAAGGTGGTATAAAAGGCACATACATGGTCAATTATGTCCAACACTGCTGAATTAGTCACCAAACTGTGCAAATATTTAGTAACATTTGCTTTCTACTACTTAATATAGCACAAATTCTTGTTGGCCTTAGCTGTTAGCTGTTCTGTGTGTGGTTCACTGAGCATGTACCAGCTCTTGCTCTGTATAGGAGTGTTACAGTTATGCTGAGGAACCTGATCTGCGTGTAGCTTCAGGCTGTAACTTTATCTTTGTGACCTTAAAACACAGACAGGGGTCCAGGCCCTGCTTTGTCTTCTAGTCCAAGCAGGGACAAACAAAAGGTTTGATATTGGGAGAGTGTGGATCTTTTGAAATATAAATTAATCTTATTTTGTTTCAAAATTAGATGTATTAGGAACCATGGTAAAGGTAAAAAGTTCAGTGTAAAATGTGTTAATTCTCTCACACACACACACACACACACACACACACACACAAACACACGCATCCACCCACACACCCACACACCCACACACCCACACACACACACACACACACACACACACACACACACACACACATAACATGACTGTATGGAGTTTCTGTTTTATATAATGATGAAATTACACTTTTTTATTTATATAGAAAAATCCCTGTACAAACTAGTTCAATTTCCATATCAGGTGAGGCTGTACTATTAATTGTTATATAGTTTGTTTCTGACCAGTTATTGATATATTACATTGTAATATATAAATATATCTGTGGCAAAACAAAAACTTTCATTATATTCATAGAGTAAAAGTCAAGCATTGTGTCAGTTTCAAATTTTGTGTTTATTTGCTGAAAATCTGAAATATTGAAATCTGTCTTCATATCAAATTAAAGTAGTTGAAGACAGTAAGATTCAGCAAGATGTATTACTACTACACTATCACTGCATTAGAGACTTTCCTGCACACAGATCCTTTAATATGTTATTGTTTCCTGTCTTTTTCCTTCTGTCTCTTCCTCTTCCTCTTTCTAGTCATACTCTCCAACGAGTTTGAGCCTGATGCCCTGAGAGCCTTTCTTATCTCCCTGAGCCAACAGTGGCACAGCTGTAGTCTTCAATTTGTCTTCACCCTGAACCCTCCGGCCCCAGTCAAGCTGTCCCACCCTGCCTCCTGTCCATCCTCTTCTTCTCCTCCCTCCTGGCCCCCACAGGCCCCCCTGGACTCCCAGTCAGCCATCTCCCTCTATGAGGGGAGGGGGGACGCGGATGTGGACCCCCAGCCTCTTGAGCTTACTTCACAAGAGAACCTCAGGGACCTGGGACCACGGCCCTGTCATGATGTGTCAACTTTAACAGGTAGGTCACACCTTGAATAATCTTATACATGTGGCTCAATTGATTTACAATTGAAAACTAGATCCTGGTTCTGACATTAATCAGCAGAGGGCAGTGTGTCACTGTAGATGACAAGCATGTTTACTAATGGTCTTCTAAGTGCTGTGGACTTTCTGTGTTAACCCCCCCCCCCCCCCCCCCGCTCAGACCTTTGTTCCAACCTACCTGAGCTGGAGATAGTGAGCCTGTTATCAGAGGCTCAGCCCAATTACACTCTGCGAGCAGACAGCGTGTTTGGGTACGACAATGACGACTGGCTGCACACACCCCTGCTGCCACCAGAGGTCGTTCTGGGACTCACTCGCGACCAGATCGGAGAGACGCTCAAGTACTTCTGTGAGTATTGTTTCATTTGCACATTAGGTGCTGTATTGATTGACCTTATTATGAAATGTTAAATGTGTCACTATTGACTTTTGCATTTAATCATTACACCTTACATCAGAGCAAATAAATCATTTCCCTGTAGCTTCATATGCAGCTCAGTGTTTCAATATTTTAAATATTGAGCATGGATGAATCCCACTTTATGTTATCCTCTAAAAATACACAGACTGTAACTCCTTGTCATATTTATCAATATAAACTTTAGAGGTAACAACACAAGCTATATATCTTTACAAGAAAGTAAATATGATAATGTAGGGATTATCCCAATAGTTCACTGCCTTAGTGATACTAAGTTGAAAGGTTTGTTGAAAGTTAATGTTACTTTGGCCAATAAAATGTGAGATGGCAGCTTTTTATGATTGAACACATTTCAAATTAAGGTAAGAAGATAAATTAGATCTTTGTCGTTTTTGATAATGACCTCCATGACCAATTCCGGTGTAGAAATTCTCACTGCATGTGTGTTCTCTTTGTGTTCTGAAACCGAGATGAAATTGTGAGACAAACAGGATGACAGAACCACAATATATCACAATGATTGGTGTCTTTAAAGTTAGGGCAAGATACATGATTCGTAAACATTGTATGTTATAGTCTTCCTGCTGCATGTGTTGCATTTGGTCAAACTAAGATGGAGTGACGCCTGCTTGGCAAGTCTAATTTGATCAAGATGGATAATAACCTTGAGAATGCTTACCCCCTGATTAGTGTTTTGTTATTTTTTGTAATTCTGAATTCTGTCTTTTCCTTGTTTGTGCTCTCTCTCCTGTCTGTGCTCTGTGGTTAGGGTCCCCCCTAATTTAACGATTAGTCAGAAAAATGATTTACCTGTGATTAGTGTTACAAATCAAAAAATAATCCATAATGAAAATAAGCATTACTTCAGCCCTAGTCACTACATAGTATTAAGTATTATTAACTCGAGCAGTTGGATGATATTGCTTTGTTCTTCAGTTCATTCCTGTGAACTTTAGTATGTGTGAGAGAGTCCTCCCCTCTCCTCAGCCACATTTGTGAGTCACAGATGTCAAATGTCAGCAAGCCGATTAACCTGGCGTCTCTTGGCTTCCTTAACAGTTTCCACTGTAGCTCCACAGATGGCTCATCCTAGTGGCCACTTTGACATCACATTGACACTGTTGGCATATCTGTTGCTGCAGCAACACCGACAGGGTTTATCATTAGATCTATAGATTGTCTGGACCTGTGAGAGGTTATGGCAACCTCACCTCACCTACAAGCTTATTTTGAAGGTGGAGCATTTGTTAGTTTTGGTAAATTCTCTCAAACACACTGAGGGGTTGATCACTGAGTCAATTGAGAACAGTATGACATTCATGATGTAAAGCCAGTAAATCAGTGATTTGCCCAATGACACATAACATTCAGTTTATATGGAAATATCAGACATTTTTACTTTGCAGTCAGACAGTATTTGAAAAGTTTGAACTTACTCATAACTACCTCTTCAGTTTATTTTCTGTATTTCCCCTGATGAATTTTCCATGTATATTAAGTATAATGGCTATACCATAGTGATGCCAAGCCACATGTTGTTATCAACATGACTCCTATAATGTGATTATGGTTATGAAGTGTGAAGTACCAGTCACCTTAAATTCATTAACATATTTTGAGGAAGCACTCTTATAAATGTTTTATCCGCACCTAATATATAATTAATGACACATAACTGATCCACAACAAGGAGCAGCTCTCATGGGAAAATGCTTTGAGTCAGTTCAGACGTGCAGAGGAATTTCACTTGTCTTGTTAAATTATAAACTTTGTCCCGCAGCGTGTTTTGCTCTTGTTGTTGAGAGCTGTTTGCAGACAGGGAGGAGGACACATCTGATCTTTAATAAGTAATTACTTTTCGTGTATCAAATCAACAGTATGAGCACTACGTGATTATTGTGCAGTTCTGTTTTTCTGTACAAGATGCCGTGGGGCCAAATCTGCAGGTAATGATTCAAATGACCTTCCAGGGTGTTGTTCCTTCAGACAAATATTACACCAGTGTTATCAGCGCTCAGTTTGCACATATTTGTACAGGTCACATGTTGTTCAATATGTACTCAAAAGGAGTTACAGCAGTGGGTTTGATTCGTTATTAAATAAAGATCTTTAATATATAAGGTAATCACATGTCTCATAGGGATATGATATTTAGAGGAGATTGAATCAAAGCACTTTACTGTATTGTTGTTTTTATTGCTGGGTGGTGACTCGAACATATAGCACTCGTCTTTGCTGGTTATTGTGGGCAAAGTTCTTGAGACATTACTTCCTCCTATTGTCAACTGCAGAACTTTTACTTATGTTGTTGCAGTGTTGGCCTGTTGACGTCTAGGTGGTGAACCATCCCTGGAAAAGAAGGTTTTATCTCCACATAGACCGAATGAAAGAAAGAAATGGGATAGCACAAGTGCAAAGTTGCATCCACTCTCTCTTGCGTGCATCATTTGATGTTGAAAGAGTCAGTTTGTATATGAAAAATGGATGAGGAGGTTAATATTTGATTGCAAGAAACTGTGCCTGGGGTCAGACAGGACGGTGATAAAGGTGGCTGGAAATGACTCTGGGTCATTGCAGCTTAATCACTGGAAGTGATTTGACCTGGATTGAAATGAAAATGAAGCTGTTACAAGATTAAATCAAATTTCTGGGGTTTCCACAATGATGTTAGAAAATTAAAAAAATCAATCACTATTATGAGGTAAATGAATTAGATTATTAAAATTACTAAAAATGTGCCTTAATAGCAATTTGTTTTCTTCATAATGGGCTTAATCTTTACTGAAATGAATCATTAATTGAATATAGAAATGTGTTTGAATAGATTGTGTTAAATGCCTGATGAGACTCTCTCATGGCAAAAAAAATAAATTACAATTTTTTTCCTCTTGGTTTCTTCACAGTAATCTTAGCCTTCAATCCTATTGATTATGTTGCCTCCATCAGACCCCTGTGGGGTGGGAGTGGCTCAGTCTGCAGCAGTATTACGCAGACCCCTCTCTCTGTCTAGTGTGACGTATGTATAGAATAAGAGCAGCCATTGGCACAGGCGGAACCTACCATCTCCTTCACTTCAGAGGGGTGGGTGGTGTTTGTCAGCATCCTTTTTTTAAATGCATCAGATTTCCCATCCTGAATATTTTTTTTCATTTATAACCATTTTATAATATGTTCTTGTGCTTGGACAAAGCCAGTGTGATCAGTAGCAGCTTTGGTCACTCACAGTTTAGATTTTCTTCCTCCTTCACCCCTCCTCCTCTTCCTCCCCTCTTCTCTTACCCGGTAGTCCAACGTGGCCAGGTGAACAGAGGCAGGCATGACGACAGATGGCTCTTACAGTCTGAGGGATTATTTATTAACACCAAGCAGCTCACATTCTCTTGCACACACAAACACAGGTGTACACACCCACTCACGTAGACCAGCGGACTCTGTTTTCACATATACACAGGCCAGCAGGACGATGGCTGGGACACAGCTGCTGAGACACAGCACAGCCAACACACAGTAGAGTCAGAAGAACAAGGGATTTAACTGATGGACGGAGACACAGAGGGTAGTTTCTCTGCAGTCACAATGGAGGTGTGGAGCTCCTCTGCCTCTGAGGAGGAGGAAGAGGACAAGAGCGCGTCCAGTCTTGTGGATGAAGCAGTGCAGGAGAAGATATGCCTCAACAGCAACAACAATAACAATAATAACAACAACAAAGACGGTCTTTGCAGGGAGGTGACACAAGGTGAGATAAGACAGCGCGGGATGTTCCAGCGGAGCTCAGGTGTTTGTTATCTAAGTGCTCTAATTCTAAATAGTGCTCTGCATGTGGGGCAGGTGCAGTGGTGCTGTTGAGGGTCATCCTGTAAATGATGAATACCAACAGAATGTCTGAATTTGCAGCTCTTGTCACAAGGATGCTTTAGTTCAACATTTAGGTGTCCAGAGAGTTTTGTAAATGGATTGAGCTTGAATGTTTCCTCTTAGTGTGGTGAAGGTCACTGAGCCTGTGTGTGCGTGTGGCCACAGGCTGCAGCAGCAGAATCAAGCCTGTGTACATACAAGCAGTGTGAATCCTGGTTTTGCCTTGTGGTTAATATATGGAGGTCAGACCCATAATTCAGGGAACATTATTTTAATGCCACAGTTTCTATTTCAATACAGTTTGAATTTCTTTGCTACTGGCATTATTCTATTAGAGTGCTATTTTGCATAATTTTTAGAGGGCACATTGTTTTGAAAGCATAGAAAATGAAAACTTGTCTTTGTCTGTGGTCCGGAAGGACACAGACTGCAGGTACATTAACTGTGCTGCTGCCCTACTTCCGATCCTGTCATCTGAGGGTATTGCATGCGGACAGTGTAGAGCAGTTTGACTTGGCACGCTAAAATCTGTTAATTGATGCATCTGTTTATAATGAAGAACATGGTTGTATGTCTCAGATTAAAAAGGGTTTTGTCCTGAACAGAGCAGCAGTGTTAGTCACTCTCCTCTATTACTCTGTGCGGGGCGTTCTTTGTCTGAATGGGCATGGGGCTGGTGCCTGCACGAATACTGCGACACGGGCACCCCTCCAGAATGAAATGACGTTCTAAACAACAGTCTCTGTACTTCAGTGGATTGGAGCTTTAACTGTATATTATGTTTATTACGTCTTTATTTATTGTTTATTACATTCAAATCGAGCAGTGATGAATCTGGTTCTGAAAAACATAACTGCATCTTTATATATTTCCTTGTGGTCCACACACTTAAGACTCCGCACTATTTTACCACTCTAAAAAATGTCTAGACAGATCTACAGTAAGAAGCTCCTGCCAGCTCTGCAGAACTATGGAGATCAATAGAGGATAAATGTGAATCGTATTCTTGGCGCTGATCCATGCCTGTCTGATCCCCACAACATAACGTCATAAGTAAAGCCAAGTCAGCAGGGTTCATCCACAGAAACAGTGTTAACCTCTTCTTCCTCTGCGGGTTAGCCGCCTGGATTTAGCTCAGCACCAACTGTAAAAGCTCTCGGTGGCATAATGCATCTCTTTCCTTGATCTGTGCTGCACTGTAGAGTGAGGTCAAGAGGAAATGGATCAGGTAGTTCAGCTGGTGAGACAGTTTAGCTACTTATCATGAAGATGAAATTATACTTCATTGACTAAGAACAAGAACTCCTTGGAAATATTACACAGCAGAGGTACTTTTATAGTATAGTCCTGTGGCAGGATTTTATAGGATTTTAGAAAGTTATCTAATTAACCTTTGTTGATTTATATAATACAGACTAATACCTAATGCAGGTATTTTAAACTAATTCACCATTTGGTGCTCAGGAGGACTTATATAAACCTTTATAATAATGTGTAATTTAGACTGTGATTTACAATTACTTTGCATGATTGAATGATGTAAATCTGTAAATATATATTATAACCAGTCAGTGAGTCTTATTATCAGAAATAGACATGTTGACTCTGATTATTTTGATCAAGGTGGATGATGGGAATAGTTCTATTAAAGCTTTTATGTAGGTTTTTAGCAGTGTAAATAAAGCAAAAATAAATGTGTCAAATTTCAGTGTTTATTCTTGACCTTTGATAGAACTGAATTATTTCAGGTCAGTGTCCATTTAGTAGCTGTTGTGCAGCTTTTGATTATATCACAAATACTTTATCAGTGAAGTAGGTGTTTAAAATTGTTCATTTTCCTGTGTGACATTTCTTCAGACAGATTCAATTTCATGATTAGACTTGAATTAGCATGACAGTATTCCTGACCTACATTTTGAAGGCTGAGTCAGCTAGAAATGGGAGATTACTTCTTCGATTGGGCAATAAACACCTACCTGGATTTTCCCCCGCGCAATGTCTGAGATCCACCAGTGGACCTGTTGCATCGTCACCACTGAGCTCACAAATTGAGGGAAGGGTTTCATGTATCATTTGTCAGTTATGTCACCATTGTGACCCAGATCCACATTTAACAGGAGTGACATAAACATTTCTGTTCACCGCCCTGCTGATGTTATGATTAAAACCTCTGAACTTTGACACGGGTTCAATTATTTTCACCACCTTTTTTTCTTCTTTTTGAAGGATTTTTGTTTCTACATTTCTCTTTAGTGAGCATTAAAACATGACCTCTGCCTTACTGTAAATCACCTCAGAGAGCTGTAGACCTTATATAATTCATGTGCAGCTATAGTTTACAGTGAAATAGTTCAGCACAAGGTTTCCATTAGGCTGATTAGACACTGATACAGATATCCAATCACTGTTTCCAGGCCAAATTCAAGCGCATCCATCTAATTACTTTGCAATATGGCAACTACCTATCGGAGTCCAGCTAAGCGTTCTGCTGAAGTAAGCTTTTTCATTCAGAGTTACACACAAGTCCAGGCAATACTCACCATTAAAAAGAGATGAGTCAGATGTTATACGACAGTATTCATCTTAAGTCATTATGTTTTCCCTCAAGCATGTATCTGTTAGTGTAGGCAGCTATTAAGGATAATAACTTTTCACTGTTTGGCTCATGTTCAATGCTTTAATGGCTTTAATTAAGAGTCTGTGTATGTCATTACCAGATCTGTCTAAACTGAATACATAAACAAATGTAAACAAAAGTAGCAGGTCAATAAGCAGTCGTTGTTATCCCCTTCATGCTGTACATGTCCTGCTGGTGTGAACACTCAGTCAGTTTAGAGCTTCCTTCTCGTTGAGCTATATCGGTATTCAGGGGAGAAGGCCTTTATTGGCATCTTATCTGGGCTAAAAAGGATCAAGCTAAGAGGATCAGTATCTGGCTGACAACAAGGAGATGTTGTGGTCTGAAACTCAGAGCAGAAGTGTGCTGTGTATACTCCAAACACTCATTCATTAAAAACAATACTTACAGAGTTTTCACCCTGGCTGTTGTTACAGGTTCATATTTGATAATTATTTTGTGCATGTTAAAGAGCGTAGTCTCTCTTTCTTTCACTTTGTTTCCATGATCAGGTAATCTATGAAGAATAATCCAGTTTTAAATGTTTATAATCCATAATCTATGTTCATCAGAGAAATTCATCCAGAAATTCAGAAAACACAGGACTTTACAGCACTGGATTAGTGAATTGATTGGCAAGTTAACTGATTAACTGAAACTGATCAGAACACTTAACACAATAAAACTATAAGTGAATATTAAACACATAAAACTCTATTCTCTAACTTCTCAAAAAATGAATAATTTATTAAATAATAAATGAATAATACAACGTCAACAAATGGGTTCAGGGCCGTAGCATTTTCAATATGGATATTTGATGTGTTATTAATACAGGTAAGTTGCATGTAAAAGGGCTGTTACCTGATTGTGAGCGGTTACAAGGTCTTTTAATGTGACTTATGTACAGTCATTTAATTTTTTCTAATGCTGACTTTTCAGTAGCTAATTCTAAAATAAAAACCGAAGAAGCGAAACAGTCAAAGTCCCCAAAAAAAGCTTCTCCACTGTCTAGTTAGTATCCGACACATCTCTTGTCTCATAGAAACCAGATTGTGAGGCCGTTGTTGCAGTGTGTCTACTCTGTGCCGTCTCCAGCTCTGTATCTTCCTCCATTCATCAAATCCCTCTCTCCCCCTCCCGCAGTGCTGTGCTCAGACAGAGTGAGCCAGATCACCAAGACGTATCATGACATTAAGGCAGTCACCCACCTGCTGGAGGAGGTAAGAGAGAGACACTCAGCCAATGAAAAGGATTAAAGAGGATTAAACTTAGCTGCCTCTTTGACCCTCACTGTTTTATCAGTCAAAAAACATCTCTGCAACTGTGATTTCCCTTCCTTAAACTCTTATTGTGTAAAATAAGTTTTAGAAATATGTGCATGTTGTTAATAAATATATGTTAATAAAGAAAATAAATGCTGTACTTTGTATCACTTTGCAGAAAGAGCGGGATCTGGAGTTAGCAGCCCGTATCGGTCAGTCTCTCCTGAAGCAAAACCAAGAACTAACGACACGCAATGAAATGCTGGATGAACAGCTTGAAACTGCAAAGGAGGAGGTAAAAGCCCACCTCATGACACACACACTTACTGTTGTCAGTTAGGTTACAGTCTGCTGAGCTCAAGTGATCATGACTTATTTTCTAGATTGCACAACTTCGACACGAGCTCTCGATGCGAGACGACCTCCTTCAATTCTACGCGAGCACTGAAGAGACTGAGAACGCGGAATCGCTCTCACCGTGAGTGCAACGCGCACGTCCATGTACACTGAGGTTGAGGAATGACTGCCATTAATATTGAGGTCCTTGAAAGTCCAAGTCTATGACTAAGTCTTTGTAATGTAGATACAGTATCCTGCATTTTCTGCAATACACACTACTGAAGACTTTTCATTACACTTATTTCCCTTTCAGAACAAACAGAGCAGCCTCCTCCCTTTAAATACACAGGAATTACCTGTTGATAAGTTGCATAGTTCAACCTTGGTCTTTGACAAACGTTTTGCTCGTAGTTCTGTTCTTTTTTTTAAAATTTTATTCTTGTGAAATTGAAAAGAAAAGTACTTTTTACTGCAGTGCAGTGCGAGCATAAAACAGGTGATAGTGAAAACACTTTGACTCTGAAGGGAGCAACGTGTCTTCACTATCACACTGAAATGTTGCTTTAGGGTCTGGTCACACATACAGTATGCAAATGTTTGAGCGGCGAACCTTCGCCTCCCGTTTCAATCAGTGCATCAAGGAGGCAAATAAAACCTGCCTGTCCTGTGGCAAAGCAAATCGCAGGGTGGCTTCACATGGAGTTTAACTGTGGTGAACTTTGACCGATCTTGTATTTGTGACTGGGCCCTTACCCTGCTGCTCAGTACACTGAGTCTGTGTGGAAGCAAACACATCATCTCCACTGATCCTCTCAAAGTTTACTGCTAAGCTGTCTGTGAAGGTCCTTCCCATCAGCAGTTAATCATCACCACTATTCACTGTTGTCCCTCTTTTCATTTCTTCTTATTGTATCTGCTCAGTCAAAGCTTTTTGAACCATTAATCACAGATTTTCTGATTTCAGCTCAATCATTTATTGTTTCAGTTTTACAACTACAACATGTTCTTTGTAGACAGCCATTAGACTGTATTTGTAAAACAGTATGAATAATTTGAATATTGGTTGACATAGGAGCTGAGTATTTGTGATTATATACACTCTGATTTAAGGTCATGCATGTTTCCTATAGATATTTTTGAAAAAGAGTGAAAAGGTGGGTTGTTCAATGAAGACATACTTTTTGTTTTGTTGCAGGATTAAAAGGAATGAATCGTGCAGTTCTCTCACCAACGTTGTCCACTACGACTTCCTGCAGCAGAAACTGAAAGTTTTAGAAGAGGATAACCGGAAACTAAAATTAGAGGTATTTAACATGACGCAGTTCCCACAAGGGAAATTCTATTTTTTTTAATTTATATTTTTTATATTGAAAATGTAACTGATATACAGACCAATCATTCTGTAATATTTAATTATTTTTCAAACTACTTCAATAAATATTTAAATGACACATGACATGATGATGTTTCGCTTTGAAATGATTGTATAATACAATACAATTCATACATGCTTAAAAACTTTGCAGGCTCACGAGCTCACTACAGAGACGACCAACTACGAGGAGCAAGAGCAGGAGCTGATGATGGTGTGTGTGGAGGAGCTCTGTAAGTGTTACAGTGCAGATTCAACAGCTGGAAATAATGTTGCTGTAACTTAGGTACAGGGGCATTTATCTGACTTGTGTGTTTCAGCATCTGTCAACAAGCAGATGGTTGACCTCTCAGAGGAGCTGGCACGGAAAGTCGAGGACACTCTCAGACAGCAGGAGGAGATCAGCTCACTGCTCGCTCAGATTGTGGACCTGCAAGCCCGCTGCAAAGGGGTGAGGCACACACACACACACACAAATACATACATACACACACATAAATACATTTACACAGAAGCACAAATTCTTCCCACAAGGTGTCCTCAAGGAGCAGCCACTCACTATATAGTCCTGTGTCATTATGATATATTCCATATTGCTTTGTTTGTGTTATACCTTTTACTGTGTAAAGCACTTTGGTCAACCAAGTTGTTTTAAATGTGCTATATAAATAAAATTGGCATTGACTGTAATAAGTGTCATTTGCTTTCAACGGTTTCCATGTTCTTTAAACACCAACCAAGGAATTCATGTGAAATCACAGTAAAACTCTTTTAACTGTATTCACTCTGTCCTTCCAGCTCACCCATGAGAACGAGGGGCTGAACCAGCAGCTGAGTGCCTCCCGTGAGAGTCAGATAAAGCTTAAATCAGAGGCAAGACACTGTTAACACTGTTAAATACTTCAACAACATACTCCGTCTTGTCTTCCTGTCTGTATGGCTGAATGATTGTCAAGACTCTGCATGGTTTTGTATGTTGTGAGTTCAACAATATATAATTGTATTGCTTTGTCTCCCCCTGTCTGCAGCTCAAGGACCTGCAGGATAAGTACTCGGAGTGTGGTGACATGCTCCACGAGGCCCGAGAGGACATTAAAAACCTGCGGAACAAGAGCGTGCCCAACAGCACGGTGCAGCGCTACACCGCACTGGCCTCTGTCCTGCCAATGGACTCACTGGCAGCTGAGATAGAGGGCACCTTCCGCAAAGGCCTGGACACCCCGGCTCCGTCAGAATACAAGTGAGTCCGTCAGTTTGTGAGTGTGTTCTCACCTGTTGGAGGCAAAAGCTCAGCACCAGGATATATTTCCTATAAGTAAGTCATCAAGGGATATAAAAAAAGTGCCTCTAGTTTTACCCTCTGACCTTTTGGATGACTTAACAAAAACACAGCCCTTCAGAATTTCATTTATATTTATTTAACAATATTGATCTCATTCATTCTTTTTTTGTTTTTAATCTAGTGAAACCCCACTCAATCTGTTTTAAAGTGTAAAATCCCCTGTATGTTCATTGTTTGACAATGTCTTGCAGGAATATTGAGAAGAAAACAGTATAGCTTTTCTAATATTTCAGTGAACATTTTTTAGTTTGCAGAGCAGAACTCAAAAACCTTTTGGAATATTTTCATGAAACTTTACACTGATGTTAATCAGGCATTGAATTTGTACCTTTTGGAAAATATGATCATCTTCTGTGTTTTCATGGCAAAAGTTTGACTCAAGTTTGACACGTTTTGCCAAACTGAGACGTGGCTCTGTACTAAGTAAGAGAAAGAAGCCGCACAACATTCTGTTTTCAGGATTATGGATATGAAGAGATTACTCTTAATTACTTCTAGGGAACTTCAGGTAACTGTTATATCACCAAAGGATCTACACTTTCAGGTTTTGTGGATTCTGGGGAAATGACAACCACTGCAAAAACAATCTGAGATCTAATGGTTTCTGGCATCCAAGCTGACTACAGTGGCTGTTCTTGTGAACTGTCTTTTAATTTTACAGAGCAAAGTGTTTCACTTAAATTGAGTTCATTTAATCCTTAATCCACATCAATTTGCTTTGAGATCATGACAATGTTCCCGGAGTTATATTTAGTAGCTGTATATCTGTATAACTGTATATACAGTAAAATACACTAAGAAAGACTACGTGTAATGGACAGTTAATTAAGTCCATGTACTCAAATACTATGCATAAGTCAGATTTTGAAGCAGCTGTACTTAACCTGTGTATTTCAATAAAAAGTGCTGGCATGGGTTGAGACTAAATACTTGAAATGATGTTCAGGTTTGGGCAGGGTTGGTTACATTGGCAAGGGCTGATTTTGGGTTGGGTTTGGACACAAAAGACTGAATGCCATGCTTTGTTAGTTTTTTCTCGGGTGTAGAAAGGTTTAGTATTTTTATTGACCTTAAAAATAGATAATAAATCACACCGTTTCTTCCTGTAGCTTGTGTAAGACAACACTTAGAGCCGATCTTCTGATATTGTGATGGGGATACTGATGGTCTATGACAGTGATGAATGAATGTGAAAGTGTGATTCAATGACCACTTATACTCTGCTTATCCTGAAAGGAACCACCCGTGGCGTGTGTTTGAAACCGTGAAGGTGGTGAACAAGGTCGGGAAGCTGCGGTCTCTGTGCCAGTCTCCGGCACTCCCAGGCTCCAGCCCGGGGTCGGCTCGCTCCAGTTATACCAGCACCCCCCGAACGAGCTACTATGGCTCCGATAATGCCAGCTTTACCCTGGAGGAGAAGCCCAGCTCCACTCGAGCTCAGAAAGACGACAACAGGTGTTGAACAGGACAGGGTTTGCAAAATGAACTTGATATTGATAATAATAACCACTAAAGGAACATTTGCTGTAAGGTGGAAGCAGTTAAACATTGTCATGTGTTCTCCTTGTAGTGTTGTTGGGCCAAAGCGCCTGGGTCAGCCGGGCACCCCAGGGGGCCAGGACCTGGAAGCTGCTTTGCGCAGCCTGTCGGCCCGCCAACAGAGCCACTCCTCTGAGCGGCCTTTCTTTGAAGTGGAGCGTGAGCGTAAACTCCGTGCCTTGGAAGCAAACTGCGAGGACGGCGAGGTCTCCAGTGGCTTTCTGACGCCAAACAGCCTGGGGTCCAGCCTGGCAACATCGACAGGCACCAACTACTCCAACGGCAGCTCACGGCACTCCTGTGGCTCCTCTGCAGGATCCAGGTCTTACCTGCCAGACCGCCTGCAGATCGTCAAACCTCTGGAAGGTAAACCATCCATCCATCATCTATAATGTTACTCTTCCACACATTGAACTGTTGAGGCAGAATATTTCATACACTTCCATCTTGCCTCACTCATCTCTCTCAACTTGTTACAGCAAGATTCACTTGGATTTTACTCATTCGGGAAACAAGTAATTGTGATTGATTTGATTGATTGTGATGTACCTGCTCTGTTTACAACCGGTGTTCCTTGTGTCCATCAGGCTCTGTGACTCTGCATCAGTGGCAGCAGCTGGCCAAACCAAACCTGGGCGGCATCCTGCATCCACGTCCGGGCGTCCTGACCAAAGACTTCAGGGAGCTCGAGGTGGACATACAGCACGTCTACAGCCTGAACGACCTGGAGGAGGATGAACCCGACCTGTCGCAGCTCTCTGGAGCGCACGCCATGGGTAGGACACTTGTAATCACACTGACTACACACATGCTACATTCAGACAGTTCCACCACCTTTGTCATGTATATTTATATTTTTTCAAGCTAGCAGCGTTTGTCTGCCATTCATGTAGTTTCCATCCTTATTTATTCTAACCCATATAGTTTCTCATCATAGTCTGCGTTATCTTTCGTGTGTAGTTTAACGTGCTTCTCTCCTTCCATTATCGCCCAGCCTCTCCACCTGGTCCCAACCTCCCTCAGACCTCTCCCACACATACCATTACCACCTGCCAAGTCCTCCAACCCTCCCTCCTCATCCCCTCCTTCTCTACTAGGTAAGAATACACACTGACTTTTTTTGTTGTTTTTTTACCATGTTGTGTTGTCTTTATTTTTCACAGCTCTAACCCGGTGAATTTCCATCTTGGATAGTAAAGCTACTTTTGAGCTTGAATTTGATTTTGTACTGATGTGATGGTCATTAATCCACAACCTTGTTTCGATGCAGGTGTTCCAGATTTCATCTTTTCCATCCTGCTGCTTTATTTATCTCTTTGCCGTCTTGTGCTCTTTACCCTCACAGTGGCAGAAAACGTCTGTCGAGGCTCTTTCTCCAGCTCTAGAAGGAGCATTCGGGGAAAAGTAAGAGTTGGGGGCAGATTCACTATGAATGCTCAATAAATGTCTTGGATATTAACCACGGACGCACCGTACCCTGTTTGTCGGACTAAATAGTGTCTTGGTTAACATTTGAAGGTGGTTGGCCTACATTTTCACAAAGAAAGACTTTGTATAACGTCTGAAATTCCAATATAAACATTTTCTGTGATCTAATAATGACGTAATGTTCCTGGCTATTTCATGAAAAACCATGTACAGTGCCTCTGTGAAATATACACCCTTACTACTTACTAACACTTTATGACACAGAGTTGTCTAAAGCTACTTTTCGACATGCACTGAACTCTGGATCATTTCCTTACATCATCCGGAGAGGCTGTATGTAAGAACGCAAATGTCTGAGTGAGAGGCTCCAGACATTCTCTGGAGTTTTTACAAGGCTGCTGGCGGAAGAAACTCCAGAGAATGTCTAGAGCCTCTCACATGAGCTCACTCATGTGAGCTCAACACAGCTGGAGAGTCTCTGGAGCATTCACCGCGAGCGAGTGGGTGTGTTTATGACGTTTCTAACAAACGACAAATGCAAAAATGAAAAAGCAAGAAGAATACAAATAGACGATGCCATACACATAGACGACACAGAGGAGGATGTCAAGAGAGCGTTTGGTGAGAAGGGCAGACGCCGGTGTCGATGTGCTGTCAACAAAAAGACATGATATCCAGAGATGAATTAATGTTACATCCTGTCTCTGCCTGCTGCACCACCCCTCACTCGAACACTGCTGAGATGTTTGTGTTTTTGTGAACGCAACGGAGCGGAGAATCTCCTGCTGCGTTGTTCATATGTGAAAGGGGAACCCTGGAGAAAGTCTGGACCCAATTGTGCAGACATTCTCTGGAGTTCATGTCTGAAAACGGCTGTGCTGTCTCACTTTGTTTCTACTCCAACACATTCTTGCTTTTTCTAGGTTTTTATCCTAGCAACCACACTAACATCATGTTTATTCATTTCCCAGCAGTGATGGACACTAACAACACCCGAACTAACTGAAAACATCATTCTGTTTTGTGTTGTGTATGAACTTTGATGTTTGAACAAGAAGCTTGATTTCTAATCTATTGTGTGTTAAGTTATGTTTGGTTTTTAATTGTTTTATTTCTGTGTACAGCCTTCACTCTTTCGGCCTGCCACCTTGTTGGAACTCTGAGCACGTGAGCACTTCATCTTCTGCCCACCAGCAGCACTTTGGCCCACGAGGCCGGAGCAGCACCACCACCACCGACACCACTCCAAACATAACCACCTCATCACCGGGACTCCTGCAGCTGCTGCAAGAGCGCGGCATCTCAGCCGCTCCTTATCCCCACCACCTCCTGCACAACAGCTACAATACAAAACCTCCGTTCACAGCAAAGGACAAGGGTGGAGGCTTGTCATCGGACAGGGAAGCAGGAAGGAAATTTTTCAGCTTGAACCTCGTGGGGAAGCTTCAGAGCCTGGGGCTGAACAGGGTGGCAGCCTGGGGGATGATGGGCCGCAGTAACAAGGAGAGAGAAGCAGCAAGGCATCCACTGAACGTCTGACCATCCACCACTCCTCTTTCATTCACCGCAGTGGCTTTGAGTGGAGCCATCTGACACTGCTCTGGTGTCTCGAAAACAAGAAACGCAGAATGCGCAGGAGCCATACTTTGAGTTGTCCGTTGTGTATAGCACTGTTCTTTTGTAATGTAAAGTAATGTACAGTAGGTGTGTGTGTGTGTGTGTGTGTGTGTGTGTGTGTGTGTGTGTGTGTGTGTGTGTGTGTGTGTGTGTGTGTGTGTGTGTGTGTGTGTGTGTGTGTGTGTGTGTGTGTGTGTAACATCTTCATCTCAGGACAATCACCTGATCACCTGACCAGTCCGTCTGACTGACAGTATTCTTTTTACACAAAAAAAAAAAGAAACATCTTAAAAAAAACTACTTTTTATATTGTGTATTGTGAATGTCATTTTACAGTTTCCTGCCACCGGTTTAAAAAAAAAAAAATCCCTCACCATCGTTTTTTTATTTGTTTCTGAAGTGAAAAAAGTAAAGTTGTAAGTATAAATAACAACGAGAGAGTAGATAATTAATTGCACGTCCATGATCTTTCAAATGCACTAAATTACACTTTGGTCTTCCTGTTCATTAGCTGCTACTCTGAAGAAAGCATGTTGTATATAAGATTGTCAAATGGCATTAAATGGATCCAGAAGCACTGCAATGACTTGCTCCACACTGGGGGGGGGCGGCGGCGATGACGCTGACTGAACTAAATGTCGATCAACTTCTGCCGCGTAGTTCATCGCCTGCTTTCACACAGCACGTGTCGTCATGGCTGCGGATGGTGCCGCATCAAAGTCTTGACTCTGGACTTAACGTGTATCTTGAGCCAAACCTCAGCAAAAAATAAATGAAAACAAACAAATCAGGTCTGCCAATGCTGCAATAAAAACAGCCAATGAGAGTTTTAAAAGCAATATGTGTATTGACTGATTGTATTGACTGAAAAATCCTGCTTGTACAAAGCTGCTGTATTTCATGTCATCAGGAACTTTTGAAACTGCTGGGATGTAAATGAAATCAAAAATCCTGCGGGGCGTTCAAAGTGAATTCTCCGCGGTGTTCAGGGAAATATTCTCTAACAGAAATACCAGTAGAATAAAGTTATTAATAATAATGTAAACAGCATGGTCCTTCAATGACCTCCAGGTAAAAGGCATAGGATACTGTGGATGCAAAAGGGAATGAATCAAACACAGGTTGTTATAATTTGTGTTCATCAACCAAACCACTGTTTCTCTGCTGTATAGTCTCTGTTGTTAGCATCACATGTGTGTGTAAACTGAACCACCTGTGAATAAAACTGCAAGTACAGTTCCACATGTCTCCGTGTTTCCTCTGGAATCAACAGATAAACACTGCAAGAATTCTGCCAAATAGTTTATTTGTGAAGTTGCAGGGACAGTAAAAAATTTCCTGTTCAAATATAAAATGTGAACACAAAGCAGGGGGAGCTCTGAGGTCGTCATCGTGGCGTCTCACTCTGCGTCCCGGCGTCCGAAGTCCACCCAGCCCTGGTAGTCTCGATCCGGCATGCAGTCAGAGTTCATCACCTCTGTGAACAAACCAGTCCTACGTGAACCACACACACCGATTCAGTTTACACCTCCTCCATCTCATGTATCTATCTCACTGACAGGAAAACCACAACTGTACAGAAAATAGCTTTCATACCCCAACAGCCCGCAGCATACCTGAAATTGCTTTCATTATTTGTTTGGTCATAATCTCCCGTTCGTCCTCCGATAGGTGTGCCCGTCTCTCCATCCGTGCAGAGCGAGTCTGAGGTGCCGGCTCCTGTCTGTGGGCCGAGTCCCTCGCCCTCTCCCTCTTGGCAAGGAGCTGCTGGAGTGTGCTGGTCGTCTCAGGTGAGGAGGCCGCACCGCACACGAGCAGAGCCGCCAGCAGTGCCAACACCAGCATAACTTTCCCTGACATGTCTGTGCATAAAAAAAAGGCAGACCTTTAGTAGAATTTATCATTTTTTAAACCATTTAGAATGAGAACAGCACTGTACCTGTGGAGATAAGATGAATAAGTTCACAACTACGTCCGAGAGATGTGAAGCTTCTGGTGCAGATCTGGTGGTTCTGAGCCGGGCTCAACCTTTTATACCGAAGCCTTTGAGTATGAGTGACGTGGCCTTAGAATCCCAGAGTGATAACAGTGTTCTCTGATTGATTGGGAGACGGATGCACTGGGAGGATGTGCGTAAAGGAAATGATGGACCACTATATCTGTGAACCCATTATTGTTCTTTTCACTCACCTGGAAAGGCCCTTTTTGCTCCGCAATAGCAATTAAACAGGTCAATGTATTTACACTAGAAATCCAATACAACTTTAGAGCCTTTTTCAACCAATACTAAGTATCTGGCGTAACTATGCAGCAGCTGACTTCCTCACTGTGAGTGTGTGTGAGGCGGGAAACTGGCTTTTCTTGTGTCATCAAATGGCTTTTGGTGATTAGATATCTCCATATAATAAGCATCTGTTGTTACTAACAATTCACACATATTGGAACAGGAGTCAATTCATTCTTTCCCTTTTCCTTGAGTCATTTCCTTCAGGCTGTTTATGCCCCTGCATCGCTGACAGCCAGTGGCCAGAGGTGTTATGTTTTCGGGTTGTCTGTCCCTGCCATTCTTGTGAACAACATATCTCAAGATCATTTTGAGGGAATATCTTCAAATTTGGTTCAAACCTTCAGTTTGATTTAAGGATGACCTGATTACAATTTTGTGGTCAAGGGGTGAAGGTCACTGTGATGTATGCACAGTATTTTTTGTTTTGTCGTGCATGTCTGAGTCTCTTCCCAATGTATTTCCTTTCTCCATTCAGGAAACAGCAGCATAATTTGGTGAAAGGTGACAATGAATGGTGACAGTTATTCGTTTACGTTGCCAAATCAACTCTGAAAGTGTTTTAACTTTAAAGAAGACAAAAGTCGATATTTTCCAAAGTTTATCCTCAATTGTTGCTTCAAATTTAAATGTTGTTCAGTAAAACACTATTTTAAAGTGGTGCAAAACTTCAGAATTGTCTTTATTAGTGGAAAAACATACACTAGATACTCCTCTAGTGCACAGCCTGATGGCAATTGAAAAAATGGCAAAAATACAGATATTAATATGGATGTGGAAACATGGATATTATCCATGGTGACATTTGTAATTAATTGACCATTAGAATTTGACTGTGACTTGCAGTGTTTGGCCTCTTGATCATGATACCTCAAGTCTGCATTATTATTTCAAATCTTGACCAGTTTTCACTTGGACTCAGGATGGTAATTCTAGTCCATCATTCATTCTCAGAAAATAGAACGGGATCCACTGTGTGATTATCGACGTCATTGCGTCACGTTGTGCTCTGGATTCCCGAAATGACACATGTAACCCTTTAGTGAAAACCAACAGAGCGTTGTTAACATCAGCGCTGTTTGCAGACTGTATAGATATCCAACAGCAGAGGTCACTAACAGGCGGACCGCGGTCCGGGTCCGGACCCAGATGCCGTCTCGTACGGACCCGGACCTACAGCCAAAACAGAAGGTTATGATTTTATACCTGACGGGGCGCTTCTATTTTTAACCGGCGCAGCTTTTGTTGTCTTTACGGTAGTGGTTTAGCGGATGAGGAAACGCACAGACCAATTGCATGCGAGTTAAGCCATCCCACGTGATACTACTCAGCCAATCAAGTCTGTGCATTCCAGGCGGTTAACATTGCGACTCTACAGTGCAGACAGGTGAGAGAGTTAGAGGAAGTTACACCTGAAAAGACGATAGAAAGAAAAAGAAAGATAGAGATACAGGTAGAGAAAAGAAAGGGAGAGATACGGAGGAGTGAGACAGAGAAAGGGAGAGAAACAGGAGTGAGACGGAGAAAGGGAGAGAAACAGGAGTGAGACGGAGAAAGGGAGAGAAACAGGAGTGAGACGGAGAAAGGGAGAGAAACAGGAGTGAGATGGAGAAAGGGAGAGAAACAGACGAAAAAAGCGGGGGAGTGGGATATAAGAGGGGAAGAAAGTGATTCTAAAACTGTTCAATTGTTGAGATGTGTTGAGATTTATTATCTGTAAAATTGGTTGAGACTTTTGAGTCAAGATGTGAAACAGAAAAAGGGAAATTCAAGCTTTTGCTCCCTTTATTTTATTTTTCTGAAGTTAAGCCCTTTATTTGAACATTTTATTTATTTTCTCTTATTTTGAAATGCAGCCCTACTTTTATTTAGTTAATGAGAGAACATTATACATATCTGCAATCATACATATATGTTCAGTTCTGTCTTACGTGACAATAAATATTGTCAAAGTTTTTGAATCGTACTGAATTCATTTGATTTGACAGTCAGGTATTTAGTATATGTAGATGTTGATACAACTACTAGGCTACTTAAATATATATCACACTAAATAGTTAGACATTATGATCTTCCGGACCTTTGCTTCAAGAATTTTTCTCTAACTGGACCTCTTTAAATTTGAGTTGAATACCCCTGTCCTACAGGTATCCCGTCCATTGTGTGTCCTGTTTCCCCCGACTTCTGTAAAGCAGAAACATCATGAACACGCCCCTCCAGCCCTGTATTTTCTGACCCGGTCAGTGAAAGCATCGTTTGTCTGCTGGAGTTACTCTGCAGCAATGGATGATTGATTTGGTTAATTAAAATGAAAAAAAAAAAAATAGGAGCAATGCCAGCACAATGGAGAGAAAAGTGTTACAAAAAGGGAGTCGACCTCCAGCGAACTATCGCCTGCGGATATAATCACACAGGTTACACCTGAACTGCAGCAGGAATTCAGACATCACAAGAGGAGACACACAACCATCTGAAATCTGATAAATGTCCCAGGTGCCACACACATGTCAGACTCACGCTCACACGCTCATGTTATCAGGCTGCGGCAGATGTCCATCCCTGCTTTTGTTTGTTTTCAGATGTTCCCTTGTGGACTCTCAGCTATGTGCCAACCAAAATAATGCTTTAATAAAAAGCTGCAGGACTTGTACAACTGGTGCGATAATGAGTTTACTGAGAATACACTAATGGTTGTGTGACTGTGTCAGTAAAACCATCTTCTCTGCTGCTCTAGCTGTTTACTTCTATCTTTTCTCCGTGTCTTTCAGTTTTTGGTCCCAATTGGACTTTAAATGTGTTCTGGGGGATATTTTATTAAATCCACAATACAACACTCAGACATATTTTACAGGAACTAGAATCACCGCCCTGTGGTTTTCTGCCTCTGGCATCGTGTGCAGTTTTAATCCACATATATATTTTATTCCAGACTATGAGATCACTGTGACCTTGACCTTTCGAATCACTCATCCTTGAGTCCAAATAAAGTATGCGTACCAAATTTGAAGAAATTCCGTCAAGGTGTTCTTAAGATAATGTTGATAAAGGCTGAGATGGACGACCCGATAACATTTCTCTTCCAACCACTGGGTGAAAGGCAAAACATGCTTTTTTGGTTTACAGTAAAATAATAAGGAAACAATTCTTGTGGTTTAAACATTTAAACCACCAGTTTGCATTATTCTAATTAGTATTTACACACCAATTAATAACAAAGATAATCAATTAAATCAATGTTAAAGATGTAATAAAAATGTCACTCTTCTTTAGTGATATGCAGCTCAACACGGCAGTGTATGTCACACCCACAAACCTCCTACACAATCACTCACTACACGCCAACACTGACACTGAAGAAACTGATAGAAATACACTGACAGCAGGTTGGTGTTAAATTCAATTACATAAAATAGCCACTTTATTGCATAGCTTGTGCTACCTTATAGTGCACGTCACACAAAAAGACGTCGAAATATGGTCGTCCACGCTGTCCTCTGCATTTGGCCACAAGCTTTTCTCTACATCACATCTCATGTCGTCTCTCATCTGTAACAGATTTACAGTGCATTTGTGTTAAGCCGGCCTTGAGTGTAAATACATGTCTTTCCTTCTGTTAAAGATGAATAACTAAAACATCCCTTGTGTTACACGCAGTTTCTAAATGTGTTTATCACAAGATGCAACTGTTGCATCTGCAGTGGAGTTTGTTTTTTCACTATATAATAATAATAATAATAATAATAATAATAATAATATTTTTGTTGTTTGACATGTTTTTTTTAACAGAAGGAAAGACATGTATTTACATTCATAGTCTTAAATATGGATATAAGGAAGAACCTCTGCCACAAAATTGTTTTCGTGCAATGTGTTTCCTTGATGGGTGTTTCCCTGAGATGTCTTCTAAAGATTATTGTGTCAATCACATCAGGATGTTTTAGTCAACACCTTAGATAAGCCTCCTATGAAAAGGGTGTGAAAGTGGTGAGAAACATTTTACTTTTACTTTATTTTCACACTTTAGTTAATATATTACATTGTCCTGATATTTGGTGTTTTTTGTGTAGATTGAACTGAGACAAGTGGAATTTACAGTGAAAATAAACTGATGATTTATGATGATGATGATTGAGTCTGGTCCTGGTCAAGGTTTTTCTCTCCACAGGGGCCATTTCTTTTTTGCTTTTTTGTGGGTACTGTTGGGTTTCTCCATCATTTTGGCTCAACCTTATAATATGAAGTGCATATTGATAATATATGTGCTGATTTGGCAAAATACACACATAAACTTCAATTCCTAAAATGGCATACTGCAGGTGCAAGCTGTTTTTGCCGAGCTTGCCAGATCTAGTTTTTCTTATCATGCCCCTACAACATAGAAGAACACACGGAACAATCCACAGCTCATCTTCATGTTTTAGTTTATTCATTTATTTGATTGATTAATTTGCTTTAAATCAAATGTTATGAACTGAATTTATTCCCAAAAATTGGACTTTTGTTTATTTTTGTACTTTGCTATATTGTAAATGGGGTCAATTTATTCCCAAGTTCAAATAAAGGTGGACTGACTGACTGACTGAATGAATGAATTGTTATTCCTTCTATCTTTTGCATTTCACCTTGCTGCAGCTGCTTTAAGTATAAGTGACATTTGAGGAAATAAGCTATCATCTTTATGTCTGCCTGAATATCTATCTAATGATCAGATATCCAACCCAACTAGATATGCAACCTGTCACTAATGCTTGTGCACACACCTATTAAGCTGCATTTACTTTTGAAAACATATTATCTGCATACCTCGCATAGTTGTGGCCGGCGACCTGACGCCTTCACAGTTCTATAAAAACCCAGCAGTCTGCACCGAGTCACTACACCAGTCTTCCAGCTCTCAACCAGCCTCCACTCGCACCATCCACCTCTCACCATGACTTCAGCCGTCATCGGCCAAAGCAGCAGCTACAGCTCCCGCAGCATCTCTGGCTCCCGCAGCATCTCCAGCTCCCGCAGCATCTCTGGCTCCCGCAGCATCTCTGGCTCCAGCGCCCTGAGCCTGAGCAGAGGGATGCAGGTGCTCGGAGGCAGACAGACCCGCATCTCCACCGGCGGCTCCATCCTGAGCAGCACACCCAGCATGTATGGAGGAGCGGGGGGTTACGGGACCCGCATCTCCCAGTCTGCGTTCTCCTTCGGCTCTGGGTCAGTGTCTGGGTACGAGTCTGCAGTCATCGGCAATGAGAAGGGGACCATGCAGAACCTCAACGACCGGCTGGCCTCCTACCTGGAGAAGGTAAGCCATGAGGATGATGAGGATGGTAGCTGCACAGGTTCTTATATGTAACACAACCCTAACCCCCACTAACCCTACACACATGTTTATACTTATTTCTTAGTGAGGACATTCATTGACATTAACTAAATGCCTAACCTAAACCTAACTTTAAACCCTAACCCTAAAACCAAGTCTTAACCCTCAAACAGCCCTTGGAAAAATGTAGGTCCACCCAAAATGTCCTCACTCTGTAGGGTCTATGCTTACACACACACGCACACACACACAAATGCAAACACCCTTACTTACACTTCTGAGCTTTTGAAATCACTTTAATTTATTTTAACAGTGAATGTACTTTTTACTTTTTACTTTATTCTTGAAACAATGGATTGAGGGAGAGAATAATTTGCCTCCAAGTGTCACCATGAGTCAGACCTAGGAGTTTCATAAACAGTCATGAGGACCGTTTGTGCTTGTGTTTGCAGGTTAAATCCCTGGAAGGGGCCAACAGGAAGCTGGAGGTGCAGATCAGAGAGTTCTGTGAGAAGAGAACCTACGTGACCAGAGAACTCAGCGGATACTTTGCCACCATCTCTGACCTCCAGGCGCAGGCATGTCTCACAACAAGCACATCCTGACACGTTGGGATGAATGCACGCCTCACACTCATGTTTTAGACACTTCCTATGTGAACAGCAACCGTGTGTCTACTCTGTGAAAGTGCAGAGTAAATACTGACTTCACTTCATTTCCCCTCCTTTAGGTCACAAGGAAACGCTTAGAGAATCAGAATGTCCTCCTGCAGATTGACAACGCTCGGCTGGCTGCTGAAGACTTTAAAATGAAGTAGGTTTACATTCCTCTGGGACCTCATTCTAAACTCACCCCATATACACCCTACACATTTCATCTGAGTATATGTCAAACAAATCTGAAGAAAGTTTTCTTTGTCTAATACATGTAAGCTGTATGTATGGAGAGTTCTATTAACACCTATCGAAACATGACCAAGACTTGTTTTTGCACTTATTGAGATTTCATTCCCCGATGGCATACGGATGTGGGCCACTTCAGGCAAAGATGTGGCAGTGGCTCATCTGGCCTTCTTGTGGCCCTGTGTAAAGGGATGTGAGCCTAAAGTGGCCATCGTGTAAATTAACAAATATGGCCCAAATATCCCAAAACAAATATTGGCAAACATGCAGTGCTTTAAGCAAAGTGTTATCTGGATGTGAACCTAAAGTGGGCCATATGGTAAATGGTATCTATGGCTGAAATAGCACAAAACTAACATGGTTCACATGTGATATTGATGTGGCTTACTTGTGGCCCAGATCTGGCAAACAGGACCACCCAAGTGCCATTATTCCAATCTGAATGTGGGCCATATGTGCGATGGGTTCATGTGTGTGGGATGTGGGCCAAAACAGATTTGTTATGTTGGGTAAAACTTGAACAGACCTCTAACTGCTCATCCACCCAACATCTCTCTGTAGGTACGAGATGGAGCTGAACTTGCGCACGATGGTGGAGGCCGATTTGTCACGTTTCCGAGGGATCCGGGACAACGTGACTCTGAACATCAGCGACCTGGAGATGCAGATTGAGGGTCTGAGAGAGGAGCTGGTCTACATCAAGAGCAACCACCAGGAGGTGAGAACCCTTCAGTGGATTCAGAGGGATTTACATGCTGAGTAATCACTCATGGGTTGGGGTTTGAAGTGCAAGGGCGCCATCAGCTGGTGGTTGCAGGCATGACTCTCAGGGCAGGAGGACAGAGAAGTGTTAAATGCATGCTCTTCTCCACGCTGCAGGAGATGCGTCTGCTGAGGGTCCAGCAGACTGGTAATGTGAACGTGGAGGTGGACAGTTCAGACTCGGTGGATCTGATGAAGACCCTGGAGGAAATCAGGGAGTACTACGAGACTATGGTCTTGAAGAACAAGCAGGACGTTGAGAAGTGGTTCCAAGAAAAGGTGAGATGGGAGGGCTTGAAAATGTCCATGAAAGTATGGTTGGAACTTTCAAAGTATTTATCTTGTGTGTGTGTGTGTGTGTGTGTGTGTGTGTGTGTGTGTGTGTGTGTGTGTGTGTGTGTGTGTGTGTGTGTGTCTGTGTGTGTCTAAGATGTCTGGTCTCGAGGTGGTCCTCATTACAACCTCCACAGAAGTGAAGACTTTTTACACACAGCTGTCAGAGCTCAAGAGGACCTACCAGAGTTTGGAGATAACTCGACAAAGCATCTTCACAGAGGTCGGCCATAGATGAAATGACACAGTGTAGACGAGAGTTATCTGATTGCACTTAGATTCCTTTCATATTGACTAGATACATGGAACCAAGATTTCCCCCTCAGTTCTTTTTTTCTGATGGAGCTGTCTTTCATCGTCTCCCTGCAGTTTCAGTGCCTGCAGCAGAGTTTGGAGGAGGCGAACAGTCGATACAGCATTCAGCTCAGCCAGCTGCAGGTGACCATTAACGTTCTGGAGGAGGAGCTGCAGAGTCTGAGAGTCTCCATCGAGCAGCAGCAATCTGAGTACAACCTGCTGCTGGACATCAAGATGAGGCTGGAGCGGGAGATCGCCGAGTACAGGAGGCTGCTGGAGGGAGAGCAGTACGAGAAAAGGTGAGAGATGAAGTGTGTGTGAAGTTGTAGGTCGACAAGTTGGAGCAATGAAACATGTTCTAAATTGAACGTTCACTCTCCCCCATAGGACTGTGATCATCAGCAAGACGGTGGAAGAAGTGGAAGGTAAGACTCCACACCAGCTTTCCAGCACACTTTCTGTGCCGTGGTAACATGTTGTCGTCATGTGCCTCTTTGTGTTTGTCCCCCACCTCCACAGAGCATAAGCCCCACATCGAGAGGAGAGTGAAGACCATCGTGGAGGAGATTATTGATGGAAAGGTGGTGTCCTCCACCGTCGACGTCGAAGTGCAAGACATTCAGTGATTGCATTTTACAGCGAGGTTGCAGCAGGTGATGATCTTTCCTTGGCAGATGTTCACTCTGATTATTATGACACCAAAACAATGATTAAAGACAGAAATCAAAGAAAAGAGTGTATTTTTCATTTGAATATTGTTTTAGTTTGATCGCAGATGTACCTTAGTCCGTAGAAACAACAATTCTTGCATAGTTCTATAGTTTTAGGTAACCGAAAGACAAGGATAGGTTTTTTTTTCACGGGTTCAAGGTTGTTGACACATGTATTTTTCCCATGTAAAACACTGTGTAGTTGGGGTATGCTAAGTTGTTTTTTGAGTGTAACTCACTCATGGCCACCAGGTGTCACCTTTGTCTTTCTCTCTGAAGGATCTAACTTACACACCTTTGTTGGACCAAACAACTTGTTTTAAGTAGAAACAGATTGTTGTCGCAAACGCGAAATTTAGAAACACAATTTTCTTTATTTCAATCAAGGGGAAATAAATAATGATCTGCAAATAGCACAAAATGATATATATTAAAGCCATTTTAACAGTAAAAAGGAGAGAAACCACACTGCTACACTGGACGTGATTAGATAGATAGATAGATAGATAGATAGATAGATAGATAGATAGATAGAAAGATAGATAGATAGAAAATAAAATCACAAAGACAGGACATTATGTGTCAGAATGTGTCCTGCTGTAAATGTAAAGAGTTCATCATGATCTGACTGTTCCAAAAACATGGATCTAAGGATTAGGTTCAGTGAGGTCGGTCACTCCTGAGTCACAGACAGCTTCCAGTAGGTGGAGCTGAATCAGGTGGAGACTTGATCTGCACTAATCCTCACATCACAGTTAACCAGTCTGACAGGTTAATGTGTTGGTCTCTAGAACAGTTAAGACTTTCAATATTTTGGGTTAGGCTCCACTGTATTCACACGTTGCTGCAGTTTATCATCAGTGCAATTAAATATTAGTGATTCATGCTTTTTCATGTTGAGGCAAAGAAGACCTGATTCACGAATTTAAATTCACTCTGCATGTGCACCATTGTGTGTATGCATGATATTCATATCACTGAAACATACAAAATGTATTACCAACTTAAAAAGTACTTAACTGACTGAGGGGTAGAGTGGTCGTCCTCCAACCTGAAGGTCGGCAGTTCGATCCCCAGTCTTCCCCATCTGCATGCCGAAGTGTCCTTGGGCAAGATGCTGAACCCTGAATTGCCCCACATAGAACAAGAAAGTGCTGCTAATAGATGCACTGTATGAATGTGTGGGTGAGTGGGTGAATGTAAAACTGTACTGTAAAGAGCTTTGAGTCGACTAGAAAAGTGCTATATAAATACAAAACCAAAACCATAAATCGGTAACACACAAACAGAGTTTTCAAAGTTTTTTCAAATTAATGTTAACAATTGTGTTAGCATAAGTTAAGCAAACTAATTTACCTCAAAAGGTGGCCTTTGGTCTCAGTTAATGCTCCACCCTGTCATTAGTGCTGTTTAGTTCGATCCTATTTTGTGCAAATTGCTTTCTTTTCTTTTCTTTTCTCATCATCCTTGTTACTCTTGACAAGGCTGTATATAAATTCAAGCTATTATTATTATTATTATTATTATTATTATTATTATTATTAACTTGCACAGAGGGGCCAATTATATGCGCAACTTCCATGCAGAATTCCTGATTCAGTAAGATGCACATATAAGTAATTCCTTGTTTACTCTTAGCTCTATAGCTTTGAGCAAAGCCCCACATGATGACAATTTTCAGCAAATGCTTCTATTTATTGTTAGTATCGTTAGTGAGTGACGGTTATTTTAAGACTACTGACAGCAGAGGGGCCAGTGCTCCCCTGGATTCCGCCCCTGGCATTTGTGCTTTTGGCTGTAGCAGGGTGCACCATGCCTCTCACCAAACGCCAGCTGGGATTTGCTCCAGCCCCCCCCTGCGACCCTCAAAGGATGAGGATGGTCTACCTCACAGAGAGAGAAAACACAGTCGGTCATGCTACTCCGTGTGTGCACGACGTGAGGAAGTGTGGGTTTCCCCTCAGCTGAGAGTAGTTTGCTCCATTATGACCAAACCACAGGCAGTAACGAGTTTAATTGTGTGCACATTAAGCCCAGTCGAGACAACTCGCAGCAGAGAAAATAAAGCTGCTGATTTAATAATATCGCACACATTAATGAGAGAGGAGAAGCTCTGCCGCTCAGCTCTGAGTTCAGAATCGTCTGCAGTAATTTTCCAGACCTTTCAAACCATCTCAAGATGACTAGATTAGTTGATGCAGGAATTATTGCTCTCTGCTCAGGGTGTGTCTAGTCCCTGCAGGGCACTTACTGATACAGCAGAAACCAGCCTGGACCTGTGGTAGAACGAAAGTTCACAATGGTAGAGAAACATTGTTAATGTGTTCATGAGTAATCATGGTGTACACTATCTCTCCTACAAGAGATCTAGGGTGAGATATTGTTTTAAGATGGCTTATACATGACAGTCACACACCCAGGTAGGAGCTCTGCTATTTCTCAGCTCACACTGCATTTTGAACATACTGTTCCAGTTTCTGCTGAAAGCTGCAGGTTACTTGTGACTGTGAGGCACTTCATACTCCCACTTTAATGGACTTCTTGCATTCTGAGGAGTCCCATTTCCCATTTAGAAGAAAAGTGCTTGGAATATGTGACACAGTAAACCTGTCAAAAAGAATGATTGATATGGTTTTTGCAAGTTCAACAGATACCACAGGGCAGGAATCAGTCTGCAGTGAGGTTTGAGCAGGGCTGGGAGAAATGGCGGAAATATGTTCTCATGATAAAAATGTTCACATCTGTCAATTTGGACAATGTGAAGTATCATGTCTCTGAAGTTTAGTAGATTTTTGCACCTTTGTGAAAGTTGAAGACATTTGTTAGAACATGAAACATTCCACAATCTGTAATTATACTAAACCATGCTTGTGCAATTCATGAACATTATGTCCCAGGAGGCAAGGCAATAGTTTGTCTGTCTGTAAGATAGCACCATTGCACAAACCATACTGGACAGATGGATGGATGTGATACGAGTCAGGGAAGAACACATTAGGTTTCGATGTTGATAGAAAAAAGAAAAAATCTGGATCCGTCCCCTGATCCAGATTTTTTCTTTTTTTCCACTTTCTCAAAGCTTCCAGAAAGGTATTTTTACTTTTTTTTACATTTCCACCACTTTCCCCAGCACTAATTCATTGATCTTGATGAAAATAATCTGGCACATTTCCGGAACTGATGAGTGTGTGAAATATGGTGCAGCTTGAATAAATTTGAAGGGGATTGTTGGGCCTTGGTGGAGGTATGTGGTCTACTGAGTGGTATTATTGTGTTCTATTGCTACTAGAGAAAATAATATTGCAATGATAACTGTTATCATTTCATTTTTGTATTTGATTTTAAAATGTTTGAAAAGCTGAATCCAGATGAATGCAGATGGAGCGTGTACCAGTTCGCAGGAGTATCTTGATTCCAACCATGAATACCTCATTCATGCTCTGCAAACAGAAACCGCAGTCACACCTTGCCTTTTACTGCCAAGCATACCATTCTCATTAATCATTCATCTTACATGACACAACAGCTCTGTCCTCTTTTGTCAAAACAAGAGGGTGCATTGTGTCTCTCTGTTGCAGAACGTTGTATTCAAACTTAATATGTACATTTTCTTATACTTGTTTGGATGTATCTGTGAAATAGTGGTTGATAATGTTAAGAGGCACATTGACAGAGATGAAACCTGCAAGTACATCACAGATTTTGTGTTTAACCTCACAAAACCGAAAAGAAAAGGGAAAATTTCTATATAAATACACAATGCACAACAACACTTGCAGTTGTGTTCATTTTTATTTGCAGATTTGCAAATGCAATTTTTCAGCAACATCTCATCAACACAACCACAGTCTCTCAGCTGCTGGCTGCACATATCACAGCTGCCTCAGTGCACCTTTCTGTGATTTTTCAAAGGATTGTATGTCATTTAGTTGCAGGAGCAGATAAAATAATGTATCTTTAGTACAATAATGATAAATATATTCAGTGAAAAGCTTCTGAAAGGTCATAAATGTATGTGACATTTAAAGGCTAAATACTTGGCAAACTAGAAGGGCAGACATTGAATACCTCTGCCAAGGCCCAACAGTCCCTTAATGAAACCACAGTTAAATTCACTGGTGGCAGCTGATCATGGACTATGATTACAACAAGACTGCTTGATATACAATATAACTACTCACATTACTAGCAATAACTCCTCCATTTCAATTGTCATTGCTGCTCTCTCTATCTCTTTCTGACATTTTCTTATGTATAAATACTCTAAACATTGACACACCTTGCCATTATGTTAAAAAGTGTTTCTTCTAATAGATGTTGTAAATACTGTTTGTTTTGGTAGTTTTTCCTCACTATTGTTGAGGGTTAAGGACAGAGGATGTCGCACCTTGAAGCCCTATGAGACAAATTGTGATTTGTGAATATGAGCTTTACAAATAAAATTTGATTGATTCATTCATTTTGATTTGCACCAAATTGCACACACTCAAAAATATCTGTCCCTGAAACATAACTTTTTTCCCCATCAACATTCATGAGGCATTGTCCAAGAAATCCACAAAAAGGTGTTAAAGAAAGTGGGAAAAAATGCCTGGATTTACCCCCTGATTCAGTTCTGTACAAAATGTTGCGGGATCTTCCTTGACCTGTACCAAGCTTCACGGAAGTCAATCATGATTTTTTTGTGTAATCTTTAATCCACAGATATTTGTGTGTGTGTTTTTTTCATCTTTTAATTTGTTGGTAGCTAGTTGAGAAGTCTTCTTTTAGCAGGCTGTAACGACGAGTCAAAATCCTCACTCCTGTACCAGTTCAGTTCACAGCAGGACACTGACTAAACCAACAGATGCCAATGTGAGAAAACCGACCAGCAGCTGTGTAAGTGGTCAATGGTTGTTAAGATGTTTCCCCCTAAACCACAACCTCAGGGTGGCGATAGAGGGAAAGCCTGAGTACCACTTGAGCTGGACAGATTCATCCCCTGGAGAGCACAAATGTTTGAGCATAATTTCATCCTACAGTTGTTGAGACAGACAGACAGACAGACAAACAGCTGCTCCCTGCACACATGTTAACTTATAAACATTATTGCATGTTTTGTTTCAAGAACATGTTTCTCACAGACCAGGCTTCAAGATTCAAGATTCAAGATTCAAGATTCAAGATTCAAGATTCAAGATTCAAGATTCAAGACTTTCTTGTCATGTGCAAACAATTACATTTAGCTCAATGTAATTTGTAATATATATATTTGTATATATATATATATATATATGTATATATATATATATATATATATATAACATAAAAAAAGAAGGGAGTTTGAGTTTTAGATTGTAGGAGTTTTTCTAACAACAACATTAATTCTGTTTCAGAAAAAGGGAGGAAAAAAAATTATAAACTGAAAAACAAGTTTCCATTTATGATCACTGCATCACTTTCTCCAGCATCTCCTTCAGTGTGAGAAAGCTACCTGGTTGCGTGTGACATCTGTATGATCACAACCGTTGCCTTGAGCCTGAGGAAAATTGGCTCAGTTGAGCATTACCTCATTTCTGGAAATGTTCTCTACCTGTGCTAAATGTTCTTGTCATAGCTTCTATTTTGTTTTGTTTTTATAATTATTCATTTGCAAAGTTGTCCAATATTATTATGAGCTCTGTTTCATTGCAATAAATATGAGAAAACCTCACCAGTCTGCAGAAATCAGGGCGAGCTGACAGTTTAATGGTTACGGATACAAACTCCCTGAGCAGAAGGCCAACTTTTGCTGTGTCTAAAAACTCACAGGTTCACAAACATCATGAAGAACTAGTCTGTTAACACACACAGTAAACTTTACATAAGCTTAATCAAACAGAACATTTTGTATTAATGTGTTAATTTGTTTAAACCTCGCCTCCAGTGCCACACCCCAGTGATATACTACCACAGCAATGTTGGAATGCATCATTGTAAAGATGTGCACAGCCTGTGTCGTACACTAACATTTACGCCAGCACTTGGTTGTGCATAGATTATCCATTAAGAAACTGAGACTACAAGTGGCTCATCTGTAAAAATCAACCTTTTTTTCTACTTTTTCGCGGACTTGTTTTTTTATACTTGAAGACAACATAAATCTAAAACGAACAAGCGTGGAGCAGTGAAATTCTTAACCAAGTGCAATTAGCTTTGCAGAGCTGTACTTTACCTCCTGTGCGTTGGTGTGTCGGTGTTAAAATACTTTCTCCCCGAGAGACACAAATATCTTCCCACATATATTACTGGGGTTTCAAACTAAGTACTTTGCACATAATTTATGGTTGTTTCGCATATGCATGGGATGAGTGTGCAACCGTCAAATGAAAAGCAGCAGTGAAAAGAAACATTTGAGCTGTGCATGAGCACAGTCTGCTGAAGTAATTTGTTGGTGAGGGGTAAAACAACTCTTTGTTACATTCAACCACAAATAAAATCAGTCAGTAATAATACATGCATTATTCGAAGAATAAAACAAGCAAAAGATTTAATCACCTGCATGTTTCTTCTATAAATCTAATTAGACTCCACAAAAGACATGACTGTGGTGACATGGAAAGAAGCACACAAGGAAGAGCTTGTTCTTGTTGGGGCATGAAGCACATACCGAAGTGCGCTGCCAAGAAAACGAAGAAAACATGCTGGCACACCTGCAGCTTTCCGGCACTCCTGTGACCAGTCTTGATTGAGGTCAGGTCTCAACATGGCCTCATGAGCATCTGTAAAAACTGCTTCTAGTTGGGAATGCTGCAGGCTACTGGGAAGCAAAAAGAGAACGTTTGTGGAAAGATGTGAAAACTAACTGAAACTGTGAATAGTACTTAAAATGATAATAATACTAATTGTAACTTGGGTAAGTTAGTTCAGAGAACAAAGACAAAGGTGTGTGAGAGGAGTTGAGCTGGCCGAGAATGAAGTTGAAAAAAATTCTGTATTGAACCCTACAGTAAAACATGCAACAGGCGTGGACGCCCTTTTCAGTTTAAACAGTGTGGTTTGGAGAAATAAAAGAAAACAGGATTAAAGCTAATCCCACTTTCTCCTGCTTAATGCACAAAATGAACTTGAAGGGTGTGTGTGATGGGATGGTCATGCTCCTCCCTTCAGCCCTGCACGGCCACAACCACATTGGGCACAGCAGCAGCCCTGTGCAGGATAAAAAGGGGGCAGAGGTAGAGCTCTACATCTAACTCCATCTCCTCTCCTGGGTAGTCAGACCTCCTGAGCAGTCTTCACAGTATCATCTGCAACAATGACCAGCAGAACCATCATATCAACCTCCAGGTCCGGGCGTTTCGGAGCTGGGAGTCTTAGTGGAGGTGGAGGTGGAGGCTCGATGCAAAGGTCATATGCCTCAAGTGTGTATGCCGGTGCAGGTGGCACTGGATCTAGAATCTCCACAAGCAGTTATGGAGGTGGTGGTATGAGGAGTAGCATTGGAGGTGGAGGATATGGTGGAGGAACTGGTGGAGGATACGGTGGAGGATTTGGAGGAGGATCTGGTGGAGGATTTGGAGGAGGATTTGGAGGAGGATTTGGAGGAGGATTTGGTGGAGGTGATAGCGCGGAGCTGAGCGTCTCCACCAACGAGAAGGCCACCATGCAGAACCTGAACGACCGTCTGGCCAACTACCTGGAAAAAGTGCGCAGCCTTGAGAAGGCCAACGCTGAGCTGGAGCTGAAGATCCGCCAGTTCTTGGAGAGCAAAACCGCCCCCAATGCTCGTGACTATTCTGCTTTTGAGGCCACCATTGCTGACCTGCAGGGAAAGGTATGTCACATGACCTCTGAACCCTGAATGTAATTCACCGTGTGAGGCAGCTCCCATACGTGTAGGTTTATACACTGGAGGGACACTGCATGTGCGTGACTTTGTCTACAGTGATTGTGAAAGACTGATCTCATGTTACATGCAATGCTACTGTGATGTGTTAGAGTCTGCAACATGAAACATTTCTTTGTTACACAGATCCAGAATGCCACCTGTGTCAATGCAGGAATCTATCTGGCTATTGACAACGCAAAACTGGCAGCAGACGACTTCAGAACCAAGTAAGCAACAAGATCAGAGACAAAAAGTGTCTAAAATCTGTGAATCAACCAGACCCTGCATTTGTTAAGAATGCATACATTGAAGTTAAGTTGCAAATGTCTGCTCTCTCGCTGCCTCACAGGTATGAGAATGAGCTTGCCATGCGTCAATCGGTGGAGGCAGATATTGCCGGTCTGAAGAGACTGTTGGATGAGCTGACACTGGCCAGATCAGACCTGGAGATGCAGATTGAAGGCCTCAGGGAGGAGCTGATCTTCCTCAAGAAGAATCACGAGGAGGTGGGTCCCAGACGCAGAGCATCTCAGTGAATGTGCTTTGCAATTCTTTGAACAAAGAAACAAGCTCTATCTACCTCTTAACAAACTGTTTATTCACCAGGAATTGGCAGCCATGCGCACCCAGATGACTGGACAGATCAACGTGGAGGTGGACGCAAAACCTCAGGCAGACCTGAGTGCTGTAATGGCTGAGATCCGTGAGCAGTATGAAGCTGCAGCTGGCAAGAACCAGAGAGAGCTGGAAGCCTGGTTCCAGACAAAGGTAAGACAGGGCCAAAACCACAGTGGATTCATTTTGATCAAGGGTATGTAGTACTATATGACACTAATGTTTTTACTTCTACCACAGTCAGAGACGCTGACCAAGGAGGTGGCAGCCAGCACAGAAGTTCTCCAAACGACCAAGACAGAAATCACTGAGCTCCGTCGCACACTGCAGGGCCTGGAGATCGAGCTGCAGTCACAAATGAGCATGGTAAATAAAAAGGAAGCAAATCTCTACACTTCCAACATTTTTCCAGTTTATACATTTTCCCCCCTTCTTTCATTCTTCTCCTCTCTTTCCTCCCGCAGAAATTGGCACTGGAAGGCACCTTGGCGGACACAGAGTGTCGTTACTCCATGCAGCTCCAAAGCCTCCAGATGCAGGTGACGAGCCTGGAAGAACAGCTGATGCAGCTGCGTGCCGACATGGAGCGCCAGAGCCAAGAGTACAAGATGCTGCTCGACATCAAGACACGGCTGGAGATGGAGATCGCAGAATACAAGAGGCTGATGGACGGAGAGGGCAGGTGAGGAAATAAGAGACAGGGGGTCAAAAAAATGCTTTGAAATTCTGTCTTTCACCTTCAACTCTGGAATTTTAACCATTACAATGGTTTTAATGGCACCACTGTATTTGTCTTTCTTTTCACAGTATGAGTGTTTCATCAAGAACCTCCACAACAAAGGTTGTAGTGCGCACCGAGGAAACGATGGACGGCAAGGTGGTGTCCTCTTCTGTCAACACCACATAATCTGTCCCACAAAGCAAGCACAACACAGAGGGTCACATCCGAAGAACACAAGCTCAACATCGAAACCAAAACCTTCCTTCATATGCACATGTGAATGCAATAAAAGGCTCTCTGTTTGCCGACTACTATCTGTCTGAATGAGTCTCCTTGATTCTAAATGATGTCATGATGGTAACAGTTGCATTGTTTGGGTTTATTTTAAATTGCACATTTGATCTTCATCCTGATAAGGGATTATTTAAGTATTTGGGTGATCTGAGATAAGATTCGATTGATGAGACAAACGTGTTTAAAATGACAGCTTGAAGCTGGAGTAGCAAAGTGTTCCAACCACATTGTGAACCGGATATAAAGCGATAAATAAACTGGGGATAAGGTTCTTATATGAATCCTGTGGCTATTTAAGAGGGAAAATGTTCAGTTCAGGGCTTTACCCCCACAGGCTGCACAGGTTTCTGCAGCACATCAGTAAAATACAGCTCTGTGTTCAAAAGCAGCATGTTTAGGGATTTCCACCCAATAAGCAAGGATTCAAAAGTTAAAGTATACCTGCAATATACCAGTTTACTGGTGCAACAATAAGTGAACATCCGCCCCTCACAACAAGGAAGTGCTGGGTCTGAATCTGCTTCCTCCGGCAGTCTACATGCAAGTTTGAGTTGGGGCATTTGAATTCAACTCACAGGGTGTTACGAATGTGGTGGACTGGCCACTTGTAAAGGGAGTTTACTTCCACCTCATGCATGCTGGGATCTGTCCCAGTCCCTCATTACATCGGTTAAAGCTTCATTAATCAATGTTTTTGATGACTAGAGCGTGTGTTTCCACCTCAGTGATTAAACCAAAAAACTTTCATCCCTTTTTTATTCCCCATGATGGAACTTCATGTGTGACTTCAAATACTTCCCCCTGAACCTGTTCCATAAACTGTACATCCAGTTGACACATGTCAACACCTTTTAGTTTAAAAACTCATCATTCAAAAATATAATAATAGAGGCACCCAGTGGTCCAGAGGAGGAAGGTGCAGGGTATGTTTTGGTTGCAGTACTTCTGTTGGCCACTAAGATATATTGACAAGAATACTGACAGGCAGTGCCTTAGTCTAATTACTCTCCCCTACTACTGCAGCTCCATGGGACAGCCGGTTTTCACTCAGCAGAATGTTATGGCTGACACATTGGCAAACAATGTCTTTGCATTCTGCAGAAAATGTGCAACATTATAATCTCTCTTGAACCACATATCTTCCAAAAACATTCAACCACAAATAAAATCAGTCAGTAATAATACATGCATTATTCGAAGAATAAAACAAACAAAAGATTTAATCACCTGCATGTTTCTTTTATAAACCTAATTAGACTCCACAAAAGACATGACTGTGGTGACATGGAAAGAAGCACACAAGGAAGAGCTTGTTCTTGTTGGGACATGGTGCACATACCGAAGTGCGCTGCCAAGAAAACGAAGAAAACATGCTGCAACACCTGCAGCTTTCTGGCACTCCTGTGACCAGTCTTGATTGAGGTCAGGTCTCAACATGGCCTCATGAGCATCTGTAAAAACTGCTTCTAGTTGGGAATGCTGCAGGCTACTGGGAAGCAAAAAGAGAAAGTTTGTGGAAAGATGTGAAAACTAACTGAAACTGTGAATAGTACTTAAAATGATAATAATACTAATTGTAACTTGGGTAAGTTAGTTCAGAGAACAAAGACAAAGGTGTGTGAGAGGAGTTGAGCTGGCCAAGAATGAAGTTGAAAAAAATTCTGTATTGAACCCTACAGTGTTTGTAATGATTGTTGTCTTGGTATCGTAACAGGTTTGGCCAGTATGGCAGTCTTGCTCAAGATTTATGGCACACACTCAGCAGACACATGATCTGTAAGAGCTCTGTCACAATTTTCAAACTTGCTGGATTTGACTGAATAACTTACCTGAGGTAAAACATGCAACAGACGTGGCCCTTTTCAGTTTAAACAGTGTGGTTTGGAGAAATAAAAGAAAACCAGATTAAAGCTAATCCCACTTTCTCCTGCTTAATGCACAAAATGAATTTGAAGGGTATGTGTGATGGGATGGGCTGAGCAACCTTTATTAGGTCATGCTCCTCCCTTCAGCCCTGCACGGCCCCACCCACATTGAGCGCAGCAGCAGCCCTGTGCAGGATAAAAAGGGGGCAGAGGTAGAGCTTTGCATCTAACTCCATCTCCTGTCCTGGGTAGTCAGACCTCCTGAGCAGTCTTCACAGTATCATCTGCAACAATGACCAGCAGAACCAGCATATCAACCTCCAGGTCCGGGCTTTTCGGAACTGGGAGTCTTAGTGGAGGTGGAGGTGGAGGCTCGATGCAAAGGTCATATGCCTCAAGTGTGTATGCCGGTGCAGGTGGCACTGGATCTAGAATCTCCACAAGCAGTTATGGAGGTGGTGGTATGAGGAGTAGCATTGGAGGTGGAGGATATGGTGGAGGATTTGGAGGAGGATCTGGTGGAGGATTTGGAGGAGGATATGGTGGAGGATTTGGAGGAGGATTTGGTGGAGGTGATAGCGCAGAGCTGAGCGTCTCCACCAATGAGAAGGCCACCATGCAGAACCTGAACGACCGTCTGGCCAGCTACCTGGAAAAAGTGCGCAGCCTTGAGAAGGCCAACGCTGAGCTGGAGCTGAAGATCCGCCAGTTCTTGGATAGCAAAACCGCCCCCAATGCTCGTGACTATTCTGCTTTTGAGGTCACCATTGCTGACCTGCAGGGAAAGGTATGTCACATGACCTCTGAACCCTGAATGTAATTCACTGTGTGAGGCAGCTCCCATACGTGTAGGTTTATACACTGGAGGGACACTGCATGTGCGTGACTTTGTCTACAGTGATTGTGAAAGACTGATCTCATGTTACATGCAATGCTACTGTGATGTGTTGGAGTCTGCAACATGAAACATTTCTTTGTTACACAGATCCAGAATGCCACCTGTGTCAATGCAGGAATCTATCTGGCTATTGACAACGCAAAACTGGCAGCAGACGACTTCAGAACCAAGTAAGCAACAAGATCAGAGACAAAAAGTGTCTAAAATCTGTGAATCAACCAGACCCTGCATTTGTTAAGAATGCATACATTGAAGTTAAGTTGCAAATGTCTGCTCTCTCGCTGCCTCACAGGTATGAGAATGAGCTTGCCATGCGTCAATCGGTGGAGGCAGATATTGCCGGTCTGAAGAGACTGTTGGATGAGCTGACACTGGCCAGATCAGACCTGGAGATGCAGATTGAAGGCCTCAGGGAGGAGCTGATCTTCCTCAAGAAGAATCACGAGGAGGTGGGTCCCAGACGCAGAGCATCTCAGTGAATGTGCTTTGCAATTCTTTGAACAAAGAAACAAGATCTATCTACCTCTTAACAAACTGTTTATTCACCAGGAATTGGCAGCCATGCGCACCCAGATGACTGGACAGATCAACGTGGAGGTGGACGCAAAACCTCAGGCAGACCTGAGTGCTGTAATGGCTGAGATCCGTGAGCAGTATGAAGCTGCAGCTGGCAAGAACCAGAGAGAGCTGGAAGCCTGGTTCCAGACAAAGGTAAGACAGGGCCAAAACCACAGTGGATTCATTTTGATCAAGGGTATGTAGTACTATATGACACTAATGTTTTTACTTCTACCACAGTCAGAGACGCTGACCAAGGAGGTGGCAGCCAGCACAGAAGTTCTCCAAACGACCAAGACAGAAATCACTGAGCTCCGTCGCACACTGCAGGGCCTGGAGATCGAGCTGCAGTCACAAATGAGCATGGTAAATAAAAAGGAAGCAAATCTCTACACTTCCAAAATTTTTCCAGTTTATACATTTTCCCCCCTTCTTTCATTCTTCTCCTCTCTTTCCTCCTGCAGAAATCGGCACTGGAAGGCACCTTGGCGGACACAGAGTGTCGTTACTCCATGCAGCTCCAAAGCCTCCAGATGCAGGTGACGAGCCTGGAAGAACAGCTGATGCAGCTGCGTGCCGACATGGAGCGCCAGAGCCAAGAGTACAAGATGCTGCTCGACATCAAGACACGGCTGGAGATGGAGATCGCAGAATACAAGAGGCTGATGGACGGAGAGGGCAGGTGAGGAAATAAGAGACAGGGGGTCAAAATAATGCTTTGAAATTCTGTCTTTCACCTTCAACTCTGGGATTTTAACCATTACAATGGTTTTAATGGCACCACTGTATTTGTCTTTCTTTTCACAGTATGAGTGTTTCATCAAGAACCTCCACAACAAAGGTTGTAGTGGTCACAGAGGAAACGATGGACGGCAAGGTGGTGTCCTCCTCTGTCACCACCACATAATCTGTCCCACAAAGCAAGCACAACACAGAGGGTCACATCCGAAGAACACAAGCTCAACATCAAAACCAAAACCTTCCTTCATATGCACATGTGAATGCAATAAAAGGCTCTCTGTTTGCCGACTACTATCTGTCTGAATGAGTCTCCTTGATTCTAAATGATGTCATGATGGTAACAGTTGCATTGTTTGGGTTTATTTTAAATTGCACATTTGATCTTCATCCTGATAAGGGATTATTTAAGTATTTGGGTGATCTGAGATAAGATTCGATTGATGAGACAAACGTGTTTAAAATGACAGCTTGAAGCTGGAGTAGCAAAGTGTTCCAACCACATTGTGAACCGGATATAAAGCGATAAATAAACTGGGGATAAGGTTCTTATATGAATCCTGTGGCTATTTAAGAGGGAAAATGTTCAGTTCAGGGCTTTACCCCCACAGGCTGCACAGGTTTCTGCAGCACATCAGTAAAATACAGCTCTGTGTTCAAAAGCAGCATGTTTAGGGATTTCCACCCAATAAGCAAGGATTCAAAAGTTAAAGTATACCTGCAATATACCAGTTTACTTGTGCAACAATAAGTGAACATCCGCCCCTCACAACAAGGAAGTGCTGGGTCTGAATCTGCTTCCTCCGGCAGTCTACATGCAAGTTTGAGTTGGGTTATTTGAATTCAACTCACAGGGTGTTACGAATGTGGTGGACTGGCCACTTGTAAAGGGAGTTTACTTCCACCTCATGCATGCTGGGATCTGTCCCAGTCCCTCATTACATCGGTTAAAGCTTCATTAATCAATGTTTTTGATGACTAGAGCGTGTGTTTCCACCTCAGTGATTAAACCAAAAAACTTTCATCCCTTTTTTATTCCCCATGATGGAACTTCATGTGTGACTTCAAATACTTCCCCCTGAACCTGTTCCATAAACTGTACATCCAGTTGACACATGTCAACACCTTTTAGTTTAAAAACTCATCATTCAAAAATATAATAATAGAGGCACCCAGTGGTCCAGAGGAGGAAGGTGCAGGGTATGTTTTGGTTGCAGTACTTCTGTTGGCCACTAAGATATATTGACAAGAATACTGACAGGCAGTGCCTTAGTCTAATTACACTCCCCTACTACTGCAGCTCCATGGGACAGCCGGTTTTCACTCAGCAGAATGTTATGGCTGACACATTGGCAAACAATGTCTTTGCATTCTGCAGAAAATGTGCAACATTATAATCTCTCTTGAACCACATATCTTCCAAAAACATTCAACCACAAATAAAATCAGTCAGTAATAATACATGCATTATTCGAAGAATAAAACAAACAAAAGATTTAATCACCTGCATGTTTCTTTTATAAACCTAATTAGACTCCACAAAAGACATGACTGTGGTGACATGGAAAGAAGCACACAAGGAAGAGCTTGTTCTTGTTGGGACATGGTGCACATACCGAAGTGCGCTGCCAAGAAAACGAAGAAAACATGCTGCAACACCTGCAGCTTTCTGGCACTCCTGTGACCAGTCTTGATTGAGGTCAGGTCTCAACATGGCCTCATGAGCATCTGTAAAAACTGCTTCTAGTTGGGAATGCTGCAGGCTACTGGGAAGCAAAAAGAGAAAGTTTGTGGAAAGATGTGAAAACTAACTGAAACTGTGAATAGTACTTAAAATGATAATAATACTAATTGTAACTTGGGTAAGTTAGTTCAGAGAACAAAGACAAAGGTGTGTGAGAGGAGTTGAGCTGGCCAAGAATGAAGTTGAAAAAAATTCTGTATTGAACCCTACAGTGTTTGTAATGATTGTTGTCTTGGTATCGTAACAGGTTTGGCCAGTATGGCAGTCTTGCTCAAGATTTATGGCACACACTCAGCAGACACATGATCTGTAAGAGCTCTGTCACAATTTTCAAACTTGCTGGATTTGACTGAATAACTTACCTGAGGTAAAACATGCAACAGACGTGGCCCTTTTCAGTTTAAACAGTGTGGTTTGGAGAAATAAAAGAAAACCGGATTAAAGCTAATCCCACTTTCTCCTGCTTAATGCACAAAATGAACTTGAAGGGTATGTGTGATGGGATGGGCTGAGCAACCTTTATTAGGTCATGCTCCTCCCTTCAGCCCTGCACGGCCCCACCCACATTGAGCGCAGCAGCAGCCCTGTGCAGGATAAAAAGGGGGCAGAGGTAGAGCTCTGCATCTAACTCCATCTCCTGTCCTGGGTAGTCAGACCTCCTGAGCAGTCTTCACAGTATCATCTGCAACAATGACCAGCAGAACCAGCATATCAACCTCCAGGTCCGGGCGTTTCGGAACTGGGAGTCTTAGTGGAGGTGGAGGTGGAGGCTCGATGCAAAGGTCATATGCCTCAAGTGTGTATGCCGGTGCAGGTGGCACTGGATCTAGAATCTCCACAAGCAGTTATGGAGGTGGTGGTATGAGGAGTAGCATTGGAGGTGGAGGATATGGTGGAGGATTTGGAGGAGGATCTGGTGGAGGATTTGGAGGAGGATTTGGAGGAGGGTTTGGAGGAGGATTTGGTGGAGGTGATAGCGCAGAGCTGAGCGTCTCCACCAATGAGAAGGCCACCATGCAGAACCTGAACGACCGTCTGGCCAGCTACCTGGAAAAAGTGCGCAGCCTTGAGAAGGCCAACGCTGAGCTGGAGCTGAAGATCCGCCAGTTCTTGGATAGCAAAACCGCCCCCAATGCTCGTGACTATTCTGCTTTTGAGGTCACCATTGCTGACCTGCAGGGAAAGGTATGTCACATGACCTCTGAACCCTGAATGTAATTCACCATGTGAGGCAGCTCCCATACGTGTAGGTTTATACACTGGAGGGACACTGCATGTGCGTGACTTTGTCTACAGTGATTGTGAAAGACTGATCTCATGTTACATGCAATGCTGCTGTGATGTGTTAGAGTCTGCAACATGAAACATTTCTTTGTTACACAGATCCAGAATGCCACCTGTGTCAATGCAGGAATCTATCTGGCTATTGACAACGCAAAACTGGCAGCAGACGACTTCAGAACCAAGTAAGCAACAAGATCAGAGACAAAAAGTGTCTAAAATCTGTGAATCAACCAGACCCTGCATTTGTTAAGAATGCATACATTAAAGTTAAGTTGCAAATGTCTGCTCTCTCGCTGCCTCACAGGTATGAGAATGAGCTTGCCATGCGTCAATCGGTGGAGGCAGATATTGCCGGTCTGAAGAGACTGTTGGATGAGCTGACACTGGCCAGATCAGACCTGGAGATGCAGATTGAAGGCCTCAGGGAGGAGCTGATCTTCCTCAAGAAGAATCACGAGGAGGTGGGTCCCAGACGCAGAGCATCTCAGTGAATGTGCTTTGCAATTCTTTGAACAAAGAAACAAGCTCTATCTACCTCTTAACAAACTGTTTATTCACCAGGAATTGGCAGCCATGCGCACCCAGATGACTGGACAGATCAACGTGGAGGTGGACGCAAAACCTCAGGCAGACCTGAGTGCTGTAATGGCTGAGATCCGTGAGCAGTATGAAGCTGCAGCTGGCAAGAACCAGAGAGAGCTGGAAGCCTGGTTCCAGACAAAGGTAAGACAGGGCCAAAACCACAGTGGATTCATTTTGATCAAGGGTATGTAGTACTATATGACACTAATGTTTTTACTTCTACCACAGTCAGAGACGCTGACCAAGGAGGTGGCAGCCAGCACAGAAGTTCTCCAAACGACCAAGACAGAAATCACTGAGCTCCGTCGCACACTGCAGGGCCTGGAGATCGAGCTGCAGTCACAAATGAGCATGGTAAATAAAAAGGAAGCAAATCTCTACACTTCCAAAATTTTTCCAGTTTATACATTTTCCCCCCTTCTTTCATTCTTCTCCTCTCTTTCCTCCTGCAGAAATCGGCACTGGAAGGCACCTTGGCGGACACAGAGTGTCGTTACTCCATGCAGCTCCAAAGCCTCCAGATGCAGGTGACGAGCCTGGAAGAACAGCTGATGCAGCTGCGTGCCGACATGGAGCGCCAGAGCCAAGAGTACAAGATGCTGCTCGACATCAAGACACGGCTGGAGATGGAGATCGCAGAATACAAGAGGCTGATGGACGGAGAGGGCAGGTGAGGAAATAAGAGACAGGGGGTCAAAATAATGCTTTGAAATTCTGTCTTTCACCTTCAACTCTGGGATTTTAACCATTACAATGGTTTTAATGGCACCACTGTATTTGTCTTTCTTTTCACAGTATGAGTGTTTCATCAAGAACCTCCACAACAAAGGTTGTAGTGGTCACAGAGGAAACGATGGACGGCAAGGTGGTGTCCTCCTCTGTCACCACCACATAATCTGTCCCACAAAGCAAGCACAACACAGAGGGTCACATCCGAAGAACACAAGCTCAACATCAAAACCAAAACCTTCCTTCATATGCACATGTGAATGCAATAAAAGGCTCTCTGTTTGCCGACTACTATCTGTCTGAATGAGTCTCCTTGATTCTAAATGATGTCATGATGGTAACAGTTGCATTGTTTGGGTTTATTTTAAATTGCACATTTGATCTTCATCCTGATAAGGGATTATTTAAGTATTTGGGTGATCTGAGATAAGATTCGATTGATGAGACAAACGTGTTTAAAATGACAGCTTGAAGCTGGAGTAGCAAAGTGTTCCAACCACATTGTGAACCGGATATAAAGCGATAAATAAACTGGGGATAAGGTTCTTATATGAATCCTGTGGCTATTTAAGAGGGAAAATGTTCAGTTCAGGGCTTTACCCCCACAGGCTGCACAGGTTTCTGCAGCACATCAGTAAAATACAGCTCTGTGTTCAAAAGCAGCATGTTTAGGGATTTCCACCCAATAAGCAAGGATTCAAAAGTTAAAGTATACCTGCAATATACCAGTTTACTGGTGCAACAATAAGTGAACATCCGCCCCTCACAACAAGGAAGTGCTGGGTCTGAATCTGCTTCCTCCGGCAGTCTACATGCGAGTTTGAGTTGGGGCATTTGAATTCAACTCACAGGGTGTTACGAATGTGGTGGACTGGCCACTTGTAAAGGGAGTTTACTTCCACCTCATGCATGCTGGGATCTGTCCCAGTCCCTCATTACATCGGTTAAAGCTTCATTAATCAATGTTTTTGATGACTAGAGCGTGTGTTTCCACCTCAGTGATTAAACCAAAAAACTTTCATCCCTTTTTTATTCCCCATGATGGAACTTCATGTGTGACTTCAAATACTTCCCCCTGAACCTGTTCCATAAACTGTACATCCAGTTGACACATGTCAACACCTTTTAATTTAAAAACTCATCATACAAAAATGTGCAGGGTATGTTTTGGTTGCAGTACTTCTGTTGGCCACTAAGATATATTGACAAGAATACTGACAGGCAGTGCCTTAGTCTAATTACACTCCCCTACTACTGCAGCTCCATGGGACAGCCGGTTTTCACTCAGCATAATGTTATGGCTGACACATTGGCAAACAATGTCTTTGCATATAAAGACAAGTCTCCACTTCCTCCTTGATACGGGTGCCGCCATCTTGTGCCTGTGATTTATATAGTTGTTTAGTTATTTGGAGCCAGACACTTCACAGTAGTGGAGCTGCAGCATCAAAGTCCTGCCGATCCATGCTCTCAACCAATCCCAGTGAGTCAGTCTCAACTGTCAATCATGACATCACACCGTTTTTTAAGCATCAAACACTAAAAAACAAACTTATCAGAAACATGAACAATTGTACATACATCAGCAACCTAAAATGACAGAAACCGTCTTCAGGAAAAATGTATTTGACATGCACTAAATTTGGTCTATGTCCGATCTGCTAACATGGAGGAGGTGTAGTTTATAACCTATACTGCAGCCAGCCACCAGGGGGCAATCAACATAATTTGGCTTCACTTTGAGGAGCAGTCACGCCGTCTATCTTTACCGTCTATGATTTAAACTAACTCTTGAGAAAAGCATCTGGGTCATATGTGCTAAACGTTTTAATATTCTCCACCAGCTCGATGAAACTTGTAATCCTGTGCCTACAAGTAACAAGTTTGTCAGAGCTGCAGAATTTGGAATCATCTTTAGGTGTGTGAATGTGAATGGCCCACTATTGACATTACACTTATTATTTGCATTGTCAATTGAAAATAATTAATTTAACTTAACAACACCTGAAACTCTTGTTTTTGCTGACCTCTAGTGGTCTCTCATTGACGTACAGGTAAACTCCAAGATACAGTGACACCACTGTTAGATGTAACATGTGTGTAACCGTTTTTACACTTTATACATAATTCAAACAAAAAAGACTCATACTTCATCAGTGAGGGACAAAAATGATCTGCTCATTATAGAATTCAACGACACCAGAAACTTCAATTCAACTGCAGTATCTTTATTGATTTTTGTGATTGCTTCCAATTTTTCACTCAATCTCATCCACTTCTACATCAACAGTCTTGCTAGTGCCGACCACCCTTCCATCCACAACTGTCTCCACCACCGTGATGACCTTTGTGACCACTGAAAAAAAGAAATGAAACAACAATCATGAGCAAACTTTAGACATTTTAGACACATCGGGTTCAATTTGACGATAAAATAAGGATAGTAGGTTTTTGAAAAATGCTTACCTTGTCTGGTGCTGGTAATGATGGAAAAAAAGGAGAAAACATTAGTCTGGAACATATCTACATCACCATTGTCTTCAACTTGAGTGCATATTTTTCCTCTAACACCCTCTCATTTGTCTCATTTTCAAACGTTTCTCTATCCCCTGTTTCTCTCTCTTCGTCAGGTCTCACCTCTCATCCTCCCCATCCAGCAGCCTCCTGTACTCTGCGATCTCCAGCTCCAGCCGGGTCTTGAGGTCCAGCAGCATGTCGTAATCTTGCTTGTTGCTGGTGATGTTTGCGTGGATCTGGGACAGCTGATTCTCCAGGCTTGTGACCATGGCCTGGAGGCTGGCAAGCTGTGCTGCGTAGCGAGCCTGAGTCTCTGCCAGGGTGTTCTCCAGAGAGGATTTCTGTTGGGGTCCGAGGAAACAGGTGATTATACATTCAGGAATATTACATGACAGTGTGCATCTAAAAATCTGCTTAAAGAACTGTTGAGTGTTTAGCTAACGCCAACTCCTCATGTCTCCTTATTTGCTTTCTTGCAGTGCTGAATACAAAGCTAAAACCTGCTGCAAATTAGCTTAGCTTAGCTTAATTACTGGATTCAGCTAGCCTGGCTTGGACGAAAAAGTTAAAAGAGTCTGGTACCAGCAAAAGTATTGTGGCGTTATTGGGGGTTACACTGACTTGTATTCAGCCATGCTCACTTGCTGGAGTCTTGTGAACCGATGGCAGTCTTTATGCTAAGCTAAGCTAGCTGGCTAACTGGCAGAGACTTCATATCTAAAGCACAGACATGAATGAGGTATCAATTTTCTCATTTAGTTCTTGGCAACAAAGCAAAACAGTATATTTCACAAAATGTCAAACTATATCTTTGAACCTACTGATTCTATAACCATACATTAAAAACTACTGTGTCGTTTTGAAAATATAGTATCAGTGTCAACCCCAGTAAATAATCAATCTTTACATGTTTACAATGTTGATATACCATGCTCGAACTGGATTGGAGTTCGATCTGAAGCCTCTGGAGGGTGCTCTTCAGGTCCCTGATCTCTGTGCGGGACATCGTCAGGAACTCTGTGTTTGTGATCACGTCCTGCTCCACCACTGTAAGCTGGACACAACATGGCACGTGTTAATGAAGAATATTAAGTGACTTGAGCCATAAATGAATTTAGTGGCGACCGTTGTGACGTCTTACCTTGTTCTGGTACCAGGACTCAAGCTCCTTGCGGTTCTTGCTGATTGCGCCCTCGTAGTGTTCTCTGATTTCGGCCATAACCTTGTTCAGGTCTGGAGAGGGAGAAGCGTCTACGGACACGTTGACAGTGCCTCCGATTTGACCCCTCATCAGAAGCATCTCCTGTACAGGTCAGAGGGGAAACAACTTGATTAGGCACTGGAAGAACTTAATAAACCTTTTATTGTTACAACAGTAGTCGATGCAATGTATGGGTGCATTTACTTTGGCTTTCATCTCTTTTCACTTTGTGTGTGTGTGTGTGTGTGTGTGTGTGTGTGTGTGTGTGTGTGTGTGTGCGTGCGTGTTTTATGTGTTTCTGTTCTGTGTGTTGGAAAAACAGAAGCAATGAGCTAATGGGTGGAGAGAAGAATACAAGGAAGTGTGCAGAGAGAAGCGGGGGCAGCTTTCGGAAAAGACTAAAGGCGGCAGACGTGTTTATTTAAGCCTAACCTACCATGGTGTTTCCTCAGTCTTATCTGTGTTAACAGAGGTAAGGCAGAGGCCATGTGAGTGAATTGTGACCAGGATTACAGTGAATAGCTGGTGTTTATCTCTCTGCAGCTGAAAAGTTAGATGGTGTTTGCCATTTAATAATCACCAGTGTAGTAACATACTTTCAAGTCATGTGCTTACACAGGGTGGGTGTTGGCCTATGGGATACATCACGTGATGACAAATGTAAACTCTGTGTAAAGCCACGTTTGAAAAACCTGAACAGTTTGAAATCACCATCACCACTACTGGCTGTCCCTCATCTCACCTCTTCGTGGTTCCTCTTGAGCATGATGAGCTCGTCCTTCAGCGACTCGTACTGACTCTCCAGATCCATCCTGGCCATGTTCATGTCATCCAGCACCCGCTTCAGTCCAGAAATGTCAGCCTCCACAGCCATCCTCATGGCCAGCTCGTTCTCATACCTGAGGAGGGGGACACACAAGGAGGATGGACAGACAGGTCAGAGAGGTTTAGTGGCTCGTAAAAATTAGAATTCATCAGTTAGACATTAGTTACCACTTGGATGCGCAATGTCAAGTTTCACTTATGTGTCAGTGGAGAGAGGGGCATTGGGTATGGACAGAAATTGAGGACACTCACTTCATTTTGAAATCATCAGCAGCCAGTTTTGCATTGTCGATGTCCAGGATCGTCTTGGCATTGAGCCTGGAGGCGACACGAATCTGAGGAAGAAGATAAAAACAATTACACAGTTGAACGATTTACCTGATAAATATAGCAGAAACAGCATCACCTCATAGGCAATACATATGCTCACTGTGTTAAATCGAGGTTTTATAAACAGTTGGATCTAAAACCAACCTGTGGACTCTGTTCACCAGTGTACACCAGTGTACACCAGTGCTGGGTTGTTGTGTAATTCTCACTGTGACACTGTTGTCAGGATGTGATGGAATGAGTCTGGTATGACAGTCACAGAAATGATATCTAAAGATGGGAAGAGAGAAAAGACAACACCCACGTCCCCGTTCTCTTACCTTGTCCTTCAAATCTTCGATGATGACAAAGAATCTGGTGTGGTCATGGGAGACGATGGTTCTGCTCTGGTACCAGTCTCTGATCTGCTTGTCCAGGTGATTGTTCTCCTTCTCCAGGGTGCGTACCTTCTCCAGGTAGGAGGAAAGGCGGTCGTTTAGGTTCTGCATGGTGGCCTTCTCGTTGGCACTAACGTGGAGGTCCAGGCCGTCTGAGAGGTTGAAACCTCTGGCGGGAGACCCGTAGTTCATGCTGGATGAGGAGATGCGGGTGCCATGTCCACCGGCTCCACCGTAGACGCTCATGGTCTTCTGGCCGTAGGATGTCGATCTTAGAGCCATGTTGGAGGGTTTGGATCTGGAGTTGATCTGCAGTTGAAAGCATCACCTTGGTCTCCTCGTTTAAATAGCCGCCACACACAGAAGAGTGGGAAGGGCCACGATGGATAGTTGAAAGGCAAGAATGCGGTTCACAGGTTTCCCCCTACTCCTCTTTACAATGTCTCCATCAACACGGGTGTGGTGACGGCTGGGCAGGGGTTCATCCGCCTGTTTTCAGGTTGGACTCGTGATTCCACATTTTATGGTTTCTCAATAAAGAGCATTCTTTTAATACTATACAATCAACCTTTCCTAGAGTCTATAACCTGAAGCAGTTGGTAATTGGAGCCTGCCTGGTTCTGCTGTTTTGAAGCAGGTTTAGAGACACAATCACACACTGAATGGTTTAAAACGATTCCTTCCTTCAGAAGAACCTGTTTAGCTCTTTTGCATAACATTCATTAATTTGCTCACAGCAGTGAGAAAAATGGCACATACCAGTGACAATTTCACTTCGGTGAAACTCAGGGCTAAAGGTTGAAGGCAAGGCATCTCTAAATTAGCCTGGGTTATTTTAGTCATGTCAAACAGAGAAAAAAGTTTGAAACAAATTTCAAGTAACAGAATATCTCATTATCGTCCAAGTCACGCATGGAACAAACCTAGTAATTCTATTCTCAGGCACGTTAACTGATCTATTTCACAATCAAAACCTGTCAATTATGTTTTAGTTCACATGACCCTCATCTCATCTCAACACAAACTGCAGGTTTTATAAGAAATATGATATTGTACAATAATATCTACAACTCATGCATACTGCGTATAGTCTTGTAGTAAGTACCTAGTAGTGTTTGCGTAATCTTGCTTACAAACAACACATAACTTCCGTCCCAAGAAATTAAGGTAATTATATGCTCTTGCAGCCAAGCCCATGATTGTTTTGTTTACTTTTATTTAATACTGCAAAAACACATAACTGCCTGCTGTAACTGTTTCGAACGTGGGCTGGTGTTTACGAGCAGCGGGTTGATTAGGTTGTTTTTCGACATGTTTTCTCTTGCAGTACATTCTATCTGTTATTTCCTTTTCTCAAAAGCACAAAACAAACAACAAACTGTAACCTGACTCCAGGGCTGCAACATTTGTTAAAGGTAACTGGAAATGTGGTTTTCTTCACATTATTTCTCCTCTAGAAACTGGTGGAACAATCCGATAAATTCCTGCTAATCTAAACTTGTTCCAGTGGTGAAACAGAAGTGTAGCATGAAGACATATTGCTAAATGATTAAATAATCTCTACCAACTTTGAATATTCAGATGTTTCCAGCTAGTTTGGTTGGGTTATATTTATTGTACAGCTTCCTCATGGCAGCAGAAAATGATAACCCTGTTTTTTTTTCTTTCAGTGATCTGTTTGAACAACAAGAGCAGGGCTGCCTTCTTCTCATCATATCACACACACTTCAGTCAGCAGTCACACTGATAAGCAGGGTGAGGTCTGATGACTGATGGCTTGATTGCACCTGAAGAATGTCAGTCTGTTGGTTTGTCTTTAAACATGGCACGATGTGGAACAATCATACTTGTGACACATGACACAATCCGATTCCTGCGACAAACAACAAGATTTATGTGGGAGGACCTCTGCTTGAGGTCCATGAGTGGCAGTCGGAGATTCCTTAAATATTAAACTGTTGGTTAAAAACAACTTGAATTGGGTGACAAGAAGGTGCTTTAGGCATCAGCACCAGGCACCAGCTGACATTTAACTTGTCACATAAGGTAAAAAACTAAAAGGGCAGACACACGTTAGGGATCCGTAAGTGTCCCATTGAGAGAGATGACAGTTTGTTCAACAGCAGGGATTAATGTGATTAGTTGAACATGTGGTTCCTGTTATGACATAAACTGTGTGCTGTGAATAAGTCGTACTGTTATTATCTTCTAATACTGAGACCTAAATACACTGTAACTCAGCTCCAAAGAAAATCTAGAAAATGGGCTACATATTACTTAAGTAACTAGAATGCCACACAGTAGGTTGCATACCTCTGCCAAGGCTCAACAGTCCTCATGAAACCATATTTAATTTCACTAGATCTACATTTCAAATTTCACACAATCCTAAATATCTGTCTGTGTTTTTTCATCAAGATCCATTAATCATTTTCTAAGAAATCAATAAAAACATATAAAAACACTCTATCTCACAATGTTTAACATTATAAGTGAAAAAAGAAAATCCTGAATCCGCCCCCTGATCCGGATTTGCATGAAAATTGAATGGGTTCTTCCCTGACCTGTTTTGTGCTAATCTGTCCAGTAGTTTTTGCATTATCTTGCTAACCAACAAACAAACCATAACCTAAGCTAATTTATCTGTCAAAAGAACAGGACATTTTATTTTCCATTATTTTTAAAAGAGGTAAAAATAAGCCTGAACCAAGTGAAATGCTCACACATAAAATCTTCGTGCCTGGTAAGGGCTCATTTAGACATTAGCTGTGTGGACAGAAACAGACAGAGCCTTCGATCTGAATTCCGTGTTCATTTCATCCAAATTTGTGCACGTCTACGAACAAACGAAACGGAGCAGTGCCACCAGAAATCGTTGGGCGGCAGTGTAGCCAATAGTTCAAGTGATACGACACCAGGAAGCGAGGAAGATATTTCAACTATAACCAAACTTTTCGAGGAGAGACTTTGCAAGTGGGGGAAACTACAGACATCTGATGTTAATCTGATGAATTCACCTTTGCTTTAATTTTGAAGTTTCTAAATGTAAACTCTTTATGAAGATAAAGCTTTCCCAAGGCTGAATCTGGTTTTATGATAACATTGGTTGAATTTCAAGCCTCGAAGCCTTGTGGACCCAGCAGTAAGGCAGTGACCTGATCAGCATGATCAGCTTGTAAAACTCCTTTATTGATTATTACCTTAATTCTTTCAACCCGTTTCTCCATCTCAGAGTAGAAAAGCTCTTTTGTTCTCTCAAGCGCTCGAGACAAGAATGCTGCTCTGCCTGCTTCCTCAACGCCACGCATACCGACACCCTTGGTGTTACTGCAAAATCTTTCTCCAAGACAAGACGCTGCTGTGTTTGCATGTGGTGAGGCATGTAAAGTGTAGTAACACACCTTTATGTAACCATGCTTGAATAGTTAAACTTTTTAAGCAGTAATGTGGATAGTTTGGGAAAATGACTGTATTTTGTGTGTTTTATTGGTCACAGAGGTTAGTTGACCTTTAAGTTTGGCAACGGGGTGAATTGAATGTGATTAAATCACAGAAACTCAAATGTGCAATAAAAGTTTTTGAGCACAAGAGCCTGAGGGTGTTTTACTCAGTGTGAAGAGACATTTGTACGTATGAAAGTTTTTACAACTACATTGCTTTCAATGTTTTTTTTGTTTGGTTTTACACTGAGCTGCATGTTTGTGCATCACAATCATTCATACAGTGCATGTATGTACAACACTTTTTCATACATCACACTGCTGGCGAAGCCGTCAGGGAAATTAGGGTTGAGTATCTTGCCCAAGGACACTTCAGCTTGCACAATGGAGGAGACTGGCATCAAACCACCAACCCTCTGGATAGTGGACGGCCCGCTCTACCTCCTGAGTGCACAGCCGCCCTTAATCTAAATATAAATATCAAAATCAGCTTTTATACTTTGATCTAAATGAATGAAAATTACATTTTTAAAATTAACTGATTAAAAGTTAATTAGCTCAATTTTTGTGTATTACAAAAGACTTTATACGACACTGATGAACCATAAAAAGACATTGAATTGTTAGCACTGTACGGGTAGCATGGGCTGTCCAGTCTTACCATGTAGTATGAGTTTTTGTACTTGGTGAAAATATTTTGATGCACTATATTTCCATAGAAACTTTTGGAAAACTGAAGGCAAATAATGGGAAACAATTAGAAGATCACACAACATTAGATCACACCCCTCTGGGAGATTTTTCCAAACAGTGGGAGTTATGAATTTAAGTTATGATGGATAAATATCTGCAGGAAACAGACATTCCTCCAGAGCAGTGAAGGTAGTCCGAGGAAGCACCACTCTAGCCCATCCCACCCCCTACAAGAGTCTTCTTTTATTAGCATTTTAAAATCATGTAGTCTGACCAAGATGTAATTTTCGATTACTCATGTTAATAAAGCAATCTTTGTCAGTGGGTTTGGAGGTGTATTAGGCAAGCTAAGCTGTGTAAAAAATAAAGAAAAGGTCACAGCACGGACCAATCCAGACCAAGCACAGACTCACTCCCTTCAAACCTCAACGCCCACTTTCCCTCAATGTGCAGGACAGAACAGAGGAAAGAGAGAGAGAGAGAGAGAGAGACAGAGAGAGACAGAGAGAGAGAGAGAGAGACAGAGAGAGAGAGACAGAGAGAAAGAGAGAGAGAGAGATCAAAGTGGACACGCATCATCTATTACCAAGAACAAGAATTGCTTTGTCTCTTTCTTTCTGCTCAGTGAATGCAGATAACTTCAGTCATTCACAGACACATTCAATTCCCAAGTCACATTCATTGCTGTGTGCCTGCATGTGTGCATACCCGTGTAGTTGTGTGCACACTAAAGCCACATACCCTTTGTCTCACTGAAGAGTAAGAATGTGTTTCTACCCTTGTGTTGCAATATTCAGCTCTATTTAAACACCTTGGAACTTCCCAGACAAACAAAATCATCCTATTACATTTTTTCAGTATTCATAAGACAGATAATGTCATCGTTTGGATCTCATATTTCTCTTTTGCCCCTCGCTTTCTTTTATCATCAACTGTGGCAGCCCAATAGATTTAGAAAGAAATCAGAACGCTCATTTTTGAATTCTCCAACTTTAGTGCCGCTCGACAACTTTCACAGCTTTCTTGGGTGTGGCATGGTGGTTCACTTGCAGCTGCGGCACAGAAGTGAAGCTCGCTCAGTTTACCTGGTGAGCAGGTTGATGGATGATCACTAGATGGTGCTCTTCATCAGTAAAACTCACCTCCACGGCTCAGGACAGTACGGGTGTGGCCGTGGGATAATCGGTTGCATTTGGAGACAAATAGTCCCTGAAGACCTTATAACTTTCCCTCTTATTAACTTTGCAACATGACATTTTATCATTCACAGCCTTTTTTTGTCGACTGTATATTAAAATATCTCTTCCCGTAGTGTAAGTAGGGTTAGAGCACAAAGTTTGTTTTCTCCATATCTTTGTCCAACTTTAGTTTGCTTCAGATGAACTTTCTAATTAAAGGGAACAACTGCAGAGAGCTACTGAAAGGATTTACTTGTCTACCAAAGAGATGTTCATTTTATTTGTGTAATGTGAAATTCCATAAATGTGACACCACCCTTTTTCTTTAGCACACACGTGCTTTATAGCACTGTGATTCTGAAGAGATGAATGAAGAACACAGAAGACCACCAGGAATAAAGCACTTCCAGACAAACCTAACTATGTTGTAATATGACCTGATTGATAGTGCTGGTGGAATGAGTGAAGGTAGGTCTAGTGACACAAGAGACATTTAGGAGAGTTTAAAAGTGCAGCAGATTATTCACCACAATATACAGGTGAATGTTTAACTTGTCCTGCAGAAACTGCTTCTACGTAGAATGGACAAACACCCAAACCAATGTGGCACACACACACACACACACACACACACACACACACACACACACACACACACACACACACACACACACACCAACCCCAACCATCCAAAGTTAATGCCTTACCCTAACCCTAACATTAACCTAAACCTAATTCTAACCATAAAACCAAGTCTTAACCCCCTAAACAGTCTATTAAAGGGGGTTCACAAAGTGAGGAAAATGTCCTCACTTTCCCAAAATGTCCTCACTCCATAGGTTGTAGGCTCACAAAGATAGCTGTACAACATTACACACACACACACACACACACACACACACACACACACACACACACATACACACACACACACACACACACACGCACACACACACACACGCGCACACACACACATACACAGACACACACACACACACACACACACAGACACACACACACACACACACAGGTCACAGGGGTAATCCCACCTCTCAGCATATTTTACTGGTGATGCCCAGTCAGTGGTTCAGTCCAGGTCATTTGTCGGACTTGTTGCATGCTGGGATATTATTGCAGGTAGTTGAGCAGGATTCCATATAGCCTGTGGAGGGGTGTGGTACATTCTGGAGGAGGCTCAACATCTGTGATTCATTGTTACTCACCCGTCACAGAGGTGCTATCACTGCTGCGTATGCACTTTTGCATGTATCTGTCTGTATACAGAGCAGCACAAGACATTCTGAATAGATGTTCTCAAAGTGTTGTTGTGTAGGTGGTTATTGAGGAAGTAAGACCTGAAAACCCTTTACCCAGGGTGGATACAGCTGTTCATAAAGGTCATATAAGTTGGGAGCTGATTCACAGAACGAGCCCGGTTCTGTTTGGCTGCCGCTGGCCATTTGGATATCCTTTGTTTGACCCTGCATTCATTTAGAGATACAAGGGGAAAGATAGCAGCACATGCAGAGTTCCATATGTTTTCAAGATACTCATACCTTAGGAATTGGCTGGGCATTGAGAATGAATTTGAGTCAAAAACGAAACAGAACACAGACATTAATCAAACTAGAATGGCATTCAGTACAACACACACTGCCATAGCTCAACATTCCGCTTAAATTCAAGCAAGCTGCACCAAATTGCACAGTCGTAGATATCAGTATATGGCCATTTTTTTCATCATTGTCGAGTAAGTCCTGATTTTGCCAAAATTGAAATGGGTTCTTCATTGTCCCATGACCTATCCTTCCACCAAGTTTCATGAAAATCCCTTTGTCAGTAGTTTATTGTAATCCTGCTGATAAACAAACTAACCAACCAACCAACCAACTAACAAACAAACAAAAACATAACCTTGTTGGCAGAGGTAACAATGTTTATCATATGTATTGCATCACTTGTTGTTATTCAACCCTGATATGATTAGAAAAACGTCATATTTTATGTTTACAACAGGACTGAGCCAGTGGGATTTGGCCTGGTTTGTCCGTGCCAGAAAGTCAAATGCTAAAAGACCTTTAGCTTGCAAACATTATCATTAGTTAACTATTTCAAGACGTTGTACAGGCTACATGGTTTAAGAAGATTTTAGTATTTTAGCACATTTCTAAACGTACCTGCAAATGATGTACCTCCAATGCTAAACATGGAGAATCAGCGTTCAGTTTCTATTCTCCTCATTTGTGGAATGAGTTCTGAGAACTGCAAATCCGCTGCAACTCTTAGTTCTTTGAAATCCATGCTAAAGCCTCTGCCTTTTGTTAAATCAAATAGTTACTCATTTCTTACACTGCGCTGTTATTTTATTTCTTTATCTTTTATTCTCTATTTAACTCTTTTTTTGTTGTGCATAGTCTTAAATAAAAAATGTTTTTCCTGCTTATTATATATTATGATATTAGGCTGCTGGTACGTAATGTGCATACATGTAGCTGCAGCACTGACTGTCACAAGGTCACAAAGGTCAGTCTGTTGACCCAGTCTCTGCAGAATGTGGTGACTGCACAAATACAACAATCATTATTTCCCCTTAAAACAGATGAAGCAAAAATTTGTGAAAATATTACATGAAATTTCTTTACTTTTATGTTTTGATTGTATCAATATATTAAAGGCACAGTGGTACTATATATAGCTACATGCTAACCTCATCATGCTAACATGAGCTCATCACTTTGCTTACATTTGTTAAATAGTAGCGAGCTAAAGCTGAGACTGAAATGTCATTAACTTTAAGTACAACCATAAACTCAAATATTAGACAATAGAACACTTTCACTTACAAGAGGAAAATTCATGGGATCACAAAGTTGGATTCATCCTCTGGGAACCAGGAACCATCCTGAAGCTGCTGAGATATTTCCCTCTGGACTGAAGTGGTAAATATAATTGCCCATTAATATATGCATATATGCAATATGTACAATTTGACACATTTGATAATGGTATCTTTTATTTCATAATAAACTTAATTCCAAGATAATATTTCACGACTTGATATGCAATGGAAATTTGTATAAATATATAAATACAATATAATAAATATCATTATATAATAAGATAAACTTGTACATGTAAAATAAAAAGGTCTACACTAACTAAGGTTAACATTGCGTAGCTATGTCGTTTAAGGAATATGTACAGTGAGAAACACTGTACAAAAAAAGAGATTCCACTGTAACCTTTAAGTTGAGTACATGAGATCCACATGTGTCAGCAGCAGTGACACACTTTAAGCTGCTGCAACAAAGAACAAAGGTGCACCAGTGTGACATCGGTATATGACATGTCATATGTGCTATCTAAAAAACGGAACTGACCTATTGTGAAAGACATGAGAACGTTGGCTTCCTCTCATTCCCACCACACCATGAGACTGATGTGCACGGGCCAGGTTATGTGCAGTATCTGCAATCAGGTGCAGGAATCCAGATCATCCAGAAGTTACAACAATAGATGCGATTTAAGCAGGAGTGACACATATGTCTACCATCCTCGATGTTGCTATGCTGTGAGTCTATGGTAACTTAGAGGTGATTGTTTAGAAACAGAAGAGTGGACTTCCTCTCATGCCTCCGTGAGCCTTGAGTCTTTGTTTTGCACTGAATAGAATCTGAAAAGCAGGAAACGAGTGTCGTTGCAGGAGGCAATCTTCCTATTACCGCTCATTGTGAATCATTAATCAAAGGTGATTTGGGCCAGATTTATGACCCTGAAACATTTATTTGACCTTTTTCAAAGTGACCTTTGCAACATTAATTTCTCTTCCATTTGAAATTTGAAATTGTACCACAGTGCACTATACAACAGTTCAGCACGACATGATGCCTATTGCACAAGAATTAACAAGCTGCCCTGTGAAAGACAAATGTGTAGTGCAATAGGTGTTAGCATTACCCGCAAATAGGTTCTGCACAGATTGCTGCATCTCTTACCCAGGAAAAAAAATCCTCCTTTACTAAAGGTTGAAGTCTGTTTGGGACCTTATCTTTATTTATACTTCACAATAAGCAGTCTGATTTGAAGAGGGGAAAGGGTGGAGTAGTATTTCTTCTGAGTCATGCAGTTTACTACTCATAATGCATAAAAAAATCTCTCACAAAGGACTAGTGGGGCCACTTTAAGTTTGAGATAAAGTTAACATGAAAGCCTTCGAAGATTTAATGGATTTAAGTGTAGAATGAATGATTTAGTCTCAGATATACATCATGTGTGTTGTGTATTTTAAGATAAGGCATGTCTTGCAGGTCCTGTTTGTATTGAGTAAATACTCAATACTTTTTTCTCAGTCATGCTCAGACAGATACTAAAATGCACCTCAATCTGGGTCTGAGGCTCACTTGGGAAGCTATAAAAACAGTCTTACATTTGATACTCATTTGCCATAGTAACTACAACATATATAAAAGAAATAGGTGGTACTGATACTTCAGATAACACAGATGAAAACTTTGAGAGGTGTTTCCTGCATTTCCTGAATTTGGAGTTTTCAGTCGACCATGTGAATGCGTCACAGGTTTGGTTTTAGTGAAAACACCCATCTATGGTCTCAAGCTATGAAGTCATTGGCTTTTTGCCTTGACATGTTGTGAAGCAGTCACTTGTCTCCGACCCACTTTACACAAAGCTGTGCCTCAGCAGACAACCCAACCAGCAAGGTATTTGGCCATGCCTGTCCGTCTCTTTGCCAAGATTGACTGATTCAGCTGCAATGCAAGAAAGCTCAGCAAAAAAACAACTTATAAAAACTGTAATTGATTCATCCACATAGCATTTTGACGATCCAGGAGCAGAGTACAAATTTATCTTGTGGACGACAAACAGAAAACTCACACAAAACTTTTTCCCTTTTCTGTACCCATGGGACACCTCACAGCACCTTCTAGGGTTCGGAGTATATTTCCACTCTGATGAGTGGGAGTTTTTCATGTTCTCAGTAAGGGTCTAAGTGTAGAGGATTTCACTGTTTTCATAATGTGAAAGGCCCGCTCAGACTATATTTAACAGTTGATCTGTTGATCTGTTTCAACTCTCAAACCACAAAAGGCTTCAACGGTTATTTATAGAGCTGTAATAAAAGTTACTTCCCTTTTCAAAGATGAATTTTGTTGGAGCAAATTATGTTTGGATGGAGAAAATAGTCGAGAGTTGGGAATAACAGAGAGGAATTTGTTTATACATACTTAGGATGATTTATGCTACTCATGTGTCTTTACGCTAAAGATGAAACTACGACCTGCAGGGTGAATATCACGATGAAGACAGTTAAAAGTGTCAGCAGGATAGATGTTCATAGTCATGCTAGCTTGTCTGTTTATAGGAAGGTCTAGCGTGAGAATGTACAATGGATGGATCCATTTCAAGCGCTCCTGGTTTTGGTAGTCAAATCAGCTCACTTTTAGACTCTGTGTTGATGCCTATAGGTTTCAGCAACCATGTTTTGCCCCATAAGATTACACTGTAGCCAATGATTCTAATAGTACCATTCCTTCACACACACACACACATTTATAGGTCCCAGGTTGAAAAAAATACCAGAATTCCACTTCAAGATCTAAAAGTTACATGTTTCTATCCAGAATGATTTTTGATTATTATTGTTATGAAAGGTACTTTACAGTGAAGAATGCATTTCCGGTTTGCATAAAAAGGTTTGAAAAATTCCTCTAATTTGTCCACGTGTCTGTGATAAGATTAGTTTGATAATTTAATACAATCCCGTACAGAGGGACCAAACCCTGCTCACACAACGAGTACACATGAAGCATGACTCATTGCACTGCTCCCTTTGACAGAGGGGTGATCCCATGTACCACCCCACACCGCCCCTCCACTGACTCCAGATGTTACATTACAAGAGAACAGAGATTGGCCAGAGTCCAACTCTGAGATAAGGATGACACACACACACACACACACACACACACACAGGATATAAGACTGAGGGGGGATGTATGTGTATGTGATATGTTGAACAATGGGGGGGATGAAGAATTCCCCTAAATGGGTTTGACTGAAGATATGGAAAACAAAAACTAGCTTGTGGTTCAAGGCTATAAATTCCCCTTACCGCTGTCAGACACTTAATTACTTTAGAACTTACCTGCTGATTTGATCTGGTTGACTGCAGATTAAAAGTGTCTCTGATAAGGATGACGGAATATTACTTGGTATCATTATTGACTCATGGCGGGACTCTAAAACAATAACTGCACCTTTTGTTTGCATAAGGATACTCAGTGACTTGTGTGATCAAGACCAGACTTGCAGGTAATTATAAAACCAGTCAAATTTATACATGCAGACCGATGCACACAAACAGTACACAAATACACATTCCCACAGAGAGATCCCCACAGATCAACAGATCAACAGAACACACAAACACACACACACACACACACACACACACGCACACTAGTTGTGTAACAGTTTCCTCACAGGAGTGGAAAGAAACCGAACCCTGGTCCTTGAAGGAAAACAAACAGAGGTTCTGCTCAGCCTGTGGTTGAAGTGTAAAGGAAAACTCCCTCCTTCCCACTCGGCCTCCCTCCTCCCACACTGACCCGCCCCAGTCCAGCACTATATCAAGAGCCTCCCTCCCTCCATCAAACCCTAAATCCTGCTGCAGTCTACAGCTTTACAACAGTCCTCTCTCGTCGTGTCCTCTCGTGACCAGCAGACAGTCAGCCATCATGTTTCAGTCCCACAGCATCATCACCGGCCCCACCACGATGAGACAGAGCCGCAGCTATGTATCAAGTTCTCTTCCCCACAAGGCTCACAGTTTGTCAGGATTCAACACGAGATCCTCTCGCATCTCTTCTTCCCAGGGACGCAACCTCTCCTCCGGGTATGGAGGTGGCTACAACTTTGACCTGTCCAACGCCCTGGACAGCAACGTGCAAACGAATGAGAAGGCCACCATGCAGAACCTGAACGACCGTCTGGCCACCTACCTGGATAAAGTCCGCTCTCTGGAGGCAGCCAACAACAAGCTGGAGATCCAGATCAGAGAATACTACGAGCAGAAGGGGCCTGCAGCAGAGAGGGACTACAGCAACTACTGGGCCATCATCAATGACCTGAAGGACAAGGTAGAGTGTGCACCAACCTCGACAGCTTTAACACCACAAGTCAAATGTTTGCAGTGCAGTTAATGATTATCAAGAGAAGATTTGAAGAGGGTCAAAAAGTAACAAATCGTCACGTCACGTCATAACTGATGTATGGGATCAATGAAGTGTATTTATTTTTCTGTAACTATGTTAGAGTGTTTGATGTGTGTGATGAGGTTTTTTGACTGACAATTTAGAATGACATTATTTCTCAAAGCTAAACATGAACAAAAAAGGTTGTCAAGTGCCTATTGGCAAACATATCAAAAATTTTAACCAGTCGAACTACTATACAGTACGTAATTGATATATTTGAATTTACACCCTCTCCCCCCTGTTGCTGCTTTTCAATAAGATCGCTGGTGCCACCATCGGCAACGCCAACATCCTGCTCCAGATTGACAACTCCAAACTGGCTGCTGATGACTTCAGGACCAAGTAAGCATGAGTCTGGATACTTCTGTGGAGCTATCCTCATCTTGGAGAAGAAGTTGTAGTTGTTGCTCATCACCCCTCTCTTTTCTTTTCAAACTTATTAGATTCGAGCATGAGCTGATTATGCGCCAGTCCGTCGAGGCTGACATCGGCAACCTACGCCGCCTGCTTGACCAGACCACCCTGACGAAGGCCGACTTAGAGATGCAGATCGAGAGCCTGCAGGATGAGCTAGCCTATCTCAAGAAGAATCACGCAGAGGTGACTGATGCACTTCCTCCTGCTATGATAAATACTGCTTGCTATTATAATGTGAATCTGCTTCAACACACCTGTAGATTTCTTAAACTCTGCCAAAAGATCTTAACGCTGACTTCTCTCTGCTCCCATCGGCTGTTTAGGAGCTGGCAGCAATGCGTGCTCAGCTTAGCGGAACCATCAACGTGGAGGTCGATGCCGCACCCCAGCAGGACCTCAACAAAGCCATGGATGAGATCCGTTCCCAGTACGAAGCCATCACCGACAAACACCGTCGCGACCAGGAGTCTTGGTTTAATGAGAAGGTGAAAAGGTTTCCCCATAAACAAAGGCACCATATCCCACACTTTGCAAATGACTGGGTTCACTCCCTCCGCAGTCTAACCTGTAATTAAACATTATCCTCTGTGAAAGCAATCACCAAGACTAACTAAACGTTACTTTATTGCTCTTTTCAGTCTGCAACCCTGACCAAGGAGGTGGCCATGAGCACAGAATCAATCCAGACGTCCAAGACAGAGATCAATGACCTGCGGCGCACACTGCAGGGCCTGGAGATTGAGCTGCAGTCTCAGCTCAGCATGGTGAAACCACCCCCCCCCCCCCTCTCAAACCCAAACCATCTGTTCTCATCTCACTGATCTTGCCTTATATGAGCAAAATTCCCTGATCCTTTTCTTGCTAAGGGGGGAAACTGAGAAACAGCCAGTGTTAGAGGGAGGAGGACTTTACTGAAAGATAGAAAGCAGGGTGTGAGTGGGAGAGAGATAAGAATGATGGGAGCTGTATTTGAGAGGAAGGAGGCACTCCTGCTGGGGAAAACATATTGTAGACATCTGTTCAATTTCTGAAAAGCATCAAAGAGCTTGAAGTAAACTGCAGGAATGCTGGAGTGGATCGCCCCAAAACGTTGTACTCCCACTCCCATGTGTGTGCCCAGCTGGAATGAATCCTTTAATACTACCTGCAGGAGCAACACACTGCTCCTGTGCAACAGTGGAGCAGTAGTGAAGAGAAGACCCATCTATTAAAAACCTTCTACATACAATTCCACTAATTATTCCTCCAAAAAGGAACGCAGACATGCCTTTGTGTCTGTCTGACATATATAATCCAGGGTGGGGCTAGTGGTTACACACTTTATCTTGAAATTGTCACAACTTTCACAAATGATTCACAACAGTGAAATATGCCTGTCGCAATTCACGTGCAAAAACTGAACTAAGTTTTTCCTTTACCTCTCCAACAGAAAGGGGCGCTGGAGAACACGTTAGCAGAGACAGAGAATCGTTTCAGCGCCATGCTCTCCGGCTACCAGAACACAATCAACATGCTTGAGGCAGAGCTTGGCAACGTGCGCAGCAGCATCGAGCAGCAGGGTCAGGAATACAAGATGCTGCTGGACATCAAGACCAGGCTGGAGCAGGAGATCGCCACCTACAGGAGCCTGCTGGAAACCGAAGAGTCCAGGTAGACAGAGCAATACAAACATACAGACTCATGCTGATACCAATTATTAAGAAGATATGCACATGGCCTCTCCTCTAACTCTTTTTCTTTACTGTTTCCTTCCATCTCCCTCATGACAGACCCGTTGGAACAGGTAAGAGATATCTGTTTTAACACGATATCACATAACCAAAGTGTAAATAGTGTAATAACAGACATCATGATCTTTTCTTTTCTTTTTAACAGGGGGCTCCAAGACCACAGTCACAACCACCACTGTGCGCAGTTCCAGCTAGAAGGTCCATCTGGCAGGACAAGCTGTTCTCCGAAACACACACACACACTCACTGACTAATTAAAGTTGTAACACAAAATGAAACTGTACCGTAAAAAAACTGCGAAATGATGAAAGATAAGCCTGTGTCAAAGTTTAAGCATGAAACATCTGAAGTTGAGAAGAAGAACTACATGACGTACTGTGTGTGCTTGTGTGTGTGTGTGTGACTGAAAAAATAAATCTGCTGGTGAACATGAAATTCGTGTTGTTTCGTGACTTTGCAGAGAGTCTATATCTTTTTCCATAACACTGGACTGTTTGTGCAGTCGTCCTGGCAACTGCATTACGTTCTGGGAGGTGGGATGTGAGGGTTTGCGGAAATCTACGTTATGTAACAGGAGATGTTGTCAGGAAAGGGTGAACAATGGTTTCCAGCTCCCAGTGTGGAAAGCATTAGTATCCAGAGAAGAGCAAGCGTTAATCCCGATGCTCTCATAACTCAAAGCAGCGCAGGAAAAACTTTCAGAAAAGTGCAAGTTATGTGAGCAAATAAAAGTGAATGGCCCAAAGAGGTTTCTTAAACAAGACACACCCTGGCGACTGACTAATCTTTGCCCCGGAGGCTTTTCAACACTGTTACATGAAGCCTGTCACCTAGTAACAAGCACACACATGGCTCACGACAGAAACACTGAGTGGGAATACAAACACTGACTAATCAAACAAAGAGAGTCACTGTGGAAACAGGTGCCATTTGGTACCGCACTTTGGCCTCTGTTTATGACCAATGAGCTGCTATGATAAAGTGCTGTGAAGGGCGGGGCTCCTCGGCCGCAGCACCATGACTTCATACATGTTTTGTGTGAAAGAGAGGCAGGGAATTGTTATGTCCATGTGGTGTGTGTTAGAGAGATACAAGCAGAGAGGGAGTGAGAGCAGCACTTGAGCCGCTGCACTCGGTAAAGGTCAGCGTCGGAAATTACAGAAAGATCCTGTGAAGAATTTGCGAATTCCTGAACGATGGTGTAATGTTGGTTTTGGAGAAGGGAGAGATCACAGAGAGGATCCGATTGCAAAATCCAGCCCCCCTCTGAGGAGCCTCACTCAGCCATATTTGGACCCATTTCTCTTGCACACTGTTATAATGATAGTTGATGACAAAGCCCTCAGAGTTATGCTTGTAATTTGATGTGAAAATCCAAAGCAGAGGTCGTGAAGACATGTTGCATCAAGATCCGACCATTTTACCCAGATCAGTGTTAAACCCACTGGCACCGTTTTGTGCAATGAAGATGTGCCAGGAACAACAACAAAAATGAAAACGATAACTTTCTCTATGTTCTTTCCATTTTCTAAGTTTACTGGTGGATAACAAACAACAAGAATCAAATTAATCCACTGAATCAAATCTCTGTCTACTGGCCTGGCATGCTTGTTTGATGCATGCCAGGCCAGTAGCATGCTTTGTAGTCCCTTTTATGTTCTAGTCTGGACTGATTTATTTTGTAAAGCAACAGTTGTGTGGAAGGAGATTTTTTTTTAAAGTGAGAGGAAAATATCCTGAAAAAAAAATATCCACAGTGGTGCAGACAAGGCAATAGACTGTGTCTTAAGATGGACAACACCTCTCTCCTCCCACTATGCAGAAATGAAGCCAAAATATCTGGGATATGAAGGCTGCCATCTTGTTCATTTGGAACGTGATTCTGCTCAGTACTGATCGGGGTATGGAGCTGCGATAGGGAGGTCTCCCCGACAGACAAGCTCGACCAATCGCAAGTCGGTCTCAGCTGTGTATCATGATATTTCACCCCGTTTTTATATCATCAAATAACAAACTAAAACCAAACTTTTAGAGGAAATATACACTTGGATATACATTAGCATAATAAAAACTACCTAAAATGATGGCAACATTCTGAAGATTTACTAGACTGTGGGCAATGTTTAGTCTGTGTTGCATTTACTAACATGGACGAAGAAGGGTTTATCATCTCAATCTATTTGCTCTAGAGTCAAGTATGTCGAGCGGTGCAGTACAAACTGCAGCTAAACAAGGAGCTGGTGTTTCAGAAGCAACACAACTACATTGTCTTACTTTCATTGAGCTGTTTCATGAATGATTACCGAACCACCACCCAGGCTGCAGAGCTGGAAATGGGAGTGGTGAGAGGATTCGCTTCAATTTGTAGCAGAGCCTCACCTTGGTATAAAGAGCTGTCATTCAAAAAAAATTACTACTACAAAATTTGGGCTTATGATGACTGCTGGATAAGACAGACAGACAGACAAGAAACCACAGCATGAAAAGGCAGACTGCGCGTGGCTAAACAAAGGAACACGATCAGACGCCAAGTTGCCAACAGTCATTTTTTTTTTTCAACCTCGTCGTGGCTGTCTGCCATCCAAGGCTAGCCCAAGGCTAACGCAGAGTGAGATCATGGCAGAGGCGAAGACGTTACTCACTCGATGTCACAAGACTTCAGTTTAGATGAATTAATGCCAAGTTCATTGGGAGAAAGATGAAGGCCATCATTGTTAAGATACTTTGATGCTGTCTGTCTTGATATTGTCAAACTGCGGAGGCAACGGTAACTTTCCCACAGTGTGTGCAACACTTTATCGTTCCGTAACTGAACCCCTAGCTGTGTCACAACCACAATATGCAAACAGTCACAGGTTCAGTTACACAGAAAACAGCAGTTTAATTAAAGAGGTAATTCAACATCTTGGGAAATACTCTCGGCAAAAAGTCTTATCAGAGAGCTGACTTGAACGTAGGCCTGCTGTATCTCACTGTGGTATTTTACGAAATCACATTGCGTTCTCATATCAGAGAAATGTTTAGTTAAGTATTAATCAGGTCTGCAGCAGTTACACCGGATTTCGACGTCCATATCAGCAGGAATGTTGCCATCTCAGGGTCAGAAAGTTCATCAAGGGCCTGGAGAGGGAGAGAGAGAGGGGGGTGGGGGACATTCTTCACTCGGCTGGCAGACTCTATTCTCAACCAGTGTTAGGTTTGACACACAAGCTGAGAGGAATGCCGAATGTCCTCGCTAAAGGTCTCAGACGCTGTATGGCATCGGATCTCACTGTGAAAGTTTTCAAGCCGGGCTGCTGAGCTGCAGCGAGGCGTAGGAACAGTTGAGAGGTAGAGAGCGGAACGAGGCCAAGTACGTTTGAGGGGCTTTCAGGGCCTGCCAGGCGTGAGACAGGTGTGATTTTTCATGCATTTGAAGGGCTGTGAGTTTGTTCACCATGTGCAAGCCAGACCAGTCACAATCAGTCCATTCCCAGCATTAAAAATACAGTCATTCACTATGACTATTGTGTGTTACCAGTGCTGTTTCATTAAGAATGCATGTGGCTCTGACTGGGTAATGCACAGTGCCTGAAAGGTGGGTGTTTAACATGTAGGGCTGGTTTGAGGGACCACACCCTACTTGTAATTCTGAGAGCTTGAAGACCAGGATGGAGCAACCTGGGCGGGGCTCACGGTGCTTACTGCAGCTTAGCAGTACTCTATCTAAAGTGCATCGAAAAAGGGAGAGCTTGTTTAAACAATACGTCTGATCCTGGTGCATTTTTGTATTGTAGTGTGTGCAGAACTGATTATTATAGACCACTCACTTTTAATGCCACCATGTGGGCTGGGATGTGTACTTCCAGCATGTTTGGAGAAACCTAAAATTAGATAAAGTGTGTTTATACAGTAAAGCATTCTGTTGAAATCCCCTCTAAGATTCATAAACTGTGAGAGTAATATCCAGTGAAAGAACCACTGATGAAAACCTCTCAGAGGCAGCATGAGGCACATTTTCCCTACAAAACTGCTACTGCTGCTACTGAAGAGTGACTCTGATTTTCCAAATGCTGTAAGCTTGAGTTCATGTGACTTGAAGGGTCCTAATAAACTTAAACAAAAGCGCATTCATTGCACCAGTTGTTCGAAAAAAGCAGGGGTACATAAAGAAGCTGATTTTCTGTGTGTAGCACCGTCACAAATGTTCAGAGGAGGCAAAGGAAGCCATGACATCAGGGCAAGTGCAATTAAAATCAAAATGAATGAAAGAGAAATGAAAATGAGAGAACATGCACATAGGCACATAACAGTCTGCATTTAGTGTGAGCAACATATTGAATTGTAGCTCTTATTGGCCACAGGCTTTAAACAGGGCACCTCCCTGCTTCTCCTGCAGAAGTTAAGACAATGCTGCCACCAGCTGCTGGTTTGTATGTTTACACCACAAGACGGGTGTTCACCAACAACCTCATTCAAACCTCCTGGAAAAACAGATGTCGAACCTTTCACAACACATTCAGAAGTAAAGCAACCTATTTAGCATGTATAGATTGCAGATATAGATTTCTGTACAATATCAGTATACAGGTTTAAGATTAAGATATGATGTTGCTAGAATTGTAAGACTATGAAACGGAAGTGAGGGGGGTATTGGTTTTTAACCCTGCAGCAACAGCTTCGACGGGGGAAGACAACTCAGTTCAGTAAGAGTCCACAAAGAACAATAACACAACTTTGAAATCGTTCAAATGCTTTTTCACTCTGTTCTCTACAAGCAGACATGTGACACACAGGAACAGTCTTCAGTGCTAAGTACTCACTGCCCACAGAGACCATGTCACAGTTACAACCCACCAAACCTTTAAAGAGCAATGTTCTCAGATCGAATAGATATATGAATGTGCATTTGCGGTGAAGCAGTTTTTCAGTATGACGATACTGCCATCTTGAGGGCTGGATCAGGAATTGCTTACAGTGTTGACTGTTGAACCTTCAGGAGCTGCACACAAAACACTTTCTTCAGTCTCCATCGTTAAATCATCACAGTGGAAATATTTTCTTTGGGAGATTCAACTGAGACTCTTCTAGTATTCTGTAACGGTCTGATATCGATCTTAAAGTGGATCTGTATTCCAGACTACAATTGTACAAGCACTATTACTCACTGTGCTGTGTTGGGTATAGTACTTTAGTGGAAACCTGGATCAGATGGCAGTTGTATTGGTATTTCCTACCAAACACACCAGGATTCCCACTGACTGAATTCCAACACACTGGCACAAACACAGTTCATCTTTCCACTATGTTGTGAGCCATGTTCTCCACCAACACACTGATTGGACCGACACTTGGTTCTCTAAAGTCAAGATTAAGCTTCACTAAATAAATAACCAACTTTTACTATTAAATTCACACTTCTCCATCGTGTTCAGTTTGTTGTGGTTGACACAATCCAAATAAATGTAACTGTACATGAAACAGAGGATCCCAAACATTGATCAAGTTAACAAAAAAAAAAAAAAAAAAAAAAAATCAACCACACTGATTCTACCACCAATCTGTCAGAATCACCTCAGGGGTCACATGATGTAGATAAAGACAATCAGAAGGCGGATTATCATCTGCGTGGTTGTAGCTTTTGGAAAAAAGTATGGCTAAAATACGATCCTGCAAGTTATTTTTAAATTGTATTAGATTTCTGGAATTCATCTTGTGACCGTCCTCCTCTCTCTCACGACTCCACATTTTGCATTAGAACAAGTGAGATAAAGACCTTCATATTAACACCAACCCTCATTAACAGTTTCCTAGTTTTCAGCCTTTTAACAAGCACAACAGTTGAATGATAGAGGACACATCAAAGCATATTATTTATTATCACTTTAATTTTATAGGGGAACCACAAGTACTTTAAAAGGTTATACAGCGCTGTACATTTGGGAGCAGTACTGAGACTGGAAGAGTCATATCTTCTCCCTTTAAATATGATTCATTTAAATGTTCTATAATCTTATAATGATACAGTGATACAATAAAAGCTTGTGTAACTGGTCCTGCAGCTTTTCTGATATGTCGATATCATTTTTGTTGGGACTGTTATCTCCTTGTAGTTTTTCTTTTCCAAAAAAGGAAAATAAAAGTTATGTTCAAAAACCATACGACAGGCAGAAACTGCCAGGCTGTAATCCTGCATGACTCCCAATTCACTCACACAATAGAGAGAAAGAGAGACAGAGAGAGGGAGAAGGAGGAAAAAAAAACCGAGATACAATTTTCATGTTCTGAAGGCTGGTCTGCGATGGAGATAGGCATCAGTTCATAGTGAAGCACAGAGAAGCACAAGATATACATTTGCACTTTCTGCAACCTCGACTCTTACTCTGCCAAAACCATCGACCCGCTCCAAGGCTCACTTCCATAGCTGTGTGCTCAGAGTCTGGCCTGATCCAGCTGCTGCCCAACCACCCATGGCTGACGGAGGCTGGCCAAAGGTCATCTGACCTCCTGCACCGTTCAGAGTCATCCCTGACATCTGCTGGTTCATCTGCAGATGTTAGACAGAGGAGCAACACCGGAAAATTAACATCGATGAAACATACAATAACTGATTTATGACCCTAACTTGTACTGAAGAGTACAAGTTATATATTCACACATTTTGCCTGTAAATGACCTAAATAATGTTGTTTTCATGATAATGTATTTTATAGATATCTTCTGAAGTCTGTGTTCATTTTTTCCAAACAGATGCACTATTGAAGTCTGATCCTTTTATTTTGAAATGGTAGTGATGGTAGGAGATCCAATATACTTTTATTTTGAAAAGGTAGTATAAGTAAAGAAAAAGAGGTAAGATAAAATGGAAGGTGTGTCTTGCAAAGTAATGAGAAATCATACTTGTTGGTTGTTGGTTTAGCACCTGGCTGATAAGGGCACAAGGTTTGTAAATATTTAGCTTCTTATTGTGGTTAATAACACACAACTCTTTAAACTTCACCCAAAGTCAGAAAAGGTTATTTTAGTTTTTTAAGACATTCCTGGTGCTGTTTAAAACCTTTATAACAAAAAGTACCTTTTTTAAAAATAAACCTGCAAGACGCTAATGAACTCTACAGGATGAACTGGAAAGATGATAAGATAATGAATGAATGAATGGAGTGGGGATTTGTGATGCAGCTCCAATTCTAAAATCATGCTTGTGCTGCCATCTAGCGGTGGATAAATGCTTTGCCCCCGCCCAGTACAGTATGGCCTCTCACAATGCACCATTGTGCAATGCATCACCACAGCTGGGTGCGGTCACACGTTTCAGAGAAGTGTCAAACACCTGACACAACCCGACTATACAAGATTTACTGTTGAGTTGCTTGTTTGTTACATAATCTCATGAGAGCTGCAGTGACAGTGTATCCGTACCTGACCCATGTTCCACTGAGCCTGCTGCCCGGGCTGGATGGTGTACATGCCCTGAGCAGGCACCATGCCTGGAGGCATCGCACCGCCCTGTGGTCCCATCATTCTCGGGGCCATACCCATCACACCAGTGGCGGGCGCATTTCCCATGAAGCCGTTGGTCATTGTCATCCCAACCATCATGCCCGGACTGGGTCCCATCATGGCGGCCCCGCTCTGAGCCATCATGGCACCCATGACGGTTGTGGATGGCATAGCCGTGCCCATCCCGGGGAAGGCCTGATAACCAGCAGGGGCCTGGACAGGAAACTGCATTTGGGAGGGGCCCATGAACATGCCAGCTGAGGGAAGACGTAGGAAAAAGAGGGAACAGCGTTATGCACACCAATACTACATCCCAGTATCTTTATGTTTAAGATGAGGGTGATTTCCAGAGCGTGTTAAATATTTGGCTGTATAATAATATGTTTGAGACACATTTGTTTGTATTTCAGGCAGAAGTATTGGGGAAATTCTGTGGTATCGAGTTGGAAAATACAATTCGCTCTGTCTGGAAACCATTCAAGTGATGTTGCTTGGCAAAAAAATATATGTTACCACAGCTGAGAGGAAAGATACATGGATGGACAAGCAGAGATTCAATCTGCAGCTGAGAAAAACAGACAGTGGCTTTATTCACTAAACAACTGATGATAAATCGTTATGTGTCCAGCAACCACAGAGCAGAATGGTCCAAACAGAGGGGACCAGGGCTGGGTATTAAACTTGTGTTTTGATGAATTTCAGACAGCTGCAGCTCTCACCAGTGGGCTGCGGGTGGGACATGCTGTTGGTTCCATAGAGGGACAGGATGGAGTCCTTGGACAGGGGCTTCTTGACCGTGTCGTCTGTTTTAGGGGTGCTACTGCTGTCGCTGAACAGATCGAGCTCTCCCTGCCCCGACGCAGAGCTGGCTCCTACTCCTGCTGCGGGAGCTTGTGTTGGAGTGCTGGCCACGTTACTGGAGCTCACCTGGAGGGAGGAAGAAAATCCAGAGGTTACCATCATCGGTTTTGGTGATGACAAATCGGATTTAATGAGTTAAACCCATAAAATAAATACTTTAACTGTTTATAATATATACAAAACATCACCCAGCAAAATTAGAGATAAAATCAATTAGTCCTTTTTATGTGTGGTCTCAAAGCTTTTAGGTGGAAATCTTTGAATTTCCTCAAACACAAACAGTGATACTTTTTGTAGGTCCAGTCGACATTTTGGCTACTCTCTATGAGCAGCTATCTCTTTATGAACGCAGATTAATGAAAAAGCCCAGAGCTGATGCATTTTCGATCATTGTGTTCCGCCTCTGCTCTACACACGGACTGTTTACCTGCAGGCAACCAAAACCTGCTTAAACGTGACTGGTCAAACTAGAAATGGAAACCAGAAGCCTTTCCATTCAAAAGTCTAGTTCCTCGCAGATTCTTCCTACTCACATGCACAATCTGTTTACAGAGACTACACACGAGAATAACTGAGTCTGGGCCGTTTTTGGACCTGGTTGTCATACATGGGCAAACAGCCATAAGCTGTATTTAGCCAAAATTAACAGGATGGTTTCCACATTTTCTCCAGTAATAAATGGAGTGATATCGTCTGTGCTGCACAATAACATCCCATAATTCAGCTGTGGCCTGGTCGTAGCTTGTTCAGCCATAAAAAAGGTTAATTAAATCCCCAACATCTCACAAGTTATTTTAGTCGCAGTACCTGTGAGTCACAGTTAAGAGCACCATGAGTTTATATTTCATACAACACAAAGGTCTGGTTTTACTCTTCATCTGACACACACACACACACACACACACACACACACACACACACACACACACACACACACACACACACACACACACACACACACACACACACACACACACACACACACACACACACACAGAGAGTAAGAGAAATCTTTTCATACCAAATACATTTAAGACAGTGGATTTGCTTGGTAACGAAGCAACAGGGTAATTTACAACAAAGGCAGAAAAAAATTCCTGCAGAGATGTTTCAGTTGGGTAGATGTAAACATGGGCGGCCCAAACAAGAGCGCAGTAAACTATTTAAAAAAAGGGGGAAATCAGTCTATAAATTATACTGTCAAACATCAGCACATCATCATTGTTTAAAATGTTTGTTATAAATACATATTGCTCCTCTCAAATATGAGGGTTTGCTGCTTTTCTCTGCTTCTACCATTGTAAATGTGTTTGGTGTGTGTTGGTCAGAAAAGATGTGCTTCGGAGGACTTGATTTGAACATGTATCACCATTTTTGGAAAAATAATAATCAATAAATGAATGGCTAGTGCTGGGTTTATTTCCGTTAGTGCATGTATTCCATTTGAGGCCATCCATCTGGGTTGTTGCCGTCCTGTGGCCCAACTCTGCTGCTGATAATCATTTGACTTTTTATTTTTTATCACACATTTAATTTTGGTTTTACACCAAGACAACCATTAATGTTCAACCCCGCTGAGCAATATTTAGAAATTAGCACTAAATCTGGACTTGGGAGTTATTGTTTGGTTTTACCTGAGGAAACTGAGCAGCGGATGAGGACGCGGGGAGGGGGTTGGATACCATGGGGCCGAAAATATCCAGGTCATTGTTGTTCTGGCTTGTGCTCGTGCTACCATTGTTAGCTGATGCAGCTGTTGGTACGTCTGTGTAAGAAAAGGAAAAAAAACTGGTTTTACAGGTGTAACATAACCATACATCATTAGGAAAGGCAACACTGTAAGAATTCAGCATTATTCACTGATGAGTTCTCAATGATATTCTACCTGCATCTACTAAGAACTTATGAAAAATCATATATTAAATCCTAATACAACCTCTAACTGCAGAGAAAAGTGGTTTCAAACCAACAGATCTCCTGTTTACTGAGGTGGACTGTGTACCATTTGTATTTATTTAACTGCAGTGCCCTCCCACTGCTGCACAACTGCCAACACAGTGAGGATAATGGTTAGTCCATAAAAAATTAATCAGCTTACCCATAGTAGCTCATCAGCCACAAAACAAAAATAAAACTAAACCTCCCATCCAAACATTGCAAAACCCCTCCATGCCAATCAGTGGCAGAAATGCCATTATCTCAACATTGTAAATGAAACAGCTATAATGAAGTGTTGTCGTTTAATTACTAACACCAGAGCTGTTGCATTTAAAAGACAGGACACAAATCAAATACAATGAAAACAATAACATGTAGTTCTACCCCAACACATGATTATGAAGAAACAGCAGATTTAAACACATGTCCAGTCAGAAATACCCACATAACTACTAAGCACTGAAAAACTGACCCAGCAGTGGATCCATGAGCAAACCTAAATTATAAAAACCTAAATGACCTCACTTGCTACTGTTTCATAGGATTAAGATGCCCGTGCTGTGCCATCACTGGAAATTATTTTGTTTTCTATCTGTTTGATATTTAACACTGATCCTCCAAAATAAAATGGGCTAAAAACGTCTACACCCGCATTGAAAGTGAAACAGCAAGAAACTATGGTGAGCGAGTCAGCAGCTGTGGCACTTCCTCTGGATAATGGTGGTTTACTGGTAGTAAGTTAATGCAAAGCAGAGGGGGGGGGACTTATATAGTTTGCATTAGCCGAAACTTAAAAGAACAGTAGACTTCATTACAGCTCAGCAGATCCCAGATCCGTGAGGGTTCTGTCTTTATGGGAATGTACAGACACATACTTCCTGTGTTACACAGGCACTAATAACGATCTGAAAGAGGAACACAGTCAGCCTTTTAAAGAAGATCTCTGAAGTCAATTGCCTGATTAAAACGCATCAACATGTTTAAAACTTGTTTAAACTTGCACAAGACACCGTGGCCAAGGCCTCTGTAGATCGCGTGCAAACTAAAAGCTTGCACAGGGGCATTTATGGGTACACTGAAATTCGGAGGAGCACAACAAAGTATTGCAGCTCTCACACTCAACACAAAAGATGGCAAGACGTCATTTCTAATGTGTGCACCCTTGCACTGGGGACAATAAACCAGGCGGTACAGTGACAACACAAACTGAAGACGGGGACAGCAGTGTTTCCCACCTATTATCTAGCCGTGGCTGCCCACCATGCTCTAATTTGTCCTGCCACCGTTTTATAATGACCCACAAGAAAATTGATGCTTCTCTTAATAGCATAAGAGATCTCTAGGGTAGTTGTTTGCTCTGTTGTAAAGCTGTCGGCAATGCTATTTGCTCATTATATGCTCATTCTCCCTCTTGCAAACTTGTCCTCCAGTCCATGTAGTTTTTACCATCCACACAGACCTCGTAGTTTCATCTACAACTGTGAGCGTACCCGCTAGTGTCACTCAAATTCAATGCTGTTCTCTTACACGCGGGAACTTCTCTGTCATTTGTTTTTTGTTGCACATGAGGTGCACTCGTGCTACCACCAGACTGGATCAATCCTGTGGGGGACAGTCAGGGTTTGGCCCGGGCTGAATCCTGAACCACAGTATCACAGCCCAGTGCAGCCCTCCTCTGCTGTGAGGGAACAGCGGTACACAATCTGAGGCAGAACACAACACCAACATGCTACACCCAAACAGTGTAAGCCAACCTAAACCCATCCTATATAAATACACTGTTGTTCCTATAGCAATCAAGGATCAATAATTGAGAAATACATGGCAACCCAAGTCAATAAACATGTAACAACCGGCTCAACGAGTTTGTCTTGTCATTTGTTATGTCAACAATTACAGGCTGAGGTCATAGTCTGCCTGACTCCATGAGAAATATCTCAGTCACACTGTTTATGTCCGATTGTTTTTATTTTCAGGTAAATGACACTCACCAAGTCCTAGTAGGTTCACAGCAGGTTCTAAAGTCTTTGAGGGGCTGATTTTGGGAACTGGCCTGGACTCTTCACTCTTTAAAAAAATCAAAAATCGTCAGAATGGGTCAAAAACAGTGCAGAGGAGCATGTCCATAGAGATCTATTCAAAAGGTGATGTGTTCTGATACCTGGGTGTAGGATGACACCTTGGTTCCTCTGTCTGGCTCCCTCTGTTTCTTGCTGTCTTTAGGCTGAAAACACAAAAGAAACTCAACATGAACCACAGACATAAACACAAAAAACAGTGATGGAGGAGCTTAATCAACTTTATGTTAAAATATGAAACACTTTTGTTTGTACTTACACTGCTCCCATTGGTCACATTCTTGCTGTAATATTTCTTCTTCTCATATTTATCCCTGATGAAGAATTCCACTGCTCTGGGGTCAGAGTTAAAGGAAAAATAAGCAACATACAAACTCAAAACAAATGACTTTCTACATCATTTCCCTTTTTTCACGTGCATGTGCACTGGGGTGAAGGATACTGGTCTGTTTGAGGTCTTCTGAAACTATCTGGAAGGTTGGCCTCATAAAGCTGCCTGGCCCTGGTGTTACCCATATCCTGTATACTCTGAAATAAAAGGAAAGACAGAAGGGTTAATAAGAAGAGGGAAACTTTTCATGAAGGCCCACTGAAATATTTAAAGGGGTTCTCCACTCTGAGTTTATTAGTTTGCCGGTGTTATCACAGTTTTTTTGTTATCTTGGCTTGACACATTTGGGGAAAGCTTGTGTTGCAAACCAGAGGTGTGGAGTTTGTGAGAGGTGAGTGTACTGTATACTGTGCAGGGCTGGTGGAAGGCTGGAGGGTGAAGATGGGAGAGATTCTCAAATTTGGGTTAAACTACCCTGTCTGATGTGAGTCATTAATATCTGGCAGACACTCTTGTATGCAAAAGTTGGGGTTTGTATAGAAGCTTTCCGAAAACGTACTTCACAGTTGAACTTATGACTTGAATAGCTTCATTAATGGTTATTTGCAAGATAATTACGGTAACATCCAAATGACCTGATGTGGCAGCCTAGCAGGCTATCAAGTTGCATCATGGGAAAGGGAGGACACTCGATCCACACTAGGTAGTCAGTGTAAACTGTGCCCTATACTGGGATTACATCCTGAAAATGGAAATGGTAACAAGTTTGAGGAACTGAAAAGCCTGCAACCTTCTGCTTTGTGGACAACCAGCTCTACCCCTTGAGTCACAACCACGCAGTATTAAAAGTGTGCACATACTGTTCATATTCTCCATATTTTAATGTCTTTTTTTTATTCTCAATTCTTTTGTCTATTCTATTAATCTCTCATTTAGACTACCTGCTGCTACAAGTGGATTTCCCCAACATGGATGAACGATGTTTATTTTGTCTTGTCAACAAGTAAACAGTACCTGGATCTGCTCTGAGGTCCATTGGTCCAGGTTGACTGACTTCACTCTGGATATGTGCACTCCCAGGTTTCTGTGGATGCCCGCACATCGGATGCACATGAACACTCCCAGATTCCAGGATGCCCATCTTGGACCTGGCGAAGAAAAAACACAACAAAGGGGATTTTGTTTTAAATGGAGAGATCATACAGTCTCTGAACTCTTTATTAAACAGCCAACATGGACATCACTGTGTGATGTGTTTCAGCGGAGGAGCTACCACCGGCAGTTAGACGCCTGTAACACCCGGAGCCTGAGGTGCTGGAGGCGGCGGGGCAGAGACGCTGCCGGGAGCTTATGTTGGTTTAGAGAAGTTAGCTCGCTGGTTAGCCACTTAGTTTAGCTCAGGGGGAAGAGGTGTCAGCTGACTGACCTGAGCCAGTAGCAAACTAGCGGGTTAGCTTAGCCAGGCTATTCAACGCATATGTTGTGTCGCTCCTCGGCGGTAGCGGCGGATTCAGAGTGAAAGTGTGAACTTTGTGGAGGAAGAGAGGAAATAACGAGTCGACGGTGTGAACGTCGCACCTTTCGCCTCGCAGTCGGCGCAGTACTTGTTGTCTTCCTCCCTCAGCATTTTGGACAGGATGGCCTGGTGCTGCTCGTTCAGTTTCAGGGCCTTCTCTCTCTCCGAGCGGGTCGCCATGTTCGCGGCGGCGGCGGGGCGTTATCGATGAGGGGAGATCTGCGAGAATCAGTCGATCGAAAGTCGTTTCTGGTAAAAGACCATAATCAGAGGACCGGCCGCCTCCGAGTAGGGAAATGAAAACACCCGGAACCGGAATCCTGTCTCCGCCCACAGGAATTCTAGAGCTGGCGCGGCGTCGGCACCGGATTGGACAACGGTGCTGACGTCGTCTGACGCACGGATTTTTTTCTTTTTGTGAATTAAGTTTTTCCAATTTTTTAAATCAAAAATCCATCATGAGTTCATCAGCTCTTTGTCAGTGATACATTTACTGGAGACATTTTTCTCTCTCTCTCAGACTCCAGAGGTGCAGATCTGACACCACCCAACTATTATTATAGTATTATTATTAGTAGTAGTGTTAGTCTAACTACTATCAACAGGTGCTACTATCATTGATAAAATCATTACATCTATAAATATCATTTTATTAATTTTGTTATAACAACCAGTCCTACGGAGCTTAAAGGCATAGTTCATCCCAAAATGAAAATTCCCTCATTATTGCCGATAGAGGGGTAGGTGAAGTGTTTGAGTCCACAAAACACTTTTGGAGTTTCAGGGGTAAACAATGTTGCAGCCAAATCCAATTAAAATTGAGATAATTGGGGGACTCCTTCTTCAAATGTATAAAAACGACCGAAAAAAAACTAAATCACCTCCATACTCCTCCTGTGGTGTCATACAAGTTTCCGTAAGCCCCAACATTCAAATTTGACTCGAAACAGCATCATTTACTCTGTGTTTTTTTTCCTAGACGTCTGCTGTTATCCCCCTCCTAGTTACTGCTGCAGTACGTGCAGCTATCACAAGTTCTCACGAGAACTGCAGCAGGAACTAACTCCTCTTTTCTTAATGTCTTCGCCACTCAACACAACCGGTGGAGGCAGATGGCCGCCCACAGTGAGTCTGGTTCTAGAGGGGGAACTGTTGTGTTTCTCTATTATATTGTAAGGTCTCGACCTAAGTGCTTTGAGATTATGTACGTTATGATATGGTGCTATAGAAATAACATTAAATTGAATTTCTGCTGGTTGCTCATATTAATAATGAGAAGATAATCATCCTATGAATGCAATATAGCATCACATCAGCTCCAAAGTTTATTGAATATGAACAAGAAAATATAAACAATGAATAACTTGTACATATATACAGGTATATCTGTAGGCCTCAAACGTTTTGTACACTAAATAAAACTGAATATAAGAATTTCAAGGACACTGATAAACACTTACATACTATACATTGTTTATTACTAATTGAACCTGGCAAATGAAAACAGCTATGAAACTATAATCCAGGGAAATATTTAAACAAGAGTGTTAAATGTAAAAGAGTCCATGGTTATTCTGTACATACAAACGGGATCTTAACATAAAACCTACTTGTATAAAGCCTAAATGGGCAATTCATAAAATGCTATCTTTGAAATGCACCACACACACGCACACACACACGCACACGCACACGCACACACGGTGCCTGAGATGGCTAATGCACCACTGCCCTAAAAGAAGGTCTCCAGGCGGATCTTGAAGTGATTCTCCTGGTGCCTCACTGCAATCCCATAGCGGAGAAGCATCTCTATGTACGGTGGCCAGAATGTGTCATCTATCGTCACATAGGTGTCGTGTGGTGTGCTCAGGACCTTATTCATGAGCACCTTCGGGGGAACAGGAGATAGAGGTGAGACTTGGGTTAAGCACATCTACAATCATATTGCAAGATGATAACTTTTTCAGTGAAACAAAAGACTAGACTTAGACAGGAGAAGGACACTTAAATAAAGGATATTTATGTTTAAATGGTATGCGTCATTGCCACATACGCAGCTATATTTGTGGCTGAGAATAACTATGACATACACACATTCATTATTAGACTATATGTGGAGTGCAGGGAGTTGATATTGTTGGTGTCAGTCTGCCTATCATCCCTGTAATCAAGGGATGATAGGGATGGGAGTATGACTCTATATCTCCATAGGAAATATAAACAACTAAAGTATAGACATGGTGTTTATTATTGAAAATACCACACCATTCAACAGCTACCACAGGTGCATCACAACATACTTGTTTTTTTAGTTTTTTAGAACTGTTGTGAAAAATAAAAATACCAATACAGTATTAAAATGAAACGATCTGCACAACTGGGGAACCATCAGTAGCCTTCAGTTTTCATGAAAACTAAAAAATTGTTTAGTTTATCCAGTTTGGACGACTGTAAAGAACACGGTGGCCTCCATAGAGAGTAAATATAAATGTAAATATAAAGGGCCCATTCTAGGGTAAATAAAACAACAATTTGTACAATTTAAATAAAACACACTAGTGAATACATCACTAGGATTATTTTATATTCAATTACTGCCTATAGAACCCGTTTACCTATATTTTACACACTGGACCTTTAAGGAGATGTGTCCTGGTTTTGTTTTCTCACTTTCTTTAACAAGGCAAGTTAGGGCGGAGTCTCGGCATGCATGTTCCTCTTGCTATTCACTCTTATCCTGACAGAATAACGAAACTCATTAAAGTCAGGGTGAAAAATGTATTTGCCCTCGTGGCTCTGTTGTTCAAATAATAATCTCTGAAAATGTATTAGAATCCCTCGTCAGAATAAGACTAACTGACAGGCAGTAAGCATCTGTTAGGATTAACAAAGCTTAATATTAGATGGCTTTACAAAAACTTTATTCAATCCCTATTATGTGGTGCACGAAAACTGACCTCCAGGATTTCATTAAGTGAAATCAAGTTTTCATTTATCCCCAGTTCAATGTTCTGAAAATGAAAACAAACGATTGTAAGCAGCACAGGAGCAGTAACAGCACAGATATTCAAATGTTGATAATCTGTAAATGCTCAGTCAGACATGACAACACAACACAGGTCACTTCACCTTCTTCTTCCAGTTTGTACTGGATTCAATCTGAGGGAGAGGAACATGCTTCTCCAGGACGTCCCCCAGACACTCCATCAACCTCTCCTGGTACACCTTCATTTTCTGTATTTTTGCCTTGGTGTCCAGCAGTACACTGTGGAATGCATGTTTCAATTAGTTTTTACATCATTTTTCTTCTTCCCACATTTTATGGCACTTCACACGCTGAGCCGCCTCTGGAGGAGATGCACCTCATAACGTGGAGTCTTCTGGTTCTGTGTGACTTTGCCACCATGCTCACCTCTGCTCTGATATTTTCTCCTTGTCCATTTGAAGTCGCTCAGCGTGATCACTGGCCGCTAATAGCACCTGTTTCTTCTCCTCCAACCACTTCAGTTCACTGAGAAACACAAACACGAAATGTTCATAGCAATAAACAGAGCAAAACAAAAGAAAAACCTCTGCTGAAATCACAACTGAAAAGCATTTACGTGATCTGTGACCCAGTTCAGACCAGGTATTAACATCTGTCCTGAGTTATCCAATCACAAGTGGTCTACTCTACAGGTCTGAATGCTCCAAAATGTATGTGTCCTCAATGTGTCCCATCCTCGGCCACATACTACTCTGCTGGCTTCCACAAAAAATCTAAAGTGTTTTTACTCTTCTCAGATGCCATACTTTGATTTGTTTGTCGCTTCAATCACTGATCTATTTTCATTCCAAACGTCTTTCCTAGCAGGGCTGTGCACAGCTCATTGATTCACTCAGCTCCTCTTTACTCTGCACACACAAACATTGTGAACTCTGTGAGATCCGATCACGGGATCTCGGGAAGTGGTCACAGAAGATCGGATCTCTTGGGACAGATGTTAATACCAGGTCTGAACAGGATTCAAGACCGGACCTGAAGTGTGTTTGTAAAAAAATATTACATACAGTTCTTTGGTTTCTCTCAGTTTGTCTGTCTTTGCTTCGTAGCAGGAAGCAACCATCTCAAGTTCAGAACACAGCTTGAGCATCTGTGGAAAAAACAGTGAGAAAGGTGGATTGCATTACTCCAGTAATTTATTTATGGTATTTTAGTGAGACATACTCTTAAATGTTGCAGTTTATACATAAACACACCTCCTCTTTTCCAGCTTCGAGTAAAACCTCTGAATTCGCTGCCAGCACTAAAAGACACAAAATAAGTTAATTCATTATACATATGTAAATGTTGTCGTATTACATATTGGATGCAGCATATGTAACATGAGATTTTAAATGGGAGACAAAACTTCGATTGCGTGATTAAACAGTGATGCACCATTTTAATTGGCATAAAACTGAGGCAGTTGTAAACACTTATGATACAACATGGTTGTATCACAGTGTTAATGAAGGACTTACATTTAGGCTCCACTGCCAGCCACTGCTTCAGTTCAGCTTCTGTTGCAATCAGTCGATTCACTGACTATCGTAGATGAATATTCACATTGTAAAAAAACAGACAAACACAAAACATTTACAGGTTATTAAATGGTTGATTGACTATTAAATTATTTATATGTATTAATGTTATATTTTAAGACTGACAAACTAATTTTCAGACACCCAACCCTGTGGTTATTGGAGGACCTTCTGACCACCCTAAACATCTTTGGAACCAAAAGGTTTTGTCATCCTCTGACCTGCTGCAGTGAGAAGGTTTTAGCAGTGCTGCTAAAGTGCTGCTACTTATAAAGTTCAGTGCTATCTTGGTTTAAAAAAAAATATCCCTCACTGCTCCAAATCCAGTTTGGAAACAAAAACAAACAAAACTTTGAATTCAGGTGTGTGAATGTTTATCCATGTGCGTGTGTGTGTGTGCGTGCAATACTACTAATACAAGTACTACCATTGAGTCACAACGTCAACATGATGACAAGCATCTTTTTATATATATAAAAAAAGCAGAAATGTCAAATACTTCCTGGTTCTAGCTTATTTTCATATATGACAACAAACTAAATATCATAGCCCTTTGGAATAAAATAAGAGAATCAAATAATTCCCCTTGGACTCTGGCTAAATTGTAACAACCTTTCAGAATCAGCTTCATTTGGCGTGTAACAGTACACATACTAGGAATTTGACTCTGGTGCAGTTGCGCTCAGTGTACGTACACAAATTTAACCCCTATCTGCCATTTTATGGATCAAAAACGTAATTGTGAAGTTTTAGCAAACTTATATATTGCCTTAAAAGGACAGAGACATTAGGACGGTGCTGCTGAGAATCGTTCATAAAGTTAATAAATTAACATTTAAAGTCTTCTCACCTGCTCCTGTGGGTTCTCGCAGTAATCTGGTTCAGACAGTATGATCTCATTCTGAAGCTGCGGCAGAGAGACACAGTTGGTCACAGTGAAGGTTCAATGTGTGTGTGTGTGTGTGTGTTCAGGTTAAAGCTCTCACCTTCTCCAGCTGAGAGAACTGCTCCTCACACAGCTCCAGCAGCTCAGCCTGAGCAGCCTCTGACAGCTCTGCTGCTGCTGCTGCATGTTCAGCTGCCCTCAGCTCAGCCTGACACACACACACACACACACACACACACACACACACACACACACACACACACACACACACACACACACACACACACACACACACACACACACACACACACACACACACACACACACACACACACACACAACAAGGTCAGTGTTGTTGTCCCTGTGTATGTATGTCACGGTGGACAAATTAAAATACGTGAGTTTACGTTAACGGTGCAAATATTTTCATAATCGAATAAACACATATCGCACTCTACGTTACTACGTCGTGACGTGATTCACAAGAGTTCGTCAAATATCGTGTTTTCTTACCATCGATGTTGAAACGTTCGCCTGCGAGCGGAAGACAACAACAAGGCACCTCCTATTCAAAATACCGCCAACGTTGATGACGTCACGTCCGCGACAGTCGCGGAGCTGATGCTGCGCAGCACCGCGCAAATGCAGAGAGGGATGTCTACAAGTGTGCTATGAACAGCGTAGGTCTGCAACTTTTTAAAGTTCAAATATAAACGAACATATAGATCACACCCGTCCAGACAGAGACAATATGAAAGGGGATATTTAGACCAGAGATGGGTAAGAAAATCTAACACTTACACAAGGGGCTAGGAACAAAATAAAAGAATTGACATATATCCTTAGAAAACATATTTGCTTCACATCTGTGAAATCTCTCAAGCGATGAGCAAAAGGATTTTAAAGTCATCCATAAACTATTCAAAAGAGGGCTTGGAACTTTCCTACAATATGATGATATGTTATCATGATAACTAACAGATGAGTTCAGATAATCCAATAGATAAGAATATGGGAAATGTTAGAGGCCAGGTTGTAGATTACTTTAAGGGACAATTTGTGATATCGAGGCAATTTTTTTTAGAAACAGGACTTTCTAAACCGTAAACCGTAATAATAAATAAGGTTTCGTCCGTCTCAATACAAGGCACAAGGGTCCAGTTCAAAATTAAACACTTTTTAAGAAATTTGGCTGCCGGGTAAACCTCGTGAATTATTTAAAAGTTGGTCTCCTCCACCTTTGGGGAAGTCTGAAACCATGACTCTGCCACATAGGTTAGTTTCCCACCACAGTAATGCTGTTTTCTGGGTAAATGGGTAATTCAATATATAACAATTTGTTCTCTCAGTTGTCTGTAAATACATAAACACAAACAACATAAAACTGCTTTTATCCACAATACATCTGAAAGGTACAGTCACTGGTTATTTTAAAGATGATGTTTAAACCATAGACAAGCTTGACTATCTTATATATTACAAGAGAAAAAAATCCTGATGTGTTGATATGTAAATACTCTTTTTTTATCCATAAGGAACTTCATTAATGCATCAGTGCACATACGACTTCCAAAGACCAACCAACAGTGGTAAGCACAGTTGATACATGTAATTGTAAGAAAAAGACAATAAATTGTGTCAAAATAAAGTGTCAAAATAATAGATCAGCCATTAATGAGTCTGATGGATGTCGGCACAAAGCTCGACATGGCTCTGCCAGTCCTGACTGTGAGTGAGCTGCATCTGGCCACAGGGTAAGTGGCTGTATTGGCTGTGTAATGTGTCTGTATGGTCTGAGGCTATTTGCACTGCTTTTATCCTATGGTACTTTTGCATTAGCAGTAGACTAATAATCCAATATTATATAGGCTAACCCATCCTGCATTTAACTTAAATAAGTTAAGTGACATTCTGACAGCATGACTTGGGGGAAAGTTAAAGATCAATACACTGTCATTATTTTATTCAGCACTGTAAGATAGTACACATAAAGTGATTCTTGCAATATGCTCAGACTCCCTCATGCATTGATCCCAGCAAACAGTTACACTGTGTGTGTGTGTGTGTGTGTGTGTGTGTGTGTGTGTGTGTGTGTGTGTGTGTGTGCAGAAGGTGTTTAGAGGGTGTGTGAAGTGAGGTCTGCTAGTGAGTATGTGCAGGAGGTGTTATTCTGGTGTCTGAATGTTCCGGACAGTCGACCTAATGCAGTGCTGCACAGTATGGGTGAAAACTGACTCCAGGGGACAATGATTCTATGATTGTCCTGAAAATGGCATTATTAGCTCTGATGACATTTCTGCTGTGAGACAGATCTTCCTGCTACACTACAGGTTGTATGATGGCATAAGAATTGAATTCCTGAGCAAATCAAAATTAATTCCCAATTATTTCATGGACCTTCAAAACAGAACTAAATTTATTTTTCTCAAGGATAAAACTCAGCACATGACACAGACTTCAGAGGCCTTTTTCATTATTCTATGTAAACTTCTTTTTCTCTTTATAAATTACCTTACATCAAGATACAACACTTGCACAAGGTACCTAATCGGCCTGATACTGATGAAGCAAATGAAGTAATTTAATACTTTATGATTCAAATAAATATTCAACATTTACTTGAATATTCAATATTCAGGTAATATTATATATTATTCCTTTTGCAAAACACACTGAAACACACACACACACACACACACACACACACACACACACATCATGGCTAATTAACTGCTCAGTGTGGTGGAGTTCACTGTCAGGTAGTCACCAGTAGGTGTCTCTGTTTGCCTCTGCTCAGACTGGAGTTTGCAGCTTCAGTCAGCACCTGCACCTTCTTGTTCTTCTCCCACTTCTCTCCTGTATTTTTTATTTCATCGTCTCACTCTGAACACTGACACGTTTCTTATAACGAGTGTAATTTCGTCTGACTCACGATTTAAAGAATGAATCCATCAGATCTGGATGTGCTTATTGATGGCGATGACACTTGTGTTAATTTCACGTCATTCTATTTTTGAATTCAACTCTTTATTATTTATTATGCAAGTGTTTTGCTCAAATTAAGTTGTCCATCATTTCTATTAACTTAATCTCATCAGGTCATAGTTGGACAATTTCCCCCTCCTTTACCTTATGTTATTTGACACTTGCATTTATCCATCAAGGTGTTTTATTTAAACATATGTATGTGCTGCTAAGGATTTACAGAATAGTTTCTTTACTATAACGCATTTCTTTGAAATCTTGATTCACGTCTCTGCTGAAAAATACTGAGTTAATGGTGCAATGTTGACGATATTTATTTTAGACCTTAACCAGCATCAGCCCAGCAGAGGAAGACCTGCTTATCATGAGCCAGCTACAGCAAATATTACAAGAATCATTTAGTGAGTCATTAAATAATTCAGTGAAAGATGGAATGCTTTGGACATTTCTACTGTCTCCTCAGCAGCTTCTTGTTTGCCTTGTGTCCTCACGGTGTGAATTGGAAGCCGCTTTAACGTTTGTTAAACCATTATTTTCTCTATTCTGCTGCCTCTCTGTAATATTTATCATTGCACAAACTTAGATCCCCGAGACCTGCTGTCTGAGACTGAGGCAGGTTCACTTCCACAGCAATTAGCTGCCATTCTGTGATTTGTTTTTTTTATGGATTTTTCCTACTGAACAGTGCAGAAATGTACAGAATACACAAGACAATCTGCATCTCTTTCTCTCTTTTCTCTCACACACTTGTTTATTTATGAGAAGCAGGCTCTTAGGTTTGCTGTTGTTTTGTTGTAATCATGTTAATCTATCAATTATTTTTTTGCAACAAAATTAAAGGAGCAATTTAGTCGAAATAACTAGACTGTGTCTGAGTGTTTTAATCTGGTGGGCATGCAGCAGCAGAAGTAGAGAAAACCCTGTACATGTATATATATTTACTGATTTTCCTGGTATATGATTTCAAGCCCCATCCCCAAAAAATAATCACATAGCCTGGATTATTTGAATGATCAATTAGAATTTGATTAATATGCAAATTTGCGAACAAACTGTTCCATTTGAGCCTTCAGCGCAGCCTAATTAATCAACAGTTAAAGGAAATTAATACATACATCAATTCTGTCAGGAACATGCTTAGTTCAATCGCCCGTAAAATTGAAGTTTGAAGTATTAACTGGCTCCACAGGAAGGCTATGATTAAAACTCTACAATTCAGCTCTATTTAGATATATAGAGTGATTTAACTGCAGGCAGATATAAAGTCATTTACAGATCTCCTTTTTATACTGATTCAATAATAATAATGGTAGTAATAATAATAATAATTTGAAATTGAGGGACTGTTTGAGGCCTATGGATACACATTGTTTTCACATTTTCTGTAAGGGTTGACCTAATTAATCTTTTGCAATGTTTAAATACTGTCACTCAATGAGTGTCTGAAGGACCAGTGTCTTAATTTACACTTTGCACCTGAGACATTACCACAAGGTGCAAATAATAAGAGCGAGAGAGGGAGAGAGGGAGTATAAAAAGGGGAGGGGAAGAGATGAAAAGAGAGGGCTGTACTATTGTTTCAGTAGGGACTCATGCATCAAACTTCAATTTTCCGCACGATTGAAGTAGTGATTTTTTCCATCTTGAAGTGAAATACTGAAATACACTTAAGACCTCCAGATTAATTACCACGAAGTGGTCCCTCAGACTGTAGTATTACTTATCGCTGGGCCCGCCTGACAAGCCCTCATAAAATAAGCAAGTGGAATCCATAAACTTAGCCTGCCTTAACACTCTCTCCCTTCATAAATATGCTTGATTCAGAATGGGGTGCAGAAGACACACACACACACACACGCGCACACACATACACACGTACAGAGAGAGTGAGAGTTGGAATATCTAATATATGAATCAAAGAGTCACTTTTTTGTTTGGATGTAGCTTTAGAATAAAGGTTTACCGGTGATATTTGGCCTAATAAGTGTTTTATAACACACTAATGTCTAAATGTATGCAGATACAGGAACAAAGTGTCTTACTGTACAATATTTATCACCAATGTTAATTTCTACAGCAACCACATTTATATATTATTTCAACGGATTTACTGTATATATTATTACAGAGGCTGCATTTATGGTGCCCACAGCAGGTGTTAGAGTGGGCAAACACCAACACATTATAAAGGCTATACTGCCTATAAGTGCTGTGTGAGGGATTCAAGCAAAGTTATGATTTTTCCTTTTAAGTATATATTTTTAAAATCTTTTGAATTGATATCCTAAATAAATATATAAATAGAGAGACTGATTTATATAATTTACAACAGTTTCAGTTATATTATAGGAATTTAAAGTTCTTCCCATCATCCTTAATGATACAAAAGTAAAAAACAAAGAGCAAACAGAGTGAAAGAGCTGAGAAGAAGACAGCTCCACTTATCGTTAGTGTTAACAAAGAGGGTTAAACGGGAGGCTGTCTTTTGAATTCCTCTTCTGGACACTCTCTCTTTCTCACATCACCATGTTTTCAGCTTCATTAAACTCCTTAAAGACAAAAGGAATAAAGAGGCAGGAGAAGAAGAAAAAAAGATCAGGGAAAAAACTAACAAAAGAGCTCTCTAACCAGACTTTGGCATAAATGTCACAGTCCAAACTCTTTATGGCTCCCTACTTAACATTAAAAACACTCTCAACAAAAATCCATTTCTTGTTTAGAAAACGTTCTTGGACAGAAGTCAAACATATTATTCCGCCGCTAAAAAGCGGAGGAACACAAGCGGCTCCCCAAAAAAGGGCACTTTCATTGTAATTCATTGACTTGTTCAAAACGCCAGGCGAAGAAAGGGGGCTAGACATTAATAGCCGCAGATGCCCTCATGAAGGGAGGGTCTATATGGCCTTTGTTCGCGCCCAGTTAAACAGTTTAAAAGGAGGGTTAACTCAATCCATCAAATTGTCTGAAATTGTGAGGAAATTTCAAAAACCATATGGCCTCCAAACGTTTGCGTCCTTTCTGTGCGGTGGGACACACTTGTCTCAGTATTGCTGCCTGCGGGGGACCGGCCCTGCGCCTTTGTGGCCCGTCCCATCAGGGAACTGCTGCTCATTTGTCCCCACTTTTCATGCTTTACGCACAAAATTACGGCCCAGTCCCGCAGAACAAAAACAGGGCTCAATAAAGGCCCGGAGAAAACTGGCCCAAAACTTTGTGTTTTTTGTGGCATCCTCCTCTTTTTTTCTCTCTCTCCCCCCCCCGGCACCAGATTTGTGTTTCTCACATAAATTTTTGCCACGAATGGAAAAACACGTCTGAGGGTCAAGAAGCCACGATACGCATTTAGGCTGCTGAAAGGGGATGTGAGATTCAAGCCACAAAATGTTTAGAGCATCATAGTAGAAAAGGACACAAAAGGGACAAAATAGTTGAGGATAATAACTCTAAATGGGCCGATTTTCATGGGCTTACACGCCCAGATTTGGCAAAGAGAGCGTGTTACTAAATGATTTTTGTCTCCAATAGATACAAAAAACACTCCAGGCTTTTATATCCACAATAAAATAAAAAAAAAAACTCGATGTTAATTCAAGAATTACAACATAAAAGAAATATTCAGAAAAGCCATTTTATTCCCATAGTAGCCTATATACATTACAGTCTGTGCATTGGTTTTTCAAATAATGTCCTGAATTTAGAAAGGCACTTACAGGTGTACAAAACATAACAAATTTAGGCTATAACTGTAAATCTATTGTATCCAAACAATAAATCTGAAAGTAGCCTACAGCTCGTCAAAATCACCGCAGTGTTCTCTGGTGTTGTTCTCTCGCCATCGCTGGAGCATTTTCCCAGAATCAAAACGCACAAAAAAGCATGTGAACGTCCGAGTTTGCCTTTTTCACGTTCAGCATCATCATCATCATGCACTGCAGCAGCGGGGACCACTAATATATGAACTGAAAGCAGGTGATGATGAAGAGGAGGAGGAGGAAGAGGAGCCGGCAGTGACAGAAGTGACTTAATGGCGACTTGGCTCACGGAAAAGACAAAAGCGTTTAAATTAAAAAAAATACAATATTATAAAGTCAAAAATAAATAGATAATGATCACAAATCAAATCATGCATTTACATGCAAAAGTATGGAAAACTGGAGCACTTTCAGTGTGTGTGTGTGTGTGTGTGTGTGTGTGTGTGTGTGTGTGTGTGTGTGTCACAGGCCTTTAGGAAAAGCAATGGAACAGGTGTGCGCGCGTGTAAATGTTTCTGTGTGTGTGTGTGTTTGTGTGTGTATGTGTTGGCCTGTAGTGTAAAAAAATAATAAGTTACTCATGTCATGTTCGACCATATTGCTCTGATTGCATGGAGTAACAGTTCGCGTATGGATACACTGTAAAATACCACTGCATATTTCTGGTTCAGTGTTCATGCTTCACTATGAATAGGTCTATCTGTGCCGATATAAAAGTCATTACATTTTGGTACATGTTCTGAGATATGGTATACAATATAAGCAGTAAGTTACAAGTCCTCGGTGGGATTTTCTTTTTTCTCTCTATCGTCTCTCTGTGTTTGTTCTCGCCTCCTCGGCCCCACGCTGCGCCATCAGTCATCCACATCAATCTCCACGTCCTCGTCCTCTGAGCACTCTTTACTCGTTGTGTGGTCTGAGAACGGAGACAGCGGCGACGTCCGCAGTTTCTGGCCGAGCTCGTGGTCCCGCTTGCCTCCCCGCGCCGGGGACTCGGGGCGCGGGTGGCCCAGCGTGCCGTTAGCGCATTTCTCCAGGTCCGCCAGCTTGGCGAGCTTGTCCAAGGGGACCTGGCCTACGGCCTTGGCCGACTCCACGTCGGCCTTCATCTCTTCCAGGTCCCGTTTTAGCTTGGCTCTGCGGTTCTGAAACCACGTGATGACCTGCGCGTTTGTCAGGCCGAGCTGCTGCGCGATCTGGTCCCGGTCGGCGGGGGACAGGTACTTCTGGTACAGGAAGCGCTTCTCCAGCTCGTAGATCTGGTGATTGGTGAACGCCGTCCGGGACTTCCGACGCTTCTTCGGGGTGGTCCTCTGGCCGAACAGAGTCATCCCGTCCCGGCCTGTAAGGTTGGAGAGGAGGCTGAGTGAAAACCACTGAAATACGCAGGTGCTCGGGTTTTTTATCCGCACCGCTGCAGTGCGTGCGTAAAAGTGATCACATCGCAAAAATAACAGTGGCAGTGATGTGTGAATCACTAAAACCTTTAAGTCCTTATGGGAACAGGTAATTACAGGAATATTACACAGACACCACTGGGAAATATTGAGCAGCAGACACATGAGGCCTTAATATATTAAAGAAAAGCTGTGGCGATTTATTTCGATGAAGAACAAAATTACCACGGCTTTGTTCGATGAGACATTTTAAGAAGAAAAGTATGCATTAATTAACGCAACAGAAAAAAAAGTACTGTTGTTTTGAGAAAGCTAATTTAATGTCAATGAAATGAAATGTAATTTAAATTTGTCCAGTGCAGGCCTTTGCGTAATCTAAAAAAAAATAAAAATGCATTGGATGATACAACATTTCATAAATGTATTTGTGATGCGGTGATTCAGTGCGGATGGATCTTTACCTTCCGCCGCCTGTAGCACGCTGACTTCCAGCCCCTTGAAGGTCTTGCTGGCCAGCTCCTCCAGCGCGCAGAGCGGGGAGGTCTGGTTGAGCAGAGCGCGGCTGGACAGGGGGATGCTGGACGGACGGTGCTTCTCGGAGGACGAGATGAGGTGCGCCGTGCCGCAGATCGTGTAGCTGCGCTTCACGGACGGCTTGTTCAGGATGTCCTCGATGCTGAAGGGGGTCAGCGGCTTGTTGGAGTTGGCAGGAGGCGGCAAGTGGTCCAGCGGACTTCGCCTCCTGTTCTCCACTGCATCACATTTGGCCACCTCTTTGGATGTCATCATTGGTTTGCGCGCAGAGTTTACGCAGGACTTCGTTGCAATATTACCAAAAAAAAACCAAGGGAGGAAAGTCACATAACACTCAGGGAGGTTAGAAGAAAATAAAAAATAAAGATGCAGAGGGGAGAAGAAAAGAAAATCTTATTCCAAAATGGGGGGGGGGGGGGGGGTGTCTTCAAAGTGTCGATCCTCGGGAGCAGCGGGTCCGCAGGAGTGAGATGCCTCCCTGAAAATGGCGAGGTCCACAAGAGTTGACGATTACTAACAAGTTATCGTCGATTGGTAGGTAATCAATTATCTCCAGTGGCACTTTCGCCCTCTTCCCTTTCACTCTTTGACTATGTTGCAGTCCAGTGCAGGGCTTTTTGCGACTGGGGGTGTCCCATTAATTAGGACGCATGGCTGGAAGGAGGAGGAGCCCGGCGGAATTATAATGCTTTGTGCTCTTATCATCTTTGGTCTAATTTAGTCGTGTGGTGAGATACCAGAATAGGTATATGGGGTAAATGAGGGGAAGCAGAGAGAGAGAGAGAGAGAGAGAGAGAGAGAGAGAGAGAAATGGAGAGAGAGAGGGATGAGGAGGGGAGAGAAATCACAATCCGTAGCCTACTTAAGCGTTTTTACGCGTAAAACTTCCAGTTTCAGTCCAGCAGCATGCAGGGGTTTCTAGTCTTTTATTTTAAAAAGTATATGGATTATCCGGATTTGATTTGAAAAAACGATAAGTCCTCTCAGGGGTTTTCTGTAGGTGTCGCAGCCATAGTCAGGAGGATATTTTCTCTCGACCCAAAGCGTGGATGATCCTTTGTTTTGTAAAGGTAATGTAAGAGCTGGGCCATATATCAGCTCTGACGATACCTCCTCTGGGGCGGGAGAGAAGGAGCAGCATGCATCCCTCTCAGCAACGCCAGAGCTCGGCCATAACTCAGGCGAAAGGGGCCGCTTTTATATCATCCGAGAAATAGTTCATCTCCTCTCAAATTTCCCCGCGTCCTCCAGGTTTGACATGATGGCTTTATCTGGGTGCTGCTCTCTAAACGCCACCACAGGCTGTTTGCATAAGAAAAACTATCTTTGCAGTGGAGGATAAAAAACATTGGAATTTTTTCATTTCGAAATTGTGTTCTTTTTCTTATGCAAAGAAATGAAAATAATTGTTTATTTTATTTAAAGACATTGCAGTTTTTATTTTTAATGCTTTTTATAAAAAAATATTTTGTTAAAGGGAACTTTTGTGATGTTAAAAACTATGGTACCTTATTATAATTATTATTATTATATTACTTGTGTCCTTTGTTGTTGTTTTTAAATGTATCAAATAATAATAATAATAATGATAATAATATTTAACAATATATATTTTTGGCTTCATATTTATGCCAGATTAAAATGCTGTAAGTGAATATTGTTTTATTATAATAGTATTACGTCACTGATGACCAGTGGAAAGAAAACATCAACATGATAATGATGATAAATGCAAATTCACAATTTTAGTCGATTTGTTATTTCAATGTTTCCAGTATATATTTTTTTATTAAAGCATAACATGATTTTATTTGATTAGCCTGCGTCTCTACACTGCAAATGAGGTAATTTAACAGTATACGTTTCATACAGGTTTCCGTTTCTCATGGTGATGAAAGTATAGGACTGAAAACACAACGAAAAAATCAAAGTCATTTTAATTTGCTCCGATCTTTTGACAGAACAGAAACAACAATGGTTAATTCATTTGAACCAAACTTAATTTCATTTAATGAGTGTTTTTCGTTATTTTTTTTTTCGTTATAAGATTAAAATGTGATTTCTGACTGCTTACATCTCCAGTTTATTTTGTCATGGTTATGAAAGTAAATTAGCAGCCAGGCACTTTAAAGCACATGTTTTATTTGCTGCAGGTGGGGGGGGGGGGGGGGGGGGGGGGGATCTGATTTCAGGAGCAGAGGTGATCATTTGATTTTTGCTGAAATTCAAACCTCCTGCATGTTCCTGTCACGCTTTTTTTTTTTTACTTCCCCACTCAAAATCTGTACATCTACTTTAATGACACAACTCTGAGCTGCAGCAGTTAGAAACAAGCAGAGGTGTCCTGCCCCAAACTTTTCATGATGCTACTTTTACACTTTAATGGTTGACTAATGACTTTATCATCACACAAATTTAGATTCATTAAAATGGGATGAATGTTTGAATGGTAATTTAGCTATAGAAATTGTACACACTGAATATGAACAGATATTGTGTTTAATCGTTTACAACTAAACACATTTATCACACAGCTGGTGATTAAGAATATGTATTCACCAAAACAATTTAATGTCAATTAGTATATGATGATGTTTACTATTATATTTTTTGTGTTAACCTTTTCCAATGAACTAAACCATAAAACATGATACGGGTTGATCCATTGTGGGAACATTTGACGTCACTTGACTTCAGAGGAGTGGGTTTGCAGCAGGCCGAGCTGTGGAGGATCGTGGTGTTCACTGCTGCACCGGCCTGTTTATTAAAGACAGATATTTGGAGTGGTGTGTCATCATCTCTGTGTCTGGTGTGCCAAGGTCAACGACACGACCGGCCTCTCTGCTCTCCTTCAGCCAGAGAACTTAATCTCTTAAGCTACTAGACTGTGCAGGGGACGTGCCCTGGCAGGGGACAGTACACACCACAACACTGATAGGCCCGCTCATACTCAGTCGCTATTCTTTTTCTACTATGTCTAATGAATACATGTATGAAAGAGGATTAGTTGATTTTTATTCCCTTGGAAGATTTAACAGCGTTTTTTGGGATGGATTTATATCCATAATAAACCCTAAAACAATCTCTGGAATAATCTAATCCAGCAGAGTTAGTTTAATGTATCTACAATATCCTGTAATCTGCCTCTCATTGGACATTAATAAATGCATTCACACAACACAAACACCTCTTTGTTTCCCAACCAGGTGTTGATTTAGGCCTTTTCACACTGCACTGTGTTAGCTTAAAGTGCCATCCTGCAGTATGTGTTAGTGACCTCATGCCGGACAGCGCTCACATGCAGGCTTAGACTGCGATTAGACAGCTGCAGGGGAAACTATCCACATAGTAGCCATTTTGTGAGACCCCAAAGATGGGTGTCATCTCTCCCATCTCCCAAAGGCCTGCCTGTTATCTCACATGACACCAGATATAGATACAGATACGGAGAGGGAGGGATGGCCTGGCTCGCATGTCTCTGTCTCTGTTTAAATCGTGTACTGTATAAATCACACGTCATTATCAGAGGTCACTGGCTGAGGCACACCATTGGACGGTTTCGTACAGCGAGGGCCAGTCTGGTTGGAGGAGAGTGGATTTATTTGGCGGTGGGATCTCTGGCAGCCATATTTTATGTGTCTAGAGATGTAATAACAGGCCTCTGACAAATCCCTGACGGCCCAGCTTCTCCTGCTTGCAGTGCTGTGCCCATAAGCAGCACCATTATCACTGTGCTGCTCAGTTTACCATTCTTTCCAGGGTTGGGAGGTCTTTGTTGTGACTTTGTGTCTCATTATTAAAGGGTCAGTTCACCAAAATCACAAAAGACCCACTTTAACTCCAGCGTCATCGATCCATGATAGATTTTGGATTTATTTGACAACATTTTTAAGATATTCACCTCAGAAACACTACAAATGTTTATTGACTGGAGACTAATTGAACTGGAGCATAAAAATAACACAATGGGGAGAAAATGGCACTTGGAATGAATGTGCAACACAACTTAAATAGGAAATCAGTATGAAAAAACATGTTCCTCTTCTTACAAATAAAACATTTAATTCACAAATAAAAAAATTTCACCTTTACTCATGTTAACACTTTTGCTGCTGCAGTCACTTTGCCTTGTATGAACAGTATGGTGGCTTTGGTAAATATAAGTCCATGTTACTGTCATAATGAAAAGTGACCAGGATCTGAAACATTGTTTTAGATACATAAATGATGGCTGATTTACATTCTAAATGTATATTTTCAATATTTGTAGCAGCAAAAACACAAATTCCATTAACCTGTATTGTAAAGAATGGTAGCAGAAATCTGATATTTAAAATCTCCAAAGATAAAACCAAACACATACCACAAGGGAAACATAAAATATCAGTGATAAAACAAATAATCTATTGTTTATATAAGTATAAAATATAAATACTATAATGCAAATATACTTTATAAATATACAATTAAATGTAATTTGTATAGAGGCACTATCAGCTAATTACAATAATATTAAAAGCATGGAAATTATGTAACTGTATGCTAATGTGACTACATTATTATTTTTTTCAATGAAATGCTTCAGTGTCCGCAATTTAACAAATATCAACTGCAGATTTGAAATAAATGTAGTGGGTTGAAACATTTTCAGAATAAAGTAGGAGAAAAAAGAAATACATAAGTTACAAGTTATTAATACAAGAGTAGATTTGCATACTAGCTTTTAGATGCTGAAAATCTTTTGATTTGGGCGGATTGCCCTTTTAAAAATGATCCCTCATTCACTCCTGCCTCCTTCAAACAAGAAAACTTTTCTTTCATAAGTTCTGATTGTAAAAATGAATGAATGAATAATAAAGGTGGCTCGCTGACTCCTTCCAACACCTCAAACAAGCTGCAGAAAAAAAAATGAACAGGAGAAACTGAGGGGAACAGGCCAGTCAATAAATTACAAATCATGACTTTATACCCATGCAGGAAAAAGCAAGAAACAGGTGCACAGTCTGCCAAGAAATACAAGAAGCGCAGAAGTTGCCCCGTGGCGACTGCATAATGCAGAGTTAGTCTCTCCTTAAAGGAACCTCTTTATGGGTCTCTGGCTGTAATAATACAAAGTGTACTCCCTACCATGGACGCTACAGAAAACCATCCAGTCAAAAAACATTTTGACACCAATGTTTTAATGCAGAGAGGTTGCTACTGTTGTTTATTTGATTTCCTTTTCCTTACATAAGCATCATGAGATCGGTTCCCTGTGTCTCACCTGGTTGGAACAGTTGCTCCTCTCACACTCCTCTGCCAGCCTGTGACAGACTGGCTTTCACGCCCCTGATCATACTGGTGTGGTTTGGGGCCTGTATGCTTGTAGCTGGCTTGGGATGAACACGGGCGTTCCTAATTTACAGAAAGCACACTTTGAAACTGCACATATGTGGCCACTGGAAATGAGTCGATTTTGATCATCCTTTCACAATCTGCTCTCTTCATTTAAAAGCGATCAGTTAAACAGCAGTTTGCACACGCTCGTATCCTTTCCCCCCTTCCGCCTCTCTGCGTTAGCCGAATCCCTCCACTGCACTACAGCACGGACGCCATCGCTGCGTCGCCAGATAGTGCTTCATTTGAATGTTCTTCCTTTCTCATCTGCACTTCACCATAAAACACAGTAAGCAGTGACGCTGAAGGATTGTGTTATTTGGGCAGGCCAGGGTGGAAAAGATTATTCACCGCCTTCAGTAATAAAAACTGCCAGAGGAGAACTGGGGAGAATTATGACAGCAATCCTTTAGGTTTTGTTTGTGGAGGCTGTTGTGTGTGTATTTTCTTTAATTCTTATTTGATGCAAAGACTTACAAAGGAGGATAAAGGGGCCTCGAGGTGAAAAACAACTGAAAATATCATTTGTCACGTTCAGAGAGCAGCCACATTTCTGTTGATTACTCTTATGTAAAATTATAGATCATAGTGTATTTTTATTACCTGTTACTTACTGTTAAATGCAGGTTGTGATTACCTGCTTAACATTATCCACCCTGTGATCAGCATCACGACATCTGATCATTTCTGACTCCAAAAAGGATGTGTGGTGTCTACTGTCTTTACCCAAATCAGTGCTTATATAATTCAAACATGTATTTAAAATAGGATAAGACCACAGGGCCACTCTAATTACACGAAGAGGCTTTGGGTTGTGTTAATTCAATGCCCACAGGGGTTTTTCCAATATGGCCGCATGGGAACAAATACTGACAGGTCAGCTGTTCTTTCTGTGAGGAGAGGAATGTCTCTCTTTCTTCTCCTCGCTCCCTCTTCCTCATTCCCTCCATCCCTTGTCAATTATTTTCCGCTCTTCCCCGATCTCACTCTTCTTTTTTGTCAAGTGTCGCTCCCAACTCTCTCTCTTACTCACACACACACATGCACAAGCACACATGAACATTGTCTTTGAGAGATGGCCTCTGTCTTTCAATTAGCCTGCAATGGCCCTCTTACAAGGCTGGCGTCTGGCGAGTAAGGCCCGCAGCAGATGCTGCTGTGGATTGGCCGTTCATCTGCAGCCTGCAGACTGTATTGAACAGTCATTAGGGTGGAGCTGACTATTCATGACAGAAGAAGTGGCTTTGTGTGGGAGGGGATGCTACTGCAGGTTGTCTTTATTCTCTTGTTCTTACGGTGTTTGTTTTTACAGTGGTAAAGGAAGGGGGATGCGACTAGGAGGGTAAACAGACAATGAAATGTGACTGTCTGACACTCATCACTGGCGTGATCTCTTTTATTTTCAGTAGTTTTGTTTTAATGCTACTTCATATCATTTTGAAGGAGAAAGCAGAGAAGGAGAGAAACGGAGAGCTGACAGCTACTGAGAGCCCCCCGTTGGGCACGAGAGCCACGAGCCAGTCTGTTGCATTGGTGTATGATTTGTCGACTCTCCGTGGGTCCGTTCATGAAGCACCTGGCAACCCTGCACAGAGGAATATGGTGGCTGCCATGACCATACACCAACACACACACAACCATATGCCCCTATTGTCATTCCAATGAGCTCAGACAACATTCACTTTCCCCTCCTTTCAGCCAACGCTATCAATACAAACCCCATGTGGAGGGGCCTGGGTCAAGAGGGAGACCCACTACAAAGTGGCTGCTGACACACAGAGAGGCACAAGCAGACACACACACACACACACACACCCCCCCCCCCCCACACACACACATATATGCATGCATGCACGCACACACACACACCCTGCTGCCTCCCTCGGCTCCTCCTCCCCCTCCCCTCCTGAACCCCCGTAGGCTGGACTGAGGAAATGTGAATTAGCTTCATCAATGCAGAGGTTAACATTGCGCAAAGACGATATTGACCTCTTGTTGTATTCTTGGTTTGATGTCTTTCTCAGGGCCAAATGCTTATGAATAAAAATGGCAAGGGGAGAGGTTGACAAAGGGATTTGTCTGACTAATGCCGAGGGAAAACCCCTCGGGGAAAGCCTGGTTAAGCCCAACACCACCGAACCCCCACCCCTTCCCTGCAGTATTATCAATCACAGAGCAGCTCACACACAGCATTGTTATTGTTTTTGCCATAATTGTATCAGAATAGCTTTCATTTGTCTCTAATGAAAAGTGTCTGCATTCATCATGCTAATGCAGTGACAGCATAAATATTACACGTGGCAACCTGCAGAGCCTCCTTAAACAGAAACGTGCAGGAAACATATGTGCGGCCAGGTTGTGCCTGCCTGGTAACCAAACAATTTAATTTCACTTTAATGTGTGTGTTGGGTCAATTCCCACAGATTACAAGAAGACCTGGTGGTATCTAGCCATGTGGTTTTGACATGTTTTGACATATCTGTTAGAGATTACTGCTGTTATTTAATAAAATGGAGGTGAAAGGAATTTTAATTGTGAAAACCACAGGAAAAATTACAGAATTACAAAATTGTGTCTCTGTCACTTTAAATAATCAACTTAACAGTTTTCATACAAACTTCTTTCGTTGAAAGTAGTTCCAATAAGAACTGTACACAGTGTACTGGTCCTGCAAAGACTGTACATCAAACTTCATACACCCTACTTTACTTAGCATGGAGGCAAAACCTAAACAAATAAAATGATCAATTCTGGTCATGCCCTTCACTGTATTTAAATGTTTCTTAGGGTATGTGGATTTGATTTTGAACCTTAACCCTTCACTATCTTTGTGATCCAACATCACGTGCCTGATCTGATACAGCAGCAAACACCACTCTATGGATCATCTTCCTCAGTTGGAAACTCACTTTAATGCCCACCTACAGTCATTGGGTCAGAAACTCATATGGCTGTCTGAGGCTGGACAAACTGAAATTGAGCTCCTGTGGAAAATTGTAATGTTTTTGACACAGCCAGGTCTCTGTTGTCGGACGACTTTCCGAACGTCATCTGGTGAACCTCTCTCTTCCTCATGTTCTCTCCCTCTCTGTCTTCATCTATCATTTTTTCTCTTAACCTGTATCCACAGTACTTATGGATGTGATCTATTTTTGCATCTTAATTTGTATTATTTTATTTCTGTGTACTTTAAGCTTGTTTACAGTCTGAACCTTTGTATACTTGTGTTTTGTTGACTGATGTGTTTCTCTGTTGGTTGTTAGGAAAAACCTATCAATGAAATCAAAAAAAGGAATAAATGAGAAATAGAAATCAGTTTGTGTTTTGCTATTAGTTAGAACTGACCCTGACTGATTAACTCAAACCACGCTGTATACTTTCTTTCTATAAGTGAAACAGAAATCCGATTTGTGCAACATGACAGCTTAATTCAGCAATTTCTCTCTGACAGATTCAACAGAATCAGCATTAATTTTACAGCCGGTCTAAGAGGCGTTTGATGGCACCCTCTATAAAAACTGTTAATGGTAATAACCATTGGTAGGAACATAAACAGCAGAAAACCTGGGGCGAGAGGGTTGAGGCAGGTTCTCAACCTTTAACCCTGATATAATTGAAAAGCATGTCAGCGTTGGTTGGTTACCCAGCGATTCAAAAATGGTTTGTTTGAGACACGAGAACGTTCAGAGACGAGAGCTTATTTCACAATTAAAAATGGAGCTTTGTGTGACTTTCCTCTGTGTGTGTGTGAGAGCGACTGTAGATGCAGGTGCTCATCTTTGTGTCTGAGATTTTGTGTGTGTGTGTGTGTGTGTGTGTGTGTGTGTGTGTGTGTGTGTGTGTGTGTGCAAACAAATTAAAGACTGCACACTCCCACACACACTCACCACATTATATGCTCCACAGGGCCCGGGCTTGTCTTTATGAGTTTATTAAAAGCGTCTTGTTTCATATCATGCTCTCCCTGCAAAGAACCACACACCCAATATATCATCGCACTGTTATTGTAGGTAATTAAGTTCAAAACTTGGTGTTATACAGCGCCTGTTGTGCATAAGCAAAATTGACCATTTTAATTGCAAAGGAAATATTTGCTTTGCACTTTATCTAGCGTGAAAGATAGTATTACTCTTCTTAATATTGAAAGAGGAGGAGGACCAGGAGATGATGGGGCGGGCATTCATTATACTAACAGTCCCCTTTAAAAATGAATGGTAATGAGACACAACAGCTATTTACTTTGCTTTAATGCTGTGGCAAGTAGCAAAGACCCCCCTCCTCCTCTTCCTCCTCCTCCTCCTCCTCCTCACCACAAACACCCCCGCTGCTGCCCAAAGCTTTTTAAATCTTTGGACTTGTTACTCTGCGAAATACAACATGGCATAAAAAATTCAAGAGATATGAGTCAAGCTCAGACGAATCCACCTCATGCTGATTATCCCGCTAATCAGAACAATGCAGCATCTGTTTTCTACTGCTGATGCCTGCCACTCTGTTTTTTTATTAGTAGTATTTTGATGGGGGGAGAAAATACCACAGCATCCTCATCTGTCAATCATCGTTTTCTATCCCTTCTTCCTCTGTTCTTCTTTGTCTCAGTATACTGTGCAGTATTTGTCAGAGAGAGCCCCCCCCCCCCTCTCTCTCTCTCTCTCTAACTGATGAGTGTGGCCTGAAGGAGGAGGGCCGCCATTCATCCAGATCTGTGACTGTTCCTGCCGTTTAAACCCGAGCAGGCTCGACTAATGCCCCTGCCTCACTTCCCTGACGCGGTGCTGCTTTATAGGCTTTGTTCGAGGTGGCGCCTTCATTTCTCCCCTCCATCCATCTTTTTCATATTTTTCACCTCCTAATTGTGAAACCCCCCCTCCTCTTCCTCACATCAGCTTCATGTCTGTCCTCTCATCATCAGCTTCTTTCACCTCCTTCTCCTGCTTTCATTCTGTCACCTCTTCTACCTTTCACATCCCTCCTTAGCAATCGTTTTCTCCATCTTCTCCCATAAAAAAAAAAAGGAAAAAAAGGGGAGGTTGGGGGGGCCTTAGACGAGAAGTCGGTGGCGTTGAGCCGAGGAGGACACACTCCACTTAGATAAATATCCCCATCGCTCTGAGCAGAGCCAGGGAGATTTATTCATCCGCCGAGCTGGCAGAAAATTGACTTGTTTCATGGGGGCAGGCCAGTGACGCATTGCCATGAGAGGCAGAGAGACAGGAAGGAGGGAGAAGAGGGGAGATAAAGAATGACAAAGGGAGAAGGCACATGGAGAGAGGGAGAGGGAGAAAGGAGGGAAAGAAACACGGCGGTGAGAAATGAGGGGAAAAAAAGGGAGAAAGAGTAAAGCGATTTAGGGAGTGGGGAGGGAGAAAAACGATAAAGAGAGATGAGAGAGAGTGATGTCCCTCCCCTTGTACCAGAGGATAAAGCCAGTGGGGTGGTGAAACAGTGATGAGGGAAATGGTACAGCTGACATTTATATAAGAGGATATTGATGAAGCAGAGACAATAGCAGACTCAATCCACTCCTCCTCTTCCTCCTCTTGTCTGCGTTCTCTTGTTTACTACTTTTCACTCTTCCTCCGCCTGCTGTCTTCTCTCCCCTCTGTCTCCTTCAACTCTCTCTGTCTTTGGACTGACAAAGCGCCGTTATTGGCCACTACATCCTCATTGAGAGAGAAGGGCCACAACCTTGGGTGACTTAAGACTACGGCCAATGCATCACAGTGATAATCTCTTATTTTCTGCCTCCTGCCACACACACACACACACACACACACACACACACACACACACACACACACTCGAGCATGCAGCAGCAGCATCGTCCCTGAGCAGAAAAACTACAGTGTTCCTATGTTTCATATTGCCTCCTTGCTAACACAGCAAATGGAGAGGAGACGAATGCAGCCTCCCCTCGGCTTTTCTTGAAGAAGTGTAGTGAATAGAGCTGTGTGTGTGTGTGTGTGGGTGGATGTATTTGTGTGTGCCTACTTTGTATGTGTGTTTGTGTATTTGTGTGTGTGTGTGTGTATGTGTGTATGTGTGTATGTGTGTGTGTGTGTGTGTGTGTATGTGTGTGTGTGTGTGTGTGTCTGTAAGTGCGTATGTGTTCTGGGAGCGATGGGGCGTGGAGGATTTCTGCTTGTATCAGCACCTGGGCTTCACCGAGAGAGAGGTATACAGGGGAGAAAGATGGGGGAACTGGGAGTCTGCGTCTGTGTGTGTGTGTGTGTGTGTGTGTGTGTGTGTGTGTGTGTGTGTGTGTGTGTGTGTGTGTGAGAGAGAGAGAGAGAGAGAGAGAGAGAGAGAGAGAGAGAGAGAGAGAGAGAGAGAGAGAGAGAGAGAGAGGGGTGGGGGTGGCTAACATGGAGTGGAGTATAATTTAGTTGCTCTGAAGCTCAAGGCTCATGTCAACCTTGGATAGGGACCCAGGATGATAATTTGAATTGGGAATTAAGTCACCAATCAATGGTTATATTTATGCTGAATCAGTGGTTTATTAAGGGAAGAGAACTCAATCATCTGATTGTGGTGTGTGTGTGTGTGTGTGTGTGTGTGAGCACATGCGCAGGTGCATTTACCCCAGTGTGAGCATTAGCACTCTCCTGTTCTGTGTGAGACACATGCAGATGTTTGATGTTATATTTGTTTGTCAGAGGAGAAATGCATTGTTTGCTGATGTCTGTATTTTAAAGATCAAGAACAAGATAACAAACAAATCTTACGAACTGAATAACAACACACTGTTTGTCATTACCATAAAACATGCATGCCAACAAGATGATACACTTTGTGATCTGCCAACTCAGTGGTTGAGTTTCAGTTCGGGATGGACCAAAAAAAACATTATTTAAAGCAAAACTAGGTCGTTTTTATACCTTCAAATAACAGCCTCGAAATCATTCTGATGGTCCACTAACTTATATTAGGGAGAATAGCATGTTTATCATTGCCACGGCGCCCCCTGGACGCCTGGAACTGCACTATATAACTGTGGTGTACCATGCTGTACCATGCACCTAACCCATATTTCACTTGTTGAGAGCTACAAGAGGCCGAGGGATGCTTGGTCATGTACTGCTTGCTTGGGCGTGAAGTCATTAGTTTATCAAAAGCCAGGCAAACCAATTTTGGTAGAGGTTCAGCAAGTTAGCCAAAGAACTTGGTGCACCAGTATGGCCAAAAGCGAATCTTGCATTGTCGAGGTTATAAGGATAACTGCTTAGTTTAGGTTTATGTAAAGTTTAGATACGACTAATTTCCTACAAAATAAGAAAATGTCACATGCTCAAGCCTCCGTACATCAGGCGCTTCCTGTAACGTGACTACTGCCAAAGCTTCTAACTCACAACAGAAATAGATCACCATGATCTCTTTTATGCCAGTGGTGGCATCATTAACAAAGCCTTTTTGATTTTTCATTTTACCAATTATTAAAAAATTATTAGCCAAATGTCAAATGTTGTCTTAGAGCTAGGGATGGTAATCCTTGAAAAGCTGACAAGAGGAGGCTACACTACACTCACAAAAATGCAACATATACATCCCACCCCCTCCCATTGGCCCTCTCATCAAACCTTTGCCCCCAAAACACATGAACGTCCACTGACAACTGCTAGAAACCAACTTTTTTGTGACTCACTCGTGAACTGGCAGGTCAGTTAAGCCATTTACAGAAAAATCCAGAGAATTGGTTATAGAGTTGTACACGTATTAGAGGATACTGATGAAATCCGAATGAATTGATTGGTCATGTTTATTACAGTCCTGTGATGGCCACAGTCACCAGCTTTTTTCCCCCGATAACTTTATGTATTGATGGTTATCGTGACATGAATCAAAAGTGTTTGAGAAACAACTCACTTCTTTAATAAGCAGAGCTGTACTAAAGAACTTTATCAAACGACTGCTGCAGCATTATCAACAATTCCTCTGTTCATTACTCAGAATGTTCCAACACATATTTTAGCCAAAATATGTTTAAGAAATTGACTGTTTTACTGTTTTGTGTTGATTGAAAAAAGGCGTTTCTCCCTAGTAAGTGAACAGGGAGCAGAGACAAATCTGCCGTCCTTCCGACTGGGGATCACATTATATCTTAACGCTGACCGTTGACCTCAGTCACAGCAGATTAATCAACTTCTTTTGTTGTGTCACGTCTCTGCAGTGGGTCATTAACAAGTGAAACCTGATATAAACAAACAGTGTATTGCTCCTTACACATTATCTGAGCTCAGTATATGTTAAAATTTGATGTGACTGCCAGTGAAGGTGGATTTGCTCATTTCCTTTTGCAGAGATTTCTTACACATACATAAGACTTAAGCTGCTTTCAGACATGCACTGAAGTCTGGACAATTTCCTGAAATTCTCAGGAAATGCTGAATGTGATAAAGACATTTTCAGGAACTTATGCTGCCTGCCCCCTGGTAAAATGTCCAAACAATGTCCAAGTTAAAATACATCTACAACAGAGGAGCCAGACAGGGAGAGGAAGCTGATGAAGATGTCAAGTCAGAAAGACAATGAGATTTGAGAGCTTTTGGTGATAAGGGTGTCTATGTGTGGTTATGTCCGACCTCCTTCATGCTCTACCCAGCCCTCATCCCTCCCCTGTATGTCCCAGACATTTTCTTGTTGTTGTAAACGCATCTAACTCAAAAAATATCCTTCATATTTGAAAGGTAAACTCCAGAAAATGTCCAGATCTAAAACATTTGCAACTGAGAGTCTAACGTGAAGGATTTGTCCCACACTCATTCTGACTGTTGTCATTTTTAGATAACTGGTGATACAAACATTTGTTTTACACAATACTGAACTTTAATACCAGCCCCACCATACACTAACTAACCTCTGATCCAACATGTCAGAACTGTAAAACACCCTCGAACCATCAACTTATACACAGTAGTTTCATATGACCTCAGGTTTGCTCGAGGGGCTGCAAGGTGTGTGTGTGTGTGTGTGTGTGTGTGTGTGTGTGTGTGCGTGTGTGTAATTTCCACATGTGTGCGTGTTTGTACCTCTGGAGTCCGGACAAATGTGAGTGGCAGCCGTGTTGGAGAGGCACCGTGACCTTCTCTCTCTGGACTGTAACTCAATCAGAGCTCAAGGCGTGACACCGTAACCCTGCGTGGCAGGAAGCGGCCTGGCTGCGCCACTCTGCTAATGCCTTCACTAACGGCCGTGACCGCACCGCGCTCATATCCCCCCGGAAAACAAATCTCCTCCACTGCCAATTCCTCGCGAATGAGAGATAAGCCCCATTTCTGTGATTCGCCGCAAAAATGTGTGTTCGGGAAGACAAGTTCACAGGTTAACTTTTCTCAGGTTACAGGTTCATTAAGGGAATTAATGATGCTTCTGTGGCAGCTGGATTAAGAGAGTATCCGCTTCCCTTCCAGGCCTGTGCTCCAAAAAAAGTCCTCTGAAAACAACGTGTATTATCCACGATTATTTTAAACAGCCTGTAAATGGGCAATTGCCGCTTTAAAGAACACACGGCTGGGTGTTGATTTTTCTCAGGCTATAAGATGGCATTAGGTCGGGTCAGTAACACTTGTAGATGTTTAGATAAGGAAGCTGGCTAATCTGATTATGTGGAGTTCATTACTGACTCTTAATGGTGGAGGCTGGCTCTGTTTCATCAGCTGCTGAGAGGAACCACACAACTTATGTTGCTGTGCTTACAAACACCTGCATACTCACCCCAGAGAGAGATGGAATGTGCGTGTGTGTGTCTGTGTGTGTGTATTTTCACACTACTTTTTTAACCCTGCTGTTTTGTTGTAAGGCTAAATGTAGATTTATCAAAAAACAACTTATTTACTAAAATAAAATATACCTCATAGCTTCTATTTAATCAATTGTTATCATTCTGTCAATATAATATTCAGTAACATATAATATTAATAATAACACATATTATTAATAATAATACCTATTGTTCCTGCTAAAACGCTACTGATAAAAACAGCTTGTGGGGTTACCAAGTCCAGGTTGTGAAAAATACATTTGGCCTGAGTCCTGCTGTTCATTAGCAAGACATTTCATGGACTGTGCATCCTGGCTTATTAACATTTACACTTAGAGATGGAGTGGATTCATTTCATGGTCATCCCCTTTATAAAGGCTTTTTTATTTTTTGTCAACACAATTAAATCTCATAATAAAACTGACGCCAACAATGTGAAAGTTTACTTTGTAATGTTTTCTGTATTTGGTCTCCAACACGCAGCTCCATGCAAAGTCATAGCCACCAGAGACGTAATTCTTTAAAAACATTAATTCGTTTAGGAGTTTAGGAAAAAGGTGATCAAACATCTAAAAACATTTCTAAAAACATCTGGGCAATCTGAAATGTTCCTCAAACAGAGGTAAATAGTACATTTGGTTAGGGATCTATTTTGAAATGTTCATTAATACACAGTGGCGGCTCCAGTGAGGATTTACAGCATTAGGACAGTGTAGCTGGGTTTGACTCAACATAAACTACAGTACAGATGTTCATCATATTGAAGGAACATTTTACCCAGATCAACAGTGTCACTCATTGGTGGGTTTTTAGGGTTTTTTGGACTCACCAGTGTGGGTTTACCACAGAGAATTAACACATACACTATATCAGGGTTTGGCTACACACAGTTCATGGTATTTATCGAGATCAATTCATTCTTCATTTTGTATTTTTTAAAGATTTGTTGACAATGGAAAAAAATTAAGAATTGAATAGGTTGTGACTGGAAAAATCTGCATACTTTGTCATTGATTTAGAAATCCAGTTTGGATGTTGGTCCAGCTGCATCACGGCATGTTTCCAGAAAGTGTTCCAAAATAATGTTGGCCATTCATAAAGTCATATTTTTTAAATTTATACTTTATAAAAAAAAAATGTTACGCATAAGTTGATTGAATGGATCCAGCACTGAATCGTGAATTATCAAAATAGAAAGATCTAAGAGATTATCATCAACAACGAACCGCAAACCCACCAACAAAGTCCCAGGTCAAATATAAAACTCATTTAATGCTTAATGTAGAAAAATATCTTCTGCCTTTTCTGGTGCTGCACTACTGCTACAATTATACATATATGTTGCATGTAAAAATAGATAATCAGGCCTCTGTGTTCATACATGTGCTGGAACAGGTGCAGCGTTTCAAACAAGAGCAGGCCATTCTGATCTCTTCTCCCCCAGAGTCAGAAATCGTGAGAGGGGGCGAGGTTGTTCCAATGAGACGAACAATCGTGACCCCGCTCGTAAACCCGGAGGTGCCACGGATAAAAAGAAAATGTCAAGAATTCACGTTTGGAAGTGATGGAGAAGTCTGGTGTGCTGTGTGTCCGTACGTGCTATCGACCTCCTTGTGCTATTTCAGTCGGCTGTCCGTTTTTCGAGTGGAACGCACAACAAAGTTCTGAATCAGGTTACGTGCAGCAGAATACATACAGGGATATGTGAAGCTTTGCAGGCACGCACTCACACATGAACACGCATGGGCTTCACAGCGACATGCTCTCTGACACTCTTGTTTATTATCGTGGCTGGCGTTGGGGAAAGGGCTTAGTGGTAGGTCAGAGGTCATGACGGTGGGATTTCATAGCTAACACGGAGATCGGGCCACTTGCGAGAGAGCGTGGCCTCGCAGAGGTGCAAAAACAAAGAGGATCCCAAATAGAAACAGTGGACAAACAGAGAGGAATAACTGGGGCAAACATCACAGAGGAAAGAGAAACTGTTTGTTCTGTCGTTCAGCGACCAAGCAAGAAATCGCTGAACAATAAAGAAACGCATCCAGCACAAACCCGACAGAAAAAAAAGTGTTAATATTATTTACAGTCCATATTTTCTGTCCCTGTTCTCCCCCAGATTTGCATGTGTTTGAGCTCTCCATTTGTCTTTGCTGGTAAACACAATTTAATATTAGAATAAATTACAAATGGAAGACTGATGCCCGCGATGGATTTTTCTTACGGGAAGTTCAGACTCCGCAAACATTAATGTCCCTTGCCACCGTTGGAGGCATAAATCTCTTTTTCCCTCTTTTTGCCTTGAATCATACAGGGATATTGAATTACTCCCCTGCTCCGCACACATAGAGGCATTGTGCATTACATTGACTGATAAGCTGTCACCAGCAGTTTAACTTAGAGACATTCAAAGAGTAATACACCAGTTGAGGATAAACTAACCCCAGTCCCCTTAGAGTAAGCTATGGTGCTGTCACTGTGAAAAATACGACGGGGGCATTTCATATAACATGCAGCATCTGGCATCTGAAAATAGAGGAAAATACCTCTGAACAATGCTTGGTTTATGGCTGTTTTCACACTAGGCGACAGTTTTAGCTTTGATCATAGGGGAAAGCTCGAATCAGGGAACCAAAGCACAATAAAAAGCTGATATACAAGCGTGTCTGTAATCTTTTGACTCCTGAAGACGGATCCCTGAATCTTAAAATGTAAGTTATTAATATAAAACAATGTACTACTTTCTTATATTAGCAGCTATTTTTCTGAGCGCATGTGATAGATCAGTCTTTTTTCTTTTTTCTTTTTACATCTTTACCATATTTATGAGAGCAGCTAAAGGGCCTTTTCATGCTACAATCTGGGAACAACCATTAACGGTGGAAGTTGGACCAATGGGAGCGGGGCCGTCGCTCTCTCGTCGTAGTTGGCAGGAGAGCGGACCGATCCATCACGGCAGGTTTGGCAGCAGTGAGGCTGGTGGTACTGTGAGCCGCGGTGCTTCAGGGTGGTCTGTCCAATTCAACATCTGCATGAGAGACTCTGGCAGAGCAGCTGTGCACGGGGCTGCTCCTGTATGTGTGAGTGTGTGCGCTTGTGTGGGGTTGTTTTGGTGTTGCACTGTTGTTGTCTGGACTCTCAATGGGTAGACACTAAAGACAGTATTGCACCATTGATAAAGCATTGTTTAGACTAACACAGTATCTTCCAGTTTGTTATGTACAATGTTATTAGTTACATAAGAACAACGGCTGACTGAATACAAGGATTGTGTGAATAGATTTCAAGCTTTCTGGACTTAATTCCAGCATATAGACCCATCCTGCAATCATTTAGAACATTTAGAACAAGTTGTATAAAAATGGTACTGCTAAGATTTGTCTGTGTGTGATTTTATTTGCACAATCACGGTCAAGCACGAATACAAGGTTTTGTCAACATCAGTGATATGTCACACGCACAGACGAATTATCTTTTGAATATTTCTGCAAAGGATGAATTTGGTGTCTTAAAATCCAAAGGCTCAGTGTGACAAAGAGCTGCTTAAAGGTACGGCCATAAAAATGTGATATAGCAAAGAAGTGCCACTGACTGAGAGGCTGAGGGAGGACATAAACAAGACGGATGCCCGTCCCCTTTAATATAACATAAAGACTGAGCTGGAGAAAATAAAACACCCCATTGTAATGAAATGCATTTACTGCAGCACGGGCTTGAAATCAGGCAGAAGAGAGCGCAAACGTCAAAAGAGCTCTCCTGTTGAGCAGAGCAGCAGAATTAACAGGCCTGATATCTAATCCATTTCCTGTGAAACCGGCGGTGTAGGGGACATCAAAGAGAGTTAAAGGGGATTCAGTGGGAGCCATTGGAGTGGCAAAGCAGTGAAATATAGCACATTTGGTTCTTTCTCTCCCCCGGCACTGGGCCTTTGGAATAATTAGAGCCTAATTCTGTCTAATTAACGGACTCAATTACTCCTGAAGAAAGCTCATCAAAAAGATGGCGGGAAAGCAGGGAAGAGAATGGTAGCGTTTTTTCTTTAATTAATGAACTGAGTTGAATAACGGCCATGGAATTAAACATTTCCCCCAATGTGTATGAATTGCAAATTGGAGCATCGGTTTTTTTTTTCCTTCCAAGACAGGAGCCCAGGGGCTAACGCTGCTGTCAAGTAGCTCTCTAAAAAGTCAAAGCGCCGATGCAGCACTAACAAATTACTGAAGATTACCATCTTTAGCACATGCGGAGGTCCTAACGAATAGCGATGAATTAATATGCCGTCTGTGTTCCAGCGCTCCCATTGGCTGCGAGTTCCACTGATCCTGAAAGAGCCAATAAAGCAGGCACCAGCGTGAACTTTATGGAACACTCTTCTTCCTGTACAATTGGTTGTCTGTCGATTGCATATTTCACGTCCTTGAGACGTTGATGTAAGTCTTGTTAAATTACTCAGCTGAGATAGAGCTGTGCATACACAACTGTTTTCAAGGGTTGAAAACTTTTTATGTGCTATCAGGGCCGTGTGTCGGTTTGCGTGTGTGTGTGTGTGTGTGTGTGTGTGTGTGTGTGTGTGTGTGTGTATGCGTGTTCGTCTGTGTGTGTGCGCACAAAGTGCTGTGCTGTGCTCAGCAGCTTTAAAGGCCCAAGGGTCGGCTAAGCTAACTCACTGCCTCAGCACTCTTCAGCTCAGCTCCTCAACACATTCGCTGAGGCACTGGGAAACAAACTTAAAGGCCCGATATTATCACCCATATGTAGACAAGGAGAGAAACACAACAGCGCAGGAGACATTTATTTTTACCCTCTGTGTTCTTCTACTAATTGAGGAATCTTCTTCTACAGAATAGGTTCAAGAACATGCAACCTTCTGTAAATGTTTGTTTTGTTCTTTCTGTGTCTTTATTTCAGCCATGAATGTCTGAGTGGTCCAATCATTCCCATATTATGGTAAAAATTAAATCCCAGTCATTCTTCTTTGGTCCAGAGTTTCATTCTTGGCTGTGGTGCAAGAAATAGATGAAGAGAGGAAACTCATGCAGTGCAAATAAGGGCCTGAATATCAAAAAATAATCATTTAATTTAAAATTCAACATTGTTGGGGTTAAATGCCTGCAGGATAAAACTACCCAGCTGTTAAAGTAATGATTAAGGAGCATTTTCTTCTGTGAGTAACAACATTCTGTGTCAACAGTTTGTGTCAATGGGTTCTATATATATATAAAAACAGAAAACAAACAATAAACTGTGTCGTATGATTTGAGTAAAAAGGGACAACTTCCAATGTAAAAAATATTTAAACAAAATGTAAAATGTTTCAATTTGCAGGCACATGAGGATGAAAATTAGCTTCCCTCTATTTAAAAAAAATATTTATTTATTTAACTAATTATCTAATTATAAGTTTGTGCGGGCAATTTGCAGAATAACTTTTGCAAAGTCAACACTGGTCTCCCTGTAGTTTAATTCAATGCATTTGAATACATGAGTGTTTTATACCTGTGGTCAGGTCACATTATCTACTGCTTATTAATGCTGAGTTACATGCTGCCTTCACCTCGAGGCGTCTGGTGTCCTCCAGGCCTGACACTGGACATTGAGCAAGGCGCTGAGGTATGTCTACATTCTCACAACTCTCACAGAGAAGTAAAGGTTTGGTTTGGTCCCAGTAATTCAGCAGAATATGCAGCATCTAGAAATTTCCATTGTGTGCAATGGAAAAAGAAGATGATAGTTTGTTCATATGTGAGATGATTAACAAAAGCTGAATGTAACACAAAGTAGACTTTACAGTTTTTTAAAATACTTATAGAATACCCATTTATAATATTTTTATAAATTAGATCTGCACAGACCTGCACATTTACACACATTCATACTTTTAATTCATCTATATAATCCACAATGATATATTATATATGATATATTAAATAATAGTATTGACCTAATATGACTAGGATTAAATAGGAAAACCAGTATTGTATGTCAGCCTATAAATATGGCATGGGTAGTTTTATTTCTAATTTGTTACTAGAGAAGAAAACTCTCAGGGCCAGTGTATAAAGCATTATATACAACTACTACTACTACTACAACAACTACTACTACTACTACTACTACTAATAATAATAATAATAACAATACTAATTATAATAAAAATGATAATAATAATACTAATACTACTAATAATAAAAAATGCTAAAACAATACATTATAAATAAATAATGATTCAATCAATCAAATTTGATTTGTATAGCCAATATATAGAAATACCAATTTGTCTCATGGGGCTTAACAAGTTAACAAGAATGAAGAAAAAACAAAGAAACCGTAGAAACCTCAGAGAGAGAGCCACATGTGAGGGATCTCTCTCCCAGGACAGATGTGCAATAGATGCCATGTGTGGCTGAACACACAAAATAACAGTATTTACAACACTGATTAGACAAAACAGTTTTTAACATAATAGAAAGTGTGTCAATGTTTAAAGTATTTGTGCATAAGAAAAATGTCTGATACAGATGAAGGGATCAGCAATGACAAATGAATTGAGGAGTTATTGTCAGTAATGGTAGAATATGTGAGTAGACATATTGTATATCAAACAAAGTCTTAGTAGTCCACGATCAGCTGTCACCACGATCACGATCCACTCATCTAATCCATTCAGTTTATCCCAGCATGCCCACATAATTAGCAATGAAATAAAATAAAATTGGACTTAATAATAAAATGCACATGGAAACTTTTTCATCCTTGTTTCATTTCAGTTTTAAACAAATAGTCAATTAGATGATCAACAGAGAATTAGCTGCCTATTTATAAATACTTATTTTTAAACTTAAACATGATTATTAAACAAGGTTGGTTGGTCCCAATTTTATAAATTAACTCCAACTGATGAATTAGTTACAATTATGTAATATACGCCTACAAGCCCTGGTTACCAACTGGTGCACAGAGACATAATATCTAAAGACTTAAATATGAATTAATTTAATTTAGCTCAGAATGTGAATAACAGAGTGAAGAGGGTCCTGCCCTATGTTCCTCAGTATTTGCTTTACCCCTTTCCAAACAAAATCACACAAAGAAAGAGAGAGAGAGAGAGAGAGAGAGAGAAACAGAGAGGGAGAGAGAGAGACAGAGAGAGAGAGAGAAAAAAGAAAACCTGTTAAACTTCCGAAAGGCGTTTCTTCGGGATCTTTCTTCATTTGGTGTTAGATGTGCCATGACATGCCTTGTTTACATTTGGAATTGGGAAGAAAGGACTCTCAGATCATCCAATTAAAGTTGTACCCCTCCAGAGACCCAATGCCCTTCCTCTCCTCAGCTTATTGGGCAGCACCCACTGAGAAAAAGCATTTGACTGCATTAACAGTAAATGAGGCCAACTTCGTTTTGTTCATTAAAGCTCCATTCTGAGGATGAGAACATTTATAATAGTCAGCCGCAAGTATTTCCAAATTTGCACTCTTAATTTGAAATGTTGCATATTTTGGACGATTGGTGGTGGTAATTGAATGCATTTATAAGAACAAAAACAGATATTGCCACGGTTCGACTGGTAATATAAAAAAGACGTATGATAGCCTGCTATTTCAGCTCTGTCTCCAATGATCATCGTTTAGGAGCACCTACTGTGTTTTTAATATCCTGTAAATCTAATTAAGAAGCAATACTGTGGTTTTGGGGTTGTGCGCAAACAAGTATTGGCCCACGACACCATTGTGGAAGTAGAAATTGAAATTAGAAACCAACTAAAACCAACGAATCTAAACCCTCGTAAGTGCTTATGTCAAGATAAAAAAATCAATAAGGAGGATGTTCATTAGTTGAATCACTTTCAACTCACTTTGAATGATGGACGTGCCCGGCGCTGCTCCCAGGCAGCTGAAGAAGAGTTAGCAGGTAGTCTGCTGCAGTCAGATTGAGCGTTTCTCGACCTAAACACATTTAAAACGCTTGAGACAATGCAGATGGCTAGGGCATCCCATCTGTTAAAGAAATGGTGCAATCTCGATCCTGAGGGTTGTTTCACTTTTAGACGGAATAGCATGTGGCAGCGCATAAACAGGATCCTAGCTTATAAAAGGCTTCACTGGTTTTACCATTTGTAATTAGCAAAAAATAAACACCAGTAATTCGCCCTCTTGTAATAGCCTACAAGAAGTCATTAGTTCATCACATCAGTTTGTAAAGTTCAAAGATAATTCTGGACGGTGGAGAGCGCCATACATAGCTCTGACTGATAATGAGGCTCCAGTTAACCGTGTGTGTGCGTGTGAGGAAATGTTGATGCTGATGAGAAGTCATGACGTAGAAATCTCTTTGTCGGGAAGACGATTTCAAAAAACTAAACTTTTTTTCACTCGCTTCTTCGTTCTGTGCAACGCAAAAAAGCAACGACCCACACTAACAAGCTCGCAGATACACACAAGGACCCACACACAAACACGCACATAAAGGGGCAGGTTCCACTGGGGGGCATCCATCTTATGGTAAGCACAGCTGAACCATTAACCTCATTAGTATAATGGTCACACATGAGTGGAATGCAGCCTCCATGCTTCATGATGGCAAATTGATGCTGATACACTCCTAATGTCGCTTTGATAAATATAGGCAGGAACAAGGAACTCACACAAAACTGGTATATATCATTGTTAATGAAAAGAAGCAACTGCGGCCGTTAAAGTCTCCCAGCTGCTGAAGGAGGTCTGTTTACCAGCAGAAAAGTCGGCGAGGTGACAAAAAAACCGAGGAATGGTCCTTGAGCTGTCAAGAAGACGAAGAAACGGGCATCAGGAGCATTCATTTTCATGGACCATGTGATTAAACTAACTCTGACCTTGATTTTATATGTTTCACAAGCTCACAAAACTTTAAAAAACCTGCAAAATACACACACACGTCGACATCTGAACTCTTTAAACCCATAGACATTCTTTACTGCATTTGTAGCCTTTTGAAGGCAACCTTGGTCCAGCATATTGAGTCAGACTAAGAGCCTTAGAGAGACAGTGTCAGTGTGTCCACGGTGTGGTGCACAGGCCTTCTGCCATGACGAGGAGCGCGTGGCTCAGGCTGCGTCCCTGTGTCCTGCAGGCGCCCTGTTAAAAATGTCACTGCAGGGAAGGAAATGGCCGCCCCGGGGCATCACGGCCCCCTTTTTTCCACGGAGATAGAACACAAATTGCATCCTGGCAGTCACAATGGCTCTCCAAATGTTAGATTTCAGTATCATTTCCTCGGCGCAGTGGCCTCAGAGAAAATAAATAAAGAATATGTTTATAAATATAAATACATTCAGAGGCGGCAAAACGTGTCCGATAGGGCAGTAAATGATAACACAGCGGGGAGCCATGTGGAATGTGTGTTTATCCCTTTGGAAGGCAATGACCTCTATCCCTCCTGACATTTCTTTGCCGCCCATCCCCAGTCAATCCCAATGGGGGTAGAGTGTATGTATGTATATGTGTTTGTGCGTGTGTGTGTGTGTGCGTCTTACTACTTTACAAGAAGCTAACACAACATGCCCCCGAGTGGTACCTTCCCCAGCCCGAGCCATAAAAACCGCCGGCTTCAGCAGAATTTGGAATCATTCAGGATGAAACATTGGCAGTTTGGTATTAAGTGTTTTTGATAAATCACTTTTATGAGAAATGCTCTGAAAACAAACCGTAGATAAACTGCAGTGGGCAACGGCGAGTGAATTGGAGGAGAAAAATGTCTCCACCACATTTGGATGGACGTGTTCATTAGTCTTGCTTACTAACATATGGCGCGGGGATGAAACAGCGCCGCTCCTCCAATGAAAAGTGTAGCTTAAAGATGCTAAAGCACTGGCATCTTAGAGGCGTTCACGGCAAACGAGATGGGACAATGAGGGAAGAGCGTGCGGCGGAGGGAAGGGGGGGTGGGGGGGTGGGGGGGGGTGCTAGGTACAGGAAGTTGTTGTACCACTCCTCCTATTTGGCCTTTTGCCAAGGCTCCAGTTTGCGTTGGATCCCTCAAGCGTTAGCATCACACTTTCAAGCTGTTCCAACAGCCTGAGCGCTAACGGGCTAATGGGCTAATGGCTAATGGAAAGACTGCATCATGTGCTCCGTCTCAACAAACCCGCACGGTAACACATGACAACATGGCAACACAAACCGCGCCATCATTAATGAATCTGTAGGAACACCAGAGCTAGACGTTTAAAACCCTGTTTTCCTAACATCTGCCCGGCCAATTTTAATTATGCGCGGAGAAGTCCATCAAAACAACATAAAAATGTGTCTCTGTTGATTCATTTGCTTGTTTACAGTCTCCACTTTACTCTGCTATTACTTCACCTGCTGTAAGAACAACCTGTACACCTGTAAACAGATCTGCACTGGTGTGGTGACAGCGAGCTAACACAAATGATGCTACACTGGTTAGGAAGCACATTTAGGTAACTTGAACGATTTCCGTGTTACAATATCTGGTACCACCGTCTAATTAGGGTTTATATGTTACAACTGCTTTATGTTTGATGAACTGATAAACTAACCAAAGCTTCATTAGCTCTGCACCATTAAATCCCATCAGCTATAAAAATTGCCAGGTTGGGAAAACTACCAAAACTACCTACAAACACAAGATCAACTGCAGACTTGACAACTTTACTTTATTTGTATCCATTGGTAGAATTTGGTTTGCAGTCTATGAAAGAGGCATCCATTTAACAGAGGACTGACGTGATGGAGTATAGTTAAACACATCAATACAACATTATGAATGCTAAAATAATATAAGTTTGAATAATTATGAATGAATTAATAACTTCATTGTTACTAAAAAAGGACGGAACAACCTCCTGATGGAATTTTTAACAGCATGCCAAACTAAAACCTGTTTCCACACAGAAAAACGACAATTGTGCAAATTAAAGTTAACAATTAACATGTTCATCTATTTGTTCACCAATTAAGGAAACTTTTCAAGTTGGTAAAAACATGTATTTGAGTGTAAATGATCTATATAAAATTAGAAGCCATTCCTTCATTAAACAAGCCATTATTTTTGCAAATATGAGAAGGCTGTACCCTGACTAACGTGTATTATTTCATTTTTAACAGAGGCAAGGAAACTTGAAAGTTATGTGTCATTCAAAACCAACAATAACAATTTTCTAGAAAATAAAAAAAAAACCTTAGCTCGAACATACAAATTCCTCAACCTAATCACATTAATTTTCATTTATTTAAAGTTAAGTGGTCTCCTAAAGACATCTCTTAAAATATTCTCCAAATCCCTTCACTCATTCATCTTTTCATTTATTCACTCGTTCATCTCATTCACATATTCAGTGGCTCCGTCAGTTGAGCACCAGCAGGTCTCACAACTCTCTGCAGTCAGTGAGTGGCCCTGGTTAAGTTGTCAGTGGTGTAAAGTACTGCTATCTAGTGGTGTGAGGGTCCATTACACTGCAGGCTGTAGTAGTTTGTCCCACAGATGACCACCAACTCTTCTCTTCACATTTATCTCGTGTTGCATGTGTTGAAATTAATAAAGTGAAGGTGAGAGGAAACATGTATTCGTCATCTTTATACCATTTATTCATTTTTTACGGTTTTATTAATGAATTAAACATTTTATTGTTTAAAGAAAATGACATGGATGCTTCACCACATTCCATCTGCTGCTTTCCAACCCTGGCATAAAACAGATTTTATAGGTGCTGTGGATAAAATCATCTCCCAAATGAGTAAATGTAAATATATAGATATCAATAAATATATAAAAGTTGGTTTGAAATCTTGAGTATTTTCATGATGATATATATAATATTACTAAACAAGCAAAAATTAAGTTTAGGACACGATTTGGTTTTATCATTTTAAACTTTCACATATAAAGTTTGGTGCATTGAAACAGTGCATTATATGATCTGTTTTCCTATGAGCTACAAACCACTGAGCAAGAGCAAGGACACAAACAAGAGCAAAACAAAATCTCTCAAGTGAAATAACAAAAACTATTGTAACTCTGGTAGATTTTCTTTCAGTGTTCACATGGGGTTAACTCACTTCTCGGAGGAAGCTGATAGGTTTTCAGCAGAACCTCTGATGAATGTATATGTTTAAATTCAGGTCGTGGCCTCCACAGTCACTATGATCCAACACCAATAGAAGATTTTGGGTTGATGTGTCATCCTTAGACTGTGCACCACAAATGCTAATTTATTCAATCCCAGGTCACATTGTATGGGATGAGTGTAGCATAATCTTGGTCTCAATCTGTATTAGTAATTATTAATTTGAGGTACTGTGTGTCAGAAAGCATAGTAATGAAAAACGAGTATATGAGAGTAAAGGCATGGCTTCAACCCATAACTGTAAAGTGTAAAGGGGACTTCTCTGTGTTTTTCAGTTTGATGTGGGACAGAAGCTTGATCACTGAGATGATGTAACTTCCCTCATTGCAGCTCTTTAATCAAACACTAATTCACTGGCAGTCATGCTGCAGGTTAAAATAAATACTGGTTAGTTAGATGGCATCATGTTTATAATGGATCATTTCATCATCCCTGTCATAACACTCAAACACATTCTTACTCTAACAACCACCTCCGCTATCTGATACCCTCACATCACCCAGCCACCGCTACACCCCCCACCCGCAGGGACGGCTCCATTGTCCCCCCCTCCCTTCCTGTCCACCCCTGCTCTCTAACTGAAGTGTGGCGGGAATGAGTGATGAGCCAGTGTTTGGGTTAACGACAGGGATGGGGTGTTAAACCTTAAGTGTTTAATTAACCCCACAATGGGCCTGCCTGTCAGCCTGTGCCCATTCCACTTTGATGAAGACTTCACACACACTCAAACACACACACACACGCAGGCACACACACATATTCAGACACACTTATACAAATTCACATGAACGCAGTCAGCCACATAGGCCCTTGGCAGGTGCACACACACACACACACCCACACACACACATATACTGTATACATATATATAAACGCACACACCAGCCCAGGGAGGGGAGAGGACGAGGGGAGGGGAGTAAAGTGATAATGCTCCGCCACAAACGCAAGATTGCTTTTTTTTCTCCCTCTCCTTCTCTAAAGTCCATTTTCTGGGTCACTGCATTGCATTCATTACTGTCTTTGAAGACATTGGCCTGGGAAGGAATAATGCTTCCCTTTCACTCGCGCTGAGAGAGAGTAGAGAGTTGTGAGCACCGGAGTCAGGGCCAGAGGCCCAGGAGGGCGGAGAGGAGGGCGGGGATGCGGTAATATGTGACATCTTTATCTGGTTTTAATTTCAGTCATAAATATTGAATGCTTTATTTGCTCATCTGCAGCTGCCTCCGCTCAGTTAGTGTTTGTGTCTCTTGTCTTTTCTGCTCTGCCAGCACACGCCATGTTTCTTATGTTGTAGCTCGGGGCGAGAGCAATAGGATTAGGTAACGATTTTTCCATTTTCAAATGAACTCCAAAATGGACTTTAGCCGATTGAAACACTAAAAACCAGCCCGTGGATCCCCTCCAGATTGAATGAATATGAATAAAGAGAATAAATGTAAAATACTCGTGTCTGGGATCTACATCAACAGACAGGGGAGCACAGAGGCTATCGGCCGCTCTCCGAGAGGGTGACACTGACATAGCGAGTGTTGAGGGAGTCATCTCATCCCCCGGGTGAATCAATAGGTGCCATATGACAGTGGCTCACCCATCAAGTTGTGCAGTGACTGGGGGTCCTGCTGGAAATTTGCTTAAAGCCTACGCCAATTAACTTCAACATGACAGATTCAGGCAGCCAATGAGTGAGCGCTTCGCATTCTGCCGCCTGCCTGGCTCTGCTGGTACAGAAGGGAAACCTCAGCTGTTAGACGGATGGTGAGCTGCTTTTGTGTGTCCTCCTGCATGCACACAAGCATCAACCCTTGTACATTTGTGTGTGTGTGTGTGTGTGTGTGTGTGTGTGTGTGTGTGCTGAGTCGAGGTGGGTGTGTGTGTGTGGAGGGGAGGTGGTGGGGAGGATCTGCAGTGATTCAGGCCCTGCTCTCGCTCCTTAATGATGATGTCAATCTGTGGAAATGCACGCACACATTGGAGCTGTCAGGGCCTCATCAATCAGAGAGGGGTTTGTCAAAGGAGCCCAGGCCCAGATTAACGAGGCGGGGACAATGACGACGGCCCATTTGCATAGAAAATTACCCTCATCTTTAGGAAAGTGATAGTGCCAAGGAACGGAGGCTGACAATGGGGATGTTAGCGGGCGTTGTTGCACTGAGGAAAGAGAGCACTGTGATCTCTGTTTTTGTATTTACCTTAATGTAGGAACATAATCACAACACTGATTAAAACATATTTCATTATGTTCACTCCTGAACACAAACAAAACTCCTTCACATTCCAGTTGGGATGAATGGATTAAACAGGCTTTATCAAGGCAAGGAAACACTGAAGTGCCTTTGTGCTCTTCATCCTCGAACCTCTCAATAGAGGTAACACTAGCACACTGCATCCCCCCTGCTGTCCATTTGCTTTCCTGCCCAAATGAGACAGTGATGAATCAAGTGGGTTTTAGCTCCATTTTTATGAACTCCTCCAAGAATACACGCCGAGTCCATCTTTAGCCGCAGCTCCGGCGAGAGCTCCTCCCTCCCTGCTCGCTCCATTGTCAGGCAGAGGAGACAATGGTTAAAGCTACATATTAACTCGGCCTGTTGTTCCCAGCCATTCGGCTCCGCGGCCATCTGGCTGAATTGGCTTCTCTCGCTCTGACAAACAGGACAGTAAGGGTCAGGTCACCTGCAGGGACAGGCCAGAGTACATTAAGGCATAATAGCTGAGCTCCAATGTGTGTGTGTGTGTGAGTGTATTTGTGTGTGAAATAGGGTATCAAAAGGAGAATTGTTTCTGTTGATCATGTAGAGAGAGTGTGCAGTGTGGGAACTTTAATTCAAAGGCAGTTTGTGTGTGTTTGTATGTGCATGGGTTTGTCGGTGTTGGCGCTGGTCGAGCTTGTGCACAATGCATTTACTTTTGCACCTGTAAGAGAAAAGAAAGTGAGTGCGCGCAGTTTGTGTCATTGTGTTTGTCCTTTCACCACCACGAGAGAAAGCGTGTGTGTGTGTGGTGGCAGGGGGCCTTCCTCAATGAGCGAGAGCAGGACAGTTAAGGTGTCACCGCCATGATGGAGAGGGTCCTCCTTCACAGGAGGCCAGCAGCTGCCAGGTTTTCAGCAGCTTGCGCCGAGGACTCCACATAAGTTAGTGGTCAGAGGTTTGGGTAATGTGTGACGGAAGACGCCTGGAAAACATGAGATTTACAGCGGAGGTCGGAGGTGGGGGGTCAAACTGTGGAAGGTCAGAAGAAGTACTTTCTCTCTGTCTCTCTCTCTCTCTCTCTAAACACACACATGCATACATGCACACTTAAACACCCAGAATCACTAATGCAAGCTTAAGGCTTCACATTTTTCCCCTTTTCTCCATTGGAATTCCCAGTCTAAGGGTCAGTTCACTCAAACTACAAATAAAATATACATGCACTACATTTCTTACATTAAGGATCATTTTCATTATTTGTATTTTTTTGTTATGTTTCCAAAAGTGTATTATTGGTAGATAATACAATAAAATGTATATATTTTTTTACTCTTTATTATATTTTCAGCAAGTTTGATTTAAAGTGGACAATAAAGATTTTTCTATTCTATTCTACTTTATTTCTACTGTTTGTCAAATTGTAAATATATATCTCTCATATTGCACACATCTTATTTTTAGTGTTTAGAATGTTTTCATACTGTTCCCTATTTTTATATTTCTATATTTATGCTAGCACAAACACACCAGCGCAAATTCCTTTTATGAATAAAACCTACTTGGCAATAAACCCTGATTCTATTCTACTCTATTTTATTCTCCGTTTCTGTTGGGGGAAAAAGTCAGGAATCATCCATCTCTTTATTTTGTCGGTCCAAAGGTGAAATGTAAATATATTATGTTAAAGAATACTCAATATATCAGATGAAACAGGTGCAAAGGTTTCCTTGTAAGATATAGACTTCACCATGTGTAGCTAACATTCCTTGAATTTCCACAAACAAATACAGAGTGTAAGAGATCAGTCTCTATAATGGTAACTACAGCCCTGATATTTGCTTTAGCTTTGTTTTGAACCTTACAAATATTTTAATAATCCCTGTGTTGCCTTTACACGTTAAACCCAAAAAGTACCACTCTACAGCGCTAACCTCTGTGAGTGTTTTTTGCATTTTTAAAAGTCAAATAAGAACCGAGACTTGATGCTTGTATCCTTTCTTCTGTATTTCAAAGCTGACCTTTAAATCTACTTAGAGAAAAGTATCTCCACAAACTGTATTTAAGGCCACTAAATAAATAAAGAGCCTCATTAATCACCTCTAGATCAGAGTAGACACTTTAACACCCTGACAGTCGACTTGGCATCCCTCCTTATTACACTGTCATGGACCAATAAACACCCGTGCCAGCGCCACTCCACCAATCAAACATCTGGCATCTGCGGGTCGTTAGGGACGACGACGAATCAGATCGCTAGCTCAGGCAGAGGGAGGGGGAGTCGGCAGCATGCCCGGACCCTCCTAATCTCACCAATGGGAATGCAGCACTCCTTGTAATCCAATTAAAGGAGCGTAAGCGGTTTGTTAGACACTGTGTGTTAATGTAAGCACTATCCAATATACTCTGGGCTGGTAACAGCATGGCTGGGGATACACTCTGGTCCGTGGAACATAGGAGTAGTATACAGCTGGAGGGGCTGCTGCGGTAATATCAGGATCAGCAGATTTCCATGGTATTTGCTTTGGCCTTTTGGAGTCTCATTTGTACCATCTCAAACCAGGCTTGTGAACACAGCAGAGGGGGGAGCGGGCCTATAGCTCTCAGAATGATAATACTGCTGACCTTTGGTTGCTCCTCTGCAGGCCTGATGACAAAGACAAAAGAGGTTTAAGAGAACAACGAGAAAGGTCACGCACAAAGTCACTTACCAAACCTGTGCAGCTTGTCCTTCAGGCCTGCGTCAGTGTGTTGTTTGTATTATCAGTATCTTCTGGAATCAGAATGCAAGCAGACAACTAACGGTGACATTTCCTTGATTGTGTCCTCTCATTTCTACTCAGCCCCATTCACCCCGGGCCTGTGCAGTCGTGCATCTAAATTGCCTCTCACTAAGACACATTTATTAACCGCAGATTTGTACCACTTGCAGTCACTGCAGATGTAAAGATGAGTTTTCTCCTCACGCTGGCACCTCCCATTTCCTCGGAACCGGCAGCTGCATGTGAACACTCTGCATCCGACACGGAGGAACTTAATCATATCTTCTTTTTTTCCTCCTTTCCCAGATGCACCGAATTGAACTTAATTAGATGCTACATCACCTCAGTGAGGGGCTGCATGGCAAATCTTATTAAGAAAAAGCAGAGTGTTTCTCCAACGCTCACTGATTCTTTTACATCTTGGCGTCTGTGGGAGAAAACCCCCGCCGAGGCGTATTCTCCAGCCCCTGTAACTAATGACAGCGTTGCCCAGATCTGACAGTGAGCTGTGTCTGTATATTGTGCTTAATATCATAATAATAATGAGAGCAAATTAGAACAATCAATTTCCATGGCTGGTTGTTGATTGGAGGAGGAGGTGGAAGTGACAAGGGGTGATCCATCACCCTCTGCCAGTCACATTAAGGAGAGCGCCGAGGAGCAGGTGGGCCGGGCTGGGGGCCAGCCTCAGCCAATGGAAACGGGCGAGAGGGGAGGAGGGAGATCCATTACAGCCAAATAAAGTGGTAATGTAGCTGTGAAGTGGGTAAGACACAGAGCAGAGAGAGGAGGACAGGGTGTCGCTGAGACTTATGACTGCTTCAAGTGGGCTCTTGAGTCTTTGTGCATCGCCTGTCTGCCAGTGTGTCCGTGCCTTCTTTAGCTACAATCACTGATATTTCAGTCACCATTAGTCTGAACCAACCAATGCACAGCCTTTTCAGGCCACAATCACAGTCACCCTGCCATCATGAACTGAAGCTCACTTCCCACAAGAGGTCAGTAAAATCTCACTTCCTCTCCGTCCTTCAGAGCTCTCACCCTCTCAAATGTCAATCAGCACAATGAACAGTGATGCCGCGCAGTCATGTGCTGTTTGCAGCCACAGTGCACTAATACAAAACCTAAATATGCATGTGCAGATTAGAAATGTTCTGCCACCAGCTGACCTTACTACAAACACGGGGGAGATAATCACAGCTGTGATAACAACTGGGAAAATAATGAGCGCGGATCCCAGGCCTGCTTGATGACAGTCACTCCACTTCATGCTTCTTTAAATTAGTCTGTGACGAGTGACCTCACACAAGTATACAAAGACAACACTTCATTTCCCTAACTCGTGCTCATCATCACTCAACTGTTTAATGTCCCAGACTCTGGAGTTGCTTGATTTCGGCGGACTGTACAATTTTTTAAAAATCTGAGAAAGCAGCATTAAATACATTTCCACCTTTTATCATGTTCGTGTTGGATATTTTTTGCTGTAATCCTATTTCTGCTAAACGATGGCATGGGGCGAGTATATTAGATTCCATCAGCAGCCATCAATCACAGATGCACTTAACACGATCAGCTCCCCAGTTTATTCAGGGCGAACAATGGGGGACAGGCACGTCCCGCCTGCAACGGAGTAAATGAGGAATTTAAATACTGCACAAGAGACTACGGCGGCTCGGAGGGGGCTGACTGATTAAAGGCCACAATATCTGTGTTTCTAGGCAGATGATCTGTCAACGGGATGCAAGAGGAGGCTTATTGAAATAATGGGCTGCTAATGTGAGGTTACTCTGCACTTGCTGCACACACACTTGTGCTTGTGAGGATACTGACTGTAGCAAAATGTCTTTCCTCTGTGTGTGTGTGTGCACACAAACATTCACAATCCGACTTACACACAAACACACGCACATTCATATGCACAAGCCATATTCCCGAGCACAGCATCCCCTACTGTGTTGTATTGATGGGTAATTTATCAAATGACATCTCAGTCTGTTGAGAGGAAATTAAATCATGTTGTCCCAGATCCTGATTATGATCATGAGATATCCCTCTCGTGAGTTATGTCAGCGAGTGCTCATTTCTTTTTTCACTGCCTTTATTTTGTTATTTTTTTCACAGACACACAAGTCTCACTTTGATTTTTCTGTCATTCTTAGTGATAATGAACATATACAACAGAGAAAATCTGGAAGAACATCACTGTGATGGAAAGGTCAACCCCTCTGAATTGCTGTGGGAAAGTATATTTCATCTCAGGAGTGTGAACGCCCACAAACCCTGAAGTCTCATGAGGGAGCATCAGCATCAGTCATGGAATGGATGAATAATGGTATATGAAAGAGAAAAGCTAAAATAAGGCCAACTTCTGTAAAAACAGAAAAATACACACAATAAATGCTATAATTGTGAGTGCGTCTATAACAAACTCCAGTGAACAACAAGTGAGTGTAGACCCGACACTGATCAATGTCAATGAGACATGACTCAGCCTCCTCATTCACTTCCAACAACTCAGCTTAACTTAAGGCAAACCTGCTCTCAGATGAAGTCCTATCACTATCTCTATCACTTTAGAGAAATCAGCATTTTACATTCATTCACTAATAATTAAAAAATCTAATATTTAAAGAATAATGTTATTTTTTATTATTATTATTATTAAAAGCAAATTTCATCGCTTACATAAAATGTAACTCAAAGTAAAATAAAAATAATAAAAAAACTAAATAAGATAAAATGAATAAATAAAGTAAAAGCATAAAACACATAAAAATATACAAAAAAATAAACAGAATTTTTTTAATGTTTTGTTAATTTTACTAATGCTCTAATGTTTTTCATGAGCTCTAAAAGCTAACAGCAGCCATCCTGCATGCAACCACCTGACCTACAGCATTCAGATTATCTTAGGGAATTCATCACCAGACTCTTTAACTCTTTCTAACATCTTTAAACTCATTGTTTTAGTTTTACAGTGCTCAGATTGAATATTTTGTTTGCCTTTTACATCTCTCCTCAGTGAACTTTTCAACAGCAGCAGTGGTGGCTGCTTTTAGGCCAAAAAGCTCAGATAAACCAATTTTGGGCTAATTGTCCAGCTCAAACCATAAGCAAAGTTAACAACTAGTTGACAGAGCTACCAAGAGCATTTTTGGAAACAAACATGACTCCACACCCAGTGTAAATAGGTCATTTTCTTCTAACGCTAATAAGGTTTCTCTGAAGATACACATAAATGACATAAACTGTCCGACTGTGTCCGAAGTTAAACGTGGCTCGTGGAGATGCCGACATTCAAACCTCCCAAATCTCAAAAACACTGTGTAATTCCAACTTTGTCATCATAACAAATGTGTTGTATGTCTGTATTTTGTTTAAAGCTTGTTACGCTGCCCCCAAGTAACAGGAAAAAAATCAATTAGCGCGACTTAAACAACAGAAAAGTGTTGTCCTGCGAATTAGTGCACACAGACACACACACCAGCCATTATTTTTTATGGCTGTATTAACGGGGTAAGTGAGTACTACCCAAAGAAAGACGTTATTAAAAACAATACTCAAAGGGGCAGGATTTTGTTTACATAGTCAGTTTTTTGTCCCACAAACTATTTTGCTGTGAAACAAAGAAAAGGACTTTGGGCACATTATGCAAAAGCTTTTATTACATTTTTGTGAGGTAAGACTAAAGGAAAAGGCTCTAACTGAATAACACGGAACATAGACTATAATCGGAAATACAGAATCATACATTAAAATGAAAAGATTTATTGTTTAAAAAATGATAAGCATTATGTCTTTTAGAACTTCCAGATGCTGCAGTTTGCGAGGTTATTCAAACGCTGCTCATTTCTGAGGTCGTGTGGTGTTGAGCGTTATTTCTCCTCTTCAGTCACTGTGTATTACAAACATGTAATTGTACCAGTGTACTTAATAAGCTGACAAACATTTCATCATTTATTTCACTCTTTGCCTTCAGGGTGTCTTGTGTTATTGTGTAACTGTGTTAGTCCTCATCTCTTCTTTTATGGTTGCAGCCCTGTGTGTTGTGTCCCTGTTTGCAGAATAATTGATTTTTTACACAAAAGCCGCATGATGCCACAGACATTTCACAGTGATAGAAGTCATATGATACAAGACATTTGACTTGCATGATCGTCTCAACTTGCCGTGCTTCGTTAAAGTTACACGGGGACAAGACCGAAGGTTCATTGGTTTCGTATCGAGGTTGCTGCGTAAATATACAAAAAATGGGGAGCACATCACTATTTTAATTTCATTAATTCAGTTTTCTTTCTGTTTATGATATACAACAACTTAGTTTACTTATACTTTATATATAAATCATCAACTTGAGATACATGCTCAGCCTTTTTAAAGGTCCACTATTCCTGGATACAAACACTACCATCTTGCGCATTTGGACCCAGAGTCTGCTCCGTAACGATCAGGTGGTAAAGCTGCGGTCACGAGGTTCCTTTGATACGCACACTTTACCAAACATGAGCCAGTTTCCAGCTGTCAAACATGATGTTTCACCCTGTTTGAATTCCGTCAAATAACTAAATATAACCATACTTATCAGAAACATGAACAGTTGAACATACATCAGTGTGATGAGAACTACCTAAGAGGACAGACACCATCTTTGAGAAAGAATTGTTCACACATCCTGTGACTTTGGTCCAAGTCCTATCCACTTAAATTCAGAAGGTGGGATTTATACCCTATACTGCAGCCAGACACCAGGAGGCAATTGAGACTTTTTGGCTTCACTTTTGAGCAGCAGTCATGTCGTCCATCTTTATGTACATTAGCAGCTTGGGGTACACAGAGTACAGCGGTGTGACTTCAAAACGTCTGTCATATAAAAACAAATGACAATATTATGGTATATTAAGTATAATAATATGATACGATAATTATATAATTTATAATTATATTATGTATTTCAATGTTATAAGGGTTTTCTTTCTTCAACAGGATAGAGGAAATGAAAACTGAGACACTTTACAATGGAGTTTATGCAAAAGGGAAGCAGGGGACACTGCGACCAGAGCCCATTAAGAGGTGACCAAACATCAATGCATGCAAGACAGTCCTGTGTGAGCAAGTGATGCTTGAATTAGTTCAACTTATGCTTCAGTGCTTTCCATTAGTTACATTTTTACTCTTTGTTTTGTCTTTTTCTCTTTGTATCCACATGTTTAAAACCCATTAGTTAAATTGGTCAAAACAAATATTTGAAATGAAAAGCCACAAAAGAAACTCTAGTAATGATAGAAAGTGCTGGAATAGGCAGCACAATAAATGTTTATACAAATAAAATACAAGAGGAACTTTAAACCCTGTAAAAGGGGTTTCTCGTCAAAACAATAGCAAACACCACATAGAGAGAGAGAGAGAGAGAGAGAGAGAGAGAGAGAGAGCGAGAGAGCGATGGAAACTATACTACCCCTCGACTCATATATTTGAGTATATTTTGATATATTGTAATTGTAACCTATGTATTTCTGCTATGATTATAACAGCACCTATTCGTGTAATAACATGTTATTACTCAATTGGTTAAAAAATGTATATAATAAAAAATATGTGATTATTTAAAAATATTGTTTTCATATTTGTTGGTCAATCCAAAATGTTACAAAATGTTTGTATTTTGTAATCATCCTCCCACTGAATTTATAACTGGCTGCTGTTACATCAACAAATAGGGCGGGACTTAAAAGTTTCCGGCTGGCCTCAGGCTTTGTGTGAGGGTGGCATGGATTATAGTTTAGTTATAGTTTCAGTCTGCCCCGGATATCATCGCAGTGTGATCGTTTCGTAATGCGCCCAGTAATGGTAGAAAATGGCAAAGTTCAGCTCCATAATAAGGGAAAAATATATTTTACTGTCAAAAAAACGTTACGTGAAGACACATAACAAAAAGACAGAATAAAGATCACAATCGATGATCGATCTTAAAGGCCCTAAACTTTTCTTTTCAGCATGTAAAAGTAAACTGTCTCAAATGTCCTAATGTCTTGTGTCTTTTCGTAACCTTTAATTGTACAGATCAAGAAGATCATGAAAAAAATGCGTATTATTTTATAACCACATTGAGACACCGTGCCGGTAGGTTAAGGTCCTGATGCTCCCAGCCTTTGTTACTTGTGAGTCCTTTAAACAAATCTTCTCGTGACCCTTGTCGTAGTTCTCTTACACTTTAAAGCAGGTCAGTCAAAAGCTCTATACAATATATACATACTGTATGTTTGTATCAAGCTTGTTTAATGAAGGAATAGACGGTAAACTGTACTTCTGATCTCATAGGCTATTATGGCTCACTTTGACACGTCTTTTGTAACTAACAAGTACATCATCTTTTAGTTTCAGCTGGATTAGCTAAATGTTACACAAAAGGTGTTTTTTTTATCATTTGGAAGAGGAAGTCAAATTAAATGCTCCTTTATATTTAGAAACAACACTATTAATAGAGCAACTAACAAATATGAAAAGACATCCACTTCATCTTGATAATATTGTTGACTCTATTTTCAATCTTATCTCAAACAGGGTTGAATGACTACCCTCTATGCCTTGGCGTTCCCCCACAACAAACTACTAAATAACACATTTTTAGATTTAAATAAATATATATATTATGTCACCAGACATGTCACTGTCCAATTAAATTAGGGTGTGAAGTGGGTTTGGCCTTTTGACTGGGAGTGGAACAGTCCTTTCAGGCTGGACACAGTGCCAGCAATTGGATAAACATATGTGCATATGTTACTTTCTCTCAGTCAAGACAATAACACAAGACCTGTTTTGATGATATTGTGAAGCAGTGTGGGATCATGGGAGTTGTATTCACCACTATTCCTTGTGCCGTAATCTTCTTGGTTAGCTTTTTTCCCGCACAGCAAACAGCAACGAATAATCATGATCCATTAAAGTGAAGTGGAAGGAAATAACAGCCAAGTGGCTAACTGGCTAACAGTTTGTTTTTGAACTTCTTTTGAGACATATGATGCAATCAAAAGTCGACTAAAGTGAAAACGTCCCGTTACCTTAAATAAAATTGGGGATTTCTCTGGGTATGATCATAAAATGTTGATAATGATACTGTAAGTACTCAAGTCAACAAAAATAGTTCCTGTAACGTAGGTAATATTACATCTTTAAGACCAATTTTTTCAGGCAATATGATGCTAGAATGTGGAGGATGTGCTTGGATGCAAAATAATGGCCATTTTCAGTGTTTTCACTTTACTATCTCTATTACTTTTGAGAGATGGCTGCACCAAGGAGAGCTCCAAGCCAGTTCAGCAAACTTTTGTTCTTTTACTTTTCTCCCTGACTTTAACTATGGCCCTGCTGAGCTGGCTGCCTTCTTCTTTCCAACACCTTTCATTGTATGTTGACTCTGTGCTAACTTACATATGAGTGGGTAGAAGTGTTTCTAAGCCCTGTCCCTGGTGTTCACACATCCTACGAACACCGCTGCACTCAGTCGGTCAAACTGACGCCGAGGGCACGAGACCGACCAGTTGTCTCATGTGACCGCTGCTGGCGGGGACGAAGACGCACGCGCTGGGACGGTCCCACTCCGGTGATTGGACAGTGGCTGGTTTGAATCCTCCCATCAACACCGACACGCCTCCTCCGTGACACAGGAGCATGTCTGACGGCTACATATGTGGGATGCTGGCTGGAGGAGTTGAGAAAAGTTTCGCAGATGCGCTGCTTGTCATCACTAACGAGCAGATCACACACCAGAGGGAATTATTGGTGATTTAAATGGCGGAGGAACTGTTACCGGAAAGCGATGCGAAAATGCACGGGGTGAGTGATCAGTGCGCGTGTTGTAAACGACAAGAGAGTTACTGAGGAGGCAGGAGGGACTGATGTTTGATTCACTGATTTGATGACCAATCAACGCTTTTCATTAACATTTTAATCGTATTAGAAAAATCGTGATCAAAAACAGAAATATCAATATACACATTGTATTTTAACCATATTCCAAAAAGTGTGGTTTAGGTTCAATGTTGCCTAGCAACCTTTGGCATGGGAAGGTTTACCAGGATGTTCAAATTTCCAGATTTCTTAGACTAAATGTATTTTTTTTTTAAACAAACAAACAAACAAACAAAAATGACTTTGGTCTTTGGTTTTCAACATGGCTGCCCAGAGCTTTGACCCAAGTGATGTCGTCTCACATGTGAAGAGCTGCGCATAGTACAGATAATCAGCCTAATGTGATGGTCACTGGGCAGCATTGTCTGCCATGAGCTATTTTCACGTGTAGTCGTATCACTCTCTCCATTAGGCTAAATTAGGTTTCTTTAAGGCCTCTGTGCTGTCCTTGTTTGGCCAGAGCAGAGCAGGAACTCTCTGCTCTGGCCATTAACACACCAACATCCCACATATTCACATAAACACACTCATTTGACCCAAAGTATGCACATAGCTAATAAGGATTTCATAAACCTTCATTCCATCACAGTGTGAGGGGCTCTTACAGGTGGGGTTAGTGTGTGGTCATTTGTGCTTGCATGCCAGTTTCCTTCATGCACCATTTAAAGGTAAGAACATTCAAAAACACATGATAATCCTGCTTTTCTTCCACCTTGGAGGTCAGCTTAGCTCGGGGTGTTGGAATCTAGGACGGCAGCCAAGAGGCTAGCTCCAGGCCAATGCTGATGAAACTACTGTAGACTGACCCCATTACACAGGGTGGGGGCTCATGTGTACCCAAAGGTTGTACACTGGTATGCAGCTGATGGTTAACATTTGTGAGCCCCCCCTTGCCGTGTAGAAAACTTAAGTCATCTTTAGTCGTCAGTTGCGTTATTTTCTTGAAGTGCGACAAAAGCTCCAGTTGGGCCTCAGCAGTAAATCTGTATTTGGATTTAACTGACCATGAGCGGAGAACTGTTCAGCTCTTTCAATGTGCTATGAACGTGTTATGATCAAACAGAGCAGGCTAATGGGATCTGGCCTGTGTCCAGTTCTGGGTTTGTTTCCCTTTTTCTGATTCAGACACGTGTTGCCCAGTGCTCGTACAGATCTGCTGCAAAGTCCAAAGATCACAGACTCATATGCAGCATATATCCTTAGTATGACACCGTTAGATGCACATACAGTCAATAGAAAACAGTAGAAATGGACACAGGATTAAAGTTTAAATCATTAAAATCATCTTTTCAATTCAATTCAGAGTATTTTGTAAAGCCAGACCAGTTAAAATATATATATATAAACTTTTATTTTACAGAATAAACAATGCAGACAATATTTCCATCTATGTTTAGATCTTATGTAAAAAAATATTCAGGTTGTATATATTTGGTTGCATTTTTTTATAACGATGAGTTTGGATTTATTGTCAATGTTTCTTTTTAAACATGTTAATCATATCATATTGTCATTAGTCCCCAATGACCCAAATCCATATACATCAGGCTCTAGTATTTTGAATTAGGCAATCCAATGACAACATTTTATAAACACACAATTTAACTTAATACTCAAGTCATCTAGTTTGATCTCATTTTACATCAGATGTCATCAGATTGTTCTTGCTTTGCTTTAATAAATTGGCCTCAGAACATTTTTGTATGTTTCTCACTCGTCTCTCTCCTCTTTTCATCAGTCTCTCACAAGGTCACTGCTTGCAGTGGCTCTCCTGTCCTCGTTCGGCAGCTCCATGCTCTATGGCTACAACTTAGCTGTGGTCAACTCTCCTGCACAGGTTTGTGTCATTACAACATCAACAGTAGGCCTACTCGTTAAGTAGGCCTATGAACACTGGGGGTGATAATGGATGGTGTTTGATCCCCCCAAAACTTAAAATGAATTTTAGAAGTTAATGCACACAGAGCTTCCTAAGCGCTGGCTGCTGGCCATACAGTCGACTACTGGAATAGTCAATTCAGATCAGTTGGCTACTTTATTAATTTGACCTACTGTCTATTGGTGTGGAATATGTCAGTACAGAAGAGAAGGAAAAGAAAAGTCACGGCTCAAAAGGAAGCTAGAATGAAACATATAAGATTGAATTAAATCTTAACATCAAAAATTTGGATTGGCAGACATGAGTAAGAATGCACAAGAAGCCTAATTCTCCTTTACAATAATTCCCTACATGTTTCCAAAGAGGTCAGTATATATGATAGTCGTGATGTTAGGCCCCAGGCTGGTAATGTTTTACAGGGGACATGCCTCTGGACCCCACCTGGCCGGCTACGTTTTCCCACTGCTACTCCATATCTCCTCTGTGGCTATCCTCAGAGGACCGACTACAAATCAGATATTTTTTTTATCATTGTCTTCATGTGGAAGCATGTGGCCCTGTGTATCAAATTTAGAAGCCGCTGTGCACCTCACCGTGTCATCGATGTTCTGTCGTTTCTATGATGCACTCAGTTCTGTTCCTTCGATGTTGGATTTGTTGCGGTGCGGTGACTAAGATGTGAACCATTCCTGTTTGGCCATGGACGGCCCTCACATTGAAGCATGGGAGGATGAGTGCCACATGTTATGTTCTGAGGAGGCACTAACATGAAAAGAACTGCATCTGCTGCTTCGCTCGTGATTCCTCACTTTCAAACTTTCCTCATCTCTCACCCTTTTTCTTCACTTTCACTAGAGGAGAAAGATGTGGCCAGTTTCCAACTGGTGTTGAGAGATAGACTTCCACCAACAAAACTGGTTGGACAATGATAATTGATAATAAAGTAGAAGTAAATCAAATGAGTTTTTATTTCATTTTGAGAATAAAGTTGCTGTTTTATGTTACGTACAAACATAAGTGTACAAATGAAAAATGATTGTGCTAGAACTATGCCCCATGACACAGGTATAGCTCTTTCCTCCTGCCTCTAAGCTAAGCTAACCTCTAAACTCCGGCTGTGTATTTAACACACAGATGTACAGTAAGAGTGATTTCAAGCTTCTCAGAAAACTTTCTGTAAGAAAGCAAAGCAGCGTATATTCCCAGAATGTCAAACCATCCCTAAAGCTAGAAGATTAGACAAGCTTTCATGTGGTTCTAACTCTTCCCCCTCTCAGGTGTACCATGCAGATTTCTACAAACTGAGAAATGCTTTCCTTCCGAATAAAAAGCTACGACTGAGAAGAGCTTTTCTTCATTCATTCCAAGTTACTGCTGATACAGTGAGGTCAAACCTTTAACCATGGTCCATGTGACTCCAGTACCTTTGTTGGAGTCACCACTGTGTGTCATCTGACAGTAGTTACGCTCGTGGCCTCCAAATTTAACATTAGGTTTGGCAGACGGTTTAATCACGGGAGAGGTGGGACTTGACCCTAAAACTTGATTGTCGTGGTAATCGATTGCATCTTTTGGTAACATTTGACAAAAAGCCAATGGAATTTCTCATTTTGTGGAAAATCAGCTCTGAGACAAAAAGGTTCAGAATACTTACACAGTTTGTTCAGCGGGATAATCTTCACAAATGAACAGCAGCAAAAAACTAATGTGAGGCTATAAACAAACCATGCCGCTGTCACATGACTTCAACATCGCCCCTGCTCAACTTCTAACTTGTAATTTGATTTGACGGATGCCTCTTCGACAAAAGCCTGTCCTCTTAGGAGGTTACTTTGGAAACAACAGTCAGTACTAACCTGAATTCTTTCTTACTGCACTCTTTTGTTCCAACAGTTCCATTGATAATTCAAAGCTCAAAGCAAAGGAACTTGTTGTTAACATTCAGGGGGAGTCAGATGATTGCATGTGAATTTCCCCTTGTGTTAGTTATCAACCCTTACCATGCTTTTAATATCACATGATTTAGGTCTCTACTGATTCTCCAGGACAGTCTGACCTCAGCGGACGCCTCACTGTCAGATGAACCTGAATGAAAGATGGATATTGCTGCTGTTTGCCCTTGTTTTGTCACACCTCGAGGATAACAACATGCAGTGTATGACCTATTTCACAGGGGTGGGGGATCGCTGAACTTCCACCACATTAGAAACCGACCGACTGAACCCAGATGGGTGCTAACCTCCGTCATGGCAACAACATTCACAGAATCACTTCCTTTGGCAATTTGTCTTCAAAGTAAAAGAACAACAGAGGTTTTGTTGCTGCAATGTTTTATACTGAGTGGAATTACGGATCTTTTATTTTCGAAAAGTTTTGAATTTGGGTCTGAAGATTGTGTTGGTTGCTTAACAGACCTCAGAAATAGCCAACATGTAAGGCATTAAAAATTACAGCAGCAAAGTAAATCATTAAAACTTACAAATAATCCACACCCGTGAACAGTAATTAAGCAAATATAGTTTCTTTTAATGAAATACATTGACTATGAAATCTTCAGCGTAGATAAACCTGGTAGGATGAACACAAAGTTGTCTAACTTCACTCTGCACCATAGACTGTTAATAAAAATCCCTGTACACAATGTCCAGCACACAAACCATAAAAAGTATATTGTAGAACTGTTTGAGGAGGACTCACTAACAAATAAATCTGAAGTAGCTCCAGAGTATTAACACAGGCCAAGAGAGCTGAACATTTCAGGCAGGTTTAGAATGGACACTGCACTCGTTGTAATGAATACATGTATCTATTCTCCTGATGGGAAATGTTAAGATGAACTTAATTCATTTTTCTTTTTTTTCCACCAGTACATCAAAGCCTTCTACAATGAGTCAATCATCGATGCTTACGACTGGATTCCAGATGAACAGTTCCTCACTATATTATACTCCATCACTGTGTCCATCTTTGCTATTGGAGGGATGACGGGGGCCCTGCTGGTGGGCAAACTAGTCACAAAATATGGAAGGTTAGTGTGTGTGTGTGTGTGTGTGTGTGTGTGTGTGTGTGTGTAAGTACTCAATGTGTGTCTGTATTTCTGAAATGCCATTATCCTCATGATAGTTACAAACATCTAATTCATTAAGAAAGTTGAGTAAAGAGGGATGACTGTGTGCCCAAACAGGAAAGGGACACTGGTGAAATCCAGTGTGCTGGTGTTTATAGCAGGAGCTATGATGGGCTTCAGCAGATGGTGCCGGCTGCCAGCGTTGGTCATCTTTGGACGCTTCATCATGGGAATACACTCAGGTAGGCCAGTCATTCATCCTCGCAATAAAACAAACTAGAAGCGATTTAAACAAATTAAAAAAAGTTACTTTTTCTTGCATAGGAGTAGACGCAAAGCCACAATAGCACATTACTGCTTTAGGAGATGCACTGAATCTATTGACATTCTCTGGAGGGGCTGGATGAAGGAACGCACATGTCCTTGAGAGAACCTCCGGACCCCCGACCAGGCCCCTTGTAAAAAATCCGATCAAATAGAATGTTTGAATGAGCCCAAATATTCTATCCCTTTGTCAGGGTAGAGTTGATAAAATCCTGGACTTATTTGCATAATTGTTTCATTGTGTTTTAGCAGGGGTTAGGGTTAGACAGGAATTACAACAAAAAACTATAACCAATATATCTTCTTATTCATAATGCACAAATACAGTATATATCCTCATGTGATCGTCTTGTGTCACTGCACTTCACTGAAGTACGTTTCTCTACAAATACTATTTTCATCTGGAGTGAAAGGTGTATATATTGTACATATTCTATTTTATTCTATTTCATACTTACTTATTCATACACAAGTTCTTATCTTATCAATTATCGTAGCTAAAACGTGTTACAGTCACTCAAAGAACAAATCACAGCATAAGGTTGTGTGTAATCACACTTTTTTCAACAGGAATCTCTCTCAGTGTGGTGCCGATGTACCTCGGTGAGATCGCCCCCAAGAACCTGCGAGGCTTCCTGGGCCTCGTTCCCAGCATCCACATCTGTCTCGGCGTCTTCATCGCTCAGGTGCTGGGGCTCCACGAACTGCTGGGAGAGGTAGGAAAAGCCTCCGAGGCCTTTGACCTCTGCTGGTGATTTTCAGGCAGAGACATTAGCTCAGGCAGCTACTGTGTCTTCAGTGTAGACTTGGTCCTTCTGCAACCTGAGAGATTGTGATCCAGATGTGAGCAGCAGCACACAGGACTTTAAAACACAGGGAAACATGATGTGTATTTGTGATGCTTGAATCTTCTCACAGAAGTGAGGCTGAACCTATGTACATTGATGCAACCTTCATTTATCACTTACTAGCTTGAATACGTTTTTTATTATACAATATAGCAAGAAGTTGTTCTGTAATTATATACAAAAATTGTTTATGTAACATGTCTAGCTGTTCGTCGGGCTTTCCTCACCTGTCATTGAGTTTTTTCTTTTTTATGCTGTAGAACATCTGCCTCATCTGCCCAGCTACACTGTGTCCGATAAACAGCAGTGCCAATGTGTGGAACAGCTAAAATAAAACAAGTACTTTGAAAAATGATACTTTTTTCTGGCTTTGAGAAGTTCTTTTTAATATGATGATTATAAGTGGCATAGTGTGAGCTGCTGAATGTTACTTTTAGTAATGTGTCATGCTTTCTTTCCCTACAGGAACAGCACTGGCCTCTGCTCCTGTCCCTGGTGGTGTTTCCTACCCTAGTCCAGGTGATGCTGTTGCCATGGTTTCCAGAGAGTCCACGGTACCTGTTGATAGAGAAGGGAAATGTGCACGCCACCATTGCAGGTCAGAAAGTGGATTGTCTTCTTATTTTTGTTAGACCACATCGAGAAAAGACTTTGAGAATTTGTCTTAACAATGTAAGTTTTTCTCTCTTTGTTCTTTAAAATTATTCAAAGATACATCTTCTTATTTAAATTTTATTGTCACATCTTAAAAGCTTTCTTTTCCTTTCTTTAGCACTAAAGTGGTTCCGTACTAAAGGAAACATCCAGGCAGAGGTTGAGGAGATGCAGGAGGAGCAACGCTCTTTATCGTCCATCCAGACCATCTCTGTCTGGGGCCTGCTCAGGGACCGCTGTGTCCGCTGGCAGGTCATCACCATTATGGTGGTCAACGTCGGCATGCAGCTGTCAGGCATCGACGCGGTGCGTGGAAGAAGCATTGTTGTCTTTTCTGTCTTGGTGTGTTTGCATGTGTGTGTGTGTGTGTGTGTGTTGTGGATGTGCAGAGACTGTGCAGTTATTATAAGAAAGTGAGAGTCCCCAGCTGTGCTCCTCCCATTTGCATCTCTTCCTGTTCATACATTACAGTCCCACATGCAGCCACTGAGTGACTGAGCAGGGGGGCACAGGACCACGGCTCATTATCTCCTGGTCCTCTCTCTCCAGTGTTACCCCACATAAGAAGGTCCAGCCGCACTCACTCACACACAAAGTCAAACACATCTTTGTACTCATTGCTCCATGTGGATGGAAGCTCTAGGCATGCTGCTCACATGCTAGCATCATTTCCCAGCAGGGCGACACCCTGCCGAGTCCCGCGGTTCCAGATGTTACGCTCAGGAACATTAGGGAGGGGCCCATGAGTCCAGGCGCTTTGTACAATAGATCTTTTATGATATTTCAACAAAACCTAGAAGTCTGCATGTTTTTTTCTCACAGACTTTGGGTATTTATAACTAAACATAATCCAAACCAGCTATCCTGCAAAGAGAGGTAAGACAACTCTGTCACAAGATAGTGTTGGGGAAAAAACAGGTGAACATGCAAAGGCAAAAATCATGAATTATAATTATCATAAGTACCTACAAGCTTCAAATACAGAATTCATAGCTCAGCCTTGGATGGATGGATGGATGGATGGATGGATAAGTTGGTTCAGACAGGTGCATGGTGCCTCAAGGTGCCACCCTCTTGCTGTGTAATTGGGAGCCACATGTTGATGTAGACCCACAAGGGGACTAGACAGTCAGCTGGTCTACGAACAGCTTATGTTTGGCCCGGGAGAGATTGAATATTATCAGAGAAAACTGGAAGGATGCTTGAAGAGGGAAAACCTCCCTCAAGGCTAACTCCCAATCTCGCAATTTTAGAAAAACAGAACCTCCTTGGCAAAGGTAAAAATCATTCCTATTTTATTTTATAGAGGTTTATGTGTTCAAACAGCAATTGTGTGAGTTCCTGTGTTGAGCAGCATCTAATGCCTTTGTGATAGAACTGCTCAAAACTGTGTACAAATGCAAAATGTCCAGTTGGACAGAAACTCAGGATTTCAATTTAGGGATTAATAACTATTATCCCATTAACATATGCTTATACTCTTATAAGACCACTCGTGCGTTAAAACTGATACCAACTCATAACTTTTTCTAATTGTCTGTGTATGCATACTTCAGTGCTGCAATGGTGATGAAAAGCTCCATGTATGGTTACTAAATCAACGAGACAGCGTTTAACCACACTGATCACGATCTTGTCCACACCTCATCAATGATGGATGTTGCATCAGCAAAGTGTGATTAATGAGCATACACAAATTAATTTCAACGGGAGCACTTGTCAGGAGTCCATACTGATGAAGCGCCGTACCTCAAATGCAAAAGTGATGGTCGGCCTGATGATCGTGATCACTCACGATAAGAGCCACTTTTTAGTTCTTTAAGAAAAGACCAAAAAAAGAGTGTCGATCTCACTGTGTGTGTGTGTGTGTGTGTGTGTGTGTGTGTGTGTGTGTGTGTGTGTGTGTGTGTGTGTGTGTGTGTGTGTGTGTGTGTGTGTGTGTGTGAGTGTGTGTGTGTGTCTGTCATTTTAATTAACGTATCTTTGTCAATTTCAGATCTGGTTCTACACAAATGAAATATTTAATAATGCTGGGATCCCAGAGCCTCAAATTCAGTACACAACAGTGGGAACTGGAGCCATTGAGGTCATCTCTGGGGTGCTGGGGGTGAGTGGATATTATGACACTGTAAACACACTAAGTTGATATTAACATCATCCATAGATATATTTTATATCCTGCTTAAAAAGCGATTAGTCAAATTACAGAAAATGTCCAACTATTTTAATTGTTTAAAGTGATTAGCAGTTTCTCAAATGTGATTCTTTTCATTATTATTATTTTTTCTCTTCTCAGTTTTTATTACACTGTGAATTGAATATCAACATTTAGGTTTTATGGTTGTAGAGTTTTTAAAGTGAAAACAAACAAGTAGATTTAGTTTTTATTTGGTTATCTATCTGTCGTCTATCTTATTGAAATTAATGTTTTACATCCCTGTATTATCTCTGTAAACATGAAACTTCAACTTTTTGATGATGTTTAACGTTGCCAGCCAATCACAACAGCTCCTGACCCTCTGTTCTTTCTTTCAGTGTTTCACCATCGATCGTGTGGGCAGGAGACCTCTGATGATTGGCGGCTTCCTCTTCATGGGAGTGTGCTGTGCAGGAATCACTGTTTCTGTCCTCCTCCAGGTACAATGTCCTCTCATGTCCTGCTACTGTGGGAATATGTTATACTAATCTGCACATTATCACACAGGGCAAACAGTTCAGTGTTTATTTATTGGGGCTAAGGACATTACTGAATTAACATAATTTACATAAACTAAAGAAGATTCTTCTATTATTATTATTAATATTATCATTATTATTGATAATAATAATAATAATATATACTATCATTATTCACATAATTTGTATTTTGTGTTTATTTATTAATTAATTAATGTACAGTATATTTAATAAAAACATCTTTAAGAATAGCCTATTGGCTTAAGACTAAAATGTATTCACATATATTCAGTTCAGGAAACAACATGAAACCAAACAACACAGTAATTACTGTACGTGTGTAATTATGTGTAATTATGAAGTAAGTGTCAGGAGCCTCACATGCTACTAATCATTTCTCTCATGTTACATATAATCAGAATGATTAAATATAGTAAAATGAATAATTATGAAAAACTCAGTTGAACTCATGACTTCAGACTCGTGACTTGTGTTTGACCAATCACAGGCGCAGCTGTCCTTCATGCGCTACATCAGTGTGGGCTGCGTTGTTGGGATTATCGCAGGCTTCTGCATAGGTCCAGGTAAATACTTTAATGAATCCAACCTTTCTCTTCTCACCTGAAAACTCTTTCAAACACCCACATTTAACTTTTCCAGCTCCTCACACGAGATCTGTGCAGTCCTGTGTGCGAGGTAGCACTGCTCTCTGCTGGATGCTCGCACAACAGCAGGCGCCCTCCCTCCCTCCCTTCTCCTCCTCTGACTGTGAAGAGATATTGTATTTCATTAGTCTTGTAAATGAGGAAATTAGACCTGCCACACCACATCCATTCCCACCACCATTTGTACTCCGGATAAGTTGAGTGAAGTGAATTAACAGGCAGTAGTTTACAATGTTGGTGCCACGTTGAGCGGACCTGTGAGGATGATGAATTGGGACGAATGTGGTTTACATAGCATCATCCGTCACGTCGGCAAAATCCATACTTCGGCACTCGTACAAGTTTCTCTCACTGCAATTAGACTTTTAATGGCTCATTGTTCATAAGTTAGCTATGATGAATATGATTGGCTTTGCACGAAATCCCCCCCCCCATACATACCACAGATGTTGACAAATTACGGCCTAGTTATTGGTTTGCTGATATTAAACCTTCCTCCATGCAATTATCATGCACAGATAATGAGGACGTCATTGGAAAAGCTCATCATTAGAGCTTTTACTAAGGTATATTTCTCCGTTGTAGCTTTCACTCCTAACAATGAGGGATTGTGTGTCAAAAGGCAAAATCTCCAACATATCAAACTCGTGAATTATACAAGTCTGGATGACGCTTTTCTTTTTTCCTCGTGGTTCAGAGATGGAGTTTCTCCAACTTGACAAACATCTTCCTCTCTTGTCAATCTTTGGTCGCTGAGGAATAATTATCACATAATCAAGTACATGCAGAATTTAGGGAGAGTAATATAATAGCACAGTGGCACTTGAGGAATGTCTATCATTTCTGTTCATGTTTTGTTTGGTTTGAATGACTGCCAAAGAACAGTCCTGAGTGGGAATATTGATAAACTAATTGATGAATGAAGATGTTGAAGTTAATTTCACAACACCCAATAGATTCACACAAGTGCACAGAGTGATTAAATGTGATTTGTATTGTGACGGCTTGATGGGATGCCTTGTTAGATCAAACCAACCGACTGTGGAGTGAACCATGATTAGCTGAGATTGTTGCTGTTGTCAAAATGTGAAATGAAATGACTTTGTCTCCCCTGCGAAGCTGGTGTGCCATTCCTGATCACGGCAGAGCTGTTTAAGCAGTCGCACAGACCTGCTGCCTACACTGTGGCTGGTTGCCTCAACTGGTTGTCCAACTTCACCATCGGCTTCGTCTTCCCCTTCCTAGAGGTCAGAGTAAACATCTTTCTTTTCTCTGAAGGCGTTTTGCGTCAAAGCGTATGACTGTTGACATATGATTTTGAAATCCAAGGTTTTGTTTGTTTGGCATTGTGAGGCGGTGAGTTCATCTTGACTTTGAATCCAGGATCTGTTATGGCTCAGTGTCAGACACACAGCATACGGGCTGTCTGGTTCAGTCGAATAGAGGTGACTCCCAAAACACCAATAAAATTACCAATTAAAATCCCAGCTTTGCTCTCCCTCATTATCCTCAGCATTATGGGCAAACAAATCCAGAGAACAAGAGCCTGAGCTGTGGGAAAAGACAATACAAACCCACATACATTCTGGACACAGAGCTTAAAAATATGAGTTTGCTATGAGGCCATGTGGTCTTTAATCATTCTGTTTTCATTTCACAGACAAAATGTAAAAAAAAAAGAACAGCTTCAGAGCAGTCAGACGACTATTCTTTCACTTGGAGCTATGCTTGCAGTTCTCCTTGTGCTAAGCTAGGCTAAAAATCCTGTCCTGAACCATCTCTGCACTGAAAATTATTTCAATTTTCTCATCAGACTGTGGCATTGAAGAGTAAACAAAACCTTGTTCTCGTATTATGTTTATAAAGTGCCCAATTAACTATTCTCTATAATGTAAATTTCATCTTTAAAGCTGCACATATCAACATTCTCATACTATGCTTTATCAACTATGTGTAACAATGTGTTTGCGTACAAGGTGTCATTTGTAGTGACGATCCAACATGTAAATGTAGCCCAACACTGCGCTTTCCCTCCATTTTACAGAGCATTTTAGCATCTTTCAGCTTGTTTCAGTTTTTAGCCCTCAAATGTAGTGATCTGGATTACTACATTAAGAGACAGCATTAGTAGCTGACTGGTGAAAATGGCAGAGCATTCAGTAGCTAAAGAGCCAGATATTTTTCTCAAGAGTGGGAGGAGACCAAAACAAAGCAAAAAGAAATGTAAATACTGGACTCAAATCAATAAAAACATGTATTTACTCAGATCATTCATTAATATAATCTGAAGTTGTTTGTAAAAAAACAAGAGTATAGCCTGCTTTTCAAGTTCTGTTGTAATATTTGGATCAGCTTTTATTCACTTTAATTAGCCAAACTCTTACCTGTCACTGTCTATGGATGCTATTTTTGCCCACGTCATGTCTCCTTGCAGTAAGCAGGAGGTGTTTTGAGGTGGAAAGTGTCAGTTAACTGACAGAATTCTTCATATTTGTCTCCTTTTAGTTCCCTTGGACATTTCCCACTTTTTAAAAAGTATTTGTATTATTTAATCACAGTTGTTCTGCGTGTCCTCCCTCCTCAGATGGCTACAGGTCCTTACTGTTACCTGATCTTCTGTGTGATCTGCTTGGGCGTGGCCCTCTACACCATCTTCATCATTCCTGAGACCAAGAACAAAACCTTTATGGAGATCAGTCAGATGTTCGCTGCAAAGAACAAGATACATGAAGAGGAGTTGATGGCCAACGGTCATTTGAAAATGGCTCTGATGAATGGCTACGGAACCCTCGGCCACCATGACGAAAAATAAGAGCCCATAGAGGAACGTAGAGGTGGACCTTTCAACGAAGGTTTCTTTGGAATGGTATGGTCCAGACAAACTTGGAACTGGGGCCACAAGGGGATCTGCTGCTTCACATGAAACAACGACCAGTGCACACAAACGGAGGCATCATACACAACATCACAACAGCGCTTCGATTAGTGTGATGAGGTAGCTCGTTTCCCTCAGTGGTTAAAAGGTCACACATTTGCTTTTTGTTGCATTTTTACACTGTTGAGTTTAAGGTGAATGCCTTGACTAAAAACCTGAGCTCATGTTGTTTTGTATTTCTTTTCGTCCCTCTGTGATTTTGTCTCTTTTTTACATAAGAGAGCTGAATATTGTGGCTACCGTAGTAGTCATCTCATATTTCCTGTCCAGACATCAGCATAATGTTCGTAAAGCTTGTTAAAGAGTTATAATGAATCAATATATCACAACAAATCAGCTTTACAAGTTTGATCCATGTACTGTGTATTTGTCAAGGTTTTTTTGTATCTGTTGCATGTTTTACAAGACCTCTTTGTATAAAATATGGTGGATTGACAATGAGAGATATAATTTTAAATTAAGACTATTAAAAATGTATGGATGTTTGAACATGAAAATCTCTGTCGTGTTTATTATTCTGCAGAATTTGGCTGCAAACTGTTTTTCTGACTAACACACAAAAATTCCAGCGCACAGCTTTTCTGAGCTACCACAACAATTTAGTTTCTTCTGGGGCCAATGTTTACTCCACATTCAATTGGCTGTGGTGATGCCAATAACTGGATGTTGCCTCCACACACACAGAAGCTAAAAATCACAGTCTGGCTTTATTGCCTCTCACCAAAAACAACCATAAACATAACAAAATTGCACACTTGCAATTACAGCACACATACCCATACATCATGAAGCAAATACCCAAGTAAAACATTTCCCAGCACTGACATTACAGAAGAAAAATAGAGAGGAAACACTGAGCGCCTGAATAAACCCTATATTCAAACTGAAGCAAAAAACAAATAAAGGCACAACAGTCTAATAAAGCACGCTTTACTCTATAAAGGGTTTTAACGTGATAACTAACAGCTATATTATTGGCTAACAAATAATATACTTGTAAAGTGCAAAGTTTATTTTCACAGGAAACAGCAGGTTAGGAGACAGGTCTCACCACAAGGTCCATTTAGTTGCTTTTATGAGTCATATTACATGACCTTCATCAGTAGATGGAGTTAATGCAATTCTTGATTGTGAACAACAACAAAAAGAGACACATTAAGTCCACTCAAGTGACAATCAAATTTGGAACATTTTAGCTTGTATATGACAAAAGATATATTTTGAAAAGAGCAGTCAGAACCATGGCTAACTATTCCCACCTCAACTCTGCAGTAGACAAATGCGAGAGCTAAAAACAACGGATTCAGACATCCAGGGTTTGTGATGTCACAAACCTAAGAAACCAATCCTGTCAACTTGTGGGTGGGGTTCAGTAGCTGGAAAAAGTCTCCTCAGCTGCAGGTGGCGCTGTGAGGGTGGGGTGACTGTGAACATAATAGCATATTCATAGATCCAATAGGAGGAAGGAATGTGTAGAGTTACATTTAAGCCATTTTAGTGCCGTGGAGGGGAGTTTTTATAGTATTTTTAAGGAACAAAGAGGAGTTTGTGGGGCTGTAATAATCTGCTGGGGTGGTACTTTAAACATCTGCTGCTCTATTTGTTTGTAATTATTAACGATCAAAAACTCCAGAATAGTGCACCTTTAGGGTGAGAGTGTTTGCTCAAGATTTGCATGTGTTTCATGGATCTGGTATAAGAATGTAAATAAAAACAGTATGTTTTTATCAAGTATTTATTTCATTGATTAATTGATGGGCTTATCACTTTTTAATAAGTCTGCAGTGGTCCAGAGCTCCTGATTTGACTCTAGGTAAGTGATTAAATTGTCTTCTTAAGACTTCTCCAGCCTTCATGAAGACTGTTTCATTCTGGGAATGACTGATTGGAAACAGACAACATGTGACCTTTTGATAAAGAAGAAAATGTCTTTAAATGCCTTGCTCCTCACTTGTGAGAGACAGGAAACCAATCAACATGCTTGCAGCTCTTCACTGTATTGATTTATTTTTAATTAAACATAATCTTGTTTTTTGTCCGTGGTTGCAAATGCTTACGGAAGAGCTGCATTTCAGTGAAGTGAAGCTTTCTTTGGCCTAGAAATCTTCCTCGGAGGGTATTTTTCAACCGTGTGATCACAATGTGAAGGGTGTCACATGAAGCACTGTTCTCTTAGTGGGTGACGATGCCATCATCTCATGAATGCACTTCTCTGCCAGGGTTGCAGATTTGCTACACCATGTGATGTTTTCTGGCAAATTTGGGAGTCATACAGTATGTTGAAGGATGGGTGGTGAGCGGCGCCCCGCTCTCTCTCATGCCTTCCCACTGCCTTTAGGCTGGCTGATGCATCTGTCAGCCCCTGCAGAGGGGCCCCGGCAAACCCCCTGGCTGAGGCAGAACGGATAAATGTTGTCACATCCCAGCTTGTCCTGACACCACAGAGACGAAATAAGAGGAGGGTCGACTGGGCTTGTGTTACAAACATCAGCATATCACTTCTGAATTGTATTTGGGGTGTGCTGCAGTAAAATCTGGGTGTTGCTGCACTTTTTGGGCGAAGGTGGTCGATGGAAGGTCAACCTCTGGTGCGGGTGATTTGCTGCTGAATGACAAATGGACATAGGAGAGTGTGAGTCCTGCAGGGGGGGGGGCACAAACAGGGACTGTGTGGCTGTTCATATGTAACATCACTCCCAAACAAAGGGCTCCTTGTCACCGAGACTACAGTATATTTCTGTGGATAATGCCACAGTATTGTGCACATGTGAAGACACACATACACACACAGGCAGGCTCACCCCGCCTCAGGCAGGCAGAAGCTATAAATCACACAAATAGCATCACAGTCTGGAGAAGGAAGCATTCCAACAGATAAAATGCTCTCCCACATAACAAAGCCACACTCACCGCGTAATTAATTGCAACAAATTACCTCCTCCTCTCCCTGTCGGCCCCCACCTCGACAAGCGCACTACACGCTCCTGGAGTGTGCGTGCGTCTTTGCGAGGATGCGTATGCGCACGCAGAGCACAGTGCCAAGCGCGCACCAGTGCACGCACGCAGATGCACACACACAGACGCGCGCACTTGCGTGCCAGCACCCTTCATAAGTGCTTTAATGTGGCTTATTGCAGTGTGCGGTCCCCTTAGCCGTGGAAATATTCGCTTGACGGATGTGCTTTGTCGCCGGCGCTCCCCGGCGGAGGGCGGCTGTCAGGGAGGAGATGATAACATTAACAGGGAGGCAAGGCGATGACAAATGCCTGTTATCAGCGAACGAGGCCGGTGACAAATCGAACGGCAGCGCCCAGGCAGCCCCGGCGCGGCGTAATAAAAAAGAAGATGGATGGCACACCCAGGCAGGGCCCGCGTTAATGCGATTTCCACTGCTCTCCCTGACTCCCAATTAAGGCTGGGAGAGGGAGGGCGGGAGGGAGAGAGAGCTGCGGAGTGCAGGAGGGAGAGACAGACACAGAGAGAGAGAAAGAGAGAGAAAGAGAGAGAGAGGGGGGGGGGGGGAGCATAGATGGAGATGAGGAGAAGATAGAATTTGTGGGGGCCGCGAGGAAAATGAGGTAGATGCATATAAGAGGAGGATGGATGTCACCGGGGATGAGGCCGAGTGACAGGAACAAAGTAGAGGAGCCAGGACAGACACATGCAGCTTTAATTGTCTGCAAAGCCTCATCTGCCCCCCCCCCCCCCCCCCCCCCCCCCCCCGTCTCCTGCTCTCTCTTACTCACATCTCATCAGGGCCACGTCTCAGAGGTATAGGGTTGTTATGTGTCTCTGCGGCCAGGTGGAACATCATTAGACTCTTTATAACCCCCCCCCCCCCCCCGCTTTGAATTCTTGCTCCGACACTTTGGAGCTCCTAGTTTAGCCGTATCAGGTGCGTCAGCGCTGGATCAGCCCTGCATGCTCCTGTAGTTTTCTATTGGAGCAGGATTCAAGGGCTGCTCCCTAAATCAGCTCTTATAAAAACAGAGCTGACAGACAGCCTATGGCTTATGGGCAGACAGAGCTATAGAGATGAGCTACGACTCTGTCTAGGATGACTGTTCCAACTCATCCTGTCCAAGGACCCAGATGTTATCTCTTTGCTAAAAGGATCAGCGCAGGATATTGAGAAATTGCCTTGGGATGAGGGGGCATCTGTGCCCGAATACCCAAGGGCTGCTGTTTTGTCACTCTGACAGTGTTTTATAAAAGGCTGAGGAAGCTCAGAAGGCCGCAGAAGCAGGGGCCCATATATCTTTCGCTATTACATCCAGGCTAGGAAGAGAGGGTTGAAATGACAATGAAATATAGCTGTGGCTCAAAGGGAGAAAAAGAACAGGGTCTAAAGAGGGACGCCTGAGACTCCTCAGGAGCCTGCAGGGGCTGTGCTCCAAATCGGAGACAGATGCACAGCAGTCCCAGACACTAACCCTGTGCTATACTGCAAACACGCAGAGGTGAAAAGGAGAGGATGTGTGGTTCAAAGTGGGAAGGCCTTAGAGAGAACAGCCTCTCTGTGCTGATATTAGTCTGGAAGAACAAGGTGAAATTAGAGCCCTGCAGGGGAAGGAGCAGTAGGAAAAGAGAGGGAGAGGAGGTGGAGGGGGTGGTAAAAGTCCAAACTCGACAAGGACCCCTGCATCATTAAGTTGTCAAGCGGACGGGAGGCCCCGAAATATGACTTGGAGTTATTGCCAGGGCCAGGGCTGATGATATAAGAATTACAGTACATGGATCATAGCCGGATCGATAGGTAGACAAAGTCATTATGGAGGGGCTAGAGTTCAATGCCTCCCTGGGGCTGCGAGCGGGGACAGAGGGCTTATATTTATCACCATGGCAATGTGTAACACACACAACACACAGGTGGGTAGCTATATTTTGCTTGTTGCTCTTACTTCCAAAGCTATCTGTTCCGGCTGTATTGATTGTTGAAGTCATCTGTGGCAGCGGAAAAGGATCTCGGCATATGCTTCTTAACCTGGCATTTTCCTCTATCTGTCACCATCTTTGTGGCCTGTGAAGGATGTCCGCACACGTGTGTTTACAGGTAAGCTAAATGTCTCGGTGCGTGCACATCAGTCAGCAGTGAGCATTTGTCCTTCTTTGCTCTCTGTCTTTGCAGCAGAGGGAAGCAGAGGGATAGGGAGCACAAGCAGGGCAGCATCGATCCTCTCTGTGCCGAGAGAAATTAGGCATGAAATTAAAGCTCCCATCAAAGGCCAGGGCTGGCACTGTCACCTGATCCAGCACTATTTATACTCCCAGGAGGCGATGATGATGTCTCCATCACACTGATGATAACAGGACAGAGAGGAGAGAGAGAGGGAGAGAAAGGCGGAGGTGGGGGAAGAGTCTCTCTCCTCCATCCACAGTGGCACTGACCTGCCATCATTTATACTGCCAGGGCCCAAGTGCAAGGTTAGCGCCAGCCTGAGCCCCCATAAATCACTGCTCTGCTGGACGGAGAGAGGCCGGGGTCGACGCCTCTCGCAGCCAACCACTGCTGATGAGAGAGTATTTATAGATCAGGATGGAGAGAGGGAGAAAAGTGGGAGGACGCTGGTGGCAGGATGTGTGTCCCAGTGGCTTGTAAAGACGTGTGTGCGCACAGAAATACAGATGTGATGGAACATATTTATCTATGTCTTCATATCGTCTTGTATACCGTAAATGTATCTTTAACTCATGAGCTGAGCTGAACCTCTGCAGTCACATAAAGCCATTTAATGCAGAGCCGTCACAGAGTGGCGAGGAGCTCAGGAGACAGTAGGGGGAGCCAATTAACCACACATCAGACCCCTTACTTTCAGTTTACACTCACATCTTGACTGGATTGAAAGGGCTTTGCTGCCTTTCGCACAACCAAGAGGTGGAGACAGACGTCTTTCAAGTGAACAGTTCATCAGGATGATCAGACGCTTAAAACTACCATACAAAAGCCACAATCTTAAACCATCCACTCACACTCGGTTACACGCACTCCCTGTGTTTTGACAGTCGTGCAGCATGGTGCTGTGATGACCAGTGTCCAAACATTGTGCAGGGTAAACACTGGTTATGGTCAACCGCAAGATGACTGGGTGTCCCTGTGTCTCACTTTTCTTCTTTCTGTCTCTGTCTTCAGCTTCTTTGCATGCTGCCGGTTTCACCAGCGTCCACCTCTCCAGCCAAAATAAACTGTGGCACTGCACCAGATCTGACGAAAGTAGGGTTAATTTAAAAAAAATTCAGGATCACTGTCAGTGGTCATAGTGAATGTGGTGTGATGGTGATTTAAATGTCCACGTTTGACTCATGAGTTTTGTAAATTCTGTGATTGAATCACTCTGAAAATGTGAAATATAAATACTAACTGTAATGTGTGTGTGTGTGTGTGGAGGTGGAGGTCAGAGAAGCAGGCTTGGGATTGGTTCAAATTCAAATGGACTAGGTTTGAAGAAATAGATGAAGAGTAATTTAGCACATTTGCTAAGATACTGAATATTTACAATATTGAAATATTTTACAGATGTATTTACATAGTTTGCAGAGGAAGCTGTTTATTGACTCCTTTAAATTTATTCAACAGCTGTAGTGACTTTGCAGAGTAAGTTACAGGCTTAACAAATAAAATGTACCATTAGCTCATATATGATGCATCGCTGGAGTCAAACATGTCAGACAAATAGGAATGTGCTGGCTCAATTACTTAACAAGCATGACCCATTTTCTCACAAAGTTGGTAAATCAGAGCTCACTTTGTTGGGATTGAAGCTGAAACTTAAAATTAATTTAATTGTAAATTTTTGTAAAGTTTGGGATTGAAGACACACTACTATTTGAACATGCGGGGGCACAGAGCAATTGATTAACTGATTAACTGGAGAAAAAATAAGATTGGGAGAATTTAATCAATAATTGTTGAGTAGTAGGGACCATTTTATTATAGTTTGTTAATATAATTTAAAGTTACAGTAGTAAGTATAGTAATAAATGGTAATATCTTAAATTTCATCATATAAAACAATACTAAGCCCCAAATTTCCTATTACAATATTACATCCCCTTAAAAAGTGACAACATCATGAGTGTATGTGTTTTATTAAAGCAGATATACTGTAGCATTACAGCTATACTATACTATAAAGCTGCAACAGTATAAATAATAATTTGAAAAGAAACGTAATATATACATTCAGTTTTCTGTACTTATGTACACTTTACCATAAATCTTACTTGGGTGCAGCGCTTTTAACCTTTAATTGAAGTCTTAATACTACTAATAATAATAATTTTACAATAAATAAGTGAGGAAATTCTGTTTGTTTTTATATATATATTTACTTAACTAAAAAAGTAATAAGTAGTTTAATAAGATAATTATATGTGTTTTATTTTAGGATTAAATATATATATAAGTTTTATAGAGCACATACAGTCAATTAGAACATTTTGAGTTGCAACACATTCACATAAACACGCTAACAAATGAATGTGCACATAAGCTCTGATGTTGTAATGAATTTACTTTCACAATCACAAGACAACACCCAACCGTGTCAACCATTACAACCTCCCAACCCAAACAGCCCTCCTCAGGACGTGAAGGTCACCAAGCAGATAGGAGGGGTGTTTGATCGATAAGCACCACCCACCCCTCGGCTCACTGACAGCTTCTGTCAAGTATTCAGCAGGACTCGTATCAGATGGATCAACCATTTACCCCCTACATCACCACCACCGCCACTGCCCCCACTTTAAAGGGGAACTGTCACTAACTGCCACTGTCACATCCCAGACAGGTGCTTTCAACGCACTGATAATGTGCCAAGGAATTTCACCAGGACTGTTATCCCAACTGTACGGGGGAGGATGTGTGTGTGTGTGTGTGTGTGTGTGTGTGTGTGTGTGTGTGTGTGTGTTCCAGTTGCGACACAATTTTCTGCTCATCATTACAGATCAAGCTACAGAAATAAATATCAGCTGCATACTTGGATTGATTTTGCAATATTTAGTATCGTCTCTATGGATTAAAGCACCAGAAGGTTAAGTGTCTCTGGAACCAAACCCACATGAAATCATCATACGTGCAAAAAACAGCATTGACAAGTTATGGGGCTGGAAACCTATAGTTTCAGTTTTCTTTCTCAGAGACTCTTTGTTAAAAGCGACCTGCTACTCTGCTGCGTATGTCACCAGAGGAGAGGTGCTCCTCAGTGACCCACATCACAGATGTTGGAGGTGGAAGAGTCCTTTGTGTGAAGTCTGAGAAAACTATGTTTGTGTGTCCTACACCCGCCATAAGGCCTGCATTCTTAGGTTCTTAACACATCGATGACTGTGTCCTCAAACCGAGACGCAGCAAAGCGGGCTGCAGGCTCAAAGAGTCGGTGTTTGTGTGTCTTAGAGCGGGGGGTTTTAAAGGGGTGACAAGGAGATAGCGTCGCTGATTGACACGTGAAGAGCAACTAAAAAATGCTCCCCTTTGGAATGCGACAATCTCCCAGAGTCCCGTGTTGCTCCGCGTCCGACAGTGAATTGTTAAAAGCATTCCTGACAGTTGGGGTGAGGGTGAAAAGAGGGTGAAAGGAGACGGTCTGGTGCTAAAAGAGGAGTTTGTTTACTGCTAAAGAGGATGAACCATATCCTAACTTGCCCCCGCAACTTCTAGTAGCCTAGAAAAGATAAGGATGGAGCGAGTTGATGAAAAGTTTACAGCCTATTACACAGTATCTCATGTTACTGACCGTTAAAATATCAACCCTAGCTTCAACGAGCTGTCATCTTTTCTCTTTTAAAACAAGTCAAGCCCAGGACAGCGGATCAAGAGAGGCCTGGTGGTCCCTGAGCGCCTACGGTCACATAGCTACACCCCCCTCCCCCAACCCCACTGTCCCAAACCCACCCACTGAGGCAGGCAAGGTGGTGGTGGTCGCGCTATCATGCGAGGTCCTTTTGGAGCACCAGGTTAAACCGACCACACGACAGGGGCAAAAGGCCCCTGCTTACAAGCTCTAATTGGTTCCACAGGCTGCAGAGTAGAGAGGAAAGAAGGGAACAGGGAAGAGGAGGAGGGGGAGAATAACAGCAGGGAGCGAGAGACAGATAAATGGTAGGAGAAGAAAGAGAAAGGGAGAGAGGAGGGTACAGGAAGGAGGGATCGGGCAGTGGGGGGTGGGGGGGGTGGGGACATAGGAGACAGCGATAGAAAATGAGATCAGAGATGGAAAAGACAGGAGAGAGGAAGAGAGGGAAAGATGGAGTGAAATCGGAAGAGAAGGAGAGGAGTGGAGGGGTCCTGTTTCCATGATACAACCGCTTGACAGTGACTTTTACTGCAGTTCTGAGACTGATTTTGTCAAAGAGAGCTGGTGGGATTAGACAGCAGCTTTCAGCCCTATTGGTACCATAATAGAATGTTATAGATAGATCGAGGGAAGTTTAAATAAAATTTGACATGAAAACTTTATGTGCTTATGACCTTCCAGTCTGAAAGCAATGACACGAGTCTATATAGTCATGCAAGGATCTATATGAGGCTGTACTTAGACATATTGGTGGTTTTAACTAAATCCTAACATCACAGCGTTTCCCAAATAATTCATTCAATCTATTGGGTCCACGAAGGTCACTCTCATGAGCTACAGAGTTCAAGTGACAGGTACACAGACTAAAGAGTGAAATATAAGTTATCGCGTGAGAGAAAGAACAGAATTGCATTCCACTACTGCAGCTAAAGGTATGAGGCCTGACTGTCTGCATGGACGATAAAAACTTTATGGAACACAGTGGCAGTAGACGGTAGCTCACAGTAGCATGTGTTCGTGGGATGGTTAGGGTTGCTAAGTGTCACTTTAGTCAGTCTCCATCAAAGTGGACAAATGATGCCACTCAGTGGCCAGAAGTGTTGTGCTGTATTATTAATGTAACATTAAGACACACTCTGAATTTGGTTTATCATGATATAAATTCACTTCAGGGAACAGGCAGGTGAAGCTGTTTTACTTTGTAAATATGTTTCTACAAACAGGGGAAAACTCTTGTTTGCTGCAGCCAGTGCATATTTAGCTTCTTTTGGTCAAAACTGTTTTTTTTATCATTATTATTTGATGAACAAAATGCAATGCAGCAAAAGTGACATATACCTGATTTCATCTATGTTTGCGATGTTCATAATCTCGGTTCAATGCATTAGCTTGCTAGCTTTTGCTTATAAGGACTGAACAAGGTAAAGCTGATGGGAATGTAATTTCGCCATACACCTAATTAATTTGGACAAATTAAAACTATGACCTGATGGTGGTGCTATATGGAAAGTTAAAGTCTCACAAATGTTTAGTGCAGAATGGCATACTGCATATAGGCTACGATGTATTTGTACTAAATGGCAACCCATCCAACAGTTATTGAGACTTTTCCCTCCAACCCACATTTCAACAGAATGGTCGGACTTAAAGAAAAGTCGGTTGCTATATGGCATCAGGAGTCATCCATTGGGGACAACGAATCCCTGGTCAAAATTTCATAGCAATTCATCCAGTAGTTATTGAGATATTTCAGACTTAAATATGGACCCACTGAGTAATGGACTGATATTACCATAATATTGTTATTTACAAGAAAATAATTACCTTTACAATTTGTAGATGATACTATATATTAAGAGGAGTCTGTGTTTGTATTTATCATGATGCTCCCTGTCCAACAGAAGCCTGTGTGCTGTCTATCAGAGGTGGTGAAGTGAGGATTTTCTTTTCCGTTTTTTTTTTTCTTGTGATAGCATGTCAATCCCTGAAGAGGAAATTGTTGAGAGAGCAGGGTCAGGAACAGAGCAGCATCCCCGGAGCTGGAAGACCTTGATCAGAGCTGCTGTGATTACGGAAAGCTTAAACATGGACCTCTGGATCAAACGTCACACTGTCTGCAAATTCATTTTGGCTAATTGGACCTGGACTTTTGACATCTGTGGGGTTTTGCTTAAATGTTCTGATATATTTTGTTAAAAACATAGCTGAAAAAGGCTACTATAACTATAAGAAGTCATTATGAATTAATGAATTTCCCATACGCTGTGGAGAGAATGTTTTGCTATTAATCGTAATTTAAAGACATTACATGAAGTTATTGGCTGTAAGGATTTAATTAGCTTTAAGAGCAAACAATCAATTGTAAGGCACATAAGTCAGCTTCTTCTTTGTTGTGACTGTTTTCTCTGATTGGTTTACATTATTTGTTTGTACAGTCAATGGGACAAGGAACAAGCTCAGCACAATGGCCAGTAAAGCCTCAAAGCTGTGATGCCATTGAGAAGTAAAATCTGGAACTGTTCAGCAGATGAAGGAGTGACTTTGTGAGTCCCCAGAGAATTTATTTCTTTTTATACCCCGATGAGCTGTAGTCTGTATTATTGGTAGTTATGAAGCAGAAAATGGTATTCCCAGAAAAATCACCCTGGGTGCTGTCACACCGCAGGGAATCTTACAAGTCATTTAATCTACTTAGGACTCTTAAAATATTATTTTTTAAGAAAAAAGAAAGTTGAGTTAAACCTGTCAGTGGGGAGAAGTGTTTTAACCATTAAACCGTTGCAAATACAATTAGAAAATACTTAAAATCTCTTGAAAGGTTTTGTGAAATAAATGTAGTTCTTTGATAATACTGGAGCAATGCGCCTTGAGTTATTCTTAAATAGTGCTTCTTATTACAACCAAGTTTCACAGACAGGGATACTAGACAGGGAATAAGCGGAATTACCTGACACTCAGTTTCAGGTTTTTGAGAAAAAGAGGATTTTCTTGTTAACATACACATTTTTCACTTTTAGATAACTTCACCAGGCTGCATTGTTCAATCTTTAATGGACAAGGTCCAATTTTACATCTCCATGACATCTGTCCTAGACTGTCTAGACCATAGCAATAATATATATAAATTCCTAAAGTGAGTGGCATTCCCATTTGATGTAAAATGATCTGCTGTGTGCTTGCCAGGACTGAGTGGACAAGATCACTGACAGTATTCCTGTTATACAATTTATTTGAAGCAGTCTCTCAGTTTAAATGTTCTAAAACCTTGTGCTTTTGTGTGTGACACCGCTGCTGTAAAAATGGAGTGAAAAGTAGCCATGCAATTTAAACATAAAAGCTAGAAAACAAATTAGAGCATTTTTAAATCATTTATTTAATACCAAAATGGGCTGTTTCAGCTAAGTTACAGTACAGCTGCACTCACGTCTAAACTATTATGGTCCAGATGTACTGACACATAATACTGAGTATGTATTACAGATTTTAAATGGTGAGTTCATAGATGTGCTATGAATGTGTCACATATCTAGTAAGTGTAAGCCTTTACCATATCTTTTAAATTAAAGGGAACTGGTAAAATCTGGTTTCTTAACTATGTGTCCAGATTGAAATGGTTTATTGGACTCTGTTCCGACATATTTATAGAGCCCAAACCCATCCAGTGCATTGACAATGTAACGATAGCAGCACAGCTAGCAGGACAGCTGGCTAACCACTGGGACTGTTAACGTTAGAAGCAAAGTCAAGTGACCACAGATTTGGACATAGTGAGTTGGCTGCTATTTGTGTATGTGTGTGTGTGTATGTGTGTGTGTGTGTGTGTGTGTGTGTGTGTGTGTGTGTGTGTGTGTGTGTGTGTGTGTGTGTGTGTGTGTGTGTGTGTGCGCGCGCGCGTGCACACTGTGGTGCTTGGCCATCAAAGGAATAATCGCAGTTGATACCAGTGAAATGATGAAATGATACCACCAAAATACCATGTTGGAGCCACAGTCAGCAGTTAGCTCAGCATGAATGTTGGATACTGAAAGAAACAGCTAGCATGGCTATGTACAAGTAAAAAAATCCACCTGCCAACACCTCAAAGGAAAGTTAGTTAACAGGTGTGAAAGGTGCCTCGGACCATGGTCCTGACCAACAAACAGTTGGATAGTTCAGACTTTTGGGCCAACTACAGGAAGTTGAGACAGTATTGAACAATAGACGAGAAAAAGAAGCGAAAGCTTTACTTGTCTCTCTATAAACAGAGTTGCTCAGTCTTGAAGAGGTGCTTACAATCTTCGACCCCAAGGATATAATGATTGACTGAAGAGGACATTCATTTGATGCATTCAAACTAGTGTTAAGTACTGCACTGGACGTTTGTGGAGCTGATAGCAATACCTTAATTATATTACATGAACTGGTTAATTAATATTCTCCATTCAAATGGAAAGACCCCTTCCCACTGAACTGAGAACAAACACCAGACACATGCCTGTCTACAAACCAACAATGTCCAGTATAGGTAGATGCAGCCCAGGTAAATGATGACTACAGGCTGTATGTGTGTTATGCAATAGTCTTTAGTGGGCTGCCTAAATTACAATGTGAAACAAAATCTAACCAGATTAAATACGATGTAACAGACATGAGCCTTGGTTCAGACCAGGATACAGAACTCTAATAGTAATTACAGCATTCAAATAGTATACATTTTCTTAATATTTAAAATATACTCCACTAACTCACAAACTAACAAGTTAGTATGTTTATTATAAAACAACTGATGTTTTTGTGCAAGATGATGGAGTACTTTGTTCGACTTGTACAATATCAATATTGTGTTAGTGAACTGTCGAGGTGATGCTAGGCATACTGTTACCTGTGGACAGAGCCTGGCTGTTCCCCTCCTGTTTCCTGTCTTTATGACATAAGTTACTTGTTCCTGGCTCCAGCTTTATATTTGATGTACAAGACTGAGAGTGCTATATCAATCTCCTCACCTAACTATTGGCAAGAGAAGCAAATTACTGCATTTCCTAAAATGTCAAACTGTTCCTTTAATGTCTAAATTGCTTTTTTATGAGTAGTTTACACTTTAACATACTGTGACACTGTTACTGACTTATTTATTACACACATTTGTTGCACCCACTGTTAAAAAGCAAGCTGTTTTGCAGGCGGCAAGCATCAGTCCAGCCTTAGACAGTGCACAGTCATCAGCTGGCTCTGTGTGTGATGAGATGAGACATTTTATTAATCACAACTCTGCCAGAGGTAGAAAACTAACAACAATGACAAAAAGTGATAATCTATGGTGTATTTCAACATTACCTCCATTGATCAGGCAAAGTGATTAAACCTCGATGTCCTCTTGAATGTGAACATCTAAAAGTGTTTTGTGGGAGACAAAGGGTTAAGTGCTCGGTTGGTTGGAAGAGATAGGGGCTGAGAGCAGCCCATGAATCCTGCAGTCTCTGCAGGCACAGCATGGTAAAATAATTAAGCCTGCCTTTGAAGGGGACTAAACAAACACAACAGCACTCAACACCAGCCCCGTCCACTCTCTTGACTTTTTCCCTCCCTCCTTTAAAGTGGACTTTCCTTCTCTGCTTTCTCACTCTGTTATCTGCCACGCTCAGCCCCTTGTGTTAACCAGCCACCCCCACCGCACCTATATTTCTCATCCCTTCATCTTCCCCTTTTCGTTTCACATTTTGCGGCCTCGCTCTCTGTACGGAGCCTCCTGGGAAGGAAGGGTGGGGGAGTAGGAATGAGAGAGGGAGAGAGAGAGAAGGACCAGGTGATTCACAGGTCAGTTTTTTACATCTTCTAAACTTGGCTTTAAAGTGAGGGAGGAAACAGTGCTGCTGGAATACTTAACTATTAATCCATAAGTGTTATGATACTATTAAAGTCCCCTCTGTTAAGTGGCCTTTAAAACACTTGACAGTATGGGAATGGAAAATGTATGCTTTGATTTTTCTTGGTATTTTAAGTTCTGTTGATGTTGTTTTAATAAGAAAATGACTTGTGATCACATTCCTTTTTTTTTGTCTTTTTAGACTTAATGTATTTGATCAGATGATGATGTTGAAAAAACATTGAAAACATGGTATGCTGTCAAACTCAGTAGATGAAAAGTGAAGCTACCGCCCTGTTCAAAGGTTTATAAAAGTCATTTCACCAGCACCTTTAAAGCCAAAACAATTTACACAAACCAATTAATCAATCCAAAATGTGAAATAAAGAAGTCTCCACAGGTTGGTTTTCATACAGATTAAACAAATATGATAACACATGTCAGCTAGCAGAGGCTTTCACTTCCCTTGCTCCTTAAAGTTTCTTCCTCTCCCCTTCTTCCTTCCTTCACTTGACTAATTATCCTCACAAACTGACAATAAAGATGGACGACATGCCTTCTTCCCAAAAGTGGAGCCAAAACATCTTGACTGCTGGCTGTCAGCAGTAAATAAACCCTGCCTCCTCTATGTTAGTGGATGGGACATGGGTATTGTGTTCATTAAGTCTCAAAATTCACTCACGTAAAAACCAGAGATAGGAAGAACATCCGAATGAACAATCAAAGGCCAGTATCCCCACCTCCAAAGTCTTAAAATGTAACTTGACGAACGCTCGACTGTCTTTACATTTGCCAAACATTGACTGAGACCTCATGATTGACAGTCAACACTGACTATAGGCGATACATGTGAATTGAAACCTTGATATCGCATCTCCACTCCGCGATTAATATTGTGCAGATTATTACCGAGTAGATACCGAGTTATTACCATTCATTTTTCCCAACGGGAGAAAAGTGGAGATGCGTTGTCCATGCTTATATATATTCAATGGTTTTTCCCTGTTTCAAGTATTTATGCTAACCTAAGCTAAATGTTCAACAAGCGATTTATTAACAGTAAACATCTAGTAAGTAGGAAAACACTCATGGGTCACACATGATATTAATAGGAATAAATGTCCATCAACACCCACACACACCTGTTAGCTGGGATGTCCAGCACAATAAGGATGTTAATGACATAAGATTCAGTGTATGACCAATCTTATTTCCACACATACACACCAATAAAAGATACATATACAAGTTTAGATTGCCATAACCGCAATCCTGACCCCACATGACTACACCAATATATCCCAACAAGCATAACACGGTCCCACACAGAACAAATCATCTGATACAAGCTGCGCATGGTGTGGCTGGTATATGTACTGAGGGGCAACAATAGGATTGCCTAACACTAAGCAGTTATAAAACAGAGAAGATATTCAAACAGCACCCATGGGGTACAGATTCTCACCAATTGGTCTTTTTTATATTATATCCCACCTCTTGGAGAAGTGTGAGGAATTTTAAAACCAGGAGTGATCTCACTGATGATGATGATGCATGAGGGACATTACGTTCAGCTCCAAAACTCCAGCCCCTCTTTCTTGTATTTTAGAAACAGCTTTTATTGATAGAGGCCAGCCAGGGTTAGTATTGTGTCAGTGTTGCCACACTAACACGATTTACATAAACAATCATCCAGCATGTCCAGGGTGTCCACCGTCTCTTGCCCAATGTGAGCTGGGATTGGCTCCAGCCCACCCAGGACTCTCAAAGTGATATGTGGTAAAAAAAAAAAAAAACATAAGCCTGTATTAACATTTGTGATTAACTGAATCAAATGTGGCACTGTGGTGTGTTGGTTAGCACTCTCAGCAAGAAGGTTCCCAGTTCGAATCCCAGTTCGGATCTCAGTTCAGCTGGAGTCTTTCTGTGTGGAGTTTGCATGTTCTCCCTGTGTCTGCATGGGTTTTCTCCAGCTTCCTCCCACAATCTAAACACATGTATATTGGGTTAATTGGAGAAGTCTAAAATTAACTGTAGGTGTGATGGTGAGTGTGAATGGTTGTTTGTCTCCTTGTGTCAGTCCTGCAATAAACTGGTGACCTGTCCAATATCACCTGGAATTGGCTCCAGTGGTTGAGATAATAAATGGATGGTTGAATCAAATGTGTTTTTGTAAAAGTGTTGCTTGTTGTGGTGACAACACTGAGAATTAACACTGACCTCTGCAGACCTACTCAACTTGAGCTTCTTTTACTTCAATGTTTGTTTGTTTTTTTGTTTTTTCCCCATACGCACACTGAGAGCCATTTGATGATGAAGAAAATCAAGTAACTAGAAATTGCTAGAGACCAAAACAGAACTAACAATTGATATTACACTCAATAATTAGCCAGAACATTGAATAAGATGGTAATGCTGCTGTGTCTTCTTGATGTGTAATTTGACCATTACTTGCTGACAAGTTAGACAAAAACAACTGGATTAGCCGAAGGTTTATCACTGTCGTGATTATGTTTATTGTAGGTTTCTGCCCCCTAGTGGTCAAGCATGAATTTGAAATGCTTGTTTAAAACCATTGACTCTATATAGAAATGAACCAAACATCTCCCCTTCCTCCCGCTGTACAAAGATGAAACCAAAATATCTCTGAGCCAAAATATCTTCCATTTTGTGATGTGGACGTCAATTGGAGCCAGAGTTAGTTGTGCAGTATCAAGGTCCCGCCCATGTACCCGCCTGACCAATAACGAGTCAATCATCTCAAGTCTCAGGCCATTTTTATAGCATCAAATAACTAATCAAAACCAAACCTATCCAAATGTTAACACTTCAACAACCATCAGTGTGATGAAAACTACATATATACCTACAATGACAGAAACCCTCTTTGGGAAAAAATTATTAAATGTGTACTTTGACTTTTTGGTTTTTAGGAGGCAGGGTTTATGACCTATACTGCAGCCAACCACCAGGGGATGATCCAGATGTTTTGGCCTCACTTTTGAGGGCTGTCATGTTGTCCATTTTTATTTACAGCCTAAGTTTAAAACCTATGAATGACATGAATTATAACAGTATAATGCAGATAAGAATATATATGAAATATATTAACAGTGTTTAAGATGTAAAACCAGTGCATACAATTAAACCTGGCAAGTACTTAGGTTAAAACTTTGGAAGTGACACTTAGTTCATGTCAAAGATGTTTATTTCTCTGGCTTTTTGTGATGTTTGTCATATTTTCCAAGCTATGCACCCTGCCTACTTGTATTTGCAGTAATCGCCGCTTGACAATGAACTAAATAAATGGTACATTTTTGGATAGTTGTTCTTATTTGAAAGTTTGATGAGTTATAATTAAAATGTTCAAATAGTTATCGTTGTAGTTATATCTGAAGGCAGACAACTGGCAAATCAGTCTTGTTCAGGTAAAGCTTTACAGACTCCTGATGTACTGTACAAGCCCTTTATAGCAGAGAGGGAGAATGGTGTTGATTAACTCTAACATCTTTAGCATTTTAGCTAAACCTGCACATGAAAATCTTGCAGAGCAATGAGAGTACAGACACAAAATTCAAAAAACAAACCATTAAATCAAAAAATACAGCTACAGTCTTTATTACATTGCCAGCTTATTATGAGACAATCATTTATCTGTCAGTTTTATTTTCATGCAATCTGATGATTCAATGATGAAAGACAGCTTCTGGGAAAGAAGAATGTGAATCTGAACCTGGGTTGTTTCAAGTTTGAGAGAGACAAGTTGTAACTGTGAGAAAAGTAAAAAAAAAAAAAAAAAAAAGTATCTGAGATGAGGAAGGGCGATGAAAATGATATTTCTTAAAAATAGGAAAACTTTCTTGTGCGAGAGATAAAGGAGAGGAAGACGTATAGAGAGAGAGGGGGAGAAAAAGAGCAAGAGAGAGGCAAGGGGAGGTACAATTCCCAGAGGACCATTGAATTTCCTTTCTTTCTTCTCTGCGTATTTCATGGTCCTCTCACTCCCAGGTCCACACAGCTGTTTCAGGGCCGGGGGCTTCTTTCTCCAGAGCCCAGATGAAAGAGCCGCCCTAAGCAGCCCTGCAGGTAGGTCTGTTAAAGCCATTGCTCTGGCTGTCCTCTGCCCAACGCATGAAATAAAAAAGGCAGAAAGAGCGAGGGAGTTTGGAGGAGGCAGGTTGGAGGAGGGAAACGGGAGGATGATATGAAAACAGGGATAAAGAGAAACATAAAGAGTAAGAGAGAAGGAACAGAGGACACAGATGACAGACAAGGAGAAGAGATGAAGATGGAGGGATGGATGTTCAAGGGGGGGGGGGGGGGGGGGGTAGGAGAGGATACCTGCCCTCAGCCACCCCAGACTCCCCCTCACCACCCCCTGATACCAGGAATGATGTCTGCTTTTATTGACTTTGTTAAACCATTTTCAATGCTACTTCCTATGTGTTTACAAGACAGTAAATCACACTCCATTCGGGGTGGGGGGCTATGGGTTGAAATACAGGGGGAACATCCAAGACACTGGGAAACGAAGACCGCTCCGGCTGAGCCAACAACAACGTTGCAGCTTTCTACCTCACTGCCAGCGCTTCACGCCACACACACACCTATTCTCACAGGGAATTGACGGGGATGCCACTGTGGGGCCCTCTGTCTTCATCACACTCACTTTCATCTGCTCTGACAAGGGCGAATGAGTAATTTAAGACCCACTGAATGATACAATTATAGTCGAGATACTTAAAAACAGGCCGACCAAGAGAAATAGCAAAACAGAAGTGCTACGCTCAGCCGTTGTAAAAAGCTTCACCAGAGAGCTTTACACTACTTAATATCACTCGGAACACCACTCAAAGTCATTATGAAAACACATTTGGATTATGGCAAAATTGGGTCCCCTTAATCACTTCTACACACTGGGGTCATTCCCAGACAGTCGTTTCATCCAGTTAAAAAGTAATTCAAGCTCTGCGCGCCGCCGAACACGAGTAAGTACTTCAAACGTCATCCAGTGGCAACAACTTTGACTTGATTTTCCAAATTTTCTCACCGTAACAATTTTCTCAGGCGCTGGCATTGTGACACAACCACATATACACACACACGCGCGCTCAACAAATAATAATCACCGTGTGACTGAGCAGCTCAGATTTACTGAAAGGTAGACAGACACCCCAGCCCCACCCCGATGACCTAATTTGAATGGCACAGTACAGGACCGTTACTGTCCCTCGCACACTGTCTTTCCATCAGACCAAATTCATTTCTAAGATGACAGCTAGAATAGAAATATGTCACAGACAGTGCTGCGTGTGACATATAACACTGAGTTATACAAGATGTACAAAATATTTAAAGTCACTGAGTCAGGAACATGACTACAAAACTCTTATGACTCCCCATTCAGAGAAAAATGGTTCCAATAATAGTCCATGATGAATAAACTGTATACGAGGGTTTATACATTGTAACTGATGGCTTTATTTTATACATCACTTATGAGTTGTCAGATTGAAAAACGCTATATCTTACGATATGAACCATCAAGTCTATACTGATAAATGTTTATAAGACATAAGTTAACAATTGTTAATAAGTGTTTTACAGTGTCATTGATAAGTTGTAATAAACCATCAGGTTTGATATTCTAAATGTCAGCCAGTGAGGTTATTTTATCAACCAGACATTGAAAGCAGAGCCCCATCACCCGAGGGGCCACAAAAAGCCAAGTCTCAGCATGTCAGCTGGTTTTAATTTCCTGTTTATCTGTATATTATAAATTGACCATGCACCAATGAAATCAGCATCAACTACAGTGAGCCACACTGATCATAGCCCGCCTCTCTGGCCCTAGAGTTATTAGGAATCTTGAGGTAACGTGGTACCCACATGTTGCAGAGAGGGTGCTAGGTGGAAGTTCAGTCAAGCCCAACAGCAAATGTTTGCCCTGGGACCTCATAAAAGTTTAATCCAGCCATGTAATGAGTAATTAATAAATGGGAATAAGACTGTTATACAAATTATTAATAAATCAAAAGCCTACAGCAATGTTATCTACAGGTTTACGTAAATGGTAATACATGAATGAATGGTTTCCTACAAACATCCAACTCTGTAATTATAAATTTGATGACACATACTGGTATCAACCACATAGAGTCGATGTCTAATGTCAGGGGTCAAATGCTCCAAAAAATGTGACTTGTTAAGGATGGTTTCCATTTTAATATGTATCATTTTTGTCGTTGTCCGTTGAAATTCTTTTTTATGTGAACAATGTCAGCAAATAATTTGAGTGTTTGACTTCCATTAGTAGAATGTATGTGATTAATCCTGCGTGTCAAACACACCAGGAACAAATTGTGTCTTCCAGTGATGTAGCCATGAGGCAGCGCACCCTCGAGGCAGTTCAAGGTAAGTAAGCGGTGTGGGGATGTGGTAACAGGCACATTATGTGGTCCACGTTGTTGCAACAAAGCAGCAGCGCGTAATTACAACAGGTGGTTGAAGAGTTTTTCTTCCAAAAAAACCACTGAGGTTTGGGCGATGAGCGACACTGCTACCAGATGACACCGAGAACCACAACATCCCACATTTTCTTTCCATCCAAACACACACACACTCACACTCAGTCTCATATTCTGCCCGTCTTCCTCTCTGGCTCTGTGTTTTCTCTTCCTCCATGGTGTCTACCTTTCCATTGGCTCTGCCTTATGCAAGAGTGTGTATTTTTATGTCTCACATTAGCTAGGGGGAATAATACCTCGCACTGAATGGTAGTCTGCTCTGGGGCCTTTTCAGACATTCAGTCACTTCTCTTCTAAGAATAACCAATGAGTATATTTGCCAAAAAGGTTCCTCTCACCAATTTTTTTGTTTTGTTTTTCACGGTGTCCTGCGATTGCTGTTTTCGTACGTCACTCCGATACCAAAGCTTTTGTACGAGCACACTGTGATCCAAATGAGAAAAGCAGCATTGGGAGTCCAAGAGAAAAGGCACAGAGCAGGGATCTGGGGCAAAACTTGGAACTGCGTCAACTCTTCTCAAACTCATTAGGAGGCCAGAAACGCTGGTCACTAGAGAATCTCAGGGGTGAGGCAGCAGACAGTTCGGTATGTGAAAAACTAGAATAAAAAATGATAGCTTTTGATCGTGTTTCAGAATGAACCTTTCATGTACAGTCTGGAGAATTTTAGCCCAACCTGTCTGACAGGTCACCTTAACCAAATGCCATTTGGGTCTGCAGAGATGAAATTGTTTCTAAATTGTAAGTGGCTGCTGTGGACTGTAATGAATTCAAAGAGATGTATGGACTCTGTAGTACTAAAACAAATGTTCTCTGTCACGTTTTCTACAGCAGTAAATGACTGCGGGGCACGTACGACATGTGAGAAGATGTTGTGTGCAACAGAGTAGTTCAGAATTTAGTGAGACTATAGTGCAGTTCCCATTGTAAAACTGTCTGATTGGATGGGGCTGTTAGCTTGTGGAACTGTTTGAGTCCTCCTCAAACAGTTCTACAATATACTATCACTTTTATATTGTTTGTGTGCTTTTTAGAAACAGTGTATGGTGCAGAGTGAGGTTAGAAAACCTGAAGTTCATCCAACCTGTTTTATCTGCAATGACAATTACATTGCATGTCGACTATTTCTTTTAACCAATCTACATAATGTTCAGACCTTTATTCAATATAAAAGTTCTGCAATATCCCTCAGTATAAAGTATTACAGAAGCAAAACTAATATTGTGCTTCGATCAGCACCCAGTACATCCGTGAATGTCTATGTCAGTCTGATATGGTAAATAGGGTTGATGATAAAAATCTAAAATCATCTTGAGGTTTGACCCAGATGTCGTATCGTATTTTAAACGTATAATTTGCACTTTCTCTGCAATTTACAATGGAAATGCTAAATGTGAAGCTGATTAGATGAACGGTTTGTGTGATATGCATTCTACATACAGACAGACATTTGTGAGAGTTAGGTGAGAGTACAGCTGGTTAGCAGCAGGTTAGTAGCCTGTTAGCAGCTGGTTAGCTTAGCTTAGGACTGGAAACAAGGGAAAACCACTAGCCTAGTTTTGTCCTATTGTGTAGAATATGCCCAAGAGCACCTTCAATAATCATTATTTCAAAATGCACATGTTGTGGGGCATACCAGTAGCTCACCTGGTTAAGTGCATATCATTTATCAAAGCTGAAGCATTACTGCTGCGATCTGGGTTCAAATCTGGTCCAGTCCTGTTTGCTGCTCGTCATCCCCTCCCTCCCTCTCTTTCCTCCTGATCTACACTGTAGCTGTCAAAAATAGAAAGAGCCAGAAACAGACATCTTGTGGTTTTATGGAGGGTCATGTTTGGGATTATCAATCGGCTGTTTGCACTGATTTCCTACAGTCATGACGCCCCCATGATGTTGCCAGGCAACCAGCATAGATTTACACATACGTCAATGGTCTCAATCTCCTCATCTAACCCTGATCTAAGCCCTTTTTTCCAAAACCGCCGCACTACTCTTTTGAAAATAAAGGTCAGTGAATGTACCAGGGGATTTTCAGTATCAGTATAATGGCACCTTTTCAACTAAATCAATGGTTGGATCAGGAACATCTCTCTTTCCTTGAGAACTTTTATTAAAACTAGTCACTCTCGTCACATTGACTGTCATGAAAATAATACATAATAATAATTATGATTCTGTAGAATTACCAAGCCATAAACTTTCGCCATAAAGACAATTTTGTGCACATTTAGCCTTAAAAAATAGGAGCTAAAACTGTTTCATATGTTGTTTGCTTTGGTTCATCATCACCATTTACAAGTTACTCAAACTCTTCTTTACAAGTTGTTCGAATCCTTCTCAAATTCATCCCCCTACTGACAACTGCCACTGAAAATGTGGGGAATACTGTAGGCTGCTTTCCGAACAATAAAAAACACACGACCTCTGACACAGTCTGGTCTTGGCTGACCTGACCCCAAGGCCACGACAAGGACGCAAGCTGGCAAGTACGTTAGGGGAAGAAAAAAAACACCATCTTGCAATAAAACAGTGTTGTGCTTACCAAAATAAGAGACTGTTTGCAGAGGGGATGTCAGCGGATGAACATCTCAGTGAACAGGTTTGTTTCATTTATCTGCATCATCTGTTTTGAATCAAGCAGTGATACAAGTCGGCAGTTAACATTTCTGTCAAACTCCTGTACTGACATGAGTCACAGGAACTTCATTCATCCGTTTCTAAGCTGACAGGACAAATATAAACATTTCTGCTCACTTATGTGTGAATTGAACTCCCAAACCTAAAAGAGATTGAAATGTGAGTTATGTTCAGTAGATCGTCACAGCATGTTCAAATATACAGAGACTATATGACTCCATGTTCCCTCTGCTTCTTAAACAAATTTCATTGCTATGGCTGGTAGGTGAACTAATCAGTAGATTAAACAGGCACCTTCAATGATCCATTGTGTTGTCTTCATAAAAAAAGAGAAAAAGAAACACTCATAAGCTTTAATTATCATCCATGTGGATTTCCTATCAGCCTGTGTGATCGGTGCTTCACAGGGGTCAAAATATGAAAGAACAAAGTGCTGAATTGTTCCAGGTGGCAAAATCACTTGTTGCCGTGTCCCACTGGAACTAATAAGGCAGGTCCATTCTCACCCCCTAAATCCCCTGCATTGGCTAAAATGACTGATTTACAGCTAAGACATTAAAACATGGACCAAACTCACATTATGCACATGCACACTCACACATACACACAGCACAAAGGTTTCTGATACTGTTCACACAGAGAACATGGGCCTGCGTCTCTGTGGCCTCACAGGTAAAAGAGTCCAAGGCCAATAATTGGTTTTGGCTCGTTGGGACAATAATCAGATTTGAGGTTTGGAGTCAGGAAACCTACACTGTAGATTGGAGTTTCTATTCTGATTTAAAGTGCAGTTATCAAGGCACTGGTGACGCCTAAAAGGAGTTTCACTTGTGGTGTCAGGGGGAAAGAGGAGATTTAGATGGCAGAGCCAGATTTTCTTTTTTTACACCATCTTGTGTGTTCAGTTTTAGCCAAATAAGTCCCGACCGTTTGTCAACGTGTGAATGACACTTTTAATGCTCATTTCATCGACGAACAGTATTAAGTATACCTTCTTTTACTTTTATTCTTTTATAGGGGAGAGTAGCATTTGGTTCACTTTTTCCATTCGTATCTCCTCACTCATTAAAGATACTGTAACTAAATTGTATTCGAGAATCTGGTGCAAACTTCTTACAAAGTTACAAAACTACACAGAAAGACACAGGTGAGGTAAAATGTTACACATCATATTATTATTTGAGAAACTTATATTATTAGCTGTGAGCATGCGTAGATGATTTACTGTTCAGGTTATGAAAAGTCAAAATGAAATGCTACTTCACGATCTTTACTCACAGCCACCATCTCCACATGGATTAAAACAAGTATCAACTGATCAAGTCTGGAGTTTTCAGACTTGATTCACACAACCACCCACCTTCCTCCCTAACAGACAAATGAGTGTGTAACAAGTCATGTTCCCCTGAAGGAAACCCCACCGCTGTGTTGTCGCAAAGAATAATTACAATATAATCGCATGATGTAGTGTTCAAAGCCATGCTGTGAAAGTAGCGCACCAGGCCCAGGACACACTCTTCAAAAGATTCAGACCAAGAAAAGTCATGGAAGAGTGATTGTGAGCGGGAGAGCATTTGTATCCAAGGCAAAGGGCTTTAGATGTTATGTGAAAACCATTTTGTGTCATGTGTTCACATGGAATACATATTACTTACATACGTAGGATGAAAAAGTACATCAAGGTCCGTCCCGGGAGACCACCAAACAATCTCTAACCTGCATTTAGGGAGTAAGTTAATGTAACTGTAGATTTGCTTAAGTACATGCCAGGGAGTTTTTCCATGTGGATGTCTGTGGTTATAGAAAAAACAAGTGCACCGACATTTTACGTGTATGAAGATACTGTAATATGACCTAATGGCATGTGATGAATAGGATTAAGGTGTTTGATTGTGATTAAATGCTTAGTAAAAGCTTAGTAACATTTTGGAAGACATTAGATATTTTTCTAGTAAGTAAGGAATGAACCTGATTATTAACTTACAAATAAACTCTTCTTTCCTTCTATATGTTGTTAAATGATACACAGTTGAAGGATGAATGTTGTGTTTATGGGGTTGCAAGCAAATAGGTGAAGGCAAAAATGTTTTAACAAGTATTCAGTTTCAAATTGGCTCCAGCCTGGACGCTCCGCCTGCTCTCGCCGAGGATATTGACTTTCCCGCAAGTTAAAGTATTTAAATGTGGAGGGAGACAGATGCTGTATGTGGACTGGTGGCGACCACAAGAAACACACGTGTGGGCGGAAGGTTGATGTTGGGAGTTTTACTATCTGCGCATCTTATAGAGAGACATCAGCTGTGCCACCACTGCTTTAACTGCACAGAAAACAAATCATTCCGCGCTGTCACTCATGGAGTCCATTCAACTTTTTATTTTTTTTTATTTTTAATCACTTATTTTTAGGGCATCCCCAGTGCGCATTTCGCCGCTGGTGCGTAAAGACCCGTGCGTAAAACTCAAAAAACGCACCGCTCTGCCGCGTCAGAGAAAGTCAAAGGGGGTTTATTCCTCTAATCAAGACTTTCGTTTTCAGTGAGTGATTGACACGAAGGGATTTAGCGGAGCTGCGTTGGTGACAGCGACACTTTCTCCGGACTCTCGGTGAGGATTGGCACCGCAGCGCCTTTTAAATCTCCAGGACCAGCAAAGTGGAGAGTGGATCCTTTTTTTTCGCCCGCATGGGACCCTGTCAGTTTTGGATCTCTTAATTGTCCCCGCTATCGCCTTCTATGTGTAACAAGAGGGACATAAATCTGGGCTGAGATCCCCATCAGGAGGAACTGTATTTCCGAGAGCTTCTAGCAGCGAATCAGTGGAGTATTCATGAAGCAATATTTGAACTATTACAAGATGAGGCTGAGAACATCGAGGTTAGGTTATCTGTAAGTAAAGAGGTGTCACTGTCATATAGTTGGTTATATGTAACTCAATGAATTCCAGCTACAGGTTGTTAATTTTTCCCCATTTTCTCTCCCCTGCAGGTTACTTCAGTTCACGGCGCTTTGCTTTTACGCACAGGTAACTCACATTCTCACCTCAATAAAAACACTGCACTAATGTTGCGCAAAGTTCTGCTGTTAACAAAGTAAAAGTTCACAGATATTCAGGCGCCGTCCGCCGTCTCTACATCTGCGACAGGCTGCAATAACAATGAAAACATTTTATTATGAGCGCTATGGCAATTGGCAACAATTCAAACATCTTGAAAAGAGGTAAGCTCCAGCCTGAAAAAAAAAAAAAAAAAAAAGTAATTGTTAAAACACATGTGGGTGGAGAAACGCTGAAATGAGGGGGGGGGGGAGAAATCAAGAAAGGGCGAAAGATCATCGGTGTTGAAAAAATAAATAAATAAATGAACCGGCTGGATGAATTAACAAATGAACAAAATCAAAGGCAAATCCCGAGAATCTCCACGATGTCCCATAAACGATGGCGGGGGGAAAAAACCGAAGCGGGCTGAATTGTTTAAATATGATGAATGACTTAATGAACTGTGGGACAGCGGGGCCCTGGCTCTTTGACTGGCAAGCTTTAGTCTCCTCACGGTTAATATTCAGATTTCCGCAGTGCAATTCCATGCGACGAGTCCTGACATGTGTTTCCCATATCGTCCGACAGAGCTCCGTGCAGTCACCCCCTAATTTCAAGCACCATGTCACCGAGCAGAGCCGCCTGTCGGACCGCATGAGCCGCCGGCTGACCCGCACCTACCAGCTGTACAGCCGCACCAGCGGGAAACACGTCCAGGTCCTGGCCAACAAGAGGGTCAACGCCAACGGGGACGACGGAGCGGTGCACGGTAAGATGGAGGAAGAGAGGAGCCACAGCATTCAGAGAAACAGCCACATGTCCATGGAACTGTGAGGAGCGGGACGTGAAAGACGTCAAATATCGCGAGAAACATTTTCTTCTTTTTAAACAGTAGCCAAGGTTAATCGTCCCAGAAGCTGGTGTCTTCATTTACACTATTTAAATATGATTATCAAGTTTAGTATGCATGCGTCAATTAACCACAAGAACCTGCAGGAGACAGGAAGTAAAACATGTCAAATGCATATTTTTAAGCTAGCTTATGTCAGTGTAACCCTGCAGTTTGTGTATTTAGCTACATATTTAAAAATATGCTAGAAATCTAAATAGATGTAGCATGATGCGGAATCGTACATTTCAAGTTAATCACTTTGAGAAGCTGCAGGAAGCCGGAAGTGAAACACGCAAAAATATTGCGAGTCTATATATACTTTTAACAAGTAGCCTAGCTTAACCCTCCCTGCAGTTTATATATATTACGAGATATTCATTACCAAAATAGAGTGAGCATGTAGCTAAATAAAGTTCCACATATGTGAATTAAAACACTATGAGATGGGGCGGGAAGTGAAATTTAACATTTTAAAGCTAGGCTTCTTTTTAGCAAGTAGCTTAGCGTAACATCCCCTGCAGGTGGCATATGTTATTACATTATTCAAATATAAATATCATATACAATTACAAAAGGTGGCTGAAGGACCACTTATGCCAATCCAAAATGTCTCTTAAAACATTTTGGAATCACGCAAAATATTGCAAGAATATGAGTCGTAATTTCTTTTTTTCTACATTTTAAAGCTAGGCTACTTGTTAAAAAGTAGCCGCTACATGCTCATTCTATTTGATTTTTATATCTAAATATCAGAGAGAATGAGTATGTTGTTGAATAGAGGTCCACATATGTGAATCCTTAATTTCAATTAAAACACAACGAGAAACAGTGGGAGACAGGAAGTGACATTTGCAAAATATCCCGAGAATATGTCGTGTAATTAACTTTTTAACTTTTGAGCAAGGCTACTTTTTTATGCAGGTGGTGTATTCAATTACGTCATTTAAATATAAATATCAAATAAATGTGCATGTAGCTGAATAAATGTCCACATATGTGAATTCATTCAGGAAAAAACATGTTTTTTTATCATCTCTGAAACAACAAAGCAACTTTACCTCTTGAAGCCCCAGTGTGCCGTGTCCGGGTCCATGAAAACGCGATGACAGCTAAAGGCTGTCATGTCTTACATTTCAATGCTTTTATACCTCAGGAAAACAGTAAAAAATACTTAAGATGTTCACCTTACAAACACAGGAATAGTTTAAACTCAATGGTGCACGGTGCGGTGTTGAAAAGCAGTATAAATTATGTCGTCTTTCTGGCAGCCCGTAGGAAAATAGTCGGAGCCAGGAGAAACAGAGGTGGAAACTGTAAACAGAGTTAGTGGCATCAGTGTTGCCATCTTTTATGGACTTATGAAGGTAATTTATTCTCTTTCGTGTGTTGGTGGTCCAGAAAGTCATTGACACCTGTTAGGATGGACTTTTCTTAACTTCTCACAGGAAAATTGTCTTAAGCTTAGAGGGAGCAGAATTCCTGTCACCAAAGGATTTTTGGTGCGTCTAGCCATCTTTCCACCGCAGCCACCATCCATCCATCCACTCCTCTGTGCCGGCTGCCCGCCTGCTTTTTTGGAGGCGGTTTTTATGAGGAATTTTCATTGCTTTACAACTCAATGTATGACTCAATTTATAAGGAGCTGCGGTGAAGTCAGCATCTTCACTTTATACCTTTTCCTCTCCTGTGTGCTCTTTTGTCTTTTAAATTTCCCTGCCTACGCTCACTCACACATACGCACACACACATACACACAGAGTCAATCATGCACACACTGGCTGCACATCCTAAGTGGGTGTCACTCTTGTAACTGGCCCAAATCTGACCGCTGCTCTGTGCTTGTGGCTGTGTCCCCGACCGCAGTATTCTCACTCTCCTTTATCCCCAGTCTGAAATGCGTCGCAGCACAGCATTTACCGACATCCAACAACAATCACGCCGTGAGAAAATCACTATCATTTGGTGCTATTTTGGACGGCTCGCATGCTTTGTTGAAAGGTGGCTGCCAGTTCATGAAGTTTAAAAGTTTTTGTCTTGATTCTGGTTCCCTGGTCACGATCTGGTCAGAACGATTTCATGCCATTTAATGATGACTTGATGTAAATCCAGTTCACTGCCGCTTCCACTGCACATGAATAATACATTCAGACGACAAGTCTCACACACACTGCAACATGATAATCTGAACGCCTGCACCGTGTCACAACTGTGTCATCTCATTATTTCTGATCTCTTTTGTCTGTGCAGCTAAACTGGAGGTGGAGACGGACTCTTTTGGAAGTCGTGTTCGTATTAGAGGGGTGAAGACAGGATACTATATATGCATGAACAAGCGGGGGAAGCTGATTGGCAAGGTAATCTTGAATTCATATTTTTGTGGCTGCAGAAGACTACATTTATCTGTTGCTTGGAAATGCTAATCCAGATTTGCAGTTTATGGACACATTGTTGAGATGACGAATACAAAATTAATTATATTCAGATATAAGACTGAGCAGGCTTTAAAGGGTATTTGATTGTCTGAAAATAACAACAATGTTCCTGCTTCCTGGAAATTGTCTAAATTATCTTTATTGTCTCACTATCTCCCCTCTTTTTCTTTTGCAGCGGAAAGGCCGAGGCAAAGACTGCATCTTCACCGAGATTGTTCTGGAAAACAACTACACAGCCCTTCAGAACGCCAAGTACGAGGGCTGGTTTATGGCTTTCACACGCAAGGGCCGCCCAAGGAAGGCCTCCAAGACCAAGCAGCATCAGAGGGAGGCCCACTTCATGAAGCGTCTACCCAGGGGGCATTTGCTGAGTGAGAGGAGGCCGTTTGATGTCCTTCCTCTCCCTGTCCCCGTGCACCCTTTGAGCAGGCGGACTAAACATTCCCATCACCAGCGCTCAGGGGACCGCTGAGGACTGAAACCACTGAGGGAGAACTGTGGATGAACCAGCGCGAGAACCACTACAAGAAAAAAACAAGTGCTCCCAGCAAAATCAACTTTTACCATCAAGGGCCCATACACGTTTTGCCTCATTTTGTGGACTTATTATGTAATACTTTGTACTGGATTGTGTGTAAACAATCTAATATCTAATCTGCTAGTTATTTCCAATTCAGTCAGACTTTAGGAAAGTTTTTTTTCTCTTATTAAATCAGGGGGCATTTAAAGGACTGAAGAGCTCAACTACATTGACATGAATGAAAACCTTTGGTTAGAAGTTCACCAGCTCAGCAACAAAGAATGTTTGAAAAGAGAAATGAGTACAATGCAGCTAGACACGGCAGCTATCTGTGGATTTTCTTGTGGTCACAGCATCTGAGTCTCAGTTGACATGCTATCTTGCCTTTAGGAGGAGTTTGGAGAATTTTAACCTGTTTTTTTTTTCTACACATATAAATATATTTTTACTGTAAAAATGTAAATTGCGTCAAATGATGGAAATATTTATTGTAGAGTGTATATTAAAACCACTAAAGAATCAGTTCACATGCTGCGTGGCTTCTCTCTTGTGTAGTTGTTTTCGGATGAAGCGTACAATGCTGGTTGCCCTAAAAAAAAAAGAACAAAAACAACTGTTGCTTTTTTTTTCTCCTCCTCCTTCTTCTTCTTCCTCTTCTTCCCCAAGCTGGAGACCCAGATAACTGAGGGGCAATATCTGTGACAGGCTACTGAATTCAGTGTGCTCAGCAAGTGAGACTTGGGCCTGAATGGCCCTAGCTATGCATTAAAAGCGATGAGGTCAGCCCACCATTTTGGCCCAAACAAAGGTTACCACCATGTAGTTGCATTTCTCACGATCGCACACCGTAACTCTCTGATCAAATGGGCCCTTTGTGTAACCTCATATAAAAGGGCATGTTATACAATAGTGGGTTCGAATAATAACACGAGAAGGGGTCAGTTATCAAAAAGAAGCCAGTCACACAGGGAGGGGTGGGTGGTGGGGGTTGCGCAGAGGGGCTGCAGAAAAAGCACCAGGGCCTGTGTGGCAAAATGTGGCATCGGCTGAAAGAGGGGGAATGGCTGGGAAGAGGCATTCGCGAATGAAAGGGAGGCAGAAAAGAAACCCTCTTCCCAGAGGCAGTTGAGCATGACCATCAGAGGCCAAACGACAGGGGAGGAAGAAGACCCTGAACAGAGGAATTTGGCTGCTCTCACAATGCATGAGCTGGACAACCAATTTGTTAGTTGGTGTTTGCTGCCACAGGAATTTGTTTTGACAGCAGCTCGAGTGCTAAAGACTGCAAAGCATTACAGAAAATTAGCAAAATTAAGACCTCAGAATCGTTGCTCGGTATTCGATGTAATCACTAAACATCAACTTTGTTTTACATTTTATATTTATTTAGAATCACCAGCAACAAGTATTGTAAAAACAAGTAGAAAAACACTTCCTTGACAAGTATGTGTCAGTGACTTTCTTCATGTCAATTCCTTCAAGTCTCTCTCAAGAATTTGCAAAACAACAGGACAGGCTGCGTATGAAATGCTTTCTTGTGTTCCTGTTCTTTCCATCTGGAATAAGACAAAGCACAATGGTGAGAGAGACCTGTGGTTTTGTCTCTGCTTCTTGCACTTGCTCTCTGGCTTTGGACAAGTGGTAAAAAAAATGCAAGGAATCACAAGGTTGAAACGATCTATATTTAAACACCATTGTCTCTTTTTTTATCCACTGTCTAAGTATTTCTGACAGTAGTTTTTAAAATGAACTTATCAAACATCGCAGTGAAGCAAGGATCTATACAATCATTTCTTTCTGTACATGTCAGGTATTCACTCAGAATTTCCTATGACAAACATGAGAGCTGCCGACTTTATATTCGTCAACATTAGGCCCATTTGTAAAACAACTCTGGAACAGTTGCACTCATTTCTAACCTGTGTCAGTGGATTTTTAGCTGCAGACCACTGCGTCAGAGTGACCCTCTGCTCTAATGGGAAATGGTAACACTAGTTTCAGTAATGGCTTTCAGGGTGGCCCACTACATGCAAGGAACATAAGGATATTCAGTTAACACAAATGGGTTGTGCTCGTAACAGTGACCCCGGAACGAACAGGGATGAGGCATTGTGTGTTTTGAGTGTTTTACAAGGACATCAACGAAAAGGAGGGTTGTGGGTTATGTGACCCTGCCATCGAAATGTCTCCCCGGTAGCTTTGGTGACAAGGAGTACCAAAATACATGTTGTTGCAATATTTAAAAATTCCAAATATACAAATGTTTTCTGCAGTTATTTTTCTGTGACATAAATTATTTGGAGAAAAAAACCTCATGGTCATATGGCAAAGTTAATAAATCTGACTGTGAGGCTGAGAAACACATTGACCCTTAACTGACTATTAAATGGGCCACAGTTGAGAAACATAACGAGAGAAACTAACCTATGAATAAGGCACTGAGAGAAGGGATTCTGACTGAAGGGACTCACTATAGCAAGTCAAAGTAAGGCTCACATGTGACTGGAAAAATGACGCTATGTGTTTCTCCTTTAAATGCAATGCAGAACTTTTCTCTCGCTCCCACCGTCACAATTCACTGAGTTTTGCAGTCGACGTTCCCATCTCCAGTTCCCTTCAGTTTCTTCAGCTCCTTCAGTAGCTCCTGCTCAAGGGTTAAGATCTCTTTGGGTTTCTTGTACTGGATAAGAGAGAAGAAAGAATAATTACTTCAACATTCTCCCCATCTGCCTCCTGCATATCCTCCACTGCAGTCATATCGAAAGAACATACAAAATACAAAGCTAATAAAACAACAAAAGGGAGCAATTACTGTGGGCATAAAAAATATAAAACCTCTCGGGTGCACAGATTTTAAAATCCACATCTTGTCCTCATGATTCACATAAAAATACTTAAATAAACAAAGTGATGCTTTTATGAACATGGCCGTGGTTTATATAAAATTGAAGTAACTTATGCAAGTTAGGATTATAGTTTCCAGTAGATTTTATTTGGATTTGTAAATTAAAGAAAATTCCAGATTCTTTTTAAATAACTCATAATGCTCAGATGATAATGTTCACAACCCCACATTCATCTGAAAACAGATCTAACAATCAAACTGTAATGTTTGCACCTTTACAATTAAAGCAAATAGTTTTACAACTGGTTTAAGTTCATTTATTTTTCATTGTAGCGTCGTACTTACGCTGACAATCAAAGTGTTGTTGGCGTGAGTGAAGCTGAGGGCAGAGCAGTCGAATGGCAGCTCACTGCGATCCATATCAGGAACACTGAACTTCTTATAATACCTGGGAAGACATGCAGTCAAATGTCATAGGTTTGTCTTGAGACTGTGAAGACTAAAGTGTTGTGCACACTGCCATCTATAGGGAGACAGTGAGGATTACATGCAGCAAGCGTTATGCATAGGAATGACACCGATGGCCAGGGAAACCCAGTGTTCTTATGTGTAAATTACTTTTTGTTTGAGGTCTTTATGATGATGCATTTCTCCGATGGCTCCACATAAACACTGAAGACATCTTTAGGATAGGGAAGGTTACGGATTCTCCACTGAAAGCTGCTCTTTGTGTCTGTACGCATGAACACAGGCTGCGGAGACAGAAAGATTGTTAGTGAAAGAGTTCTCTCTCATACGAGCCAAAGTTAAGATGAGAATCTGGGGTGGTTCAGCGATAATTCTAGGATGAAAATGAGAGGAAATAGGGAGAAAAACTCACATTGGAGTTGTTCTCCTTGATCACATCGTCCGAAGATGCAACAGGGCTTGCAGGTGGCTCCCCAACCTCTACCTCCCATTGGCCCTGAGCTCCAAGTGTGCTTTTATTACGCCACTTTCGTACTGAAATGAACCAAAGGTTGTGTAAGACAGATATACACATGCACTCCATGCACTGTTAGATATTTAAACATGAATTGCCCAATGCAGCTGTGTAAAAATCTTACCGATGAGCTCGTCTGTTTTCAAGTCATACTCTTCAGCCATTTCGTTTCCATCTGTGAAGAGGAAGTGGATCTTCCTTTTTCCTGGAGGTGGAATTCAGAAACATATTAACATACAAACAACAACAACAACAACAAAAACAATACTTGAACGTGTTTCTAGTGGAGGTCAAACAAGCTAAGCAATCGCAGTACTAACCCAGATCCTGTCAATCCTGTATACATATGATATTTAGATGTGGCTCAACTGAAATAAGATGTAAATGCTGGATTATAATAATGTAATGTAATAATGGCAGAAACAGACATGGACGAACAAAAGCTAGTGTTTCAAAGATAAGCTTCAAGTGAGCAGAGATGTGCATCAGGACATTTACCGAGTCTCTACACAGTGTGTCACATCGCACCTCTAACTCATGTCACAACCCTTTTCAGACATCGTTCTGCAGATGAGAAATCGCCACCAGCTTGTTGCCAAATGACACCAATGCTGTTAGCTTACATTGGCTAACATTAGCTAACAGTCTAGAGGGATGGCGAGCTCTTCAAGCAGAGGACTAGTTTGATTTGGGGAAGTTTAGTTTAAAGGTCGTGAAGACGAGTCCTTGTTATCGGGTTGCTCTCACCGTCGTGTATCAGAGCTGTTTTCCTCGATGACTGTAAACTCTGAGTCCAGCTCTGCACAGCCATGTCTCCACTGATGTCTCTGTTGCGCAGGACCACTTCCGTAACCATAGCAACCCACGTCAACACGTAATCCAACACGCAAGAGCATATATACAAAAACATCTGTACACATGGAAAGTTACTTGCATTTTTCTGAAGATTAAAGTCTATATATTGGAATGTGTAGACTTCCAGATTGTTGATTTATAATAGCTAGAAAATAGGAGCCGAGCGAAACCGAGCAGTGACCCGGAAGTGAACCATTTGAACTGATGTCCGTCTGTCGTCGCGTCTGTTTGCATGGTCCCATCTGAGCAGGGGTAAGAGTCCAAATATCACATTGTTATGAGTTAAAGCTTCAAATATGGAAATATATCCGGACCTGCTGGTATGAGTATAACATATTATATATGCTGGCTGTAGAGAATAACTGAAAGAGTCTAAAGCCTGTGTTGTTTACTGTGTCTGTTGGCATAAGCTAAAGTTGGCTAGCTAAGAGTAGACAGCACAGTTTGAGAGATTAGCTTTAGTGTATGGTGCAGCTCCCACGTGTTTCTTTTACTCGGAACAGCTGTAACTGTATGTTCTGTGGGCTGCTCCCTTCAGAGGAGCAGACAGAAACCAGCTTGCAGTTGTGTCATGTCACGAATTCGTTCTACTCAAGTACTGTAGGACATCTTTGAAGTCTTTGTATTTGATTTGAGCATTCCCATGTTCGACTATGTTGTACCATTGCCCTACATTCGGATGAATGACTGTTTACATTTACTATATAGTAGTCCTTACAATTTGATCTATGTCACTAGTTACTATTACTACTAAATAATACTGTGCTTTTAAAATAAGTGACCTTCTTATCAATTAAATTAGCTGTATATGAGTGACAGTAGTAATAATAAGTACAATTATAATATTTGATGATAAAACACTCTGTTAGTATGATTCGCATGTTTACTCTTGACATTTAATACATTTGATTTGATTACTTTAATTTTACTTTCCTGTTGTAGATGTGTTTTGCAGTGATAAATCTCATATGGCACAGTTTGAACGCTTAAAGCAACTTTGATTTGCTTCTCTTGTAATTTGTCACATGTAATGTTCAATATCGGATCATATGGATTGCTAGAGGTGCTGGGCTACAACTACATGATCACATGCGCTTATGTGGGTTGGTTTTACTTTTCTAATTCATAATTACGTCATAATTCTGCTTTGTGCCACAGGCCACTGGTGCCCCCCTGTGATACACAAGATGGAGGCTCGTCATGGGATCATGAAGGCTTTCCCCAGAGTTAAAAGGGTCAAAGTACTACAGGGAAAGGATGCACCACCACTGAAGAAGAAACAAGATGAATGTGATGCCACAGGTTGTTATTTAACATTTATGTTTTATAAATAATGGAAACAAATGGAATGTTTATAGATTAATTTCTATTTAGGGACATAGTTATCTACTGTTAAAAACCAAAGTAGAAGCCAGGCAATGCAACACATGTGCTCACAGTAACCTGCTCCTCTCCTCTGCCACAGGAGACACTTTTAATGGAGTCACAGTGTACATCCTCCCTGCTGGAATAGGAAGTGCCAGATGCCAGATCTTTCAAAGACAAATTCAGCAGAATGGAGGACAGACAGAGAGTTCACTGTGTCCCACTGTCACTCATGTTGTTGTAGATGACAACATGGACAGTGACAGGGCTCTGCGCCTCCTGAAAGTGGATTGTATGCCCTCTGGAGTCCAACTTGTGAAATGCACTTGGTTGAGCATGTGCATCAGTGAGAAACAACTCCTGGATGTAGCCAGCTACAGTCTTATTTTACCCAAGAGGTAAATGAGCCATTTGTTCTTTTGTTCTAGAATTCTTATGTTTATATATCTGTGTCCTTTGATTTTTCCAGTTTAGGAGGTAGACTTAAACTTGTCAATAGACTAGACATAGACAGTGGATGTACAGTTGAAATCTATTGTGACTTAAATCTTGTATCTTTTTATTCTTTATCTATTAAGGGATCCTGAAACACAACATGAAAATATTAAAGAAGAGTTGCCGATTGTCAAACCTGCAGCATTTGTTGAACCAATGTCTCATCAAACCAAGCAAGAGGAGACTACAGGCAAGGTAGGTTGCAAGGTCATCAGATGCTTTTCTGATATTGGTAAAATCTTTAAATACTAGATTATTTCACCCTCTCCTGAATCCTCTCTCTCACCAACTCTCTTGTGGCAACACAGAGTAACACACACTAAGATTGTCATTGGATGCATCTGTAAACTCTGACTGGGTTAAAACAACATCCTTTAGTTTCCATGAACCGAAATGATGGGATTATTTGCATATATAATAGGGAAGTGAGATCCCATCATAAGTGGTCAGAGGAGACACATTCAGCACGGCTTGTAATGCCAGGTGTGAACAGAAGAACTCAGAGGTGACCACTTGTGATTGGATCGCTCAGGATGGATGTTAATACCAGGTTTTATTTAAATTCCTGCTATTAGACTGGACCTGAAACTAAAGATGAATTGCGAGCAGAAGAAGACGTCGTCTCTCATAGTGACCTGAAAGCGCTCATCACTGGCCAGCACCCCAAAGAGGAGATGCCTGGCCCCAGCCTCGACCCCGGTCCGGACTCTGCGGCTCAGAAGGCGGCCTCAGGAAAGTGGGTCTGTGCCCAGTCCTCTCAATCCAAAAGTAATAACTTCAACAAGCACATCACAGACAAACTAGAAGTGCTGGCCAAGGCCTACACGCACCAGGGGGACAAGTGGAGGGCGCTGGGCTACTCCAAGGCTGTCAACGCACTGAAGAGTTACCACAAGCCTATTACATCATATCAGGTACTACAGTGCAGATGCTTTTATTATTATGTCATTGGTGCTGTCAGTAATTTGTGTGGTTGTTAAATATACTGGAGCAAGTACTTTTTGGTGCATCACAGTTAAGTACACTTTTTATTGCAAGGTGTTGGAATAATTTTTTTCTATACAATTTTTAGATACATTTTTTTTCCCCCACTTCTGTCAGGAGGCTTGTCAGATTCCCGGAATCGGAAAACGAATGGCTGACAAAATCGATGAGATTATGGAGAGTGGACATCTCCGGAAGATTGATCACATTGGGGAGGCTGTGCCGGTACTGGAGCTTTTCACTAACATTTGGGGTGCTGGAGCTAAAACGGCACAACTGTGGTACCAACAGGTAAGACATACAAGCTTGTATGCACATATATATATATATATATATATATATATATATATATATATATATATATATATATATATATATATATATATATATTATAGGCATGTTTATGTAATGTGAGTGCTTACACATATAAAGGTAAGTAAATTTACAAAAAAAGTCTGTATTTTTACAGACATCACTAAATGATGTGTCAGATAACTGAAATGTTGTGTAGATTAAAACTCTGGATCAAACCCTGTCTGATAAATAGGCTGAATCCATGACCATTGCATACAAAAAGTGTTCAGATCCCTTCACTTTTCACATTTTGATAAAAATGTTTCCCTCATCAGCTTGCTTTAAATAATGACACATTGAAAAACTAAATTTTAGAAATTGTATATTTGACAGTGCTTTCAACCCCTCGTATTCTTGGATATTACACAACACACTTTGTACACCCATTCCACTCCTGCTTCGTCTTGGTTGTGTGTTAATGGCCATTGCCCTGTTGTAAGATGAACCTTTAACCCACTGTGAAGTCCAGAACATTCTGGACCAGGATTTCATTCAGGATATCTCTGTACTTTGCTCTGTTCAGATTTGTCCTCCTGTCACTGCTGCTGAAAAACACCGTGCTTTGATGTGGGATGGTATTAGTCAGGTTTTGAGCAATGGCTGGTTTACTCCAGACTTGAGACTTACTAGTTCAGTCTTGGTTTCATCAGAACAGAGAATCTTGTTTCTCACAGTCTGAGGGTCCTTTAGGTTCTTTCCCGTGTCTGAGGAGAAGATTCAGCCACTCTGTCGTAAGGCTGTAGTGATGTTTCTCCCATCTCCACACAGGATCTCTGGAGCTCAGCCAGAATAACCATCACCATTCTTTGTCACCGCTCTTACTGAGCTCAAGGAAAACTCCTGATTGTTCCAATTATCTCCCCTTTAATAACTACAGAGCCCACCGTGGTTCTTGGGAACCTTCAATGCAACAGAATTGTTTGTAGCTTTCCCCCACATCTGTGCTTCAACACAGTGTCTGAGCTCTGCAGGTTGCTCCATCGACCTCATGGCTTTTGCTCTGATATGATTTATCGGCTATGAGACCCTATGTTGACAGCTGTGTCTGTGTCATGTCCAATCAACTCAATGTACCATTGGTTTACTCCACTCTAGATGAAGAAGCGTCTCAAAGATGATAATAAGAAATAGTTTCAACCATAAACTGTCCCTGCTCAGTACTTACCTCATCACAGCTCTTTAAAATCCAAATGTAAGACATTGTTCTTATTAGGTGTTAAAAGTATTTCTGCTTATATGGTAGTTATCAGGTTTTCTGAAGTCTCAAATATTAATATAAATACCAGCTTCAAAATTCATTTGAGTAAAGCTTAGGATTTTTTTGATTTGGAGCTTCTTCAGCGGAAGCTTTTGTTATCTTGAAATACAACGTCTTACAAAAAGATGACTATACAATAAGCTGGAAAGTGTGATTTTTAGTAAATATGGTTTTATTAAATACACCTTAAATTCCGGAGGTTTAATATTTAAGCTGGGCTACACATTTTCATTGTGAATTAATGAATGAATGAAACTTTGGCAAAAAGAAGACAGGAAGCAAATGTCTAATATATAATGTGGATTTTTTCAAATGTATAATTTGATTCGTTGTTATCAGGGATTTCGCACTTTGGAGGACATCAGCACAAAAGCCCACCTGACCAACACTCAGAAAATAGGACTCAAGCACTACGACGACTTTCTGGACCGTATGCCCCGAGAAGAAGCAGGAGCCGTAGAGAAAGTGGTAATGCATCTTCATGTTTGTCGCGAAATGTACAACGTTTTGTGATGATGACTGAAATGTGTTTGATTTGATTTTCATCATTTCAGTGTGTTTCGCCGTGTACATAGAGATGTGATATCTCTGAAAAAGATTCCACCTTCATTCCACAGAAATTTGGAGGACTTAAAGTAGGACACTTTGAAGCGGTTTTCCTTCACTGCTTGATGATGAGAAAACCAGACCATGTTCTCACAAAGTGAAGTGAGCTTCCCAAAGGGGAAAAGTAACTCTTAAACTTGCTGCATCTTAAGGTAGCCAGATACCTGCTCGCTCTACAGCACAATGCTAGTTGTTTTTAGATAGTATTACTGGATTTTCTTTTTCCTTCAGAGCTGCCAGATTGAAAGTGCACGCGAGGCAGATGACTAAAGCATGTGTCCTCCTTCAGCCTTGTCAAAATTATATGTGATACTACCTCCCAGTATTTGGCTGGGAACAGGTAAAAACATTGCTGTTCGCCAGCGGGAGGGACTCTATAAAAAATAGAGAACATACAAATTAAACACTGGTTGTATGTTATTAATCCGAAGATTTCAAAAAGCTCCTTCAGTCTAGGTTACGTGCTGGGCTCTATTTTGTGTCTCTTTTTGGTATGTGCAGGTGAGGGATGCCACCCAAGCTATAGACCCAGGACTGGTGGCGATGGCCTGTGGCTCCTACCGTCGAGGAAAAGCCACATGTGGAGATGTAGACGTACTCATAACTCACCCTGATGGCAAGTCACACAAGGGCATTTTCAGCAAAGTGTTACAGAGCCTCCATGACAGTGGTAAGCTGCATTCTTTTTTGGCGGAAGGGATTTTCTCCTGTCTTATTTGTAGGTTGGATTTCCTTCTGAGAAACTAAAACGTCCTTTCTCTCAGGGTTTTTGACAGACGACCTGGTGAGCCACGAGGAGAATGGAGAGCAGAAGAAATACATGGGTGTGTGCCGTTTGCCAGGACCCGGCCACCGCCATCGCAGGCTGGACATCATCGTCGTGCCCTACGGCGAGTTCGCCTGTGCTCTCGTGTATTTCACCGGGTCGGCACACTTCAACCGCTCAATGAGAGCCATGGCAAAGACGAAAAACATGAGCTTATGTGAGCACTCGCTGAACAAAGCTGTGGTGCGTCAGGGAACTTTAAAGTTGTATGGCGGCACTCCGCTTCCTACACCGACAGAGAAGGATGTTTTCAGTCTTTTAGGCATACCGTACAGGGAGCCCAATGAAAGGGACTGGTGATCATTTGTCAATCACAATGCCAAGTTGGATTTTAGAGAAAAATAATCACGAATCAATGAGAAAGCTCAATCATGCTCAAACAACCAATTCTAAGGATTTTTTGCTGCTCCACAGATTAAATTAGAGCCCTGTTTGCCTTCAAGCTCAAAAACATATTTACTGACTTAACTGCATCTTTCAGGTTGTTTCAGTTGTATATGCCAAGGTTTCTGAGATGTCCAGTCCTGACACTATGAGTCCAATATATAAGTGAAGGGAAATTTGTTGAGGATTCCATAACCTTTTAAAGTATTTTTTTAATTATAGTATGTATATATTTATCTATATATGTGTAAGTTAGTAAGTAAAGTGTATAGTTTTTGGGGGGTGGCGGAAAGCTCACTTAGCAGGTCAAAATCAAACCTGGCTGCTGCGGAGGCGTGCCCCCCCCCATCAAAAAATTATGGATGAATGGATAAATATTGATGAAATTCCATCAATATCAGTGAAATCAATATCACTTGGAAATTCCAGAAAAGAAAAGAATGTCGCTCAAACAAAATAAAACAAATTAATAAAGAAATCCTGGATCCTCCACTTTGTCCTGATCCAGCGCAAAATGTAATGTTTTCTTTCTTGGTCCATGTCCCAATATTCTTCCAAGTTTTGTGGAAATCTGTGTGGTATTTATTTATTTTTTTCATCATAATCCTACTGAAAAACAAAGCACCAAACAAACAGGAGCGAAAGCAACCTCCTTGTCTGAGATCAGTATCAGCAGGTACAACTAGAGCAAAGTGGAATAATATATGGTTTTACAAGTTGAGTGAACTGGCTCTTTAACAACATTTTAACATAGGAAGTGATTGATGGTGTATTTTTATTCTGAGTGGTGATAATAAAACATACTGAAAGGGAACAGTAGATCTCCCTGTGCCTTCCTTTTCTTTGTTTTACATCTGCTCATTGAGGACTCATCTTTACTAACTCCAGTCTGAATGCAAAAGACAGTTCCGTTTGAATTTAAACACCCGATCACGAGGATGGCTATGGCAGCGTTTTAAACTTTAAAGAAGAGGAAACCAGGAAGTTAACAGAGCCGCGCACTTAAAGACGCACCGACCCCTGATTGGTCAGCCTCTCCCCAATAGCGGCCCAGTCCGCAAAACCAGTGTAAGTCCACGCAACAGTACGCCCGTCACGTAGCGCACATGGGTCGGGTTGAGGTGACCACGCCACACCCTGCGTACAGACGGAGTCAGGGCGGCTGTGTTGCCGGGGGGGGGGGCGGCGGCTTGTGTAACAGCTGTACGAGCCAGTGGCACCGACAGCAACCAGTTGCGCCAGCACAGTGCGCCCCGCTGAAATGTCTCGTACGCAGAGGAGGCGGCGCATGCAGCGGCCTCTCAGCGCGACGGGCACCGACAACTAGTGGGGGATTTACTCGGACGCAGTTTGTGTACGACAGCGGTTACATGTTCGTGTCGCCGCCGCCGCTGTAGCCACTTGTCGGAGGAATGAGAGGCCTGTGCGGGGCTCTGAAAATGGGACTGTTCCTGCACGCCGTGGGCTCTGTCACCCCCACCGAGTCCGCGGTGGACCGGGTAAGGCTGAGCTCTTCAAAACAACGCTCCCTCGCAGAGCTGCTAGCCTAGCCGCTCCCTACTTCAGCGGGCTAAGTTAGCAAACTATCCCGCTAGAAATGTATCCGCTTATTCAGCGGCACACACGGCCCCTAGCACAGCACGTTGTCACCGAGCTGTCGTGAAACACGAGCTTCCACTCGCACCGTGCTGTCAGGGAAGCTGTTAGCACGCCTGCTAAGCTGCTATGGCTAATGCAGCTAGCTGAAGTGCAGGCACAGTGAGTCAGGGCCTGGCTCTGCTGTGTTTACGGTGGAGCTCTGACATTTTACACAGTAGAGAGTTGCATAAACAACAGAAGCAGTTCTTCAGGTATAAAGGCTGCCGGACGAGTATACTTCACCCCAGTTATAGTGAGCTGAGCCTTGCAATTACCTTTGCTAGCACAACAGAAAAGAGCTCCTCTTGTCTGTCTCAGTCAAGTTATTAGATGTTGTTGTTGTTGCTGTGTTGACAGTGATCGCCGCATAATCTCCTCGCAACTAGCAGCGCTAGCCTTGACAGAAAGGACTGTGTGTGAATGTGAGAATTCTTACTGTGAGTTGAGACATCTTTCCACGCACAACAGAAAACTTTTTACACTTTTCAGAAAAAGTCCCCAACTCCACAGATAATGACACAGTTCTATACGTGACTTCAATATCATTTATATTGAGGCACATCTGGTCAGAATAAAACTTTAAATTCAAAATTAATATAAGAAATCAGCATTTTCTATTGTCAAAATGTATCAAGGGATATTTATGAAAAAATATTTTTAATAACCTATATATCATTCAACTCTCAATCTGATTTTTACCTTGTGGAGACAAGCAGTGGTTCCCATATTAACTAGAATGGCTCTCAGTAAAGTTCATACCTCTGCCAAGGCCCAACAGTCCCCTTATGAAACCCCATTTATATTTACTCTATCCAGATTTTTGAATCTACACCAAATTCCACATTCGTCAATCAGTCCAAAATGTAATGGATTCCTCATTGAACCATATCTCATCTTTTTACCAAGTGGAAATCTGTACAGTTTATATTTGGTGTGATCTCACGAACAAACAATCATACAAACTAACCAACAAACAAACGGACAGGGGTGAAAAACATAACCTCCTTGATATTGTTTGTTTTGTTTTCGTATATGATCACTCGTACGTCATTTGAGTGGGTGGATTAATGTCACCAGTCAGCATCCGGTACTGTTTCTTATCAGCGTGTGACATTCAGGATTATTTAACTGGTAAGCGTAGAAAATGTAAAGGACAATCCTGGAATTCAGTTAAAAACATACTTCAATTGGTAACACACCAATTATTATAATATAATAACTATAATATTTTTCAAATTAAAGTTAGCAATTTTATCAATATAACTTTTAGTTGACCAAACTTTATTTGTTTGTCTGTTACCAATTGAAGTATTTTAAATTGGTCCAACAATTTTATTTTTCAGAGTAGCAAACAGAAAAAGTATCTATTTAGTAACTACACTAGTGTGATAAGAAAATGATGAATATGTAACCACAGAGCTGTAAACTACAAAGTAAGACAAGTTTACAACTGCATGTGGAAGCACAGTACATGTAGGTCTATGTTTATGTGCAGTCAGAGTGGCACGTGTTAAGAGATGCAGTAACAACAGACACTTCAAAGACTCCTGGATCAGAAAAAAACACTTCTTTATGAGCTTGACTAAACAGAATCTATCAACAATTACAAAGTTCAAAAGATTATATTAATAATCTACATTTAATCTACATTTAAATCATCATTGTCATCCCCTGCACTATTGTGTTCCTTTTGACCACAACAATGTTCAAATGCAAATTTGTATGTCCAAAGCATATCAACTATTGCTTTGCAGGGTGTTGGCTTGCCATTACTATAAATATAAGCTGTATGTTACTCTGTTTGTCCTGAGAAAGCATCTACGTATGCCCATATCACAGCCTGACCAGTTCCTCCATTCAAGAAACAGAGATTTGTCTTTGTTTTATCAGCAGATAATGTGCTAAAATATCTCTGAAGGTTCATGTAAGTGCTGAGGTTTAGAAGCAAAAACAAAATCCAGTTTATATTGTTATCACGTGCAGTATCATGTTCTATTTGTTATCAGTGGGCGCCTGCATGTGCATAAGCCATTGAGTTACAAAACAACACTTTTATTTGAAGAAGAGCTCATGTAGCAAATTTATGACAGGACAGAAGTGAGTCCTCTAATGATTCATGTGTGGCTGAGACAAAAGTAATATCATATGGGCCTGTGTAATATATAACATTTACATTAATCCCCATAAATCTCCACATAACACAGAGTCAGCATTATGGTAACCATGCAGTGATAACTTGTCTCTGTCAGACATTCTGAATAGTATTATCCTAAGCAGTTTACAGGATGAACACTGCATCATACAGTTCAATATTTGAGAAAGGTCACAAGTTGTTGTACAGTTATGATGATGGAGGTGATATTGAATAACTGCATTTTAACTTTTTTGTACTTAGCAGCTGATATGAACTCTCACTATGATGCATTAAGGGACTGAACACCTGAACAAGCAAGTTGTGAATGCAGCACAAACATATCACCAGCTTTTAAGATGCTATGAGCAAAAAATATTATCATTAATTAAGAAGGTTTCTGTTCATCTCATGAATATATGATCAATATTTACACTCTTTAACTTATGTTTCTCCACCAAATCCTGAGGGAAATATCCAACTCTTAAAGGGATAGTTCACAGAAAAATGAAAATTCACTCAATCTATTCGCCACTGTGCCGATGAAGGGGTGGGAGAAGTGCCTGAGATCACAAAACACTTCTGGAATTTCAAGGGTAAACAGCATTGCAGCAGAATCCAATACGATTGAATTCAATGGTGACCTAGACTTCAGATGTTATAAAACAACAGAAAAAACACAACATGCCTCCATACTGCTCCTGTGGTGTCACCCAAGTGTCTGCAAAGCCCCGACATTCATATTCAACTCTAAACCAGGTCATTTACATCGTGTTTTTAGCCTAAATGTCCTCTGATATCTTCCTACGAGGTGCATTCACGGACCCTCGGACACACCATCGTCTGGCTACGTCCACTGGCTTAGCCACTTCCAGTGGACTTTTAGGCTTAAAACTTGGTGTTAATGACCTTGTTTCGAGTCGAATGTGAATGTCGGGGTTGCAGACACTTGGATGACACCGCACGAGCAGTATGGAGGCATGTTATGTTTTTTTCTGTTTTATTACGTCTGAAGTTTAGGTCACCAGTGTCTTCAATTGTATTGGATTCTGCTGCAACAAAGTTTACCCCTGAGACTCCAGAAGTTGTTTGTGGACTCAAACACTTCACCCACCCCTCCATCGGCATAGTGGTGAGTAGATTATGAGGGAATTTTCTGTAAACTATCCCTTTTAAGCTGCTGAATGCTCCACTGTGTTCACTGGGGATTGTAGGACATGCAAAGTTCATGCATCCAATGCTCTGCTTGACCCTGCCTGAAGCCTCTTGTGTCAGCCTCACTGGTAACGTTAGCGATAAGATCGTAATTATTCAATAGTTACAGCTGGAGTTTGTCTTTCTCTTGTATCTTAAAGTGAAGCTTTAGCCGCTGGCAAACAAACTGCATTTTCTAACCATGAGATAACGTTTATCAGCTCACACAACCTTGTTCAACTCTCCTTCTCAGCTGTTGCTTTGTGGGAATGCAAAGTATTAGTGACTGTGACAAATATACCAGCAGTTTTTTTTATGTCCCAAACAACCTTGATGTCTATAAAAGAGCACCTTTCTTTGTCGCAGGACAGGATAATAAAGAAGGGGTCAGCGGGTTCTCTGTGTGCATCGGCTAACTCGCCTGCTCCTACGGACTGGTTATAAGTGGATCAGCTTTCGCGTTGTGGTCAAGACTAAGAACTGTAGCCACGTATCTCCAGCGGCAGTATTCGATAGTCACCAAGGGATTATTGAGCTGTTCTCACTGTCTGCATGTTTCAACAGCTTCTCATTATTGAGGCTGATTATTTTCTAACGCAACAGTAATTTCTGGGGCAGTTACCAAACCCGCCTTTAATGTGGCAGTGCAGCATGAGAGAGGTGGATGGTTTGTTTAGATTAAGTGCACATGTGCCAAATTTTGTATTCTGCGTGTGGCGGTTGCTCATGTTCTTTCTCGTAAACAATTTTCTGTGTGGTGAACATTGAAGTTGTTCTGATTGGGGGGGAGACAGAGGAATCTGGCCCGTCCAGATTCTTATCTTGCTCATGGTCTGTCAGCAGAGGTAGAAACAAACGGATAGAAACGGTTTCAGATGACCTAGATTTTTTCCCGGTTCAGATATTTGATTGATTGAATGTCACTTATCCAGTAGCACAGGTTGTTTTTGAGTCCCATTAGTTGTTTTTTTTGTGTGTCAAATCCAGACCTCTTTCAATTCTCTCTTACGCAGCACAGACTGAATAACCAAACAAACTAGATGGTTATCTCTATCAAATTGCAAAAGGGGCCATGCCAACCCAGTGGAGAGCATATGGTGCAGAATAGTTAGCGAGCCAATGAAAAGAGTTATCAGAAAAACAAAGTGGAGGAACAGAACATTACACGGAAAATTAAATCTCTCTGTCAGTCTGGGGTTTTGAAACAATTCTTGTTGACAAAGCTGAAACAGCTGATGAGAAATGATTCATCTGTCAGGAGTAGAGAGGTTGTGGCCACAATTCATTTCAGCACTTTGGTTTGTGCTGACCCTGTGTGTCCCTTGTCAGTAATCTTTCTTATGTTAAGGCTCTGTGTTTGACTTTCTCACAGATTTTCTCCACGTTTCCCTCACTGCCGAACACTTTGCAAAAAACCTTCTCACCACTGCGTACGCCTTATTATCACGCGGCCCAGGCCCAGTTAGGAGCCCGCTCTCCACTGCTGGTTGGAAATTTCCGTAGAGCAATCCTCGTCGTCCACTGTTTTGGCCTGGGTGGGAGTGGGGTGAGGGGGTGTGTTTGTGTGTGGATGGGTATAAGGTGGATGGACAGGGAGGGAGGGAGAGAGAGAGAGAGAGAGAGTGAGAATGTTTGAGAGCTGTTTGACTTTTTTCTTCTATGGTACAAAGAACTGAGAGGTGGAGAGGACCTGGATCATCATGCCTCTCAATCTGGGACCTGCACTGGTAATCTATATAAATAATATAAATAAAATGCATAGAAGGATCATGAAGAGAATCTAGAGGAAATCATGTAAAGGAAATTGCAGGAAAAATCCACAGACATTTCTCAGGAGAGGATTTTCCTTACACACTGTTGTCTCTATGCTGATGTGTCTGATTTTATTATCTTCTAGCCTGTGTGCTTCTTTTTTACTGGTATGACATTAGTGTGTAGGAGTGGTAACGTTTGACCAGGCAGAGCTGCTATAGTTTGGTCTTGGACAGTTAAAACATGCAGCAGACTGTTGGACCAGAGACAAATGCCTTATTGAATTTCAATGAAAGTGGACTGTTGTGCCAAACTTCTTCTGACTGTGTGTCGGATCTTTGGGAACATGCTGAGTAGTTCTGTGCTGGCTGCGACTCAAACATTTGCACTTGATATGGGCCTTGAACGTTGATGCAATTCTAGTAGCTTACAGGGACAAGTGGCCGGGACTTGTTTACTTCAGATTCATTGCTAAGTATAAATGTTTGCGACTAGATATGTGTTATTATTCTAAATTGAAGACCAGGGGCAGAGTGTAAAAATAAATAAAATAAATACAGTGTCCTACTTCTATACTACATATTAACTGTACACGTGATGTAATGTATACTAGTCTTCATAGGATACCCTTTATTTTGTAGTTTAGAGTTACTCCTCTTTATCCTGTTTTTCAAATTATTTTCAGTTTGTTTAGCTTGGAGTAATATTTCCGTTTCCGTTATGCAACAGTTGTGTACATCAGCAGCACACTCAAGAAGAAAAGTATGCATGCTGACTTTATTTGGGAATAGCATGTGTTAGTGTTATCTGTTTTGAAATTCTACAAAATGGAGCTGGAACATGGGACAGGGGCATGTTTCAGAGGACTGAAGAACAACATAAATGATGAACTAGCTCCATAACAAAGTAAAGGCTTCTTGCATAAAAGGCATTTGAAATGTCACAGTAGGAAAAACACTGGTAGAAATGATAAAATGAACAGTGGCTGGATTCTATTTAGGTTCTTTAGTTTCATTCTGTTCATGGTATTAGAACAGTACATAGAACAGTACTATTTTGACATAATTGGCAGCAAATGCACCTTTGCTTTCTGCTATGTGTTGGGTAACAGGGCACATCAACAAAATAGCAATATTGACAACATTCATGAGAGATGACAATGTTTACCATAAATTGAGAGGTGTATCAATATTTCTTTGACAGGTCCAATCAATTATATTCTTTTATTCTCTTTTTAGTTAGCAGTTTGGAGATATTTTGCCCTTGCAATGCCAACATGTTCTACAGCTAAGACCTATCCCAGTATCTTCCACACAGTGACGCTGATGGATTCTAGCTATTGGCATGTTTTATGGCTCTGGTTTTATACCATTGCACATTGTGACCAAATTCATTTTCTGTTTAACTGCAGGTAATTTATTCCTTTTAAAGTGACAGTTTTTCTTCTGTCCATCTTGTAGAGTCTGCTGCACTGTGAAGGCGTTAATAACCAGAGCTACATCTGTGAGTCGGGACACTGCTGCGGAGAGTCTCAGTGCTGCAGCTACTACTATGAGCTCTGGTGTAAGTGTCTCATTCTTCTTACATTTTACTTTTTTCTTTATGTCTTCACGCTCAACATTCCTTGATAGGTTCTAATACACATAATTTGACATAGTGAGTCTTTTTCATGTTAAACTACTATGATATAATGTTAGTAGTTCACCGTTGATTCAGGAGGAACAGACAATTGGACAGAGGGATGAAATACAGAGTTGCATCTTTTTATAAAGATTAAAAAAGGAACTGAGAGCAGATAATGCGACAGCCACTCAACCACAATGTTAAAGCACAATTCTCATATCTTTCAACCTTTCCTATAAATGTGGCTATTTTGCTACTATGAGCTATGCTTACTTTACAATCACCATCTCTGTCGCAGTGATCTTAGGACAAAAGGTCTCATGCAAAGCAGTGTATCAGGGCACTCAGCATGAGCCTCATATCATTTCAAATAAACATGAATATTTTCCATCTCTTGTCTCGGCGCTGACCAGAAGTAAAGGGATTGAAGCCACCTGGAATGGCCACTATACTAACTTATAGGGCTCTAAATCAGGGTTAACTTGCAGGTGGACCTAACCTTGGACCCTGCATACACCATATGCCACACATTCACTCTGTGAGGCTGACTGAGGAAATTGATTGGCACCCATGAGGAAAAAGCTACATGCACATGATTTTGAAGGGCAAGTCATCTCACTGGTGGGGAATGGTATTCATCCAAAAAGGAGTAAATAGACAAGGAGCTAAATCAAGAGGGCAAATAGGCAACAGGACCATATCTAAAAAAAACTGGTGGTATTCATGTGGCCACTGCTCCCCACAGCTGAATAAGATAGACAACCATTACTGTAGAGAGTGGGAAATGTTGACAGTAAGTCTTACACTGTATCAACAAGAAATTATTTTGTATTGTTTTCAATATGTCACTTTCCAATAATTGGGTGAAGAAAAGACAGGGGTCAGCTGGACGAAAGAGCAGGTCTCCATTTGGTAAGAGAAGCAATAACAAAGTGTAAAAGACTGTTGTTATGAAGAATGATTACATCAGCCAGTAAGTTGACCCAGATGTAGATCCCTCCCTATATAGCAAAACAGCTGTTCATCGTGACTACGTTCTGTTTTGAGACAGGTATTAGAAATAATTGTAAAGATCATTTGGACAGCTGTGGGGGGGTCAAAGTGATTTCCACAAGAGTTGCTGTTTTGAACAAATCATTATCAACCTAAATGTATTCATAATGTATTATAATTATGACAATTTAAATACTGTCCGGTCCTGCCACAACTTCTCCTGCACATTACCTAACAATGGTTTGAGGTGTTCTATTTACAATAACAATTAACACACTGCAGAGAAAATAGTCTAAACCATACAGGATTAGTACCAGAGCTGAATTAATACATCAGGTATTCTGATCTTCCAGACAAATATTTCAGCTACGTTGTGTCTGTGTTAATGTTGTGCAACAAAGAACAAGATGTTGCAGTTTAGAAATAGCCAAAGAGAAACCATGTCATATGTATGTAATGTGTGATAGTATAACGTTTGTTGAACTTTGTGGAATTGGTTGCTCATGATGTTCAGTACTGAGCTCAACATTTTGTAGTTTACATTCTTATTTCTCAGACACAGTCCGCCTTGCTGCGTTGTCCTTGAAGTGACGTTCTCCACATATTTCAGAAACACAGAAAACACAAACTGACTGGTTTTTGAAGCTTCACTCAGTTTTGGTTCCCTGCTTCTGTTTAGACTTGACTCTAGACAGTACAGGTTCACAAATAATTATTTAGAAGAAATTTTAAACTTCATGCCACAATAAAAAACACACAATGATCTTTAAGATCTTTATGCTGGCATATGTTTTTATTATTATCATCATTATTGTTACACATTTTCTCTTAATATATAATATAAAAATCCTTTTTTTATTTTTTTTATTTATTTCCCTGCTGGCTTGGACAGAAATAATCGTGAATGTCTCAGTGTGTAGGATTTAGTGGCAACTACAGTGAATTTGCATATTGAACAAAGTAAATACATCCCGCCTCAACCCTCCCCTTTCAAATGTGCAGGAGAACTCACTGTGGCCTGACATGAACTGTAGTCTAGACATGTTCCTGAAATTTTCCATAGGGGCTGTATGTGACAACACAAATTTCGAATCAGTTGCGCCCAACATTTTCTGGAACTTTTCCTGCCAGCCCCCAAGCAAAATGTCCAGAAAATCAGCGATCCCATGTGAGAGTATACCAGGAAAATGTCTTGAAAGTTCACAGTGAGCGAGTGGGAGCCTGGATGACGTTTAAAACACACGATGGACACAAAACAGAGAAAGAAAGAAAATTGTACAAATAGCTCAGGATGGAAAAGAGAAGCTACACGTAGAAGACAAAGATGTCAGCTTGGAAAGAAAACGACGGGTCGACGCCAGTGTCGCTGAACTGTGAACAAAAACACATTGAGTTTAAACGTGGTATACAGTGGAATTTATACATCATGTCATGCCGGAACCAATTTTCTGGACATTTTGCAGAGTTCATGTCTGAAAACGGCTCAAACTTACAAACAGTTCTTCGGTGCAATTGCTTAAACACTAATTAAAATATAAAAGTGAATATTATTCAATTTTTACAATAGATCCCACTAAATCATACAAATAATAATAGGGCATAGCATTAAATTCTTTCTTCAAATCCATAGTGCAGTACAGACGATATAAAGGCATGTGAACGTTTCACAATGTGAGAACCAGATGTTGGCTGGATTGGATCGGCAATGGTATGTTTGTGTTAACGGCAGGGACTTTATGTTACATCACCACATGCTACAGTGAAACATGCATATTATCGAGCACAGTTTTTCCTGTGTTAACGTTTTCATCACCATGCGAGTTAAAAATATCAATGGATAACACAATCAAAAATCAACTTAGTTCCACTTTAAATACAACATGTCTGTGTTTGTTCTTCTCACCATAGGGTTTTGGTTGGTGTGGGCGATCATCTTCATTTTGAGCTGCTGCTGCATGTGCCACCATCGGCGCACCAAACACCGGCTGCAGCAGCAACAACGGCAGCACGAGATCAACCTCATCGCTTACCGTGAAGCACACAACTACCCCTCTGTGCCCTTCTACTTCAGTAAGAGCTTCCACTGGCACATGATAGAACTTGAATGTGCTCATATTTGTATTTTTTGCCACTTATACATGTATACGTGAAGTCTCCTGATTGCTGTCAGCTACTACTCAGATTTGAGTATTTAAAGCTGCAGTTTCAAACAATGTATGAAACTATTATGTTTAATGTGAAACAGGTTGCTTATAATGACAAGCCCACAGAGCATTCTGCAGCTTCTCTCAGCTTGAAGAGTATTTTATTGTCTTTCAGCTCATTGTTTTGTTTTAACTGCCTTCAACATCAAAATTCTGGTTCAAACCCTTGTTTTGATTTTATTTTCTTTATATTTGACTTACTGTATGACATGGCGGCAAAGATTTTGCCGTGGCAGGTTACTAGGTTTAAATGTCACCAGCAAAAACTACAGGTTCAGTCCAACAGATCTCATCCGCTTTATTTCCAACCATGTCAAGCAAAAGGTTTTGAAAAACCCACAGTTTGTGATCAGACCAGTCAATAGCAGAGAAAAACTTAAAAGCTAGTCGGTGAACAAATTTGAGTATTTAGATCCAAATATCTCAATCGGGAGATGGTGCTGATCAAAACATCGAGGAGAGTGAAACTCGACTCCAGAAGAATGCTGAGGTTTTTCCCTCTCTGGTGATGTGTAAAGAGCCATCGCTTTGCTGTCTTAAAGGGATAGTTCACCGAAAATAAAAATTCACAACATTTAATGCATGAACTTTACGTGTTTATCCTAAATCTTCCAGTACCAATCCAAGTTTTCTCACTTCATTCAGTGATCAAGTCTTCTGGTCAGAATAAGTTTAACTATATTGATGAATACAGTACAATCAATACAATATTTATCTGTGGTCTATATGAGTGGATTTTAAGTACCCTTTATAAGTAAATACAGAAAAAACAATAAGCCTTCCAGTACAAGGGAGGTCATACAACACTACACCTCTGAGGCCAACATTTCAGCTAGGCTGAGTCAGCTGATTGCTTTACTGTAAACAAACGAATCACCACTGTGAACACACTATTCTGATACAAATCTTCATTTCAGTCCAGTACATGTCTGCTGATAATGTGTATATAAAATGATTGGACCTCTGTTTCATTGTTTCTGTGTGAACTTTCGTCAATATTTTTGCAGTGACATCGAACTGAGGAATATGACACTAGTGACGAGCAAAGTCAGTGGCTCCTGACTCAAATGTAATGTTTGCACTGAGATCCATCCCTGGTTTCACACAGCGTCAGAACCGTCCCTGTTTGCATGCCCCAGTTTTCAGGAAGCTGCAAGCATTTCTCTCTTGATACCTTGCCAGTGTTGCAACACCATCTCGCTTGGAGCTGAAACAGCCCTCGGCACAGAATTGACCCAGAAATTAACTTGTTTTGTCACACTTTCCTCCTATTGATTTGGGAATGCTTAAAAAGTGGTATAGAAACTTCAGTAAGGTCACATTGAAATTTGCACAAGTCAGACAGTGGTGTTTTTTTCAAGAAAGAGTGACTCATATAATTCTTGCTCACCTGATATTTTTGTCAGTGCAGATGCAAATGATGTTTTTCCTACTTAACACTGTTTTTTCCATCCTCTCTTTAGGGTTTCTGCCAAACTACCTCCTGCCTGACTATGAGGAGGTGGTCAATAGACCACCGACTCCTCCCCCTCCCTACAGTGCCTTACACACAAGCCCATCCTCAGTGGCTTCTAGTCCCCTGGCCTCTGAGCCGCAGGAGAGACACTGTCCAGCCATCCAGCCTACTCCACTGCCCCAGGTCTCTGAAAGTATGTGTTGCAGACCCAGCACAGAGGAAGCACAACCTCCCACTTCAGACTTAAGGCCAAAGCCTGACAGCAAGCCCATGCAGACTCCACAAGATTCAGGCATGATACTCCTCTCAGATGGGCTCAGTAGGGAGGCACTCACCAGCCAGGAGAAAAGAAGCGGAGATGGGGAAGAGTCTTGCAAGGACCCCCTGCTGAAGGACCTGTCAGAGGGTTGCGCTGAGGACAAAGATCGGCTCCCCAATGGAAGGAGGAGGCGATTCACAGGGGACTCTGGGATTGAGGTGTGTGTGTGCAGCACACGTGGGAGCGGCAGTTGCAGTGGAGTAGGAGGGACGGGCCAGGAAGGCAAAGAGTTGAGGGAGCTGGAGAGCCTTCTTGGGCGCGAGGGACATGGCGACAACGATGAAGAGGAGGAGGGGGAGGATGCGGGCGACTTCTGTGACAGCTGTGGTCATCGGGCCTCCTTCAGCGTGGAGGAGGAGCAGGTGCTGGGTGGGCTGGAGAGGCAGGCCGCTCGTGGACCTTCAGGATCTCCTCAGGCGGCTCAGCAGATAGGCAGCGGCTCGCTCCACCCTCCTGTGTGCCTCCTCCTTCACACCATCAACGAGCAGGAGGGGCCGCACCACAGCACCAGCACTGAGCCGCAGGGCTGAAACGCAGCTGACACGGTGTTGTCATAGAGGGAAGGAGAGTACTTAGGACAGGATATGGAGGCACGTGCTTTTGTATTTAAGTGTATTGTGTCTAAATGCTTTCTAAGTGAGTATTTTTATGAATGTGTGCATCTTAGATAAAACGGGTGTGGAGGAAGTGGAATCTCAACTGAAGCGAGTGAGATCCAAAGGTTCCACACTGGAACAGTGGCCTTAACCTGTGTATGTTGGGTTAGTTGGGCCGTAAAAGCCCTCTAACAGCCTGTGGCAATTGAGACTTCTCACACTGCTCACAAACACACAGTCTGTCAGATGTCCGTCTCATACAATGGAATCTCCTGACAGTTAAAGACTTCATAGCCGAAGCTGTGATGTCAGAACAGGACGTTCACTGCCTAGGATGAACTGAGCTCCTCCTCAATGGGTGCTTGTAACAATTCTGCAAAGCCGCTCTTTCCGTTATAATAAAAAGAAAAAAAACACACCCAGCAGGAACATTTTGAATGAGTGGAATGTGGAAGTACCACAGTGTGTTTTTTATGCAATCTGATACTGTACAGGGACACCTGAACAAGACTGTGTGGGACGTCCTGTTAGACTCATGCTTCTCAAGTGCTTTTTCAGTGATTTTAAAAACCGCTTTGCCTTGTTCCCATTTTGTTGTTCCTTATCTGCCCTGCTAGCGATAGTCTAAGTGCATTAACAGATCTTTATGTGAGCAGTTCATATTTTGCACAAAATGTATTTAGCTATATAAGAAAAAAAAAAAAAAGTCAAGACAACTATTTTTTTTCATAAACTAAAAGTCTCAAAGGACCGATATGAAGGTTTTGCTTTTGACTACATCTCCAACATTAGCATTAACAGCTGTCTACTTAGCAGGCTTGAAGAAATATTTTAGGTTCAGACTTCATTCCTTTACTCACAGTGAAAAGTGGGAAGCGGAGCGAATGTTAACTCTTGTTTTGCCTCTATTTCTGTCATTTCATCTTCTTCTGTTAGCGAGTCACTGTAGCGTCCAGCCTGCCCTGAAAAAGTAGTGCTGCTCAGAGGGCATTGCTACTGCCTTTTTTTTTTTCTTGTAAATGCAACAATTGCTAAAGCTCTTGGCTAGCGACCATCACCTACAAACCGGGGCAGAAAAAACTTACAAATAGCACCTTTAAATTTTAGTTAGTTTCTTAGGGTTTTGTGGCCACATCTGTAAGAAATTTACTTCTGTAAATTGTTTGTATACAATCATTTTAAAACTTGATTTAATGAATGTTTGTAGAATGTGCCTACCCCAAAACATGCAGAATGTTGATGATCGATTAGCCTCACTGAAAGTGAGAGATTGTCAGCAATCAGGTACTAAAACCAAGAAAAGAATGTTAAGCTTCAGAGATTACAACTGAGATGGGCAACATCAGACCTCAAACTTTTGTGTCAGTCACTTCAATAGATTACCAACTTCACCAGCTACACAGTATAAAAACAAAGATTTACACTCTTAATGTTTCATATCAGCACAATCTCCACCATTCTCCACTCGTAGTATCCATTGATTAAACATATGTTATAGTTTCCAGTTAAAGGATTTTACCCACGAGTGATTGATTCTCTAAGTCTTTTTTTTAATATAGGACAGGAAATTCTTCATTTAAATTGTACACAAAACGTGTAATATTAAGCATTCAACAACACGTGGTAAAAGACACATTTTCTTTCAACAGCTGCAGTCAGGTATGTGGGGAAAGAAAAACCTCTGAGGCAAGAGAACATAGAAAATGTATGTAGTTTAGACAAATAAATAAATGATAAAAACAAGGACCAAATAAGATAATAAATCACCGCATGAGTGCCAAAATTAATTTGAAACACAATGTGGTTAACAAGCAATATGTGTAATTCTTCATTGTGGATATAAAGCAAAGATCATTTTGAAAAACCATATTAATAAAGATAATAGTTTGTCATCGATACACAAAATGTTGATGGATGACAAATGTGCACATGAATTGCCCACAGCGGAGAAAGTTGACATGATGTGTGAATCTTTCACAAAGTAACGTGTCTTTTTGTTTGCCCACTCTCTGAAATGAACAGGATCTGGTGATTCTAAATGCTGTTGTGCTGTAGCAATGTCGTTTTCAAGACTTTCCTGATATTGTGATGTCTGCAAAGCATGTGTAGGTCTCTCAGATTTACACTACATATACCATGAAACAATCAAACGCAAGGTGTCTCCCAAAAGCTCTAGCACGAGATAAAAAACTGTAACATAACTTTCTGTAATAATAGAGATGACTGAATTTTACTCATCGAAGCCTGAACACACTTTAAAGTGCTTTATATGCTTTTTGTGACCTAGAAAATGCAATTGTGGTACATGTAGTACAAAGATTAGCTATTTTTTCATATCGGCTGAATCCTTTAAAAAATATTCTAACTGTATCAAAATCTCAAAACCACTTTATATTTGCAAATTGAGGACAATATTCTGTAATATGTTTGTGAACCAAAATAGTTGCTTTCATAATTTTTATGGAATCAGTAGCTTTATTGTTATGGACAGATTGTCTTTTGTCATTGTGGGTATTATTGTTTTTAATATTATTCTTCTGTTGAGAAAAAATGTGTGAAGGGTACATGTGACTAACAATACACTAGAGTCTTTGATAACAAGATCAGGGGCATCTCGCCAAAGACACTTTTTCTTTCTTTACCAGTGTGTAAGGTGGTTTTGCACATATTATTTGAATGTTCTGATCATAAGCCATTAATTACAAGTACCAAGATGGACGTATGTTTAATAAACATACTCTTAAATTCAAGCTGGCAGTTGTGTCTTTGTGGCTCTTTCATCAGACATTTCAAACATTACAGAGTTGGGTTATGGTTTGTCTAGTCAAGTCCAAGTCAATTTATATATAAAGCACGTTTAAAAATAACATAGCTAAAACAGGGGAGGTACAATATAAGATAGAACAAGCAGCCTATAAGACATTGAATGAATGAATGAATTAAAAACATAACACACAAAATACTAAAAAGCCAGAGTAGGCAAATTAAAAATGAAACTATTTACAAATCTGGTAAGAATAAGAATAAAAAGTACTTCATTAGTCCAGCAATGGGGAAATTTGCAATATTACAGCAGCAAAAAGACATCAGCAGTAATAAGTAGACACATTAAAGAAATGTATAGAAAAATATGAATGGAAATAAACGTATATATACAGGGTTAAGAAATATATTATGTGAGAGAATACGTACAGTGAATTTATTGGCACAGTGAACATTGCACAGTTGAGAAGTGTTAAAGTGACAGTCCATCATGGTGGTGCGTGTAGTTTTACTGGGAGCAGAGCTTGTTGTACAGTCTAACAGCTGCAGGAAGAAACGACCTGCTGTACCTCTCCTTCCGACCTTTAGGGTGAATCAGTCTGTTGCTGAAGGAGCTGCCCAGTGCTGTGATGGTGTCCTGCGGGGGGGGGGGGGGGGGGGGGGGACTGGTTGTCCATCAGAGAAGACAGCTTCGCCATCATCCTCTGTCCCACCACCTCCACTGGGTCAAGGGGGTATCCCAGGACCGAGCTGGCCCTCCTGATCAGTCTGTCCAGTCTCTTCCTGTCGCCAGTAGAAAAGCTTCTGCCCCAGCAAACTACTCCAAAGGAGACAGCACATGCCACCACGGAGTCATAAAAAGTCTTCAGGAGCGCCCCCTGCACTCCAGAAGACAATCATGTTGATCTATGAGTTATGTAACTTACTGTGCTTACACAACTTTTGGTATATTGCATTTGATAACAATTTTATTGCGATAACTATTGATAAGGTTCTCTTGCCAAGTATATTTCAACTTTGGACTCAATTTAGCTTTTCCTTGTCTTGATGACCTTTTTTGCCCTTTACCCATTACAACCCATTCATACAGTTCATCCATGTGCAGCACTCCCTCCTCCACACATCACTCACACTGCCAGCACAGCAGTCATGGGCAACGTGGGGTTCAGTATCTGAACCAACGAACCAGCCGCAGAAGTTCTCAAGGTTCATCCATTTAGATGATGGGTATTCTGTGTTGACGTGGTGAACATACTTTTAATAAATAAATCTAAAGAGACCATGTTAATTCATTCCAGGGGACGCACATGGATATCTTCCATCTTGTAGGGTTGCTCAGCTGAGGGAACTGGGAACCTCTGCTGTGCCAACTGTGATTCCCGGCGGTGACAGACAGGGTGCGCTGCTGAGCAGGAAGTGAACTGTAAACATGGTATCGTATAGACTGAATATATAACTGCGCTGCTGCTGTGGACTTTACACTCGAGACAATGGCTGAAGACAAGAGGTAAGAACACCCTGAAAACTTGTTTGGACTTTGTCATCCTCACATATTATCTCAAAGCTGGGTCAGGTTTAAATCTTCTAACAGCACGTTAGCGTGAGAAGCGAGTTACACATGTTTACATGCGATATTACAACTGTGAACTGGTGTTAGCATGTTAGAGGAAAGTTAAGTAAACTCTGTATTGTACATGGAGCATTTAAAGTATATCATGTATATTATGTATACTTATATTTCCAGTACTTGTGGAAAAGGCTTCCATGACAGCGCCGTTCACGTGGACGTGAAGGTAACACATCATATATGTCACACTGGTCAGCCTAGCTTAAATGCTGTAATTAGCCTTAATTAGCTTTGATTAGCATGCTCAAACAATGCTGATGTTTATTAAAATGATAATGTTGTTGCTCAGTGGTGCTTGTACCTCAGTAATGTCTAAATAAAGCTCTGATGTGATCTGTAATGGGTCACCTCTGACCAGCCTACCTACGTGTGTGTGTGTGTGTGTGTGTGTGTGTGTGTGTGTGTGTGTGTGTGTGTGTGTTTGTGTGTGTGTTTGTGTGTTTGTGTGTGTGTGTGTGTGTGTGTGTGTGTGTGTGTGTGTGTATGTGTGTGTGTGATGTGGGCACACTTGTTGCCTTGAGCAGGATTATTATGGAAAAAAGCTGAAGCAAAGCTCTGACCTGAAGACCAACGCCTGTGTGGCTCCAGCCAGGCCCATCCCTGCCTTCATCCGCCAGGCACTGAAGAAAGTGCACCCTGAAGTCACTGCCAGGTGTGTTGTTGTTGTTGTTGCTGTTGTTAGTGCTGCACTCTCATCTATTGTCTTCTCCCTGCAACAATCTGACTCTGGCTGTTCACTGTGTTTCTCTCTCCTCTTCAGGTACTATGGCTGTGGCCTGGTGGTGCCGGAGTGTCTGGAGGACTGCATCGTCCTGGACCTGGGCAGTGGCAGCGGGAGGGACTGCTACATGCTGAGTCAGCTGGTGGGCGAGAAGGGCCATGTCACTGGCATTGACATGACTGAGGACCAGGTACTGTGCGTCAGCATCACAGTGTGGCTCACTGATAGGCTGCGGTAGCCTCTCGAGGCATTGCGCGCCCCTGCATAGTTAAATGATGTATGGATTGTATTGATGGCTATTAATGGCTTGTATAATTTTCCAGTTTGGATTATAGAAGACAAAATTCTGCTCATCAGTCTGAACATACTGCTTTATAGTCATTGTGTGATCAAATAGCTTTGTCATATTACTGTACACCTGGCAAATAGTGTTAAATGTAACCAGACATGGGCTAAACAGTAGAGCCTGACTGATAGGGATTTTTACTGGCCGATGCCGATACCAATATTAGGGAGTAAAAAACATTCCAAATATTTAAATAAAATTGGCAAGATGTCGTTATCACACCCACATGACAAAGAAATGCAATTATGGCTTAATATTTGACAGTTTAAGCACAAGAGTGTGTCCCCAACAGCAACACTTCAGAGTCTGTGTTCTCTTCCAGCTCATCGTGGCCAGGATGTATGTGGACTACCACATGCAAGAGTTTGGGTACAAGAAGCCCAATGTCAGTTTTGTCCAGGGCTACATCGAGGCCCTAACAGAGGCGGGTCTAGAGAAGAACTCATTTGATATCATCATGTAAGATATTGTTCAAGTTTCTCTTTGTTTCACATTTTAATGCCATGCGATACTCAAGAAAATGTGTTGAGATGGTGGTTTCCTGCCGTCACATAGTTCCAACTGTGTGGTGAATCTGTCTCCAGACAAGAGGCAAGTCCTGGCTGAAGCCTACAGCGTTCTAAAGGTACGCTATTTTAAACCAAGCTCACAAATATGACAACAATGCCATAACAAACAGCGCCATTAAATCTGTTTACTCTGATCCTACCTGGATACACTGTTCCTCTGGTGGTCATCAGGACGGTGGTGAGCTGTACTTCAGTGACATCTACAGCAGTGACAGACTGACAGAGGAAATAAAGAATCACAAAGTGCTGTGGGGTATGTCACATAAATATTCTGCTGCCACACAAGACAACAGACACCTGCCAGAGTATCAGCGTGTGGTTTGTCTTGGCAGGTGAGTGCCTTGGCGGAGCGCTCTGGTGGAAGGACCTGCTTAGATTGGCTGAAGAAGTTGGCTTCAGCCCCCCGCGGCTGGTCACAGCCAGTGTCATCACCGTCGACAACAAAGATCTAGAGGACATCCTGGGTTTGATACCTTTTTCTTGTGTTTATTTCTTTTTGTGTATTGCCTATTTTAACCCCTGATTTGGGTGGATTTGCACTAATGAGAATTCATTTTCAAACTGGTTTTGCAGTAACGATATTACAACAAATGTTAAGATTATATGAATATAGCTGAAGCATTTAAGTGTGCATTATTTCATCTTTCCACGTATTCTTGAGTTCACACAGTCCATGGAAGAAGTCTAATTAGCCTTAGTAAAGTAGAGACTGCTGCGTGAGTGTACCATGGGTACGTAGTGCCCTCAAGATAAGGTGACCGGTCGAGTTAGGTTATTAGTATTTACAATACTGAGTTACAACACAGCTACCATTTCCTTCACCCCAGCTGATTCTTAAATGACAAACAAAGCAATGCATTTATTTCTTTTTTTAGACACCTTGTGGTAATGTTGACTGTGGACTGATTGGCCGTTAGTGAACAAGAAATTATTTTACAGAACTGTTTTGTATTTAACAGGAAATGATCCAAGATGTCAATTGAACTGAGTTTGCAAAACTTCTAATATTGAAAACTTCATAAATTCCAGTACATTGTTTGTGTTTATGGGATTTTATGTGAGTCCAAGTTCGCATTTGCAGTTTGTCATACAGTGTTTTCTATAATAACACAATAGGTATATTACACAACATAATTATGTAAATTGAATGGCCATGCTGTTGCTTTTTAAGAAGGCTTGATTTTGTGTTTCCTCTAGTGTCAGTCCTATATTTAGTTTTGATTGTAACCTTCTTTTTTGAGAGATTGATTGATGTTTACATAATTTACATAATTTGATAATTGCACATAATTATTGAGTGAATTAGACGTTAAATGTAATTTCTCCAGCACAGCTCATGTTTTATTCAGGTTTACATATAAAGCAGCCTCTACTTAACTGAGCAAATCCTAACTATGCTCTTGAATCACAGTCTAAAGGTTAATTGACATTATAGATTGTTGTACCTCATTTATTTATCTCTTTACTCTTCTTATAATACAGGTAACTTCAAGTTTGTCTCTGCCACATACCGACTGTTTAAGGTCCCTAAAGGCAACACCAAGCCCAGTCAGGTCATATATAACGGTGGCATTACTGGAGTAGAGGACAGCTTCCAGTTTGACAGTCAGTACACATTCAAGGTGAGTAGATCCAGCAGTGTACCTGCAGTAATGTCTATTGCACATGCACATGCATCTAATGGTACCAAATGTGGGCGTCTTTCACAGGTCGATGGAGTAGTGGATGTGGACGGAGAGATGGCCAGTATCCTGACACATTCAAGATTTGCAGGGGATTTCACTATCCAGCTGTCTGGAGGCCCTGGTGGGTCATGTGGAGTCAAACCTACGGTCAGCGTCACAACTAAATTCTTAAAAAAAAGTGAAAATGTCCGATCGGTCTGTGAGCGCTAGATGTCAGTATGTTTGTATTATCCGTTTGAAATGTGCGACACACCCAGAGAGGCCAGAGTGAACAAAGTCTCACACACACACACACACACACACACACACACACACACACACACACACAACAGGACGCATGCTGCAAGCTCTTACACACACACACACACACACACTCACACACTCACACACACACACACACACGCACACTCACTCACATACCCACTCAGACATACAGTATATACACACACATCCACATGCACAAGGTCAAGCAGCTGTCTTGGAGTCATAACCAGACTCTGGAGTCATGCTGGGGAACCTTGAACAGGAAGGAATGTCTTCTCCTCTCAGCTAACGGAATGCCATCTTATCAGCCGTCATGGCCATTGTGTGTGCACATGCAAACACACACACACACACAAGCATGCAAAAGCACGTCTTCAAACACAACAACATGTTTTTTAATGACTACTCAAATCCTGTAATCACTCATAACACTTGCTTTCTGCTATTAAGGGATTTTCATTCTGTTTTGTGGAAAAAACACATGTATTTATAATCTCAGTTATTTATCAAAACCTGTGCCTTGGTTTAACCTTTGGACTGCCCCTCTGAAGCCAAATCAGACCCTATACACTTTATTCCAATCAACAACACTAGTTGGTGATAATAGCCATAAAAAGTCTTTGGTCTTGTTCTTATACTCCTGGTGTCTGTTATCAGACACCAGGAGTATAAATACATTTATAGAGCTCAGTGAACAACAACATTTTACCTGACACTTGACTTTTTACCTGACTTGTCTGTCACATTAACCTGTTTGATACTGGAAAATATGAGAATGTTCTTCAAGCCTTACTCTTGTCTTGGATGAAACTCAATTTTTATGTAATGTTAAAAACAAACCTGAAATCAGGTCATAAACTGATAATGATCTCTAACTCTTTTAACAATTGATACAGGCAAAAGTTGAGGATCCTTTCGAGTTGGTTCTTCAGCTGGGGAAACAAGGACCAGGTTCAACCACAGGGGGGTGCTGCAGCACAAAGTCTGCAACCTGCTGCAAATGATGATGGGAAGAGCTCAGAGAGATGCAGGCCCAGCATCAAACTGTGCATTACAGCAGTGACTGTACTAAATTCCTTTTTCATAAAACATAGTCAAATATGTGTAATTAACTTTGTAATTAATTCTACTGATCTTATGCTACCTACTTACTTACATATAAACATATTCAGATAATGTATAATTAAACTTTTAATCTAAAAGAATAATGTGATGTGACTAAAACGACTATTACCATGACAATATTTTTTGCCTTTTGCTTGCATCATTCTTCTTCTCTGTCAGTGTTCCACTTTTGCCATTACAGTACTTCTGTTACAATACTTTTAATTTAACAGAATAATTGACATTCACATTAGTGTGAGCTTTGCAACTTTGTTGTTATTATTATTATTGTTATTGTTATATGGGTAAATTTATATGAATGGATGATATACCGTACATTTTCAATCAACTGAATGTATTTATGTTCATTGCACATATTGTGGGTTTCTGCATCAAGAACAATTTCACAAATAGTAAATGGATAATCGATTTTAAACAAGCCTTCTGTATTATATAAATAATAAATAAGTAATACATTTATAAATCTGAGGGATCAAATAAGGGGATAGGTAATAATTTAGTAGTTTACGTGTTATAGAAGAAATTGGGTTTTTATTTTAATTACCTTTTGAAATAATTTTGCGTTTCTTGTGAAACCTCAAATAGTTGATTGTCTCCCGGTCACTTACACTCTTTCAAATCAAACAATCTGAGAAGAAAACATTGTTATTGAATACATTTTCATGGGAAGTGCTTCTTTATAAAAAGTTTGGAGTGTGAGCTACAGGTGCATCAGCATGTCCTTTGACTGTGTGATGCGATGCATAAAATGTAAATCTCCATCCGACACCTCATTATAAATGCAAAATCATTCCCTTGCATTGAATGACATGTCAGAGCTGTGGGTCCGGGTCTGCTGCAGTGGATTCATGTTGGAAAAGTCACGAGCAGAGTCTTGTCTCTTAACATGAGGTGCACTTGTTTTGGAATTTGATTCGCCGACTACGCCGCGCACACCCCGCCCCCTGGCCGACGGCGCCCCCTCATTGGCCGCGGCCGTCGCCTGTCTCGGGGACATCAGGGGAGGCACGAGCTGGCCCGTAAGCCTGCGCTCGCGAGGCATCAGTGTCGGACACGTAGTGGGAGCGCGCGGGTCCCGATGCACAAGTGGCGGCGACCCTCTGCGGAGATGAAGGCGGACTCCGACGGGCTCTGAGTTTTCACTGCCCTTTTCATTCAGGAGCTCGGTTCGCCAATGGTTATCAATATGGCAGAGCCGTTATCCCAGGCACCCACTGCTACAAAAATGGCGTCACTGAACCGGGTCCGAGCTCTGGCGATGATTTTCTTAACTGTCACGGGCTGTTGTGTGGCCCCGACAAGTGGCAAGGAAGGGTCTGAGGAGACCGTCATCATCGGCCTGAGGCTGGAGGACACGGACGACATTTCCTTCATGGACAGGGGCTACCTGCGGGTGAGTGAGCGCTCCCGGGTGAAGCTGAGGGTCTACGGGCAGAACATCAACAACGAGACCTGGTCCAAGATCTCCTTCACGGAGCACGAGCGCAGCCGGAGCGTTGACAGCTCCTCGTGGGAGAACCAGAGCCAGGAGGACCCGTCCAGCGCGCATCCCTGCGGCATCAGGACTTCGGATATAATCATATTGCCCAACATCATCCTGAGCCGAAAGACGTCGGGAATAGTTGAAATCGAGGTCAAACCTCTGCGGAAGACGGAGAGGAGTAAATCGTACTACCTTTGCATCGCCACCTCCACACCGGCCCTAACCGGGATGCACGACCCGTGGACGGAGACCACTTGGATCTACCACGACGGGGATGACACCAAAGTGATCGTGGTGGAGGAGAAAAAGTTTCTGCTGCCCTTCTGGCTCCAGGTCATCTTCATCTCCATGCTGCTCTGCCTGTCGGGCATGTTCAGCGGGTTGAACCTGGGGCTCATGGCCCTGGACCCCATGGAGCTCCAGATCGTCCAGAACTGCGGCACGGAGCGGGAGAAGAATTACGCGAAGAAAATCGAGCCGGTCCGCAGCCAAGGGAATTACTTGCTTTGCTCGCTCCTGCTGGGGAACGTGCTGGTGAACACCACGCTGACCATCCTGCTGGATGACATCGCCGGTTCGGGCTTGATCGCGGTGGTCATGTCCACCATCGGGATAGTGATCTTTGGGGAGATCGTGCCCCAGGCCATCTGCTCCAGACACGGCCTCGCGGTCGGGGCCAACACCATATTCCTCACCAAGTTCTTCATGCTGCTCACCTTCCCCGCCTCCTACCCGGTGAGCAAGCTGCTGGACTACCTGCTGGGACAGGAGATCGGAACCGTGTACAACCGGGAGAAGCTCCTGGAGATGCTGCGCGTCACGGACCCGTACAACGACCTGGTGAAGGAGGAGCTGAACATCATCCAGGGCGCGCTGGAGCTCAGGACTAAGACCGTGGAGGACGTGATGACGCCGCTGAGAGATTGCTTCATGATCCCGGGGGACGCCACCCTGGACTTCAACACCATGTCCGAGATCATGAAGAGCGGCTACACGCGCATCCCGGTGTTCGAGGGCGAGAGGTCCAACATCGTGGACCAGCTCTTCGTCAAGGACCTGGCCTTCGTGGACCCGGACGATTGCACGCCGCTCAAAACCATCACTAAGTTTTACAGCCACCCGTTGCACTTTGTGTTCAATGACACCAAGCTGGACGCGATGCTGGAGGAGTTCAAAAAAGGTGAGGCAGCCCATCACACCATCTCCTTTATTAAGAGTGAAACGTTCTCAGTTGACACCACCCTTGACACCTCTAATGCCAGGTGAAAGGGTCACTTTCTGACCTGTCAGAGAGATCTCTTGACCCTCAGGTGATAAAGGTTTATTGCACAAGCAGGTTGGCCTTCCACCTGTCCACCACCATCCCCCTGTGCAAGAGCCAGAGACAGACTGGTGAGTAACAGTGTGTCCCAGGTCCTGCAGCCTCTTACAGCTCTTCCCTTTCAGAATGCCACTGCTTTGTCCATCTGAGTCCTGTGAGCCAATCCCCCAAAATGTGCATAACCTGATTTTTTGTTGTTGTAGGTTTTTCTTTTCGGGGAGTAGCAGGATAAATTCTTGTCCCCTTCAAGATTTAACAAGAACTTCCAGGTAGCGGAGGACAGGCAGGAGGAGGATGGGGTTGTTGTGACACTTCTTATCAGGCCTGCCTCACTAAAGTGGCCACATCAGGAGTGAGGTGAACTTGCCACAGCCTCACTGGTCACTTCCTGTGAAGGGGAGGAGGAGGAGGAGGAGGAGGTGGTGTCCTTATCTTTCTCCATCGCTTCCATTCAGCGTTAATGTTCACACAGTCTCTCTCTCTCCTCATACACTCTCTGTCTTGCTTTCCTTGCCCTCCTCCCATTCATTCACTGCCTCCCTCCCTCCATCTCTCACTCTCTCTCTCTCTGATTTGTGAATGCATTAGGACATGTGGGAATGGTGCAACGGCAGTGCTGAGGTTATCAGGTGGGGGCATCTTGTTTGAGAACCTGCTTAAATCCCCCCTCTTGCCTCTCCTGTGCTTTGCCTCTTAGTGATGGTGGCGATAACTCCTTTTTGCCCAGCCCTGGAATGCAGTCGTGTGGATAATGAATAACAGCCTCTAACACCCTCGAGCCCCCCATGTGTTGTGTTTGTGTATGCGCATGGTGTTTGAGAAAGATGTTTACCTCGCCCATGGTTTACCTGGTGTTTTGCATAGCCAACCCCCTCCTCTCTCTGTTGTTGCCTCTGACCTATTCCTGGCAGTGTGTGTAGATGTGAGCCTGTTCTCTCTTCCTAGCAGCCGTAGGAGTTATTCACAGAAACACCTGTCGAGCAGCCGATTTCCCAACATCCACAATGTGAGGGAAAAAGCACTGATAGATGCATCGCGTGCTCATTCGAATATTCACTTCCCTTTTAAGAGGATTAATTGGGGGGTTCAGAGCTACTCATTGAGCTCCATTACCAGAAATTAGGTGTAGTTCTCCATGCCAAATTAGAATTACATAATATACTCACGGAGGGGGGGGGGGGGTTTCATCACTGCTGACTATTTAAAGACGTGCAGTAGTTCTGAGCAAAACAAACAATAAGGAGGAGTTACTGCCCCATGTTATATTATTACTAGTAATATTACAGAATATAATTCCTGCAGTATAACCGCCCTCTCTATAACAGATTACAGTCAATTTATCTTTGACTGCTGGTCCAACATAACAAGGAATGTGAAGGTGACACTTTGGACACCATGGGAAACCATCCATCCATCCGTCCATCTATCCATCCATTCATAACAGGGACTGGAGCTAATCCCAGCTCTCATTTGCTATACACTCTGCATAAGTCACCTGTGTATCTTTGGGAAATTATTAATTAAATAATAATATCTTATTTCTAATATACATTGGAAATATAATGGTATATATCATTCTATTTTCTGGCATTTTATCAACAAAACAATTCGCAAATTAATTGAGGAAAAAACCTGACCTAATTCACTGACAGCTAGAAGTGTGTGTCGTTAAAGATCCTGAGATCTGAGCGTGAAAGTAAAGTCGGCTGTGCTGCTGCAGGATCAGAGAGAATCCATAAATTGTTGCTGTACATATCATTTCATCATATCATCAGTCACATCTCAATGAGGTTCATATAAAACGAATAACTCCAGGGCTGACTGGGTTTAAAATCAACTGGCAGTTCACTGGTGTTCTTAGGTATCTGTGTTGTTCACTAAAAGACAAACACATTATGTTGATGCTATAGCTTTAGTGAGTAATGGCTGAAGTAGGGTGTCTCTGCTGCTGGCCAGGTGCCAGAGGGAATTCGCCTTTCAGCTTCTCATGGAAGTCATAAGCAACAGTTGCAGGGAAGGCGGCGGGGTCAAAGTTCCCTGTCAATCTGGCTCTGTTCGCGGCGCACACTCAGTTCAAAGTGCTTTGTATTGTAAGTCACTGTTAATTAATTTGATGCCGCTTGTGGAGCTGCACAGTCGTCTGAAGTCCGTTACAAAAAAATCCCAAAACCCACACCGCGTCGCTCGCGCTGGACACCGTGTCTGTGTTGGATCTGAACTTTGTGACTGACTAGATTTCTTTTATGGTCATGTTCTCAATTTAACAATGTGACAGAACTCACTGTAATCCTATTCTCCAATTTCTAATCGACAGAGAAATTACACTAAATTAATGTTGCCCTAAAATAAAATATGAAAAAGTCAGATTTAAACCCACCGTGTGCCCATGCTCATTTTCTAGGTGGCTCGACCTTGGCCCTAGGTCAGGGGTTAAAGTAGGATTTATGCGGGAGCTTTTTAATGCAGGTGGACACCCTTCTGGAAACTTCTGACCCGGTCATTAATTGCTGTTTGTCTGGGATTGCAACAATTACTGTCATCCAGGGGCTGCTTGTCAAAGCTGCAGGTTTAGCGGTTAATGAGTAGGTCAGTGTGTGCCATTTAGGACCAGAGAAACAGGAATTCAACTTTCCCTCTCGACTTCAAAGTAATGGGCGATATTACTGAAAGTGAAAGTTATTCACTCGCTCACATGCAGTGCAACCAGCCTTGTGAGAGGAGGAGAGGTGGCTGACTGTATGTAAGGATCTTTGGAGAGCTCAAATCAGGTTGTGCACAGGTATTCTTCTCCAGCACACTGTGCTCTCTGCCCCCCAGGGAAGGCACGCCACTTGCCTAACTTGTATATGGGAGTCCAGAGGGGGACTGAGACGGGACCCAGCAGAGGCTAGGAAAAAGTTTTCCCCACAGTTTTTCTAAGACCGGACACTTATAAACTCCCTCTTGTCATCTCTGACTCTGTGTGTGTACATTGATTTGGTTACTCCACTGTTTGTCAGTGACAAACATGGTGTTTCATGGCGGTAATGTTTTGACAGGTCTATGAGCCATTGTGAAAACAATGCAATTCTTCACAGCACTTCTTTTCAAGCTGTTCCATTTACTTTCATGTGAATAGTACTCCTCCCTCATCTGAAGAATATCCTCATGATAAATGATCAAAATCATGTTCAGCTAGTGCTCCACACCTCAGGTTTTTGTGGCTCACTGTTTCAGATTGCCGTCCCCTGTGTAAAAGAGCCTACATGAGGCCTGGCACGTCTTGAACTAGTTCCCCCGATTGCTGCGATATAGGCCAATCTATGCTTAATTCAGATTCACCAGCCTTCACGGTCTCTCTGCTCAGGGCTTCGTCTTAAAGTGAAACTGATTTTTTTACTCTGTCGGCCTTCTTGAAATCCTTTTTTTTTTTTAAGCAGTTCTGTGTTTTGCTTCAGATGTTCTTTTCTGGTGTTTGTTTCGAGCGTATCATAGCTAATGTCTAAAAAGCATGTTGGAGTGTTTGCCTGGTAACCCTTGGTGCTAACGCTGCAACAAGTGTTGAGATTAAATGGCATCATGTTGGTTAGAACACTTAATGTTTCCTGATGAGGGACACCCCTTTGAACTCAGCACGACGTCTGCTGCCAGCCGCTCACTTTATCAGAAGTAATTACCTTGAATCAAAGGTTGTCTGCATTTCACTATACTTTGTGTTATCGGAGATGGCATTATTAGTAGAATCTAATTTTGTTACAGAAGTACTTACAAATAGCACAGTGTGTGATTACATTAACACATATTAAAAAGAGATCTTATTTTTGTGAATTGTGGACTCTGAATTTAAGGAACCACACTCAATGTTTTGCATGTTTGAGCCTGTTTACTACAAGCCATGAATAATTGACAACACTTCTAACGGTTCTTTTAAACCATAGCTTTAGAGTCGTGTTGAAACTCCGGAAGTCTTTAACATTGCAAGACATTTTCTCAAGTTTTCCAGAAAACTATTCATGGATCTTGATGAAAAAATCAGGTACGTTGACAGGACTGATATCTATAAGTGTGTACAGTTTGGTGAGGCTTGATTGAATTTAAGAAGACTATTGGGCCAATAGTGGTATGAGCTCTACTGAGAGCTTTTTCTTGTTTGTAATAGAAATCTTTAAGAGGGTCAGAGACAGGCAGTTAGCCATATCCCCTGTTAAAGGTGATCTATTCATTAGTATTCTTTAATTAAGACATTTTACAAGGCCTTGCTGAAAACTGTAACTTGTTACACAAAATTAAAAATGTCATTAGATTTTGAATGTGATAATACTGATGCAGCTTTAAAGATGTTTAAACATTTCCACAATTTTTGACTCATGCCAAACTTACAGAACGGAAAAACCACCATATTGACATCATGTCTTCACTACAATTTGCACATTGTTTGGCTTTTGTGTTTGATTTTTACAAAAACTTGTCGTTGAATTCACCGCCAAGGAAAGATTCACAAATTATCCCCTCTGGCACATCAGTATCAGAGTAGTATATTGTAGTAGAGTAGGCTGCTTATTACATAACTTCCACCTGTGATGTAATAAATATTAGAGTAATTGCCATGTAAAATGTCAATGAATGATTGACTTATGGTGACTTCAATATTGTCTGGATTGAACTCTTGTTTGTGTTTGTTGACTGGCTTTTGAATTGGCCTACATTCTTCAGATTCTGGTACAACATGGAGTAGGCTTTTAAGACCCGATTAGTACAACAGTTGAGGAGTGTGAATATGGGCGCAGTGCATTCCCCAAAGCCTGTCTGATCGGGCATTATGACTTTGCTTTACATCCCGGCACTCCATATGTAACTCAAGAGCACCAGAGAAGTCTGTCTGCAGTGGTCCTGATTTGCCATTTAGTGGTGTGGTCCTGTGCTTTGAGTATCCAGGTAGGTGCTGCTACTGCGCCACAACTCCTACCGTTATTGTTCACCATACAAACAACTGTTTCCTTGTCAGCTAGCTTACTGTATATTTACATTAAAAATCTGCGGGACTTCAAATTTGCCCAGCTTGGCAACCGACAAAAGGTGGAACAGAAAATAGAACATGCTTTGGTCTAAATTAAATCACAAGACATCAAAAAAGTCCCAGCAGCCTTGAAGATGTAATTTTATGAAGAGCCACTTTGAAGAGAAAATTCTGTGTATGTCGTTTGATCTAAACCTCTGTGATCTTGCCCTCTTGCCTTTGTCGAGCAGCGAATCTGAGGCACTCATTGTGGTATAGAGATATTATTGTATTACCTATGTGTCTTTGTGCAATAAATTGTTTGGATTGTATAATATATTTATATTTCAACAGCTACTGTTTTGCTCGACACAGTTGTGAAATCATATGTCAGGTCACATCTTTTTCTCTTAATAACTTCTTTGATTCATTAGTGACTCGTTTCTCTTCTGGTAGCCTCTGACGACCGCCATTCCTGAGAAAAGGCTTTGGTAGTTTTGTGTTGTGGATGTAGTTAAGGAGCTGAGTCTGCTTCCAGCACATGTTGCCAAGGATCTGTAGCCGTGCACTACTGAGCAAAATTTGTTATTACACAATTGAGAATGCAGCCACCCCCATGTTCCTTTTAATAAGCTGTTTCCCAAAAGAGAGATCACACTGGGTATGAAGGATCAAGGTAGTAACAGTATTCAGGCTTTAGAATTGACATGAGACAAGCTGTATTACTATAACAGCTGAAGAGTGATGTAGAGATGAGTGAGTAATTATTTGCTTAATTAGGCCTGGTCACATGAGTAAACATTTTGAGGGTACACTCTTTTTTTTTAAAGCATTTTTAAAGTAATTTTAACACGTGTTGTGGTCTAAGGCTTTTTTTAAGACTTGTTGATATTCAGTCAGTGTTAATTGGATGGTTCAAGTGAATTAATACACAGCAAAATGCAATGAGAGTTAATTCAGGACATTTAGTCAACATCGAGAACACAAAAATGTCTCTCCCCAAGCTAAAAAAACATAAACAAATAACGTAATTCATAACGTTACAACATAAAACTACATTTATTTCTCAGTCACGCTTATCCAAAGCCAATTAGAACCCAGAGACAACACAAGAGCTTCAGTACAGAAGGATGCGCTGAAGTATCCTGTTCAATAGTCTTTAAGAGGTTCTTGAAGATACAAACTCTGATAGCATTTGCTAACTCACTCTACTGCCAGGGACCCAATATCGAGAACAGTCTGGACTCTGGACTGTGGTTGCCTTTTGTGAAGGGAAGGTGATTTCAGATGATATTTCTTGGAGGAATTCAGTGGACAAGTAGGAGCATAAGCCCATTTGATTGAGTTCAGGTACTGCAAGTGACCCTGAAGGTTCTCTGTAGGCTTTAGCAACTTGGATTTGATGCTGTCAGTGGAAGACGATGGACAACAGTGACATGAGCTGTTGTCTGCAGATTGAAGAAAACATCTGTAAGTGTTTCACTGAGCACTAAGGCCATTCATAAGAGCATTTCAGTGGGTGAGGCGAGATAACCATGACCTGTACAAATCTCTTACTGGCACTCTGAGTCAGGTAAGGCCTGCTTTCTAGAGCATGAGGAGACAGATGCAACATGGTCTGAGAAGGATAACTGGTCATCAGACATGGCACCTAGCTTTTCATGACCTCGGTTTGTGAGAGATGAAAAGGTGGTGTTGATGTTGAGATTGATTGGTGGGGATGAGTAACTGTTCAGTCTTAGAGAGGTTTAGCTCAAGGTGGCCTTTCCTTCATACATGACTGATAGACAAGTTGAGATTGACACTGCGACTGTGGGATCATCTGGACCAAATGACAGGAACAGTTGTTTCACATTTGCATAGTGGTGATATGAGAAGCCATGCCCGTGGGTAATTGGACCAAAAGAATTTGTGAATATTGCAAAGAGAAGGGGTTCCAGCAACGAGCCTTGGGGCACCTCAGTTGGGAGGGGATGGTATAAGGACATTTGTCCATGCCATGACACGGAACACACGATGAGATAGAATTCAAACTGAGAATGCACTGTGCCCTAGATGCCCAACGGAGAGTAATAAAAGTTCATTCAGATTTTAAAAAATCTGAAATTCATACTTTTGAGCAAAGGAATATACTTTGTGTCTCATGTGAAGGGAAAAGGTTGTAGATATGTTTGTTTTCACTGTAGTTATGTCTTTAAGATGCTATCAAGGTAATTTGGGTGTTCTGCATTATGTCATTCTTATGAAATGAAGGGAAATTGCTGCCATTAGTGTCCCTGTATGCTCATAGGAGGAGCAGAATAATTATGATGATGATGATGATCCCTGTGTTGCAGTGATTATTGTGTCTTATTAGCGGCCGAGATGTGCAAAATTCTACAAACCCTGAATTCAAGGTTTGCTGTGATAATCAGGCCCAGTTTTCACACAGTAAAGTTTGTTTCACTGGTTGTTGAGCTCCTGAGGTAGAGAACTATAATGAAGTAAGTGTTACTTTTCTGAAAGTCAGAAACATTGATTAACTGGCATCTCTTTGACATCTTTTGGTTCTCAGATGTACAGTAAAGCTGCTAATAGCTGATAATAAACATGTACTGTGTGTATGGTTGGATATCCTTCTCTCCTACAGTTAGTTTACTTGCATTCATATTGATATAAGTATGTACGTACAAATTATTATATCTTTATCTCGTTTATGTTTCACTCGGATTTGAACGAAATAGAAAATAAGGCCCATTCAGCCTGTGCCTCACAGAGGGACAGAAAGCCCTCCAGCTTGGTCAGCCTGGTAACCAGGCTCTGTGCAGCACACTCTGGGAGGCAGAGCCACTTGCTTGTGCAGCAAGTCCCATCCCCCTCCTCCAACATTCCCTCTCTCCCTCTTCTCTCCATATTGTCCTCTTGCCCATTTCCCTCAGTGTTGTAAATTACAAACGACACAAACCTTCCAGGCCTAATGCCCTGCCATGGACGCCTTCCAAGCTGCACTTTTTGGAGAGCCAAGAGGCTGGCTTCATTGATAACACCGGGCACACTGTCCGTCTCTCCATTTGCTGGCAGGAGGAAAAGCCTAAGACGGGCCCTTCACAGGCCCAAAAGACACCAGCGCTTTTTTACAATCAGCTGATGGAGCTCACTTTTCTGAGACTTCAGCAACGGTAGTGTTTCATTTCAGGCGGCCATTTGAAACTTATAAGTAATAAATAAAACAACAAGGAAGACTGAGAATAACAACTTCCAAAAAGATATGCCCTATGATTTAGATTTATGCATATAAGAAGAAGCAGTGGGATTTTTGGGGAACTACTGTTTGTGTTTCTTTAAAATGTAACACCAGCTAACACTTATTAGAGAAAAGCCAATGGGCCATGATGTGTCATTCTCAACAGTACATGTGATCATTTCATGACCACACACTGCCACAGAAGTGATGCTAACTAAATCAATCTAAAATAGACCCCAGCTGACAACTAAAACAATTCATGAAGAGAATAAATGCCCTTTCACTTAATAGTAAACAAAGCATTTATCAAGATCTCAAATAGCCACTTAGTTCCACCAATCAGCCTTTTAGTGCTTCCTAAATCCAAAATCAGGTTCTCTTCTCACATGTGACAAGGACGAGGCATGCATGATGCAAGTGTAAAAAGAAGTTTGAATGCACATTTTTTGAGCCACAACCATGTGCAGCAATAAGCAGTTTATCTATTAGCGTGGTTCTAAATACACAGATGCATTTTTAGGTCACTCAGTTCTCTTGGTATGCCTGCCCTTTTTCCCTCTCTGGTGTCTCCCATCAAACAGCAAGGGGGGAAACTGCTAGTAGAGCCCCACTATGGGCTGCAGGCCCCTGCCACTGCTCCAGCTGACCCTCCAGACCCAGATCCAGCCTCCAAGTCTTAACCCCATCTGCAGCTGACCCTCCAGCTTGAATTATTATTCCTGTCCTGTTTGCTTCCATTGCAGATGGCGACATTGCTGTGCTCATACAGTATATTTGAGTTGTTTTTAGTCAGCGATCTGGTCAGTTCATGTCTTTTTCTTGTGCCTCAGGAGACGGCTGTAAGTGGCCTTTAGTGTTTAACATCCTCCAACTTGCTTTTATATTGTTGGGAGGATTTTCCCTCTGGTCATTTCATGAGTTATGGTTCATTTGTGAACATTACAGCATACAGACTTTGATCATTAGAGATTAATGATTTGAGATCAGTTCCAGGAAATTCAATAACACCGTGACACTCTTTGCTCAAAGCACTTCACATCTTTCCACTGCAAGGTGGCAGTATTTGAACTCACACAAGCGCATATGATATAATTTTGTATTATTCATCACTATAATGTTTGTTGTTCTATATTTTAGTCTGTGATTTTACCACTAACTTATGTGTATCCTAAATTGTTAATATCATAACATGCTAACTAGCATGTCATTGAGATATACAGTGAGTAAAGGTGAAAACCAAAATCAGCTTCACATCAGGGAATACACAGCCAAAGATGGTCTATGAAATATCACAGTGGGAGTCTGCTGTTTACCTTGATGCCATTAAGCATTCATTAGTTAATATTTCTCTCAAAAACTGATAATATATCTCATCAGAATTTATCCAGTTTTATTTGAGAATAAATAAATAAATAACAAGTTACTGTTGAAAGCAACTTGGTGAGAATAGTGTAGTAAACCAACACAAGGTTGCAGGACATTCGTGCAGGTTTCATGTTTTCCTCAACAACCCACATTCTCAAAGCCTATTGCACAAAGCACAAGAGCTTTTTTTATTGAGTACTTAGCTCATTCTAGCTTTAAGGATTTTGCCCCGGATAATTGTTTTTATTGAGGTATTAATTATGAGTTTCAAAGCTGCAAGTACTCTGTGCCAAAAATACGTGTTTTCAGGTGTTGGACCTGCTTCCTCTGCTTGTGTCACAAGTGAAGAGTGCGTCGAATGATTCAGCAGCAGCAGCAACAAGGCTGTGACATGTTGTTGTTGATATTGTTGCTTCCCAAAGTGTGTCGTTGCAGGTAATTTAAATTACAACGAAAGTTATGCTTAGTGGGTAAATCCATTTGACATATCCAAGCACTTTATTGCACCCCTGGATCTATATAGTATGACACTGTATGGAAACAAACTGGTTATGTCTCTGCATCTCAAACGCTCAAGTGCTTACTGCACACAGAATTTACTTCTGCTAAAACCCTGGCAGCAAAGCTTAATATTGTAGGTGTTTTATGTAAACATGCCATATATAAAATCAATTGTTGATTTTATTAATTCAAACATCTTATAATGAAATATTACCGAAGTTGTTTTTACCGCTGCTATAGCTGACTCCTCCCAGATGACACATTTTTCTTAAGTTGCAGTAAAGCAGCAGTTATAACAATACATAACAATATTTGTGATTTAAATATGTTCATCCATCCATTAACTATACCCCTTGTCCTTTGAGGGTCGCAGGGGGGTGCTTGCGCTAATCCCAGCAGACATTAGGTGAGAGGCGGGTTACACCCTGGACAGGTCGTCAGTGTATGACAGGGACGGGATTAGGTCCTTCACATGTGATTGGAGTGGATGTGGTGAAGCGCATATTAAACTGTACAGAGATGTGTTCACTCTTCTATGCTGTTTGATCAAACGTCAGAGGATGATGAAGAAATTAGGAACATTTGAATCAAATATGCCTTGTTGTTTAGTCTGTGGGAACAAAACTCTTGTACAGCGCATTGAATTTTCCATGAGTTAGGTATACCAATAGAGAATTTACCCAATTGGATGCTACTTAATTTGACTTTCTTAAATATGAGTGTATTTTATATTTCATTTGCTTGAAATGTAATTATATAAAGATGCAGTCTGGGATTTACATACTATGACATTACAGGTTTACTCATCTGCCACTGACTCTGTGCAGCTTCTTAACCTGGAGCACAAGTTGTCAGACAAGGCCGGTGAACACAGGTTTGGGTTGGGGTCTCTTTAGCAAACCTGTCAGCCTCACTGTGAGAGTGACAAGACTTCAGCCATTGTTGTTGGTGAAGAAAAGTTCCAGCAATTAATTTCTCAACATAGTGAGGTTTCAGGTCAAGTGTATTTCCTAAACTGTTAATCTTCTGGTGTAACTCGCAGTAGACTGGATAGTCCATTTGCCAAGCGACAGACAGGAAGTGAATAATGAATGAAAACGAAAGTTACCACAGTTTGTTGATGTGATGTGATCTGCAAGCACTCAACAGCACAATGTATCCAGAGTGTAGACTGTTAATATTCTGAATGAGAGTTGCTGGCGTGGAATCTGAAGTGGTAAAATGTTACCGTCACATTTATTGCTAACATTAAAATAATATTAAGTTCTGTAATATTATGAAGTTCCTTGGGCTAGCTGTGCCAAGAGTTGACGTGTAAAAACCACGTTTTCGCAATGTAAAATTGTAAACTTAAAACGAAAACATAATTGTACTTTTTACATTTTTGCTTCTTCGAAACACCCCCGCTTGGTTCTTGTCATTGTTGTATGATGTGCTCACCATTCAGCAGTTACAACACTCACATAACAGAGCAGCACCTGACCACAGGCCCATTCATTTATCCCCTCTGGTTTCCCATTGATGCCTCTCCTTATGACTGAGGCCCAGAGGAATCTCCACCCAGGGGACCTTTCAACAACAAACGCAGCCAGCTACGACAGCAAGCTGCTTCTCTGAATGAACAACAATGTCATTCCAGCAGTGTGCGTGTGTGGCTGTACTGTATGAATGTGTGTGTGTGTGTGTGTGTGTGTGTAGCGAAACAACCACTGGCTAGTAGCAGTAGAGTGATCTTGTGACCAAGGCCTCTTAATGATGGTTAGGAGCTGTGAGCAGACTTATGTCTCTGCATTACCCTGATTAGTCCATATCATGGTCGCTGTATTGTTTGACTCAAAGGCCATCCGAGGCGAAGGCACCAAATCACAAGCACAAACACCCAACTGGTTGACAGACTTATTTTTACACTGCAATAAATCTGCTTCAGGGGACACTGCTTCAGCTGCCCTGAATTAGAATAAAGATTATAATATGATAAAAATAAGTGACCACAGAAACATATGCTGTCTTCTTTCAGGCACAATGAGCTTGGTGGTTTCTGACTGAGCGTGTTAAGTTTGTGGCTTTGTCGGCACAGGACTGTGTTTGTGACAGGACCACCCTGTCTCACTACGTACAACCGCCGCTGATGTAACATTGGCAAGTTCAACATAAAATCCAATGTTACTGTTTGATTCTCAGCTCAAGTGATGTCAGTGCTTCTCTCAGTGAAGACTGATATTCATAATATAAGCCGTAGTCCTTAATGCGTCCGAGTGCAGTAGTTAAAGTGCTCAGCTATGACTTGCAGATATTAGACCGCGATCCCAGCTGATATTGGACAAGAGGCAGGAACAGGTTGCCAGCTCATCACATAGCCAACATACAGAAACAATATAATATTAAGTTTCTGTGTGTTGCTTGGACAGATTTCGTGCACTTCAGCCTCAGCTCTGCTCCTCGCGTCAACACTTCACCTGGCATTCTATTGGTTGATGAATTTTGACTTAATAAAAGTCCCAAGTGCATCAGAAAAAAAATCATAGAGCAGAGGAGTAATCCGGGACCAGGCGTTTCCTGTGCACACACAGAAGCAGCATGAGCAAGAGGAGAAGAGTGCAAGCACACAGTTTGAGCACAAGAGGAATAAATCGTAGCTAAAGCAGGGGAAATTTCAGTGCATGTGCAGGGTTTTTGAGTGAAAGCATTACAAAATGTGAACATGAAATCAAAGTCCTGCTCTCAAACTTAAAGGTTAAGTGTGTAAGATTTAGGTGAAAGGGATCTTTTGGCGGAAATTTTATATAAAATAATCCTAGTTGTGTTTTCACTAGTGTGTTTCATCTAAATTTTACAAATTGTTGCTTTCTTTACCCTTGAATGGGCCCTTTATATTGAAATACTTTATATTTACATCGGGAGTGTTTTTTACAGTCGTCCAAACTGGACAAACTAAACACCTTTTGAGTTTTAATGACAACTGAGGGCGACCACATGTTCTCTTTCATGTTTGGAAGGGGAGGTTGAGATGAGGGGTATTTAGCTGCAACATACAACTTCACAACCAACTGTCACTAAATTCTACACATTGAGCATTTAAAGGCCAATGCCCTTGAATAAAGGAAATAAATAGGGAAAAAAACATACTGGCTAAACCCCACACAGACACTAGGAGAATATGCTAACTCTTTATAGACAGACCCTGACCGAACCAGGATTTAAACCAATAACTTTCATGCTGTGAAGCAACGGTGTAATGTTTTATATATAAAATTTCCAGGTGAGGCTGAGTCACAATATATAAAGTAGTGTTAGCTAGTATTAGCATTAACATTAAGTAGATACCAGTGTATTGATTTGCACTTGGGGCAATTTTCAAATGTTAAGTCTCTACAGGAAACTATATTTCTTGTTCTTGTGATTGCACATCATACTGTGTTTGATTACAATAGTGAGTAAGGGGATTCTTGTGTAGCCACATGTTTGTCACTCGTAGGATTTTCTCAGAAGTTTAGAGTCTCTGTAGAGCAGCAGCAGCCGCAGCAGCACTTCCCCTCTAAGTCAAAGGTCAAAGTTAATTTGCTCCTGTATTTATTATTAACAAATTTATAGAATTCCATTTTTCTGATTAATTTAAAATACTTGTAGAGGAAATAGGAACACTTATACACACAAACTTACAGACACACATTCCACTTATGTCTCCAGATAATATGGGCAAAGACAGAATGATGTTATTTCACTGTGTGTATTCAGACCAAATGTTTATGTAAATGAAGACATTATAAATAGTCGACATGTTACCAGATCAGGGTAATGGATTTGCCCATGTAAATGGAAAAATGTGTCAGATTATTTGGAAACTTAGCTTTTTTTTTTTTTCTTCTTCACTGGAGGTAAGATCATCAGATGGGTTCCCATCACCCTAACATTGCTCTATATTTGTCAGCGCTCAAATGTTTGGAAAAAAAGGAGGAGAACAAGAGAGAATAGAAGGGCAATGATGAGTGAACAGGACAGATACTGACCCCTCATACTCCCACCCCAACTCTGCGAGCCTTTTGCGCCTATTTATAGGGGGAAAATTGCGCTATGGAAAAATATGACAAAGCTGCATTCCATAAATAAGCTGGGAATGGTGGAAAAGAGCACACGGCTAAGTCTCTGAAGGCCTGAGTGGTGGTTCTCAGGCTTGGCTTTGGAGCCTCCACACACCACAGGAACAGGGCTGTAGCTACCATTAGCCAACTTTCAATCCAAATGTGGCGCAAAATTTTCTGGACAATGCAGAGATTACGAATTGGTTTGTCAGTACAGCTCATGTTTAGTCAAGAGCCATTGAAGAGCAGTGGTGCCAGTTTAACACCAGAGGAACTATAATGGAAATATACCAATATGCCAACACACCAACGTTTCAATTTCAGCAGAGTTTTTTTTCGCTGGTCTGTCAGTCAGTTCATCACTTTTTGACCTGGGCTGAAATATTTTAACAAACATCAGATGATTTACATAATGCCGATGCACTTTGTTGATCCTCTGATCGTTCCTCTAGCACCATCATAGGCTTTTGAGGGAAACGTCTCAATAGTTTCTTAATCATTCTGGTGATCATAAGGTCAGTCTGCTCAAAAAATTGGTTTATGACCAAATACCTTCAATGGTAGTGTTGACATCAGCATGTTAGCATCATCACAGTGACAATTCAATTCAACTCAGTTTTATTTGCATTGCACATACATAATCTCATGTCACTTTACATAGTAAGGACCAAACCTTACAAAACGACATGTCAGCATGCTAACGTTAGCATTTACATTTAATTCCAGCCTTACAAAGGCATGGTTAAAGAATTATTTTTTAATTAGATTATTTTAATCCCATAAAAATTAAGTAATAATTGAATATTCAATTTGTGGCCATGGCCCTGGGCAGTGGATCTGTTGCTTTGCATATTCATCTTTTCAAAGCAACTGTTTAAATGTAACTCTGAAACACATTAAGTAAACGTGTTGTGGTCCCCGACTGTCTCCTCGGTGGGATTAATCACTTCCTGGTACCTTAGTCATTTGGCCTTGTTGTTAAGGGAAACAAAATAATCCTCTCTCTCTCTCTGTGTGTGTGTGTGTGTGTGTGTTTGTGTGCATGTGTGTGTGTGTGTGTGTGTGTGTGTGTCTTGACTTCACTCAATTACAAATGTAAACTGAAACAGCCATTTACAGTGCTAATGACCCGTTATTCTGAGAAATCTTTCAGAAATCACATGACGGTAGTGTTCCAGTTTTTGACCAAGAAAACATGCCGCTTTAATGGATGAAATTGAAAGTGAATTGACCCCCGACCCTGATGTGTGCAGTGTGCCTGTGTGCTGGACTACCCAGCATGCATTCAGTCGCAGCCCAGCTAGACAACCCCAGATGTCAGGCAGCAGTGGTGGCTTATAGGACCCCAGACGACTGGTCTTTGCAAGGACACGCTCTCCCTGAGGCCCTCTGCCAAGTTCCAGGCTCCAGAGGGTCCAGAGGGTCAAACTCCCCACTCTACCTCCAGTACCCCCCCACCCCCCAGCCTCAAAATCCACCGCCATAACAACAGCTTAGGAGCTATGAATAAACAGGCTGTCATTGTCTAATAATATATTTATGGAAGACAGAAGCTGCATTTTTTCAGTTGCTTGTGTGGTATTTTGTCTTTGTGGGAAACTGGAAGGTTTGCATCTCATCTTGTGGGACAGCGAGACAAAACGATTTGGAGTGGAGCTACTGTGCAAAACAACGTGTGTGTGTGTGTGTGTGTGTGTGTGTGTGTGTGTGTGTGTGTGTGTGTGTGTGTGTGTGTCTGTTTGTGTGTGCATTTGTGTCTAACACTAAGCGAGACAGTGCTAGACTTTAGACACCAGAAGAGGAGTTTATATGGATACAAGACTCATAAACTGGCAACTTTGATATCTTAATCTCTGCAAAATAGTCCTGCCTAATACTTGCATACTTTTAGAAGAAAGTTTAGGGTTGTCATTATAGCTAAGCTGTTCCTTGAGAGATTGGAAATTGGAGTTTCATTGCACTTTTTGTAAGTCATTTTAGACAAAATAAAATCTCCAAAAGATCTCCAATCTATCATAAAACCATCGTCCATGCAATGAAAATTCCCATGTGAGTTGAACAAAGATTCTATTTTACTTTTTGACTCTCAACTGCTGTCAACATTTCTCTTAATGAAGATTAATATTCATGATATACACTTTAGTCGGATATGCCGCAGTGCCTAGCTAATAGTTAAATTGCTCGGCTACTTACAGATATTTTTGACCAACATCCTGGTCAAAAACATGTGGGAAACCAAATAGGAAATAGAAACTGCAGTGCGTTTATCTGGCTGTATGCCTATCTGTCTGTTTGTATTTACATTCAGCCATCCAGCATGAAAACTCTCAAGGGATTGAAACATTGGTTGTTTTGCCATTTTTGGCTAAGCAGAAATATCTCAACATCTTTTTGATGGATTGTCACTCAGTTTTGTACAGACATTAATGGTCCCTAGGAGATGAATCATACTGATTCTTATCCATAACATGAACCAGACTATTTGTCTTCATCAACACTAGCTGTACTCTGAACCCAGCTTCGACGTAAATGCTAACATCAGTGTGTTAACATGTGCTCTATGACAGGAAATATTAACCTGGTCCAAATCATAATTAAGCAAATGATCACCAAACTGATTGCATTTTTGACCTGGTGATGATGCTGGATGAAACATTTGGGGATCACCAATAGGAAGTGGAATGGTTACATCCTGTTTTACCTTAGACTAAAAACTTAAACATCATGCATGGTGCCAGAGTCAAGTCAATGCACCTTTATCACTGGGATCTATCCTCTGGGGTCCATGGATCTATGTACATAGTTGTTCCAATCAAAACAATGGTATTAAATCATTTCATAGGATAAATGACAACTTGGACCTCTTGGTGGTATTAGGGGAAAAGTAATGGAATCACCAAAGTCATTACAATTCTACCCAGTGGGGAACATAAATTAATCTTCTGGTACTTCTGGTTCCACACTTTGTGCCTGCTCATACTGAAGTTGTGACTATATTTCACAGGTCACCTAAACAAATTTGACCTGCAGGGGGCACTAGATCGAAAGCCAGGAGCTCTTCAATGTCAATGGATTCATCCTATTGCTAATCCAGTCAATACTTGAGATATTTCTCTTTGGAACAAAGTTATCGGCCAACTGACCGACGATGTCTTCCCTGGATTCACAGCTGAGAAAAAATATTATCCTGTCTCCTTACATTGCTGCCCAAGGGACAGACCCTAGTATAAACAAAACTAAACGCTGCATAACACATTTTTCTCTGTTATTTCAATAACTTCCCATTCATTTTTATCCTGTGTGTAATGCTTTTTCTTCTAACTAGCGACCTATTTAACCTCTGTTAAAGCTCTTACGCTAGGTCATCGTTAATAGTGCCTCAAGTAACCTCGTCAGTAGAAGAAGGCGATAGTGTTGATGTGAACAAACATCCTGTTAGCTTAGCTTGTCAAACAAGTGACTTTTGAAGATTGTATTTGACCTTTTCCACCTCTTATCAGTTGGCCTCAGTCGGAGGTCAGGCCTCGTTTTGTGTCAGAAAGGTGAGGTTCCGATTTTTTGTCCCTTTTTTCTCAGATTAAATCCCCATATATGGAGAGTAGAGACAATTAAAGGACAGCAGTTTTACAAAACAGCATATGCAATGTAAAAATTATGTTTCTGTTATTTTCTCCATTCTGTGGAGGGTAGACTGAAAAGATTACATTACTCTTTATATTTTTGAATGTCTCTCTTGAATAGTAATTATAATGCACTAGTAAGGTGGCTTTGATTGTTTTAAGATTATTTGGTAACATGACCCAAGGAAAATCCGACCCAATTTTTATTTTATCACCCAACATTTTAATACTGCGAGATCTGACATTTTCCAACATTTAAATTTCTTTTTTTTTAAAGAATAATTCATGGATCTTAATGAAAGAAATCAGGCATGTTTAGGGGACTGATGTGGTTTCATAAGGAGACTGTTTGGTATGCAATCTACACATAAATAAATTCTTAAAGAAGAAGTTTGAAATTTCAGGAAATATGTCAACGTGCTTTCTTGCTGCGAGTTAGATAAGAATACTCTCATCGTGTCTGTGTTAAATATGAAGCTTGAGCTCTAGCAGCCTGTTAGCCTCCTATCTTAGCATAAAGAATGAACAGATGGGGAAACACCTCCTCATTTGTGTCGATGCTTTTTGTTTGTTTTAATTTTCTATGAACAGTTTCAGTGACAACATGTTTATTTGGTGCTTGTTACCTGTAAACAGAGCTGTGTTACATGTTAGCTAAGCTAACCGTCTCCTCTGTAAATATCTAATGTACAAACATGAGAGGGGGTTGATGTTCTCATCTAAGTCTCGGAAACAACGAGAAAAGTGGATTACCAAAAAATTGTAGTATTCCTTTAATGGGCCCGGAACAAATACATGAGACTGTTTGAAAGTGTATTTGTGCTGAAAACAAAATATTTTAAATGAGATTAAATCTTCACATATTTTCTGGATTTTCCCCTTCATGTTTTGTTTTTTTAAGATAAGACAAACCTTCATTGGGGAGCTGTGTTTTTATTCTTGATTTGAGTGGATGCCATTAAAGCGAAGGAAGTGAACATTGATCTGTTTCACTTTGCTGGCCACTCCATTTGCCTTTTCCCTCCCCAGGCAGTTTCGAGTAATTGCTTGCTCAAGGATTTCAGAGACCTGATTGCTTTAACCCACCAAAGCCCCATTTGTGTTTGTCCTAGTTAAACACAAGTCCTCAGTGATAAAACAATATGCTGTAGATGTCATTGGCACCTTTATAGAAATAGTTAGACTCTCCTGTTGTTGTTGGACACTTTGAAAATAAGATATAAATACTGTCTGCCACTTTGTGTTGGAGGAATTCTGCGTTTACATAATTTATACCTCTCTTTGGAGATAGGTGTAACCTGAGTGAATTTGTTGAAAGCATCACTTCCGTATCTAATACCTACAACATTCTCTCGCACAGGCTCTGATGCTCTGCACATGTGCTGTCATAGTGTTGTGAGGAGGCAGTGAGCTGCAGTGCTATAAAACATTCTTGGTGATCAGCCCTTTCAGCCTCTGCCATCCTGCACCAAAGCGTTAGCTGAAACAGCGCCTGACTCCTCTGTGATGTACCTGTGTTCTCCAAAATTAACCACACACATGTTCGCACACCCATGTGCCCATGCACTCGGACGCAAGCACATACACACGTACGCACACAGCTCCACCGATGTCCTCCATTATTTACACCCCGGTGTATCTGCATGCAAACGGCCCATTCCGAGACAATCTGATCACCCAGCGAAGGCTTCGCCCAGTCTGTTCCTTTGCTCAGTGAGAATATCGCCGGGGCGGAATGGAAACTTCATTTTGCAAGGGCTAATATTAGCCTGGGCCTCTGGAAAATTCCTTTTAAATGATCACAAGCTGAGAAAAGGCAAAGAATTTGTTTAGTGTTTTGCCTGACAGTATTCTCTGCATACACGGCAGTTTGTTTCTTTTTTTCAGATGGTACAGCACACAGGAGGGTCCTGGGAACACAGATGTGGAGGGAGGGCTGAGGGAGGACATATGATGAAATTTAGGACAGTTTGACTGCCACTGTCTCTGTCTCAGTCTCTGCTGTCCCTGTTAACACTTGAACTACCATGTTGTGCATCCCTGCTCACTGAGGAGATCACATCACTGTCTCCTGCTCTGTGTGTGATTCGCACTGCAGCCTCAGTGTCATAACAGCAACACTATCTGACATGAGTGATTTCCTTTTCCTTTTTGTTAAGTATTTACTTTTAATACATGTCAGATTGTTACATTATGAGAGGATCCCTGTCTGTTTGTTCCCCTGTAACTCCACCACTGCCTGACCTATATTCAACTCTGTTTATCATTATGTGACCCTAACTTGATAACCTGTGTGTGTATGTTTTTCTAGGAAAATCCCACCTGGCAATAGTTCAGAGGGTGAACAACGAAGGTGAGGGAGACCCTTTCTACGAGGTCCTGGGTATCGTCACCCTTGAGGACGTTATCGAAGAAATCATCAAGTCAGAGATCCTGGACGAGACTGACTTGTACAGTAGGTCTCGCTCTTAAAGCTCATACCTTTTAGGCTTTAAGATTTCACTGGTCACCAGCCTTAATAGCACTCTTACATCACAGTGACGGTTTAAAGCAAGTTCATTTAAGTCTAATTGATGCAGCAGAACTGTCTAAATATGTATTTAACGATGCACTTTTGAAAACTAGCAGGGCACTAGTGAATGAGTCACATCTTATTCTGCTTAGACCTTGCTGATTGATGGTATTAAGGTCTGTAGCAATAAATTGTAGCAACAGTAAATCATGACCAAAGCTGGGACCAGTGATTTCTACAGAATCGGCCCATTTGTGATTCTTGAAAAATGTCTGTTTGCATATTGAATATGAATTAACAGGTGCAACTAAAGCTGCAGGTTTGAAAAGTATTAATTATGTGTAAAGAGAAAGAGGTCACTTGTAGTGATGAAAACACAATTATCACACCGCTCTGTAGTTTCCCTCTGCTCTGAGCAGTATTTTAGCCTCTTTCAGCTCACTGTCTTGGTTTTTACACCCTGCAATAAAATTAGTGTATTTGGTTTGATTCCACCGCTCTCAATAAGCTCTTTTAAACTGCAGAATTCAGATGTAAACCATGTGCTCAGCACTAAACAACAGACAGAGTAGTAGTGGAGCGTCTAGCAGCTGAAAATCCAGATACATCCCTCAGCAGTTGGTGGATAACAAAACAAAGTTAAAAGGAGAATGAATGGACTGATATTGATCAGGTGACCAGAAACACAACTCCACCTGAAAGACAATATTGTTCCATGTCTACTGTTTGTTAGATAATTGCAGACACAATGTTTTGAGGTTATGGAGACCCAGTAAAAGGGTCCAGTTAACCTCCTATAATGTCACATATGTCTAGTGAAATTTGAGCAAGGTTTTAATTTAAGAAGTGGTGCTCAAGTTTGATCAAATTGTTCAGATCTGACTGGACTACAGCTCTACAGATATTATATATATATATATAAAATAATAAATGTTTGTCTAGTGATCCAACAAACACAGCCTTACTACATTGTTTCTCAACTTGGGTAAAGGTCAAGAGTTTTTGTTGTTTGTTAGCGAGTCACCCAAATTGAATTTGACAGATTACCCCCAGGTGCAGGATGAGCCATCAGAAGTGTGTCTGTGTTTTACTGGAAGAGAAATGGGAGGGAATTTATATAAACACTGAAAAGAGAAAACAGAATAGTTAAGACAGGGACACACGAAGTGTCTAAAGTTAAGTTCACAGAAATGAGGGGATCATTAGATATTTTTATTATTAGTTCCATTACAAAAGTTAGTTTATTGTGTTGTTTTTTCACTTAAGAGTCTTAATGTGTATTTTCTAAGAAACCTACAAACGTATGATTTTATATTTTTACAACCTTTGCTTTCATTCAGACTTTTTCACACCAAAGCTGTGCTGTTTCAGTAAATGGTATCAGAAAAGGTCTGCAGACATGGAGTTCATGCCAGTCTATTTGTTGCCGTAATACATATGGCTTTAAGCAATGCTAAGAATGTGCTAAGCTCACAACGTAGCCCCCTATAGCTCTCCTTTAGTTCTGAGAAAGACGCCACAGCTACGTTTCTGGAAAAAGCAATAAGCTTTTGGGTAACTCCAGTTTAAACACCCTCTGACCGGGGACGACTCTGTATCTGTGGAGGGATACGGATTGACGCTTTTCCTGTTGCAGAAAAAAGTTAAAGTTTTGTGTCTCAACCCCATCTTTTAATTTTCCCTCCTCAGCTGACAACAAGACGAAGAAGAAAATCACCCATCGGGAAAGGAAGCAGGATTTCTCGGCCTTCAAGCCGACCGACAATGAAATGAAGGTTAAAATATCACCTCAGCTTCTGCTGGCTACCCTGCGTTTCCTAGCAACAGGCAAGTGGGCTGCGTTGCTGCTTGACTTCCCCCAGTGTGCCCTCAGCCCCTCACTGTGGGGAAAGTGTGTGTGTGTGAGCTGTTTGTGTGTGCATGTGCCCGTATGGGCTTTGAATTTTTGGGCAAGTGGATGTAGGGAGGAGTGAGTATGTGTGTAGAATGAGTATCTGTTGTGTGTCTGTGAGGGAATGAGTTGTGTGAAGACTCACAGCAAGCGTGTTGGTATGCGTGTGTGTGTGTGTGTGTTTCTGAAGAGGTGGAAGGCCTTTTCGGGAGCGCGGCACGGGATGTCTGTGCAAAAGAAGGCGTCTATTTGCTTGCATGTCATGCACTGAAGGTTACATGTTGAGATCTTTGCTCACAGCTTTAAAAACACCACCCTGTTTGCTTACACTCGTTCCTCGGTGACATCACGTCCAGCATTTTTGGCCTCTGATCTCTGTTCTCACACAAGTCGACATACTTTGTGTAAAATGTGAAATATTTCACCCGCTTTCCCTTGGGAAATGGATTTCTGAACTGGCAGAAGAATATCCAAGTACTACTACAGCAGCAGCAGCAGCAGCAGTTCACTATGTCTCCGTGCAGTTGGATTTGCTTTAGAACTTTGACCTAGCAGCTAAACGTTGATTAAGTTCCTCTAAAGACTATTAGGGAGTTTAGTTCCTGGTGGTGGAGCCGGCAGCCAGCTGACACATATCACCGCCGCTGCGTTGAAGGAGCTGATTGGCCCATTAGGTGGTTGAGGCAGACCTGTCAGGGTTAGGTTACGTCTTTTAAAGGTCTCAGGTACGTTTGTATGTATGGAGATATTTGGATGCAGAAACAGCTGAAAACATGGAGGTTCTCTCGGAACCAAAATGCTGTTTGTTGAATTAAAAGCGTATATTCATTATCAGCCTGTTCATGTTTGGTTTTCCTCACTTCACATTCCGCTCTCTCTCCTCAGAGGTGGAGCCATTCGCACCGGTGCAGATGTCAGAAAAGATCCTGCTGCGCTTGTTGAAGCATCCGAACGTCATCCAGGAGCTGAAATACGATGAGAAGAACAAGCGGGCGGCAGAGCACTACCTCTTCCACAGGAACAAGCCCGTGGATTATTTCATCCTCGTCCTGCAGGTGCGTTGGCATGACGACAAACTAAAGTGAAATCTGCAGATTTGTTCCAAAACCGACCAACTACTGAACTGCATATAAAAAACGATTTACAGCACAAATATGTCAAAATCTGTTCATATTCCTTTTGTGTGTACATGCGTGTGTATTTCTGCTCTAATGCAGAGGATTGTGTCTTCTGAAGTTAGACTTAATCACAAACATTTATCCAACGAGACAACAGACAACACAGAAACCTTTAAGGCTCTTTAATAACAGGTGTCGTGTGCACCCGTCCAACCTACTGACTCACTAACACTTGTGTGAATACTGTTAGTAAAAAGTAGATATTTCACTAATACATTGTAACAGCTAATAGTTCTGGTACATTTTCTACAAGAAGGACTTCATAATACTTATATCAGTATTACTATTAATAATAATAGAAGCAGTGTAGTAGTTTTTTTAATTAGTTAATTGAACCTCCTAGGTAGGGGGACAGGGACAGGATAGAGATAGGAGGATTTTATGTTTTCATCTGTGTTTGTTTGTTTGTCTGGTTGTTTATAGCATTACAGTGTGAATCAGGAATTTTTATCATTCTCTTTAACATGGCAAGTTTTTGACGTTTTCACCAATTTCCCTGGGAATAATTCATAGATCTTGATTAAAAAAAAAAAAGAATACATAATATAAATAGCATATAAATATATAAATGGTCCGTGTGAATATAGCAGCTTTTTTAGTTTTGATGGTCAAAGCAGAGTTTTTCCATTCACACACACATTTAGACAGTTCATCATACATCAATCTGCCATCAGGGGCAACTTGGGGTGGAATGTGGGAGACGGGGATCAAACCATCAACCTCCTAGTTAGTAGTTATTTAGGCATGAGATTGGGTTGATGTGAGTCTTTTTCAAACTGCCTGTTGTGAACTTCAGATGTGGATTTGTCAAATGATGCCATGCTCCATGCTTGTTCACTGCTGACTTCAGTAGTTTCACATAAAGAGATCACAGTATCTTTTGAAGCTCATGCAGTGTGGAATTTTGTAATAATGTCTTTCCTTTTTTCCAAACTAAAGTCTGAGTTTTCAGTGCAACTGCACAACTGAACTACTACTACTACTACTACTACTACTACTACTACTACTACTACTAGAGTGACTTATATAGCAAGTGACATGTATTTCTAAGGCTTTTCAGTGAATCGTGATGCATTTTTCTAAACACCAACAGATTCAAAGAGGTGGTACACACATACCTCTCCTCTCCCTGTCCTATCTCTGCAGACACCTCAAAGAAATCCTGCTATAAAGTTACTATTATTTACTCAAAAGCAGATGCAAAGCACATGCTGCTGATCTTCATGTAGCTTTACAGTTTGAAAAGTGCACTGAAAGTCCCGACATTCAAATTTGATTCGAAACGGCGTCATTGACACCATGTTATTGGCTTAAATGTCCTCTGATATCCTCTTTTGGAGCCGCGCTCACGTTCACACACACTGCACAAGCGTGTGCCTCTATGCTCTCGCCCACGAGGCATGTGACAGCATCAGTGATATGCAGCAGTAACTGCAGCTATGCAGCGATGCAACTGTGCGCACCCTTTACTTTACTCTCCCCATCACTCCACTAAGTCATCATCTGTAGTAGTGAAACCCTCTTTTCTTGGTTGGTAGCGTGTTCCAGTTCTTCTGGGCTGTGGGTAATAAGTACAAAACAGTACATAACTCTGCATTCACAACAGGCCTCTGGCACTACTCTACTCCACCCTGTTACACTCATACCTGTCCTACCTATAACAATGGCAGGTAGGGACCAAGTAACTCCTTGGTAAGAGGACGTGCAGCCACAACTTAAATGTTCCACAGGAAAATATCAAAACGAAATAATAATTAAAGTGCTTTAAATGATAGTGGAGCAATGCTGACTTTACAGAAAACTTAATTCTGAAACTGCACAATGTCGCTGTGGAATTATTCCAACTGAAAGTGCACAAACTATAAAGCTCAATAGGAAACAATACAATTTGCATAATAACTGAAGTGATTAAAATAACCCATAATTCAATGTGTTCCAGAACTACAGTTACAGTGTCTCTGGATCAGGTGAGGTCCAGCTGGGACAAGTGCAAGGTCACTGCCCTTGAGATCAGGCTTATAGGTGCACATTGGGAGCTATTACACCGAGCACGGATTTTCTACAAGTAGTAAAAAGGAGAGAGAAGAGGGAGGGAGGAGTGGTGTGGGTGGATTTGTTCTAAACTCACGGGCAGGGTGAATAAATATATTTGAGCAGATTTTGTTGAGGGTGGAAGTAGGATTGCAAAGCACAAAGCTGTAGCGGAAATCCTTGAGAGGAAGGATGAAAGACTATACTGTAACTGACACAATGACGCACTAATGCAGAACATCCATTCTGGGTTGAAAACATACAGCCTGAAAAAGGATGGATAAAGATGTAATCAAATGCAAACAGCATGAAATGCAGATGTAAGCTACTACAATATTGGTTGGTTGGTTGTGTGTCTTTGTAGATAGTAACTTGTTTGTTACCGTCACAGGGGAAAGTGGAGGTGGAGGCAGGAAAAGAGGGGATGAAGTTTGAAGCAGGACCGTTCTCCTTCTATGGGATGATGGCTCTGACAGCGTCGCCAGGTACGCCCGACTGACTGATGTACATCCTGTCTTTGTCCTCCGTGTCATGATTGATCACTTTCTTTTAATAGGCTCTCCGGTAAAAATCATTATTTGATTTTTGAGTAAAATATTAAAATGCAGCTTTTTGGAGAAAAAATAATTCAAAACAATAATTGAATGCTGGGATTAGCTCCAGCTAACCCCTGCAACCCTCAAAGGATAAGCGGTATATGGTTGGATGGGCAAAAAACAGTAAAAGCAGGAAATTAATGTTTGTTTAGCTTTATCTTCTGTTTCACTTATTCTTTGATCAGACAACATCTAACATTGTAATACTTCGCACTTCTCTTATTTTGTCAAATAAAACGATTTTTAGCTGGAAACACTTTCAAAAATGAAAATATATAATAAGTATTGTATGTGTGTCAGTTGCAATAGTTAGGTATCATATCAGCACATACAAACATGTACATTATTTTTAATTATTCAGTTTAATCACAAACATTCCCATTGTACTAACAGTAATATAGACCTGCAGTAGTTTTTTTTTTTCAAACTTCAGGATCATTGGCTTTACTACAGTAAATTGTTGAAACCCATAAACATGCGTGAAATTAATTTTAACTTTCTCTTAAGTCCTATGGAAAATGTGGAAATGGTCCTGTCCACAAATCCCAACATACGTCCTCTCATGGCAGGTTGAAACCAAACAATATTACAGAGAAACACAACCACTGTAGGACTGTAGGACTGTCCTGCAGTGACATCATGAGAAAGTGTCACACAGTGATCCACTCATCCCCTCAGTTCATTCATAAACTGTAATACTATTCTCAGCATTTCTCAACCGCCATGATAACTGTGGGCGGTGAGATCTGAGAGACACCTACTGGTGAAACAGTAGAATAACCTTCCTCTGTATGTGTTGTTTAGGTGCTCAGAATTTAAATGATTAATAGTGGAGCAATAGATGGGGATTTTTCTTTGATTACAGCTTACAATTCAAAAATATGCTACTATAATATGCATGACACAAATGTGATTTGATCCGAGAAACCTCATAATAAGCGCATTGATTTTATTTATTTATTTCATATTTTTTCTGCTCTTTCTTTCCCACTTTCTCTCTGTTTTCCTCCCCAAGTCCCCCTGTCCCTGTCTCGTACGTTTGTGGTCAGTAGAGCTGAATCATTAGCAGGATCTCCAGGTACAGTGGCCTTTTCTCTATCTTCTCATCTCATACCACACATCCTGTCAACTGATTAATGAAATTAACGTGAAGTAAAGTAATATTTTGTTGAATTTACAATGTTGCATTGTAGATTGTCAAGTTCTTATTTGTACTTGAATGCAACACTCACTGTATACTCGTGTGTACAAGTGAAGGAGGAAGAGGGCGAGAGGAAAACAGATCCAGCTTGAGACTTTAACACTTTCATCCCTTGAGCCATTAGTCAAGTGGCTGAATGGGGTTGGAGACTGGAGGCCCCCGAGTGGACCCAGGCTCCGCCCCGCTCGCCCCTAACCTTTAACCCTTCAACTACATAAACAAGACCTACAGCTACAGGCCCCCTGCCGAACACCACTGAGAGCACATACAAAAACACACACACACACACACACGTACACATATGTTCACACGCACGGTTACGTACACATATAGAGTTATATGCTCGGTGCAGTAGAACAAAATACGCTCTCTTTCTGTCTTGTATCCGACAGTGCACTTAACATGCTCTGTTTCCTCCAGTGTGGAGCCTATGCACACATGTGTGTGTGTGTGTGTATCTGCCTGTACGTTAACGCAGTATGTGTGTACTCTTGACACAGGCCGCCATTTTTTTCTGTACTGACCTGGCCCCTGTGGCCCTGAGAAAGTGGAGTACTAATTCGCAAGAGTTCACATGCCAGGTCTTTCGCCCACTGCGCTCAGTCCGCACACACACACACACACACACACACACACACACACACACACACACACACACACACACACGCACTGTTTGTGCGTTGCGCTCCCTTTCACGCACACACATATTCCAACATGGGATTACATACATTCCAGTCGGCATAGTAGCATTAGCTCTGGCCAAGCCGTTTCCACTTTGTTGTGTGTGATTTTCACTAGGCTTCTTTAAGAAGTGGAAAACATAATCTGGCTTTAATTAAAAAATTACAAAAAAATGCACACACAAAAAACAGAACAGGTTTTCTGTGAGGCAGCTCATAGGAGGAAGGATCATCAGAGACCACTGACTCAATACCTGCTGCATGAAACTCCCCTCACCCAAAGACTTATGTAGAAATGAGATTTCCATACAGCAGCACAGCAAGCATCTCAGTAATATCTAACACTTGACCTGGAAAAATGTCAGTGGTGCACAGGATCTTAAGTTCTGACAAAACTGCAACTATCCAAATCTGAAAAAACTATGTCCAAATAGATTATGCACTGTTCTGATATCATGTCATATTCATTTTAAAGGTATGTTTGATTAGAACAAGAGAAGAGTTCAACATGTCAAATAAGAATCATCACCCATGTTTCATTCATTTCAACATCATCACCCTCGCTCTTTCTGTGTTTCCAGCTGACGTGACATAATGATACATATTTATAGTAATACACTGATGCAACAGCACAGTCAATGGGAAGAAAGATAAACCAAGACTATAGGATTTCCAAGTAATGACGCTGCATATTTTCGGAAATATTCAATTTCACACAGTATTGGGTGTCTGTGATTGGGTCGTCCACTAATCAGAGGGTCGGCGGTTCGAGCCCTGGCTCCTCCAGTGTCCTCGGGCAAGATATTGAACCCTCAAATTGCCCCTGAACTCTGTTCCATCTGTCTGTGGATGATGTGTGATAGAAAATAGCGCTGTGTATAGAAGTGCTATATGAATGTATGTGAATCTGTGATTGTGACTTGTAGAGTAAAGTGCTCTGAGTGGTAGATAGGAAATGGTAAATGGACTGTGTGTGTATATTGTATATATATATATATATATACACACAGTCCATTTACCATATATATATATATATATATATATATATATATATATATGTATATATGTACCAATTTCTAAATACCCTAAACAAATGAATGACTACACTTTGTTATTTTTTCCCACTCTTCCCATTAAGAAACACCTCAGTCTAGGAATGGTAGAACTGAGTTGAGTTAGACAAATTTCACACCATATACATTAGAACTCTGATGTTTAAGATTACTCTCCTCCTTACAGAAAATAAATCTCCTCCACGGCCGTTTGGACTCAACCACTCGGACTCTCTGAACAGGAGCGATCGCATCGACGCCATCACCCCGACTCTGGGCAGCAGCAACAACCAGCTCAACTCCTTCCTGCAGATCTACGTACCTGACTACTCAGTCAGAGCGCGTTCAGACCTGCAGTTTATAAAGGTGAGAGCGAACACGAGGCAGAGCAGGATCTTGCAGAGGCTGTTAATGAATAGATTTTTCTGGACAGTAGAAACTGTAACGACCTAAGTTACATGTATTTATTAATGAACTGATCAAATTTAATGCAATTCAGTCAGACAGCTGATGTTCAAATGTTTATTGCAACAGTAGAACATGTCAGTGTTCGGCGTGTGGCCTCCGACTTAATCACTCCCCAAGATATGATTACAAAGCAAATACTTGAAAGCCCCCCCCCCCCCCCATTATCCTGACTACTGTAAATACGGTAATCTGACTAATGAGGGCCTGTCATAGTACAACTAGAGCTCCTATTGGCTAGGATCTTTTTACCCATTAGTACCCGTGATACCTTGAAGAAGTTTTATTGCTTTGATTTTGATTTATGTTCATTCATTGATTCTTTTTTTACTTTACTCAATCATAATCTATCACAACTGATTCATTTTATGAATATCTTTTTTACTGTCCAATTAAATATCAGTTAAGTTATTGCATCATGACCATTTGAAAATCTCTCCTGGTCCACAGCTACTTTACATCTGACAATGAAAAACAAAACGGATCACGATGATGTCATCTTACAGAACCTTTCATTACACAATAAAGCTGGAAGAGAGTCAAGTCTGACTTCATTAAAAGATCATTATATTGATAAAAACATTATTACAATGTATACAGAACATTTGACATAATTATATTCAGGAAGTATTAGTCATTGTTATGGACTGATGAAATTAATTCTTTCTCTGGTATTTTCTGCCACAGTCACCTCAACACCTTTTTAGACCACTCCTTCCAGCTCTAACCCAATCGCAATCAGTCACAGTCAGTTGACCCCATCTTCACTGTTTCCTAGGTAACACGCCAACAGTACCAGAACGCCGTGATGGCGTCGCGGATGGACAAGACCCCCCAATCCACAGACAACGAGTTCACTAAGATCGAGCTCACGTTGACGGAGCTCCACGACGGCGTGGAGACCTCAGCCGTGGTCACCACCACAGCCAGCACAACAAGCACCACCCCCGCCGTGTCCATAGCTGTGTCCAACGAGACGTCCCATCTGCTCAACCCGCAGCAGAACTGTGTGGGCCTCAGCAGGAGCAACCACAGCGCCCACAACGAGGGACCCATCTAGCCCCCGCCGAGCCTGGTGGAGACCCCAGACCCTCCACCCTGTCTCGTGGACACACACACACAGAGCGGTGGCGTAGATGGAGATGAGGGAAAGCGGGGGAGTGGAGGCAGGTGGAAAGAGGGTTCTGCTCCGACCAGTAGGCCCCAGTAAGTCAGTCAGTCTGTCAGTCAGTCAGTGAGACCCTTTCATGGGAGGGGCAGTGGGGAAGAGGGGCGCTGCGTCGCCCTGAATGCCCCCCCCACCACCACCACCACCACCACCACCTGAACGCTGTCAGGATCCCTGCTGTACCACTCTCCTTCCAGAGGCTGCACTCGGACAGTTCCTGTGACTGAGCTTCCTTTCTGGGACAATCTGACACTTTCATAGCGGTGACTTGGACTAGAGGACGACAGAGTGCATGCAGACCCCTTCCCTTTAGCCTACACACACACACACACACACACACACACACACACACACACACACACACACACACACACTGACACACACACACAAACAACACAACATTCTTTATACTTTCTCCTCAGGCCAAAGACTTTGGTCCCCCCCTTCTTACACTGGACACAGACTGTTTTTTGCACGTTTGACCATGCTCACACTCCCACACACATTCAGACACACACATTCACACGAATACAGACACACACATGCAACTCCATCACCCGTGCATCTTTTCAGGGAGGCTCAGTCAGCTGTTGATCCCATCAGCAAGGACTCAAACCCAAACACGCAGAGAGCAACGGTTAGTCAAAGACTGCACCAAAAACCGCTTTGAAAGAAACCGTCGGAAAAAAAAACATGAACCAAGAATGTTTTCCTGTATTTATTTATTTTATAATATTGTATGTATATATGTACGCGTGGAGACACGATGTGACATAAACTGGCATACGAACATGCTCGAGCATGTGCAGCGAGGCGCGTGTGGGGCACACGTGTCGTATCAAAAAGGACATGCTACATATATGGAGATGAACATCCATTCGTGTAAATGAGGAGGTGAGGGTCTTTTACGGATACAGTATGTATATTACAGATCTTGTTATTTTTACTATTATCCTAAATCAGGCTTATGGTACACTATCTTTTTCACCTTAAAAAAAATCACACTATTGCCTTTAAGAGAAATCATATAATTAATTATTTTAACAAGTGCAATGAACAGCAATTTATTTAAGAGATGATTATGAATGAAAAAATCAGTGTATTATAAATTGACAGATATATTTGTATGTATGTACTGTATGTATATGTATATTTGTTTTTGAAAAATGCTAAACTGCAGCCATCCACAAGCAAAACTGTCTTTAGTCAGTTTCTGTTCTCACTTCGTCTCCATGTTTTTGCATCGTTTGACCTCAAACACGTCTGCTGTAGTTTTACGTTCATATGGGAGCTATGACGCCTGGACCTGTCACCACAGTGTAGCTCAATGGGTAGTTTGGTGGGAGAGGGGCGGAGTGAACTGGATGGCGGGGGTTTGTTAAAGTGCCGACACAGCATCTATGCATGTAGAGGTTATGTGTCTTATCTTTTTTTTTTTTTTTTTCTTTTTTTTTTTTTGCAAATTTTATTCATAATCGAACTTGTTAATTGCACAGTATTAATGACCTCATCTAACATGTTGAGCATCATCAACGTCACAAAAAGCAACCTCGACATTAAACGTGTCCATGAATGATACGCAGCGATGCTTTGCCACTCTTTATGTGTTCCTTTTCTTTTTTTTAATGCATGTGTGTCACTTACATGTGCGTGTCTTCAGAACAAAGCCAGATTGTTCAGAGACTACACTTGACTTATGTAGATCATAACCGATGTTTAACGATTCTTGAGTTAATTTAGATTAGTATCTAAACTCTTATTTTGAAAGAACAGGTCCAGAACAAATCCTCCTCTAAAGCTACAACTCATTCTTTTTGCACATACATTCATTATCATTCGCTGTGTCTTGTTTGTTTGATACAAATCTATGCAAGAGTCAGGTTGTGATTTTTACAGTTGGTTATATGTTGGACTGTTTCTTGGCCAATTTCGTGAAATAACTTGTGATGTGTATTGTATTTTTATATCCAGTCTTTATGCTAAGCTAAGCTAACTCTCCTTCATGTTTAGAGTCTGGACGTGACAGTGATATTGAGCTTACTCTCTCTCTGCTTATTTCCTATATTCACCCTTTGCTTTTATTAAATTTTTACATTAAAAAACACATTTATACATTGTGCAAGGAAGCATTAAAGGGAAAGACAGAGGGGGGTATTATGAAAATATATATAAATAAAAAAAAAATATATATACAGTATATATATATATATATATATAGAGAGAGAGAGAGAGAGAGAGAGAGAGAGAGAGAGAGAGAGAGAGAGAGAGAGAGAGAAAATGCACAAAGAAAAATAAATGTATCCCTCTTTGATATTTTTCATCCCCAACTCCTCCGACCCAATTCTCAATGAGAATGGTGATTGCAAGATAAATATGGAAATACAAAATAATAATAATAATAATAATAATAATAAATAATTCACCATTTCCTTTATTTTCAGTTCTCTCTTGGCCTTATTGTTTTACCTTGTAAAGACTAAAATGTATTTTAAGTTTGCTTGTTCCTGAAGTTCCATGAGTCACAGTCTATATTTATCTTTACTTCACATCTGCTGCTCTGTCGATCTGAACTGTGAACGAGTTGATTTTCACTCCACTTCCTGTTCATTAACATTAAATATACTTTACGCTGATGTCACGACACCAAATGTACTTCAGCTGAATCTTTCCTCTAACGTCCAGTTGCAGTTTGTAACCACTGGTGGTCGCTGTTTCCTCATGTAACTCACTGTCAGTGTGTGACATGGTGTGTGGCAGGATGTAAAAGCAGCACACACACGCACACGCGCGCACACGCGCACACACACACACACACACACACACACACACACACACACACACACACACACAGCCCCTCCATCTGCTCAGCCATGTCCCTCTGTTGTCTAACCAGATGTTACAGTGTGTCCATCCTGTTGTTTGCAGCTGTTGGTTGTTGCTGTTGTTTACTGTTTACCTGAATGTGCCCCTTTGCAGCAGAGGCCCACTCTGCTCCGCAGGCACAATCACTCCAGAGATGAAGCAGTGGATGGTGACGACCACATCAGCGACTGTAAGAAGTGACATTATGGATCTCAGTGCCTGACAGGAGAGCAGGAACCATGGCGACAAGTCACAAGTCCAAACGCACAACATGAAAACACTGAGGGCACAAGCATCAGCTGTGACTGGAGTTATTGTAATACTCTGTTACACAGGACACACACACATATTGTATTTTCTCCGTCTCACACACTCCATCATGGCCTGGACGACTGCCTGTGTGTAGCTGGTCTCTGGTCCTTCCCCATACGGCTGCTGCTGCTGCTGATGATGGTGATGATGATGATGATGATGATGATGATGATGATGATGATGATGATGATGCTTTACCTGTGTGCCGTGTCCACAAAGCTCCTTCCTCCTGAAGACAACTGTCCCTGTGCCTCCTCCAGCTGCTGGCTTAATAAAAAAAGTGAATGATTAACAGACAACACAGCTGGTGGCTCAGTGTCCTCAATGTTGTGTAATGAGGATTTAACCATAAAGATATGCACTTACTAGAGATAAGTAACTCATAAAACTAGTAATCAAAGTGACATGCGTGATTTGAATGTAACTTTTAAGGGAAGAAATAACACAATGTCCCAACAACAGAAAACTGCCTCACTCAGTTCATTACACACTCAGAGCTTTTCCTGCTAAAGCCTCAATCGGTCAGAAAGAGCAGCATCAGCTAATCGGGATCTGAATCAAATCAATACATTCAGATCCCGATTAGCTGATGCTGCTCTTTCTGACGTCCACACAAAATATAAATCAAATACAAATCAGCAAAGACACTTATAGAGACAAGCAAATTATCACATTACAAATATTCAAATATAACATATTTTTCTGGAAACATATCATATTTATATTCATATACACTATGATACATCATTTATACATATATAGGAAATGTTTGCATACATACAAACTTTCCAACATATTAACTTATTGTCATTCCTGAATTTGTATCCATATATATTAATTGTTCATAGTTGTATTAATCAAACATCAACAAACATATTATGATATTCTTAAATATATTCCATTTTTAATACATGTTTAGGTTTCCCACCTTATGAGTATAATCCCATTATATCTCATTTATCTTTATTATTAGAATGGTATGGTCAGTAGTTAATAACAGCTGAGGTACAGAGTATTTAACTCTGTACCTCCCAGCTGTCCACACAGTGTCCCTCCTGTCTGCTGTTCAGTTTAATGGGACTCACTTTAAACCTACAGAAAAACGTCAAGTGAATCATGTCAAATTAGAGGCTGCTCACAGACCTGGAAATGTATAGATCTTTTTGTGGTATTGTATATATCAACGATATTTTAGTGTCCACCACATATTATGACAGGATGGAATCTATGTATGTTTTCAGGATTTGATGGTTGAGCCAGCAGGACACTCTCCCTCCTGCTAAAGTGTGTGTGTGTGTGTGTGTGAGACTGATCATGTCATTCAGCTCTATCAACAGTGTTTAAAGAGACCGAATACAAGGTCACAGGTGAGAACATTGAGTCCAGGAGTGTGTTTACTCTGAAGTGACCTGATGGAACTTTAAAAGAAGCAAGAACACAATCTCACTCAGCTCCAGACACACAAGGATGTAAACTCAACTCGTTCCAGCATTGAAGCTGTTAACAGAGAACTGAATTCAGTTGCAGTCGTTATCACTGTAGCCTCACAGCAAAAAGGTCCTTGGTTCAAATCCCGCTCCAGCCTGGGCCTTCCTGTGTGGAGTGTCATGTTCTCCTCGTGTGTGAGTTTTCTCCAGCTTCCTCCCACAGTACAAAGACATGCAGATTGGTTCTAGGTTAACTGGAGAATTGTCTGGAGGTGTGAAGGGGTTTGTGTCTACGTGTGTGTATGTTGCTCCCTGTGATCCACCGGCCACACATCTCACTCGTCCGGCTCCAGCCCCCTGTGACCCTCAAAGGATGAGCTGCACTAGATGAGGAATGGAGGGATGAATTGAACTGTGACAGATAGATTGCAGTGACCAGTCCATCAGATGGAAAGACAGATTTTTGTGCAATATTTTTTCAAAATTTACTTCAAATTCACATAGACATTTCTGAAGGAAAACTTTGGGATCTTTAATAGAATACAAAAAAAAATTAGAAAAACCTCAATAACTCTGATATGTATTCTTTTGTAGTCTATCAGTCTTTATTATCATTACTATCCATTGCTGTGTAGGGTGTGTGTGTGTGTGTGTGTGTGTGTGTGTGTGTGTGTGTGTGTGTGTGTGTGTGTGTGTGTGTGTGTGTGTGTGTGTGTGTGTGTGTGTGTGTGTGTGTGTGTGTGTGTGTGTGTGTGTGTGTGTGTGTGTGTGTGTGTGTGCATATATATACAAGTTTCTCTTTTGTTCATTATAATGGCGGATCCTGTATCGTGTTGGAATCTGATAGTGGTGGTGGATCACGACCGAAGTGGCAGCTGATGGTGGATAATGATTGTGGACTATGGTGGCACCCGATTGTGATGGTGGATCCTGATGGTGGGGGCTGCTGACTGTGGACTATGATTACAACAAGACTGCTTGATATATAATATTTCAGAATTAATTTGCCTTCCATTATGCTACAAACTGTTTATTCTAATCAATGCTGTAAATACCCTATCTTTCTGATGTTCTCCATTACACGTGGCATCTATTGCACTTCTGTCCGTCCTGGGAGAGGGATCCCTCTCTGAGGTTGCTATGTTAAAAGTTTTTTTTAGCATGAACTTCTACTGCCTTTCCTCCTTCGTCTCTTTGTGCGGTCGAGCTACTCTAACTGCTCGGCACATCACGAGTCTTCCTTGATGTGCAGCTGCAAAACGTGAACAAAAGAACATCAAGACAATTATGAAAAACTATTTTTATTCTACATTTTTTATGCATTTTTCTCAATGTACAGTTTGTAGGCTAGTTTCTGGAAACAAACAAACGAAACACTGCTCAGGAGAACATATTGATATGCATAAAAACCGAAGATCACCGTGGTTTACAGAGAGACAGGTGACTGTTTTGGCACCGGATGTTCGTGTGGATGCATCACAACAAAGGTTAAAAGTCTTCTACAACAGCGGAACTGTTCACCAGGCTTTAGGTCGACCACTGTGGTACAGTATATAAAAACAGAAAACAGTTTGAAAAACAAAGATGATAAGAAAAGGAAATGGAACGGTCTAATTACAGATGTGTAAACCAAGACCATTTAAAAACACTAGTTTAGAAAAATCAAATAAAAATAAGCCCAAGGTGTTGATTACAAGGTACGGTACTTAACATGCTATTCACATTTCCCTTCATTGCAAGTTTTGTTTTTACAGATTTAGATGATGTTTTTTCACCCCATGTAAACTACAATGTCCAAAAAAGAAGCTTGCCCGAAAAATGATGCCGTCCATGAGAAAGAAAACACAAATGCTACCGTGGCAGAACAGATACGCTTATTATTTTCACATGCATATGCAAATTATACAAAGAAAAAAGTCATTCTCATAAGCAATGCAGCTGCCTCATGTAGCACATCCAGTCATTCAAGAAACAAAAGTCACGCATGAGAATACAAACACAGTATTTCAGATGTGTAGAAAAAAGAAGGGAAAAAAGAGGAAAGAGTGTTTGTGTTACCGTAGCGACACATTTCTTCCCTTTCGTGGCCTAAATCAACAGGCTGACATTTACAGGACTGATGCACGTCAGGACTGAATATAAAAAGATGAGGAACGTTAACATTCAGGAAACACTGCATGTTAAAAAAGAGAAGGAAAGAAAACAAACAAGTCACCAGGTTTGATATTCACGTAGTTCTCAGTTTAGCATTTTGAAAACCAACACTGATGCATTTGAATACGACGACATGAGAACTTTTTCCCACTAATAGGCAGGGGTTGGGATAAAGGAGATTTCACATGCTTTCTTGCACCAATCAGGACTCGGCAACGTTTAAATCCAAATGTGGTGACAGCTGTTTGGTCACTTGCCAAGTTTCCATCGCAATTTACGTCAAATTTCAACTTCGTTCCAAAAGAAAATGTGAATTCTTGTACGTTTGCATCCACCACTGTTCACTCCTTACTGAGCTTGAGAACAGTCTGCAGGGCGTCGTGACGACGTTAAACCTCTCCAGCAGCATTTAGAAGAGCCGAGGTCAAACACGACACAAATAAAAACTTAGTGGAACATGTGATGGAAAAGTTAAATTTGTGCTTGTGTCATGTATAAATCTGAAAAACGTTAAAGTCTCCTCCTGCTGCTTCTTTTAACATCTTCGTTTGAGTCCCTTGCTTGTTCATTCTACTTTAATCCCTACGTCTGTTTGCATCACACTTCATCAGCTGTGATACATCGCCTCTGCCTCCTCAGGTCAGTGGAGAAACAGTTCTTCCACTGAAGGCTTTCCTTTTTATGCAGATTGAAAATGTACATAAAAACACGAACTGTCACTCAAATCAAACTACACAGTCTTGATGAAGCAGGTAAACTGTTGTTGACAGTTAAACTATTAATAACGAATACCTAACCCTTTTATACATTTTGAGATTGCTTATTCACTCATTACAACGTAGTATTAGGGCCTTTTAAAGGGATACAAATCTGAGTTTTCGTGAATTAAGAAGTAATAATATGAGAAAAATTGAAATGTTAGAATGTGTGTCATGTCAAGGGGAATGTAAGAAGATCAGCCTCTCGCCTGTGTTAAAATGAGGACTGTGGAATATCTTGTTAAATTACACTTCAAATAACAAAATACTTTGACTCATCTGCACCATTTTATCACAAGTATCAGGAGTTTGACGAGATAGAGTGAGAAACTCAATCTATCCTGAAAAAAGAAACACAGAGACTTGGAGGAAATTGTCTCCTTTGTGGAGGAGAACATCGCTGGTAATGGTCGACTGGACAATTATCGTTGGTTTCATCTGCGAGGTTTTTGAAGGGGTGTCGTGAATTGTACATAAATAATTGTTAATCTAGATTTTGGATCCAGAAGGAGCAGACCTCTGGCCAGCATGCTTATAATTATTTATACCATAATAATATAATACTATGACTTTTTCTCAATAAATTACAGCTATATTCTCATATTATGACTTTTTTCCTCTCCTTGTTTTTTCTCATATTACAACTTTATTCTTGAAAATCTTATTTTTACCACTTCAATATGGCCCCAATACGCATCATAATTCATAAATACTTGTTTTAAAGAATTAAAAGTTTTCAAGGGCTTAAAGTTGTAAGCTTGTCAATTGTTGTAAAGTTCAAAGAAAATGCAAGTTAGAGCAAAAGCTCAACAAAGCCTCAGAACCAAGGACATAAGAAAGCCAGCTGATCACAGTCAGCAGCGAGGTGCACGTACTGAACGGAGCTCTGCACTGTACATCCCCCCCCCCCCCAAAAAAACCTCCTCTCACACACAGGCCACGTTCACGCTCCTGTTATTACAGCTTCACCTCACACGTCTTATAAGTTGCTTGAAATGGTCAAACTCTTCTCATATTTTACATCCGGCTATTAAAATAAAACCCTCTCAAATATTGAAATATAACAATCAAGTTTCATCCCCCCCCCGATGCTATTTACAGACACACCACTGTGGCTCAAAGTTGTCATAGAGACTGTCGGCATTAGATACAGTTACTCTGTTCTCATTGTTGCTAGGTAACAGAATATCAGTTGCGTACCACATGTTTAACGGCTTCACTCTGGCCTGTGCTTCAGTGCTGCTGTGCTTCAGGTTGATACAGTGGATCTTTCGCTCGCCGTCACTCAGGGTGCTACAGTCTGAGTGAGTCTACTTTGGAAGATACACACACACACACACACACACACACTTACATACAAGTTAGAAGAAATCACTCCTCTATCATGAAGAAAATCGACAAAATGGAGCAAAACATGACAAACTTAACGTTGTTCCCAAGTTGCATAAAAAATATTTTTTTGTTTGATTACAATGTGCATACTGCAAGGCTAGTGTGTTGAAATTAAAACTACAGTTTATTGGCCGTGTCTGGTGGATTTAAGTGTACGTCTGTTTATCCCACCAGCAGGTCTTAAAAGTCAACTTATAAAACAGAATGACAAACAATATGTGATATTTACTTGAGTGTATGTGTGTGTGTGTGTGTGTGTGTGTGTGTGTGTGTGTGTGTGTGTGTGTGTGTGTGTGTGTGTGTGTGTGTGTGTGTGTGTGTGTGTGTGTGTGTGTGTGCGTGTGTGTGTGTGTGTGAAGGGGAAAGGATACAGAGATTAAATCAAAAACAAATATACTTTTCTTATAATGAAGTTGCATTATGAGGACCTCGAATGAATAGTCTTCATACAATCTCTCTCGCTACTGGTCCTTTATACTTTCCTCACAAATCTCAGAGTATGTGTGTGTGTGTGTGTGTGTGTGTGTGTGTGTGTGTGTGTGTGTGTGTGTGTGTGTGTGTGTGTGTGTGTGTGCGCGTGTGTGTGCGTGTGTGTGTGCGTGTGAGCATACAGTATACAGTACTGATACAGTAGACGCACACATACATACTGGAGATGTTTCCTCTCTGCCTCACTCACTGACAGATCAACTGACTCTACTGGGAAACATTGGAAGGCAGGAGCAGGAGCATGGCTCTCCTCTCCATGTCCACCTTATTACTCTTCTTCCTCCTCCTCCTCCTCCTCCTCCTCCTCCTCCTCCTCGTCATCATCTTCATCGTGGCAGTGGGTGATTTCTTGGGGGGTCTGGGGAAAGAGGTTGGGAGGTTTGATCTCGCTGAAGGAGCGGGTCAGCTTGGCTGCGTTTGCACTCCATGTCCTTGCAGTCATTGCAGTGGGTGCGGTTGCGCGTGGCCAGCGGCGACTCCATGTCGATGTCCATGTGGGTGTGTTCGACCGTCGACTCATGGGGCATCTGGGGGAGGAGAAAAAGTGGCCGGGTAAAAGCAGATATACATATATAAATACAAATATAAATCTATGTCAGTTTGTCAAAGTTGTCAGTCGAGACAGATGGCATGCTTCTAACAAATGTTGCACCTCCAAAATATAAATATGTGTTGCAAAAAAAACATCATCACACAATCATAAAGACATGAGTCAATATGAAAAACTGACCGAACAGTATAAAACATACAAAACTCCACAATGAAAACAAACAATCTTCACTCAGTCCCCTCAGATATAAGATTGAGAGATTATAATCCAGAAAGCCTGTCTCAGGTTTATATTGGATTTAGTTTCAATCCTACTCAGTCCTAGATTGAAAACATACAAATATGTTTTTAAAACTATTTTAAAAAGGAGTAATCTACTGATTTCGCACTGCACTCTATTTCAACTTGATGCTGCATCTTTTTTTTTTAATGCATTCTTCTTTCTTGTTAAAAACTGGTGCCTACAGTACCCACAATGCAACGCATGTTAAGGTGCGTTGCATTGTGGGTACTGTACCAGTGGTTCTAGGCTTCTTGTCTCCAGCTGTTATTTTTTTAACAAAGATGAGAAACCAAATAAAGACATAAGATTAATTCTTTCTAACTTCACATCCACATAATTTGTAGTCTTCATCTCATCGACTGAGGCAATTTATCAGATTTAACACATTTCCTTCTGGAGCCAAAAGAAGGCTTTACACATGCTCCTTCACATTTGCAGTAGTACCCCACAAGGCCTGTGAACACTTTAATGGAGGTCTGAGAGTCTGAGGAGGAAGGACTACACAGATGGATGAGATCACTGAAGGAGGGAAACTTTTAGCAGGGACGACCACAAGTGAATCTGGGAGTTTGATTAGTTGTGTGATCGTAAATGTATGCAGTAAGGGATAAATACTGAGACTCATGTTAGATCTTTCATGAGAAAGAAAATGTTTTAAGACCAATGATTCGAGGCCAACATCTACAGGAGCAAATGTCTTACTAAGACTTAGAGACAGGACTTTTCTATCTGTATGAGAAGAGTGTGCTTGTGGTATCTTGTACTTTGATGGTTTATGGTTTCATTACACTCGCTCTTGTCACATTCAGAGCCTCACCAGTACATGTGCGGCCCGGAAGAGGTAGCTGAAGGGGTAGTACAGCAGATTGATGAAGGAGGCGGCGTACAGGTCAGCGTATCGCATCACTTGGGAGGCAAACAGGGTCTGTCTGGAGCCACTGCGGAAAAGGCTACCCATCATGCCGTAGCACATGTCCATGTCGTGTGTCACTTTCTAAAAGGGCGAGAGGGAGAAGAGACGACACTGGTGAGCCTTATTATCAAGATAACGTGTGTGTTTACCCACTTTTAACAGTGCAGTGTGTTTATCAAGGGCATTGGTGCCGTTATGTGGTTGTATTTATTTCACCACACAGTAAATATTCACTGAAAACAATACAAGTTGAAAGAATGGTTAATGATTAGACTATTGTAGACACAATGCAAATGTGGGCACTGATAACAAGGCCTGTTTGTGTCAGCCAGTGTTAAATACATCCGTACGTCTCCGGTCGTCATAGAAACGGGGGTGATTAAGGCTGTACCTTGACTCTTCCCTGAAGAGTGCTGATGTCTGGCCTCTCGTTGCTGCTGCTGTCCAGATGTCTGCGGAAGGACAGGGGAGAGAAAGACGATCCGGTCAGGAGGGAGGTTCGGGAGGGGGTGGGGAGAATGGAAATGATATCAGTCTGCTGAAAGGTAATGTGTCAAAGAAGTGATGCAACAGCGGGGTGTGCCAGGGCTATAAATAACGTCAGCGAACTCAGTTATCGGGCGGAGTGCGAGAGCCGACCCGCAGACTTTACCCTATTCACCCTGTCCTCTCTCGCAGACACGTGATCGCATGTATGCAAACGAACATGGCTGCTGCAGAGAGCAGAGAGCAGCAGAACTGGTTCAAGAGACAGACGTTGAGTAAGAGGGTGGGATACAGTGAACGGAGAGGGAAAGGGGAGGGGAGGGGGTAAAGGTCACATTTCTTACTTGTAGAGTTCAGCCAAGAAAATGTCCAGGCCCTGCAGTTCTTCAAATAATGCTGGAAAACACAAGAAGAGGGTGAATCCCTGTCTCCTCATAAGATTTACAGTGCACATGCTGTTTAGCTTTAGTCCACTCATGTGTAAATGAGCTTGATTCTGTGAATATGTGATGAGTGATTGTTACAGAATCAGAGTTGAACTTGTTGTCAAATGAAGCTCATGTATAACTTTAAAGAGATTTTTACACAAGGTCTGACGTTGCAGCTTCTGTTCTAGGTCAAGTCCCTGCTGAGTCCTTTTTCTGATGCACTGCGATACTTGGAAATAGTCTGATGCAACTGCAAACACATGTGAACCCATCTGTACGTTCAGCCAAATTCTGATTTCCACATGTCACTGTGAGTGTGTGTGTGTGTGTGTGTGTGTGTTAATGTGTCAGTCTGTAATCTCACAGCTCTTGTCGGTCCACACGTGCAGTTCCTGGGCCAGCTCAGGTATGACCAGGAACGTCCTCCAGCCTTGACGCTTCTTGGACTTGAGGATGTCTCCGAAGATGTGGTCCCCGATGTACACGATGTCCTTCCCCTTGGCTCCAAGGAGGTCGCACACGATGTCTGACGAACCTAAACGTCATGTAAAGATATTGCAGACAACCGATCGCTACGTCCCAGAGTGAATGACTGAAAGGAAATATAATCTCACCTCCAGAGTAGACTATCCCATGCTGCAGAGGTCCTGTGTAGGTTCCTATCTTCAGACGCCCTGTTGTCTGAAATGAAGAAAACAAACAACTGCTAGGAATCTTGGCACTAACAGGGTCAGTTTCATGAAAGCAACATTATGCTTGAACACATATTTACATGTGGAAAGTGGCTTTTTAAAGCCATAAACATCTTTTGTGTTTCCCTGGACAGTCTTTCATTGCTGAGCTGCAGTGGAGGGACAGTAACAAAACCAGGTCATTTGTTACTATGAATATCTTGATACTTGATACTTGATATTATACTATTATACTTGATATTTTGAACACAGACGTCTGTAGCATCATAATAACTTTAATTAAATTCTACGGAATACATAGAACAATGTTTTGAAATATGCTTTTTTATTTTCAATAATATATTTTAGCCACTGATTCCCATATGTTTCTTTGAATGATCTCTGTTTTTAAATCTGTTTACTGCATTTAAATATGTTTTTTTTGAGTGGCAGTGCTATTTGTCCCTGCTTGTATTTAAATTTAAAACTGAGATGTTTTGTCTCAAAGGGACTTTTCTGGCTAAATAAAGGACAAATATGAATAAAAGATAAACTTTGCAACATAGTCTTTTTTGGGTTAAGATATTTGGGGGGAATTTAATTGACAGGACAGTACATGTGTGAAATGGGGAGAGAGACATGCAGCAAATGGCCGAGTCAGAACAGAACCTGTGGTCACAGCAGGAAGACTGTGCCTGTGCTACAGAGTGATCCAGCAGGCGCCCCCGCAAGGTTCTCTCACTTTGAAGAGAGCATCCATTATGTTAAGTTTTCCTATTGTTTTTAAATAGTACATGTAGCTCTGTAGCTGATCTGTCCACATAAATACTTATATTCAACATAAAGAGAATATATGACTCTAAGTTACAACCATTTTACCAGCTAAATGGTTAAAGTGTTTCAATTATTAAATAATTTATTATTCAATTGATACTTTTTAGCATTAAAAACATTAAAAATAATGTTACAAGGCTGTACCTGCTGTGCTGAAGAATAAACACAACTCATAATAAGTAGCGCATGTTTCTGAGGCAATTTCTTCAGTTTTGTCTTTTCCACTGAATCGCTGAAACAGTTAAACAATGTGATAGCGTATGGACTCTTGGATCCAGGCTACTTAGGAAGTTGTCATGGGTGTGTAGCCTTGATAAACAGACATAAAGTAGGAAAAATGCACTCCCACTGACAAAAAAAACCAACGTAGTTCTAAATAACATGACCAGTCCTGATTGGACACTGCCAATTTTTTCTCCTTGTACTGAATTGATTCTTCTGTAGTGCAAACATACAAAGTCGTATATATAAGGAGGCTGTGATCAGGTGGAACTGAGTCGCAACATGTCCGGACACGTCAGTCAGTGCTAACATGCAGTTAGCTGTGAGAACCTTCTTCATCTCAGCTGCATGTTGTGTTTCTGCTCACCGTGTCAACTTGTCTGAGCACCGTCCCCTCCCCGAAGAACAGCGGCTTCCTGGCGTCCACCAGGATCAGATCAAAGTAGGACTTCCACGGTCGGTGGGAGGTACCAGGCTGTGGTGGATACAAACACACACACACACACAGAAAAATCAAGATATATGAAAGACATCTTTCACCTGCAATTTAGCATTCAACACATTTCAAAGTGTGATCAAAGCAGAGGGAGAAGAAAATGTCATTTTACCTTGGGGCCATGAGGAAAGTCAAACAGGTAGGTCATGATTTTCTGTGAGAACACAACACACAGGACAGTGTCAGTCAGTCGTTTGAAAACAGCTGTTTCTTTCTAAATGAATCAGGATTTATTAATCATTATCTGTCTTTTTTCCCCCCATAACATTGAAGCTTGTGACACAACTGCACACACATACTCACGTCAGTGTATTTGAAGTCACTGTTGGTAGCCAAGAAAACCTTGGCTACTTCATTCATTCTGCTGAGGAGGAGAGGCAGCTTCCCCTGGTAGAAACGGAAAAGAAGAAAAGACTGAAGCTCATAGAGTCTTTACAACACCAGACCCTTCACAGAGCTCAACAACAATGTGTCATACACTGTGAGTGTGTTCTCATACATGTGTGTCCTTGAAGAATAAAACATACTCACATCCCTCACTACATACTTCTCCAAGTTCTCAACTGTCTTCTCCTTCAGTGTACCCTTCAAAAAGAGACAGAGGTTTCAGAATAAAGACTGCAAATATGTGTTAACATAGTGTTTTCATTAAAAATATGACCTTCTTAAGTAAGAAGTAGTAAAACAAACAGTTACAAAACCATTGTTAGCTTTGCTTTACAAAGGATGTGTAGAATGAGACAGCAGCAGTGATATCAAAGCTACGTGCTTTTCAGATGAACACCCCCCCCCCCACCTGACAAAACTATAAAAACATGCATTGCAACAAAGGTACCTGTACAGAATCAAACTGAAAACATATTGTACACAGCACAAATATTGCATCACAACCACGAGGCCAGCAGGACGACCCCTGACCCCTGACCCCAGCTCTTTGATTCTATATGAGGCTGACTGGCTTTATTCCAGTATCATGGATATTAATAGCCCCAGAGTGTGACTATTTGCGATTTTGGTGAATCTCTGACATTAAAGGGATAGTTCACCCAAAAATGAAAAAATCCCTCATTATCACCACTACGCCGATGAAGGGGTGGGTGAAGTGTTTGAGTCCAAAAAACACTTTTTGAGTTTCCTAGTTACTGCTGCAGTTCTCGCTGATCTCGGCTTGCGAGAATTCGCGAGTATCGCTAGAACTTGTGATGGCTGCAGTTACTGCAGCCGTAACTAGGAGGAGGATCACAGAGGACATTTAAGCTAAAAACATGCTGTAAATGACCTTGTTTCGAGTCAAACTTTAATGCCGGGGCTTACGTACACTTGTGTGACACCACAGGAGCAGCATGAGACATTTTTGTTGTTTCTTTCTGTAGTTTCTTTATGTTTGATGAAGGAGTCCACAGTTACTTCAATTATTTTGGTTTTGGCTGCAACACTGTTTACCCCTGAAACTCCAAAAGGGTTTTGTGGACTCAAACACTTCACCCACCCCTCCATCAGCAAAGTGGTGAGTAAATAATGTGTGAATTTTCATTGTGAACTATCCTTTTAGGTCTGATGGCAACATCCAGTTACCCCCCCCATCCCCCCACCAGTGTAACATGACGAGTTGTCATGATAGTTTTGGAGCTTTGGAGTTTCAGGAGTAAACAGCGCTTACTCGTTGTTCGAGTCCTACCTTGAAGTGGACCCAGTCAACTGCGTCGCGGACGTCCTGGAACATGCTCTTGTAGGACATGAAGAGGTCTCCATCTTTGAAGCCGGTTTCACAGCTGAGGGAGAGGAGCAGAGACACACACGTACACAGCCGTCGCACAGGCCACATCTTTACTGAAGGTTTTCAAAAGCATGACATTTGTTTTTTGTTTGCTTTTAAATGGGATAGCCTTCCCTTGTTGGAGGGGTCCCCAGCCAAACAGGAAAGCATTCTCCCCCTAAAAGACCAACAACCAGGTTTCAGAGGACAAAGGACATGCAGCCATTCCAGATTACATTCTCAACAAATTGACAGGCCATTATTATAGCTATAGTACCATTTAAAAGATAATCTCTTAGTGATATCAGGATAAAATAATAGTTAGTGAAACCATTTTTTTTCATTCTGATAAGAGTCCATGCTTTCCTACATTTAGTAGTGGCAGAGATGAATTAATTATTGTTAAGGAAAATGAAAATTAGACAGGTTGTCTGACATGTCTGCCATTTGATTTCCATTTTTAAACAATTAGCTGAGATTAGCAGCTGAGACCCCTGCACCCTCCCATGCTGTAGGGCTTGCTCTTGACCCAGTTTGGCTTGCAACTGTCTTTGTGTCACCATGCGATGCCCAGAAACGTGTTGCGACACTGATAATGTAACCAAGAGTTTTTTACCTTGTGTATCTGTCACAGTTGGAGAAAAAGTCCACAAGGCATGCAAAGAGGTAGGTCTCTGTGAAGAAAAATAAAAACATCATGGTTTAACTGTAAGAGAAGGTTAGGTGGCAGTGAGAAGACATCAGTGCTCAATTCCTATTTATATACAAAGCAACTTCCTGGTAATCTTCCTGGGTATCTTACACATATTTTTAACAAGAGATCAGTTTCATAGTGCACTGGATCTATTTGTCTATTTGGTCCTAGAGAAGCATTGAGTTATCACTGAGGCTGGGAAACTGGCTCTTAACCACTATGAAAGGCACTTGTGGGACAATCTGCAGAAGCTTGTAAAATTAGATAAGCTAATCCATTCTGATTGACACACAACTGTGTGCAGAATGCATGTTTTCATGATGGGACATGGGCAAAGAAAGAACCTTTTCAATGTTGGTGCAGATATGAATTACAGGGGCGGATCCAGGATAGTTTTTATCACTTTCTTAAACATTATGACATTGGGCGTTCGTTTGACATTTTCACCACCCGGGGATCAATTCATGGATCTTGTTGAAAATCGCATGTTTAGGGGACTGATGAGTGTGTCCATTGGTGTGGATCCAAATAAAATCTGGATCTAGTGAATGTAAATGTGGTTTTATAAGGGGACTGTTGGGCCTTAGTGAAAGTATGCACTCTACTGAGTGCCATTATAGTTTGTATAATTTGCTGATGTATACAGTAATATTTTTGTGCCTTTATTGTTTTATATATACTGTAATCAACAGGACCTTGTTAAGTGTCCCTCCCTCTTTAAATCAAAGTTGGAGGTGATGTTGAGGCTTAATCAAACATATAAAGACCTTTCTTACTTATTACAATTTTCTTTATCAGTCCTGTGGTGTTGTCAGTGTTCAGAGACCTTACCTGGCAGGTTGAAGAGTGTGTTAAGGATATAAAAGCGCTCTGTATCATCTCTCTGGATGAACTTGTTTGGGTACCGTTCACGTATCTCTGGGCTGTGAAAACAAACGGCACGGATAACAGCTTAATGTAGCCAATGTCAAAAACAAATACGTTTTACTCTAAATTACTCTTTACTATCGCTCACCCTCGGAGGAAGTTGAATCCGTGGACACAGACCAGGATATTACCATAGGCATCTACCTTCAACAGGTTTCCATACATGGTATCAAACACAAGGCCCCTGGAAGTCGGAATAAAGACATGATTGTTTCAGTCTACGAAACTGAATAAAAGTGACTCTCAATAAATCAGAAGATCTGGCATATTACCTGCTGTAATTTGTGACATTCAATAGTTATAATCAGGACATAGAGGTTTTAGCTTCTAAAGGAACTCAGAGTAGGACTGAACTTTAAGCAGGTGATGGGTTTTTGTTCACCCTGTCTGTTGTATGACAGTATGTCCTCTGAGGTTAGAAAGTAAGAGGGACTACAATGATTAGAGATGAGGCAACAGAAACAGTGGTTTGCCATTGACCTTGTGGCCATCATGATGTCTGTGTTCTGTGGTGTGATTGGTCTGACCTGGTGGGAAAGGATGGGTCGTACACAAAACTGAGCAGCTCCTGGGGGTAACCAATGGAGACCATGCGCTCCACTGTGAGCTCAAAGCCGAGTGACTCGTACTCCGGTGACTTGTACACTAAAAACAAAAACACATTTACAAAGATTGAGCAAATGTTTTGGTTCTGCCGAAATAGTCCCTGGTATATCAATATTTGTTCTTTCTCTGGCATCTACATAAATTCATAAGACAATAGTCAGACCATGTAGATATTATCTACAGTAGCAGTTTTCATAATTAAAAAATGACATAGACCTTCATCGAGCCAAAATAACAAATAGTCTGATTTCAACTTTCAAATGTGAGAGCGTTCTGCTTTTTCAGGATAATGTTATGTCCTCCTCTTCAGTTCTGGGAACATGAACATGTTTTATAGACAAAATAATGAACTGTATCAATTGGTTATGAAAATAAATGTAGGTGAAGCTTGAATATCTTTTTTTAATCTACTTTTAGTTATTCCTCATCAACAGTTTTAAAATATGACTTTGGGGTCTGGCAACTGCAGACTAATGTTGTTTTTCTATGAATATATATTTTTTTCTATATATATATATATATATATGAATAAATCTAATTTAACAAATCAAAACATTGTGATAGAACATGTGGAATGCATGTTAAGTTTAAATAAATTATGTGGCATGTATACAGTAAAGGAACATGAGCTGTGGGGGATTACACAGCAAACATACTGTCAGTGAACCTTACTCATGTGACACAACATGTACATGTGACTTTTCACAGGGAATCTCATCTACTTCAGACTGTGTGGGGTTGTCTCACTATTCAGATAATGTGTTCTCACTATCCAGTAGCAACCAACCCCCCTCCTCTCCAAGGACGGGCTCTGAAAGTAAAACCACAGACTGATGCTAAGCTAAGAAAAGGCTGGCAGAGAATTAAAATGCTATTTGACACTGGGAAAGAACATGTCAGATGTTATAAATACGCGACAGAGAATGCACTTGTGTTGTTGCCTGTTTTCTACACTCCCAGTGGGGTGGCAGGAGGCCTCTGGAGGGGAGGATGATGTTTGGGTAGAGGACGGTTTGCAGGGTAAGGGTACTGCAGGAAAAACAGGAAAATATCTGAGTCCTGATCTGCAAAGTGTGTGAGCATGCACTTGCTGGGATGTTTGAATGCTGGATTAACCAGAGAGGCAAGTTACAGGAGAATCTTGGCATCAGTAAATCTTTGTCCTTTTGTTGTCACCCCTACTCTGTGAGGTTGAGCTAGTTTCTGCATTACAGTCACGTAACCTCTTGTGGTTTAACCCCCCCCCCCCCCCCACCCGCGGCCATTGTCTACCAGCAAACTGAGGATTTGGGCCCTCTGCCCAGAGCAGTAGCACACACCAACTAAATTTCTTCCTCCTCCTCGCTCACTTATCATATTCCTCTTGAAGCTCCGAGGCGCTAGAAAGAAACCTATTTTAAGAGCTGTTTCCCCTGTCCGTCACCTTTGCTATCATCACTCTCTCTTTAGCTCGCTGTTCGGCTTTTTTCACATACTGACCTTGGGACACTTGTAAAGTTCTCCCACCCACACCCAAATTAGGACATGTATGATCACATCTCAGTCGAAGTTATATAAAAGTCAGTCAGGCTGCTCATTTAGGATCAGGAAGTTGTTTTGTTTCATAATAATTAACAAGATAAATGTAAGGCTTCATCAGCCAAATTTAAGACAGTAACTATTATGATACAACTACTCAACTGAATGGAACCACTGTTAAGTAAAGACTGAAAACCATTAAAGCTCCTCAACACTTGGTCTCCTTGTTTTTCTATAACCTTAAATGTTCACGGCTAAATAAGCAACAATAAAAGTTTAAGTTTACAGTAAAATAAATTATGATTTTATAAACATGCCCTTAAAGCACCCCAAAACTCAGTGACAAACCTTCGCTAATTTTGTATATCTTCAATGTTCATATCTAAACCTGTCTATATAAACAACCATAGCTTAAGTGAAAGTCTAGTTTAATTTATTTTACTAAATTTAAATGTTTTTATAAAAATGCCTTTAAATCCACACAAATCCTTACTTGTTTTTCTATAACGTCAAATATGTATTTAATATCCATAACCCTAACAATAAATATTTAAAAAGAAAAGAAAAAGCTTTTCAAAAAGCATCATTACATCTATGTGGGTGTTTGATCAGATTTGATTGACGACTCTGTATTTCTAAATGAGCTCTGCCATAAAAACACATAAGTCTCTTTATAAGCAGACATTGAAAAACACAATCAATGATGGTAACTAAAAATCTATTTTTGAATTTATTTCAGAGAGGTGACTTTAATGACTATGGCTTACAGTGGATCCTTTTCACACGTAATTCTAGACACCCCTCACTATTTCAGAAGGTTGGTCTGCTTGAGCTCTAATCCGTTGACTGATTTGTGGATGTGTTTTTCCATGAAAGGCACACCAGAGGCACAAGTCATGCAGGTGCTATGCATTTGTAAACAAGACAACAAAGCAAATCTCATCGACAGACGTTTAGAACATTTGCGTGAGCACTGCAAGTTGTGTTATCTTTTCTTGCTGTGTCCTTGACTCTTGCTGTAACAGCTTTCTCATATGTCACGCTGTCAGTATGCACACGTACATACATGCAGACACGCGACCATCTACTTGGAGCTGAGGTGAGAAACAGCCTCAGCTCCAAGGATCTGTTACCCCTTGTATCCCTGATGAGATTATTACCAGATAATTATACACCTACTGCTGGAGTGTGTGGTGCCTCCTCAGTTTCTAGGCCAGATAACCTTGGGTTTACATGTAACACACACCCCTCACACACACAAGGTAAACAACCACCACCCTTCTACTAGTAGAGCGCTAAATCCAAATTGTAGAAATAGTCGCAGGTGGAGTATTTATCTGAACCATGTCAAATGTCAACCTACATTAAAAAAAGTAACACCTCAACTGTGAAATGTGGGGCTTTGTCACAGATTCATGACATGATGGAGCATATCATGGAGAAATGAGAAAGCCTCCACTCAGCCCTGGGGACAGTACATTCCAGCCAAAGTCTGCTGGAAAACTAGGACAAAACTGCAATCTGGGCCTGTGTGTGTGTTCGAGCTACATTTTCGTCTGACTGTTTGTTCCCTGTAGGAGGACAAATAACACATGAGGCAATGTTGCCCACACAATGTTGATTTAGATTACAAAGTCCTACAGATTTACGATTTGTGGACGCAACGGTTGAAAGTGTTTAAGGAGACGAGTCACAGAAGTAACCTCAACAATTTTTTGGCTGATGATTTTAGATCAATAATTTTCTAGGATATGCATCACAAAACAACAGGTTCATGCAGATGTTTGTTTACATTCTGTCATGTATAAATGATGAACTGATAAACTGTATAAACTGTTCATACTTTTATCCTGACTACTTTACAGACAAAACTACTAATGATAAGTAAAATGTTAGTAAAAAAGTGATTGAGGCTCATTTCTTTAACTTCTGTTAAATACTATGGTGAATATCTCTGGTCTAGATATCAGTGACGTTTCTGTAAACTGAGTTTGACCACTGAAATAGTGTATACTATTAGTATTAAGTGACAACTGTTGACAGGGATGTTTGAGGTTTGGAGGTGACTCCCCCCAGGCAATCAGAAATCACAGCAATTTTTTTCCATACCAAGATTTGTCAAGAAAGCATTTTTGAAATAGTGCATACTGATAATTATGCACTTTGCACATTTGAACCGTCTTTTACACCCTCTAAAACAAATACTGGGGCCCTGTGGTTAAGCAGCAGACCTTCTCTGTGAATCTTCCAGCTCCCTTGTCTTGATGAAGCATTTGTGCAGTCAAACACTGAATGCCCTCCAATGATACACGATAGCCACGTTTCTAGCAAACATTAACACTTGGTTATGAGCCCCCATAAAGAGAACCATGTCAACAGCTGAGCGTCCGTAAAATCCCCTGCAGTGAGAGTACGAGTACAGAGCCAGAGAGGGACTACGAGTGATCCCCGTTATCAAGGGAGCTGTCACCGGTGAACTCAACAAACAAACGTGAACTCCTTCTCAAAGTGAGGCTAGATTTATTTATAGAGACAGAGAGACCAAAAGCTGCAGCTGAGTCACAGAACAGAAAAAAAAAGAAATCAGGATATTTTTGGACTGGTTACTGGTCAGTAAGAAACAGATATCTGTGCAACTGACTGTGTTTACCAGAGAGCTATGCTTCACATTCCGTTATCTGAGAGTTATAGTGTATTCAATATGTCATCACCACTGACCTAAATAACATTTTGTGGACAACAAGCTGCAGTTCATGCGAGGTAGCCTGGTAGAGAGCTGCAGAAGATGAGATAAGGTCGACTTTAATATCTACATTTAACTCACGTCAGCAGAAATTCAACAGCTAAAGATTTGTATCGATTATTACGATTGAAGTAGCGGCAAATCAGATAATGAAGTTTACAGAAATCTATGCCTTGTCTGAGTGTTTTATGAATTCAATATGTCACCAACATAGACCAAAATAACATTTTATTGAAAATGAGCTGCAGCTTTGTGGGGGTAGCATAATAATAAGCTGCAACAGATGAGGTACGGTCGACTGTAATATCTACATTAAACTTAAAACATCAGTCAAATTTACCAACAAAGGATTTCTTTTGACTATGCATTATAAAAACAAGTCCTTCAATATGACCCTGACATTCACTACCAGCTTCTGATGAATGAAACTTTTCTACAGTATTTCAATGCACCTCCATGGGGTGAAACATGATCATTTCTGTAAGTCTGCATTATTAATAACAGCAGGAATGACAATCCATGTAAACTGAGGAGCTGCTGTGCAACCCTTATAGCTTTCATACTCACTCTATAAGTGAAGGCTCATATGACAATGCAAATATCAAGTTATTTAAATTACTATTAATAACAATACATTTAGGAATGTATTCTGTTGTTTACCCAATCAAATAATGTTAACACATCCCTGTTAAAGGGATGTGTTAACATCAAAGGTCTGAAACCTTAGAGACGTTCAGTGATGAAAAAACAGTTTTGTTTTTAGTACCGGTGGTGACTCATTAGATGAGGTGGATCAACTTACCTGCTAAAGTGTAATCCATGTCAAAGCCAAAGCACTTAATCTTCTCCATGGCCAAACTTCTGTTGACAAACACCCTGGACAAAACAAGTTAAGAACAATTTAGTTGAAATACAATCTTCAAAATTGAGGTTAAATTGTATTTAGCACAAGAGAAAGTATTCTCTGGGGGGGACTAGAGCTGGTTCACTGCCACAGTGCGACTCTTCAAGAAACAGATGATGTTTAAATGAACCAAATTGTTGCTGCTATTTAGCAGTTGAATTAAACACGCCAAAATACTGGAAACTTCGTTTAGATTTTTTTTTTTTTTTTAAACAAAAAACTTTTTACTTCTTCTGTTATTTTCCGATTTTGACTTGGGGCAATTTTGAGCCATTTAATGAGTTTGAATTGTTATTGTCAAATGTGAGTGAAGATGAAGATAGAATTTACCATGACACATTAAGTAGCCCTCAATTGCATCACTTGCATTCACAACTTTGAATACAACCGTTGATACTGCTTTCATCACAAATTCATTGGTTTTATATGACAAAAACAATTACGTCACAAAAAAGCACTCTAATTTGTTTTTAATCAATCTGAAATAAACACCAACCACTCTAAATAGATACCCCAGTTAACTATACTTATTTCTGTTTAAGAAGTTAGGCAGTGAGTGGCAGCTACAAGTAGAACTTGAGGGAAACATGAAACTTTACATGCAACAACACGCTTTTCTTTTATTCAATTTTAAGTCAGTATATTTTCAAACTTCTAAATAAATCCAAAATGTGTCATGTATGAGTGGGTAAGAATTTGAAAAAATATGGCACCATGTGATTAGAGAATGATGCAGCTCTACAATGAACTTAAAGAAGTTGAGTCATTTAAAACCACAGGCCTTCAGCGTGGCACTGGGTAAAACAACAGGAAGTGAACACAACTCTAAACCAGGGGACGGTATAAACCCTACAACCTCAAGAGCGTGACAATCTTCCAGGAAACAGCTCTACTATCCTCAGTCATAAATCAGTCAGGACACAGTAATAGTGTTTACATAGGGTTACATACTCTAAAGACACGCAAACACACACACACACCCTGCTAGAACAGACCCACACAATTTATCTTCAACATCTGTGACTGAGATGAATGTGGAGCTGTGTTCCTGAATATTTCCACACAAGTCAATATTTTGTCATGCCAGAAATCAGCTGAGGGGAAATTTAAAAAAAAACACACTCAACTAGCCCAAAAATATGACACACCAGTTCACAGCTCAAATGTCCTACACTGACAGCCAGGCATCTTCTCGTTAGCCTGTGACAATGACCTTCTCCTCTGATCTAAAGCTAAAGTGTGCGGTGAAATACCTGGCAGCAGATCCATAGTGAACGAGCTCCCATTTAGATCTTAGTCCAGCTGACAACTGCCGATGCATTCTGTGCGAAATTAAACCTCAGTATGACTCTCCGCTGGTCCGACCTGCTCCAGTAACACAGAGCAGCTCTGGCCCACAAACAATGACACCCAGCCGTCCCTCTCTCTCTCTCTCTCTCTGTCTGTCTGTCTCTCTCACTCTCGCCCTCTGCTTTCTTGCCATTCAGACATTTTCTGACTTGTTGCAAAAATGATTGTGGCCATTCTGCGTCATTCTCTGTTGTTGCGTGCTGACCCTCAGGGTTGCTGTTGCTGTTGTTGTTGTTGTTGTGTTGCGGCATGGTGTTTGTGGGCCCTCAAAGACATCCAGAACAATCACAAGTCACGTAGAATCAAGTGAGCCCCCGCCCTGAGTGACAGCTGCTCACATCACCACACACTGGTGATGAGAGGGATGGGCAAGCAACCATCGGTTATTTTCATCATTGAACAGAGGATTGCTTGAGGATTATCTTTTTTTAAGATTAATCTCATTAGGCCAGCAGATTTTCTCTTTCTATTTTCTTATTATATAATATCTGTTTTATGGAAGCAAAAAACAGATATGAAATATATTTTAATAGCACAGAACCTAAACATACACAGTATTCAAATTAGCATTTTCAAAATTAAGATCAAGGTACTAAATTCAGACATCAAAGTTTCTCTACCCATAATATTCAATTTTATTGGAAAGTGCATATTGCAACACATTGAGTATTTTTTGTTTATTTTAATCTCTATTTTATTCTCTCTTATATTTTGACATGTTGTCTTGTCTATCACATTTAGACTATCTGCTGTTGTAACATGTGAGTTTTCCTGGCATGGAACCAATAAAGATTTCCTTATCTTAAGTTTAAGATGAAAACTCCAAACTCCACATATAATATACTATCCTGAGCCTTAAACAATGTGACACTTGTCAATCATAAAATAAATGAAAATATGATCCAAGAAAGTTCAAATGAGAGCACCTTTAGACCCAGTATACTTGAATAAATCAAAATTGATGTACTTCAAATAAAGTCTAGTTCATAATATTCTAGTCTAACAAAACTAGAATGTTTAAATATTTCCATGCTGTCATGTCAATGGTATTTAAATTCCAACATCAAGTATTCAGACAATTGATGTAGGTATCAGCTGCTTAAAAGATAATCCCATTATTCTGCCCTTATTTTGCTTCCACAGAGCGATGACTTTTTCAAAGCTGAAGTCCTCCTATACAACCAAAAACAAATGTTCTTCTTTACTCTCAACATTCAACAGCGCTGAGCGGCCACATGCCTTTTCCAGTGAGGCACTTCTATATCTCTTCTATTTTGTTGAGCTGTTGTCATGTCACATGTGACCTTAGGCCTGATGCCTGTGGGAGCAGTGGTAAAGTATGTTTGAGCCACTCCTAAGCTCATCAGTATTGCCAGTAGAGGATGACTTGTAGTCAGCCTTGACTTTGGTCCCTCTGATAACTCTATTGCCTCAAATAGCCAGCATGAGCCCCGGCACACCTTCAAGAGAATCCCTTATGACTTTCAGTCCAGCAGAGCACAGCTGGTGCCGCAATCTGACAGATTTTTTCCACGGTGCTCTAATCTCATGCAGACATGACTCGGCTCCCTGTGATAGAAAGTTTATCTGTGCCGGGCAGAGTCGTCAGCCCTCTGTGTGGAAGAACAGCAGTATCCAGTGGACACAAATGACTGAGGGTGGGTTAAACATTAAACAACAACACACATGTTACGAATGTGACAAGGAATAAATTCCTCCTTACATCAACCTCTGTTGCTCCAGGGTGTTTCCAGTCGACAGATACAGACACATGGGCATCTATTTGTGGTTACAAAACAACTTGGGAGTCAAAACAGTGCAATCGGCATCATTTGGCCTTTAGCGCAACAGGCTTCACGGACTCCATCCCTTGACTTCACCAGTCTGGTGACATTTTACCATGAGACTGAGGAGTTCTGCAAAACAGCCAGACACCACACACAAAGAACCACTGACTGTATGTGTATGATCTACTTTGCCATCCAAATGAAATTTCACGGAACCAATAGAAATGGCCTATTGAGTGATTGTGACACACAATGAGAGGATTAGGAGCTGAAAACCTGCAGCTAATAATAACGAATAAACACAAACTGCATAAAAAATAACCTCAAATAACTTCTGATTATAAACCAGTACATGCCAGAGAAGTAAAAACTACATTACACTAAAGTTAGCTGTGACATTTCACCATCTACATTGTGGAGGCCATTTGGAATGGAACTACTTTTCAACTAGCCAGTGATTGTTAACCGTGGTTGAGGTGTAAAGAGACAACATTTGAACATATCCCGACTAGTCTCAGGGTACCCTCCTAGTGGTATTAATGTCTATGCCACTGTCGCACAATCCTGCCAACAGACAAACAAACTCCAGTGAAAACATCCTTGGGGTAGGTAAGAAAAGACAAGAAGAACCAAACAACAATAACAATCCCAATTTGATCTAGAAACTCTGATCTCAGTGCCAAGATGAAGACAGATTCGAACATTCAGTTGTGTTAATGAGTAGTCAGGTTTTGTTACATGGTGATTGAACAAATGCCAACAAATGTTTGTTTTACACCCTTTCAATTCTCAGAGGTTCACTCAGTAAATTGAGGGTTTTACTTCAGTGTCTATCACTCGTTACCTTCTTTGCATTCTCCAATAACAGAGCTCTGTTTCTTTTGCCAGGTAGAGTTTCCAGTTACTTTGGTTGTTCTGCCATCTGAAATTTCACAATCATCTTCCTGTTCTGGCTGCACAATGACAAATGCACTTCCTTTGTGCAAAGCCTATATTTTCCTGTGAGTTTTTGTACCAGTGGCTGACAGAATTGTTAAGTCAAAGTGAGACTTATAGGTAACCAATGATGGTGTATTTATTTTACAGACATTTCATTGTGCAATCAACCTTTACACATTTACACCTCTCTCTCCTTCACCAGGTCTACCTCCACATGGACATCCCAGCTTGGCATTTCCGTGGCTCTTACTTCTATTTCACCCACCCACAGAACTGGTTATCATGTCTAACTTTAAGTTAGCTTTCTTTGTATAATAAATACAACAGCAACTGCTGAACTCTGTGACCTTCCTGGTTTGTTGTTGCACAACATGACGCAATGTGTAACAATTGTAATTATGACAATATACTGTATATGTTAGGATGATAGAAAAACATTGATTGTGTCATATCATGATCTATCAAATATTTTATACTCAATAACAATATGTTTAGACAGTGGGATGTGATGGTTGAGAGTCTGAACAAACCCCAGAATCAGACATTGCAATGCTCTTGCTCGCGGCACATTATAAGTCAAACAATCGTGAAGATTGAAAGAGATAATGGCTGTTGTTTCAGCTTATTTATATCAAGATATGAGAATTTACACAGTTGAGAAAAGGTATGAGTAATGATATATGCCAATATGTGGATATGATAATAGGATTTGAGATTTTGCTGTGTTCATAATTATAAAAAGCTGGACTATTGCCACATAAAGAAAAGCACAGGAGCTGCCAAACCTGATTCAATTAAGGCTTTGATGATGGCAGTTATTGTTGTGTTTTCCTTCATTGTATTTATGACAAGTATGCAAATTATTTATATGATGTGTCCTATTGAGTTCTGCATCTATGTCCTGTCCTTGGTTAAACTCAATCTCAATCTTTTTTGCTGGTGTATCCAGTGGCTACATTCAGCACAAATGTGTTGATCCTTGTCTACCACCTTCACGTGTGTCTTACCTGTGGTAGGGCTCTCTCCTGTACTTCTTCATCGACAGCCTGTCCATGTTGGCGGGCAAGTCTGCATAATTCTGCAGTCTGTCACTCCATGAGGTGGTCATCTTTAAAAACGGTCAGTGTCTGGGGAGAAAGGAGAGAACAGGTTTGCAACAACAATTTATACAACTGTTGAAAGGAGCCAAGTTATCTTTACTTACAAGAGGAACATTTTATAAAGAAGGAAAAAGAATAACTACGTTCAACCTGTATGAACTGTGAATGCTTTATCAGTTATTATTCAAAGGCGTCTCCGCGTCCTCAGAGAGGATATGTGAACTGTCACAACATAATAATTCATATTGAGTGGAGAATAAACTGGTCCAACCAGTGGGCTCATTTAAAACCAACGACTAAGATCCACCTTTCTTTGTTAAGATAAAAACAATACTACCAATAGAAACTCAAAAGGCAAAGTCCAAAAGTAAAAGCCATGAGCAAGAGTCAATTAATAGCCTGTGAAAAGATTTAATGTGAATCATCATTTAAATCCTTGGCTAAAGCATCATGTCACATGTGAACAAGCTTAAACAACTGAGAATCTGTGAATCACTTGAAGTTCTCCCTAAAGCCTAATGTTTGCCATGTCTTTTTTTTTTTTTTTAATGGCCAGTGTTGAATGTTTTTCTTTCCTCCCATACTGACACTGAACCACTCTGCGTCTGTCACTGGAGAGGCTGGGCCGCAGGAAGGAAAGGCAGAGGTCAGCTTTCTTGTTCTTTCAGTGCCAGCACAAATGCAAATGAGACTGGCAGAGGTGAGGCGGAGGAGCTGTCAACAGGGGCCACAATGCATCAGAGAAGCAAACATTGTCTTCAGTGTAAACAAAAAGGGTCATCGTCTTCTTCACCTTCTGGCCTAGTCCCGTGAGAACATTCTTTATTTAATTATTATTGTTATATCACATTAGGACAATGCTCATTGATCAACAGACAAAATAATATGAATGAGTGATTGAGCTGTTTAGGCTACTTTCATCTGTTGTCCCCAATGACCTGAAGATATCAATATTATTGTAATGGGTGGTCATGCTTAAATTTCTGTCACGTGTTTTCTATTCTGCTATATGATTTTACTTGTGTTTAATTTTATTTTAAAGCGTAATTTGATCATACCACATTCCCTGATTTGAGCTAATTCCACTTTCAATCATTGTAAAGGGTGGTCATGCTTTCATTTGTGTCACATGCTAAGTGCTTTTATTCTTGTACGACTGTTTTCCCTATTTGTGAACCACTTTAACTTTTCTTTGAGAAGTGCCATATAAATAAAGATAGTATTAGAATTATAATTATGTGGTCAGATCAATGCAATTCATCCAACCTAACTGTATAGCTAAACACTACACCCAATAGGGCTGGGAAATAAAACAATATTGCAATATACATTTCAGCATTACAACAAATTTTCAATATATATGGATAAAATACCTGTGCATTGTGTGAGCAGAGTGAGGAGATATAACACATTAACAACAACATCAGTGATCTACCTCAGATTTAAGAAAGGTTAAGAGGAATTCATAACCACAACCTTAAAAATATGTCTTAAAACTTAAAAGAAGTAATAATGTGACATTTACCTTGATAACTATCGATATTGACCGAAATGAAAATATTTCGTATTATATTATATATCCGGGCCTGACATCCAATAAATCTTGACATTTCAAAAACTGGGAGCCCTACATCTCAGGAGGTTTATCCCATGACAATACGTGTTCTACATAATAACTGAATATGAGCTTTTTAAACCAGAAATAACTCTGTACCCGCAGCTTTAACACGCATTGTGTAAGTTTAGGCACAGATCGGCTGGAAGACTCAGATTTGAACAGTGCGAGAAGCTGCACTGCCACTGAGAGAAAGGGCTGAACATGACCTTTGTTGCCTGGGGTCAGCCTCTGGAGACACAGGGTCGACGGGTGTTGCAACGCAGCTAACTCGCGTTTCTACAGAAGCTCGTTTGCGTTGCGGTGCATTCTCCGTGTCCGTAGGAAGAACCGGGGCTGAGCAGCACCCCGGCGCTAGCTTGAGCTACGTGTTAAAGTGTCCCGACGAGCTAACAGCAAAACGCCTTGTTCCCGACCAGGGGTTAGCGAAGCAAACCACCAACCGTCGCGTCAGTGTGGAAAAGCTCACTGACAGTCCGCTGCCTCGCACACTGAGCACCGGCTAACGTTAGCTAGCTTAGTTTGAAAGCTAACAAAAAAAGCCAAACAGTCCCGTGAGTGACATTACTGGACTCACCTCTGAGCTCCGGAAAACTGCACCGTCTCCGAGTGTGAGCATGCGCCCGCAGCCAGGAGAGGAAGAGGAGGCAGGAGAGAAAAAAGACCTGAGGAGGATTATTGTGAAGAGGAAGCTGCGGGGGAAAGCGACTGATGTGTACTGTGTGGAAGGCAGACAGCGGAGGAATGAGTCCCAGCCCTGTCTCTCTCTGTCTGTGTGTGTCTGTGTCTCTGTGTCTCTCTCTCTCTGTCTCGCTGTCTCTTCCTGTCTTCCTGTATTTCTCTCTGTCTCGGTCTCTTTCTCTTTATCTCTCTCTCTTTCTGCTGCCAGCTGTTGTTATGAGACATTCAGGGGGCGGGGTTTAATCTCATGTCTGTCACGAGGAGGCGGGGACTGCTGGTCGTCGTCCACGACCATGTGACTCACCACGTCATCGCACCGATAATAATAATAATAATAATAATAATAATAAACTTTATATAGCACCTTTCAAAACACAGTTACAAGGTGCTTTACAAGTTGAAAATAACAATTTAAAAGGCAAAAATATCACAGAACATTAGAGCACAAATACTGAAATAATACAAATGTTGAGAGATGGGAAAAGAGCAAAAACAAGATCACATAAAATGTTTAAACTATTCTGTAGGATCAGGACAAAGCCCACATATAACATGTGTCTTTAAGAGAAATCTACAAGAGGATAAAGAGTTTACCAGGTGGATCTCCTCAGGGAGATGGTAACACAGAGTCAGAGCCCTGACAGAAAACACACAGTCACCTCTGGTCACCTCTCTTCTCTCAGGTTACGACCACAGGGGCAGGTATGCTGTCGAAAGATCTGAAATGTACTTTGGAGCAATTCCAGAACAAGCCTTAAAATCCAACAATAAAATCTGAGACTCAATTCTTACTGCGAGCCAATGAAGAGCAGCTAAAACCTGAGTAATATGCTCTCTTTCAGCAGATTGTCTGGCTTGATGTCTATTTGTTGTCCGTACTTTGGTATCACTATTTTGCAGCATAGAAAGAATTTATAATAATGTAGCACAGCTGTAAGCAGATCAACGTGTTTTAAAATGTTTAACTGATGAGTGGAGGCCGCTGTATAAACTTGATACATGAACAATACAGTAAAACACAGTTATAAGATATCAAAAATCAAATAAGTCTTCATTGTAATTGATGGCAAAGATTTTATATGAATAAATAATCTTCTTACAATGATTTAATGCTTATATTTTTGTAATTAATGTTAAATAGAAGGCATTCCCCATTGCCAATTGATTTACTGTATATTGTTTGTCATGTAACAGTAGGAAATGTATCAGAGTGTGCATTCACTGATAAATGTTTACTCACAACTATTAATTTTCTCTATTCGGTTTGACAAATTAGAATCAAGAATTACTGCTACAAGTTCCTCATCCATAAATGTAAGTGCTAAAAACCTAATCTCTTAGTTTTTTTTAAAGGGAAGCAAAGTTCTACATTAGGTTATTGTCTATCTTATTTCTACAACATCAAATATTTGTTGACATAATCATAAGATATATCTTATTATCCATATTATTTCTTTATCACTAAAGGTTTGTATTTGCTTAAGTGAAACTTTATTTATAACCCCTGGCATATTTCTATGTGTTTGCTATGTTTATGTGTGCTTTATGTTATTTAGATAATTTGTTAATTAATAAAGTTCATTTGAAAAATATTTTCTGTTGTTTTCTGTTCTGTGGGAAAAAAACTTTATTCCCAGATAGACCCCTAAAGGAACCACACATGCAACAATTCAAAATAGAAAAAGAGAGCCATTCGTCCACATTTGTAGAATCTATATCATGGATATTATCAGTGGTGAATGAAATACTTAGATCCTTATATTCTTCTGATTTTTCAAATATGGAGGAAGACTAGATATATTTTTGAGACTCTTTGAGTTTTAACCCTAACCCACTCAATAACTTACACCCAACCCGATATTAAACTGTTGACTGTGCAGCCCTGGAGTCTTTGGACACACACGTTCACCTCGTGGCAGGCCTGGATTGAACTTAAAGGGATAGTTTACCCAGAAATGAAAGTTCACTCTTTATCTACTCACCAGTAAACCGATGGAGGGCTGGGTGAAGGGTTTGAGTCCACAAAACACTTCTGGAGTTTCAGGGTTAAACAGTGTTGCAGCCAAATCCAATAAAAGTAAAGTAACTAGTAACCAAAGCTTCAAACAAAAAGACAACATGCCTCCATACTGCTTGTGTGGTGTCATCCAAGTGTCCACAAGCCCCGCCATTAGTATTCGACTAAAAACGGCGTCATTAACACCAAGTTTTTTTTTTCTACTGACATGTGTAACTACCTGTTTACCTTTTTGACCTGAAGGACGTCATTTTGATATCAGCACAGATTTTGAGATGATGTCTCATGGGCATTGTGAGGCATCTGTGGCTCATTTTGAACATCACCATGTGTTTAGACTGATATTGTGAGGCTTTTTTTAGCTCCTCAACTATGATACTCATGAAAGGACATATGAGAAGAATGAGAAAATCCAGTTGAGGTTTGTCACCTGTCATGTCAGGCTTCATTCAATGTCTTGCACAATGTACTTCTAGGGATGACACATTATTGTTCTACGTTACCTCACACATTTCTTTGATTGGAAATAGTCCCATACATCTACAAATCAATGTGCAGAGTCTCATTCATAGATATTCTGAAGCCCTCAAATGACTATGAAGTTCACACAGTTTAGCCCCAGTAACCTTACATTTGAGATAATGGTGAATACCTGGTGTATATTGTGATCCGACAGCAGAGGGCAGCAAAGACCAGTCAGTGGGAGGCGGTCTCCCAATAGGCTCTTTACCCAAACATACTGTGCAAAACGTCCACCAGAAGTGGCTAAGCTAGCGAACGTTCGCACGTACAACGCCTAAACAACACTTGGATGACACAACACTAGCAGTATGGAGGCATGCTGTGTGTTTTCTGATGTTTTATTACGTCTGAAGCTTTGGTCACCAGTTACTTCAATTGTATTGGATTCTGCCCTAACACTCCTAAAGACTCCTAAAGTGTTTTCAGGACTCAAACACTTCACCCACCCCTCCATCGGCATCATTGAACTATCCCTTTAAAGTTTTTTAGGTTAATGTAGTGAAGAGTTTACAGTGCAGACACTGTCACTGTGCTTCCATACTGTTGGGAAATGAAGTAGACTTTACACAATAGTTTATAAGTCTGTGTATGATTTGAAGATCAATCACCCTCAGGCCTGGAAGTTAATGTTTTAAGCTGCCCAAATGGACAGCACTGTAAGAAAACAAACAAACAAATAAGATCACATGTATTTTACTCCCATCAATGACATACTTTAGGTTAGTGCACAAACATTCCAAAATCATTTTGGTCAAGGATTAAAAACAACTCCATATCCCATTGTGACAAGCATCTGAGAAGAACCACTGCCTTTGAAATAAGGACACAGTACCTGAGAATGAAAAACCCTCAGTTAATAATCCAAATATTTTGTATATATGTTTGTCATATTCCACAGCACAAAATTCAAAAATGAGTTTCATCTGAAAGGTGTGGGCATCCAGTGTTTACTACTGACATGTGCAGCTACCTGTTTACCTCTTCTGCCACCTTTCGTTGTCCTGAAGGACGTCATTTTGATATCAGCACAGATTTTGAGACAATGTCTCATTGGCATTGTGAGGCATCTGTGGCTCATTTTGAACATCACCATGTGTTTAGACTGATATTGTGAGGCTTTTTTTAGCTCCTCAACTATGATACTCATGAAAGGACATATGAGAAGAATGAGAAAATCCAGTTGAGGTTTGTCACCTGTCATGTCAGGCTTCATTCAATGTCTTGCAGAATGCACTGCTAGGGATGACATATTGTTTTTCTATGTTACCTCACACATTTCTTTGATTGAAAATAGTCCCATACATCTACAAATCAATGTATCTGCATAGTCTCATTCATACATTTATCAAAATATTCTGAAGCCCTCAAATGACTATGTAGTTCACACAGTTCATACAGTTTAGCCCCAGTAACCTTACATTTGAGATAATGGTGAATACCTGGTGTATATTGTGATCTGACAACAGAGGGCAGCAAAGACCAGTCAGTGGGAGGCGGTCTCCCAATAGGCTCTTTACCCAAACATACTGTGCAACATACAAAACTAATAAATAGGGTGCAGTTAGGGTGCATTTGAATATAATTCAAGATTTTACACTTTTTTTATCTTCTTCATTTTTTACGATTTAACTTTAACTAAACAGATAAAGTATAACATTTGTTCAAATATTGTTTGGCAAAATTTATATTAAAGGTCATGGTTTATATATCACATAAGGCTATCAGATCATTTTAAATAGAAACAGACAATTACAATTTATATATCGCTATAAAAGCTGCAGATGTACAAGAGGTTTTGTGGATCGTGTCACTGCAGTGTTTTGCAAATATGTAAGCCTTGATAAAATAATAAGCTTTGAGGTAAAGTGCATCATCTTAATACTGCCTGAAATCAGCGTTGCACTAATGGCACATGTGACTCGATGTGAATGTGGATTTAAGTTGGAACAGGGAACTTTTAGAAATGGCGCATCTCTGTTACCGCTGTGAAAACACTGGAAGTAAGCTTGAGGTTATAGCCTATCAGCTATTTATTTGTTTTATGTGTAACAAGCGATCAAACACCGACGCATCACCACTGCGCAAAATGGGACAGTTCCATCTGCTCCACACAAAGAGCAGGGACCATCTGCGCACATCTGGACCATATGTCAGGATTAATGCAGTCTGGACTAATTGTTTTCATTTCTATCACAGTATTAATCATATATTCACACAAATAGTGGACTACCTGACCCATCTGGATCGGATCGTTCCGGATGTGAGCAGTGGGCATTAATTAGTTATTGGGTTGGTCCTCCTATAAAAAGGGCACACGCCCACTGCTCTGCTCTGTCTCAGTACAAGCCAAGATGAGCTACGGATCTGAAGCCTTCTCCTCCTCCTCCTACCGAAGGATTTTCGGGGATTCTCCCCGTTATGCATCTCCATCGCGGACAACCGCGACTGCGTCCTCCCGGGGAGGAGGTTACCGGTCCTCCTCTCTGTCCCGGACCAACGCTTCATCCCTGGGCTCGTACAGCAGAAAGTCCGGCCGCGCCTTCTCTTCCATGCCGCTGGAGAACTTCGACCTGACACAAAGCAGCGTCCTTAACAATGAGTTCAAAATCGTCCGCACCAACGAAAAGGAGCAAATGCAAGGCCTCAATGACCGCTTTGCAATGTTCATCGATAAAGTGCGCAACTTGGAGCAACAGAACAAAGTGCTGGAGACGGAGCTGGTCATTTTGCGCCAGAAGCAGGCGGAGCCGTCCCGCCTGGCCGAGCTCTACCAGCAGGAAATACGCGAACTGCGCTCCCAGCTCGAAGAACTGAACGGAGAGAAGTCCCAGCTGATGATCGAGAGGGACAACATTGACGACGAACTGCAGAAAGTCAGGGGGAAATACGAGGAGGAGTTCCGTGGCCGGGAGGAGGCGGAGGCCCTGCTCAAAGCTTTTAAGAAAGATGTTGATGATGCCACCATGGTGCGCCTGGACCTGGAGAAGAAGGTGGAATCTCTCCTGGATGAGATCAACTTCCTCAGGAAGGTGCACGAGGAGGAGGTGGTCGAGCTGTCGGACATGATCCAGGCTGCCCAGGTGTCTGTGGAGATGGAGGTGTCCAAACCGGACCTCACCTCCGCCCTCAAGGAGATCCGCGGCCAGTACGAGTCCATGGCGTCCAAGAACCTGCATTCCGCCGAGGAGTGGTACAAGACCAAGTTCGCGGACCTGTCCGATCAGGCCAACCGGAGCAACGAGACCATCCGCAACAGCAGGGAGGAGATGAACGAGTTTAGGAGGCAGCTGCAGTCCAAGACCATCGAGATAGAGAGTCTGAGGGGAACCAACGAGTCTCTGGATAGGCAGCTGCGGGAGATGGAGGATAGGCACAATGCGGAGATCGGAACCTACCAGGTAATCACATTTCAATAACCTATGAACGCCATAATCTAAAGGATAAACTGAAAAATCTGCCATTTATTTTCAGTATCATGAAAGTTTATTAGAGCATTAAAAGCACTGTGCTTGGTTAATAGAGAGAACGCCACGTCACACCTCTTTTAGCATTGTGTTTTTATGGAGAGCGATAGACTTTACATTTCAGAGCAATAATAATAAGGAGGAGCAGCTGGCTCGGGCTCTGTCCGTGGTGCTGAAACTCGCTCCCCTGGGACAGCCCCGCTCAGCAGCTGCATCAGACAACGCCCACCGAGTGGAGCTGCTCGAACCGAGTCATTTTAGACGTGCTGTGTGTGATGCAGGTTTACAAATATGAAAATTCTTCATATAAGAAACTTTTACTCAGAAACGACCCTTATCCCTAAACACACGATGCATAATTTAGCAATTAAATGTTTTTTTATGTGTTGCTGCATTTCCCCCTGCAAGCAGTAATGAATAGCAGAGCTCCTTATGCTTTTTCTCCTATAAGTGAGTAAAAATGATATGTTAGGAAATGCTGAACTTTGGCTTATTGTCTGTAGGATAGCATGATAGAGCTGGAGAATGAACTGAGGACCACTAAGGGCGAAATGGCTCGTCACCTGAGGGAGTACCAGGATCTGCTCAATGTCAAGATGGCACTGGATATTGAAATTGCAGCCTACAGGTAAGGTCATCTTTCAGAGATACATCATGTATATATTGTATTATTAAATAATGTATAAAGTGCAAAATCCTTAAAAGAGAGGGAAAAATTCACTCTCCCTTCTAAAATGACAATATCCATTTTTATGTCATACCCTCCCCTATAAATCTCAGAGTTGGTTCTTTCTATAAACACTTCCCTGTATCACCCTCTTTGCAGGAAACTCCTGGAAGGGGAGGAGACCCGCATCGGGACAGGCATCAACTTTAGCAGCCCCGCCATAGGTGCTGGTATGGGGCAAGGCTACAACTACCAGTCCCGCATCTACACCAGCTCTGGCAAGAGCTCCAAGAAGGAGGGCAAGGAGGAGGAGCAGCAGAGCAAATCTGGAGGCATGGTGACCCAGCGTGAAGTTTATGAGGAGATGGTGGTCAGCCCGAAGAAGATGGAGAAGCAGCAAGAGTCCAACGATGTTCCCACCATTCAGAAAAACTAAGAGTCATACTGTAAGCCTGTTCACGACCCTGTATCCTGCAAATTCTCTCCTCTCTCCCATCTTGAAACAAACCTTGAGCATTAACATCTGATGCACTTGTGGGGATCTAAGATGATAGCCCTGCTTTGCCTTCTTATTATAAGCATAGTAAGATTGCCATGGTTTCTAACATATGGTGCTGAGTTTGTAGGTTTGTTTCATGTTGGTTGATCCCCTCTTGTCCCCCTGTCTCCCCACATGTGTTCTCCCAAAAGGAAATCCATTGTAACTCTACTATAACCATCACTCTATACAATACCACAGAACAGCAGTTTCTCCTGTGTTTTCATCCACAAACTCAACATTAAACAATAACAAGCACTTAGGTAGCAGCGACAACATGTACCACCAACGCACAATAGATAAAAACCTCTGGTCATGCACTACAACCACAAGCTGTGAGTTGCTCTCAACACATTCCAATAGTAGCATGTGTGTGTGAGTGTAACTGTGCGCACAAAAGATTCATAACACATCAGCTAGTATTGGTCACTCTGCAAAAAATCCTTTCATTCAGTAGAAATGAAAATCTAGTTGAGTGAGAAAGCACACAGTCCACAATTATAGGAAACCTGCCAAAATAAAAGACATTAATATATGATAGCTTTTACTGAGCCATTATTTTTGGTTTCCTTTTGTCTGTTTCTCTTCTTGCACAATATTTCTAACCACAGTCAGTGCGTCAGCGCTTTGACTGTGTTTCTATCAGCTCTGCATGACAACAGTATAAAAGATGATAAACATCCTCATGCGAGCACTGACCAGGTTTTTAAACTTCCCAATGAAGTTTCATTAAGTAAATTGGATTATTATAGCTTTTTTAATGAGATGAGGATTCGAAGTAAACAAGGAAATGTATTGATGGAGTATAACTTGCATGGTGTATGTAGACCTCATTCTAGCATGGAAACCTCCGGCCCATCGTTCAAAGTTCATTGTTTGGCCTTTGCCTTCCTAATTTGGTAGTGATGGATGCTATGAAGGATTAAGAGAAAAAGAAAAGTTAGCAAAAATACTTTAAAAGATGCTAAATCTAGCTAATATGAGAAAAAAAAGAAAAAAATAGTTTTCTCTGTGCAGTCAATTACACACTGAATTGGAAATTATGCTTCAGTGCAAACGCATGGGATTCTGTATGACCCATGTAGTTGTGATGGACAGTTATGCTACTCATTATGCTTGGAACACATTAGCACTCCAGAATCCATACTGTATCATTTGCCATGAAGAAAACCACGGCAACCAAACTCAAAATACATCCCAGTGTAAACTGAGTGAAGTGAGAACCTGCCAGACTACGATGTGTTTACAACTTGACCTCTCTCTTTGTAACTGTAGCCATGACTGCTTTAAAATGCCTGTTGTAGTCTGATCTCACCGGTAGAAATACTCCAGTATGAAAGAATTGTAGCTTGTTTTTCTGCTTGTGCACTGCCAACTCTAACACACACCTATCTTATTCTCGTGCTGCTGGTCATGGCACACACACACACATAGACACACAAGAATGAAAACAAACAAAAACAGCTGATTTTGTTGCAGACTGTTATGGATCAGGTTGACTGCTGCTCTATTTGAGGCTTCTGATGAGTATCTTTGTACTGTAGTAAGTGTGTTTGTATCTCTACAAAGTGGCCTATTATACCTGGACGTTTGGGCATTTTCTGTCAAGCAGAACAAAAATCTCAGAAGGACAAGAACTTAAAGACAAAAGCAGCATTTTATAGTTAACAGCTATAAGAATGGATGAATGGTTCAGGGTTGCAAATGTCTAAGCCTTTATCTTTCTATGACAAAACCAAAATAGTTTTCATGGATGTCTGAAGAAAAATGTCACTACTCCTACAACACTGCCAAACTTCTCAAAATGCACATGCAACACCACTTCATGCAGAACCAAGCATTTTCTGGAAAATGTCAGAATATCACCAATCTGAAACCAAGAAGCAAGACTTAGCCATAGAACAAATCTGTGGGATGTAAAAATGCCTTAAAACACCAGCAGCTTTTCCTCTGGCCATGTGTGTGATTCTGCTCAGTGGGTGTTTAATCATTATTATCTCTTAATTAGTGCCGATTAGAGCTTTTATTGCTTCAAACGCATAGGGATTGAATGTAGATGACATGCTATTCTCTTTACTGTTATTACTACTTGTGTATTCCTGTATGACACCATATGAATAAAGACTTGACGTTACTGAGGTGCACATGATTTCACTGTGATTTCTTTATCAACTTATCACACAACTTTAAAGAAAGCAGGCCCTGTACTGGAAAATATTATATTTACTCTCATACAGTCCCATACAGAAATGGTACATGTGTTCAATTTTGACTTTCTGTATTTTAGATTTTCCTACTTCCTACTTAAACTTGACCACATTCCTTGTGCAGATATTGGACACAGAAATGATCATTATAATCCAAAATTAAAATACGTATTGACCATAGTGAATGCTATTTACTTAACATTAAGTAAAATATAGATTTTTATGACTTTTATGAGTGTATTTCAACACTTGGTACAACTATGACATTCTATATTCCACAACTGATATATACTGATATTTATGTAACAGAATTTGTAATAGGATGAATAAAGCTGTAATATTTAAATTGAATTACCTGCTATAATAAACACATAGATGTAAAAATGTGGAATGTGAAATGATAAAGTAATCTGCAGCAAATGAAAAGGCAGTCTATCAGTTAACCTGTGAGGTTCAATATTCAGAGCCAATATCTCGTGTTTTCAGACATGAGATTGGGAAAATGCTTTTGCAGCGTTATCTGTAAAAGTAAATAGTGTTTTGGACAAGCATAGGACGAACAGCAATGTCACCTTGAGCTGTTTCTTGAAAATATATAGTTTTTTTTCTGTTGCTCCTCGGGGCCACAGTGTAGATGTACATTACAGATGTGAGATGTGATGGATTACCTGCAGCTGTACTGTACGTTGACCCTTATACCCTCACCGCTGCTCCATACACTTTAAACACACTTACAGAGTCCTGGGCCTTGACACCTTGGGCCTCGCGAATCGTCTCCAATTAGCCCATCTCTGTTCTCGCCCACCAACTGGGTGGGACAGCCTCTGCGCTGCATGTGCATGTGTGACGCGGGTTGCAGTTCTTCAAAGATTTATACCCCTGCAATGCTGCTGAGTTGAAGGTGCGGTGGAGCCATCCACTGAAATGCCACCACAGCTCGGTTATGAAACAGCCCCCCCTCCATTTGAAGAGTACTTCAATTTTCTATTTTGAGTCTCACCATAGCTACCATGCCCATAGAAAACACACGGCAGTGTTATGAGATTATAAAAAGATACGAGTAGCATTGTATGACATATTGCCTCCTATAAGAAATCATGTCCAATCTGGGATTAATTTAATTCATATCTGCTGAAAGCTATTAGAGTTTGTGTAGCCTTCAGTCCCAGTGCAATTAACGTATGCACAGTTGGCTGACTATACTCAAGTGCATTGTTCTGCAATTATTGCACAAGCTCTTGTCTTATTATACTCAGAGTGTTGTGTAAAATGGTTTATGGTATAAAAGAAAGATTAAAGAATAAACTGCCTTAAAATTCTTAAATTCATACACAGAAAGAATGTTTAAAGCTTCGTTTTAAACACATTACCCAAAAATACAACTTGGCATTTTTGGGAATATTGGAAACTCTCCTTTAATCTAAAAAGGATGCATTAGTTTGTAATATCTGGCCACTTGAGATGTTAATAAATATCTGTACATTAGTGCATCATACTCACTCAGGAAATACTTCCATTTCATGTCTTTCCAGAGATAAAGGAGACGGTGTTGAGGGAGAAGCATGGTTTATGCCCTGTCTGGTGATGTGAAGTGTCTATGTGGGGCGGTGATGGTGGTGAAATGAGAATCAGGCAGTTGAGTGAGCGGCTCATGGCCATAAATTTTACCTGTTTGTCAGCATCTGTGGATCAAAGCCATTCCTCGTACTCACTGGATCACCCACACTTGCACACACACGCACATGCGCACACACACACACGCACACACACACATGTATTATACAACCAGAAAAAAAGGGTGTGAAATGTCATTCTCTGAACAAGCGATAATCCAGTGCTGTTTCACCTTCCTCAAAGCTTCTTTGAGTCGTCAGATGTGTTCAGACAAAACACAAAGTGAATTTTACACGAAGCAAGATTCCATGTTAAGTCGATAGATATGGCTGCAAGACGAGGGGTATGTGTGGGAGGCATATCTGGTTCTTCCATAGTAATTATGTAACATTAACCAGAACCAGAAAAGGCCTAAAAATTGGGTAAAGTTTTTGAAATTGGAATAAAAACCAACCACACATCCATCTTTAAAGGATGTTAAAACACACAAAGCTAGCAGTGTGCAACAAACAGTTTCTAAGACCATTTGATTAGCTTCAGCTAACTGCTCATTAACCCACCTCCTTGTTTTCTTTCCAACACATCAAAGGTGAAATGTGGAAATATAACTTTATTCTAAATATGTGTTAGCATGTGATGAACCTTACATCAAACAAGACAGTTTTCCAGAATGTCAAACATGATTGTCTTTAAATGCACTAAAGTGAAAATCATTTTCTATGGGGGATTTGGAATCATCCTGCCATCTGAGTAAATGATATACTGTATACTGTAGTATACTGTAGCTCAGTCATATTAAACCCATTGGTAATTTATGAGTTAAATGCTGCCGTTGCCGTGGCGTCTGTTGCTAGCATCCTGCTGAGCTGCAGCCTTGGGGGATGACCTCTCTCAGAGAGACGGGTTTGCTCTCGTCCAGACAGACAGACAGGCAGAGAGGTCTGAAGAGAGGCATTAATAAGACATTAACATTGATAGAGAGATTAATACAGAGATTAATACACAGCTATGGATACTTAATGTATACGAGAAAATTGGATGAGCTTAATTGGAGCTGCAACAACAAACATATTTTGGTTAGAGTAATAGCAATGTGGTGAGACATTAATAGGGTATTCACCATGACAACCATTTCGTTGCCTGGCAGAAGCTGCTGAATCATTTTAAGGTGTGACATGATGTTCTCTCTATTAACCAAGCCATGGTTTTTTTTCTTTCTCTCTGGCTGCTAATAATAGCAGAGACAGAGAGACAGACTGAGGGAAGATGTTATTCCTTGAACAAAGAGGAAGGTCACATCCTCCAGCCTGACCTCCGTCTAAGCTTGTCTGAGGATGAATGAAGTGGTATTGAGGGTTTTCAACCAGAGAAATACAATCATGTTATCTGGAGAGTCCATCTCACTAATCAGACAATGGAGAGGACTATGTTCTTCAATGTTTCAAATATTGAGGAGGATTTGATTTCTGTGTAAAGATTAAATTAAAAGAGTAAATGTTATTTGACTTAATCTAGTCTAGATGTGCTGCATGTTTTTCCTCATTCTTTGCTGTTTGAGAGACTAGAATTGAAACTTGATCAACACTAAATTTTACCTTTCATTTTGATAAATTTCTGAAATGGTCACCCAAGTCCTCTGGTTTGCAGAGTTGTATTTTGAAGAGGACACCTGAATGAAGGCAGGGGAAGTTTTTAGTTTCTTCCCAGGGGACAGTAAGAGATTGGAAAAAGAGAATACAAATATTAAAATCTTTCCTTTTCCTTACAAACCCCTATATTTGTTTGTTGAGTGCATTTCCAATATCTTTTTAGAATTGCATGTCAGACACCATCTATAGGCAAGTTACCGATGTCTACATCTTTTCAATAAGTATGCTTATCGATTTCAGAGTTTATGAAGATAAGACCACTTCCTCAGCAAACATTAGAGTACACACAGGAAGACATACACATAGAAAAGAAAAAAACACAGAGAATGAAAACCAAAACCAAAAAATACATAAGGAATATAAAGACAGTGCATCAGGGGTCATCAGAGACATTGTTGAAGTAACGGTGGTCTAACAGTGAATCTATCTTGATATCTCAGACCCTGCCAAAGGGCCAATGTAGTCCAGAAAAGGGTTTCTAGATATTGAAGAACTTGAGCGGTTTGTCTTTCAGCCAGGAGCTTATCTCTCTGATGTCTATATCTGTGCTTAAAGATGTTTATTCATAGATTCAAATCTGGCCAAGCTGAAGTGTGTACTTGTGCTAAACTCACGAAACAGAAGAATTAGAAAACCACTCTAAAGAGTTAATTCAGTAAATTCATTATAGATACACAATACTTCAAAACACCAATAACCTTAATGTATGATGTGTGAGCTTATAAGACCATGAATAGGTTTAGTTAGAGCGGTGTCTTACATTACAGTTAGCAGGCTGCCGGAGATGTTATACAGATACTATATTTAAAACACATCACACCAGCACTCTTTTCTCATTGTGAGGTGAAATCTTATTCCTTCTGTAGATGTAGAAAAGTGACATCCTCACTTCCTCCAGTGATTAAACGCCTCATGAAATGTTACGTGTTTTGATTGAGTCTACACAAGGAGCTGCACTGCACGCACTGGGGTCTCACTGTGTCAACGTGGAGATAAATCTGGTAAAAATAATAAGAAAAGAAATCACGCCCTTTGGAAATTTCAAACCATTAAAGCCTTCTTGAAAAGTTTTCTTCCAAGATGTGATGATCTTAATTTGAAGTTGTAAATCTGTGCATGCTTTTATTTGACATTAGTTCATAATACTGGTACTCACCAGATACACATGAACTAATATTGCTGTCAAAGCTTTACTGGGAGTCACTGGAAGAAGTGCTGTTTGGGCCCTATTCAGATGGGACTCATTATTTTTGGAGGAAGCCAGGGAGAGCACAGGAGTGCAGCAAAACAAGTTCAACCTACAGGGATGTGTCTTTACAGTAATACTGTGCAGCAGTGAGCAACCACTGACAGTATTAACAGATGCAATTTGGAATCAAACTCACAATGAAAGATTAATTTTGTTTTATAATCTATAGCAAGAAAATATCCTCATAAAACATCTACATTCTTCAACAAGAAAAGCGCAGATTAAGAGCGACATAATAAACTGTACTAATCACATCGTTATCATCTCATGTCATGTCAGAGGTGCTCTTGATATAAAAGCAGATATTTTTTAGATAAACATGAGAATCTAAAGATCACAATGTAAAATGTAAAATGTTCCCTCAGCTGTTTAGGGAGTGAGATGTGTCTGCTGCCACCGCCTAATTCATAATGGAGCAGCTGAGCCCATCCAGTGCTTTCTTTTCACCATCCTGCCTGCACACTATGACACAGCGTTTTGAGAGGGAGAACAAAAGGAAACACAGCCTGATGTTGAAAAGATTCTTTTCTCGAGGTACCATGAGGGATTAAAACCCAGAAGTTAAGCTGCTATAAGGACAGTAAGAGCAGTGAGAGTGTCAAATGGAATAGTTAATGATCAGTAGCTCAAAGCTTAAAGTGAGGGCAATGTCTCTGATCAGTATTAGATGATTCTGTTTCAACGATCAATGCTGAGAATTCCCCCTTCTACTAATGTTAAAACTCTGCTGACAGATACATTCTGATCAGCTGAACGATTAAATGAAAGCCAAGTTTTATCCAGGACTTCTTCTCTTTTGTTCTTCTTCCTCTGTGATAAAATATTCAAAATGCTTTATGACTGTACTGCTGTTAAATACCTGCTGCTGCAGAAATGTTGTGATGATGCATTAAGTGCCTACATTATGCTCCAAAACCGTATCCACTTAATTCTAAAGATGATATCAAGTCGTGCATTCATTATTTTATTAATAGCCTTAGTTCAACATAATTAGGTCACGTCAGTGGGTGTTAATATCCTCTGCAGTTGTGCAGGTGTGAACCTGAGAGAGGTCAGACAGAACGATTTCAAGGATCATTAATCTTCAGGCCCTGAGGATATGACTGTAGGCAACGTGCCTTTAAAATATTAAGTAATGGCTGTATTATCATGGTTATTAATAACAATATGGTATGAAATGTTCTCCTGCTTCTTTTTTTGGTTAAGACAGAAGTGCTGGAAAGATGGACACAGGAGAAAACTCAGAGATAGCCAACGGAAGCTGAATCTCTGTTTGGTCGTGAATGACCAGTTTTCAAAACCATGAAGAGCCACACTGGTCTGCACAATACACAACAGGTCACATGCTCTGCCTGCAGCAAACATGATCTTAATGTGCAAGGATTAAAGATGCACAACCCCCTTGCATGCTCTGTTTAGAAAGATGGATGACGCAATAGCTCCCCAAAAGTTAAGTGACAGAGTCTTGATCACCACCAAGTGGCGGGTTTCAGTATAGGTCATAACTCCATGCTAGTGGATGGGACATGGATCAAACTAAGTATTTGTCTTTGTTTTTTTCCCAAAGATTGTTTCTGTCATTTTAGGTAGTTATTATCATGTATGTTTTTACTGGTCCGTGTTTTGGATACGTTTGGTTTTAATTCGTTATTTGATGTCATAAAGAGGATGAATGATTGACAGCTCAGACTGACTCACAACTGGTCCTCCCTCAAATGCATTTGCACAGACTCTGTCTCCAAATGTGCAAGATGACAGCATTCAAAGAAGAGATATTTTGGCTTCATTTATGCGAAGTCGTCCATCTTTATATAAGTCTCTGATTCTATGTCATTCAACTGAATAAACTTGTTTGAGTCATTTCATTGGTTCATTTGCAGCTGACCTGGTCACAGAAATCAGAGGAAAGACATTAGCCAGTCAGTCATTAGCTACAGCATGAATTCTCTGCCAGTAGCCAGTATTATAGATTATATTATAGATAAGTTTAGCATACAGAGAATTAGAGCTAACCTAATTCTATCCAAAGACTAAATCTACCGACCAATTACTCTGAAGCTCTCTTATTAACAGTTATGTCTTGTTTGTTTCATTTGTACACAAAAACAGTACAAAATGAAAATTCACTATTTATTAGTTTATTGACAAGTTCTCATCCCCGTTTTCATTCTTTGGGCCAAGCTAGGCAGACCATGCACTGTTGTACTTCATAAATAATGGTCACATGGATGAAAGTATCTTCTTCTGCACAAAAAGTAAAAATAAGCATTTTAAATGAAATGGAAAAAGCTACTTTAACTGATCTATTTTTTTTTTTTGCCACCTCAATAATATTATTGTTATTACAGTGACAGCGTTGGCAAAAAGTTGCTTATTCACACATTCAACATATAGAATGTAACTAGTTGCTCACTTGAAGCCATGTTTCTGCCTTACTTGTGAATATTAGTTTATTAGTCTCTTTGTTCTCTTCTGGTTTTCACTGACTCCTAAAAAAATACCTGGCTCTACAACAACAAGCTCAAAGATACTATAAAGCAGAGCTGAGTAGAACAACAGGGGCGGGTGATAATTCTCTGTGGGTTTGCAGCTACCAGAGAATTACCATCGTTAATATAAAGACATTGATTACAGCAGCTTTAAAGAAATCGTCTGGGTAGTCCTCAACTCTTGTCGGCTTGTTTCATTGTTTTATCTACGTCCTCTTCTTAATCTTTATCTTTGAGAGGATCAGCACGTGACCTTTGAAAGTCCTTCATTATATTGTATTTATTTTAAGTGTTAATCTTCAGTATATCATTAACATTTTCTCACAGAACTGTTGGTTTGTAAATGTTCAATTTATCATAAAACATAATTTCGCCTTGACTGGATTAATTTGTTTTTTTGCTTCTCATCTCTCATCTTTTTTTAGCTCCAGTAAAAATAAAATCCATTTTATATTTCATTACCTTATCACATAACATGGAGATATTCCGCATTAAACATCATTTTTAAAATCCCCTTTAAATCATCCCACTGAGTGTGAGGTTATTGTACATGTAATATACATTAATCCTTCCCCTGCCTCAGCAGCTTCTCACCACTGTGCAGCAGAGGATGTAAAAACTGGAAAAGGACACCGAGGGACTCACCCCCTTTCACACCACAAAGCGTTGCAGCCTGTCAGGCGAGATGAATAAAGATTGCCTCCAGAGGCCAACTTATTGACATATCCCCCATGCTCTATGGGCTATAGAGTCTTCAAACCTCCAGACGTGCACAGGGCAGCTGGGGGGGAGAGATTGGTGCATACTGGAATGGGGGGAAGGTTCTATTCATAGTCATCCTGCCTCCTCAATCTTTTAACCCGACACATACACCTAATGAGACATAAAGGTGGGAGGTTGCCTTCACCAGCCTACAACTGATCACCTCTCAGTAGTGACCAATCACTATTTCATGAAAGCACTCAGACATATACAGATTTGAAGGTTAATGGAGACGATATCTTTGCAACATGACTCTTTCTTTCATCATCCTAACACCTCTCACAACTCTTCTTCTACTCACACCTCAGTTGATGGAATGCTGTGACAAGTACTGTAATGAAAAAACCCTGTATCAGGTCGACTGTTGGGAATTAGAACATCTCTCATCACACTTTGCAGTCTGTCAAAAATACAAACATTTCCTTCATAAATAAAATTGAAAATTGAAAAATTACTTTGAAACAAGTAAAAACTAAATTAAATATAATCTGCACACAGTGCCATTCAGACCGAATTTTAAGAAATTAAACACATATATCCATATTTCGTATCTAATTGCATTGAATAGTATCACATGGTACCGTACTGTTTCACATTGTACAGTATCATTTTGTATCGTACCATAAGATATCATATAATATCGTATCGCATCTCATTGCACCGTATTGAATCTTATCAAACGACCCTTAGAGAGGAGGAAATCCCTGTGCATATAGATTTTCTCATGGAAAATGAAAAAGACACAGAAGAATCCCAAATTTGGAGATTCATAAGTTTGAAACTATTTATTTATTCTTTAAATAAAAAGAAAACAAACCTTAGCATTGCAATGCAGGTGCTTGTCCTGTTTTGTTTTCTCTTTTTATCAAGCATTATCAAACTTTGGTAACATGGACTAAAGCTGCAGAGCAACCTTTCCTAGTCCGTCTTGGAGAGATGACGAGGTGATTTTCTACAACTCAGCAAACTTAGCTAAAGCCAGCTGATTGTTAGCTTAGCTTAGCATAAAGATAGGGAAATCAGCTTGTCCGATTCTAACAAAGTTTGCCTGCCAACTCTACCATGACATGTTTCATCGTCAATTTACCACTACCACTCTCTTCCAGCCTTCACCCTCTGGAGCTGACAATGTATCTGCGTGATGTGTAGTGTGTGTCTAGGTGGGTGGTGCTAAAGTGACCCACAGTGTCATCACCACCTTAGCCTCCTCTGCAAATTTGAGTGGCAACATCAATTTTAATGCTGAAGCTTGAGGAAATGATATGAAGATTAGTGACGGACTGCCGGCGAGTGAATGACTCACCTCCATGGAAGTGAGTCATTCCATCTAACTGCTAGTCACGGGTGAGTGCAGGGTAATTACAACACATCGTTCAAAACGTTAAGGCAGCAACAAATGCCTAAAAGGTGTTAGGATTTTCTGAGATGGGGAGGAAACGGCCGGCTGAAGTTAGCTCAGCGATTGTTCTCTAAATAGACTTGGAGACAGTTATGGGAGCATATTGCACTAATGCCTGTTTTCATTCATCAAATGTCACCATGGATCATATGCATTGCCCTGGTGATGGCAGCTGAGTGAGAGAAACCTTCAGACAGATGTTAGCTCGCTGATTCATTTTGCTTTGGCATGGCTGCACAGATGTGTTGTTACAGACGTCAAAGTGAAGGACCGTTTCAATTGACTGGATGACAGCGAACTGTTGCAATATATCGCATGTGCAGTGTCACAAGATTGACACACTATCTGCACAATGTGCAATGGAAGCAAAGGTAAAAAAAACTGTACATAATCTTTTAAAAGTGAAGGAACTACGCATCCCATAAACCATTGCACATGATCCCTTTCCAATGACTTCCAGCGCTCCTTCTTCAATTTAACCTTGTTGTGGTTTTCCGCTTCTCTTAAAAAAAACACAGCATGTTGGAGAGGGAGATCAGTGGTGGCTCTGTGGTAAACGTAAAGTACCGCTGATCGGAGCTGACATAATTTTCACAGTTGTGGTAAACATTTTCATGGTAACGGCAAGCTCCGCCCACTGAGAGAAGTTGCTGTTACACCTGCGGATTGTGGGTAGCATTGTGCTTCTCCTTGAAATTGTGAATAAAACCTTTCTTCAACAGTTGATATCATACAAACTTGTGGCTTCTATAGGAGCATATTACATCATTTCAAAATCTTGTGGTAAGTCCACCACGGATAGTTAAAAATTTAAATTCAGAAAATTAATGGGGTTTTTACTTCTGGGACCACGCTGTCGAGCCCTATAGACTCTGCATGAAAACGAAAAACACACAAAATAATTAAATTTTACATTTTGACATACTTCAAATTCTTGATGCATCCTACCCCAGACCCTATGCACCCATGGCCCCACCCTATTTGTAGCACTACATCAATACAGCATGTACACACAATCCCTGCACATCCCATCTTCAGGCCTATACTATGCACGTGTGTGTGTGTGTGTGTGCGTTAGCCACTCACTCCCTCCCTCATCTCCCATCTTCCAAAGTGCTGACTGGAGTCATTCCCCACCTGCTGGCAGCCTTCCCAGAGGCTGATATACTGTGTCACTGTACACACATAAACAGCTATTGATCGGGCAGAAAACACCAAAAGCATTCTATTAGCTTGAAGATTAAACATCAACTCATTCTGAGACTGCAAAACCTCAGGCTGCGGACTCACCCAGGCCAATGGAAAATGAATGGGAAACTGTTAAATTATTCACCTCCCACAATGAAGTGGGTGCAGTGAAACATCTTTAGCTGAGTGGTTAGGAGGATATGCATGATGTGCTTGCGTGTGCATGCAGATGCTTCTGTGGACGTGTGTGTGCATATCACAAGGGCAGCTGATCCATAGCATGTCAACGCCCCATAATTAGAGAGCAGATCGATGGAGCAGGATCAGCAATTAATTAAAAAGCCGTTTAGAGACTTGTGCGGTCACTTTCTGAGCAGAGTGAAAGGCCATATATCACTCGTCTATATATGTGTTCCTTCAGGCCTCTTCACAGGTCAGCCTGTCCTGTGTTTTGGCACATCTTCATCTTTAAATCCAAGATTTAACCACCTCTCACATCTTATTTTAGCTTTGTTCCAAGGAGCACAGAACGATATGAGTGGTCAAGGTCACTTAGGGAAGATCTGAACCTCAAGATATGTACAGACCAGAATAAATCACTCTGAAAATGGTGTTCACTGATCTTGTCTTTTTTCATTAAATAACATAATTAAAGCTCTGAGGGGGAAAACACCCCGTTATTGCTCAGGAGGATGACAATTTCACATTAATTACCCCGAACAATTAGCTGCCTAAATCTGAACCTTCCTAATTTACCACAGAAATGGACATTAGAGTCAGTAGATTCAGATTTCATACGACAGGTTCCACTGTTCTACTGTATTCTTCTGACTGTTGTTTATTTACCCAAGGAATTTAAGGCTTATTGGCATCAAATACAAAAAAAAGTTGATATCTTGTTTGGCTTAATGGCGAAAAAAATAAATAAACTAAAATGTCAGTATTTTAATATTACTTGGTTGTATTGTTGAACCAAAGTGGCAAAGGAAAGTAGAAAGAAGTACAGAGTTTATATTCAATTCAATCGGCTTTATTTGTATAGCTCCAAATCACAACATACAACATACATTATCTCAAGGCACTTTACACAGTAAGGTAGAGACCAAATGCAATATTTATCTATGTATCTAAATACATGTTTTTATGGCTTATGTCATAGTGTGTTGTTTGTGTATTTAGCCAGGTTTTGGTTCATGAGTATTTCTATTGACACAAATATGATTCTATATGTTTATCGGTGTGTGATATCTGTGCACAGTTTTTTCAAGTGCGTATCCTTTTGGGTACCCCTCATGTCCATCTGTCCTTCTCTTTGCACATGGTCTGTCGTCCCCAAGGACATTCCCATCATCCCACCCATCCTCACCTCCTGGTGACATCAAATGGTGGCAACAAAAAAAAACCTCTGTCGACCCCCATCCTCTATTTTGAGTCTTGGACACACACACACACACACACAAACGTTTTTACTTATATCTTAGTGAGGACACACATTGACATAATGCATTCCCTAGCCCCTTACCCTAACAAAGTGAGGAACCTGCCAAAAGGTTCACACACACACACACAACTAAAGGAGAACAACAACTATCACTTTACCATGAACAGGTTTGTTTTTGCACTTGCTAGTTTATCATTTCAGTGTTTCCATGTTAGACAGAATGGTTACATCTTGGCCTGTGGGCCCCCAGTCCTCCTCTTTTACAATGACAGGCAACTGAGTGAAAATCAATGCATCTTTTCCAACAAATAAACTGATAACCTGCACTAAAAAAGGTTCACCTGAACACTGTGGCTCAGAGGATAGATTTGGATTTAGTTCAGCTCCCATTGGCAGATCTCAGGTATACATCAAAGCTCTCTGTGTGCAGGGAAGAGATCCTTATCAGCCAGTCAATTGTCCTGAATGTCCTCAGAGAAGATTTCCTGCCAATGTGACACATAGGAGGAGTGAGAGCTGTGATATACCTCGATTAATTATTTGAAGGGACCCTGTATGTCTCCTTTAGAAAATGTACAACGAATGGAAAGAGATGATTATATGTATGATTATTCTCTTATGCATACCACACACACCAAAAAGAATCAGAGCTGCTACTATGCCTTGATTGTAAAACAGCAGATATTAAACACATCATCAAATTGATTATGACAAATGGCAAAACTAAATATAAACCATATAATGTTGCAAATGATTTGCACCTAAGGTGTTTATGTTGCCATCAGTTACAAATTATAATTATTGATTCCAGGATTTTGCTAGAGACAGGCTTTAAGTACCAGAGCTCTGACCTTTAGCAAATTGGAGGCCACCCCTTTATCCTACCCTCAGAGTGTGTGTGTGTGTGTGTGTGTGTGTGTGTGTGTGTGTGTGTGTGTGTGTGTGCTCACTGGACCGCAGAAAGGGCTAATTTGGCAAGGAAGCTATCTGAAGAGGTTTGGATCGCAGGGAACAAAGGACATTCATGCGGTGAATCGTCTCTCACATTAAGCTTCAATCTGTAATAACACTTTGTGTTTCAACAACAATGGAAAACACCACTGAATTATAATAAAGGCAACAGTTATGATGCATTGTGTGATATGGACACACAGCTTTGTGTGGAGGAAATATTGGTTTTGAATCCAAATGCTTCAATAGACTCTGCGTGATTCTTGGTTTGAGTTTGTTGCGTCACCGTGCCATGCTGCCTTATTAGTTTTAGATGGGGGCTTGCATTATTTACAGTGATAAGGAAAGCACGGTGTGGTGCAGGACCAGCAGTCGGGAGGGCTGCTTAAGTGCCTGGTTAGATCTCTGCAGACAGAAAAGACGTGGGAGGGAACAGGGAGAGACACAGTGAGCAGGGAGGGAGGAGAGAGGTGGAGCTGAATAGGAAACAACTTGTTAATACAAAATGACAGTTTTAAAGTAACATAATTAAGCTGCATCACGCCACACATTTGGTAACAGATGAACATATGTAGAAAACCATCACATGCTTGATCTGTGGTTCTCAAACACACACACACATTATATCATACTACACAGTGAGCGGAAATATTTTGATAGCTTAATATAATCGTTTAATTATTACAAGCTTTAATTAAAGCAAGACAATATATCTATATTGATGGGCACTGCAGCAGCCTTTGAGCAGGTATATGTATTAAATACCTTGTTTTTAAGAGTGTGTTTCATTTAATCATTTACTCTGCACTCTGAGGCACTGTCCAAACTTGCCTCTGTGCAGCTGCCACCAAGCCTCCAGCATGAGGCTGGCAGAAACAGACAACTGCATGCAGACTCCAGCTCTCCAGTGAGGTCAGTACTGAATAATGCAGGCTCCCCACATTGCTTCCCCCCCAAAAATGGAGCTCTCTGGTGCCGTCACACCCATTATTCCACTTGGATGGAGAAAAGGCTCTGAGATGCATTCAGGCACGCACACACAAACGCACACACTCTCTCTATACCTCGCTAGAGTGTAAGAGCAGCCTTTGCCAGACAGAAACAGAAATAACTTGATCTTGGAGCCCTGACGGTAACAAACATTTTTAGGACAACGGGTGGCAATGAGTATATTTACTTCTCCAAATTATATGATACAAATGGTGAGGAGGGTAATGGTAGTTGCTTGTGGCATTGGTGCAAATTAAAGCCAAATGTTTAGGGTGAAAAGTGTGTGTTTGTGTGTCAAATGCTGCAGCGTTATTCAGAGGGCAGTTATTAGCCTTTCATTAAGTCAGCTCTTTTCTTATTGCCTCATCTCAGTGTGATTAAACCGCGTGAAGGTGTGATTCTCCTCGGTTGATAACGAGTACTGGAGAAGAAATCCCCATCCCTCCTTTCTCTCTCACCTCTTCCATCACTGTGAGAGATCACCTTTACTGTTACATCTCTCTTCATTTGCTGTATCATGTAATCATCCACACATTTGACGCCTTCCTTTACACCTGCTTCTTGCCGGTACATGTCACCTGCTCACAATCTCATTTAAGTTTCTCCTTCCTTCCCTCCTCTCGATCATCCACACATCCTCAGAGTTGTAGGCACCATCCTTTCTTTCTTGTTATACCCTCGCCATGTGCTGCCCCACCCCTCATGCTCCCCAACCCGCTCCCTATTCCGATCTGCCTTCCCTTCCTCCACCCTCCTCTTCCTTTGTCCTCCACCTTCATCTTCTCCTCACTCTCTCCCGCTCTCTTTTCTACTCTTTAGGGCATTTTCTACCTCTTCTAAGAGTCACACCTCATGAATTATTTACATGTGCGTTTCAGGTGGGAATTCGCTGCGCTTGCTTACAGTTTACACAGAGACGGGCGATGTTTTCTGAAAGGTAAAAATTTGCATCTCCTTTAATGGTGAAGGTAAAGAATAAAAGATCTTCTCATCACACAGTCATTCTCTGGATGACAGCTGAGCATTCCTGCATTAAACACATTATAACACCATAGTGACAAACTGAGGAAATACACACATGGCAAGACAGGGACGCATCGTTTAAGTGTTAAAAAGGATATGTAAAAATAAGGACATCCTAGGTGAAGTTGAAAAAGTAATTCACAGCACATGTAATCTCAAAGATATATTATTTATAATATTAGGCCTCTCACATGAAGAAACCTGCTGCACTGCGATGTTAGACCAGTGCAAACCTCATTGCTGTGACTCCTCTTATAATGATTACTAATTATTATTATTTATCTGTACCATACAGTTTTTAATCTTCCAAGTACTTATTTCTTTCCAGTGCAGTGTCTGTTCTAAGCGTGGCTGTTTGTTTGGCCTGCGATAAAGCTGATTGCAGCTTTCTATCTGAAACTATGATCTACTGGATTCTGTTGTTGCACCTTCTTTTATAGTCGGTGTTATTCAATTTTCTGTATAACTGTTCACTAGTTTGGTATTTGTATAATTTTAAACGATTCACTGAAGTTCTGTTCTTTTTTCATAGATTGCATGTCGGCTATCTCAGTCCAATTTGGTGAAATAAAAACCCACAGACCTCCAGTTGTCGGCCAGTGGTGCAAATTATCTGAGGAGGTAGAAGTGCAGTGCTGCTGTTTATTCAGTTTTTATGAATATTGAACCAAAATTAAACACTGCACTTCCTCAGGTAACTTACAATAGACTTGCCAAGTTTGAAGCCGATAGGATGAACGGTTCTCGAGATATGTTCCACATACAGACGTTTGTGGAATTAGTGGTAGATGTCAATCATGACATGACATTTAAGTCAGGTGTGCCTACAGCACTTTTAAAACTATGTTGTATTATATGCTGCACTGTTGTTTTGCACTCTGACTCTGAGAAGAACAACATTTTGTTCGGTTCCTGCACTTTGTATGTGGATGAATGACAACAATAGTTGACTTGACTTTCTGTTTCTTTCCACACTGACATGCATATTCACTTTGATAAAGTGAATTTCATTTTTAACAAAAGTGTTAAATCTCTTGTTTGGGATTTAAAGTCCTGAAACAAAGGTTTAAATGTTATAAAAGACTGACATCAAACCAACCTTCCAGAAACCTTCAACCTGAGTGAACACTTCACAGTGGAACTGACTTGGGCTGGTGCCACCTATGCCAATTAGAACATATGCTATAAACCTCCCCTGCAATCTCAACAGAGGACAGCTTTACAGCTTGAGGGGACATCCAGAGCAGCACATCTTTTTCTCTGATACGCATCAACCATATAAACACACTGCAAAAGCCTATTAATTTGAACCAGTTAGTGGTATCATTGCTCTGTACTGGCTGGTACCGTATGCTCAAGTACAGCAGAAAACAAGACATTATCATAACCATTGTATAATGCAAAAAAAATATCTACAATTGTTTAAACTGCATAATATACAACTCTACTTCTTTCAGACAGTGTGTTATGGCTCTGCATTATTAAGAATTACAGGCATTAGAGTGTAAAACGGATTCTTTTGCTTTGAAGTGCGTGTGCCCCTACAGAGCTGTGTCTGCTGGGGGAAGCCACACCCTGCTGTCTCCTGACAAACACACACACACACACACACACACACACACACAGATAGAGAGAGAGAGAGCAAAGTCATCGTTGATGTGTGATAGGAGGATACAATTGAACACGTGTCTCTACCTCACTCAACCGTTTCTTAATTATTGTGAAGACCACAGGGAGGGTTGCGGAGAGTAAAAGGAGCTGAGTTTGTGTCAAAGGGGAATATATACATATGCATATATCAGTATGAATAAGGGTGGGCAGAAAAGGGGAATATTGGAAATGAAGGTGAAGATTTATGTAGAATTTTACACAGAAAAATAACTCTGAACTGGCTGTAATTACTTTAATTCACCATCTAATCTTAGAGCACCTCTTCTTTCTTAATAGTTTGACATGTAGTGAAATACAAAAATAATACATTTACTCAAGTGAGATCAGCAATACAGCGATGCAGAGATACTCAACGAAGCGTGACAGCAAGAAGAGTGTAAAATAATGGTGCTTTATATAATGTGTGATCTACGTGGTCCTGATTGCCTTTTAATTTTATACCTGCCAAAGTAAGAAGCTGCTACAGCCATGCAGATAAATGTAGTGGAGGTACAAGTTCCCTGTCAAATTAATGGGGTTACATCATGATGCGATGTATAAAGTGCCATGCAGGGTTGTTAATGAAGTGTAAATTTTACTTGAGGATGGTATGAATGAATCCTTCCAGTCTCCTTTCAGTGACCGCTTCATGTGATTACTCAGTTTCTTTTCAAATCCGTGTCAACACAGAGCAACTGCCAAGGGACGCTACAACCACTGGTTAGTGGACACTCATTTTATCTTTTGTTATTGTGTCCTGTATTTTTCTAAATAAAAGCACTTCAACGCAACAATAAAATGTGAAGGCAGCTGCCCCCGTGCTGGTGCAGGTGCCGGGGCCACTGCAGTCATTTAAACTGCTGTATAAAGAGGAACACTTAAATCAATAAGCGTTTTGCCTGACACGTGTGTTTCAGGTCTGATCACCTGCATATTTACAGGGTCACACAGAGAGAGCTGTGTCGACCATGTACAGTAATACTGCTGATCTCAGTATTCTCCACACCAACACACACCAGCGTTGTCCTTCAATGGACAACCCAGGAGGAAGACGTGTGTCCTTGCTTCCTAATTAACAGCTCTACACTGCACCTACACAGATGACCACGCCCTGAGCTGCTGATGTTGACAAGACTAACCAGCCTAACCCAACCCCCACCTCCCCTCCACACGGAGCCTCGCAGCCGCAATGTTATACAACGCCCTGCTGCCTCTGCTGTGAACCCTTCTTTTGTTCCAACTCTTTCTGTGGCTCTCGAGCTGCACGTTAAACCTGCTGCTGGGGAGACAGGTCAGGGGACGATGAAGTGTTAAAGTGCATGTAGACATGACAGGGAATAAGGTTATACAAGGTTAAAAATCATAAAAATTAAATAAAATTATTTGCAAATGAGGTTCTCTCACCCTGGAGGTATCTTGTAAGAAAACTCAGATTTGGAGATATAAAGTGTCTGTTATTACATCTTAATTCATCATCTGATATTCTTGCATATTCATCTCTGAGGTTTCCCTGTTAAAACGCCCCCCCCCCCTTACTCTTGTTGAGGGCTAAGAACAGAGGATGCTGCACCTTGTTAAGCCCTATGAGACAAATACTGATTTGTGAATATGGGCTATACAAATAAAATATGATTGATGATTGATTGATTGACATGTATATCTAAACATGATGTCATAGTAAAGTTAGAGACGAAGCTTGAGCAGCTGGAGATACTGCTGGAGCAAACACGTCCTCTGCAATGTTCGTAAAAGGAGAATAAATGAAATGCTATTAAGATCAGATTTTCTACCGACACTCCAACAAATGACAACAGATGCCGTTTTGACCCAAAAGATGCACACTCAGCGGTATATGAATATCTCTGACAGAGATGTCAGGTGGTTCAGTGAGGGAAGAATGTGTGCTCTTCTCTATAGGCAGAAATTCAGCCTCAGCAGAATGTAAAGCGCACACTGCTGATTCTTGTTCGTAGTTTCTGCTGCTTGGGTGTTTATTCTCACTGCTACAAGTTGCATTAAACCATAAAACTACATTTTATCAGTCCATTGGGTAATTACTAGGACAATAAAGTTAAGAAAAACTTATCTTCCTCACCTGCAAATTCCCCCATTGTGGGACTAATAAAGGATTATGTTATCGTTTCTTACCTTATTGCATCAAACTGTGTCACATAAAAGTATTTGTATATCAAGTAAAGAGGAAGTGTATTGTTTTTAATCACATTAATATTTCTGTTCGACTGTGACAATGCATAGAGCCTCAGTAATGTAAAAGGGGGGAAGGTGATCTGTCATTGACAATTGACAATTAGAAATGTTATCAATCTCTAAAAACTATAGCTGCTTCAAAAATCTAAAAATATAGATCATTCAATGAGTCTGTCAATATAATATTTTTGATTTGATTTTCTTTAAAGCAACAATGCACATGTAAATGTAACAAATGTGTTGTTAATCCTCTATGACAGCAAACTGTCTAGGTTTTTAATCACAGGGTTTGATATCTGAACATGTTACTGTGGCCTCTGGCAACTTTCCTATATCTGTAGTCAAACAAATCATCAATTGATGAGGAAAGATTTATTGATTGGTCATCAATAAAGAGAATATTAGCTTCAGCTCTATTTGTTTTTTCTGCAATGTATGTGTCACATTGGAAATACATTGTCCGTGGGGGATCATCAGGGTTGGACACTGAAGAGGGAGCAGGGGTTGTGTGGGACCAAGGTGCCACCACCTGGTACAAAATGGTACACATCTAATTATGCTGAAGCCTTAGAACTAAGATGAATCATTGATTATAAATTAGTTGATTTGTAGGAAATAAAGAGGCAACCATTTTTTTTTTTTTAACTGATTGTTTCAATTATTTTTCTAAGCATAATTGCAACACAGGTTGTTTCTAGATTTTCAAATGTGAGGATTTTCTTGGTTACAAATGACAGTAAACTAAGTCAGCAGTCTTTGGTTTTGAACAGACAAAACAAAGATGTCTTCTGAGGTTCTGTTAAAATACTGTATGATAGTCAATGTTACCTCTGCCACTGGAGGTTGTATTTTCCTCTGTTTGTTTAATTTAGTTTGTTTGTTAGTTTTATGGAAAACTAAAGGATGGATTACCACAGAACTTGGTGGAATGATGTGGATACGGATCAGGGAATTAAAGTCTGGTGTGGAACCGTATCAGGGGGCCGGATCCAGCAGTTTTGTTTTGATTTTTGTTAACATTGTGAGATTGGACATGTTTCAACATTTTTGTTGATTTCTAAATAAATAATCCATGGATCTTGATGAAAAAAATTGGACTGTTTCGGTGACTGATATTTATGAGTGTGTGGAATTAGAAGATCCATATAAGAATCCCAATCTAGTGAATTCAAATGTGGTTTTACAGAATTTCATCATCATTTTCATTTAACAGACAGAGGACTTTTCAGATGAAACAAATCAAATGGAATGTGTTGACTGAGGACTAATAGTGAATAATACAACTTATTAATGATAATTGTGTAATGACTGTATATAAAAGACTGTACATAAAAAACATAGTGTATATACAACCATAGACTGTATGTAATAGACTATATATAAAAAACATAGACTATATATAGACTTTATATAAAACCAGACAGTAAATAGAATGTATATAAAACCATAGACTGTAAATAGACTGTAAATAAACTGTATAAATAGACTGTAAAAACACCAACAGGCCACCGTCTTCTGACGACGAAGTGGGCGGGACTTCTACTCTGCCCCGGATGACGCTACGTCAGCAGTAAGCACCAATCAGGTGACCGGATCTTGGACAGTCCGTGTTTTCTTTTTTTTCAACTTCGCACATGCGCACTTCATTTCAAAAATGGCGGCCATACAAGGTGGTGTGGTCGACGCGGATGAAGAAAAGGACATTAAATCGGAACCATCGAGCGATGGCTGGGGAAACAACAATGCGAGCGACGGGAGGGTGCTCTCTGCGTCGCCCGGCTCCAGCGCTCCGGCCGTGGCCAACAAACCAGCGGCGGGCGCCCCGGAGGACCAGCAGACGCTGCTGGCGGTGCTGCAGTTCCTCAGGAAGAACAAACTCACCGAGTCGGTCGAAATTCTGCGTCGCGAAGCGGGACTACCGGAGGATTCACTGAAGGGGGCCGACTCCTCCGGGGCAGGCTCGGGAGGCGCTGCCGGCGGCGGGGACGCAGAAGGCGCGGATGCGAGCTCACTGCTGAGCCGGGTGACCGTGTCATCCTCCGCCGCAGCCCAGGCGCCAACAAAAGGTCCGGAACACACTGATGAGCGGTTAACACAAACGTTCACTGTAAATACAAGCGATCTCTCAGGGAGTGGGTAAAAGTTCATCATAATGCTTAAATACTGCATAACTAGTATAAATAGTAGTGCTGAATGGATTCCATTGCAATTTTAGTAAGTGTTTTATAGTTTTGAATGTGTTTACAATTATTTTTATGCTTGAAGGTATTACTGATAATGTCTTTCTTAATTATTTTTTTTTATCGATAATTGATATTTGTCACTTGATTTTGAAGAGTAAGAGTGCAATTTCAAATGTAGAGGCAAAAGTCCTTCATTGTGATATTCAGACATGCCTATTTAATCAGTTTCTACAAAGTGAGATGAGACAGTCCTGATTAAAGGTCCAGTTACGAGGTGTTTCCAGAGCTTTTACTCAAGGTTGATGTCACATTGTCATGCAGTGACGTCACACAACGTCAGTCTGGGAAGTGGAATATTGAAGTACAATAGTCCATGTTGCTCTTATTCTGTAGCTTAACTGAAAGTAGAAGTAATATAAAAAAAACCTTCCGATTGATGGCACACCAGTAGAACAATGTTATCGTGTGTCTGCACGTCTCACTCTGACTTGTTTTTCAGCCACAGCAGGGGAGGATCAGCCGGACGTCAACGTGGTGCTGTCCGCGTACAGCCAGCAGGGAGACCCGCCTCTGTACCAGGTTTACTACAGCGGCCTGAAGAGGTTCATCGAGACGGTGCTGGACTGTCACAGAGCAGAACTGTCCCAGGTCTTCTACCCGCTGTTTGTACACATGTATCTGGAGCTGGTGTACAACAATCATGAAAGTGAGGCCAAGGCTTTCTTTGACAAGTGAGTGTCCAAGTCTGCAGTTTTCCCAAGATTAAAGCACTTCTATGTAGGTATTATTCAATCTGACACGTTTTTTTCTTCTATCTTCCATCTCAGGTTTAGTGGAGACCAGGAGTGTTATTATGAAGACGACTTGCGCATTTTATCGAGCCTAACAAAGAAGGAGCACATGAGAGGCAACGAGACGCTCCTTGACTTCCGCACCAGTAAGTTCGTCCTGCGCATCTCCCGCGATTCTTACCAGCTGCTGAAGAGACACCTGCAAGAGCGTCAGAACAACCAGATCTGGAATATTATCCAAGAGCACCTCTACATCGACATCTTTGATGGCATTCCCCGCAGCAAGAGCCAGATTGATGCCATGTCTGGCAGCTTGGCCGGAGAGGCTAAGCGAGAGGCCAACAAGGCGAAGGTTTGCATTATACAGCTACGTACATGAAATTAATGTAGTGTTTTCTTTGTCCCTCCACATTTCTTTACCACCTTGCTGAATTGATGTCCTTGTTTCATTGTCACTCGTAGGTTTACTATGGATTGCTGAAGGAACCGGAAATAGAGCTTCCACTTGATGATGAGGATGAGGAGGCAGAGAATGAGGAGGGTAAACCCAAGAAGAAGAAACCAAAAAAGGACAGTATGGGCTCTAAGAGCAAGAAGCAGGATCCTAATGCACCTTCTCAAACTAGGTAGGGACTTTTTTTTAACACTGTATATAGTATTATTTTGCAGCTGCACTGGTATTGTGCCATCGACTGACCTTGGAAGAATAAGACGATAGTGTAAACACATCCTTCAACACTGGAGTACGATTCAGTTGAAAATCCCAGTATATTTTATCACAAGCAACCTGTATTTTCGGAAGTCTTGTTAATGTTGTAAAAGCATAAGTTTTTACTTTTATTGTATGCAAACGTGCAAACGAGTGACTTCACTCATATTGGTTATGAATATTAACACTTTTAATTTGAGGGAAATTGCTTATTCACACACAGCAGTCTTCTATTCCACAATTTATTGTTGTATCTGCAGAAAGTGCAAGTCTGTATATGTAAAAATGATAGAAGAGACTATAGAGATATTTTAGATGTTTATTTGTGAGCCCTTTTTGAAATTCCTCATTATGCTTCCGAACTTACAAGTCTGTGACTGAGGACAATGTTTTTGTTTGCTTTTGCTCAGGATACCGTTGCCAGAACTTAAAGACTCAGACAAACTTGATAAGATCATGTACATGAAAGAGGCCACCAAGAGGATCCGCCTGGGACCAGATAACCTCCCGTCCATCTGCTTCTACTCTTTTCTAAATGCATATCAGGTAAAACCTCATTCACCGGGTGTTTACACATTTAAGAAACTGGGCAGTTAACTACAAATTCAAACTACAGCATAAGTCATTTCTAATTATTGTCACTTTTCCCATGCAGGGTTTGACTGCGGTGGACTTCACAGATGACTCCAGCCTGATTGCAGGAGGCTTTGCAGACTCAACAGTACGGGTTTGGAGCGTCACACCGAAAAAGCTCCGCAAGGTCAAGTCTGCAGCAGGTACAGTATATGACTTGATGAAATTATCTTCTCCTCCGATTACTGTTAGAACATAATTGAGTCGAAAACATTTCATTGTTTTCATCTTGTCCGTCTCATTTTCTCTTTAGACTTGAATCTGATTGACAAAGAGTCGGACGATGTGCTGGAGAGGATCATGGACGAGAAGACGGCCAGTGAGTCAAAGATCCTCTACGGACACAGCGGCCCAGTGTATGGCATCAGCTTCAGCCCAGACAGGTAACAGCTCTGATGCACATGTGTGTTACATAAGTAACGGCCCCTGCAGAAACTGAATGTATTTTTTTCATTATTTCTTTTAAACACTAGGTAATTACTGTAAATTTTGTCTTTTTAGAAACTACTTGTTGTCAAGCTCAGAAGACTGTACGATCAGGCTGTGGAGTCTCCTAACATTTACATGTCTAGTGGGCTACAAGGGCCACAATTACCCAGTGTGGGACACTCAGTTTTCTCCCCATGGGCACTATTTTATCTCCGGAGGACATGACAGAGTTGCCCGGTAAGAAACAGCATCACCTATTCAGTCCATATTTTTCTATGACACATAGAAAACAATCCACTATGGGCAGCACTCTTTACAGAATTCTGTCTTTGGTCTGTGTTATCTCCAACAGTCTGTGGGCGACGGACCACTACCAGCCTCTACGGATGTTCTCTGGTCATCTAGCTGACATCACCTGCACCCGCTTTCATCCAAACGCCAATTATGTAGCTACAGGGTCGTCGGACCGCACCATCCGCCTCTGGGATGTCCTGAACGGAAACTGCGTCCGTATATTAACTGGTCATAAGGTCAGATGAGTCACCATTTGGCATTTTTTACCAAGTATAAGAACTCGTACTATTTGCCACATAACTAGTGAACTTGAGTTATGTAGTTTGGGCATGGTAGTTTAAAAAGATGTGTTAATGGGGGTAAATACTGTGATGCTTATGGATAGTAACAAATTACTTTTATTATTAAGGGAATCTTCTTTATACCCCCCAGTTAAAAGATGCTTCACATTTACAGCTGTACAGTATGCTGCAGCACAGGTAAGAGAAAGCTGCGGAGGCTACTTCTGAACAAGTCTTTTAACTTTATCTCTCAGGGTCCTATCCATGCACTGGCTTTCTCTCCCAATGGGAAGTTCTTAGCTTCTGGAGCCACTGATGGAAGAGTTCTTCTCTGGGACATCGGTCATGGACTGATGTTTGCCGAGCTCAAAGGCCACACAGACACCATCTATTCGCTCAAGTTCAGTCGGGATGGAGAGATCCTTGCCTCCGGTGGGTGTTTTGCAATGTCTCTTAATACTTTAAATCAACTCTACTAATCCAGAGCTTCGTAGTTACCACCTACTTCTGAGTGTCTGCAACTTTAAATGCAGTGACCATGTTTCCATTTAGCAAACTTACATTAACTGTGTCCTACGTTTTCTAGGTTCTATGGACAACACGGTTCGTCTGTGGGACGCAACAAAAGCATTTGATGATTTAGAGACGGATGACTTCACAGCAGCCACAGGACACGTTCATCTACAAGAAAACTCACAGGAACTTCTGCTGGGCACCTACATGACTAAATCCACACCTGTCATACACCTTCACTTCACCCGCAGGAACCTGCTGTTGGCTGCTGGAGCCTACAATCCATGAGGCATGGCTGAGTTCTTAGGGGGGGGGGGGGAATAAATGGTGCAAATGTTTGGTACCACAGCTCTACTAATAATTGAGGTGGATTGCAGGACAGTTAGAATTGTTCTATAAAACTGTATTGTCAATTCATCTGTGGACATCTAGCTGTGAAATAGGAGAGCAGACTCCTGCCCTGACCCTCAGTCTGGAAGATTCAGGCTTCCAATGAAGCTTGTTATTTCATTCAGATATTCATTTACCTCAGAAGTGCCATTCCTTATAGAGGACCATGTATTAAAAAAAAAATCATCACTGCCATGAGAACAGCTTTGCTCATCACATGGCTCACATTTCTGTATCATAGTCTTTTATACTGTTGTACACTGTAAATAAAACAAAGTGTTTTTTATGTTGTGGGCATAAATGATTTTTATTGTCAACATAGAGAAACCAAACAGGAATATTTTATTACAAGCATGTCCAGCTGCTCCCTCCACTCCCAGCTGCTAGAGCGGATGGCCAGAATAGACACCTGTAAGGAGAAAACAGGGAATTTAATATAGCAATTTGTGTAAGTAGATGATTTGTTATCTAAAAGGATCTTTTAGTGTTAAAAAGTACTTACATGATCACTTTTCTGTGATGGCCGCCTGTTTCTTGGGCTTCAATTTGAAGAAAAGGACAATGGCTGCTATGCTAGCATATGTGGCCAAAACACACTAAAAGAAAAACACGCGTGATTAGAAATTTAGAGCAGTAAGAGCTTTGACAACCGTCAGGTGTGAGATGCCTTTTTGCACACAACTCACATTCCTCCTTCCTGTCATCGTGTATGAATTGAAGTACTTGGCAATTCCAGTGAACTGCTGGCCTCCGGCATCATGTCCTCCCATTATGGATGATTACTGGTCCTACAGCAAGGGGGGGTGGACAGGTGAATGAGGGATTAACGCACAGTAAATGAGCATCAGTATGTGTGACCAAATAATCTGGAGGAAAAGTGATACATCTATTCACATAACTCATCTGCAGCAATGGTGGTGAGCCTGTTTCGATCAATGAAGTTTAGTCACTTTTAAATGGAGACATAATAGCACAGCAGCTGATGGACAAACACTGCAAAACAACTGTAGCTCTTGTAATTATATTGTATTATTATATAAGATCGTCTCCTGCTTTAATGGTGCTAATCCTTGACCTGCTACGTTTAAATCTGAGGTCAAAACAACAAGCATTTGCGCAAAACTCAATCACACTATTCATTTCTGACGGGTTTACCAACTAGAACACATTTACGTTGAGTTTGACTTCTCATTCAAACTGACTTTCACCGGGCAGTGTAGCTCGTTAGCTAGCACACTCTATGGTGAGTTACCGTAGCTTTCTGGGTTAGCCTGCTAGCTAATTGAATTCACAGACCGATAGTTAAACAGCACATCGTCACAGACGTGTTTCAAAGGTGAAGGGAACCAGTAAACACAGTTGAAGCCAACAAGTTAGCCAACAGGAAGTGGCTAACGTGTTTTAAACGTGTTCTGTCTTACCTTTAATACACGACCCCTGAGCAGAGCGAGTGTGACAGTGTCCTTCAGCAGAGGCCGCAATGCTACTACAGCACGGAAGTCCCGCCTACTATCAGTGATGCAAAGTGTGCCGCTATTGGACAGTAATAATGTCGCTGCATGCTGAGGGTCCACAACGATCGTCAAATGGCTGGAGAGGGTGCCAATCATCGGTTCTGCTCTGTGATTGGACAAGTAAGGACACGCCTTTCTGAGTTTTTCTTCCGGGTCGTGAACATGGCGTGCTGCTGAACAACATGTGAATCTGGATCTACTCTGAAGCCGAACATTTAACACAAGGAGATATTTAACTGTAAGGGACGAAAGTTCATTTTGATTTGTGTTCGATTACAAAACGAGTTTTTGTTTGAAGATTTGTGGTTTCTGGCCGAAATTGCTACACATTTAGCTCGAAAGCTAAAACGTGTTGACTTTAGCTAACGGTTATCTCATGCATGTTTGGACCGCAACTTCTAAAATGTGAAATGAATAGGAACACCTATGGAGGTGTATGAATGTACAAACAAATAATGTTTGAGATTTTCTTTCCATCCACTCTCTGTGGTATATCTTAACCGATTTTTAGTTTTAAAGGGCTTGAAAGTAGATTTTTTTATCCACATTGGTTTTGTGTGTTTTCAGACGACACGACATCAAACATGGCATCAGCAGAGGAGGACTTCCCTCGAGGAGGGACAGCGAAGAAGAGCAATGATAGTAAACCAGTGGTTCATCGGGGTGAAGTGGACAATCTCTTCCAGGTAGACAACTGCTCATCTTCTCCTCTGTCTGTATCTAGATGTGCACCGACTTTGCCAGAAATAAGTAAAATGACTGTAGCCGATCACTGAACATTGTGAAAAGGCTCCACTGTGCTGGGTATAGCTTATGTGATTATATACAGAATGTACAATTAGCTCCTGGCTTCAAAAATGTATATCTAGCGAAAGAACACATCAGTTAACAACAGGTTCTCTTGCAGTCAAACGAACAGGCCGAAGCGAAAAAGAAAAGAAAGGGAGCGCTCAAAGATGATGCCAAGAAACTCAAGAAGCAGAAGACGGGTAAAGTGAAGAGTGATGGTCTTGCGCTCAACGCAGCAGCCAAGTGTGTGGGAATCCTGCATCTGAAGGTAATCTCCAAGTAAAGACCTAATGCACATTTTGAGTCAGTTAAATGTGTTAAGTGAATTGATTTTCAGTGTGACACTAATCTAAAGTTTGTTTTAGCAGAGTTGATTTGATATTGTATTTTTTGTTTTCTGAACAGAATCTGAAGGAGGGCATGCTGATGCTGGGCTGTGTGAAGGATGTTGCAGACTTTGAGGTGACGGTCAGTCTGCCTTGTGGTCTGCAAGGTTTCCTCAACATCCGGAACATCAGCGACTCGTACACCAAGCTGCTCAGTGAGCAGCTGGATTCAGCTGACACAGAGGTAGGCCTGTGGGCTCATGATTTCACTCTACAGTTTGAAGGGGCTAATCATGTTGATGATATCGCACACACACTCCAGGATGTTTTTTTTTATATATTCATAATGTCTGGCTCTTATGCTTACAGGACATCTTCTCTCTGCCTCACCTCTTCTCCCCCGGCATGGTGATAAGATGTGTGGTTGCAAAGCTGGACGTAGCGAAGGGAGGCTCTCTGAGCATCCAGCTGTCAGTCAATCCAAAGCTGGTGAACAAGGCTCTCACCTCCAGCTCAGTGAAAGCTGGCATGGTGAGTCATACATCAGTCAATCAAGTGAATTTAGATTTTGAACCGAGCATGTATTGAAATATTGTTTCTATGTTTTGAATTAGATCTTGAGTGGATGTGTGGAGAGTGTGGAGGATCATGGCTGCATAATTGACATCGGCATCAGTGGGTCCAAAGCCTTCCTGTCCAAGACGGCAGACAAACAAAACAATCTGGACGGTATGAGAAAGTATTTTAGATTGTTTTATAGTCGCTGAGGAAATTCTGTCAGGGAGAATTAATCTCACTGATCAAACTATCCCAGAACATTTATGTCTTGTTCTATCTGTTCATGTCTATAGAGCTGAAAGTAGGTCAGTTTTTGACTTGTAAAGTGGAAGAAGTAAAGAACGAAGGACGTGTGGTGTGGCTCTCTGTCAACCCCCCGACTGTTGCCCAGGCCTGTGCTAAGGCTGAGCAGGGCTGGAACCTCACCAACCTGCTGCCTGGTCTGCTGGTCAAAGCCACAATCAAACAGGTGGAGTCCCCTTTCACAATATCATTGATCTGTTTTATTACTTTGATACACAAACACCCTCTCTGTAAAATCATCGATAAGAACCAGTTGTCCAGTGGACGATCTGCTATTGCTCTGTAAGTATCTGTGTAATTACTCGAATTATTTCATTTTGATAATGTTGAAATTTCTGATTTTCAGGTGACAAAACACGGTCTCATCCTGGACTTCCTGTCCTCCTTCAGTGGCCAGGTGGACTTTCTGCACATGGAGCCAGAACAGGCATCAAACTACACAGAGGGAACTGAGGTAAAACTGACTTGATGCTTTGTATCGTTCTGAGTCGTTATTGACGTGTTTTCAATTGAAATGCACCCTATTAAAATGATCCTGGATGAAAACTGTTAACACTTAATGTTTTCGTGTCATGTGTTTTATACAAGATACTGAAGTTGACATCTTAACCCTGTTTTGCGTTCACCCTTCCAGCTATATGCATGTGTGCTTTACGTGGAGCAGTCCACGCGCGTCGTGGGTTTGAGTCTGCGCATCTACCTCGTTCAGCCCGAGCAAAGAGTGAACCCCACTCCTTCCTGTGGCGACCGCATTGGTGAGGTGGTGAAGGACTGTAAGATGACCACTGTACACCACATGTCTGGAGCCATGTTGGAACTGCCTGATGAAATGTTGGCATTTGTGCACGTGAGTTCAAGTGATGTCTGTAAAGAATAGTAAATACTGTCTGTAGATATTCAGTCAACGTAGACTTGAGTTAACATCATCATCATCATCATCATCATCATGATGTTATCTTTCTGGACAGAGGAACCACATGAAGGAGATGAATAAGACAGCCAATGAGAACAGAGTGCTGGCAAAGGCTAAGCACACTTGCAGGATCCTGGACTTCAGCCCCATGGAACAAATTCATTTTGCCAGTCTGCGCTGGTATGTATTACAATATTTTTTGCATCTTACCACATATTAAGCTTTGACTCTTTGACTTTAAAATTCAGAACATTTTCTCTTTTTTAATTTACAGGAGTGTGATTGAGAGACCTTTTTATAGATATCATGATCTTCAGGCTGGTCAAATTGTGGAGGTAAGAATTAATTGTGATCACTTCCTAAAAAGCGTATAATTGACTTGAATTCACCTAAAAATCTCTTAAAGCAACAAATGGTAGCTGATTTTGACCAGTTTGGAAAGAAGGACTGGTGCAATACACAACTTAACACAAGTATAATATGGAAACTTGATGGCTCCAGGTCACAAACATGTAAATGTTGCAGTGAAGTGGGAAACATCTTGTGTCCAGTATGAAGAGTGTTTTCCAAAAAAACATGCAGGTGATTTCATAAGCTTCTACATTAGACTTTCTTGTTTAACTGTTTTTGAATGTAAAGAAAATATTCCTGTGGGGGTTTAACAACTTTCAGATTTCAAATGGAGGAAATATTGACATAAGACAATGAATAACTATGACTACCCACTAATCTTGGTAAATAATGATAATCAATGTCAAAATATCAGACATAATAAAGGTTTAGCTTTTTAACCACACTGAGACACCTTTTTATAAGGATGAAAATGGAGTTAATAATATATATATATTTTATTTTGTTCACCCACTGTCTTCACATATATTATTCTTTTGATTCCTCTTGATTGATTTTTAGATGTGTCCTGGCTCTGTTGTCTCTCACGTCCTCTTTCTTCTCTGTGTCTTCCTCTTAAGGGGAAAGTGTCAGTCCTGCTGAGTCATGGGATGGTGGTGCATCTGTCCGACCATATTAAAGGTCTGGTGCCTCGGACCCACCTGTCTGACATCCTCCTGAAGAACCCGGAGAAGAAGTACATCGAGGGCATGAAGGTCAAATGTCGGGTCAGTGCAGTTCCTGAATTTTTTTTTTAAAGCCACTGGGTAAAACCACAAGAATACAATCTGTAACACGCAGGTTTTAAATTGACCTTTTTTCTTACTCAGCTGTGTGTTTGATGGTGAATTTCTTTCTTCAGGTGCTGTCAGTGGATCCAGTGACTAAGAAGCTGTACCTGACCAGAAAGAAGGCCCTGGTGGAAAGCTCCCTGCCGTTGTTCCTCACCTTCAACGATGCTCGTCCCGGCTGCATTTCCCAGGGCTACATCGTCTGCATCAAAAGCTTCGGTTGCATCGTTCGTTTTTACAACAACGTCAAGGGTCTGGTGCCGATCAGTGAACTGAGCTCTGAGCCCATCATCAGTCCTGAGGAGGTCTTCTATATTGGGCAGGTGAGGAGATCACATTACATGGACGCTGAGAATAACGTCAGGTTTCTCTCAATGATTTGGTGAAGGTTTATTTGTTTTGTTATACTCCAGGGGCCTTTTAATACAATTAAAGATTTGTAATTATCAGGGTCATTTTTAACTCGTTCATTTTTTGTGAAGGTAGTTAACTTCTCGTTGAGATAAATCGCCATGGTAACTTGCACTGCACCTCTTAAGTTCGAGATAACAGAACGAAACCTGTTAACAGCCCGACTACTGACCAGTCAGATCACTGGGAAACCGATTATCGATCTACAGGATCCTGAGAGGGACAATAGAGTTTGCAGTGAAGTGAGAAATAATATTATACAGATGGTGAACTTATATATTCATCTTTCTGACAATGTTTCTTGCGAGTAACAACTTTGCCTTTTCCATATGAATGCTTCCTTTCTAGAGATAACCCAAATATAATTCCTCTCTTTATTTACAGTTTAAAGTTACTCTTATACTTTAAAGATCAAAATTTATATTCACTGTTTCTTTTCTAGTCATGTGACCATCGTTTGTCTCACCATGTAAAATGTCACTTTTGGACTATTACCGATTCTACCAGCAGATTTTTCATATCATATTAAGAACTTTATTCATGGATCTGATGATGTTGCTCATAACTATCGACTCAGCCTCTGTGGCCGGACAAGAAAACCCAGAATTAACTGAGACAGTTGTCAATGGCTGGCCAATGTTGTTTTGTTGCACATGCTCTCAGTATTGGATTATGAAGTATTTGGCATCTTACAAGTTGTTTGTTGTGGTTGATGTTCCAGGTGTTAAAGGCTAAAGTTCTCAAATGCGACCCCGGGAAGGAAAAGATGGTGCTGTCCTTTAAAGGTGCAGTAGAGGGAGACACTGAGAAAGCTGCCAAACTCCAGGACGACTGTGAGGTGGGGAAGGTGAGTTAAAGACCTCAGGATTTTTCTTTTCTTTTCTTTTTTTAATCCTATTTTTTCTTTTTACATTAATTAACCAACCTGCGACTTCTACAATTTTTACGGATCTCACATCTACATCATCTCTCTGTTTAATGTAGCAGCTGGAGGCCAAGGTGCTGAAGAAGTTAGTCAACGGTCTCGAGGTTTCCATCCTGCCTGATGAGATACGAGCCATACTACCCACCGTGCACCTCTCTGATCACATGTCCAACTGCCCTCTGCTGTGGGAGAGCCTGCAGGAGGGAGACAACGTCTCAAACCTTGTCTGCTTCAGCAATAACAAGCAAATTGTATCCTGTTTTTAAAGTGTCTGTGGATGTTGTGTGAATCTGAAAAGTTAACCTCAATCCTATTTTGTTTTTGGTGGTTAAACAATCATGTTTTCCTTAACTGAATCCTCTTTCAAAGTCGCTCACTAAGAAACCGACTGTGAGGTGGGCATTGGAGGAGGGACTGGTTGCTAAGGATTTCTCTGAGATCACAGTTGGAATGCAGCTGATTGGCTGGGTCAAGAACATCATGTCCTATGGCGTCTTTGTGGAGTTCCCATATGGCCTTGTGGGTCTGGCACCCAAGTCGGTGAGTAAAGAGCTCAGTGTTGCATATGTGCATGTTGCTAATTTATGTTTTCCTACCAACCTTTCCCCCCCCACTCCTCTGCTTCCCAGGCCATGACTGACAAGTTTGTCAGCGACACAGCAGCCACCTTCCAGCTGGGCCAGACTGTCATCGCCAAGGTGACCAACCTGGATGAGGAAAAACGGCGTTTCCTGGTCACGCTGAAGATTTCTGAGGTCATTCCTCGAGACGGGGACGCCCAGACCAGACTTATTAACGGTCTGCAGGAGAGAAGAGCTTTGAATGAAGTGTTGGCTATGAAAGGTATGTATGTGATGTCACTTTCTGTGTGTAGGTAGTTTAGCCTTAAGCTGTTTTCAGACATGAACTCTGGAAAATGTCCGGACAGTGGGATCAGGACTTTGTGCAGAGTTTTCCTTTCGTAATATTAAGAACGCAGGAGGAGATTCTCTGCTCAGACGCATTCACAACAACTGAAAAAACACCCTCACTCGCTGGCAGGGAATCCTCCAGATAATCTCCTGCTCTGTTCTCACATGGGCTCACTTGGATTTTATACAGAGTTTTTACTTGGGGGCTGACAGGAACTATCTTGAGCAAGTGAATCATTTCACATGCAGCCTCTCCAGATAACTTCAGTTGAATATCTGAAAGTTTATATCTGAGTTTATCTGAAAGCAGCTTTAGATGAAAACGGCTGCCTCTTGCAGTGTTTTTTCAATGAAAATCTGATATTATCGATACTTTGATTCATCAGTTTCATTGTCTAACCTCTCGTTATGTCCGCCATTACTCTCAGATAACTGTGATCTTCGCCAGCAGCTGACTGCTCTGTGTGTTGGTCAGACGCTGAAGTTGACTGTGGACACTGTGAACGACGTCGGAGCAACATTTAAGTCTCATGACTTGGTCGGTGCCACCGTACTGGCCAACAAGTACCATGTCATGGGTATGTACAAAACCTGGAACATATGAAAAGGTTTCGTTATTCATGTTTCAGTCTTGGTTTGAAATTGGGTTTTCATTTTATGATCGCATCAACCAAAATAATGAATTACTGCATCATCGATTTAGTTTTTGTATGTTGTACTAACATTAATAATCCAGATTTACTATGTATTGATGGCAGTACAATGCACTGAGGATATTCTGCACCTCTCTATTCACTAACATCTCACGTCTCTTTACACGTCACAGTTTAGTTTTATAAACTATTCGTTTCCTGTTGGCCGCGTCCTTTTCAGGTGTTAGCTTGACCGAAGGACAGAAGGTTACTGCCGTCATCCTTCATGTCGACATCCTGTCTGCCTCTGTCCATGTGTCCATCCTTCCCAAGCTGGTGGAAAAGAAAAATCTGTGAGTGTTGCTTCTTCATACCATTGTTTTATAAACAGGAACGCTAAGCTGACCACATTTGTACAATAATATGCTGTGGATGGTCGTTTTCTAAAGAGTCACACTGTGAGACAATATCATAATGGTTTTATGTGACTGTATGAAAATTACAGAGGTGGGGTTGGCAATCAGATAATCATCACGATAAATGTCACATTATTTCTTTTAAGTTTACGGACACATTTTTGCTCCCGAATGACGGTTGTGGTTTTCAAACTCCTTTTGAGCAGACAATGACAAAAACATGATAAACAGCAAATCTCATAGCATTTTACAAATCTGAAAATTTGTGTCCTACCTCTTCACTGTGCTTACATCATTCACAAGTATTATATGTCACAATGTTAAAGACAGGACCTCATACTTACACTAAGTTTTGTGGAACTCCATCCAGCAGATTTTGTGTAATCTTGTTCACAAACAGGCGGGGGAAACATAACCTCATTGGTGGTGGTGATAAAACACACTTTCAGATATTGAACATTAAAATAACAATGGAATCATTTTTACAACCGCCGTTAATGCTGAAAGTCAAAGTTAAAAATGAAAGTCTAAAAAGAAAAATTGATAACACACTGTTTGGGGAAACATGTTCAATCACAGATGAAGTGTATTCATAGTTTCTTAATTGGCCATCAGAAAATTCTGATCACACATTTATGAATAATGATCCACATGTCTTTATAAATATCTTTAGCAAGGGGATTCAGAAATCAAATGGAAATACCTGGTTATAAAACTGGAAACTCCCTGCTCACCCAAATAAGTTAAACTTGCCTTCCTTTACCCAGAAGAAACATTACTTTAATTAAAATGATTACTTGTCTGAAATGCTCCTTCTGATAATTTTACTATAGTCCTCCTTAATTTTCTGTATATTTGTGTTTCTGTTTGTATTTCTACAGTTGATTGAAGGATCAAAACACAGAGCGACAGTGCAGTACACAGACAAAGACTTTGCCGTGGTCTCATTGGACAATACAGCAAAGCTGACTGTGATCCAAACCAGGAGCCACCTGAATGAGGTCCTCCTCTCTGAGTCAGAGAAGCTGAAGGCAGGAATGAGTTTGGCCGTTGAGGTGACAGAACCAAGCTGTCAGGAACTACAAGGGCTCCCCCTAGTGTCGTGGCAACGCGCTGCCCCTAAACGACAGCGCACGACCTCCGATAACCAGCAGGAGTCCAAGGGTCACTGCTTTGGCGAAACCTTGGAGGGGAAAGTGCGGACGGTGAAGCCTGTCAGCATTCAGGTCACACTGGAGGATGGAAGCATCGGCAGCGTGCACGTGTCTGAGGTGATGGAGGTTGCCAAAGTGTGTCAGGGATCTTTCCCGACGTCCTCTGTGAAAGTGGGCAGCGCGGTCACCGCCCGGGTCATCGGGGGACGAGAAGCCATCAGTAACAGGTTAACAATGCAGCACTCAGGGCCTCAGTTTACATGTTTGAGTAGATTTGAGTTTTTATCCCATTCTCAACCTTTAAACCCCTGAAAGTGTTTATTACATGTTAAACTGTTTTAAACCTCAAATGAATTTCAATTGTTATTTTTTCAGATTCTTGCCGTTTTCTCATCCCAAATTTACATACACCATTCCTGAGCTCACTCTAATACCCAGGTAAGTGGATCATTCAGTGCATTGTACAATTATCATGGTCAACATTACATAACATTCCGACACTGATGCCCGTAGTGTTTTGTTTTAATAAAATCTAGTACACAGATTAGCCACTGAATTGCACAGATAGAAATGAGTATTGCACAGTTGCACAACTGATATAAAACTAAAGATGTGTAGGTGTTCTACATGTTGTTGGTCTGTTTACAATTTCTTTTTCTCGTTGCAGTAAAGTAGATACAAGTTCAGATTTCAAACCAGTTGGAGCAAAAGAAAAACTTAACAGCTACACAGTCGGGGAAGAAATTACATGCTTTGTATCAAAGGTAAGTTTTAAAGATTGTATTGCTTTATTTCATCTTGGATATAATCTCCCAAATTATCTCTTCGATCGTAAAATGACAAATTGAACTGTGCTTGTGTTTCTGCTCCAGTTTAATCCAAAGAGGAAGTTGTTGGAGGTCACCACTGATCCACGTATTACTGGCACAGTAGAACTTCTGGCCATGATCACTGATCCTAAAGTAAGTTTGAAGCAGTATCTGCCTGATGCCATTTCATGTATTGGAAAGGCACATGTCTGATGGGCTTTTCGCAGTTGGAGAGAGTTTGCGATTTGATGAACAGTGATTTGAAATCTCAGTAAATTGTGCTTATTTCCAGGATGCCAGTCACCCAGAGAAGCTGTACAAGCTGGGGCAAGCAATTCGGGCTAAAGTGGTTGAAAGCAAACTCCAAACCTCATCGCTTTGGGCTCTCACTCACAGGTTGGAGCAGCTTAGACTGCTTTTATTTTTGGATGTTTTACGTTTTGTGATTTTGCATCACTTATCAAATGCAAACACAGAGTTTGATTCCTTAGTTCCCTGTGTTTTCTAGGAGTCCATAAGCTGGAGGAAGGCAGCATTGCTTTGGGGATGGTGACTCATATTCAGCCACAAGGCCTCATGGTCAAGCTTCCCTTTGGTGGCAAGGGGTATGTTGCTGTCACTGAGCTGGCTGATGCCTACAGGCCGAACCCACTGGATGTATACAGCACGGATCAGCTCCTCAGGTCGGTAGATGCAGCAGCAATGTTGCTATGAAGATCCTTCAGTAAAAGTACGACATATTCTGAGAGTCAATGTCATCAAACATATCGGTAAAAACATAATTTAGTCTAGACATACCTGATTATTTGTATAGAGCGAGGATGTGAGATTTCATCGCCAGTGGACACAGGAGAGGCATTCAGGACGGATGTTAATACCAGGGCAAACCCTTACTTTACTGTACTGGGTCTACTATACACAACTCTGTGCCGGTAATTACGTCATTGTTGCAGGACTATGACGTTCAACAACGTCAGCCGGTGGAAACATTTTTTTCCACTTAGTATTAATACGTTCAGGTAACAAAACACAGTGAATGACCACCTTTAAATGTAGAAACAAGGTTGTTTGCTGTTTGTTTGTGCTGTGATGCGCTGCTCTGCTCGTATTTACATTTGTACGACAGGTTGGGCTGTTCCTGCTGCCTTCTCGTCTCATGATGGTTTCATTTAACTTAAATTTCACTTAACATTTTGACAGCACTACATAATGGAAAACTCACTATATAGTGGACTATATAGACTATTTAGTGAGGGATTTCGGACACTGCAGGTCTGAACAGGGCCATAGACAGTGACGGCCTCCTTCCTCACCTCAACAAAACTGGCCAATCACAATTTGAAGTGGGTGTGGTTGCAGAAATGAATGATCACAGTGGACCCCCCTGCCTCAGTCTGCTGTCAGAAAGGTGCAGGAGATGTTATACAGAGCTATCTGACATTCAGTCGGGCAGATTGGAAGGTGTATAAATCCTGCTCGATACGTCAGGCCAATGTTTGCCTTGTAACGTTCTAGTTACAGTGAAATTAACTGTTAATATTGTTATGGATGTTGAATTTCCTGCTCACAATACATTTATGGAGAAACATTTTCAACAGCTAAATGAAAAAAAACCTGTACTATTCTGTTTCAATTGCACTTAAACTTATATTAAGAGATTAATATTCTGTCTCCTCTTTTGCTCCAGGTGTTTCCTCATTGCGTGTGAAAATGACAAGTGGCAGTTGTCTCTACGTCCATCAAGGTAATACAAATGTCACTGCAAAAAACAGATACAGTTGCTTCTGTAACAACTCAAAGCTTTAAGACAACAGTAGATTTTAGTACGATGTATTGCTGATTGTAACTCTTCTGCTTTAGGGTGAATCCACAGCAGGCCAAGCTAGTGAAAGACCCAGAGGTTTTGTCTATAGACCAACTGAAGGAAGGCCAGATCATCAGAGGCTACGTCAAGTCTGTGGGAGAGCAGGGGGTCTTCATCAGGTAACCACCAGCACTGAAATTTAGCTTTAGGTAGAGTTCATACACGTACACAACTTGCTGTCGTGTGATCGGGAGCTTGCAGTCACTACACACTACATGGTCTTTCTCCCGGGGAACCACCGCCTGGTTCCCAATGTACGTTCAGTGATAAAAACACGTGAGAAGAGACACGGTGAGTACGACTGATCCTTGTGCTCGTCTCTGTCAACCTGCTCAGAATAACGCATCAGGCTGGAGGAGTAGAGAGTAGCTTGGGCTGATTTTTTTTTATTTTTATTTATTTTTTCTGTCCGTACCTGACTCCAGCCTGCTGCATTTATAATAAGCTGCACTGAGTTTGTGTTACTCTGTCCCTGACATACATGGCTATTGCTTGTTTTTCCTGATTACAGTCATGTGCCGTGTAAAAAGCAGGGGGCACCTCACCACTACATGTACCTTCACACCCCTTCAATTTGAAAAATCACTCTACCTGTTCAGGATAACCCTGCTGACCAAGTGCAAAACACGACGCAACATGAGCTGCTTCATAATAACATTTGTGATTAAATTACTCTTAACGATTAATACATTCATTTTCAGGATTTATTTTTAGATATTATTTCATATGCAAATATTCACACAGTGTCTCTTGTTGGAAGTAGAGTCTCTTTGGCTGGGTGTCCCGCTCTGGTTTCCTCAGTGCAGATACATTCTGGCATTCTTCCAGATGAACCTTTTGTCTGTGCGGGATTCCTCAAACTCAGTCATTAGAGAGCAACTGCTGCCGATGTTTTTTTTTCCACAGTGGCTTGGTGGCCTTACTTCGTCTGGGAGCCCAGTCTTCTTTTGTGTCAGTCATGACTGAGAGCTTATCTGCTCCCTGCTCAGCAAAACGTGACTCCTCCTTCTTCTGCTGGTTCACTGTGTGGATATGATGCTCATGCCTTTGGATTTTGTTTAAAGGTGTCTGCCTCTTCTGTCCTTTTTGGGGATCTTTGTTTTTCTCCTTCTCAGCCTGTTGCTCAGTGACCACCTCCATGGAGCCGGTGGTTCTAGAGTCCCTCTGCATCATTATGATCTGACGCAGGGCTCCTCCAGCTCTGTTTTTGCTCATAATGAGCTGTTCATTCAGGGTTTTCTCTTCTTCCAACCGTTGTTGGGTCTCCAGCAGGTCATTGCAGGCCTGGATTCTCCACTCTCGTTCACTTTGAGCCTTGATTTTCGCGATATTTAACAGGTCTTTTAGTTGTCCAATCTCATTTTTAAGGGCCTGGACCTCCCTCCTGTGCTGAAATCCATCTCTCATATCTTCATTGAGCCATCTGAATTTTGACATGGTGGTAGAATTGCTCTTTCGTTCTGAGGTTAAATCAGCAGTAATCTTGCTATTTGGCTTTGTCAAGAGTTTTCTTTCTTTGTGTGCCACTATCTAGCTTCAGAATGATCAAAGTCGAGCGCTGCATGCCTTTTATATATGCTGGAATATTCTAGCACACTGATGATGTGTTGACACATCAAAGCCAAAACATGCCTTTTGATCCTAGAACATTTTTCTTTTTTTTTGTATGTATTGTTTTCATTCAAAATCCCAATCTGTGATTCCAATTTAAACATAAGCGATGCTCCACTGTCAATATTGAAAATGGTTCAAATTAAAACTAATTTGAATTAAAAACTAACTGATCCCAAACTGATTAAAAGAAATACACTGTTTTTGTATTAATGGTCAATTGAATGTGTATTTAGCACCTTGTTAAAGCCATTTGCAGCAAATTGTGATATGTGAATATGGGCTATACAAATACAATTTTATTGATTGAAATCTACAAAATGAACCTTTCTCTTCTAAACCTTCAACTCTTGATTTTAAATTTAATTTCAAACTAGTGCACCATGTGTTCAATCACAAATCCTCTTTGATACACAGATCAGTAAAAGATCCAGAAACATTTGTGGGATTGGAAGAAATTTGAATCTGCCTTAGAAGTAAAACCTAATGTCTTTTTATTCAGCTGAGATCAGCTTCTTGTTCAGTGACGCCACACAGGAATGCGTCTCAGCTGCAGTTTTTACTCTGGAATAAACACATCCATATATTACACCTCTACTCTCATGACTGTGCTCTAAGAGATGCCAGTGAAATGAATTGCAGATGACCTACAGTCAGTACAGTACCTGAAGGTATCCAGTACAGACACAGATGGACATCTTTTAAGTATTTTTTGCTTTTAGTTTAGGTTATGTATTTTATTTAATCATTTTTATATATAATATACATGTAGTTATTTATATTTATAGTGCTGCTCAGAGCTTGCAGAAATAATATCATGAATAGTTCGTATTTGTCAGTTAATTTCATGGAATTTAAATATTTAGTTTGACCACCAGTTCTCCTCTGTAGACCTTTTGAAAAATACTTGGCAGGTAGCTCATTCCAAACATCTTTAAGAACCTGTCACAGTTTCTTCTGAGGATTTGGTTGCTTTAGTGTTTCTGTCTCGTGTGTGTGTGTGTGTGTGTGTGTGTGTGTGTGTGTGTGTGTGTGTGTGTGTGTGTGTGTGTGTGTGTGTGTGTGTGTAATTAATTCGTTGTGAGTACTGTTTTAAGCATCGACCTTACAAAGCGAGGACATTTTTAGAAAGTGAGAACATTTTGAGTGAAGGAATGCATTACGCCTCTGAATGTCTTTACCCAGAGGCTTGTTAAATACCAGCTTTTGGTGCCATCCCTAAAAATGTTTTTTTTTAATGATTGACTTTCTCTCAGTCCTTTAGTATGTGTTGATGGAACACGTTCCGATATATGTGCGCAAAGACAATTAAACAGTCGGCACATCTTGTGATTTAGGATATTGTTAGTATGTTTGTTACAGGCAGCCACTGGTAACCAGTAGGGGAGTGGAGGAGCAGAGTAATCTAGGTGAACTGGTTGAAGACCAGTCGAGCTGCTGCATTCTGGATGAGCTGCAGAGGTCAGATGGCACTAGCAGGCAGATCAGCCAGGAGGGAGTTGCAGTAATCTAGGCATGAGATGACAAGAGCCTGGACCAGAACCTGTGCTGCCTTCTGAGTGAGAAGGGGACGTATCCTCCTGATGCTGTGCAGCATGTATCTACACGAGCAGGTTGTTGCAGCAATGTTGGCCGTAAGGGAGAGTTGACTGTCAAGTGTCACACCCAGGATCCTTGCGGTCTGGGTGGGGGCTACCACAGAGTTGTCAATGGTGATTGTAAGGTCATGGGTGGGAGAGCATTTCGCTGGAAGGTAAAGTAGCTCGGTCTTGTCAAGGTTGATTCTCAGGTGGTGTGCGGACATCCACTGAGAGATGTCAGTCAGACAAGCTGAAATCCGTACTGGTACCTGTGTTTTAGATTGTGTAAAAGTGCGTAAAATTGCAAGGGTCCATTAAAGCTTTTATTTCCTCTTCCTGACACTTTTTTTCAGCTTGTGAACATATGCTCACCCCTTTTCCCCACGTTTGTCTTCCAGGTTATCTCGGAATATAACTGGAAGAGCCCAACTTCAGCAGTCCACCAAGTACTTTGTTAGCAACCACAATGTCCTCTCTGAACACCTGCCTCCCAACACGCTGCTCACCACAAAGATCTTCAGGTAAAAAAAAAATGCATTTCATCTCTGTGTGTGTGCCAATGAGCTTATTTCATAGTACCTAAGACTTTATGGTCGCTATGGTTAGTACGGCTCCTGCATAACTACCAGAGTTAGGGCCAAAGTGCTGAAAGGAGAATGAGACATCAGAAGCCAGTTTTACCAGACATCAGAAATTGTCTTGGACAAATGGGCAGAATCCAGCAGTGCAATACTGACTGTCTACTCATAAGCTCTTGCCCATTGCAACTTAAGGTTACAGTCTTTTTAGAATCAATGCTCTCATTGTGTCATTTTTAATCTGCAGCTCTTTCTATTCTCATCCTTAGTATCGACAGAGAGGAGGGGTTTGTCAACCTCTCTCTGCTTCCTGTGGACACGGGGAAGCCGGACATCCTTCCAGAATCTCTCCGTCTGCCACTGCGGCTCATTGGAGAGGAGAAGAAGAAATATGATGCTGCTAAGAAGAAACGCACTCTTTCCGAGAGCGAGCAGGTAACAAAGAGCCTCAGTTTCTTGTCTCTTTCACATCAGACTCTATCCCCACTTTCCATTAAATTGAGAGCACATTCTATAAGAGTCACGACTCAGCAACTTAAGTAGCTGAGTTGGTACCCAATATGGGGAACCACTTCTACATTGGTCAATACCTTCTTCATTTATCATTGACTCATTATTCTTTTTTCCATTGATCTCATATGCATACTCTTTAGCTTTAATTACAACCAGACGGCCACTCGGCCAATTATGTTTGTGTTGTGTTTTATGTAATCCTTGGTGATCATCTTAAATTTTGTTTTCATTGCCAGAAACAAGCAGAGTCCCAGGTCCCAAAGAAAAAGAAAAAAACGAAAAAAGCGAAGGGCGACGATAATGACAGCGGAGTGGAGGTTTACTTCCGGGAGGAGGAGGATCAGGAAGGTGAACAAGAACCCAAACCTGATGCTGCCAAAGTAAGTCGATATAATGCAGCATGTGTACGGTAGGTGCAGTGATATTTTTATCTAAAACTTGATAAATAAAAATGTTCCCTCGCTTCTCTCAGCCGGTGACGTCCAGCTCAGCAGGTCCATCCAGACTACAGGTGGCGGCAGGTTTCTCGTGGGACGTGGGCCTGAACTCCCTGAAGCCAGCTTCTGCAGCTCAGGATGGGGACTCCAGTGACGGAGAGGACCAAGATGGAAGCAGCAAGGTGAGGCAAACATAGGAGGAGCATCTCATCATTTCAACATTATTAATGGAATATAACTTTGTCATCAGTGGTCATCAACTTTGTATTTATCGGGCCACACTGGATAGTGAATCCATTCATTTGTTTTAACAAGGTTTTAACTGTGAAATATTTGCAGGCCTAGAAGTTGCACAGCTTCATACCATAGAGTCCTGGCATTTAGTTTAGTGCATAGACATAGAAATCTCACATGGCAGCCCTTTGCATGTGACGCAGCAGATCAGTGCACACACACCCAGTGTGGCCGAGGTATTACAAGTTTTTAGGTATGATTTCACTCTTTCTGCTCTTCTTCACCACTTTATATCGTCTTCATCTGTTGTCTTGAATCTCCCGCTGTCCTCAGCCACAGAAGAAGTCTCGCCATGAGCTGGAGCAGGAGAAAAAGGCGACCGAGAAGGCACTGGTACAGCGAGAAGTCGAGCTCATGGATCCGAACCTGCGCCCCGAAGACGCAGCTGCCTTTGAGCGCCTGCTCCTGGCCTCGCCCAACAGCTCTCTGCTGTGGCTCCAGTACATGGCTCACCATCTGCAGGCTACACAAATCGAGCAGGCCCGTGCTGTGGCTGAGAGGGCTCTCAAAACTATTTCCTTCAGGTCATTGACAGAATACTGCATTTTAATTACTCCTATAATGATTACAATTGTTATTTCTCACAGTTAAACACTGAATAAATACTTTTAGATTTTAATTCTTATTCCTTATGTAGACAAATGGATGTTGGTATGATGAGCTACAATGTTGCATCCATTTTCTGCTTCTTTTTGTGTATGTGCAAGACCTTACTGCCACTGTTAAAGTACAATCTGATCCTGTGTTGGTCCAGGGAGGAGCAGGAGAAGCTAAATGTGTGGGTGGCGCTGCTGAACCTGGAGAACATGTACGGCACACAGGAGACCCTGAAGAAAGTGTTTGAGCGGGCTCTGCAGTTCTGTGAGCCCATGCCCGTCTACCAGCAGCTGGCTGACATCTATGCCAAGTCTGACAAGACCAAGGTACAGTTTATTTCTGAGTGTTTACACCTCTTACCCATTTGACATACTGTGTGCTGTAGCTTTCATTGTCTTTGTGGCTGTACCCAGGAGGCGGAGGGCTTGTACAAGACGATGGTGAAGCGTTTCCGTCAGAATAAGGCTGTGTGGCTGAGCTTCGGGTCCTTCCTGCTCCAGCAGGGTCAGAGTGATGCTGCTGCTGCTCTCCTGCAGAGGGCGCTAAAAAGCCTACCTTCCAAAGAAAGTAAGTAAGATGGCCGGTTTGACAAGTTGAGACATGCCACAGAGGAGTTTTAAGTCAGCTTGTCTTTGCAATAAATTGACTGTAACCGGCGACCTGTCCCCCCTTGGACTGTGCAGTGAAGGTCAGCGTGTAGTGTATATAACCGGTCATATTCTGTTATCTGTTGCAGCTGTGCCTCTCCACAGGTTTTAACCTTTCATTTATTGTCCTCCCTCCACTCAGGTGTGGATGTGATCGCCAAGTTTGCTCAGCTGGAGTTCCGTTTTGGTGATGTGGAGAAAGGTCGCACCATGCTTGACAAAGTCCTGACCAGTTATCCGAAACGTACAGATCTCTGGTCCGTCTTCATCGACCTGATGATCAAACATGGATCCCAGAAGGAAGTCAGGTGAGCATCAGTTGTCGAGCCCTCCTGGTATACGTTACACAGATGGAGATGAGTGTTATGATCACACATAAAACGTCCTACTTCCTGTCCCCTGCAGGGTGCTCTTTGATCGTGTGATCCACCTGAGCGTTTCAGTGAAAAAAATCAAGTTCTTCTTCAAGCGCTACCTGGAGTACGAAAAGAAGCATGGCACCCCACAGAGCATCCAGGCAGTCAAAGAGAAGGCAATGGAGTTTGTGGAAGCTAAAGGCACAGAGGCTGCAAACTAAAGATGTTTTTCTAATCAGAATAATCACCTTTGTTACTTGTAGTTTAGTTTTTTTTTTATGCTGCAGACCTGGGGACATTTTAACCTGAAAGTCAGGGCAGGATGCTCTAATGTTGCAGAAAACACCAAACCTTTGTAAATCATTAACTCATGTTAAAAATGGTGTTCAGCATTTCATCAACTTACACTTTGATCCATTGTTTGTAAATGAGGTTGAGAATAGAAATGTCATGATCATTACTTTACAATGTTTTTGAACAGATTTTTATCCTTCTTTTCATGTTTCATCGTTTTCTGGTTGATGTTTCAATAAATCCAGCACATCACAATACATTACGTGACATTTTATTTTAAAAGCAACAAATACAAAATAACAATATATATAGGGACACGTTTACATACAATACATACAGGCAAGACTAGTTTTCTATTAGTCTCTTTTTTAGGGAAAGGGCCTGGGTCACAATCGGTAACAATATCTTCTACCTAAATCGTTGTGGTTGTAATCCCGCTGGTCTTGGTTTCATCCGGAGGTTGTGGTTACCTCTGACAACTGAAGTGTTTCACCTACGTTGGCAGTACTGAAGAAGATGCATGTGTGGCACAGGGTTATAGGGTGACTGATATGGTTTGTGCTGGCTATATTGGTTACACCCCTGAGATATTAGAGGTATCCATACTAATCCTGGACTCTGATGTCCTGCTGAATGCCTGTACTGTTGTTTGTCTCTGGCAGTGCCGCACTTGTCGTCCAGGGACAGTTGCGATGATATCCTGCGTTCTAAAGTGGCTCCGTTTTCCAGTCATGTTTTTGGTGAGCAGTGCAATATGGAAGTAGAACTAGGAGCATTTTTATGAAAAGATCCTATTCCTCCACCCTCTCCCTGACTGATCTGACCAAACCATCTTGGTGCTGTCAATATCCAATTTCCACCAAGGCATATTGCTCAATAGTCAGTAGCAAGGCCTGGGATCATTATCAACATTTCCTGTGAGATGTCTTAAAAGATGGCCGCTGCCCCTAGTGGATTTAATATGTGTGTTTTGTGTAAGGGGGAGTCTGGTCTCTTCCCCTGATTCACTCACACCTCCTCTGGGTCCATTGGACCCTCAGCGCCCTGGGGAGCGTCTGTGTGGAGCCGGAGGATGGGTTTGTTGCACATGGGGCACACGCTGCGGATCTCCAGCCACTTGAGCAGGCACCTGACAGAACACGCACAGACAGCTTATTGAATAACACTACATCACCTCAATGACAAATCTATAACTTGTGCTATCAAGTTGTAAATGCAAATCTTTTCTGTTTACTAAACCTTCAGTAAGTAAATACAAATGTTTTTTTACCAAGAAAGTCTTTGGTTCTACACTTTTAGATCTTAGCTTAGCACACAGTGTTTGTTGAAACTGTTCTGGTGTCTTTTAAATATGATTTTAATGATGTTTTGCACCATTTAGCATGAAAGATGTTCAGTTGGACACTTTAAGAAACTCTTCTCTGGGTTTGCTGAGATTTGTCAGCAACCACTTAGCTCAGATTAGCCTAGGACAAAAAGTTTTTGTTGAAAATGTTCTGGTGTCTTTTGCATATGATTCGATGATGCTTTGCACCACATTGCATAATTTTATTGGCCCGGATTTGGCTTACATCCCACATAACACACATCCAGCCCACATACCATGTGGAATGATGCCACTTGGGCTGTCCACTCATGTTTGCCAGATCTGGGCCATAACTAAGCAAATAGAAACGCTGCATGTCAACTAAAGATGGCCTGGATTTGTTTTGTGCTATTTGAGTCATATTCACCATTCACTACATGGGCCACTTTAGGTTCACATCCAGATTACACCTAGCTAGAGCACCGCATGTTTGCCTAAAAAGGCCCACATTTGTTTTGGAATATTTGGGCCACATTTGCTATTTTTAAAGTGGGCCATTTTTTTTTCTCCCATCCATTTTGCGTGGGCCACATGAAGGCCAGTGTTGCCTGAAGTGGCCCACATCCGTATGCTGTCTAGTTTTTCAGAAACTGTTCACTGGGTTAGCTGAGATTTGTCAGCAGCCAACTAGCTTAGCTTAGCATTGCACAAAGATAATAAACGTGAGGGAAGGACTAGCATCAGTCACCTATGTTCAACTCTAAAACACAATAATACAAGTTTATATTATGGAGTGCTTTTTTTGGTTAAAAAAAAAAGGAAATGTAGTTCAATGGCTTTTAATGCATTCAACTGGTGTTGGAATGATCCAAAAATATTCAGTTGCGACTTAGAAAATTTGCATGTACAACTTGGAAATTTAGTTTTTAAGGTTTTGGTACATGAGCTGCTGATGTCATCACTTAAACCAATTAAGATAATTTTACAATCAGCTGTAAATAGGAGCTTTAAATGTGAACTTGTCAAATGTTACACTTGTAAACTGAATTTCACCATACTTTTTGATGATTAATGTCCGTATGTTTTAAGCCTGTCACACCTCATCCGACTAATTAACTCTTAGTAATTATGCAGCTCTTGGAAAGAGTCGTCAAGGTGTTTAAACACGAAAGAAAAAAATACATTTTGCTCATAGCATCATGTTGTTTACACATTCTTACATCAAAGCAAATTTAACCAAAGTTAAAACAACAGCTTCACAACTCTGGAAGTGGAAGCTTCCGATGACCATGTGACTGCAAAGATTTTTGTTGCCCTGATGGTGTCACCTCAAGAGCCATGTTATCACCTTGAGACGTCACCAGGCAACCAGGTGAGAAAAGATAGCCTTGTTTTTTGTTTTTTTTTATCTTCATGCAAAGCTATGCAAACATGTAGTGTCTGTATAGCCACCTACATATTAAATGTACATGTGTGAGAGAAGTAGTAATCCCTTCATATAACTCTGCAGGAAAGTAATTCATTTGTTATTTCATTAAATGCCACACTAATCCTTCTCTGCACTTCATAATTACCAGTTTAACAACACTCACTTCTTGTGAAATGCATGTGAGCATGGACAAACTCCAAGTTCATCTCTGGTCCTGAATTCTTCAAGACACACTGCACAGGTTTGCTGCAAGATCAAAAAAAGGATAACAGCACAGTCAGTCGTTTTCTCCACATTCAACTTTAGTCAGTAATCAGCTTATATCTCACCACAGCCAATAAAATCACCATTTGTAGCTGCATGAAATAAATTTGAGAGGTGAAGTCATTTAATTTGACCCAGATTCAGAGCATAACACAAGCATGAGCCTGCATTTTAAAATGGTGCATTTATCATGAGCAGGTTTCATGTGTGGTTTCAAAGTAACACGACTATCTCGGCCTCCCCTTATACAAAAACAGAGATTCAACATGGGATTGAAAAACAGAAATGACTCCTAACCACCACCACGGCCTCGGGGGGAAAAAAGAAAGAACATAGAGATGCAGATGTTTTAGAAATCAGAAGGGACAGGAAGACCTTTTTTCTAATACATATTGAATGAGTGCAGTTATTCCTGGAGTCCTAAATTCTGCTACAAGTAGAGACTCAAGCAGGCACTCTTTTTATTTATTTTAATGCTGTATTTTGGGATACAGCTATTTTCAGGACATCTCCACTGTGTGCGAGCTTATGCAGCATGCTAATCACATCTGCAAGGAGAAGTTGATTGAGTTAACTAACCAAAACCATCCCAGCTCATAATGGATCGCCTGAGCTGTTGGGGAAATAGTGCTGGGAAACACAACATGTATGCAACATGCCGGGGAAGAACATAGATGTTTAAAAAAAACAAATGGCGTGTACTGTGCATGCACGTTAGAGAAGGTGACTCACTCCTAGAAGGCTCAGTTTCTTGCTTGCACCCTTCAGCACCACCTACAGAGGGGGAATGGGAGGAAAGAGAGGTGCATTGGGTCATGTGAATCATGTGTCAACACTATTGTGTTGGCAGAAGTGTGTGAAACAAACACTTCACACTGGTTCACTGTCCTGATCTGACCGGCTTAAAATATTCTCATGAGTAGTGTGTGTTCCTTTTTTTTTTTTTTTTTATAACATCCTAAAAACAGATGATGCACGCAGCTGCAGCTGGAGTTCAACCTTCCCACAAGCTGAAACCAAACAACACCAACTGCCACCGCACCTCACTGTCGCCACTACCTGCTCATCGTATCAGGCCTCTCCACGCTGCAGCTGGATTAACGCTTTAACATTTAGAGTGTGGGCAATGACACATGGATGGAGTCAAGGTCGTCCGTTGAGAGTGTTGTTAGGTGTCACTGAGTTGATGATAACAGTGCGAAATGCTATAGTAGTATTTATAACCCGCCTCAGATGGGGGTGTTACATGTTCAACCAGGGCGACAGATATTGCGGCGACATACCTCATTGTAGCTGAACTGCTCCCTCGTTCCCTGTTGTTTCAGCCTGAAAGAGACACACACAGAGAGAGGACAACATCTGTACAGTAGAAGAGACAGTAGTAACAGCTGTAACTTGAGTCAGCCAAATGCTATTAATCAGTACTCCTATTTCCTACATCTGCAGTGCACCATCCTGGCATAGGTTATTTATATCACAGTAACGATGGAGGGAATTTTCTCTAAGATATATTGAGAAACTTTATGGATTCAAAATACAGGTGAGAACATGTACAATTTTACAATTATTGTGTATAACCGGACTGACACTAGGTTTTTAAAGCTGCGAATAATAATATCAATATTTTATACTGATAATGAACTTATATTTTTTCACCGTATGAAGTTTATACGGTGACCATTTGAGTAAACAGTAGCTGATTGAAATGACCAGTTTAAGATAGTCATCACAGTAATGAGAGCCAGCAGCCGGTTATCTGGATGTAGCATAATGACTAAAAGCAGTGGGAAACAGTTACTCTGTACAAAGGTTACAGCCTGACAACACCCCTACAGCTTACACTAACACTTTGTATCTTGTTAATAAGGGATCTATTGGCAGAAATTGAATATAAAATAATCCTAGTGATGTTTTCAATAGTGTGTTTCCTCTAAATTGTACGAATTGTTGTTTTCTTTACCCTAGAATGGGCCTTTTATATTTAAATACTTTATATTTACATCCTGAGCGGGTCCTCTATACGGAGGCCACCATGTTTTTTACAGTAGCCCAGACTGGTCAAACTAAACACCTTTTGAGTTTTTATGACAACTGAAGGCTACCACCGGTTCTCTCTAATGTTTGGAAGGGGAGGGTGAGGTGAGGAGTATTCAGCTGCAACATGCAACTTCACCACTAGATGTCACTACATTCTACACACTAAACCTTTAAATTGGAAAAATTGCAATTCTTGGTTTAACAGGGGATACTGAGCCAGGCTATTTCTCATCCTCTTGTTTCTAGCCATTGTACTAAGTGAAACTAACGTGTAGCGCCACAGTTAGTAGACAGATGTGAGAGGGCTTTTTATCTTCTCATCTAATTCTCCGGAATGAATGAATCAGCAGATATGCAAAATGTCAAACTGTTGTTATAAACCTTCATTTATTGATCTTTGCCACTTAGGGGCAGTAGAAGGAACTGCAAACTGAAGACTGACATGTTAACGCCTTAAAAGTATTTTTATGGTGAATGTATTAGCAATAGTTTGTCAATTTATAGATGCAGCAGACATGGAACAACATTGGCCTTCATTAAGAGTTGTATTTGTGTCCACCTGGTGAATTTAAACCTAACATTTTGATATTTCGCTTTAGATTTGATTGGTCTCCACTTACTACCAACTGAGATATTTGGCTATTTTGCTTTTAGAATTTCCACAATGTTAGTCAAAATATCTTGTTAGCAACAGGGTCTGTCTGCAGTTTTTGATGCTAGGCATGTATTGTACAGTGGCTTTTAGATCCTACCAAGGAAAACAGCTGTCAGCTGTAATTAGAAATAACACAGGTGAGAAGAGTTCTTGCTAATTTTTCACGTTATTAATATTCTTGACCTTTTTCATATTGCCCATAGACCATTGTCTATTGAAGAAATATTAATAAGGTCATGAAATGTTTAAGAAGGAGGACATTTTGATAAATAAATCAGTGATCTTTGGAGGAATAGAGTTCATCAAACATATTTTAGGATATTTCTGTCAACATAGATTCTTACTTACAATAAGTCAGCAATCAGTCTCTTTCTTACTGGTTCATATTGATGAATTACTTTGGTTTTACTGTTGAAACACATATGTCAGCTGTATGTTGTAACATGCCTGTATACAATACATAAACACTAGTATAGATTTATGGAGTTTCAAGTCCAACAATTATAAAACGTGTGGTAACTTTGGTTGCTCTGCATGGCAACACTTCTTAAATTGGCATCAAGATTTCTTCTTTCATCACATCACGATCTTATTACCAAGGGAGATCTAAATCTATTTAACCTGTTGGGTTACATTTTGTTGCAGTGCTGGTTCAAAATGCCAAAAATATCTCTTTTACACATTTCTTACTAATTACCAAGACTTCCACAGTCCTCGATCAACCAACCTGAAAAGGTAGCAACAGAAGATGAGGCTGAGCATGAAGACGAAGAGGCCGATGCCCAGCACAATGACATAGACATTGAGCGGGAGGTGATAGATCTCAGACGTCATGCTGCAGTAGTGTTCAGAGCGCTGAGAACCCAAACCACACAGGCATCCTGACAGGAAGAGATCGCAGTGCAGATTAAATACCCGACACGCATTTAACTGTTACCTTAAACTGTTCGGGTTAAGAGCCCCAAGCTACATGTTAGCTTAACCCTTGACCCTTAAAGTCTTTAATCCTTCTCATTTCTTATGGAGTTGTTTCAAAAGAGTAACTTCCATTCTTTGTTTCGATGCCTGTCAGGAAACTTTTTCTGAATAGGTTTTCTTGTGTTTTCTTTTCATGGAGAGGTGCACAAAGAGCTTGTCTTGCAAACTCATTGTTTACTTTTCCTCAAAACCATCCCTGCAGACCCACAGTAAACAACAGTCAGAAGTGGCTGTTCAGGTCTAAATCTGTAGCATAAACATTAGACAGTGTGACCTGCAAAGGCAACTTGGTCTGTTATGAGTCTAGAGAGCAGCTACAAGCTCTTAAGATCTGCATTTGTTGATCATTTACTAGAGCATAGAGCTACAGTGCCATCACAGGCTGCTTGTGCTACTGGGCCTTGAGTACTTTATGTAAATTTGCTTGACAGTAGTCATAGTGTATGTGGCTCTCTGGACTCCCCACCAAATCAGGAGATTTATTGACATTAAAAAAAATTGTGAGGAGTTTAGTAGTTTGTTTTTGTTTGGATACGGACGTATCCAGGGAGCTGTGAGCAGTGCCGTGCTGGTGACTGAAGGGCTCGTTGGGCTGCGCATTAATTGGCTGTGAACTAGACAAACATGGAGGACAGACACCACTTCCACCACACCACCATCTGTTCCACAGACTCTTACTGTATAGAGGTGACTGGTTGTGTGTGTGTGTGTGTGTGCTGGCTGCAGGTGGCAGGGGGTGGGCTACATTAAACAGAATGAACTCTGGGGACTCAAGGACCATTTGGTAAAACAATAGCAGAGGAAGACCCACTTCCACAGGCCACATGTGTTCCTATTAATTTGCCGCGAGGACACTCTTTGCCAGGCCATAAGTGTCCATGTGTCCCTCTTTAGAGTGAATGAATGGGTACAGCTTGCACACTGTGGGGGGGCATCGGGTGGATAATTTGACGTGGCTGGGGTCTGGGGGGTTTACGTGGGTGGGGGATGGACTAGGGAAGTCCTAGCGCTGCATAATGAGAGATGCAATTATGAACCTGGCAAGGATGCACTCAACAGAAACAAACAATAAAATGCCATAAGGTCAGAGAGGATAAGATATCATCAGTTTGAGTTGACATAGCTGTCAAACAAACATGACCTTGAATAAAAAAGTGCCCTCTCCCTCCTGAAAAATAACAAACTGAGGCCTCCACTCTCTCAGTAATTTGCGATTTCACATGCATGTCCATTTATGTGGATCCCATTAGCTATCTGTCAGCGACTAAGAGTTTACAAAATACAAGTAAGTACATGTGCTAGCACCTCTTGTGTATTTGGCAGATAAAAAATCTACTCACTTACCGTTACACCATTGGAATGGTTGCATGAAATTTGACTCCCAGGGCAGCAGCAGTAAATTCAGGCCCTGTCAGGAGTAGGCTGGATGGGAGCCAAGACTGTGGGCTGGAGCTCCGGACACTGAATCTGCTTGGAGCCTGGATTCACCCCGAGCTGGATCACTCTTTTGTTGGGCTGTGTGAACTCCAGCGAAAAAACAACCATCAAGATTTTCAGATTTGCCCAGATTCCACAAATCCTCGGGAGGTGTGGTTATGTTGGCTCAGCAGTCTGAACTGCCCAGCATTCCCAAATCTGGATTAAGCACTCTGTGTAAAGATTGGGAGATTTGGGACTGGGGTTTGGACCAGGACCGGAGACCTCATGTGCTCCTGGATCCCAGCGAGAATGATGTCATCACAGGAGAGCCAAGAAGGGGACAAAGAAATCTTGTTGACATGAAATTTCTGTTCGTCAGAAGCCTCATACCAGGAGTTGTTATTGTGAAAAGCTGAATCTCACTCATCCACACTGTCAAAAACAACACAGGCTGCTTGGTAACAGGAAATACTTACATTTCCAGCAGAAAATGAAACCTCTGTCCTCACTCTGCGTCTGCAGTGTCTCCCCTTTACCAAATCCAGTGACATCCACCGTTCAAAATGACAGTCCTTGTCCAATGAAGGTAATTATCTGGCATTAAGTCTGCGCTTTGTCTTCCTCCCAAAGCTGCTTTTTTAAACAGAGGATTTTCACAAGTCTCATCCCCCTCTCCTCTCGTCTGTTGTCTCCTCCTCCAGTCCTCTGATCTTGCAGTGGGCAGTCCACCTCAGTGCAGGAGGCAGAGATGTACTTCCCTCAAAGCCCAAACAAAGTGAGGACAGCTCCATACAGTCAACAACAGTCCTCTAGCTCGGGTTTAGTGTTTGCTGGTGAGTGTGTGTTTGTGTGTGTGTGTAGGGGGGAGATCCTACTCTCCCTCTAACCATCTGCTCTTTCAATTGAGAAAAAAAAAATCTGAGACAAAGGCTGTGTGTGTGTGTGTGTACAAGTGTGTCTGCATGTGTCGTGTTCAGTCTCTCCCACCTCCAGCTGGCTTTGTCATGGCAGGCTTCCCCTCTTCTACTTTCAATCCACAATGGTGCTGAGAGAGAGAGAGGGAGAGAGAGAGAGTCTGCTGTTTGCTTCCCCTTCCTCCCCTTGCTCTCTCTGCTCTGCCTTGGGTTTGTAAACAGATCTCTGCTCATGTGACCAGCCGTTTTGCCTCGCAACTCTCCTCTGCCTCAGCCCTCCCTCACTGCCTCTGTCCTCCAATCTGTAGGCAGAAGGAAGGCAGAATGAGCCAGACACTGACGAATAGGGCGCCTGCAAGCATGCTGATGTGTGTGTGTGTGTGTGTGTGTGTGTGTGTGTGTGTGTGTCTGTGTGTGTGCACACGTCTGTGCATGTATATGTGAGAGGGAGACAAGAGACACTTGCAGCAAAGTCAAGGGAGGCCCCAGTCAGTAGCATGCGCATGGCTGATGTCCTCACAACCAAAACAAAGCCATTTGTGAAAAATGGAGGTCAGTAAGAAGCTGAGGTGACTCACCATTTCCTTCCTTCACACATACACTTGTCGAGCTACAGCAGTTTATTTGTTATGTTTGCTTTGTTTGATCTATACACACGTACACACACACACACACACACACACACACACACGTACACACACACACACACACACACACACACACACACACACATCATGTCACTCTCTCAGAACAAAGGAACAAAAAGACAGAGGAGGGATGAGAGGAGGGGTATTGCTGCATATGATGTAATATAATATGCAAGGTAAGAAGAAAAGTAATATCAATAAGGAAAAAGAGTGACACAGAAAAACCAAAGCTCGGACAAAGACACTGCATGAACGTCCACCCCCACACTAGCGACCCTGCATGTCTGCCAATTCGCTGTGAGAGTGAACAGCTGCCGGGCTACTGGGCGAGCTGAGAGACGGTCAAGGGGAGTGCTGCTCCACTAATCCCCGGGGGGGGGGAGGCTTCAATGGGATCCATGCCATATTCATTCACCCTTCCCTCCTCCTAAACTCCCCCCTGCTCTAATAATGATGTTACTGCTGAGTGCTCAGGAACAGCTGGATTGACTGCACAGATGCACGAGCATAAATACAGCCCTTAATACACTGAGTGCAATGTAGGGTGTTTACAGGTTTCAGGATGAGGGATGGTTGCCTCTACAGGGTTGTGTTTTGGGCCTTGTGAAGGGATGTAGTTTTGGTGAAAGCATGCCCTCTTGTGAGATATGGTGAACACACATCTCTGTCAAGAGTTTCCTGAAGATGTGCATTCAAAATCAAAATGATCACAGGTTAAAGATTTTCAAAAGGCTCTTTCAAAGATAGAAAAGAAAGTACCTTGACTTTTTCAGTAAAAAAAAAAGGGAAGTGATTGGCAAACCTCAGTGAGAAACTGAGCAATTGAGAGGAAGAGAGCGATGCAAATGTTGACCTTGTTTTCTTAGTGACATGTAAATTGTTTGGGCTGTCACAACCTCTTGTTTTTTGCATAAAACATTTGCCCAATCAGAAATACAACGAGCATACTGAAGGTTGTCTGGTTTAAGACCAGAGATATGGTTGCAAATCATAATAAACCAAGATTATACAACTGCAATAATAGAAAAAGTTTTCATGTTTGAATGGCCAAGTTGATATTTATTAAGAATTACAATAAACCTGTGGTATAGTTTGACTCAACAGGGACCCCTGTTGCCACAAATTGCCATTACAAGATAATTTACAGGGTAAAAGCTCCACTATACTGTATCAGTAGCATAAGTACAATAAGTGACTAAGTTCAGGGGCCTCATCCTTCGGAGGCCGCATTTGAAGATCGATTGATAATAAGGTTGCCCTATTTTGAAGTTTCTGTCAAATGCGGACGGCAATTGCGTCCATCCATTCCCGAGCAATGAAGGATCCAACAGGTGGATCCTCCTGGGGCCAACCTATCCCAGGATTCATTGTGCTGAGCTACAGTAAGTGCAGGGGGTCAAAGTAGCTAATGATGCAACAGTAAGTGCGGGACAAGCTAGTGATGCAAATAGGAAATCTTAGATTAGACCACAGACCAGACTGTCTCACTTTGGTTCCACCTTGCAGAAAGGACATTCACTTCCTGTAGGCCACATAGGCAGCATCTTCCAAAGAGGACACAGCTAACAGCTAGTTTAAGTTAGCTAACATTAGACTATGTTATTTACCAAGTGTATGTGCAGCTGTTGTTGTTTTTTGCTCATTTGACCCATGTCAATCTGTGCCCCGGGAATATTTACGATGGCCCTACAATTGTGAGCGTCACAATTATTCATTAGTGTTGTTATAAATAAGAATTCTCCAGTGTGCTGTCAAATGCTTTACTATAAGCCTGATTCAACTACTCCACTTCTGTAGCCTGGAATTTACAGTTAGTTTTATTGGCAAGCTCATAAGAGAAGTGTCAGAGTATTTTCATTAGTAAATCACACAGCAGTCGTGACAACGTGGCCTATGCCCAGAACTAGACATTGTCTGAGTAAATGCTAACTGTTTATGAACCAGTGGTATTAGATTATATTTTACTTTTTGCTCAACATGTTTCATTAGTCAAATTATACATTTCTTCTTTATATCGTTTCTAAAATGCTCTGCTTAAAGTGAGACATTCTGACTGAATTGGATAACATGTCTTAGTTTTCTAAGTTAAAAAGTTAAACTCTGAAACTCTGAAAACTGGACTGACTTTTCCCTTCAGACTTTACTGTAATACACCGCCCATTCCTTTTTCTCCACATCAGGGGTGTGTCCCTTCACAAGCCCATTTATTCCACCATTAGCAACTCCATTTAGTTTGCCGTTGTTTTCACCATCTATATTCTCCTTTCTCAGAGCCAGAGCTGGCTTACAGGTGTGCCAGTTCCTCAGAACTTTATTCATATCATCCTGGGCCCTGATACCCAGAAGCTTGTCTTCATCACTTCTCATCTTGTCCTCGTCATCATCATCGCTGTCGTTCTTGTATGAGCGATGGTTGTGGAGGCTGCGCATCTCACCGCTGATGCTCTCAAAGTACTGATGGATGCAGACCTTGGCAAAGCTCTTGGCGTGCTCCTTACAGGTCTCGTCGAACATCTTGCGCTCAATGTCAATGTAGTGAGACCAGTACTTGGTCTTGAGAAAGGCGGCCTGGGTAAAGCACGGTCGAATGGCCCGGATCAGGAAGGCCGTGAAGGTCATCATGAGCAGAAACATCCATCCACATGCCTGTGAGATGCAGACAGGTAGATTAGTATAGAAAGCTAAACATTACTTTGGAACCTACCTAAACTGGACTTTGTTATTCTTGTAGATACTTAGTTAAAGTCAAATAGTCAAGCATGTGATGTTTTAGGCCTTTTGCAGCTTCATAGCTCATTTCCAGAATCTCTATATCAATGGACATTTATAGATATGTTACTTTTAGGCCTGTATAATTGCCCTTCAGCTGATCAAAGACCTAAAAAACTGTGTGGGTGTGTTTTGTTTTTTTTTGGGGGGGGGGGGGGGTTGAAATAGCTCCCAGTTCTTTGAATAATAAGGCTATAAAAAGCTTATCTATCCCTCTAATAAGCGAACAGGAATGATTCAGCGAGCGCAAAGAGCAGAAAGAGTTAGTATCTGGTGGGGATTTAAGTTAAATACAGTTTTTGTGGAATAAAGCAAGGACAATTTAATTTAGCTGAGTCATAACTTTTGGTGATGAAGTTGAAAAACTGCTGAATGAGCAAATGTTTTGCTATACTCTTATTAAGGATGTGTGTGTGTGTGTGTGTTTGTGTTTCTGTGAGACAAGCAGGGGCCATAGCGAGGATTTAAGGTCACTTACTGTACCTCCTCAGAAAATGTCAATTCATATTTAATCTATTTGGTTTTAGTTGTTTTTGACAGTTTTTTCATACATACATTTTATTGTCTTATGGGGTAGTCTGAAAATACCAGAATCAGCCAAACTCCCCCCTGGCTGTGAAAACTCCTACATTCCAAGAAGATATACCAAGGACTTGACATCAGTGTCCTCAACTGACATTTCTCAAATCAGAAAGCGGAGGGCACAATACCAGGAGTCTGAAGCAGGCAATTTGAATCCAGCCATAACTTATTTTATTACTATTGTTATTTTTATTTATACCTGTGCTTTTCCTACTGTGCAAAACACCTGGTTGATGCAAAGCCCTCTGGGATTTCCTTCGCCATAGGAAGCAAATGTTTAATTCGCCTCCCTGCTCACAGAGATTGGAAGTGAACAGGAGGTGAAGGTTTGCCCTAAGAATTAAATCGAGCCATGTTATCGGTTTTAGCGAGCAACTACAGGTTTGTTTGTTAGAGTGAGAAATGGTTTGTCTCAGCTGTTTTCTGTTCTCTCTCAGTCAAAAGGTCAGGTCAGCACCTCTCGCTTTAAAATTATTATCTGAAAACTAAGAAGAAGAAAAAAACTGTCTACCTGTGAAATGCACTTGATGTATCGTGACGCTGCAATTCTTATTTCATTGTGCTCAAACAGGTCTTTGCAAGGAATTCTTGCCAGCAGTTTGATCCTCTCCGTCTCTGACATCCCGGTTATGAAACTATGATTCCCAAACCTGTCAATATCCAGGTTGATGCTGAAAGCACAAAGGAAACTCTTCCCGTCCATGAGCGTGACAGACACCCACACTGCAGGTGCGATCAGGGACCTCTGTGTGATAGAAACAAACATGTAGCGGAGGATTGAAGGATCCTTACTTCGTTGTCCTGCGGGTCTTTTCCATTCCTCAGCGAGCACGGACACATTATTGTTCAAAACGAAACCCAACAAGAAGAACCATATAGACGGAACAATAAGAAGTCCGATCCCATATGTGTAGTTGTATTCTGGCATACAGGGGCAGCTGAATTCAAAGGCAGAGTACATCTGTGCACTAGCCAGTGCCATGATACCACAGATCCCATTCATAAAAGATTCCTGGTTGGACTGCAGGAACTGGAACATCATACGAAACTTATCCATCTTGGGAGATGTGGTGGATATTTGCTTCTAATGGAATAAAAACTGTGGACAGAAGGGCAGTAGAAACTTTAAACCAATCATTAAAAAGTCGCCGAAAAGGTGCCCAAGCATGCAGATTGTTTCATTATTGTGCAGAAAAACACTTTGTGTTATCAAACCTTTTTATCTTTTGATTTGCTAATTAACAATTAACATTATCAATAAAGGCTAATAAACACAGTAATAGTAGAGTCATGGACCAAAATGTGCCCTGACTTCTATACGCTTACAAGACACTACAAGACATAACCTAAATAAGTGCGTAAGCAGAATCAGAACTCAAGAACTGATACATCTTCATACTGTCCCAGCAACCAATTTAAAGCACAACCCTTCTCCTTAGACATTAAACATATGAAACATAACTTTAGCATTGACCTGTTTAGGGAACAATCCAATCTTTAATGCTTTCCAATGATGCTGGAGGGCATTTAACACAAAATTAAACAAAATAAAAACAGGAACTTACAAAAAGGTCTGTGTCTGAGGTTGTGATATAATGGACACAAAAAGTGTATTTCCTTTTCGACCCCTCACAGATCAAACAGTAGACATTTTCTATTTACAGACGGTTCTCTGAACTCTGGTCAGGTTCATGTGACACAATGCTCTGGATGGTGAATGTACAATTTTGGTTTTAACTAAAGATCTGCTGACCATTTCTGTTAATAATGTTCAAATAATATTGTTTTAATTGTTTCCAATACTACGTGTTAATTTATGGTGAGGCTTGTTAACACATATTATAATGCCATCTGTAATAGGTAGGCCTATACATGTTAATATTTCATTAATAAAAGGTGGTTACAATCATTTGATACTCCAATTATAAATGCTAATATATTGTGAAATAGAATAATCTAGTTTGAAATAATCTGCTGGGTTTTAGCAACGACATTTAACTGTTCCATAAATAGTTAGCAAACTATTAATTAACCAATGAAAAGGTATTATTTATCCTGTAAGGACTCTCTGAATGACCTGAGTCACCTGATGAGAAAGTAGTAGTCTCACATGCTCATAGTAAAATCAGACCCTATTATTCTAAACCAACTGTCCATCACACTGAGGTTTCGTCAGTGTGTTGTACCTATGAATAGTGAAAAAAGAATCTACAGGTAATCATCAGATCAAAAAGTAACTTCACACACACTTACCTATTTTCTTTAGAGTGGATGAACAAAAGGACAGGACGTTTTCACAAAATGATAAAATACTTGCAGTTGTTATTAGGCATTACAGCCGTGACTGAGAGGATCCTCATGAACTCTGTGGTGACGTCAAAAGCCGACACATCACCTGTCGTCCTGCCCCTCCCTTCACATGCACCTGTGTTTTGTGTGACGTAACAAAAGAGTCAACTTGCACTTTCTCAAACATAAACACTACAGAGCTCAGACAATCACTTACGTAGGTTCCCCTGTTCTTTCACAATTCACATAAATTATCGTTCTGGCTTCCTCAGATGAATGCAGAGATATGAAGTAGTGTTAACAGAAGTTGCATAAGTTGTATGAACATCGAGGATGCAGTGCTGCTCAGGCGTCGCCATAACAATCCACACATGCAAAACTATTTAAATATCTGTGGCTTTCGCTGGAAAATTTGCTTGTTGTCTGAGAGGTGAAAGGTGAATCTGTTTCCACTCGATTCATCAGAACCAAATAAATCACGTCATAGTGGCTATCACATGTAAAACAATCCTTATCGTTGGGATTGTTTTAGTTTACTTCACACAGCCAATTTTTATTCAGTTCGACAAACCAGATACAAAACTACAAGAGAATAAAAGACGGGGGTTTATTCTACCATTCATAGGCACAGAGCATTTTCTACCCGTAGTTTTTATTTGAAAAGTATGCAGCCTAGTGCTTGGCCCGTCATATAGGGTCACTTGCAAAGAGGAAGTTTGTGTTATCTGTTTTCTTCACTGTATTGCACAGGAAGATGTCGCAGCAGAGCACATGGGCAGGGTGTGGAGGGTGTGCAGGAAATAAGTCACGAAACACAACCTACAGCTAAAATAGGAAGAGATCAGCGAGCCTGTGGCTGTGCAAGGTTACTCTCTTCCTCCTTTGTACCTACTCACACATTACTGGAACGTTGCAATATTAAGGTAATCAATTATTTCTTTTGGTGTGTATTCTTCTTCTTGTTTAATGCTATGTACTGTAATTATATGAAATGTGACCATAGAAATAAGTGAAGTAGATGCTTCCTTGCCATCAAGGAAGTAGCTCATCTAGATTTGCATCATAATTTAAATGTACTGCCAGAAAAATCGTTAATTTTTGCAATATAATTCAACGTTTTTTATTCAGTGTGTTGTTTTTTTTATACACACATTTCATGAATCACGAAAGCAGCTTTAAGATCTCTGGAATGCTTTGTAACAATTCTTTATTCTGTTTGACTTGTTCATCGACAGTGTTAATCATGCAAGACGCTCTGCTGCGAGTGGTTGTCGTGGCTCTGGGTCTCCTTCTGTGTCCGAGGGATGACCCAGGGGTGCAGGAGGAATGGGATGGTGTCGTCACAGCGGGTCTGCAAAAGCATGAAGAGACGCTGTTAAGGGGAGAAGAGAAACTGGGGGAGGAAATGGCACCTGTCAGAGAGAAAGTGGAACAAACTGACGACAAAGGGCCTCTGAATAAGATGAAAAGTGTTGGAAAGGAACAATATCAGTCTGATCCTCATGTTTCTGACAAACATACATCAGCCGACAAAGATGCGGCCGTCTCCAAGCCAGACTCAGAGGAGGATTATGCTGGAAAACATTTTACATCACAGTCTGATACAAGTCAGCCACTTAAATTCAGAAGTGAATCGCAGATTTCTCTGACAACTTCACACACTGAACGTGAGCAACAGGGAAACCTACTGTTGGACGTGAGGAGTAAACGGGAGGAAGACATCCTGGCTGGTGGCTTTTTTAGCGACCCAGTTGGACCACAGGGTCAACAACATATGCCTGACGAGTCTCTGTCAGAGGTCCACACCCAGATGTCCGAAAATGAAACTTCAGAGAAGACAATGCCTGACTGGCAGGAGGATTACCTCTGGTACATATGGAATACCTTCTCCATTATTTCCATCATCCGCTTTCTCAGGAAATACCTGAGAAAAAACTCAATGAGACAAGATGAATCCAATACTCTCTCTGGGACTTGCATCACTGGTGAAGTGCCACTGCCTGACAGCAACACGCTGCAGAACTTTCACTCTAAATATGTTAAAGCCTCATCTAATAAGTGGAGGGAGGGAGAGTTTTTAGAGGGGTTTGCAAATGACATGGTGGAGGCCATGAGGGTGGTCTGTAAGGGGGATGAAGGTATGGTGATTGAGGACTGTCAGTTGTTGGATTCATGTGATATAATAGTTCCCTTTACTCCACCTGAGCCGTATGGTTTTCAGTGCCTGTTCTGGAATCACCAGGTGAGTGACCTGCTGCCAGAGATGCAAGTCTGTGGTCAAATAAAAGTGGTAGAGAAGAAAATCCAGAATGCCTGCCCCTGCCACTCTTCTGGTGCCGATGACATGGTTTGCCTGCTGCATTGTGAGAATGAGAAAGTAAAGACAAAAACAACTGATGTTTGTGAGCACCCTCTTTGCTTGAAGAACACCCCTTTCCTGTCAAAATCTCTGGTTACTAGATGGTTCCAGAGCACGATCAAACAAGCATGGGCTCAGATTTCACACAAGTATGATTTTGAGCTCAGTATTTGCTACATTGATGCTCCAGGTGCTCTGGTTGTTAGATTCAGATCAGGAAAGAGGCTCTGCTTCAATATGAATCCTGTTGTTAAATTCAACACCGATGCTCATTTTTACATTACACCCTTCTCCCCGAGCAATTTGGACACTTGCTGGACGCTCTCCCTGACCATCTATGAAGATCATCTCTTACAATGCCTCTCCAAAAACCTTCCTGAAAACTCATGCCACATGCAAACTCTTGAAATTGCATGTTTCCTTCACCAGAGACAGACTGCAATGTCTGCAGGTTGTTTGCTCAAGTTCTCTCATTTCAAAACTGCTCTATTTCATATGCTTCTGACCAAAGACCCATCACAGTGGAAACCCAGCCATGTGGCTTGCAGGCTACGAGACCTGTTTGACTTCATGGAGAGAAGCCTGGAGAAAAAGCTTCTGCACAATGTCTTCATTGGAAACCCCGCAACTCAGAAGATTATGCTGCTTCCTGCAGAGTTTACCCAAGCAAAGCCAGTGAATCTCTTCTATCCCCTTGTGGTACAAAACTGCATCTACAGAAATACTGTGACGCATTTCCAGGAAATGCTTAGAAACACACACATGTTGATTAATGATCATGTTAGTGTGTTGACAGGGCAGTTTGAGAGAAACTCAGTTCTAAAGACTTAAGTGTACAGTTAAAATTAGGGTTTGTCTCTTCACCCCCAAGAACAATGAATGTGCACATCAAGCCAGAGAAATGTCATGTACAAGAGAAAGCAATTTATTTTTTAAAAGTTAACATAGTCACACAAATTTTAGTAATCATCCTCCCAGTAGTTGAGGAAGTCTCCATGCACTGCCATGTCAGAGTCCTCCAAACTGAGTGAGTCAGCATTAAGCGATTTCATCCGAGGTTCAACGTTCACATGGCCATCCTTGTCACTCAAGTCGACCTTCCAAGAGGCGCTGGTGATAGTCTTCTCGGAAACTGTCGAAATAGAATTTGAAATCAATTCTTGATCAGCTTTTTAGTCACTTGTGGTAAGACAACAAAAACCTTGCATTTACCACTTGAGATAAGCTCTGTGGCAAATTAGGATGATGTGTAAAGCAGCTGCCATTCATACAAGGGTTTTAAAAGAACTTCCTGTGATGTATAACAAAGATGTGGAAACTTACCCCTGAGCGATGCTGAGGGGCAATTGGTCTCACAGCAGGTGCACACAGAGTCATCACCATAAAGCTCCTTCCACCTAAACAATTCAGAGTTTTAGTAGGTCTTCAAACATCACCTGGGAAGTTTGAAGATACACAACCACAGATGGCAACAATCAAAATACCATCAAGTTGTTAAGGCAGTCAAGCTCACATGAAATGGTCTAAACTACCTCCACCTGTGGGTGCCCGACAACTTACTTCTCGGTTGCTGAATCATAATGGCAAGCCTTAGAACCTGGAGATAGAGTCGCTGACCCAATAGTGACCTCACAGTGCATGTAGAGTTGCTGAAAGACATTAGATTTGAGTTTCAACAGACTGACAATTTGACAGTGCACAGCTCTACTTCACCGACATACCTGCGACTTGGAGGAAGTGGAAACCTTGTCCTTGAAGATAAAGGACATCACTTGGAATTTCTGGGACATCTTTGAGGAGCCTCTGAAGAACTTTGACTGCAGTGTCAGCTTGCTGTCAATCATACAGCTGCAATTGAGAGAGAATATGCATATTAACATTGAACAAAGTGAAAGTTTTTTATTTAATTGTTTTGCAACCATTTTAAGTCTAACCCTTGGTTTTCGATGACTGTATATTTGGGGTTAGAGTTGGGGGATTGGTCAGCAGTCATGAAGCATTTGTTGATGTATATCCGCTGAGCACCAGACGTTGTAGTGTCATCGGCCTTCACTTCAAAGAACATTGGCTGACCCAAGGTGTAAGTTTTGCTGCCAGTGAGTTCATTTCCTGATGCTGAAACAAGGTCCCCATTATAAGGACACATACAAATTTAAAAAAAAAAAAAAAGGTATTAGGTAAATGGCAGCAGTTCATTTAGTAAAAGAATTTGAATCACAAGAGTTGAAATATTTTACCAAAAGCCTAGTATAGTGTTGAATGCTTTTGTGTTGTCAGCTTTAAATGCTTAACAGACCCCTTCTGTATCAGCTTGAAAGAGCAAATAAAATGCATGAACCGAAAGTTCTCCAGCTTTTAATAATGTCTTTACCAATTTTGGCATCACTCACTGCGTGTTCAGCTCAAATTAAGCTGAAGGATTCCCATTAAAAGTTTCCACCTCATACAGAGGTTAGTACTTTGAGAAACAAAATGAGAAAAGGTGTAACCCTGCCAATTATCCTGCCTTTTGTTCACACTTGGATTTTTAGGATATTATCCTGTGTGTCCAGAAAGCTCACTCAAGTAGTCTGGGCAGGGGAAAGTAGTTTTAAAATACTATATAGTAATGCAGACACATTTAGGAATCAATTCACAAAAAATTTGCAAATAAAAAGATAACATACCATCTTGTGCCACAAGGACAGCATTTTGTTTTCTTGGTGTGAGTCCTTTGAAAACTGTGCCTCCTTGTAGTTTGGGATGAAAACCAACTTTGTAGGAGTGAAAAAGCCTGCAACGGTCAAGTGAAAGTATGTGTTAGTTAAAAAAAGCACAGAAATCTAAACACATGAAATGCATGTAGGTGATCAAAAACCAGTTATAATGTAAAGTCAAAGTCATACCTATGATATTTACACTGCACAGGGAGAGCAAATGGCATTTCCCTTAAAATTAGACCAGATGGGGTGTAGCTGAGCACATTGCTGTAGGACAGATAATCTGGCAGACTCTGAAACACATTTGAGTTAGTTGTAGTTGGTCACAATGAAGCAGAAATGCATTTAAAGTGAATAGAGAAAACCAACCTCTCTTTTTAATTTACAGTCACTTGTCAGAAGGTACAGGAAATAGTAGTGTTCTTTGGTGCCTTGGTTAACAGGACAGGAACCTACATGCAGATCTTTGTAAGCATTCCTACTCCTAAATCCTTCACGCAGAATTCTCACATAAATTCTATCAAGGTGACAAAGGACTTCGACCACAGCTTTTCTGGCTGGTGAGTTGATGACTATTCTCTGATTAGAGGGAACCACTAAGATGTCCTTGGCAAACTCAGGAAGGGGTCTGACACCCTTTTCTGGCTTGAAAGCCTCTTTCGGGTACTTGGACATGGAGATGAGCTTGAAATAAGGGAACGTGTATTTGTCGGCTTTTAAGTATCTATGGCCTGTGGAACTCTTCCAGATATTGGGTACCGCAGCCACTTTCCTCTCGTCACTCACTACTGACGCCATTCTCTCCCATTCAGCTTCAGGGTCTTGCACATCCAGACCGCGACCGGTTCCACTTCTAAACTGGTTACTATATGCAGAACAAAAGAGCAGCAACAGAACCCCAGCGTGCGTCATCTCCATCTTCTGTCAAGCAGCTACTTCCCCCCCCACTGAGACTGGACCTTCACCTGAACAGGCTGATCATGGTGGTGGGGCTTCGCGTGGCTTTTGTGTGCTGCAATCAAGAGAGGACCCACAGCTGCTACCAATGCCAGTCGTGAACAACCAATGAGAGGAGGCCAATAATTAGCTACCTTAACAAGCCACACATTTCTCTTAATCTGTCCTTCACCACTGTGGCCTTTTAAAGCACACTCAGCTGTCATTTTATTAGGAACATAACCTGATGAGTTCTAATGCAGCATCTCTGCAACAAATCCTCCGCCCACGATGGTTAAAATGTTCTGTTTTTATTGAAAGTGTTACAAAGAGGTGTCGATTTTGGAGGCTGCAATTGAAGTGCACTGTATTAGTCGAAGTTGTTGTGTGTGTGTGTGTGTGTGTGTGTGTGTTGTTCAGCCTACCCTCATCCTTGCTTTGGATGCAGTGTACGAAACAATCGGAACCCCCGTCAACATAAAACTGTGCAGCTCAACAACACCACAGGCTGTTATCACCCAACCAACACGAAGGCAGGAGTGATCATATAACTGTTGTGTTAAGCTGTATGAGTTTAAGCCTGTTGTTCCTAATAAACTTGTATATGAGAGTATATCATAATGTGAAATTTCCTTTCCCAATTCAATACTGTTTAAATGAAATCTATAATTTGTATGTACTCAATAGGCTGAGTTTACTATTAATCAACTAGTCCTATACATCACTATTATTTTTTAATTTTATTGTTAGTTTATGTAAATATAAATAAAGAGCCTAGTACAAATGCTACATAGGAGATAAACTGAGAGTTTGCAATATAGGCTGGATGAAAAGGAGCAAAGTTCATTAAACATCAAAACATTTCCCCAAGCACATTAATCATACAAACGTGGTTCGTGTCACTGATAAGCTTTAGTGTCTAATGAATATTAGTCCATTTAAATAAAATAAACTAGTAAGGAATATACTTTATTTTATTTAGTTCCGCTATTAAAATATATTATAAAATCATATTTTAGATATTATTCATATTATTATTATATAATAATAATACTCGATTGTTAACAAGTTTTCTCTTAGCCGGATGTTACGCAGCTCCTGACGTCGGTACCAGGAAGTACCAACAGACCACTCGGCTCGCTCAGAAGCTGAATATCCCTCGCTGGCGTTTTTCTTTATAGACTAAGATAAACACTCTTTGTTTTGTGGACTATCTCTTTAATGTCGGAGCAAACAGACTTGTGTTTACCTGGTATTCTCTGTTCTTGCTAGAGCTAATTGCGCTAACATCGTTTGTGTTAGCTCGCCGGCTAACGAGCCAGCTAACAGCTAAGGTTGTTTTGATTATTGACGTGAACGTTAAGGTTTCATCGACGCTGTCTGTGTTCAGGTGGTCAGAGCCAACACACACACTGAACATCGTTCTCCACTTAAACCAGTGGAATGACGATATAGTTCGTCTCTTAGGAGCCACGAGGTAAAAGATACAGTTCATGTACATCCTCAGTGTTGCACCAGCTAGCTGAGAAGCTAACGTTAACGTCAAACGACAGCTTTCTCTATCTCAGCTGGAGACCCTCCGGTTGGTCCTTTACCCCCGAACAGTGGTAGTCTAGAGAGCTTCAGAGGCTCGCTGTGAATCGGACCCAATGCGTGGCATGATGGGCACCCAGAGCAGTCCTGTCAAGAGTTACGATTATCTCCTGAAATTTCTTCTGGTGGGAGACAGTGATGTCGGCAAGGGAGAAATCTTGGAAAGTCTGCAAGACGGATCAGTAGAGTCTCCTTATGCCTACAGCAGTGGTGAGTTCATGTGTCTGCGTTAACTCAGTTGTTTGGAAACAAAAGAAAAAGAATGACCAACATTACTGAACACTGTGTAATCTCAGGGATCGATTACAAGACCACCACAATCCTGCTGGATGGAAGGAGAGTGAAACTAGAGTTATGGTAAGTGTTTAATATATCAAGTCAGTAGTGGCTGGAGTGATGTAAATAAAACGTGTTGATCTACATATTTGCTGTGTGTGTGTGTGTGTGTGTGTGTGTTGAACAGGGACACCTCAGGGCAGGGTCGATTCTGCACCATCTTCAGGTCTTACTCTCGTGGAGCACAGGTGAGGTCAAACAATCCTGGTGTTTTTCCCTCAGTGTGTAATTGTGTAAACGTGTCAACATATTTGTTTGTTCATTCCACAGGGCATCCTGCTTGTGTATGACATCACCAACGGCTGGTCGTTCGATGGCATTGACCGTTGGATTCGGGAAATTGATGAGGTAATTCCCTTCGACCGATTTCTGGTTGGCAAAGAAAACACAGGAAACACATGTAGATGGGGACATATCCTGTGTGTTATTCCAGTCCAGAGAAAGGCCATTGTGTGTTTACGCTACAGTCTGCACACTTAACAGTTTGACATTCAGTCAAGCTTCGTATTTTAATGAAATACATTCAAATCTCATAACCATTTATTACATAACAGTATTTTTGATCTCCATCAGCATGCGCCAGGTGTGCCAAGGATTCTGGTGGGAAACCGACTTCACCTGGCTTTCAAGCGACAGGTGCCAACCGAGCAGGCAAGAGCTTACGCAGAGAAGAACAGCATGACTTTCTTCGAGGTCAGTCCGCTCTGCAACTTCAACGTCATCGAATCCTTCACAGAACTTTCACGCATCGTGCTGATGAGGCACGGGATGGAGAAGTTTTGGAGACCCAACAGAGGTGAGCTGGTCAATCCTTCTTACGTACAGATTGTGGCAGATTTGGAATGTATGTGTTTTTAATACTAAAGTGGAAAAAAAGGAGCATTACCTGTCACAAATGGCAGAAACAAATATTGAGTTTGTTTTATTTGTCCCACACACTGAATACATTACCTACATGTGTCTGTGCTAGTGCAAGATCAATGCAGTTGTCATTTTCTCATCCAGTAAACATGTTGTTCAAATAGCAAATGCACATAAAATGAGGTGTGGTCAGGTGTGTTGTTATCTCAACTACAAAAAGTGCAGTTGGACATGCCCTATATGCATTTAGATTTTAAACATAGAACACTACTTGCATGTGACAAAGAAGGTCCACATATATAATCCACCTAACTCATCCAAGGTGTGGATCTGTTTGAGACATTGAGATATTCACCAAGGTAATTTTCATTGCTAATCCAGAGTTTGGGATATGACTGGTAATTTGCTCCTGAGAAAACTTTCTGGATTAAATTAGAAATGCTAAAAATCATTGTGAATTCCTGAAACAGTGTTATCATAGATAATCCACAGTCACTGTCAACAGACTCAGTACTGTTTATTTGGTGAAAGACACTTAGTGGCACTGAATATAATATGAATAATTTTCTGGAAATACACAGAGGCAATAATGAAAAGTGTATATTCATGGCCAGTGGTTAAAAATGTGTTGTCTTCCAGGTGTGGACGCAAGTAAAGCAAAAGCAGTACTTTGAATTAGGGCCATCAGTCTACTATAGTCTCATTCCAATTGTATTACTCCTTAGTTTTTATATTTGAATTATATATATTTTTTAAAGTATGACATTTTTAATATAATGTTGCTTATTATTACTCTTGTATCATGTATACAGCGGTGCTCCTCACATGCCTAGCACATGCTACCAGTTATTTTTCTGTCTCTGTTTCTTTCTTTTTTGGAACAAGGGAAAACAAAACCGTATTGTTAAGTGAACAACCACAGGGCTGTCAAAAGCAGCGCTGCAGTAGGCCCAGTCCCTGTGTGGACAACACACGTGCGAGCCGCAGCAGACCAGCAACGGAGCTCCAGCCACAGATCCAACACATTTATAAAATAAATAGAAATACACATTTGAATAGTATTGATTTTTTTTAATTTATTTTTTTATATAAAAAAAAAAACCTACTTTGCACACAATGGGACTGTGACATATTTGACAGAACTTAGTTATTTTCAAAGCTATGGATCTAGAAATTCTCCTGGATATCTTGCTATTAGACAAACACTAAGCAAACCTAACAAAAGTATATTTTACATCTCAACATCCATATTCATTTTTTTCTTTATCTTGTCCTGCAGTCTTCAGCCTCCAGGATCTGTGCTGCCGCTCAATCGTCTCCTGCACACCGGTGCACCTCATCGACAAGCTGCCCCTCCCTGTGGCCATCAAGTCCCACCTCAAGTCTTTCTCCATGGCCAATGGCATGAATGCAGTCATGATGCACGGACGCTCCTACTCGGTGGCCACCAGTGCAGCCTCAGGTGGCAGTGGCAGTGGCAGCAAAGCCAACAGTCTCAAACGCTCAAAGTCTTTCAGGCCTCCACAGAGTCCTCCAAAGAACTCGTCGTCCTCCTCGAAGGGGAACTGTAAGATTTCATAGTGAAGAATCCGACCCACTGTTGTCTCCACAGGACCAGTGTTAAAGGTGTTGTTGCTCCGAGAGGTCACAAGGCCAGAGAAGAGCACGGAGAGCTGCGAGCTGTCTTCACCAGAGACGGATGTCAGCTTGAACTTACATTGACCTTTGGGAACTGACTTGGCTAGCTGGGTTGTTTTCTGATCTCTACGCACTTGCTGGAGCCATCTTGTGGATGTCCATTTACGTGTACTCTTAACTGCACGGGCTCACTGTGATCAAGCAGAACAAGATTTCCCTGGGACCAGCGGATGTGAATTCAAGGATTATCACTCAACTGTCAACACTACAAATGAGTGGAGGGAGTTTAGCTAGCTTTTTATGTGGAACAGGATTGATTATTGGTATTTAAAGTTGACTTGAAGTTGTAAATATTCTGTATGTGCTGTTCTTTTGCTCTGTGTTTGGTGGTTGTTCTTGGGGAGGAGCTTCTCGTGTTTGTTTTGTCTAGAATGTTTCTGGAGCTTCGATGCTTTGATGTACAACTTATTTGTGTCTTATTCCCTCCACCTGCCATAGAAAACTCCTTTTAAAACCTAAAGGAAGTTTTTACATAAAAGTGAATGTCATGAGCATGCAGGGCTAGTTTCACAAGTTCGCAAGTACAAGACCTAAGAGAAATTCATGAAAAACCTTCTTAGTCCAGCTCTACTTCCTTTGTGAATCTGTCCAGAGAAGTAGAGTCAAGTCGTCTTTTTTGCAAAAGCTCCTGCGGTGCTCGCTCAATTTCATCCCAAATGAATTCCCTCTCCATCTCCATCAGTCATTGGTTCGGACATCTGTCAACTCTCTTGGGCAATTTCTGCCCCTTAATCTAATATTCTTAGTTTTATCATTTACCTTAAATTATTTAACCCATTCACATTGAAACCAGTCTGAACCTGTCAACTTTGCCTTCAGTCTCCTTCGACTGTGTCTCGCCTCTGAACAAAAGAGTATAAACTCGCAGGACGTTGGTGTGAGGAACATTTTAATTTGATTTCTTTCTGAATATTTTATGCATATGCTACGTATTTATGAATGTAAAACAATATTCATCTTCTACCTTTCTGTGGCCATGTGGTTGATCTGTTGGGGCTGTAAGAATCAGAGATGGAAAGTCACCGGGTTCATCTGATCCCTTGATATTTTTAAATGAACCGTTCTACTTGTCTGAATATTTGTACTTTTACTCGTCTTATTTCCCCAAACTTCTTAAAAATAGAAAATCATGCCATCATGAATTATGAACTTAAAGATGTCAGAAGGGGCTCAAATACTTGTTTTTTAATCACATCTAAAGGTATTTTTTTCTGTTTTAATAATTGAAGTATCTACACAAATATATTTATATTCAAATGTAAATTTGCGGTCTTCTTTCCACCTCCGATTAACACGTGCTGTATTTTCACTTCAACATTCCCAGTGTCATGGCTGTATGAATGTAATAAGGTCAACGAGTGCATAAAACATTGGTGCATGTTTTCCTGCTGGCGCCTGTTTTTATGTGGGGTATATGGTGTCAGCGCAGTGGGGGGGGGGGGGGGGGGTGAACATTTAAAGCACTATATGATGTATTATGTGATGATGATTGTTGCTGCCAGAGCTGTGTCTAAAAGTCTGGATACGGGATTAATTACAACTTTGAAACCAGTCACCCATTCAAAATAAAAGGTCGAAACGACATGATCTGTTTGTGATGCTGTATTGAAATGATTTTTCATTTAGATATACATAAAGGGCATCATGCGATTTCGGTTGTGGGAAAACATTTTTGTTCCCTTTGTCCAGTTCGGGGTCGCCGGTGCCATGAACCCCGTCGATCATGTGGGGGGTGCTGCTGCTGAATTGATTATAGCTGCTCTCTCGGTATTGGCCAGTTCTGGGGGGGACAACCGGTTCATCGCCGCGGTGCATGAATGCAGCGCGGTCAAAAGTCACGCAAAGGTTGCGGGGGGTCACATCCAATGAAAAGACGCGGGGAGGGGGTGAGCTGCTCGGAGGCGCGCAGGGACAAAGATGAGTCGCACGCTATTGAAAATGTGTCGCTTTACGTCTTCCCACCTGACCGCGGCATGTCTGAGCTCCGTGTGAACGCGGGGCGGCGGTAAACTGAGCCACGTCTAGACGAGCAGGACGTAAACAAGTTGTTATGCTGGACTCGCTGCGACACGCCTCGTGTTTGGTTTTCACGCCCTCCACCGCGCGCTGTTAAAAAAAAAAAAAAAAAAAAAGAGAGAGAGCTTTCCTCCACAATTTGCGCTTTAATGTGCGCGAATGGAATCCAGGGCTTGCGCTGCGTAAAACCCCCAGGACGCGTCTTAAGTTGTGACCGAGGATGGAGACATAACCAGCAGCGGCAGCAGCTCACAGGGAGAAAACAGCTCATTACCTTATTTATGAATGGCACCTCCATAAATTCTGTCTGGACGCGTTTAACGTTGGATTTCTCACCGGGATGTTTTGGCTCCGTGCGCACGGTTGTTGGGACAGCTTGCCACCGCGGCCCCACGCCTCCTTTGATGTTTTTACAATGTTTGTCCAGTTGCTTAGCGCACGGTGCTGCTTCATAAAAGTTTCAGACACCGGACGGCCGTGGGGGCGGTCAGAGGGGGCTGCCCTTTCCACCTCCATTCACACCCTGAAAGGCTGATGTTGCGTCTTTCCCTCACATTGTGCTGCTCCGCTCGCTTCTTCTTGCTGGCTTTTTTTTCAGGGGACTCGATCTGAATGAGATTCTGTGCATTGTTGCAGAGTTTTGTTTTGATTGTGAAGGCGGATTGACGCAGCCCAGTTACCTTTTTAATACTTAACCCAGGATTTATATTTTGTTCTCTAAATGTCCAGCGCGTGGGAACTCGTTCTGATCGTAAGGAATGGATCAACTTCCCTCTCTCTTGCTTAATTTTGACGCACAAAACGAATGACCACCTTTGAAAACCGTCAATTCCTTTTTGAAGACCTAAAGGAGGTATGGAATTACTCGGCGCGAGACTCATGCAAAAGGGCAAAGATGTATAAAATCCCTCTGCAGCTCCTGGAGGATAGACGTCCAAAGGAAACGCATTGTCATAACGCACCCAACTCAAACAACCTAGGATTAGGATGGATGTGTGCGTATTTGCTGATGCTCCTGCTCTGCTCTGCGAACTACCCGACCTCTCTTTGTGCGCAAGTGTGGCAGAAGCCAAAGTTAAACATGAGGGACTTTGTCCCAACAAGCTCAACTCCAATCTCTGGGTTGATGCGCAAAGCACCTGCGAGAGGGAATGCAATGTCGATGAGGTGACAATGATTTTAAGAATAATCAAACTTGTGTATTATTCGGAAAAGATTTTGTGTATTTGTCTATTATAATGAACTCATAACTGATGTGGGTTTTTTTTTTTCAATTGTGTGTGCAGGACTGTGCTGACTTTGAGAAATGCTGCACCAATGTATGTGGCCTCAACAGCTGTGTGTCTGCACGTTTCTCTGATGGCACTTCTGCTCAGCCAGATGGACAGGGTGGAGGAAATGGAGGTGATAACCAAAACTCTAACGCAACCTGTGAGGGCTTTATCTGCAGCCAGCAAGGAGCAACTTGTGACATCTGGGATGGGCAGCCCATCTGCAAGTGCCAGGACCGGTGTGAGAAAGAGCCCAATTTCACCTGTGCCTCAGATGGACTCACCTACTTCAATCACTGCTACATGGATGCAGAGGCCTGCGTCCGCGGGGTTACTCTGACTGTGGTCGCCTGCCGTTTCTACCTTGCCGGGCCCAACACCAGTCCTCTGCCTCAGGACACCACTGCTAATCCCACCCCTACATCCTCCCAGGAGGACCCTCTGCCCCCCGCACTGTTCTCCAACCCTCACCATCAATCCACCTATGTCGGAGGCACAGTCAGCTTCCACTGCGACGTCATTGGAGTCCCCAAACCTGATGTAACATGGGAGAAACAGAGTGAACGGCGAGAACATCTGGTCATGAGGCCTGACCAGATGTACGGCAATGTGGTTATCACCAACATCGGACAGCTAGTCATTTACAGCGCCCAGGTGTGGGACACAGGTATCTACACCTGCATCGCACGGAATTCTGCGGGAGTTCTTCGTGCAGACTTCCCTCTCTCTGTCATCCGCCGTGCTGATGATGATTTCTTTGACGATCCTGAGATGCCCATCGGGAGACCGTTCTCACCAGCAGACTGTCTGGCTGAAGCAGATCTGAGGGTGTGCAGTGGTGAGCGCCACGTGGACTGGTATTATGATAGCAAGCTGGGCTCCTGCATGGCCTTCAGCAACGGTGGATGCAACGACAGCCGCAACCGCTTTGAGACTTACGAGGAGTGCAAGGCCTCCTGTCAAAGAGAGGGGATGGGCATCTGCTCCCTACCTGCTGTTCAGGGCCCCTGCAAATCTTGGGAGGCACGTTGGGCCTGGAATTCTGTCATGAAACAGTGCCAAGCCTTCGCCTATGGCGGCTGCCATGGGAATGCCAACAGCTTCCGCAACAAAAAGGAGTGTGAAGCAAACTGCCCACAACCAAAAAGGAAACCTTGTAAGACCTGTCGGGTGAAGGGGAAAATGGTGCCCAGCTTATGCCGCAGTGATTTCGCCATTGTAGGGCGGCTGACAGAGCTGGTGGAGGATCTGGACTCGGGGCTAGCACGCTTCAGCTTGGATGAGGTCCTGAGAGACGAAAAGATGGGATTGACTTTCTTCAACACCAAACACCTCGAGGTGACGATCGCCAAGATAGACTGGAGCTGTCCCTGCCCAAACGTCACCATGGAGGAAAACCCACTGCTGGTGATGGGGGTGGTGCAGGACGGCATGGCCATCATCCAACCAGACAGCTATGTCAGAGCCATAACTGAACGCAGACTCAAGAGGCTACGTGAGGTTTTGGGCAAAAAGACCTGCGGGGCATCATAAAACTCCCCGGATGTGGCCTTGTTTATCCACAGAGTTACTGTGGTTCACTTTTAGCACTGAAGATAAACATTTTCAACAAGAAAAAACTAATATTTAATTACAACCCTTTAAATCAAAGGCAAAAATATGTTTAATACTGTATGTTCATGTAGTTGTGAGAGATCAACACAGTACAACACAGGTTGTACAACATTCCAAATGTGTTTGAGATGTGTTGTGCGTCCATTTATACAAATGGTCCTTTTAAAATTAGTTTTAATACAGATGTTTTTCATGTTTTCTCTGTTTGTGTTTTACAAAAATTACTTGCTTGTGGTGCTAAAAATAGACTCCTACAACATATTACCTCTATATTAAGTTTTTCTATTATTGTATTATGTTTATTTTGTAACGGGCCTTTTCATTTAGTCATTTACATATGTGTTTTTATATAGATTCTCTCGTGTTGTTGTGTACAAAGTCAAGATCTGATTACATCTCTCTGCAAAGCACTTCTGCTAACGTAGTTATACCAACTGAACTAAGGTAGTAAAAAGGAGTAGGTGGCTGTCTAAAGTTAAATGTAGTACACAACCAGCATGTCTGTGAGCCTTATTCATTTTATTCGAGTGTGCAATATATTGTGCCATTGGTTAGAGGGTCACCGTGCAAATCAAATAATGTCAATGTGTATTAGAATATAGGGAAACATGTTTAATTTACAGTTCTGGAAAAGTTGGCAATGTATCTGATCTTCAAGTGTAAGTTAAGGCGCTTTGATCATCCTGCTCCAAAACTGGTCTGAGTCCAGGGAATGAACGACGGGACACTTCACACCAAACTCTCCTTCCTGAACAGAAGACACTTGTTGTTTGCTGGCATGTCCACCTTGGAGAGAACAAACATACATCTCACATTAGTAAACTAATGATCGCACCTGCATTGTTTATGTTCCCTCTTTTTTGTGTCGGATGCTTAACTGAGCTTAAATACTCACTATTTTCTCCAGGAACAAACCACTTTGTTGTGCTAAAGAGCTCAGCAGGGAGATATCTCTAAGCCCCCACTTTGGATTCCTACAAAATAAAGATTATGAGAAGAGTTTGAATTATCCCACACTCAGGTTTGCATTAGTTATCATGCAGATGACACATGATCCTAAGTGATCGGGCGCTGTAGAGTTACTTTACCTCTGTCGTAGGCTGTAGTCAAAGTCCACGTTGCTTTGGGGGGTGATCTGGCCGTTCACTGCGTAGGGCTGAAGATACAGTAACAGCAAATATGTAAAGTAGCATTCAGTATATTGTTACACTTTCATCTTTACTTTTGATAGTGTTAATGAGGAAAGTGCATATTTGAAATGAAAGGTTTTTCACTCACCCCATATGTCAATAGAAGACCTTGTGGCTTCAACACTTCTCCGACCCCTTTGAATAAGCCCTAGAAGAAGATGGCAATGTCTTCAGGCTCTATAACATCATTATAGATGAATAGACGATGGGGAGGAACTACTGGAGCTTTCATTTTCTTGGTCTCTTTTATAGAGTGAAAGACCTGAGGCAGCTGTTATGAATGGGCAATGCTTACAGTTATTATCTGAGGAGTTACGAGACAACATGGCTGTAGTGTATATACCGACTAGGGGCCATTAACTGTTTCCCCTTTATAATTAGTTTCCCATCCATTGGTTTGTTAAGAAATATAAACCATGTTTATGCAATATACACTAAAATAAGTATTTACCAAAGTTTATCTCAGGGCCCCTCTCGAGGCTACATAAGACTCAAGATTAGATAATAATGCAGGTGTTAACGCATCAAATTGATTTACATTTTAGTGATGCAAACTAGGGTTGGGCAATATGGCCAGAAATGCTGTCAAGATAGAAATGTTTATATCAGTAGATATCAATAATTATCAGGATAAATGGCACATTATTATTTCAGTTAAGTTTAAAGACTTTTTAAACTCCTTTTTTTGCTCCTGAGTATTGGTTGGGGTTTAAAACTCTTCGATCAATTATGTGTTGTATCTCCTCACTGTGCTTACAAGCAATATATTGATATTGGCCTTTTTTGATATTGTTTTGTTGCCCAGCCCCAAACAACTGTGCAATCAGGCAAGACCCGTCACAGCATGTGTGTGCATAAATAAAATCTCATATATAATAGAAGTCCTACCTCTGTACAAGACATGGGGGAAATGTGGATCATGTTGATGTTGACCACCAGGTCGAGGCTCTCAGGCTGGATCCCTCCCCAGCTCTGATGGGGCAGCGAAGCATCCAGGTGGATGGCAGGCTTCACGTTGTTCAGCTGGTAGTGAGCTCTGTACGCGTCTATACTGAGAATGGAAACAAAGACATTGATTGTTAAAGCACTGACCAGCACGGTCCAACTGCAGCGGTGTTATCAGTCACATTCAACATGGAGTTATCCTCCTGTGAGATGGCTCATAGGACGTTTATTACGCAGCAATTCATCCAGACCGTAACTCCACGGTACGATGACTGGGCACATTAGAACCACGCCGTTTTATACAGTGACACGGACAAACTGTACCTGTCTATAGACTGGGGGTCGTACTCTGAGGGCTGCCACGTGATGTTCCGCAGGGCCTGAGCGAAGTGTGTGACATGCTGCCCGGTGCCGGAGGACACCTCCAGGGCCTGCAGGGCTCTGCCGGTGCCCGCGCTCTCCCGGAGCACCGCCAGGATGGGCTCCTTGTTCCTCTCCGCGGCGGCGGCGCTCAGCATCGTGCCAACCCCGGAGAACAGCTGTCGAGTGCCTCGGTACAGTTTGCGGAAGCACCGGAGCACACAGCAGATGCGTTCAGTCCAGACCGAGGCAACACAAAACAATGCACTTTGGGATCGACTCACGTGACGTCCCTCGCATCCAATAGGAAGAGTGGGCGGGCGCAAGAGCAGTTCTGTTATAGAATACAATAAATACAACTGTATTAACCCAGAAGGAAATAAAAATATGAATTTATAAAAACCACAGATATGCACTGACAAATATCCAATAAAGAATAACACACAAGAGGAGCTATATATATATATATACATATATTATAAAGTAGAATTACCGCACTGCAGTTTCTGTGTATAGAACTTTTTTTCCAGATTCATATAAAGGTCACTGTAACCTTTACCTTTGACAACTGAAACATAATCACCTTATCTTTGAGTCCAAGTGACCACTGGTCAAACGTTGAAGAAATCCCCTCAAGCAGTCTTGAGATATCCCATTCAAGAAGCCACCCTGACCTCCACCTTTGACCACTGAAATCTAATCAATTTATCAGTGAGTCCAAGTGATTTGTACCAGATGTAATCAAATTCCCTACGTGCAGGCCTAATATGTCACATTCACAGTAACATGATGACACTGTGATCTTGACCTTTGACCTCCAGGCACCAACATCTAATCAGTTCATCTAGCTAGACAGACAGACAACCCAAAAAACATAATGCCTCAGGCCGCTGGCTGTCACCAGCACGGACACATCAAAACTATGTGTTCAAATTAGATTTATTTATATCTTATAATAATGATTATATACATGTGAATAAATAAAGAACGTATGGCAGATAGGTAAAAGACTGACAATGCAAATACATATTTTACACAGAGGGTTTATTTAAGGGAAAATAGCATTCAGGGAAAACATCCTTTGTTTTCTTTTTGTTTAAATACAAGATTTACACATTTTCCCTCGGGCTTACAATTCAGATTTAAGGGAAACAAAGCAAATGATAATAAGTTAAAGGTTCTGAGGGGCATAAATAAAGACAGCAGACATGACCATGAAAATCTTTTGGCAAACACAACTACACATGACACAGGATTGACAGTAAAGAGTCTCACCAGAGTAATTATTCAAGGGCAAAACAGAATATCTCTTATTTTAGTTTATAATGGAGAACCTGTGCAAATAGAAACTCAATACTGTGAACTGCTGAGAAGTATGTCACTCAGGTGTACTGTACGACCTATATAAAGTAAAACCTGGTGGTATTACTAAAGTAGTGTGATAGAAATCTGAAACAAAGACATCTAAACACCTTTTTATTCAACACAACAATTAAGATAACTAAACTCAGACAGTGAGTGGAATACAATTCCTCTACAATGACTTATATTGTGTGCTTCGGTCGATGAGATAAAATGGGCCCTTGCAGCCACCTGCTCTACATCAATGACACAACATTCTATGGTGTGATAGCTGCCTTCATGCGATTGTGAGCGGTTTGCCCTTCTCTTCCATCCCAGCACCCTCCTCTGCATTGTGACTCTGCTCATTATCGACCCCGAGCTCTGCCTGTGGTTTGTTGTGAGATGACTCCTGGCTCTCGCCTGGACAGTTCCGCACCAGAGATGGACTGAGACAGAGGAAGGTCTGGTTGTCAGGTGCATCCAGACCTGTTGTAGTCGTGACCACGGAATCGCTGAAGATGGTGTTGGAGAAGACGGAGTTGAATGTGAACGAGGAGCCAAGAAGTGACTCCTGCACAGGGGATTTGGGACAGTCAACAACAACCACTGGGTCTCTGGGAGGTTTAAGAGGAGGAACTGGTTCACTGTTTTTAGAGTCTGAGTGTGGTTGTTGATTACTACTCAATGTTTCCTCTTGATTATTTCTCTCCTCTAAAGCCTGGGCTTGGAGCCTGTTAGTCTTGATGGTCACCCTGCATTCACTGTTGACGCTGGAGCGTCGGGATGAGCCCTCTGCTGTGGATATTACACTGCTGGCGCGAGGGAGACTTTTAGGTGACCTAGGCCCTTTCAGCCGCCCCTCTTTCCCCAGAGGTGTGGAGAAGCAGTTGAGGCACCCAGACATCGAGGACGCCTTCCCCTGAACATACAACACCGTGATTGGTGAACAAGCTATGGCTCGGGTGGTGTCCACTTTGCTTGAGGTTGATTTAGAAATCATCCCACTGAGCCCTGCGTTCATTTTGACTGCTCCCCCTGAATCTGATGAGCGACGAATAACTTTGCCTCTTGACCCCTTCCGAATGCACTTTGTGCCCCTGGTGAGCCAGAAGTCCTGTGAGAGCCCAACATCTTTCTGTCTCGGTGCAGCCTGGAGATCTGAACTGTGATTGCTGGTGGTGGGCATGGTAGAAGCTTTGTCCTTGTGTTGGGGGGTGGAAGTACCGCTGGGTGGCTGGTAGGAGGGGGACGAACGGCGTGATGGGGGGTGCTGGATAGGGCTGCTGCCGTTCGACCACGGCTCGTTCTCAAGACTCAGGCTGAACTCACCGCTGCTCTCGCTGAGGGCGCGACTCTGGGCGCCATTCAGAGCTGGAAGTAGAGGATGATGCTTTTGAAAGAGCCACAGTAAAGTGTATACCAATACCACATTTTCACTTCATGCCAACATCTGCCAACTGCATCACACACAGTATTATTAATGGCCAACGAGGGGCAGCAGAGTCAAGCCTTGCACTAACAGTTGTTGGCCTCTGTGCCGAGCAAAGAGATTAATATAAAACAAGGTCATGATTGCGATTTGATGGATTTACTCTAATTCCTGAGCTGGTATACATCTGCATGCTGGCTGAATCCTCTAAATGAGAGTCCACAGGGCTTTACCGTGATTCTGCAGCTCATCGTTGTCCTCAAATCCAAGTGGCACAGCGCTATCATTTGAATCCTTGTCTGTGGGGCAAACAAATGTGATCACTGCAAGGACCTAAGTGTTGTTTCAACATTTTTAATTAAAACAAGCACATGAAAAGAGCTGCCTTTGCTCTCCTCCCCTCTGCACTTTGCTCTAACATCGAACTAATGGAGATGACACCAAACAAAACAATGGTTCATGGATGCCTCTACCTGTCTCCCACAGCTCGGAAACATCCCGAACAGTGTCTGTGGTGGTGTGGAGACGGCCCGGCGATGGTGGAGTGGTGGGATGGTGAAGGTGGTGAATGGACAAGATGGAGGTGGTGAGGGATGAGGTCAGTGTGTCCTTCCTGTCCCGCTCCACATCAGCCTCTGACCCTTCCAGCTGCTGTGAGCCGTCTACCCACGAGGCAGCGGGAGAGGCCAGGCTGCTCAGGGCTGCGTTGTTGGAGTGAGGAGTGGAAGAAGGCGGTGAGGTGGATGGGGGAGGTGGTTGTTAGGTGAACAGGTCATGGAGGCTATGAGGTAGTACATAGATGTCCTGCTACAGTAATCTAAAATTCTTGTTACCTCTGCCTAGGAGGTTATGTTTTCTGTGCTCGCTTGTTTATCTGTCTGTTAGTTGGCAGGGTTACACAAAAACAACTCAACAACATTTTATAAAAAAACTAGCTTGTGGTATGGGACTGGAGCCTATTTACTTTTAGTATGGATCCAAATCAGGGGGCATAACATTGTGACATAGAAAATCTTTCAACAGTTTCCTTGATTTCTCAGAGAAAAATTCATGGATCTTGGTGGAAATAAAACCAGGCATGTTTAGGGACTGATATTCATGAGTGTGCACAATTTGACGCAGATCCTGATAAAATCTTGATGTAGTGAATCTAAATGTGGTTTTATAAGGAGACTGTTGGGCCTTGGTGGAGGTTTTCTACTAAGTGCTATGTAGTTTCATATTGTTCTATTGTAGCTCTTGCAGTTCCAGTGTCCTCCTGCAATGCAAGTGTTTCTTTGACCTCCATTGCTCCAATGAAATAACCAAATCTTTTGTAAAGAGAGCCAGAGCTAGGCTTACAACTGTGATACTTAATTCTATAAGATCATAAAAAGTATTTTCAGTTAGTGTGGTGAAATGAGGTTGGCATGGATGGACACATTATTAACATATGACCTCTGATTTCAAACCTTGCTGATAATCCTACATAAGCCAGTGTTACGTTAGCAGCAGTATGCTATGTGATGGATGATAAAAAATATCAATAAAGCATAAACACTGCAGTATAATGAAGTTAGGGGCTAAACAAAAGGCTACAGACACTCGACCACAGTCTTTCTTACACATGGATCGACGGAAGATGGACTTGACTTTGTCTCTGTCCTTCAGCCTGTTCCTCATACGGGGAAACATTTTCACTGTGGCTTTATTTTCACGGCAACAAACAGGCCACATGAGCGGCGGGCAGAGAAGATGGGAGGGAGGGGATGGAATGCGAGCCGAGAGACAGAAAGAGAGAGAGGGTGAGAGAGATAGAGGGGAAAGTATAATTTTGGGAAGGAAAAGACAAGGGATGGGAGGAATCAGGAGGTATGGAGGGGAAGAAACACACAAAGACAAGTGAAAGACACAGGGAAGACGTTACTGCTGAGGAAAGTTCACACACATCATGCATCAGGAAGAATGACAGTTTGGACATGACAACATTTGTTTGCTTTTCAACACAATGAATACAATGCAACACTGACATGATTTCTCTGAACGATTTGCACACTGACCGGATCTTCACTAGGATCTCATTTGTGTTTATAGATGGAAAACACAATTTAAAGGGATTATTCAATTTTTGCAGTTAATTTCGTAATCTTTTGTTGAGATAAAATAATTGCTGTTTTAATTAAATGGCATCAGTGCAAAAACAAATAATTTTAAATATAGATTAATTAAAGAATGTTTGCATCTCCCTAAAAAATGTAGGAGGGAGTTTTGTCAAATTCTGTGAAGGGTGAAGAGTTGGATCTTACATGAACATCCTCCTGAATCTTTGCTCCTGGGCTTGGATGATCTTACTTTGCGGTCTACGTCTGAAGCAGTGAAGGGGGGACTTTGCTACTCCGATGAGGTTGTTTCTGCCAAGTCATCGAGAGATGATCTGGTAAAACAAGGTCACACTTACTGTTGTTACGTTGGGGTGAGATGGCATCGCCCGCTGAGTTGCAGGCCGAGCCGCCGGAGCCATCAGAGCTGAGGAAGGAGCTGCTGTCATGACAGGACAGGTGTGGCTCAGCCACGCCTGAGTGTGTGGGCATGGGGGGCTGCTCTAGTCCATGCTCCCGGCTATTGGACTTCATCAACTTCTTCAGTTTCAGAGTGATCCAGTTTCCACGTCTACGGAGGAGAAGAGATACAAGAAGAATAATGAAGAGTGAGACACAGAGGACATGCACAGCTGGAGCCAGGCTGGTCCAAAGAGAGAAACTTCAGATGCATAAGCACCAAACAGAGGTGAATTAGACAAACTGAACTGAATGCTAATGACCTCCATCAGGGAGATTATCTATTTTACATTGTCTGTTTTTTTATTGTTTGCTTGTTTGTAAGCAAGATTACACTAAAGATACAGGACTGATTACCATGAAACTAAGTGGAAGGATGTGGCATGGGTCAGGGAAGAACCCATTTCGGTGCAGATCGTGTGTTTTTCTGCATTTTCACCATTATCCCATAGAATAAAATTTGTGAAATTTGGTACAGCTTGAATTTAAGGGGACTGTTGGCATGTGCTCTACTGAGTGTCCTTATATTGCTACCGACACACCCACACAGCATTATTATCCATCTCTGTAATTCCTCTAAACTCTACGTTTTGTTTTATCATCTCGCAGCTCAGTGTATCGGTTTCACAACCCGCAGCTTTCCACTTGTGGATCACTCTCACCGCTCTCATGGTGTTGAATACAGCCGCAGTAGTGAAAAACCCTAACCCTAACCCTAACCTGCTCAGCACAAAACAGCCGCCAGAGAAAGCCAGCAACTAGCTGGTGACCCACCACAGTCATTCATAGTCACAGTCAGTAAGTAGTTAGTCATTAGTAATAAGGGTAAATAAAATATGTGGTCAACAGTGTTATAGGAGACTTACCTGCGTGGAGGCGAAGGCGCATAAAACTTGTACTGGTCCATTATCTTTTCCTCCAGCTTCTCCTTCTGCCTCCTCAAATCATTAAGCTTGTCACTGCGCAGAAACATGCAGGGAGAGAAAATAGGTAGATCATCAATCAGAACTTTGGGCCTGCTGTTGTGGTATTTTTGGTGTCGTAAATGTTGTGCGTTATTCTGCCTGCACGTATGAAACAGTGAGCTTGGTAATGGTTTTCTTACATATACTGTCGCTCTTCGACATGAAACAGATCCTTGCTTTCCATTGTCTGCTCCAACAGCGTTCGATTCTGCAAGCATCAGCGTCTTGATCTGGTTGAGCAGGTGACGATTCTCTTCCTCCAGGTTTCCCTTTAACTGGCTCAGCAGCTGAAACGTCACACAGTCAAACATGCACAAATGGAACAGGCATACAAAACACAGGATTATGGGATTAGGGGCAGTTTGCCACATCAGCGTGACATGGCTTTGTATGGTTTGTACCTCACACTGGTTGTTGAGTTCTGTGGAGGTGATGTCCAGCTGCTGAAACTCCTTCTTGAGCTTGGAGAAGTCGGCCTCCAGCCATGTGTGCTCCAGCTTGGCCTCGTTCAGCTGGCTCTTCAGCTGCTTGTGATCGGTTGTCAGCAGCTCGTTGTCGCTGAGAAGCTGACGGTACGTCTGGTTCAGCCTTGAAAACAAGGAAGAACGGTGATGAGAAACTATGCTTGTGCTTTTGTTTAGGTGTCAACAACTGTGCAGTGTCTTGCCATGACAATAAGGTAAGGTGTATTGAGCTGTGTCACGATTCGAGGGCCACCCGGCTGAACCGAAATGAGATCTGCATGAGGTCCGGTCTACAGGGGGCGTCCGGATTGGTGTCCCCAGCTTGCCCCGCTCTCATTCCTATCGCCAAGCAACAGAGCTGAAGTTGGACACGACAAGAAACTTTTATTGACCCTCGGTTCTTTAACATGTGTACCATTAGCTGTTCACTTGAGTTGAAGCCTGATCCTCAAACACTGGATGTCTCGTCACTTGCTGGCTCGATTATCTCTTTGAAAAATGGTGAAGTGCAATGAATCCTGGGATAGGTTGGGGCCGGGAGGGGTCCACCTGCTGGAGCCTATGTTGTTTAAGATGGGATAGTCTAGTCAAGCCGCCTTGACGCAACCGGTCTTTAAGTGCAGCCCCCGAATTGAGACCCAGCCCATGAGTTTGTGATGTGTTCCTCCTCACCAGTCCTTCTCATCACGGAGCCTGCAACATTCAGCTGCAGTTGTCTTGTGCTTCTCTTTCTCCAGAGCTATCCTCATCTGCTCCTCCCTCAGGGCTTTCTCCAGGTCTTCCAGCTTGGTTCTTTGTTGCAGCAGGCTATTGTATCTAAATACACAACCAGTGAACACATGAATCACAAGGGTCTCTTACCCCACGGGTTGACAGTTCACAGACAGTGCCTCTCCCCACCTGTCCTGCAGGGTGCGGTGCTCCAGCTCCAGTGTGCGGTGAGCGTTTTTCAGGCAGCCATGTTTGCCCATCAGCGCCTCGTACTCCATGGCCTGCCGCTCATGCAAAGCAGCCAGCCGCTCGTGATCTCGTAATAGCTGCTCCTGAACCCCACGCAGCTCTTCGCGTTCCCTTACAGCGCTGTCCCGCTCGCTCTCTGTCCCTGACTGCTGCTGCTGCAGCTGAGCATTCTGCGCCATGAGGGAGGCACTCTGTGAGCTCAGCGTAGATTTCTCCACCTGGAGCAGAAGGAGGTGAAGTCAATTAGTAAGTTAATGTTGAATAAATAACTTTTTATGTGCTTTTCATGTGCAGACAGAAAAACTAGAACTACTGTATTATTATGATTTCAGGAAGCTGTTAAGAATAGCTGCAAAACACAGAACACTGTATTGTAATGGTACCTGCAGGTTAGCGTTGTGTGTCTGCAGAGCTGTGTTGTTCTCCTGCAGTGAGGCAGCCTGCCTCTGCAGGGCAAGGATCTGAGCCTGCTGGCTGACACACTGACTCTCCAGCTGCTTTAGTTGGGCCTGCATCGCCTGGCGCTCTGCCTCCAGTGTCGCATTCTGGAGAGGAGAAGAGGAGAGGGGAGGGGGGGGGCAGAGGAGGAGAGTTTTAAAGCCGACAGTACAACTTTATGAATCTTTTATTCTACAGAGGCCCTTCTTTGGGATATATCTATATTAAACGGACAGGACAAAACCACTGGAACAGTAAATATGATGCAATTAAAATGCGACCAAAATGAAATTCCAGAAAAATGAAATGAAATTTGGGGATTTGTGTGGGTTTGAATAAGGTTGGAAACATTTAGGAAAATGTAAATGCACAATTTCACATCATATATAACATATGTTATGTTATATAACGTTTTATATATATTATATATTTATATTATATATTTAATTGAGGCCTGCGACTTACATTCCTCTCCACTTCAATGAGACGGTCTTTGAGCTTCAGCAGTTCCTTGGTGGCCTCCTGGTTTTCACGCAGCCATTCACTCATCGCTTTACTTGTCTCCATCGGGGGGTTGGAGCTCGACGGAGTCCACTCCTCCTGCTGCCTCTGCTGCAGGGCCTCACAGCTCAGCCTCGCCTGTGTGATGGAGAGGAGTCACAACACTTGGATCCGTAGTATCACGTATATATTTTTTCAGGAGGCCTGGTGACTTACAGTCCTGAGCTCCTGGTGCAGCTTCTGGTTCAGGGTGGAGGATTCCTGCAGACGAGCCTCCAGAGTGGCCATCTTGTCCTCTTTGATCTGCAGTGACTTTTTCAAAGACGACTCCAGCTCCGACTCCAGCATCTTGAACCTGCTGAAGAGAAGAGAGAGAGAAGGCATTGCAACACTCCTCTTTTCTGATCACATTCCCTTTAAAGGTTGCAGGATGGAAAGATAGAGTTCAGTATGTGAGCACCTGGTGTCTGGTGTTTCAGCCTGATATAGACTCTCCTCCTGGTTCAGGACCTTCATCTCCAGCTCATGGCTCAGCCGCTCCAGTTCATTGTCCCTCTGCTGGGTCTTCAGCTTCTCACTCACCAGCTCCTAAAGATAGACACCATACATTGCTATGAGTTGGTGTTTACCAGTTATGGGATGTTATTTGGGATTGCTTTGGAGAAGGCCTTTTTTTGACCATGTTCATATTAGGACATAAACTGAATGAAAACGGAAGAAGGATGCTTTCCAAACATGTGACCAAGTTACTGTTAATGATTAGATGGAGCAAAAAAAGCACATCATGTGTGTTTTTACCTGCTTGTTTTCATCCCTATTTGTTTGTTTGTCAGCACGATTGCGCAAAAATTACTGAACGGATTTAGACAACACTTGGTTGAAGGATGTGGAATGGGTCAGATGAGACCCAAGACAATTTCTGAGTGGATCTGGAACACCTTCTATAACATTGTGAGATTATGACATTTTCACAGATTTCTCAGGAAATAATTCATGGATCTTGGTGAAAATAATCAGGAACATCTGGTGCAGTTTGATTCATTTAAGGGGACTCTACCTTCTAGTTAATGCTGCTTCTACAAACCTATAACATGACCCATCACCATGATCTATTTTAAAACCACAATCAGAAAGTGATATATGGATATATTCTATTACAGAGCTATGGCAAAAAGTTTTTTAAGGACAGTACAGTTCAAAAGGGCAAAGACAAGCTGTATTTATGATGGAAAAAATAATAATAACAGGACGTAGCAGTCTAACATTTTTGCTTTTTTAACAGCAACTGCTCAGTAAAAAAATATAAATCTCTAACTTCAAATTTACATGTTTCACATCTTTAATAGCTTTAGAACTATACCAAAACAAATATGACTTATTTGATTCAGACTTTAAGGGGACTGTTTAGTATGTGCTCTGCTTAGTGCCATCCTAGTTTTGTGAATAAGTGTTGGGAGTTAGCTTGTGATCAGCTACATGTTGGGGTGGGGTGTGTAAATTATGCAACCTGCAGCTATTAAAAGGAGAAACGGTGCATTATCAGTGAAATGTCATTCCGTCAGTGTCAGCTAGACAGCGTGGACATCCCGCCCTCACCTCTCTGAGTGTGGCCAGCGTCCTGTGGTCGATAGCTGCCTGCTTGGTCAGTTCCCTGTTGACTCTCTCCAGGCCTTTGACCCTCTCAGCAGTCTCCCTCAACCCCTCCACCTCCTTCACCAGAAAACGCATCTCCCTCTCCAGGCTGGCCATGCAGACGTTACTGCTGTCCAAGTTGGCTTCCTGGATCTCAGCCTGAGACAGAGGAAGCAGTTTGTTCACTCAGAGGCAATGCAAGTGCATGCATAATTCTACCTTAGATGAGCAACTGGCACTTTCTTGCTCTTGCTAACCTGCTGGCGGAGGCGTCGATTCTCTTTCTCCAGCTGCCTCTTGTCTTTCTCCAGAGCTGTGGTCTCCTGCTCCAGACTCTGCTTCTCGGTTTCCAGTTGTTCGAGACGTCTCGCGGAGATCCGAAGCTCCTCTAAGGTGGCCTGCAGACTCTGGTTCTCTGCCTCCAGCTCCTGAACCTCTGCCTCCAGACGCTGGACTTTACGGTCTAAGGAGGTGTATTGTGGTAGAAGAAATAAATAAATTAGTAATTGTTTAATGGAACTATAAATGTATAATTCTTATTTGATTTACAATTAATACCAGTGTTGTCCAGAGAAGTCTGCAGCTGCTGATTAACTGAGTCCAGGACCTTGCACTTGGCCTCTAGCCTCTGTGTGTGCTTGCTGGCGTAGGACGGCCGTGCTGGCAGCCCTGTGAAGATGCTGTCGTGGCAGGGACTGCTGCTCTTTGAGCCAGGGGAGTGATCACGTGATCCCACAAAACAATGGAGCCTATTGTGAATGTTTTCTAAAACTTCCAGATCAGACATCAGGTCTTCTCTACCTCGCTCCTCTAGTTGTCCCTTCTCTTGAATGTGACGCTCTGGATCGTCTGTGAGGAGGATCTCACTCTGGACTCCCTCCAGCTGTACTGTGTCTGCTTGTCGGTGGGAGTTTGAATCTCCATTCAGAATCTGCTGTGTTGCCGTGCTCAGCGGGAATATATTAGTGTGGTTTTCTGTATTTGAGCAGGAGGTTTGAGGCCCTGAAGGCTCGTCTGTTGATGGGGTCCAGTTGTTGGTGTCGCAGACCACCCGGTCAACCCGGTCGCAGGCACGGCAGTGTCTTTGTTTGGGCCGCAGGCTGTTGCTGGTAGAGGCAGCTCTCAGTTCCTCTATGGTCCTCAGGAGACTTTGGTTCTCCTTCTCCAGCTTCAGCATCTGACTGCGGGTCCTCTCACTCACCTCCACACTCAGCGTCTGTTGGCCTGTGGACCATACACATTGTGGGAATTAAACTTGTTGTCCAAGGAAGGAGAGAACTGGAGATAAACAGAATGAAAGGCTAGTAGTAAACATTTAAAGATGTAGTTTGGTTTTGGGGGGAATATTAGTAAGTAATCCAAAGGCTTCTATCAGAAAATTAAACAAATGTATAAGTTGGTAAAAAGTTCAGCTCTGTGTGAGAGAAGGTTCTTGTTTTGACCAGGGTTCTTGGGATTTTTATGTATGTAAATATTTGGGAGCATGCACACAATTACACAATTTACACACCCATCTCCCTACTTACCTTCAGGGGTTTCATTTGAAGACCGATTGTGTGACTAGACTGTCCAATTTTGAAGGGACAGGAAAATATGAAGGGACAGGGATATGTGAAGCGACAGGGGCATGTAATGGGACAGGGAAATGGAAAAGGACACGTGAAGGGACAGGGAAATATGGAGGGACAGGGACATGCGGCCAACAAATGCGTCCTTTCATCCCTGAGAGACCCAAGGAATGACCCAAAGAAGAACCCATTAAATTCTGGTGTGAATACAGATCAGGGGGTAGATCCAGGATTTCTTTTCCACTTTCTTTAACATAGTGTGGAGATTTTTATTTATTTTTTACATTTTTGTTGATTTCTCAGAGAATAATTAATGGATCTTGATGAAAAAAAGACACGTGGACTGATATTGATGAGTGTGTGCATATACCCTTCTGGGTGACATTCTAGTTAACGTAATGTGCCATTAGTAACACTAACACTAGTTATTACCTTGGGAGTTGTCAGTGGTCATGGAGAGCTGCTCTAACTCCCAGCCCAGGTGCTGAGACTCCTCCATGCTTCTCCTCTGAGCCAAACACATGGTCAGGTTCTCCTCCTGCAGCTCCTCGATGCGCCTCCGATCAGCCTCCCTCTCCTGGAGTGAAAGTATTGACTTATCAGCACAGGATGTATCAGGATCACAGGATGATCATTCAAACAGGATGTGAGGGTCGAGTGTTGAGTTCTGAATGTTTGATAGTTATATCGTCACTTTGAGGAAATAGGCTTTATACAAGGCAACACAGAGGTTACAAGGGAGACATCTCCTCGAGTGTTGATGTCTGACCTGTTCCATATCATGAACCTGGGCCTTCAGCATCAGACTGTGCTTCTCCAGCTGGTGGATTTTATCGGATCGTGCTCTCCAGCCTGCCAGCTGATCCTCCAACACCTCTTTGGTCTCCTGTAGCATCCTGTTATCCTCCTTTAGCTCCTGAAATACACACACACAAAAACAAGCACCGCTCATATTTAGTGATAACTGGGTTCTGAGCATAAAAGATCTAAATACATTTATTAACATGATCTGGTACAACATTAATATCCAGATGTCCAGAGTGGAGTTTACCTCCACTTTGGCCTTGTAGAACTCCATCTTGTGCAGTTGCTCTCTGTAACGTCCCACCTCACTCTCCAGCTTGTCTGCTTTGATGGCTCTCTCTCTCAGGGCATCCAGCTCATCTCGGTAGGAGCGGGCTGCTCGCGCCTCCACAAGCAGCAGGGTGTTCTGGTGGAGGTTCAGTCAGAGGACTGATTTATAGCAAGAGCCTCAGCTCAAAGTAAATGTAGCTCCGCAGTGTTGAGTTAGTCTTTACTGTGGGAAACCTTTCTGACCTGGATTGGATTAATCAAGTGTCTCTCTCTCTATTTAAAGTTGCACTAATCAATATTTTTATACAAACACTGGATCAAGTGACTACATCTATATATATATATATATGGGGAAAATATTTTTCTCAGAGGTTGGTGAGGACCAGAAACTGAGCTAACTCTATTCATATAGAACTTACCGAACACTCAACGCCCTTCAAAGTACAAGTTGCATCCTCTCATTCATGCACACACTCATACATATTGCCACTTTGAAATGCAGTGGGGTAGCCAGGGATCGAACAACCAACCATGTGGTTGGATGACCCTGTCGACCTCCTGAGCCACAGCGGTGGCATGGATATTCACCAGGTGGCCGGAAATATAATATTTAAAATAAATGACATTCAGCTGCTCCCCAAGTGGCCAAATGATTAATGGTGCTTTAATTTCCATTAAATACTACCACATATTAACCACAGTGACTATAGTGCAGCAAAACCTCAGCCACAAGACTTAAACTGTGAATACAAATTGAGATCTCCTGTTCAGACAAATCCATATGAGCTTTGCTGAGAGTTCAGTGGCTTAAATTTGCAGCCATTAAGCTCTGCTCTGCAGCAAAGTTTGGTGTGCATTCATCTGTATTTAAGCTGCTGTGGGGGTCAGGAGGTTATTGTGTGTCACCATCACAAGGAGCAGCAATCTATTCTATTTCTTGTCTGACTTCATACCTCCTGCTGGATCCTCTTCAGCTCCGACTCCATGTTCTCCAGCTCATGTCGGCAGTCCAGCATCTGCTCACTCTTTTCCTCACTGGTGGGGTCAGGCATGCAAGGGAGAGGGACACGCAAGTGAGCAGGTTAGTGTGCACTACGTCTTGCAATAGGTTTTATTGATATTTAAGTGCATGGAGAAAGCACACATGCATTTTTCCATTTCAATTACTCCTGCAAGAAAACAAAATATACAATACAAATGATCCTTCTCTGTAAACCCCATTTAATTTCATTTAAAACCACTAACTCTAAAAACCAATGCTATCAGAAAGCTATTGCATACTCAGATGTATACAGTATATGTATAGTAATTGGTTGTCCAGCCGTACTTGATGCTTTAACTGATATTGTGTTTGCTCAGAGGCAACAGTGTGTGACTCTGAGCATCACAACAAGAGAGGACAATATAGCAGAATATGGGGATGGAGGGCAAAGATGGACCGGAGATCTTGATCGGATCATGGGTTAGAGAGTGTGTGTGCATGTGAGTGTGTGTGTATGTGTGTGTGCAGTTTTTGCAGTAACGCAGAGGCAATGTGGGTCAGTGTTAGTGCACAACCATGGAACCTGCCAAGCCGGCAGTAATGTGGGCCAAGCTCCCCGGGGCTTCTCTTATCCTGTAGTATCTCTCACTCTCGCTCTCTGCCTCTCATTCACTCTGTGCTGGCACGTCCCCAGAGGACCGGCCACCTCTTCAGCAATAACCAACCACAAGAGAAACTCAAACCATCACTAACAGTCAACATGTCACCCAACGATAAAAAAAAAAGGATTGCCGGTGTATTGCAGGACACACCAATTCATGGAAGAAAGCCTGATCATTGAGGTTTAATCTGAAATGTAGCGTAACATTAATGCCTTATTCTCTATCTTGGTCGGTTTTTAATCATATTTTCTGTGAATCAACTTTAGATAATCCCAAATATCACCATTTGGCACAAATATATCCCAAAGCACCTTTTAGAAAAGACTCTTTTATATTGCTTGATGGTTCACATGTTTATTGATTTAAAATATCGCTAACATGATTCTCCTGTGCAGTTTGTAAATCATCCACACATCAGTCTACGGCTTTAAAAATGATTTTTACATGTAATTTTGATGCTGAAAAACTATACTTTTCTCACATGATATGCATTGTATTTAGATCTCAGTATTGTTTCCTATGCTGTGGTATGTTTGCATTAAGATGCTTATAAAACTGAGATTGTAAAGGAGAGATATTTTCTCTCCTCCTGTGTAGACTATATATTAACCTTATAACCCCAAAGAGAATGTAACGCTTTATCCCCGTGAACACTATCTCCTTTAATTGTATTGTATTTTTTCATTGTTTTTCTTTATCTTCTCCTTGTTACTCACAGTTCTTGCCTGAGTCGTCTGATCTTGGCCTTGGAGTCAGCCAGCTCCACCGCCAGGTGTTGCTGAGACCCTGCCTGCTGCTGCTGCTGAATGCTGGGAGAGTAGCTGCCGGACTGTGGGCTGGAGGGGCTACCGAGCAAGCTAACCATGCCTTCCTTCTCCTGTATCAGCTCTGCTATAGTCTGCATAGAGGAAGCGGAAGAGGTACGCAGCAGGTTACAGATGGCATATACTGTAAATCAATAACCAGTTTCTAATATACATCTGTGCAAACATCAAATATGGATACCTCCAGGTGGGTGTCCCTCTGGTCCAGCAGGTGTCGGAGGTGCGTGGCCATGTTCCTTGCTATGGCGTCCATCTCATCTGGGTTAATGTCACTCGACTCCAACCACTGCAGATCCAGCACGTTCTCCTGACTGTGGGTCAACTAGTCGACATAAGAGGGGATGGGGGACGGAGTGATTTGATATGAACACACAGTGGCATGTTTCTTTTTAATATTTTCAACCAGCTGGGACGTTATTTGACCTTCACTGCTGTGAAACCAGTCCACAGTGTTCTTTATTGTCCCACACTCCCGCCCAACAACACACAAACTGATTTACTGTAAATACCTCCTGAATATGTGCAGCTATTGCAGCTCTTGTGACAAAGTCAAGCGTCTGGATGCTCTCGATGTATTCTTCTTTCTTCTCACACTGAAAATAAATGTGGAAATTCATTGGAACACTTAGATTGTAAGTGAATTACCTCTTGTTCTAGCTTCAGGGTGTGTTTCCAGACTGATGTTAAACAGAAAGTCTTGTTTACCTGGACTGCACATCCCAACAGTAACAACAAGAGCTTTTCCATTTCCTCCAGACTTTGTTCTGTGGAGAGTAAAAAAAGAAAAGTTCATTATGTGAAATAGATTGAATCAGATCGAAGTCATGTGAGCTGCTGGCATGGATTGTAATTGATCAGAGCACTGGCTGGTGAATGTGGGTCACCACTTGCCAAAGCCTTACCATCACAAGCCAGCGTGGTGATCAGGCTGATTGCGTGCAACAGAACTCACAGTGTATCAGAAAGAGCTGAAGCTTTCTGCATGTGAGGAAACTGAAACTATTTTCCAGGTGATTTTCATCACTTTGTAGAAACAAAAAAGATATTCATTGTTCTGTTTCCTAGATAATTACATTTACACTAATCTTTTGCTTTTTGTCTCACTGAAAAGGTCGTTTTCATATTTCCAATGGACATATGGACATATAATGTTAAATTGATCAATTTATATAAATCATGTGAAATCAATGCATGTTGTAATGAGTACTGACAAATCATATACTGAGTTGGCAGTTCCCATAAACAGGAGAGATAACAAACACTTTAAAGGAGCATACCACAGTACGGAGTCCTGCCAAGCAGCAGCACATTTGGCAGAGGTATCATGATTAACTGTCTCAGATTATCCTGCAAAAAAAGAGAGAAACAGAAAGGGACGAGGGAGATGGGTTGAGAAAAAGGAAGATAAGCACATTTTGGCCAAACTGAGCGAAGTAAAACATTTCTCTTTTCTTGGACTCCAGTCAAAGTGCCTGAAAGGACAGGAGTGTATGTATGTACAGCACATAGCAGCTGCTCCAAACATGTATAGAGACACAGCCAACAAATGAACGGGTGCTCTGAATGGCTGGGTGACGGAGCCAGTTTCCTTGGTGCAGTGGTAAAATCCACCAAAACAGATTTAAGCTCTTTGTGTTAATGCATGTGTGTGTGGTGTCATCATTTAGACTGTGATGTACTGCAGATACCCTCAACCAGCAGTCATGTCTAACGGGGTCCGACACTCGAACAGGAGAAGTGTAACTGTCTGGTCACGGAGCTTGAAACATCCTCATCTTTTCCAAGCTTATGTATGATTAAAGAGTGTGGAGCTGAGAGCAAGTCTCTGGTCTTTAGAGGTATTAGAGAATAGAGATTATAGGAAACGGCGTCTTAAGATAAAACCAGCATGCACCTTTAAATATATCAGGGATACACACACTTGCAGTAGATTTCGGATTTAAAAGTTCGGGTGATTCACTTCTCATCAAGAAAGAAAATCTGAATTTGTCCAATAATATTTACAACAGAATAACATCTCATCAGCCACATCTGTTTTTTGTTTTAGCAAATACTGGCATGATAAAATGCTAACCTTAGATAATGAACATAGTTAACCACATTATTACTCCCCCTACCCTCTGGAATCTTCATCTACAGCATTTTTCCTATCAATTGACTTGGTTGAGATGTTAATTCAATATGAAGAACAGCAGTGGAGTTACATTTTATTATTTATTATTGTTATTTTTCATGATTGATGTGGGACGACAATAAAGGAAATCTTGAAGAAATGTCTCACATCCAGTCACAATCCTTGATTCAGTCAGGTGCACATTTAAGTCCTTCCTTGTTTACTTTTTTGTTTACACATCATTGAATATATTGTGAAAGTTGTTCCTAGTTCATTGTTCTTCAAATAAAAAAGATTCACAAATTGTCATATTTATTGTTTGTATTGTTAGTAAGTGTCAGTCTGTCTGTCTTTTTGTCTGCCTGCCTGCCTGTCTGTCCATCTTTCAGTCCTTCTGTCTATCTGTCTTTTCTGCCTGTTTTCCTGCCTGTCTGTTTCTCTCTGTGTCTCTTTCTGTCTCTCTGTCTGTGAGTCTCTCTGTCCTGTCTCTCTGTCTGTATTTGTCTCTCCGCTGTGCTCTCCCTCGCTGCTGTGCAGATTACACAGCTGTTTACACGGCTGATATTTAGGCCATGCATCTTAAGAAGAACTAGTTGATCTGCTGGGACACGGGTGCCACCGACTTCCCCGGCGTGCGCATGCGTGATCCGATGTGTGCGTGTGGCAAAGTTGAGGTCGAAACATCTGAATCGAATGTTCCGATATCATAATCCGACATGGAAAGCTTAGCTGCCCTGCTGTAGCTTGGGTGCATTGTATAACACTTTATATGTGGCCGACAAAAACAAGATGGGGAGAAGGTCCAAAACTCACCAGATAATACGTCTTGATCTGCTGGACAAGAAAGTTCATGTTGTGGATCCTCAGACTGGGATCCCTGCTCAGGTTGTTTGCACCCTGGGGAGTAGCTGAGGGGTTTCTGAAGATGGGACACAGTACGAAGACATTTTACTTGACATTTCTGCTAAAAGACAAACACACACACACACACATAAATGGTTGTCAGTGGAATGGGGTGAGAGGAAGATGGCACAAGTCTTGGCCCAGACGTCACCATGAGAACATGTATGAGTTCTCTGTTCATTCCTAACTTTAGCCTGGGTGACGTCATTCCTTTAAAACCCCAAACAGGGAGCGTTGTTGAGTCGAATGGGACTTTTCAATCCACAGAAATGCTTCAGATGGATTTTCTGTTTGTTGGCTATAGAGCCCACTGTAGACTGACTTAGAGCTGTCACATACTGAAGTTGAAACATCAGCATTCATGGGCCTCGCTGCAAATATATGGGTCAGACTCCAGCTTGTTGCCAAGGAAAGGAGAGCTACAGCATGTGAAGGCTTTCAAAATGCTTTAAAAAGACCATTGAACTGCTGCTCTATGACTGTTCTTCTTTATTGTCTTATGGTTTATTTTTACTATTGATCACTATTGCTCAGTTGAGTTAATACATGTGCACAAAATGAACCCCCCTGCCACACAGGTATTTATTGGGATGTACATGTTATCATTCATTTGGAGTCACTCATAGGTAGTCATATAATGTTTCATATCAATTTTGTATTTTCTCATTTTGCGAAACTTTATAGGCACAGATTTTTTAAATAACCCCACTGACTTTTCTGCCACCTCCTGTATTGTATATTATTATTTAAAATGTTTCTGTATATATTTTTTAAAACTGTACCGAATAAAAAAAATCTATTCAGATAGCTTACAGATGTGGGCGACTTCAGGCAATGAGCTGGTACTTCTGGTCTTCTTGTGGCCCAGACAAACTGGATGTGAGCCCAAAGTGGCCCACTTGTAAAATAGTAAATGTGGGTAAAATATCCCAAAACAAATGTGAGCCTTTTTGGGCAAACATGTGGTGCTCTACGGAATGTGAAATCTGACTGTGAACGTAAAGTGGCCCATGTGGTGAATGGTGATTATGGCTCAATACAAAATCGGGCCACACACCTTTGGTTGACATGCGGTATTGCTATGGTTTAGGCTACTTGTGGCCCGGATCTGGCAAACAGGAGCAGACCACTGCAAGTGCCATCATTCCACACGGTATTTAGGCCGGATGACAATTCAATGTGGGCAAAATATGGGCTAAAACAATTTGACTAAAGATCTAAGTGAAAGCCTGCATACTGAGAGATGCTGTAGCTGCCCTGTTCATCTACTTTTCACTCTGCCGGTCTTTAGGGCTGTTTGTCTGTTTTGCCCTGCCCATCTGTGTCCCAGTGAACAGCAGCACCAAGGCCCTTAATCCCAAAGGGTCTCCCAATCCAGGAGATTATCCCGCCTCTCCCCCCCTCCCCTCCCATTGGCGCAGCATTGTTTTGCAGTTCGAGCTGGTTACTGTGACCCTGGGGGGATAAGTGGGATGAATGGATACTACAGACTTGGGGTGGCTAGACGCCGTTATCCACAAGTGCTTTGGGTCATCAGTTTCTTTTAACCCTTTTTTTTTGCAACTGCTCAGTTTCAGTTAGGATTCGACCACCAACATCTGAAGTGTCAATCCACCACCACTTTAAGGCTGAAACCAGGGGGTCTCCATTCATCTGCTCACGTCTTAGACGCAACTGCAAACTGTCAGATGAAGATGAGTTGGTGCTTGTTTATGTTGAACAGAACATAAGGCAAATCATAATCTCTTAAGTAGCATCTTGACAGTATGATGTCCCCCGTGTCCACATTCCTCATCGCAGACTGTCTTTCTACAACCTTTATGCTAATTCTGACATATTTTTGGAAAAACTTTAACCTGTAAGTCATGAGGAAGTTACGTTCAAAGACTGCAGCAGACGACAAAGATCCTCTTCATCACTATAGAAGTGACAAAGCCGGTACTGTTGGCGTCTGGATAAGAATGTTTGCAGACGCTTGATTCTGCATCAAAGCTGCCACAGACGAAGATGAAGAAGACACCCAACCATCATCATCATCTTACAAATGAAAACAACTTAGTTTGATGATGTTGATTTGAACCATGCACACTTTGATTTGTCCATCCAAACCTCACTGTTAATCATAACTTCATGACAGATGTTATGCCAAGTCTGTTACAGCCAGCAGCTTCAAAACACCAGCTACTAATCTGAAATATCCATCTGGACTCTGTTCATCACAACCGAGACTGGAAAATGTGACAAATAAGCTGTGAGAACATAAACTGACATGAGGGGACTCACTGGAATCAAAGCAACGACTTACATTTGGGTCATTATGTCATTCAAAAAGACCCCGTCCAGTAATTCAGAGAAGTCCAGATACATGCCCCCATCATTTGGCACAAAGGTCTTCACCTGTGGCAACAGAAAATACAGATGACAGGGGGACATCACAGTTGAGCAGGAGATGAGAGGTTTTCTGATTTAACTTACCCAGGTGACAAGTGGGCTGAGCATGAACTGGTCCAGGCAGGGCAGAAACGCTCCACTCTCCATCCTGGCTGAGGTTTGTGGCTGATGATTCTCAACAGATCAACCACTGAGAGCCGGCTGGGCGCTACATGTTCCTCCACAGTGAGTCAGTGTTGCACCATTCAACTCGTCCCGTCCATCTCTGTTAAACTAGAGTTGAGTATAGTTCCACTGCGGATTCAGCCTGTCTGCGTTTTTTTCCAACCACAGATTCCTCCTGCAGCTTCACCCGTGAGATGTGCCAGTGTTAACCGGCGACGTGTCGATGCTCACGCAAAATCTCACCCGCATTTTGTCCCGCAAAACAACGCACAGCCTCCACACGCACACACACACACACACACACACACACACACTCACACATTCATCCTCCTTGGTCCTCTGCTGCAAAGGCATCCGCTCCTCCTCCTCCTCCCCCTCCCCCCTCCCTCCTCTCGACGCCTCTGCTCGTCACAGAAACACTCCGCACTGATGTGAGTTTTTACAAAGACTAAAAAAAACAAACAAGTGATGATTCAGCCATATATATATGTAGCATACAGTCCTGCATCCTTGATAAAAACCGAGTCTATCCCGTTGTTCTCGTAGTTTTGAATTCACTGCAGCAAAAGTGCGAACAGAGCCGTTATCTGTTACCATGACGACGGTGCCATCACCCCAACCTGCAACTTTTTAAGTTCTTTATTTAAATCTTTTTTATTTTATTTTGTTCTATTTTATTCTAGTTAACTTGTTTAAAGTTACAACCACAGACATTCACTGAGCTTAGTTCTAATTTCCTAAACATTATGGTGACTGTTGCCTTATGAGTTTACAGAGAGAGATTTTTTTCCAGTTTAAAAAGTTGTTTATAATAATTATTCTCCACAGATATCATTGATCCTCTGAATAAAAAAGCTGCAGCTTCACGCTCTTATTCAACCTGGAGCCACAGGGAGACTGTGATAGTACAACAGCACCACCCTGTGTTGAATACTGGAACCCCATCGCCCAGAGATTTTTGTTTAAAAAAATGCTTTACAGTAGTTTAATAAAATACATAACCGCTCTAGTTACGACAAACATGTTATCTTTACATGAATTTGAATCTAATTTGTAAGATATGTTATTTTAAATGGCTACACTTGTTTTTCTTCTTACACCAATAAAGTAAAAGTTTAAAGGACAAGATTGGTAAAATGATGAATTGATTATAAAATACAATAACGTTCATAAATGTAAACAGACAAATATACAGTTGACTTTATAGTCCACGTGTATTAAATGAGAAAGTGAAACTTTCAATTTTTCAATTTTATATTGGCTTTACTTAATTTTTCTCCATTAACTCTGAAATTGAATTTAGCAACAATATTTCAAACAAATCATATGAAAAATGTATAATATATGAGGGATTATAATCTGCTAAACTATACAATTATATTTACAGTATGTATATATATGGTATAAAGTCCCACACTTCACTGTTGTGGATAGAAATAGGAGAAGATTGTGCTAAACACAAACTAAGCAACAATTTAACTAATAAAACACATGATCTATTTATAATAAATGATAAATTGTCTATCAAACCATAGTTACAGCAATACAAAGGATTTAAATTAGCTCAAACCATTCTCAAAATTTTGTGTAAATGTGGGTTTAGACACATTGACCTCATTAGATGTACCTGCCAGTACACATGGTTATATACTTTATTTCTAATGACGTTAAAACTATGAAGGCCTTAATTTAAAACCTATAAAAGGAGTGGACTATATGATTCCACAGGCCTGGTAACGATTCAAATCTAAACTCACTCTGTACATTTCCACCTCCAACCGATTCATCCCACAAAGAGAGTGACTAACTTACAGCTTAGTGGTTCAAATGAAAGGGAAACATGAACAATGGTTGAGCTTTGCTCCGTTATTCAATGCTGATTAAATAATGTTGATCAGGAACTATGGAGAAGGGAAAACACAACCATGAAAGTCTTATTACCATGGAGCACCTGACTTGGTTTGGTTGGAATCGGCATGTGAATGCGGGGATAATAATAAAATAAACATAACAACAATTAGGCAAAAAGGTCCATTTTATAAAGACAGATGAAAACCTTCAATGAGATGATTGACAGCTGTGATGTCTGTAAAGCTACTGCATAACCCTGTGTCGCATTCATGAAATTCAATCATTAAGTGCAGGCCATACTGTGACATCATAAGCCCCAATGCAATGCAATGCAAATCCAACTGCATTAAAAAGTGAATACAAATACAAATGGAAACAGTGCATCATCATTAGATACTGAATGGAAAGGGCGGCTCTGGCTCAGGGTTTAGAGCGGTCGTCCTCTAACCAGAAGGTTGGCAGTTCGATCTCAGTCTTCCCTAGTCCGCATGCCGAAGTGTCCTTGGGCAAGATACTGACCCCCAAATTGCCCCTGCCCATAGAGAAAGTGCTTCACAGATGCACTGTATGTGTGTGAATGGATGAATGTAAAACTGAACTGTAAAGACCTTTGAGTGATCATCAAGACTAGAAAAGCACCATATAAATACAGAGCATTCACCATGAATGTGATTGTTTATGCATTTGATGGGACATTTCAGTGGATTTCACATATACAATCATCCTATTGCTTGTCCTAGTATATAGTTTGTATTTGAATATTGCTTTCAATATTCATGCAACAGTGCATGCTCATATAACAGTCAAAATTTCATTAAGGCAAAACACTACAAGTAAACGTTTCTTTCATGCACTGGCCCAAACTGCAGGACTCTGGTCATCACAGGTGTCAATATAAAGCTCTCTCTCATGCATAATATTATTGGATTCAAACATTCCTCTGTATCTTACACAATATCATAAAAAATGTTTCCTGATAAAAATGTATGGATCAGATTTCTTAGTTTTTCTAATAAACCAGAAATGTCAAGTTTAGCAGCAAACATTCTAGTTTCCTATCTCAATATCAATGTTTTTTTAGAAAGTGGTTTTCTTTCATTCTATGAACTTGCTAAAATGTAATTTTAGATGGCAGACACTATTTTCTGATTTATAGCATATGAAAAAGATTGATATAAAATCCACTCTGTAAAATCCTTTGACTCCAACATGTCAACAAAAAGAATGAAGAACTTTGATGTTCACTTTTCTGCTCTGGAAATGTATGCAAATTAGGACATATTTAAATAATTAAATGATGTACAATTTGGGTGTATACAAATTAATGTTCAGAAAACCTGTAATACAAAAATTCAACTAAATAATCATCAGGGAAAGATTCATGATGATTGGTGAATTTATTTGATCCTCCTCTCCTGTTCTGTCTTGCCTTTAGTCGTTTGTAACGTGCAAATGTTTCAGAGTCAAAGTATTTCATTAGTGTTGTAAAACTTCTAAGATTATATAATCTATTAAATAAATGTCACAAAATTCAAGGTCAAGTTTAAAGGTCCAGTGTGTGAAATATAGGTGAAAGGATCTATTGGCAGAAATTGGATATAAATAATCCTAGTGTGTTTCATCTAAATTATACAACTTGTAATTTTCATTACCCTAGAATTGGCCCTTATTTCTAAGTAATTTATATTTATATCTGGAGTGGGTCCTCTGTACGGAGACCGCCATTGTGTTTTACAGTGGTATAAATTGGACATACTAAACTCCTTTTGAGTTTTTATGACAACTGAAGTCTTCCACAAGTTCTCTCTAATGTTTGGAAGGGGAAGGTGAGGTGAGGGGTAATCAGCTGCAACATGCAACTTCACCACTAGATGTCACTAAATTCTACATACTGAACCTTCAATAGTCTTGGTCTACATTCTTATATTGTGTACATGTTTGTAAATGTTTGTAATATTCAGGCTTAAGACGCTTAAGATTTGTAAACATTCTGTGCTTATAAAGATAAAGGGCTGTTCCAGTCGTTCTCCTCCTTCGTCTCTTTAGTTTGTTCTTGTCGCAGGCTTCCATATTTACTCTGTGGATCTTTGCTTCCTTGAAGGCTCTTAGCGTATCGTGACCTCCAGTCTCTTTCAAAAACAGCCTTGAACTGCTCCAGGATTGTTACTCCCCTGTCTTTAGGGTCATTTTTCATCTGGGCCACCAGCCCAATTCCTGCATTAACGGCAAAGTCACTACCGACCCAGTTATGGTTCCCTGTGGAAGAAAAGCAACACCTTGGATATTATATCTCACAGGTATTATTTAATGACTTTGAGTTTCACTGCTGTGTTTTCTTTTCAATGTGCTTCTTCTTGATATAGCGTTGGACTATTCCAATACAAATCACAAAAATAGGTATATTTCTTTGTTATGGACAAAGCAAAGCTAGTAGTTTCCAGCTATTTACAGTCATAAACTGTATAGAAGGATGGAAGACCCATCTCCACTTCCTCCCACTATCCAGAAATGAAACCAAAATATCCCGAATACGAACGCTGACAACTTGAGCCAAATGCATTTGGAGCAGTAAAAATGAACACTAAATATCAGTGTGATAAGAACAACCTAAAATGACAGAAACGATTGTTTTGAGAAAAATGTATTTGCTTGGTGCTAAGCTAACTGTGTGCTGCTAACAGTGTCCATATTTAATGGACAGGTTTTAGCAATTGGTATCAATCCAACTATTCCTTTAAGAAAATGGATGTCTGATGTTTTAAAAATAGCAGTTACAGAAAACCTGATGAAAAATTTCGAAAATGTGTAATGCAAGTAAAATTCCACAAATTTCATTATTTTATATAGAAACTGAGTTAGTTTGGAAACAGTTAATCCATGACCTACCTATATAAACAGCATTGTCAGTCACCATGTACTTGTTGTGGTTGAGTCCATATTGAAAGTCCTCCTTCTGCTCTCTGTGACTGAAGAACCTCTGCAAAAACATGAATGAGCGTGTGGACAAAGTCAGTGTGTGAAAATACCACAACCACTCACTATTTGCATAAAACCACTAAACTACAGTGGCCGAGAGAGTCCACGCACTGCAAATTAAGAAAACAAATGCAAATAGAAAGACACGTGCAAGTTGGGAAAACAGCTCCATCAACTTGACAACGCATGTGTCGTCAAAGTGATGGAGTTGTTTTCTTAATCTGCATTACGTTGAGCTCTCTCAGCCATTGTACCATACCCCAACTTGTGTTGAAATTCACTCACCACCTCGAGTGAACAGTTGTGCAGGTGCATGCAGAGCGACTTGAGGGAGGTGACAAAGTTAAAGGTGAGGGGGTGAGTCTTCTTCCAGAAGCTTATCAGCAGACGAACTCTGACTCCTCTCAGTACCACGGCCTCTCTGATCACTTCATCGATGGGCGACCAATATCTTTAAATATAACCATCGTTAGCAGACAGTGTTTAACGATAGAAAGACACTGATATAAACACACAATATGGTCCTTGAATTAAATTTACATGGATAGAAATCAACAAACATGTATTTTATATTAGATTTCGTTTCCCTCTGGCACAGGCACTTGAAGTCAGGGATGCTGGAATTTAGTAATAGTTGAGGGTGCTGAGAAATAGACTGTATAATGACAACATATATCATGCCGTGCTACAAACATGATTTGTATCTATTCGTTTGACTATCTGGGGCTTTATAGAAATCACAGATTATTTTTGGGATATATCTGAGCCACTATTCCCACCATGAAATCCATCCATGATTCTTTCAGTTACTGCCAAATATTTTCTCAGTCATGTTTTATACCTGTGCATCAGACAGGCTACACAGAAAAATTGAATATCATATAAAATGGAAATGGGTGGATGTTAGGTCTACTACTATGCTTCTCTCAATGTCTCAATGTTTCTCTGTTTCTCACGGATTGAGCAATTTCTTTATGGATTTGTTCGATAAAAAAAAAGTCTGACTCTGTACCTTGTGACTGAGGTTCCTCTGAATCTCCTGTTCACCAGAGGAAGGTAGTCGGTCACAGATATGAAGATAAACGTCTCTGCACTCTGGATGACTTGATGAATGGCATCTATGTCTCTGGTGCGATCTTTCGAGCAGAAGAGTTCAGGGGAGGTCTGCGATACATGGATAAATCACACAGTCAAAGTTTGCACCCAAAATAATGTCCATTCATCTATCCATCATCTATATCTCTAATATCTCTTTCGAGGGTCACGGGGAGGCTGGAGCCAATCCTAGGTGACAATGGGCGAGAGGTGGAGTAAACCCTGGACAGGTTGCCAGTGTATCACAGGGCAGAGACATGCAGAGACAAACAACCATTCACTCTCACACGTATGATCAAATTAAAGTCTTCACTCAACCTAACCCCAATCTGCATTTCTTTGGACTGTGTGAGGAAACTGTAATACCCAGAAAAACCCCGACGCAGACAAAGGGAGAACATGCAAACTCCATGCAGAAATTCCCCAGTCGAACTGGGATTCGAACTTGTAACCCTCTTGCTGTGATCAAAAACTGGTAGATTTAGACAGTGGACAGAAAAAAAATGATTTAGATGGATTTTATTTTGCTTAGTTTGCTTAATTCACTCCCCAGTGCAAACTTTCAGTGTAACATTTTGACAGTGAGCAAGAAGAACATGACCCTGCAGCCATTTATCATCACTGGAGGAAGTGATGTACATGAGCATGTTGGAGGTGCCAGCAGCCAGCGACAGCATGGCTCCATTAGTTCCTATAGGATGATAAATGCCTGAAATGCGACTGGTAGGCACCATGTCGCTTTGAGGGTTACAAGATTCATTACTGTCAAATTAGGCTGAGGTACTAACATATTCAGAACCAAGATGCTCCTCAGCGTGATATTAACATGATTAATCGCCCACTGGGTGTGTCTGATATTAGTTGGTGAGGAAGGTTTTTATAAAGATGTTCTTCCTCTGTAGTCCAAAGCCAAATTGCTGCCTTAGGAGGAGAATAAACCAGTCGTAAAAGTTACTAATGAAATATAACCTCCTTTGTCTTTGTGTTTATTTTTAGCATCTTGTATAGAGCTGACTTATGGGTTAGGATGCAGTAAACACTGTAACGAGTCAAAGTCAATCCTCACAGACACATAAGCCGTGGCATTGGTGTCGTTGAGCTGCAGCTCCAGGGCGCTGTGCCTCCCGTAGAGGGCTGTAACTCTCTTTGACCAGATGGAGGGGATGTAGTCCCTCTCGTGGAGCTGCCAGTAAAAGGAAAAGACCCGGTGGAGATCCAGAGCCAGACAGCTGCAGTTAAACACCAACACGCCCAGTTCTTTCCTCTGTGGGGGGACAAGAAAGGAGCACACACACACAGGGAGAGGTGATGCAGCAGAAAAGTTATTCATGGAACAGAAACACTTTACACATGATAGAGAGAATATAGGGTTTCATGGCAGTCCAAAATTATGCTGACTGCAGTATGAGAATTGTAACATAGTGAGAGAATTTGATGATCTAATAGTAATTTTACCATTAGACTCGGATCAGTTTCTTTTTCTCTGAGGGGAATTGAGGCAACTATAGAGTCGTGATGCTGGCAGCCTATTTAGAGTTGAGTAAAAAAAAGTGGGTTTGTGTGTTGCTGAGCTAAAAAGACAAGGTGTAGTGGTAGGGACTACATATGTACTACTATGATTTTTCACTAGGGGGCACACACATAAGTCAAATTGTATCGAACTACCTAATTTGTATCTTAGTAATAACAAGGCGACCTGGTGTGGTCTTGTACTGCCCCTACATTGCCCCCAACTGTTCCTGTGCGTACTGCATCTCGCAGACAGGTCCAATGCATTTCTGAGGATGTGCACAATGGATGCACCAAGTGGATGCTGGGCAGGCAGCCATGATGTCTATGCGTGCACATACTTAAAAGCAAATATATCTCCAGCCTTGCACAGGACAAGTAGGTCTATGACTTGTCAACTACTTTTCATCTACAACAGCACCCCCTGCTGCATATCTGCTATATTACTGCACCATACTAAAACCGCTGATGAACGATTAGTCTACAATGATGCACAATGCCGACTTGTGGTTATGAGTATTGACAAGTAGGGACTACAATGCCCATAATGCCATGTATGTGACATCCAGGTTACCCACTGTAATGCACTGCTGTTCAACCAAACCGATGGCATCCTGGGGATGGATGCATTTCATGGCAACACATCCAGTAGTTGTTGAGATATTTCAGTCTAAAGTGAAATGGTTGATCATTCCCCATTTACAGAGCTGCTAGCACGACTAAAAGCAGCAAAATGACAACAGAGCAAGAGAAAATCATTCTAAATAATGTATATTCAGGTCTGATCGTTAAAATACAGCAATAGTTTGTTGTGTTTAATCACATTTTGTGAGCAACAGAAGGAAAAACACAGCAGAGGCTAAGATTGCATTTCTTCCTTTTTGACTCCATTTACACCTGGCATTAAAAAGTGTCTTGTATCTGGATGATGATGATGATAATGATGATGATGATGACTATATTAAACTACACTTTTAGGATGGCACTTGTGTGTGGAGTGTGCATGTTCTCCCCGTGTCTGCGTGGGGTTTCCTCTGGGTACTCTGGCTTCCTCCCACAGTCCAAAGACATGCAGAGTGGGATTAGGTAGAATGTAAATTGTCTGTAGGTCGTAATGTAAGTGTGAATGGTTGCTTGTCTCTACATGTTGGCCCTGTGATAAACTGACGACCTGTTCAGGATTTACCCCGCCTCTTGCCCAATGTCAGCGAGGATTGGTTCTGCCTAAACTGCGCCCCTCAAAAGCATAATCAGCATAGATGATGGATGGATTTACACCAGTAAATGTAATGTATGTTATGTATTATTTATGTCTTCACATTGAGATCAGATTGCATCCAATCATCAAAAACACATTATAGTGGCAGGCATAAATGGGGTATTTGTCTCTCCTCTTTACCGCCTGCCTGTCATTTGTTCTACGTGTATGTGCACACACACACACACACACACACACACACACACACACACACACACACACACACACACACACACACACATACACACACACACTCATATACATGTCTATTCAAGCATGAAAAGTGCCAGGTAATCATTTCAAGTTACAGTATGCCAATGTTCTCTGGTCCCTCCTCCACTTGAATTACACACTCAATGCAAAGTGAAATGTCACTTGTCTTTCTGACACGTCTTAGACAGCAATCTTACATCATCGCTGATGCTTGATAAGAGTTGCTGGATTTACTAAATATAAAACTGTGCTAATCTAGACTGTTATGTTTTAATCCCTGTGCGGTGCAGAGGTCATCACTCAATTAATTGTGTGTATGTCCAAATATACTGCAGCCATTTTGAAGTTGGAGGATTCTTGCAGATGTGACTGCAGAGGCTCATCCCTGGTCAGATTTCACTCTGCACACTCATGTTTGTTGATGCCTACTCTTACCTTGGACAGTGACCTCCAGTCCATGTCAGCGCTCCCGATGTAAATGTGCTTCCGATCCACAATCACAAACGAGGAATGGAGTCCTCCTCGGGTGAGAGCTGTCATATTTACGAAATGAACCTCTGCATCTTGATAGCATGAGAAACAGAGAGAGTGGAGAGAGCATGAAAAGTTAGAGATGGAGAGAATGGTGGAAATTTGCCAATCGGCCTTCGACTGTCTGACAGGAAAAAAATGGGAAAGAGGGCGAGCAGCCTGCGAGGTGAAGCCTTTGACAGAACACCGGCCAGGTACATTCGCACATTTATAATGTTTTGACCTTGATTGTGTACTTTGGCAAACAGGAGGGTTTTATGACGTGTGCGGTGGAGCTGCTGGACGAGGCTGCATGCTGTATCCTAGCTGTTTGCAATGTGTAATATTATTGTGCTGCTGAAGTTAAGGTTCGTGCACAAGAAATCAGATTGATAGTGTAAGTGAGGAGATATAAATCGTACCTCTGGCTTGCTACAGTGATATAACAAACTCCTTACTGTATATATTTATTAAAAATGACAGCCACTCACTGTGCGCTGCCAAGGTCTTCAGATCAGCAGAGTTCGTGAGACTGCTGGCAATCTTCAGTTTGACCCCACGAGATTTCAGGCTGAGCAGTTGCTGGAACAAAAGCTGACCCTGAGGAGGAGAGTGATGTTGTGTGAGACTGTTGTCGGGCTGATGAGCAGTGTTTCCAGATGTCTCATAAAAAGGACATCTTCTGCCTCATTAACAAGACTACGCACTAGATTTACTTGAAAATAATTGCTTTCCCTCTAACAGGACACCTGGGAAACGCAGCTGGTCCATGTTCCGCAGGAATGTTGGGGGATACAATCTAACCAAGACACTGTACCTGTTTGGCAATGGTCGGCATTGTTTCCAGATCCATGGAGTTCAGGTTCCAGACAGGTGACACCAGCTCAACTGAGTGCTTTGCCTGCTCCAACAGAGTGTGGAAGCCAACAGAGAGTGGGAGGTGGGGTCCGCCATCCATGGGGAGAGAGAGGTCGTCTGGAATGTTCTCCACGAGCACAATGCTGGAAGTAACACATGTTTGTGTAAGTGCATTGAATTACGACAACATATGTGAAACATGTTTTGTGGCAGATAAGAGGTGTGCAAAATCGAATAAACTGCCTCAAGTGATCAGAGTTGAGTCAACATCTAGAGTGTGGAGATACAAAGAAGTGAGCTTAAGAAATATCTGTAGCCCGCCCCTCATCTCTGCTTGAAACAAATGACTTGAGGCTATATTAGCCGCGGCTAGCATAACAAGTTGCATTTTGTGTGTAGGTGGCAGGTTTTGACAAGGAAGAGGAGCGTGGGGAATAAAAAAGGCAAGATCTTTGGTTCACCTTTATTGATGTTGATCATTAAAAAAATATATCTGCATCCATTATCTACACCACTTATCCATTTAAGGGATTGCAGGTGGAGCCACCAGCTGACATAATAATAGATGAAAAATCATCTATTATTATTCTGATAAATTGAGAGTTTGTGGAAAACATTATACAATACAGCAGAGGTGAATCTCGTTTTTTTCCAAATTAGGGGTCATAAAGCACAGTACACAGTGTCCAAAATTCATGCACAATTCCTGATTTAAAAAGTCATACATCATTGAAAATATTTTGAAGCACATTGTGTGCCTCAAAAAGCTTAGAAAATAAACTTTCTTGACAAATTGTTGTTGTTATTATGTGTCTAGAACTGAAAAAAAACAGACCCTTTGGCCCTGCCCTGGGTCTACCTAAATAATTCTGACCTGACGACAATAAAGTTATTCAAGAATAAATGCAGATATGTTATATTAATGAATCTGGATTTTTTTGTTGCACAATACACAAAGGCAAACCTAATTTTCCTCTCGGCTTGTTATGCTGTTATTGAGCATCTTACCGACAGTCTCTGCTGCAGTTCTCCTCTGTGATTCCATCCTCATCGTCTCCCCAAAGGTCCGCTGACGAGAAGATCAGTGCCACCAGCACAGAAAAGCAGCAGAGGAGGGCGAAGATGGCAATGCACTTCTGCTGCGTCTAGGAGATGGGCGAGCATACACACACACACACACACAAAGACACACACACATTAGTCACCTGCATCGTAGACCTCAACCTGTCTCTGGCAGGTTAGTCAGTTAGTCCTGGGGGGTGCACAACAGGAAATGATCTGTCCTTAGCTGCTAATGTCCTCAGTCAATAAGATTGATTAGAGGTGTCGGATTCTTGATCGATACAACAACAGCAGTATGTCTTCTTTACATTGGGAATATTGGACTTGACATCCAGGCTGCTGAGGGATTGAGTTCGCCAGAGCGAAAACCCCCCACATTCACACACCCCACTTTTGAGCCACGAGCTGAGGACAAGCGAAGTGGAACGCTCTCCAGCTGAAGGCAAACTGATAGACAATAAAGCCCAGCTATAAGGAATATTGGAAAGCTCTGGTTTATGCTTATTCTGTCCAGCAGCAGCTTTGTTGTCGAAGCGAATCCCAGCTGAAAGGGATTTTATGACCTCTGTGCAAGGAGGGATACACCCGGCGGTGCATATATATATATGACAAGCAATATTAAAAAGGCTATATTTGTGTGCATGTATGCGTGTGGTTGTCATAAAGGTGGAGCGACAGTCGGCGTGGTCAGAGGTGACGAAGCAGCAGCCGCCCTGCTCCAGCCTGAGGAGTCTTGATTCCCACTGTTTTAAAAGTGCAGTTATAGGCACTATTGTTTTGCTTACGACTGCAGATTTCCACCATCTCATTCCCTGCCCTGTTTGGCTTTGCCGCTCTCGTGAGCCGTCAACATCACATTACATATTCTCTTTTGTTTTCTCCAATCAATCATATAAATGGCCTCCCTTTGATACGTTAAGTAGAGTAAGCAGTACAGTTCGGCTCAGAGAGATGACTTCCAGCGAAAAAAACAAAATGAAATGTGCATTGAGCTTTGGACTAAACAGAAAATTGGGGGTTGGAGGATGATCGTCCCCCTGCCCGTCTCGACACTGTCCATCTCAGTCAATGAGGCTGAAAGACTGGTGCCAGCTAGATGCACCTGACACCCCTCTGTGGTCCACTGAGACCAGTGAGCTCTTCATAACGTTTAGCAGAGTCAAGAAGCTTGACTCATGTTCATGGCCCGGAGGAAATAAAGCCTCAACAAGACTGACAGAGTGAGACGGGACAGCTAAACCTCGGCACACGAGCGACTGGTTTCCGCCACTTCATAAGGACAATAACACATTCAGGGACACAGGGAAACAGCCAGACACAGTGATTGTAGCAGAAGCAATTATTTTGTTAGATGATGGACAGACAATTCATATGATAAACTGCGGAAAAGCTAAACTTTCTTGATTTATGTTGCTGCAAATCTTGTCCTGGCCTTTGGTTTTGACCTGATGATTCAACAAAAAAAGATTTATGGAGGTGTCCCCTTGGACTCAGGGAAACTGGCACAGTGATTTGTTTCCACTGTTTTACAGATTGAAAGATTATTTGAAAATTACTTTTCGACAGCAACAGTTTCGATACTGTAATTATCAATGTCATTTGTCAAGCAGATATGACACAACACTGGCTGGTTTGACCATCTCAAAATGTGTAATCTTTCTTTCACAGTCGTTCAGTTTTTTATCAAAGGAAATTGAATATTTCATTCTTTGAACTGTTTTTTGGACGAAACAAGCAGTTTGCTATCTGAAGACATCCCCCTGCACTCTGGGAAATTGAGAAATGTTTTAACTCTTTTTTTTGACATTTTATAGAGAAAAGATGAATTGAAAATGAATTGCAACAATTTCATCATCAATAAAAATGTCTTATTTATCCAGCAAAAATATCAAATGTTTCTGCTTCCTAAACATGAGAATTTTCTTCTTCTATATCAAACTGAATATTTCTGGCTTTGTATCTGGTATTTAATATGATAAAGTAAAAATAAGCGTTTTAAATATCTCATCAAAATCTGGGAACATTTATTTTTTTCATTGACATTTCATCACGAAAACAATAAAAGGATAATAAGAATAAAAAACACATTTTAATAGGTTTCAATAAAATTATATAATACGTTTTTTGTAGCTTTTTTGACATTTTAGCAACAATAAAATTGATAATAAAAATACTTTTTGGTTGAACATATACACATCAGTGTTTCACTGTCTCAGTGAAGAACACGTGATTTCAAGGACTCATGCAATTTGATCAGTTGAACTTATAGAAACCAGTGAGAAAAGCATCAAGACTCCACAAACAGTCAAAGTGAGAATATCATCATCCTGAATAGATGCAGAGAGAAGCAGGTGCAGTTGTACCTTCACGGGCTCCTGTGGGGTCGGTCCCGCCATGAGAGCAGCACTCCTTCAAACTTCTCTGACACATGGGAAACAGCAGCTCATCTTTCTAACCTGTCTGTCTCTCGGTGCCGAGCCTGTCTGATGTCTTCACTCTCTGCCACTGTCCTCTTCCTGCTGCTTCCTCCCTGTCCTATCAGGTGTGTGTGCACCTCAGCTCCTGGTCCATCCCGAGTCCTGACGTGGTCCTCGCCTGCCTGTGTGTGCAGCTGTGTGTGTGTGTGTGCAGGCTTCAGAGTGGAGGCAGCAGGGGAGATGGAGAGAAGACCAACCCCTCTCATTCAAATGGCCAATACAGAGCTGTAGCTCGGAGCCCCAGCAACTCACCCCCTCCTCCTTGCTTTCTCCCTCCTCTTCCTCTTCCTTCTTTATCTTCCTCTTTTATCTGCTTTGTGAACAAAACTCATCTGGCAGAAAGCAATCGGTCTTGGCTTGGAGTGGAGGGCTGCTGAAGCATGCCACTGGTGATCCACGGTGTGTGACAGCTGTAGCAAAACTCTGAAACTGTTTTAAACTCATTAGGGTTGGACATGTCTGCTCTCTATAGGCACACATACACATACACACGCGCGCGCACACACACACACACACACACACACAATTCTGCCCAGCGGAGACAAAATAATTTAAAATAGTCCAATAACTGTAAGTCAGCACTACTGTCTGCTTTAATTCCCACTGTTTAAATCATTATAATAAATGTGCTTTTCAGTCATGCACCAGATTCCTGAGCTGTCATTCATGTTTCACTTCTATCATACACAGCTTCCAATCTAAAGCTCTGGCTCCTCCGATTGCACAGAACTACATTAAAGGGCCTCGGTGGGGAAAAAATTAAAATATGCAAATACTTTCATCCTTACAATACTTCCACTCTTTTATTCACCCCAACCCGTTTCTATGAATATAGTGTTGCCTAATAGCAGAAAACAACATATGCTGCTGACTACAGGCAAGCTGCTGCTCTGTTTCTGAGTCAAGCATTGTATAGCATCACTAAGATGTAGCCTACATTGTGTTTTGTGCTTAACCATTACTACTATACTATTGTGCTTGCTAAACAACAGCATATACATAAACATTGTCATTGTGAGCATGTTAGCATGCTAAATAACAAGAGAAATCTTATACCCGCTAAACATCAGCATGTTTGCACTGACAATGTTTGCACTCCATTTTTGTACATTAGGAGGAGTTGGAAACACAATGTACATTTTTATATACAGCCATTGTGTACTTAAAATACAGCTTTGCAGAGCTACTAGCATGGCTGTAAACGTAATCCTCTTATATTCAGTATTTTAGATCCCAATCTGAGTATCTTAGAGTATCTCATTTGAATCCTCATAAAAACCTGATGATTGTACCATGAAAAGGCATTGGATATGGTAATACCAAAAGAGTATGCAGATTACAGATGAGGTGATAAAACCTGCGGTGCACTGTGTGAGATCCCACAGAGATACTCAGTGAAAAGAAGTCATAGCAGTGAAACCTGCATTGACTGTCCGGTGCAGGTGCACGTCACCGTCTCTTTCCAAGAGATGTCAGTGTTCCTACAGCTGGAAACACACACACACACACACACACACACACACACACACACACACACACACACACACACACACACACAGGGGGAGAAACAGGTCCACCTGACCATCACAGGCATGAGACCTTCAGCTGAGGCAGAAACACAGGTCACATTTTAGCTGAGCAACAACATAAACAAGATCGTCAGCTGATGGCCAGTGAGTGGCGGCACATGCATGGAAAACGTTGACATAAACAATTTGACGACTGCACAGTCACAGCAACGATGCAACGGTGAATATGAATGCATGAGATGCTTACAAGTCCATTTTCTTTTCCCTCAGGCTAAGCTGCTCTTTGATGTGTACATTTTTCACCGTGCTGTCGGCAGGAGTTCAGAAGTCACAGCCTCTGACTCTCTGTGCGGGACGTCATTATCTCAAAATGTACGGAACACTTCTCCAACACAGGGGACCAATTATACACCGTCTTCCTCATTAAGTCGAAAGACACAATTATACTGTACACACAAACGACACAAATCACTGTGGAACAAAAGGTTGTCATGAGGTTAAGGCTAGATGCTCAATTTGTGCGTGGAGCCTATTTTGATTTTATGAAATGCTGTTTCAACAATTTTTACATGTAACGACCCATCCCAGTTCTATCCTGCTTATCCTGTTTTGGACCCATAAACTGTGTGTGTGTGTGTGTGTGTCTGTGCTGTGGGTGTGGCAGCTGTGAAGAAAGTGGTAATCAATTCTCATTGAAGATACAGAGCTCAGTCGCACACTTATCCAGCAGCAGCTCTCGAGTGCCGAGGCTGATGCACAGCACACATGCAGAATGAATGGGCTTCTAGTGGATGAATTTAATGCCTCTCCTGGGCTCACAGCCTGCAACATACTGCACTGGATAAATTGGCTGGTCGACTGTATATAGTTTAATATACTTAATAGATGTACTTGTAAATACTTTGCATATTTAATGTAGATCATTCAGGTGAGTGGATGACCTCGCTCCCAGTTATACTTCACCTCGTCACTTTCCAAAAGGCAGCTATACAGTTATATAAGTCAGTGCTGATGTTAGAGAGACAGTTGCCGGTTGACTCACCTGTTCCAGCTTGTCTTTGCGTCGGAGGAAGATGGATGCAGAGTAGCCCTGCTGCTGGACAGCACTGCTGCTTTTCATCTGGGACGCGCAGGGTGAGAGTGCTGGGGGAGCCTCGTCTTGCCCTCTCGACCTTGGGTCATCTGACAGTTCCATTGATGACCTGCGTGTGTGATGTGTGTGATGCTCACACACACACTTACACACACATACACACACTCATACACACTTAAAGACAAGCACACGGACAGATGTTGTCACTCACGTCTCCCCTCTTTGCGTCTCTCTCCATCAGTCCGTAGCTGAATCAGCCACTGTTGGTCTCTGTGCTGTCTGAGCGACAATGTGCACTCTGACTTATGGACACTCCAACACACTTGTTGGGGAGGGTGTGTGTGTGTGTGTGTGTGTGTGTGCGTGAGTTTTTGTGTAGTACAGTCTCAGGCGGGAAGGGAGGGGCAGGCGGTGGGATTCTGTAGGCGTCTGGATTAAGTGGATGTCAAATATGAGCAGACCGGACAAGACCAGAAGAAGGAGACGGTAATCAGATTGATGGAAGTGTGAGGAGAATATCAGACATGAAGGCACAAACACACACACACACACACACACACACACACACACACACACACACACACACACACACACACACACACACACACAAAATTAAATCTAATTTCTTCCATCTGCACCTCACATCCAGAATACTGATTTGCAGAGGCTGGATGTCCTGAGCTACAGTAGCTTCACCTTAAGAAACCTTTGGAAAGGTCGAGAAAGCTGCCATATGTCACACACACACACGCACGCACACACACACACACACACACACACACACACACACACACACACACACACACACACACACACACACACACACACACACACACACACACACACACACACACACACACACACACATACACGCATGCATGCACACACAAAAACAAGGTGACTGTAGATTGTTAAGGCCTGTTCCTTTTTTTATTGGGATACATAATAAAGGTGCTGTGTAATAAAAACAATGACTTTACACTGATCTAAATCAAAACACAGATCCACTGTGGCCACTGTGTCTGCAACATATCAGCTACTGTAAGTCGTTTTTTTAGATTCACTGATTCAGTCAATGCAGCATTTTGAAATGAGAATATAATGGATGTTACAATTAAACATTTTGGGAAAATATCACCATATTGATATCATATTGATATCATATTGGTATCTATTTGGATTTATCCAATACATGACAGATCATGTATATTTGATGCTAAAAACAGGTTACAATGTCATGATTGACAGCCAAGACTGATTCACGCCTGGTCAAGTGCGTGTATGGGCGGGACCTCGATAGTGTGGTTTCATCACGATAACTCCTGCGTGGATTCCAAATGACGTCTTGGCTTTACTATACTTACCTAACACGTCTGGCTGTGTACCATCCTACACTGGATGTGAACACCCAGAGGACTTTTTTCAGAGCTGGAGACATACGTACAGTCTACATTCAGGGAGTCAGACCAATGAGGAGGTGCATTGGTCCCCCCCACACACAGAGATTACATCGTATATCTTATTCACTCTGAGACCGCACAGGTCCTATATAAAAAAACTGGCATCTCAAATTACACACAACAGCATGTAAGGTGCATGCTGTGCATCACCTGGCAAATATTCTACAGTCATGAATTTTTATTAGGTCTACATATGTGAATACAGACATCATTTTTATTTCGAGGACATTCAGACTCACATCCCAGAGGTAAGAAAGCTGCAGTGATAGGAATATTTTATTCATATGCAATAAATTCAAGCAGTGTGAGTGAGGTAACAAGGCCAACAGGGAACCTGGACCTAATGAAAATAAGTGGGACCAATTCAGATAAAGTGTTCCCACTAAGGTGAATGAACACCTGCATCAGGGCTGATGTTTGCCAGCAGGTCTCTGCGCTATATGTTGCTCGCAAGGGAGGAAAACCCCTGACACAGCTTCGAGGATTAAGGAAGTGGAGCAGAATATCTGGAGACCTACAATTAGTAGTGCGTGTGGCCTCTAAAAACTTAATTTGTTGAGTGTACTTGCAAAAAGTGAGGGAGAGGCCAGACAGGAAGGGGGGGGGGGTGGAGCTGGTGGAGATTCCGAGGTGATGAAGATGAAGTGGAGGCGTCAATGAAGTAATGAGCATACCAAAAGATGTTGAATAACTGTACACACCACTAAACTGTTGAAACAACCAAGCAATTACATGCCTCATCCAAAACCTGCAGTGGTGCAGGAAGGACTCATACATTAAACTCACAAGTCAAAGTACAAATAAATAGACAAAAATACCATGTTGACTTGAGTTAAAGTTACTACTTAATTTCAAATATACTTAAAGTATTCAATTTAAAAGTACTTGTTGGGTGTAACATTTCCATTAATATGGGTCCATGTGTGTGATGATTCTGTTTTGGTTTTTGTTTTATGATTTGTTGTTCTCGATCTCTTTCTCCCCACCCCCCTCCCCTATCTGTTCTTTCTCCTGTAGGGCATGTGTGTGGCAGGGGGTGTGGCTGGCTTCTCCTGCAGCAGACAAGGCACGCCTTCTTCCACTCAGCTCATCAACCTGACTATAAAAACCTGGTCTTCTCTCCACTGCTCTGCCAGATGATTCTGTCCCTTTCTGTGGTGCTCTGTGTTCTTCCTCTCAGTGTTTTTGAAGTGCCTTACTGTCTAGCCTTGTTTTGCAGTGTTTCTCATTTAGCTCGTGTTTTTGTACTAACCTGTGCTCAGGTTGATTTTCTATGTACTCAGCCCTCGTGCCGCCCCTTGAATCTGCTAGCCAGCCTGCTGTCTGCCTCCACTGCCTGCTCCTTTTGTTGAGCAATGAACCTACCTGTCAGTCGCTGCTTTGGGGTCCAAACCAAAATCACAATATGCGTTATGTTGCTGCAATGGCTTATATCAAGCTGAAGTAGTGAACTTTTATTTTAAAGTGTTGTGAACTTGAGTCTGAAGATTGTATTGATTACTTGAATGACCCCACACGTGAACAGTGACGAAGCAAATTCTGTTTCATTCATGAAAAACATCTTCGGTGCACATAAACCAGGCAGGATGAACGTAAAGTTTTTAAACTTCACACTACACCACAGACTGTTTGTAAAAAGATCAGCACACAACGTCCAGCACACTAACAATAAAATGTGTCCGTATATTGTAGAACTGGTTGAGGAGGACTCACTAATAACGAGGAATCATCATGAAGTTGCTCCAGAGCATTAACACAGACAAAGAGAACAGAACATTCTATTGTGTATATAAAAAAAAAAGCAAAGAACAAATAGTCTAAGATTATCATGCATTTTATTGGAAATGAGACACAGGTATTGCAAGGTCAACATTGTTACAAAGAAAATAGTTAATTAAATAAAAAGGAAATAAAATTCTTACAAAACATCCAAACAAATATTCTCCAAAATGCTCAAACAGAATTTAAGACAAAGTCAATAGGTGCAGAGCACAAAATGCAGTCATTAATCTTTTATTATTAAAGTCGTTTTGGCTAAAATGTTTTCAACAGTTCTGATCAGGTTACATTCATGTGTAAACATCGGTATGAGGCAAGACATTGGAAAAACCTACAGTCGTCACAGTCGCCCGTCCTTCCATTGCATCGGTTGGTGATAAAATGCAGCTGCAGGAGTTGGAGGTTCAGCTCCTGTCAATGCTGGTTCAAACACCACAGTTTGTTTGTGATCAGACAGAAACTGGACAAAACGCTCATCGACAGACGGCTGGTTTTAAACCCTGCTTTGTTTTTGGTCGAGGACACCGACATGATAAAGGACCGTCATGGGGGCACGTCGTGTCCTATTCCCTCAGAGAGGAGATTAATGTACTAAATATCAGCTTTGAAATGTGCAAAGAAACAAGTTCCACTCCCTCTCTCGCTCCCTCTCTCTCTATATATACATCTCCTGTAGCGTCTCTTCTCTCTATTCTGATTGTTTGTTCCAGGGCACTTGTGACAAAATACATTTGGAAGAGGAAAACCATGTTTTTCTGGGAGCTACATTTGATTTGGTAACACAGGGTCTCTTTGTCTTCACTTGATTTAAATGACATCACCAAAATAAAAAAAAGGCATGGATGAGAGTTTTTAATTTAACTATAAGAAACATTTACACAGGTACATACTGTACACACCCAGTTCTTTTCCAACATTAAGCACTATGGCTTTTTAAAAATGGAAAATCATTACTGGGATCAGCTTGGGGGTCGCATTTGCAACAGGCCAACAATATATATTTTCAATAAATAATTCTATGGCAGGATAAAAGAACAGTTTTCACACATCCATTGCATCTTTCCATGCATTGGCCTAAGGACTCCTGACTGACAAACTTTGACTTTGATATGAATCGTATGCGTAGATTTGAAGGTAATTGAACGGCATGACAGCGTTTCACCTTTGGCAAAAGTCAGAGATGCTTTGATTTATGAACAAAACGCGGAAAATGGATCTAAGCAGGAATTTTCAAAGTCAACTTTTAACATCACGTCCTGTCATCCTTTACCATTTTCTACATCTGTTCTTTTTTCAAAAGAGTTCAAGGATAATAAGGATGAGCTGCAACACAAAAACACAGATGGGTTAATGTATGTTATGTCATAGCTTAGTCATAAGCCCCCATTAATACTGACGTGTTTTCATACTGTGTATCTCACATCCTAAGAGCTGCTATTTAGGACTTTAACAGTAACATGATTCAGTTTGGCAGACAGATGACAGTCAGTCTTTACCACAGGATAAGCACCACCATCCTGCCTGCTTCTCACACCAAGCTCAGTGTACTGTCTAAAATAAAGTTTGCATTTTCTGAATTTTTTCCATAGTGAGTCAGTTGTAGGATCTGGGGCTCTGCTGGGGCCCTGAGTCTCGCCCTGTCACCTCAGCGTGGTCTGAGGATCCACAGGCTTCAGAGGTCACTCCTTCAGGCCTGGAGGATAAGTGTGAGCAGGACGAAGCTTCAGCTCCAGGGTGTGACGCCTCCTGCTGAGACCCAGGGCTGAGCTTCTGGTCAGCCAGAGGACTGGTGAGGCCCAGGGAGGTCAGGGCGTCCAGGGTGCCGTCCGGGTCCACCATCATGTCGATGACTGTTTGAAAATAAAAGAATTTAAAATGGGTGTGTTTGAATCTCACTTTAGACTTTTTTATGTTGGGAAGCTGTGAACACGAACGAAAAGCATCCAATACCTAGCAGCTGTCGTTCCACTCTCTTCAGGTCCTGAAGAATGTGTGAAATCTCCTGTTAAGAGAACAGAAATGAAAAATGAAGGTCGGTCTAGGGTGTGACTGAGTGAATAAATCATCTGGATTCAGCTCCTCGTTGCTGCAGGAATAAGTTTGGAGCCGTGCGCCCTCAGCCATGCTTTATGAGCCCTGTGACTTGTGCCGTGGATAGACATATCTTTTCAGGGGTTCAAACAAGGCCAGGCTGGGTTAAAGGCACGATTTATGAGCCTGCTCCGGGGCGAGGCAGACATTTTGTGGACTCTAACTTTTTACACCCTAAACAACAGCTCATAAGTCTTTTTCTTTTTTCTCTCTGCTCTCCAAAAAAAGTATCTTGGGTTTGATCCCCTCAGACGGCTGTGACACGGTTAGCACTCTCTGTGATTGCTCCAGTAATTAATCACATTGTCTGGTTTGTGAAGGATTTGAAACTGTATTATTCCATTCCTTTGCAAAGCTAATGAATTACTGGCATAGATAAACTCCAGGGCAAAATGTGCAATAAATGCATTTCTGCCAACATAATAGGAAAAAGCAATGATTAGGCTGTTTAGACTTCCCTGATATTCCAGTATCTGATGACTGGATCTGGATTGAGTTTCACAATAGTGCAGTCAAAGAGCAGTCGATATATTTTGCTGCCCTTATTCTTCCACAAACTTCACATTATAGTCAAATATACAGAGTCTTTCTGACGAGATGGCTGAAAATCCTTGTGCTTCCCGTCTGAACAATCCCAAAGTCCTAACGCTGACAAACTAATACAATGATATCGATGTTACATGTCTCCGAGCCAGTATGCAATGTGTAGGGGGATAAACCAAAATGACCGAAAATTCATCCATGAAGATGATACGGTCTTCGACAGACATGTGTGCCACAACAAGCATACAGTTCTCTACTGCAGGGGTGTGGGTTTACTCTAAAAGTGAATCATCTGGGGAGACACTCCCAAGTAATATTCACACAAAGATTGGTGACAATCTGTGCACGCACATGCACACACTCACATGAACACACAAACACTATATTACTTTACATTGGCATAGTTATTAGTTTGTTGCTTTTGCACAGGCACCTCAGGACTTTGAGATTGTTCAGATGGAAAGTGCAAGGATATTGATCCATCTTGTTATTACAGAGAAACAAAGCAGATTTTGAGCCTGCAGGGAAATCTTCACCACACATTTTCTGAAACAAGACAGGAAAAAAAACATCTTATTTGGCATGTTAGCAAACTAATTAGCACTAAACATGAAGTACAGTCAAGGCTTATGGGAATGTGATTAGTATTCCAAAAAGTGGAAAAAGTGAGATTTAGACCTGATGGTGGTGCTAGAGGAAATGTTATAATATCATTTAAGTGATTATATCCCACAGTTGTTGAGACATCTATCTACTAATTCCAGAAAACTTTGTCTCTGTCTGTCTGAGACTCGTATATCTCGCAAACTGCTTATCCTATTGGCTTCACACTTGGCAGGAGTATTGCTGAGGGCCCAAGAAAGTGCAGTGTCGAATTTGGTGCCATTTGGACCAACAATAAATTCAATATTAGCAACGTTTGAATAAATAGGTGACCAGTACCCTTCAGCGGCGGCTGAGACTCATCAATGTGAGTGACATTGTCGATTACGTCATGGCAAACGTCAACCACAACTAATTCTGGAGTTCGGGGTTTGCTATGTCGAGTTTACACTGAACTGATGAGCAGCTCTTTGTTTAGAAGCAGCGATGGTGCAGCTTCAGGCTGGTCTTTACTTGCTGCGGCTCAATTACTGCAGGTGTCTTTCACAGTTTCAGAGAGAAAACTGCAACCATCATCACTACAGACCAAGCAAACAGCCCATCTCAAAAAGACACGTTAGGTACGGACACTGCATGGAGCCACTGCAGTTTCATTTAAAACCCCAAATGTCAATATCATGGGGACACTCGAGAAAAACCCAGGGGACCACATAAGAACTCATCCTAAACTGAACAAACCCCACACTACCCATGAACCTTTGCTGCTAGTGTGGATACAGATATTGCTGGACTGTCTACTTCAGAGTCCATTACTAGATAAAAGAGACGGTGTAAGAAGTTCACTTGCTGTCACCTTGTTTGAGGTCTTCTGTAGCAAGGAGTCGTGCTCCGCCTGCAGCTTGCTCTCAATCTCTTCCCATTTCCGCTCTCTATCCTTGAAGAGGATCCTGGAGGCCAGGCAGGTACAAAAATAGATGAAAGTAAAAGATGTGAAAGAAATGTTTAATATAGCTCTTGATTGTTGACTGCTCTTGTTAGTGGACTGCTAAAGTGATTTTAATTCAGGCAGTGTCTGCAGATTGTAGAATGAAAAAAGGCCTTTGAGTTGTCATCCTGTGAGTTATAATAAGATAAGTGTCTGGTTGTCAGAGTAAACCTTTGTGATGTGCCACTCAAACTCTGCTTGTTAACCCAGTTCCAACATAAAACAGACAGGAAACTTCAAACAATATACAGTATGTTCGTGTTTGGCAAATCTACCTTGCATTTGCTGTTTTCTGAGTGTGGTATAAATTAAATTCACAATGGTTTACGATACAATAATGCATTGTCCTGTCTGGTGGATGCTCACCTGATTTTGCAGCCTGTTTTGTCAACAGACTGACGTATCCTGGTCGACAGTTGAGTCACAGACGCTAGGAATAAACCGTCTAGCACCGCCTGATGGATGATATAAAGAAACACAACTCTTATTTAACAGTGTGTAATGACTGGGTAACGTAGATGGTGTAATACTAGTACAAAACTACAGAAGCTGAATAAGCCAAATTATAGCCATATTATAAAAACATTGTTTTATATCATATCATCTCTTTGATTTTTGTCCAATCAGAAGCTGAAGAGTTTTGTCTGCTGAGGAGGGAGTGAAGTTGGCATGTAAGAAGCTCCCTCTAGTGGCAGTCTGCGGTACAGACATTAATCATTTGCAACAAGAGTTCAGTTGATATCTTCTAACTGTGTTCCACTGTCATCATTAGACAAAGAATGGAGGTGAATTAAATGCAGAGCTACTTTAAACATCACAGTTGTGTGTACTAGGCTCACATGTTTCCACTTTATAATAAATACAAATAATAAACTTTATTTATATGGAACAGTTCAAGCCTAAAATGCAAGACTTAGTACTTTATGTGAAAGCAATAATGACATTTTAATAAAACAAAAATAAGGATACAATTAATATAAATAGCAGGGTAAGATAACAATGGCCAGGATAAAACAGCCATTGGGTAAAACATACTCACAGGAGTATGAGATAAAGCAAAAAAACAGTCGAAGGCTATTGTAAAAAAGATGTGTCTTAAGGTTTCTTTTGAAACTGAGCCTAAGATGTGCGATGAGAGTGCTCCATAGTTTAGGGGTGCAATTAATAAAGTCTGCCTCTCCGTGCTTTTTAGTTCTGACATCAGAAACAATCAAAAAGGTTTCAGTCAGAGGATCTCAGGGACCGAGCAGGCACATGCTTTTTAAGCATGTCTACCAGGCAAGATGGAGCAAAGCCATTCAGTAGACACACCAGACAAAGCAGTGTTACAGTAGTCCAGCCTGCTGGAGATAAAGGCATGTATTAGCTTCTCTGTGTCTGCCTGGGAGGGAAATGGTGAAGCACAGACTCACATCATCTCTGTTCCATGTCTGTCTGCGGATGGAGCGGGAGCTCTGTCCACGAGAACTTCGGGGCCGCAGCTCCACAGAGCGCCCGTTGGGTCCAAGATCTGCGGAGGGACCAACGAGGTCCGAGCTGTCATCAAAAACACCCTCCTCCAACTAAATCAGAATCAAGACACATCAAAGAATTATATTTTGACATAACCTCTGGTATGAGGAATGTTTGTATCATTACATTTAATCTGGGTGGCACAGGGTTAAGAAGAACTAATACATTATATAATGATCTAAAGCAGCAGATAGAGAAACTGCTGCTGATCTTTGGTTTTGTAGAATGTGTTGACTTTACCAAAGCTCCTGGATCAGTGGCTGCAGGGCTGACTGAGTCGATCTCTCCTGCCACATCGTGGATTTCTCTGGCGAGCATGGCAAGGTCTTTGGCAAGGTCCTGGCTGATCCTGATGAACAAATACAAATCATTGATGATACGTGAGCAAGATATATTTCTTCCTGTCTTTCTGTAATAGTTTCTCCAAGGTTTCTCAGAGATTTTCAAATTGAAAGCACAATACAAGAAATCTTTACCAAAATTATAACAGCAGAAGCATTATATTTGAGTACAGCTATCGTGACTCATCGCTGCTCTCCAGCTACATTAGAGTTCCTCTCACTTGCGTACCTGGCTATTTCCTCGCTGTGTGCTGTCCAGTCTCTCATGTACTCGTCCTGCTCTCTGGAGTGCTGCTTCAGGGCAGTCAGGCCGTCAGGATTGGGGGTAGCTGGAGCCGAACCTCCGAGCTGGGCCACTCGAGTTGACAGAAACGGCTGTGTGTGGCCCTGCTTGGAAACGTGGCGGTTCGAGCCGTACTCGTCCTCCGAGGTGGAGGCGTACTCCACGGGCACACGGCGCCATCGTGTGCCAGCTGAGGAAGAAATGGTAGTTTGAATAGATTGATAGATTTATTCCCTTTTATTGTCATTGCAAGAGTACAACTTGATCAGTTTCAGCAGTACAAACATAAAAACAAACATGGACATTATATATAGATAAATTATTGGTGTTAGGTAGAAGTTATTGCAGTGATATGGTGATTGAAATCTTTTCCATCCCAAAATTTGCATATATAAAATTGTCATTGTAATATTGACTGAGGAGATTTTCTTATAAATAAAAATACTTACATGCAGGCGTGACATGTCCATACGTGGAGCCAGCTCTACTCTTGTCAGGAAGCTTGGAGGCGCTGTTGGCCCTGGCTCTCGGTCCAGGCACTGCTGCCGCATTGGGTCCTCTTAGTCCTTGTCTGATATTATAATCTCCTGCCACGCTGCGGGCCCCCAGACCTCTACTCCTTGTCACAGTGGCCTCTGAGTCGCTCTGGGCTGACGGGGAGCCCACCCTCGGCCTCCTCGGCTGTGCCAAAGCCTCTATCCTGGACATTCCCCTTCTTCCCATCCCTGTCCTGGATGTGGAACTAGCGGTGGAGGCCTCAGAGGCTATTGACATCCGGTCGATATCAGCTGGCTCGGTGTCCGATGAGTCCCCCAGCCGGGCTCGTCTCAGTAGGGACGCCCTAGTGGGCCTGGGCTTGGGGGCACTGATGTTTTTACTTGTTGCAGAAGAGGCAGGGGCCTGGGAGACCTTAGCCCGACTGGACTTGGTGCTTGCCCCCACTGTTTGTGCTCTGGGATGTGAGCTCCTGGAGTTCTGTGTGGACGTGGGCTGGGAGTCTGAAAGGAGGGAGTTGGAGTTGATGTCATCGTCGGTGAGGTCCAGGGAAGTCCAGGGGCGACTGGGCGGCGGAGCGCCAGATGTTCTAGTCTTGACCCTCCTGTCCTGGCTCTCTCTGCCTCCTGTAGGCCCCTTGCTGGATGAGCACACTACTGTTTTTTCCTTCTGCTGTCCAGCAAGGATCCTGCGTCTCTGGACAACTTTCCTCGCTCCATCAGCCTGGCTCACTGTGCTGGTTGTGTCCACGTCCGACTCTGGTGACATGGAGCCTTCGATGGACTGACTTGGTGGATCACCCTGGTCTGAAATAGTGGTCTCTAAAAAGGCTGCCACGGCCTCTGAGTCCTTCTGCATTGTGCCGCCGTCAATGCCAGTCTCCCTACTCTGAGTTCTGCTGCCTGTCAGTCCATCAATACGTGGAATGAGCTCATTGGGCACGTTGGTGCTTGGTTTCTCCACAGTAAAACTCTCCTGCCTCAATAATGGTTTCCCGACACTCTCCTTCACCTTCTCCTCCTCCTTTTTCCTCTTCTGTGCCTCCTCCATTCTCCTCTCACCGCTGGTCAATGGGCGAGGGGGAAGCTTAGTCAACACGCCTGACTGAGCCGATCTCCCACCGCCACTGTCCTGTGACTTGGCTGGTGAGGAGCGACTCGGGCTCCCGCCGTGACTACCCACGCCTCCACAGGGGCGATTCTTCCCCCTGACCATCTTCTCCTCTTGGTTTTCCTTCTCCTGTAGCTCTGTGTCCTGTTTCTCCCCCATGTCTGTACGCAGGCCTGACCCCGGAGTCCTTCTTCCCAGGGTGAGCTCCTCACCGGGCGGCTGGGGTAGGGTTCTCCTCTTACGCTCCGTGTAGCCTGAGGAGGCGAAGGAGGCTGAGTGGCTGGACTCACTTATTTCAGCTGAAAGGAGAACAAATGGATTAATGCTGGATTTTACTGGAGCTGAAAAATATGGGTAAGGGTCATATACATTGGACTCAATGGGAATGTGTTCTTTCGTACACTAACCTCAGAGCAGCGTAACATTACCTAAGGTAGTCCAGTAATAGCACTCCATGTTACAATACCTTAATGTAAACCTAGTTACATAGCAATTTATCCAAAGCTTGCTAACATTAGCCACTATAATCTACTGGTCATATGAATGATGCGTTTTTAGCTACAGAGTCCATGAGTTAAACTTTTCATTTGTAGGAAGATTGTGTTATTTCCCCTGTCAAATGTCACACTGTCAGGAAAATGAAAAGTGACTCAATTCAATAGAATTGGACACTTTTAGCTGATACAAGGTTTCTGCAGATTTCAACAAGTTAAACTCAAGACTTTTTCAGACCACAACATAGAAAAATTAAGACCTATGTCAAGTGCGATAGAAATGAAGGAATATCAGAGTCCCAGTATTACTCACACTGCCCCATAGCAGTAATAGCTGAATTACCTCAACACCCCATGTTATGTCTCAAACTAGAGGCAGAGACAGAATATGTATATAGTCTTTCCCATAACCTACTGTAGATGACAAGTTATCAGTTCAATATCGGTCATGTTTGTAGTTTTATTACATTGTGCTTATTCCTGTATCTTTGACAAACAAACTATGTATGACATAATTTTAAAGCACAACCAAAGAGGCATTATCTAAACCTTAACATAATGAAGACCAACCTAAAAGTGTTGGTACGTAATAGTTAAACATACTTAAGTACTTAAGTTAAGACTAAAATCTGTTTAGTAATTTCTAGACTTTTCTAGACCCAATGGAAACCCTGTAATGTTACAAATGAGCCGACCGACCACAAACCGTAAGTCTTCCCTGCTCAGATGAGCATACTGTCCCACATACCTCTGTCCTCTGTAATCATGACGTGACTCTCCCCTCCCGACCCCTCAGGATCTGTCCTGATGTGACTGGCAGCCAAAGTAGCCCACTGTGAGACCCAGCGAGGACCACCCACCACCAGTTCCTCAGATAGCACCTGGACAAAGACAGCATGAAAGATACCGGAGGAAAAATGTAAGCATTTAAACACAGTAGCAGTGGCTGTTTGTTATTCTTTCAATGGTTTATCTTTTCCCACACAGATTGCAGGTACACATTAAAAAAGAACCTCTGTCAATAAATAACATGAGACATAAATACACACAGCATTTTGACTGGGCTTTAAAATGACTGTGACTATGTGCACCTCTGCCTCCATGCGTCCAGGCTTCCCTCTGTCTCCCATCCCCCCAGACCTCTGGGAGGTGACTCTCTCTCTTTGGTCAGCGGACCCCAGCCTCGACACACACACAGCCTCCTGCTGATCCACACCAAACACCTGCGACGCACACACACACAAGCACAAATTATTCTGTGACATAACAGAAGCAAACTCAACACTTCAGCATATTGCAACTTTCCTCTTCCTCACCTTATCGATCATTTTCCTGGCCTCCTCCTCTTCCTGATCTCCATTCTCCAAGTCGATGGTATAGGTCCCTCTGTCGCTATAATCGTCTCCATGGTGATGGCACTCGTCACGCGCGCTCTGCTGGTGTGGTGCCGAACCGCATCGCCTCTCCAGGAATCCACCTGTAGCTTTGGAGGTTGAAGACTTGCGACGGCGCGCAGGACTGTCCTCCTCCGCAAAGAGCCCCTCTGGCACGTTAGCTCGACCCTCTCTGATCTTCATCCCTGCGCCGCCCCAAAGGCCCCATGGACGCTCTCTCCGCTGCTCTCCGAGTGCGTTCTCTGAATCGCTCTGTGTGCCGTCCTCGTGCTTACTACCTGGTATGGGAGAGAGAGAGGTTGAGAAATGGGTAAGAAAGAGACTAAACCTAATAAGCAGAAAATTGTATATCATCCAGGCAAGTGAAGTTCGGTCGCTATGGTGAGAGATGCTGCACAAACACACACACCCACACCTTTAAGACTCCTCAGCTGTACAGGAACATCACTCTTCACACTTTCCCCATCATCCTCTGCAACCGTCTCTTTGAGAGCCAGCGGCAGCTCGTTCTGGGCCAGCCAGTCAGCAACTTTGACCTCCGCCGCAACCATGGCTGTCTGCAGCGGACTCAGCTCCTCCCCGACAGATCGTTTAGGACGCGGCCTGGTCTCTGGCCCTACCTTCGCAACTCGATCTTTGACGGGGACTTTACCCAACGCCCCAGGGTCAAACTCGATGGTGAAGGAAGCGTGGCCATGAACGGGCTCAGCAGCAGCAGAGGAGTCAGCCTCTTGTTCTCGTGAGGGGGACTCGCCACTCAGCTTACCAGCTGAGGGAGTGTCCTTGGTTGGGATTTCAAAGTAGCTTGGCTCCTGACTGGAGGTCGTTTGAGAGGCGGAGTTTGAAAAATCAGGTTTTTCTCTCTTCTGCTCAGAGCTCTTGTCCTCAGGCCTCCCTGGTTGTTGGCCATTAGGGTCTCCATCTCCCCACCAGGCAGGCTGGCCATAGAGGGGGGTGCCCCTGTGTAAAACTGATAAATCCCCTGGCAAATACAACAAGTCGGTTGGTTTTACAATGGAATGACATGACTGCATTCATTTTTTTGTGTATTGATTAATTATTTCATATTTGAATTGTTCGAAAACTGAAAAAGGACAATCACAACTTTCTGGAGCTCAAATTCAGGAATTGAAATGGGTTGGCCTGTCTGACTAACAGCATCAAATCAAGAAATTCACAGAAATTTACAAAGAAGCACCAAATGTTCGACATATTTGATGAATAAAAAAGTTTGACAATGAATCAATTCTCAAAGTTTTTGTCAGTTAAGCTTCTGACAGCTAACATCGATATATTGTTGTTCCAAAGTCGAGGCTCAAGTGTAAAGGTGACCCTGCTTTTGCCTGCATGAGGGGATAAGCCTCACAGGTTCTGTGATTCCTTTTAAATCACTTCTGAAAACCCATTTTACAGACTTATCTTTATGTGATCTTTCATTATGTTATGTTTTATTTATGTTATGCTTTTTATTTGTATTTATTTGCTTTTATGTGATGTTGTCTCTTTGCATTTTAAGTATTACCGCTGCTTTGTCTGCCAAAGGTGCTATATGGAGCGACACCTAGTTCAGGCGGCTAACTCGAGCTGCGCTGCTCCAATCATGTGACATACCTCACTCTCCACAATCATCAATAATACACACCCACCTTATTAGGCGGTCTATTTAAGCAGAGAAAATTTCCCATCACTCCCTTTGCTTGCCTCACCGCTGCATCAGTATGCTGCCAGTTGCTTCAGCCCCTCCACCACCCCAGCATCCACCTGTAGGCTCCGACACGGGCTTACAAGTATTTGCTCATCACTCCCATCATATCTATATAATCATATCAGGGGGGAGTGATTAAGTTGGAGCCTAGACGCCAAACGCCTGTTGTAATAAACATTTAAAACAATAAACGTCTGACTGAAATAAAGTTATTATTATGTTATGTAAAGATTCCTGCAGCTGAAGATCGTGATCTACATTGACGAAGCTGTGGCCTGTAAATGAAAGGTCAACACTATGCCATTCATAAGTTCATGCAGTATTGTAACCAAAGACTGTGCAACGTGTCCATGGATGCTCACCTGTTGTCTTGTCCTCTGTCCTGCTGGCCTCAGGGGGCTTAGCGGTGGTCGCCTCGCACACTGGTGTTGCCGCTGCTTCAGGGGGTTTCACCTCAGATTTAGATGCTACCCCTTTTGGAGGCCTCTTCTGGTTCAGCTGAAGCTGGCTGCTGAATTTCTCGTGCTGACGGATGAGACAAGGGCAAGGCGAGTTTACACAGATGGAGGCAAATGCTGCATAATGTAGACTGGCAGGGATACAACCAAGGGATATACAGAACATTCTTTCTTTTTTGATCTAAGTAATAGAATATAACTGAAGAGACGTGCTGAATATTAACACTGATCACTAAGTTGAGCTACTTGAAATTCTGTCTTGGCTGCAGCTTCCTGGGCAGATTGCTGTGATGACACGGCAGAATCATAAATCATGATATTAACTTCTCCAGCTCAGCAGAACTCTTTGTTCTCTTTGACAAAAATCCTATCTCTCTATGTTATTTCTACAAAGACACAAGATATCCAGCTGTCCTGTTGTGAGTGGACACACTGTATTTACACTGTCAGTCAAGATATAAACTTCAGATACAGGTTTTCTCACTGCATGCACTGTGGAGTGGAGCATCTGACCTTGAGTGCTTCTTCAGGAATATGCATCTCTCCTCGTACCACAGTGAACAGGTTGGTATGTGAGGCAGGTTAAGAAAAGTAAAAGACAGCGAGCTCTTCGCAGGGATGACAAACATGCACTGATCGTCTCATCTATTATACAGCAGCTCACAGTGCAGTTAGCATTCACAGCTATTCAAGAACAGATACGGTTACAGTGTTGTCCATGTTCACTGACCTTATGCAGTGACACCCACTGGGTTCTGACAGAGAAAACAAGACCACGTTCAAAGGATATCGTATCCAAACCTCAGTTTGTCGTCTGTTTTCAGCGTCACGTAGATCTGCTCCTGAATTCTCACGTCATTGACGAAAGTCTGCAAATAAAAGATGATTGTAGTTTAAGCTCAGGACCTGCTGATGTATCTCACGCGTGCTTGTTACTTAATGATTTAATGGAAGCTAACACAGAGTCTTTATCTAATTTACTTTGAACAGATATTTCTTGATTTTAATTATAATAAACTCCACCGTGGAGGTTAGGTTTTCACTTTTCGGTTTGTTTCTTTGTTAGTTAGCAATATTACACGAAAGCAACGGAATGGATTTCCATGGAACTTGGTGGAAAGATGTGGTATGAGTCAGGGAAGAATCCATTAAAATATGTGTGGATCCGGACCAGGGGGCGGATCGATGGATTTTTTGTACTTTCTTAACAAAGGATGTTTTAAAAAACTTTATTTTGGCAAAAGTTTGTTTTAAGACAACACTTAACACTGACTGATCGGAGAAGTTACACATATCAGGCCAAAGAAATAAGACACACTGTTGTTTTTTTAACAGGATAACATAGTTCTTGCTTATGATTGCACTGAGAACATGATCCATAGTGATGCTGTGAACTTCAACAAGTTATTATTTAAATATAGATCTATCCAGTTTTGGAAGAACAGGGTGGTTTAACCACACAGTTGTAGTCTCACATGCACATACAGACACTGAGACGGTCTTTGTCCCTCTTCACCGTACTGACCTAAACAGATCTCTTCCTAATTTGATTTGTCTGTAAGTGCTGGAAAACAAAATCCACACTCCTCACCTTGTGTGCATAATTACATTGAAAAGTTCAGGAGAAGCTACCCTGAGGTTTTGGAAAGTCTAAGTCAAAATAACATGTAGGTATCTTTCAAAGTTACGGTTCCATTTTCCTCTTTGTGCCGCTTTCCCTTCACCACAGCTCAGCATGGAAACACTGTCGGGGGAAACACAACTTCAGCCGACTTTCAGAATTTATTTTCCAACAGAACGAGGCCTGTGGATTTTGTTCCCCAACCCTCCACTTTGAGAAGGGGCCAGTAAAGACAGGGGGAAGTATGTCAGCGGCCAAAATCCATTTCAATGTACATATGGATATGTTTGTATATTAAGATTCAGTTTAATATACGTTATGGTGTCATACTTTTCTGAGCAGTAAGTAGATGAAGCAGTAAAGACACACAGTGGTAGATAAACACCACACTCACCCCATTCAAGCTGCCCAGGTCCTTGACTTTGTGTTCGTCTGTGTTTGGCTCGTAGTTGATGACGGCGTGCTGTTTGTCCACACTGCGGGACTAAACCACACAAAATCCAGTCAATCACTGTAATCCATGCTAATCTGCACTGCTTCAGATCATAATCCAGGCGGATGAAGGATGACAGCTCCCAAGCCTTGCGTCCAGTGGTGTTATAGGCTACAGTGCCGTACCTGCAGCATGAGCTCGCAGTCGTCCCTCCCCACAAAGATCATCTCCCTGGGTAGACGATGGCGCGTCCCCCCGCCGCTCACCAGGAACCAGGAAGTCAGACTCATTTCTGCCTCGTGAGCTCACCTTTGACCATTAATGCATCCTGCTGAAAACAGGTAGAGCGTTAAGACTACCTAGATCCATCCATCCATCATCCATCGTTGAAAAAGATATGCAAATACATCTTGTGAATGAGGCCTATAGCTTAATACAATTAGAGCAAGCACATTACTTTAACATCTGTTTCATGTGTGTGTGTGTGTGTGTGTGTGTGTGTGTGTGTGTCATATGCACTGTAGCTATTTCAGGTATGACCCGAGGACACTGACGCGCTTATCTCGGCCTGTGATATGGCTAACAACATGAAATGGGAACCGTGATTGTAAAAACCCACTAACAGCTCACAGAATTCCACACATCATCCTCCTTAACTCGCAAATCGAATTAACCCAGCAGAGTCGCCCCGGTCACCAACTCCAAGACTAAAAAAACACACACAGAAAAGAGGAGGAGGAGTTCGATATTTCACAAGAAGGAAGGATGGAGTGAGAATGACTAAGAAGAGAGAGATCAGAACACAGATAGCATACGGATGTGGGTTGTAGGAAATGTGGGCCTTTTCCGGCAAACACGTGGTGCTCTCTGCAAGGTGTGGTACTGATGTGAGCCTAACGTGGCCCAATAACATCATAGCACAAAATAAATTCATGCCATCTTTGGTTGACGTGCGGTATTGCTATGGCTTACTTATGGCCCGGATCTGGCAAACAGGAGGGGACCGCCCCAAGTGCCATCATTTGACGCTGTATGTGGGCCGGATGACGGTGTGGTAGTATGGCCAAGATCTATGCCAAAACAATTTTGCGATGTGGAATTGATAATAATGAATAGAACAGCTAATTTGATGGGAGGCTGTGCAGAAACAGGCCCTCGCACATGGACCAGAAAGAGGCAGTCGGTCGGGGAAACGAACAGAGAGGATTCCAACAACGATGTATTTCCTTTTTTTCCATTATATGATTTCGATGCATTTGTGAGGTTCCTCCACGCACGTAAAACTAGCACAACAGCTCTTTTCACTGGGACACAGGGCCAGTCATCCCTCTGCTGGAGCACCATCTGCACACAGGGCCTTGCTGACTCATGCTCGAGAAGCAGCCATATAGGTGAATTAGCAGGATTTAATTACGCACACTTTGTCATATCTCCTGTTTGTGCATCAGCTCAGTCCTGATGGGACCTGACAGCAGCTCCTCTCTCTCTCTCTCTCTCTCTGTGTGTGTGTGTGTCTGCCTGTGTGTCTGCCTGTGTGCATGCATGGCTGTAGCTGTGTGCTTAACCCTTTCTGTGGCCTGGGCTTCTGCTGTGGCCCAGATTTCCTCTTGGCCGCACACGGCCCAGCAGCATCACTCTCAGATATGAATCCTCTCTCTGCAAATGACAACACATCAACTGTGCTTGCGAGGCTGCGGAGGCTAATGATGGGTTACAGTCGGCCAATGAGAGAGTCTGGAAATTAGCCCGTGTTAGGCCACGTCTGAGTCCATTTGTTTAATAATGATCCACTGCTGTGATGTAATGATATAGAGGAGACAAATAAACAATGCATATGGTTGTGAGAGTTGCTACCTTTGCTACAGTGGCGCCTGTCTGCTGTGGATGCTGATTAGCGACTTGCCATCTGACGCGTATTGTTCCTCACGGTGCAGGATATTCACGCACGTCTCTGTGAGACAAAAACACACATTTACAACGATCACCATCACGTGTCGTTATGGAACCAGGTTAAGGGGCTGATGTCTGTTCTTCGTCTGTCCTCTTTATGGTCGACACGCAGCCTGGGTTTGTCGCGATGCTCATTTCACCGTCTCCGCCGTCAGAACCGAGGGCGCAGCAGATTCCACGGGCACCGGCTCGTTAGAATAACCACACAAATAAAGAGAAAGGTAAATAAACACAGGAGCATGCATGTCACTCACCGGGAGATCCACGGTCAATCAGCATCCGATCTGTGGGAGGATTGTGGACAGGGCTCCTGCTGCTGCCCAGCCCAGCTCCTCCGGCACGGATGCGTCTTGGCCTCACGGTGGCGCTGTGCGCTCGTGTAGGGAGGGGTGCATGATGTTATGTAATAATGTATCGACAGCAAAACATGAGAAAGTGAACGAGGGTCCCTAATTAGATGAGTGCTTGTAGATTTGGGTAAATTATACTAAAATACTAACACTGTATACATTTGTAAAGTGCAATAATATTCAGTTTGTCATCATATGTTCAATATCATGTGCAACATTCCACATTACGTACTCCAATTGTCATTAATACTTATTGCCATTTCGCATGAATCTATCGTCTCATGCAACTTACTTAGTTTATTCTAATTTCTACTGTTATTTATAGACTCTAGTTCTGCATTATCCATATAAACTTTATATCATTTTTATTTTTAGATTTTTTTATTTCCAATATAATACAAAATATGCTTTTATTTTAATTTCTCTTAAAGTTTTTGAACCGCTTATATTACTTTGTTTTTTATATGTATTGTTTCAATGTTTAGAATCACATTATGCTCGATATCATGTGCAATATTTCACATTACTACTATTATCATTTACAATCACACATAACTTGTTAATCTCTATTGCTATTTCTATCAGGCACTGGTTCTGCATATACACTTAATATTTCCAATTTCAATTATAAAACACCTAATATTTTATTTTATTTTATCTTTGTAGACTTAATACTCATTTATATATCTCATCTTATCGTATGTTTTCTTTTCTTATAAAAACTGAAAAGATCTGACACGTGTTGAATTATAATATTATTAATAATAATAATAATAATAATTGTAATCATAATAATAATAACTGACTACATGCTGTGCTTGCATTGTGATGCATATTTAGAGTCAATCTCAAATTGAGACATTAGATGGCGCCAGAGCACTGGGTAGTGAGGGCTTTAGTTTCAGCTGCTGAGTCTGATCATGAGTCACTTACATGGCACCAACACTATTACTAACACTTCAGTCTAAATAAAGTGTCAATAAGGCCAAAGCATACTACAATACAGTAGTTATAGATTTATTGGTTTATAGGTTATACATGAATAATCTCTATTGCAAGTAACAGCTGATTGTTATTTACGGGCCCTCATCTGTGTTAAATTAAGCTTTTATAGGCTGTAGCCTACAGTAGACCATGTGACTAATCTGATTCAGCCTCAGTGTGGTATAGTCTTCACCATATAAAACCAAACAGATGTAAATAAAGAACATTGGTTTAGATTATTATGTAAATCTATAATTACAACAAAGGGAGCCCATGCAGGCGATGCACAATAGAAACCTGTGCTACCTCCAGGCTACAGCTGACTCTGACTGTAGCTGCATAGACGTTCCATTACACAGCCTATCATTTAAAGTGCAGACACACTTCATTGGTGCATTAATCCTCAGTGGTGCTGCTGAACCACGGAAACATTTTTTTTCTACTTTGGCTTTAATGTAAAATAAACATAATGCTTTGTAGCTGCAGCCATAAAGTCAGTGAGACAGTGAGGGAGAAATGCAGCAATCTTTAAAAAATGTTCCAAAGACTTTTGTCTTAATTAGGTACATTTCTGTTGTTTTTTACTCCCAAATTGAAATATCAGACTATTTTCCTGATTGTAAGTCTGCAGGAAATCAGCGTCAGTGCTCCTGTAGGCCGAGTAAAGGTTTAACACTTTACAATGCAGCTATAAAACCTCACAATCAGCAGAATAAAACAGTACGGTAACTTTTCCACAGTGTGTTTTCAATGTGCCTCTCAACTGTATCTGTTATAGAAAAAAATGCTCTTATCTATCACACAAGATACCTGTTGAAGATGAAAACAAAGATAATAGTTAAATACAGTCTCAGGTGCATTGTTCACACAGATTCATTATCTTTAACACACTGTTTACCGATATGAAATCAATTTATATCATATCCTAAATCAGAGGATGTATGATTACTGCAGGTTAAAATCTATTTTTACAATATTTTTTTTCCCATCCTTTTTCTCTATCAATAGGTTAAAATCCAACGCTCTGAACTGCTTATCTCCCCTTTCTTGCATTTAGGTCAAGACTCGTGGAGAGAAGCCAAAGTTAGAAAATACAGTCTGCAGCCAACAAAATAGAAATGAGGGAAACAGTCACTGTTCAGAAAGATAACATCACCACAAAACAAATCAAATAAACACGTGCCATCATGGCAGTGTAACAACATATTAAAGAGTGGATTCATTCAATTGAAATAAAAGCACCAACTCTCATCACCACGTCAAAATACAAACTCCAGTCTATTATTGACATAATCACTGCATATTCATATCAGCTCTGATGGACGTGAATGACACTGGGATGTAGGATTTTTCATCCAGCACATCCCTGCTGCGTAACACTATGTTTTTACTGCTGCTCCACTTCCTTGGATCTCTCTCTCTCTCTCTCTCTCTCTCTCTCTCTCTCTCTCTCTCTCTCTCTCTCTCTCTCTCTCTCTATCTTAGCCCAGCCCCCTTGATCCCCTCTGTCCATTGGTGTCTTCGGTGTCCCAACCCCCCCCCCCCCCCTTCCAAAGGTATAGTCCATAATCAGTGTCCATTGGTCTTTATTATGGCCTGTCCCCCCTCCCACTTGCCGGCTCATGGCCCTGCCCATGTTCACTGTGTCTCGCAGCGCGTCCATCTCCTGACGTTCAAGTTCGCAGGGACGTCACGTCCGCACTTGAACTTGCAGCTCGGGGGGGGGCTTCGCTTCTGTTACCCCCCATCACTTCACTCCGTCTTTGCGAGAAAAGTCATGAGGAGCTCCGCACAGCGCGCCGCGCTCTCAGCCGCAGCCTCTGTATGATCCACAGCGCGTTCTCCTTCTTTTTTCTTTTTCTTTCTCCCCCTCTCCTGTTCTCTCTGGATGTCAGACGCATCAATGAAGATATTTCATTTGGAGTCTATCTCGTAGGAACGGATTTCCCAATGTGAACTCAGCTGAACAGCCGCCACTGAACCAACATGTCTCGCCGAAAGCAAGGCAAACCCCAGCACTTGAGCAAACGGGAGTTTTCGCGTAAGTGGAGACAGACTCGCTTTTCCCTGTGTTTTCTTTTTAACCACCTCTCACTCTCAGAGAGCCACCTCTTCTTCCCTTCCCTCCCCGCGTGTAGGGCAACTTCCTCGGGGAGTGTTGATAGGTACGAGACGGCTGCGCGCACGGAGCCACCGCTGTCCTGAGTGAAATGACAAAACGCACGCATAGCCAAGACCACAGGTTATTTCACAAATGATAGTCCGGTGAAAGTTTTGCAACATGACGACAGGGAGCTTGAACTTGCGCCGGTGAAGGTGTTGAATAACGCAGCTTTCCAGGTTTCCTTCGCCATTAAAGGGCATGCATGGGCTTTACGGCCAGAGACCTTTGCCTATATGAAGCCAGCCCCGCTGCTGCTGCTGCCGCTGCCGACAAGTTTCCAGCTGTCTGCTGCTGCGTTTAACCTGCTCCACCACCCCAGCCTACCTGCACTGTGGCTCGTAAGAATGCATTTACAGAGTTTAGTGCGGGGTTCGGACACAGGGAAGTGGTGTTTACATACTCACTTGTCCACAGCGCCAATACCTCGTGTGTGCGTTACGGACGGAATATTGTGCCTGTGCCGCAAATTCCTCGCAGCTCTCTGTTTCACGTCAGTGTGTGTTGAACGTGCGGAGCGTTGTCTTGTATCACAAACCATTAATCCACAGGAATCTCCGCAGCAGTCGCTGTTTAGGGACCCGGGGAGAGAAAACGCAGGGAAGTCGCTTTTACGCGCCTGTCTGATTAAATTGCGTGGCTCTGGCTGAGATTTTGCGATGTGTGTGCGTGTGCATGCTAGTTTTTCCACGTTGCCGTGATACATTTATGTTTGCGGGTTTATTATTCCCCACCATAAGTGTTTATACCTGCAGGAACTGCGTCTTTACGCGCGCCACAGAACGTGGAGACGTCTCCAAATCCCCAGATTGTTTTAATCCACCCTCTAGCTGCAGATCAGGAGCTTGTGTATATGCTGCTTTAATTATTTGCTTCATCCTAAATGTTATCTCTGCATGCTGCTTCCTATACGGTTGAAACCAATTATGCTCTCGCAACATGTACTGTAGCCTATGCTTTCAGGGCAATTGTGGAAAGGTCTGCCAGTGGGGGGCGCAACGTGATTGTAGTCCTGTGGGCCACTTCTGAACTTGAACTTGATCCACTTAATCCCTGTGCTGCTTGAAAAAGCGCATGCAGAGGGTCGTTTTATAGTAGGAATGAGGGATTGTGCCAATAGTTCATGTCCCTTGCATTGCTCATAAGCCTATATTAATGTATGAATGAATTAATCAAAAATATTCATAAAATAATGCAAAAAAAAAAGTGTTTAAAGACAAGCCTGTGTTTCCATGGAACAATTTACAAAATCAAAGATATATCAATACATTTTTAAAGGATTCATTCACTCTTTATTTGTTGTCAGTTTCATTTAGTTCGGCATCATGATTTTACATATTCATTTTTATTAATTTGAACGACAGAACTCTGGATCCAGTGGTGATCTTTCCTGGTGCAAAGTGACAATTAATTACACATTTATATGTGCAGAGAAGAAATTATTGCACTTAAATATATGAGTCATTTATTTTCTTGTTTTTTAATCAATGGCAAAAAATGGCAAAAAATCATATTTTGCCATTTTTCTGCAAGTGCAATTGATGAAATTATTGATCCATGGAAAGTCATAATAGTCTAAAATGGCAAAGGAAGAGGTCTAATGATTTTCCTGATAGAGGAACAGACCCACTCCTGTATCCCAGTGGGAAACGTTGGCCCTAAACTACTTTAAATTCTAGCGCAGTCGGATGTCTGAAAAAAGGATTATATTTTAGTTTTCAAAGTTATTCACATCACTCTTGCTTGGCATCAAAATGAGATTATTTGGTTTGAAGGAAATCTCCCCACCTAACCCAGCCTCACACACCTCGCCTGTGTCCGCGGCATAAGCTGGTTAAGATAAGCTCCGGTAAAAATAGGGGCGAATTCCCTCATCTTTAATGCAGTCGAACATACAAGTAACGGGGGCCTATCTTGCATAGTCCCTCAGCACCTTCTCATCTGACCCGACACAGAATTAAAGGTTGAACTGGCGGCAAGAATTCATCACATCTTATCTCAACATCCCAGTCGGGGCGCCCGGTGTCGTTTACCGTGTGGCTAGATTACTTCTTTTTAAAATGCTCTCTCTCCTCTCTTCTCTCTCTCTCTCTCTCTCTCTCTCTCTCTCTCTCTCTCTCTGTCGGTACTTCAGGGACCTACTCCACATCCAACCCCTCAATGTCTAACCTTGGTTCACGAGATCCCAGCACTTTTAACGAAATGGGGTCCAATCATCTTGAACTCAAATTAGAATCTATTTTTTGATTCTCAGAGGTGTTAGGTTCATTAAAAAAGCGAGATTGGCAGCACAATAAAGAGGGTCAAGCAACTTAATCATTTGGCTGCTGCCTGCAAGCTGAATGTGTCAGTCCTTATCGAAGTCCCCTTTCTTTCTTTCTTTCTTTCTTTCTTTCTTTCTTTCTTTCTTTCTTACTTTCTTTCTTTCTTTCTTTCTTATTTTCTTAAAAGTATTGACTATAAAAAGCCCACCTGACCATTTTCCTGTAGATGTCTTCCATATTCAGGATTATAAGATCAGATACTCAGTGTTCTTCTCTGTTGCGTCCCTTGTTTACAAGCTCTACCTCTCTCTGTACAGTATCTCACATTCCTTTTTCTCTCCTGTCCATCCAGCTGAGCCGCTGTCAGGTGTTTTACCAGAAGAAGACTCCCACGACTCCCCCAGGCTCGGAGTGGCCCCGGGCGATCTCCTCAAAGGGGACCAGGACCTGTTGACCTGCGGCCAGTGCCACTCCCGCTTCCCCCTGGCTGACATCCTGCTATTCATTGAACACAAACGGAGGCAGTGCCACGGGAGCCTCTGCACGGACAAGCCCCTGGACAGGCCGCCGTCCTCCCCGCTCGCCTCGCCCCTCTCCACGTCCTCATCGCACTCGCGGACCCACCACCAGCACTCGCGGAGGGCGTGCCACCCCGTGGCGGTGGCTGTTCAGGTGTCATCGCAGGATGAGGATTGTTTATCTGCTCCCTTGCAAGGAATAATCCCCAAAGTGGAGAACATCACAGGTAAACACAGTTGGAGATTAAAATGGCTGCCATGCAAGAGTAAAGAAAGAAGCGAGACAAATTTGGGGAAGGTCTTAAGGTGTGTGGAGTGGGTCACACTTCCCAGGGTTCACAGAGAGTTTACTTCAAAACGAGAACAATTACCCTCTCTGATTTCATGTGGGGTTTTGCCTCTGGTAGTGAAGATGTATCCAATCTGCATAACCAGGGTGTGAAATATCTGCTGCTGCATTTAGGAGTTGTGAATCTCACTCAGCTGAGCCATGAACCCACACGGAGACAGGAAAATGATTGTGAGAAAAGGGAAACTTTGGCAGACAGTAAAAAAAAAAAGAGAGACACACGGAGTCAGACAAAGACACAGATTATGAAAGAGAGAGAGAAATGAATTTCTTTTGGTTTGTTGCTGCATCACAGATGTGCTCAGATCCTGTGGCCTCCACATTCGCTGTCATGTGGTGCTGAGAAATGCATCTCCATCCCTCCCTTGCCTTATTACACTGTCATATCTCCCTCTCCCTTAAACATGCGCCGTGTTATGATGCTAAAATTAAAAAAAAGAGACAGGAAAGAATGTAATTATGCTGATCTGTCAAGGAAGAAGCGTTTATTTGAGGAACCCAACAACCACTAATTGTCAGTTTTTTTTCTTCTTCTTGATTTGAGTAATTAAGGACTTCTTAAGGCGGCTGTTTGGTTTGTCGGTTGTCCGCTGGGGCTAAATGAGGCTGGAGTGAAAACATGAGTTGCTGTGCAAACAAGCATGAGTCCCTTATGACCGGTTTTACAGAGTGGGGTTTGATTTTTGACCAGCCTCTTTGAATGTTTATTCATTTCCTTTAATAGATCCGATATCGTGTGCCAGACTGAGCTGATGGTCCGGGCGGTTGTGATTTAATTTGAAGCCAATTCAGGCTAAATGCATGGAGAGCGGCGCTCAACAATCTGCAGCACTGTACTTGTGTTAGCCGGGGCTACAGCTTTGCAGATGACATCGTAAAGGGACTACTGTTATCTGTTGTTGGCCAGTTAGCCCTCTGTCATACAGAATGACCACTGTTCATTAGTGTGCAGTTTGTTCAACATCTGCGCGCACACACACACACACACACACACACACACACACACACACACACACACTCATAACTACACACATGCACATCCAACATGCCTCTTGGCCCTGTCAGCTGTTTGAACATGTTTTTCTTTGCTCATTTAGTTCATCGTGCAGTGGAGTTCACATGATATCATAAGGTCACTAGCATTGTGAGTAGGGTTTTATTTATAGGAGCCATGTCTCGGAGCCTTGTGGAACAGGATTTATTTGGGTTAATAATGGATAGATTAACTTGTGTGGCAGTGTGTGGAGTGAGGTTGTTGTGGCACCTCATCTGATCGTGTTATAACCTTGTTACAGTGTTTACAATGTGTTTAAAACCTCTCCGTCTGATGATTAGGGGAAATGAGAAAACACAAGTGTGAGGTCAACATGGCAGATTGGGAGAAAGCAGCGAGAGGTGTTTGGGTCAAACAGGAGCTGCGGCCACTGTGCAGGACAAACCACACATTAGTCACACGTGCATAAAAGTCCCCCCGTCCCCGTCCCCGCCCCTCCCCCCTCCACCTCTGTGTCCAAGATTGATTGGTCCGGACTGGCAGTGCCAGCGCGCCACCCCATACTCCATATGCTAGCTGCCATGTTCTCTCACACCGCTCAGTTAGAGGCTGACACTGTGCTGAGGCATCTCAATACACACGCTGCATCTCTGCCATATACCAGGCCTCACTTCATTCCAGGGGAGTGTGTTATATGTTACACCCTTAAAGACGCTTGCTGTATGCGGCCCCCTCTGCCGCCGCTGCCCTCCCCACCTTCCTGCTGAAATGTCAATCGACGCAGATGGATTTCTCTACGGAACAGCAGCTTAAACAGGCATGGGCTTAGGTGGGGGGGATAGGTGCACGAGGAAAGAAGCTGCTGGGGTTAAAAAAAAAAAAGGGAGCTGACACCCGCGATGGTTAAACCATGAGGTGGGGAGATGGGGGGCAGTTGTCTGTAATACACCCAGAGCTGGAGGTGAAGCTTTTGCCCCTCAGTCTCCGTCTACACGGGACAGCTGAGGCCGTCTGGGAGTCTCATGGCTGCAGCTGGGGCTGGGGTCTGGGGTCTGGGGTCTGGGGCCGTTAGGAGAGGGGCAAAGCAGCCTGCGTGCCGTCATTTGCATGATAAACAATTTAAGATATGCATAGGGACACCGTAGCTTGTCTCCAGATTATGGATGGCCCAGAAAAACGAGCAGATGACAGTTTCTCACACAAACTAAGTGATTTGCAGAGTTGATGTAAAACTGAAATTTATTTCACGGCATATAATTACTATTAAAGGGGGCAAGGGGGTAGAGCAGATTCATAGTTTTTATTTACATTCCCATTCATTATTGTGTGGGCTGAATGTTATCAGTGGGATAAATGATTGTTTGCTCTTCCAACATTGAGCAAGTGGAGCAAGATGCTTTTCATCGTTATGATTTAGGATGCACAGCCCAACCGCTGTACATGGGCTTCATCATGTCCCACATACTATAATTACTATTTTTACAAATTGTTTGTCTTTGCTACATTTTATGAGCCCGGTGCCACATTCTTGCGCTCATATCGCTTCGGTGGCGTGACTGGTATTTATCCGTCCCAGCATTAGCACCTCTTGCATTCTTGCCCGTGTATGGCCGCGTGTGGTAATGAGGCCATTGTAGCCGCTCGAATCGACCACCATCTCACACTTCTGCCTCCTTCCAGCGCGCCGCCTCCATTGTAACCTGGACTGTGAATCGATACTGAGTTAATTATGCCAGCCACCTCCCCCCCCCCCCCCCCCCCCGTTGCCTCTATGAGAAAGAAAAACATTCGCGCAGCGGAGCGGTGATTCCTGTAACACCTCTCCGTGGCTGTGTCTTCTTGCAGCAGCTTGCCTGTCCTGTTTGTCCCTGTGCGTTGTGGAGACAAAGGTATTTAGCAGGCTCCCTATTGGCATCGTGCCACCTTTCTCCAAACCAAACCACCAGCCCCCCTTCGCTCTCATAAGCACACATATACACACTGGGTATCTGTTAGGCAGAACTGGGGGCTGGGCTGGGCTGTGTGTTTGTGTGTGTGTGTGGGGGGGGGCTCCCTGGTTGTGATGTCTTCCTCCCTGTGTCCACTGTGTCTGTGTGTGCGTCTGGGTTGATGTGCAAGTTCACATGTGGCGTGTGCCTTTGTTTCGGTGATCACTTTAATTGATAGTGAAAAGGCACAGGCGCATGCTATTGTAATTATTGGATACCGGCTAATATTTTCAATATAAACTCCATTGTCTGTACAAACTGACTTTAATTTGATCCTACAGCTGCTGTGGGCTCTGATAAAATCAGTCCTATTTTTGGCTGTGGGCTCCGCTAAGTCTTAATGGAGGTGAGCAGGAGTGGGGTTTTTAGGATGAATTTTTCATAGAGGACATTTTTGTATTCCGAAGCCAAGCTCTAAACACCCAGAAATGTTGTCGGCGGAGATTCGTCAGCCTTTGTTGTCGGATTGAGTGTTAGTGGCTTTGGCTGCATTCAAGTGCTGAAGTCTCCTGGATGTTTACATCTTGAGTGTGGACGCAGTGTTCAGCTAATGTATGTGCATACGTGTGTGTGTGTGTGTGTGTATATGAGTGTGGTTTTTGACCACTTAAACTGTTTATAGCCCTCGGTGTGCGTGTGTGAGAGAGAGAGAAAGAGTGTGTGTAGGTGTGTGTGTGTGTGTGTGTTGGGCTGTTTGTTAAAGCTTTACTACCCTGGGTGTGCAGGCTGAACATGAAAGGGTCTTTGACTTGGCAAGCCTCGCCTGAGGACACCCCTCTGTGGACCATGCCAGGCCAGACTTGGCACAGAGTGCTGGGCCTGAGGGACGGGCTGGGCCTAAATATGTGTGTGTGTGTGTGTGCGTGTGTGTGTGTGTGTGTGTGTGTGTGTGTGTGTGTGTGTGTTAAGAGTGAGGTAGAGGAGGTATATCTGTGTGTTAAAGCAATGTTTAGTGGGTTTATAGGAAGCAGGACTTATGGTGAGGTGGCGGCTCTGTGTGTGACTGACAGCGGGAGTGTATGTGTACTTAAGGGTAGGTATGCAGTACACTGTGGGTCTGTGTGTGTGTCTGTGTGTGTGCGCTGTCCTCAGGGCTCCTAGCTTGGGCTTCCTGTGTCTCTGTTTGTCTTCTAACAACCCCGGTACGACAGCCTCAGGCCATTCAGGTGGAGGCTAGTTGAAGTATGCACACACACACAGACACACATCACGTGCACTCACAAACGCACACACATACACACAAAAACAGGCTTTGACAAATGCACGCACCCACCCACAAATGTACACACACCTGTTATGAACACAACAATGTAACCCCCCCTTTACAGACACTCACACACACACACACACATACAGTGTAAACCCCCTCCTGTGAAACTGTTTTGTCTGTAATAAATGTGTTTTGGCAGAGGCCCCATGATGTGCTGTGAGTTGATGAGATGTGTCAGAAACATATGATCCTTATTTTAGCCCCCTCCCCTCCATTTCCCCCCCTCTCCCGTTCTCTCTGTTGCTCTCTTTCTCTCCTTCCCCCTTCTCTCCGTCTCTCTATCTCGTTCTCTCACTTATGCTCTCTCTCCATGATTTGCTCCAGTAGTTTGTCTCGAGGGACTGGAAACTCTAAGTTTTGGCTACATTAGCGTGTCTGCACCTCTTAAAGGCTTCCAACATCCACTCTAGACCTCATTCTCACTCTCACAAATTTGGCTGCAGAGCAAGCCAGAAGACACACACACACACACACACACACACACACACACACACACACACACACACACACACACACACACACATACACACGGCCTCTTTCTATCCCCTCCACCTACTGTCAAGCAAAGCTATACGACAGAAACAGCCTTGTTTGTCCACAGCGTCGTCACGCGGGATGAAAAAGTATCCTCAGAAATAAGCATGTCCTGCCGCTGTCCTGTCAATAGCGTGGCAGGCAGTCACATCACAGGGTCAGGGGTCACCTGACAGCGTCAGGGCCTGTCACGCCAGCCGCCGGCTTCACCACCTGCAGGTTAATGACTTTATTTTTAGAAAGAACAGAAACCGAAAAGAAAAAGTGTCTTTGATACAGCTGAAGCTCAGGAACTGGTGAATGAGAGCAAAAAGTGGTTTGTTAGGAAGGCAGGTTGGTTTAATGTGAGGAACAGGAACAGAGATTTAACAAGGTCACTTTTATTTTCAAAAAAGTGACCTGTTTTCCTTTAAGGCCTGATTTAAGTTGCTGATTAAAACGGATCTGGATTTTATTATTTGGTACTTTGGTCTGTATTGCATTATCACAACCTGTATCACTGCTCAGTGTGTCACCTCAACCTCTCGTGTTTCTATTATGACTGTGTTGTTTATAGATGTGGAGCTGCAGGCCTGTTGCTTTGTCTTTCTCACACCCATGGTGATAATGCTGAGGTCATGGGAGAGCCTCATGGACGAGGGCCTCATGTTAGTGTGAACCCACTGATTCTGGTCACTATCTGTCTCTCATAGTGTTTCTTCCCCCCACTATCTGTCCCGCTGCAGCTCCCAGTGCTGGGCTTGGCCCGTCAGAGTGGTTGTGTCTGTGGGTGTGTGCAAGTCCATTTGTACCTTTTGTATGTGGGTGGGTGGTCATCTACAGCTGTGTCTGGCCAGTCTTATCTCCGCCAGAGAGATACGGCACAGAGAGGGCCCCTGCGCCTGACGTTACACTTTTGAAAACCCACTGCCCTTTGTTTGTGTGTGTGTGTGTGTTGGAGGGAGTCTTAGGAGTGCTTTGTACATGAGCATGCAAACCATGTCTGCTGCAGCACTTTTTCATAAATGTATACTAATAGGTTGCTGTATTCCTCGGGGGGGGGGGGGGGGTTGTATTCAAAAGCTCATTGCCTCCTAATAGCTCAAGTTAACTGTACATTTGATCTTAGATTCAAATCCCACGTCTTTTAAATGATGATCAGAAGATGGGGCCTTCATTCATTTTTAAGAGAGTGTTAATTTGGTTATTAGAAGCACTCTAGGCTATATGGTGCTTTTGCTGCTCTGCAGCTTTGCATGCAAAATGCATGCAGGGGCAAATTTGGCACACCAGTGAGACCGACACACACCTTCATCACGGATGCGTGCACACAAATACTCGCACCTCCGCTCCATCCCCCCACACCAAACTGACCCCCAACCCTCATCGCACAGCCATATCCCACATACACACACATTCATAAATGCACACTCCTGTCCCTGGCAGCCTTTACTTTTGCAGGCTGAATCTCACTGATAACATGCTGGCGCCCTCATTTAAATTTGAAGCGCTTCTTTAATCTTCAAAGGCCTGATTGCTTTATGAATATGCATGAACTGAGCTGACTCTCAGTTCATTACCTTGTTGTAAATTCTAATGACCATTAGGGCCCCGCGCGGTAATTGCCAATTGTTTTGCATTTTTGATTAGCCCATTACCGGAGCGCATTCTGAACATGTCTGCCCTGCCTGCCTGCCAGGCCACAGCAAGAAGCAGAGGGAGGGAGAGAGGGAGAGATGAGGAGAGAAAAAAAAAGTGTGAGGTGTGCTAGTGTGCGGGCATGGGAACATAGTTTAGGTAGCGCACATTTCGAGGCCTGGCTAGAAATGTTAGGAAGCTAAAAAAAAAAGGGGATGAAAGACACAAGGCAAGAAACGTGCATATTTGGATGTTCCCTTTAAACAAGCTCTGTCCAGGTTGTTTCAGCTGGAGCTTGAGTGCAAGAGCATGTACCTGGCTGCATTTACGTCAGCCTGTGTGTTGACTGTGTGCGTGGATGTCCGCCGCGCTGTGTGTACATGTCCAAGTTTGCGTGCAGCTCGTCGAGCGCAGGGAGGGGTGGGTGGTGTGCTGGGGAGTGGTGGAGGGAGGTTCTGGCAGTGCGTCCCAATCCACGCCGTGCCTAGGACTTATGAAAGATTAATGGCTCCTAGCAGAATGGCATCACCCTGCTACAACTTGATAACATCTAATGGATAATTTAGCACACTAAAACCGGCAGACTGGTCCCACTCTATGGAGCAGGCAGGAGAGGACAGCAGCTGCTGGGCTTTTGGGGCCGCTGCTGTGGCTGTTTGTCGGAGAGAGTGGCATGAAAGCGGGAGGAAGAGAGGGAGTGAAAGAGGCAGGAAGAGGGATGGAAAATGTGTGTGTGTGAGGCGATGACACGAGTCCTCCATGGTCCCGCTCCCTTACCAGGAGCAAAACGGTGGTGTCGAGAGTTGATTAGCCAAATAGCCAGAAAACTGTCACTGTCTTTCTCTCTGGCCCTGTGCACCTTCACTTATAACTACTCCTGGTCAGTGTTATGTTGGAACAGGACCTGGCACTTGGGCAATTTACCTGCTCAGCACCTGGTATGATTTCTGGAAATCCTCCAGCTCAGGTCTTGTGGAATCTAAAGCAATAACCACAAAATATACAAAAATCACATTATATTTAATGGAAGGCTGGTTTTGTTGTTTCTTTGCGTAATGAAGCCACATGCATGCATTGCACAAAAGAACATACTGTCCACCCAAGATATAAAAATGTACTTCACCTAACCTTTAAGAATATGATGCAAACTGTAATTATGCAAAATAAACTGTTCATTTATTATATCTTCAGAGATGTAAATGGACTGGAATAAATATCCGAAACACCTCTCAGTATAACATGTTAGAACTCAGCAGCAGATTGACCATAAAGTTGAATCTGAATCTGTATTCTCAATTAGTAGTAAATCATTTAGTTAGGTCACATGGTAATTCACAATGCTTTTTCTCTATGGTGTCCTTATTTTCCTACTCGCCTCCATATTGTATTACTTCCCTACATCAAACCTATTCATGAATGTGAAAACTGCTGCTCGTATAATTGAATCCATAAATGCTGCAGGATCTTTTGTGTGAATGGGGCTTCTGTCTGTTTGTTCACTTTCTCTCTCTCTTTCTCTGACTCTCATGTAAAGTTGAGAATCTCCATAGCCTTTACACGCAGCTTGTAGCCCTGACTGTCTGTCTCTTATTCCCACACTATTAAGCTGTTGACAGTTTGGTTAATCGTCCCACAGTTTGACTTCAGAGGGAATCGGGAGCGGGGTCAGCGGAGTCCATCTCCGAGGTGTGGAGAGAAAGCGGCCTATACGTGTGCGTGCTGTTCCTCACTCGGTGGCGTGCCTTCGTGTCGCGAGTTTGTCTCGTTTTAACAGGAGAAGGGGGTGCGTTGGCAGAAGAGGAGGAGGAAGAGGAGGGGGGGATTTCTGACTTTGCTCTTGGTCTTGAAGGGGCCAGGAGGGGCAATGAACACAATGGGGAAATTGTCCAGCTTGGGATCAGCTCGAGAAAGTTGCTAGTCTGGGTCTTGCAGCCTGGCCGGTTGGTCTGTGTCCAGTCTGTGTGTGTTCATGCTCACACACATACAGATTGAGAGAGAGAGAGAGAGAGAGAGAGAGAGAGATGTAGCAGCAGCAGCAGCAGAGCCTGCTATGGCCAAAGGAGTCTCAGGCAGACAGCATGATAGATGGCTTTGTTAAAGGGTCCCAGGGTGTCCCCTGAACTTGAAGCACTCTGTTTATCTTGAATAGGAGAAGCACAGAGTGTTGGGGGCAGCGTGCAGGAGGAGGAGGAGGAGTAGGAGGAGGAGGAGGAGGAGGAGAAGAAAGGGAATGATATAGCTTTCAGGGGAAGGGAAAGAAAGGGAGTGGAGGAGGAGGAGGCGAGAGAGGGAGAGCGAGGGCCTGTATCTGGGCAGGCCTGGCTGGGGGTTGGGGAGGTTAAGGGCGGGTCGTGAGCAGGCACGGCTGCTGGAGACACAGAGCGGAGGGAGAGAGGGGGGATGGGGCAGCTCTCCTAGTAGCTGTCCATTAACAGATGAACTTGGCAATGGTCCAGGCCTCAAAGGTCTCGGGACACACACACACATATACACACACACATACATGTACATACACTCACATGCATGGATGCATACGTCCCTGGTACCTGCTGCCTGTGGATGGAATGCCACCACCCTTCTTTGTCCGGAGGCGAAAGAGGACACGTCTCTGGTTCACCTATGTCAGAACCAGTTCAGACCGGTTAGCCAGCCAGGCCGAAGGAGGCAAACGGACAGGCCTTGGTTGCCTGGCCCTCCTCTCTCTCTCCCACTTCTATGGCCTCCTCTCGTCCTCCTCTTCTGTTTTCCCGGCTTTAGAGGAGGAAACAGAGAGAACCTCTAACCTGGGGGCACAGGACAATGCAGAGGAGAGAAGAAAGAAGCGAGGGAGCGTGGGAACAACGTCAGAGACGAACGGATCCGGTCGTAAACAGGGTGGGAAGAGGAGGGAAAAGTGTTTGGTTGTTGTTGGTGCTCTCCTCTTGATGGGGCAACATGAGCTTAACACCGCGGCTGCTATTGTGTACTGAAAACATTACAGCAAACATGAGAGTGGTGAAAACTGGGGGAGAGAACTTGATATGGAACATGTACATAATGGACTGTTGTGCTCTGTGGGCAAGCAATCTTCTATCTGTGTCAACTTTGCATGCACGAATATACGCACAGATCCATATTTCATATATGTACACGTATGTATGTGGCAGTAATGGAAATCATGTCTGCAAATGTGTTTGTGTCTGTGAACGCCATAAAATATGGACGCAGCTCCCTCTCCTAATTACGACTAGGATGTGTCCCTCGAGTTTTGAGAGCAGGCTGTTCGCCGTTCCACTTCAAATGCTTTCAGCTCGCACACAAACCCTGCCTCAAGATGGCAGATCAGAAAGCGCTGTCACATCACGAACATCTGAGGAATCCAAGAGTTTATCACTGTCGGACCGAAGAATCTATTAATTTGATTCTGTCTTTAGGCTACTGCTATCGTTTGTCCATCATCTTGATCAAAGTGTTTCTGTGACTGATGATTTCATGTTTACAGTTTGGGGTACGCACATGGTCACCAAGTCGAGAAAAACAAATCTCAGACTCCAGGGTAAAAATGTGACCGCGGTTAAAGCCGATGTGAACATGACGTGCTGATTTGAGATAAGTGATAAGTGAAATTTGAGTGTGAAGGCGTGAAAGTGAATGAGTGGGAGCAGTAGGATGGGGTTAGGTGTCACCTTCCCAGCAAGCTTTGCAGGTGTGTGTCTCTCTCTGTCTCTACATAGCCCCTTTTTCCACTGGTCAAAAAACCCACTAACACCCACTAACATCTGGCTTTTGTCTGCAATAGGAATGGATACAACTGGCATAGACATGGGTGGGGAAGTGATGGAAACATGACACCTGGGTGAACGCGGGAATTTCTTCTTCTTTATTTTGGCAGTCCAGACGCTGACACTGTACTTTTTCTGCGTGACGTTATGACGCACATTAAACTCCTGGCGTTGGCACATAAATATGAATGTTTGCCCGTTACTTATTGTTTTTAAATCTTTAGGAACAACTTGCAACAGCGATTTTTTTCCTTTGTTTTCTACAAAATACAACACTGGCACGACGTGGAGGTGAGACAGCTTCTCAGTTTCTGACACGTTCCTGACATGGAACATGACTAACCAGGGGGAAAAAACACAGAAAGGCAAACTGGCAATGGGAAAAGGAGTCAATTGTCTTTTGAGCGGGTTTAACCACGTTTAAAAACCTGCTAATTTTGGTGTAAAAGACGTATAAATATCTTTCTCCCACCTCACCCTGCCTTTTTCTGTCCTTGTGGTATTTGATTGTGACTAATGCACAAAAGACTTCAAGTACAGCCACAGAACTTGGCTCATCGCTCATATCTTTATACTATGAGTTTCATCTCCTCATTTGTACACAGACATTGTGAGTTGTCAAGTACCAAAACTTGGCGTTGAATGCTCAGTCATATGTGATGTGGAACGGCAGTTGTGTTAGATCTTGTGTCAATTGACAGACTGGGTTCTTATGTATGAATTCAGCCCATGCCTGCTGCAGGGCAAACATGGTTAATGTATGTTTGCGTGTCTGTGTGCGCATGTGTTTATGTGGGTCTCCATGTAAATGCATGCAATCCCATTTGCATGTATTTCACACATGCTCACATTAATTTGTTATTTATAAAGAAGGTTCTTCGTTTCATCTTCCTTCTTTCTTCTAGCGATTCTTGCTCTTGCTCTATTTCTCAGAAATGTGTTTTCTTTTCCAGAACTCTTGCGTGGCTACATTGGTGCCTAAGCCAACTAAATATCCCGCTTGTGTGTGTGTGTGTGTGTGTGTGTGTGTGTGTGTGTGTGTGTGTGTGTGTGTGTGTGTGTGTGCGTGTGCGTGTGCGTGAGTGCGTGTGTGTGTGTGTGTGTGTGTGAGTGTGTGTGATGATGGCTGTTTTTATAATGCCCCCCTGCAAATTTGCATATGTATATGCGCAGATTGTATGAGAAGAGCTCTCACACTTAGAGCAGTTGGATAGGGAGGGCGATGGGGGCCATTGCAAGGGTTGTGTATAGTTTGTGTGTCTGTGTGTGTAAGTGTGTGTGTGTGTGTTGAAGGGGGGGGGGGAGGGGTCGTGGTGGCGTTTTCACCCCCCCCCCACCCCCCCAGACAAAGCCGGCCACTGCTCCCAGATGGTAGTCTGCTCTCTTCGGCCATGTGTCTGGTGTGTGTGTGTGTGTGTGTGTGTTTGTGTTTATGGATACAAAGACGGAGAGAGTGAGGGAGAAATTTGCAAGCGAGAGTGTGTGTGCATGAGATGCTGTGAGAGGATGCTGATGGAGGAACATTGTGTGTGTGTGTGTGTGTGTGTGTGTGTATGTATATGTGTGTGCACGTACTCGTGGGCATATATGTAAAGAATGTGAGATTCACACAATTTAATATATCTCCTCAATGGGTTTTCGTAGTGTAATTCAAAGCAGTACAGTGTGTTGTCTGTGCCTTGTTCTAGATGCATTAGAAGACATAATGCAAGGCAGACAGACAAAAGGACAGATAGATAGAATAAAAGGAGGGATGGAAAGGAGATGAGGGGTCTCCGAGGTAGGGCTTGGTGATTCTTTGTCTGTGCGCTGTTGACCTACTGTAGAGATGTCCATAGACGTCTGGCTATTGGGGTCAGTATTAAAGACAGGCGTCAGGATTATGTTTATCTCAACTGTCTTCTGGACAGTGTGACTGGTAATTAGGTGGGTGTGACAGAGACTTTGCTCGATGATATGTACGTGCAAAGGAAGTCATAGTTGATATTTAGATCTTTTTGCATTGTGAAGGACTTACAAGTGTCTTTTAGATGTCAGGTGCCAGGTCTTCAGGTACGTGTACATGTAGGCAACAGGCTGAATCGTGAACTTTGTCGTTCACGTACTTGCTTAAGCAGTGTGCGTGTTACTAGAGGATTCCAATGGAGGGCACACCACAGAACTCGATCCTTCTGCCACTTCCAGATTTGGGTGCGGTAAACATAAACCAACATAGCAACCTTCAAGAAGCTCAATATTTGGCTAATGTTAAGATCAAGACAGGAAAAGCGACGAGACCTGTCGTTCTGCCAAATGGGCTCTGCCGTATCTGTCGCTGCTTCCCCGAACTTTATGAGGGTATTGCGTCTTGCATATGCGTCTTGTAAATTCTTCGGTAATTGACAATGCACCAAACAGACACAGGATACGTGAGGCAGCCATGATGTGTACGCATAGTTTAGAGCTCATTTATATCCGACCTAAGAGTGTGAGGGCTCAGATATTCAACAAGAAAATCCTGGGTCCTGTCTCCATCCTGGTGTCCCTCTGAGGCCGTATGTTAAAACAGGCTGCCCTGTTACGAGAGGGCATATCTATCGCTTGGACAGACTCCAGCTCCTCTGACCTTGATGTTTGTTTTTTTTGTATCCCCAGACATAAACACAGGTCTCGCGCACAGACACACAGACAGACAGGAAGTCATCTCTGATGTCTTTTTCTTCCAGGCTCCTTGGTGAACACCAGGGCAGATGCTTTGGATATAAAACAGGACACAGGGTGTGTGTGCATGGGTACATATCATATGAACCTGAATGGTGTGTGTGTGTGTGTGAGTTTCAGTGTGCATTTCCTCACCCTCACGCCTCCCTCCCTCCCTCCCTGGCCCTTCTCTCATATACCTGTCAGACTGGTTCCCTCGCTCTCCCTCCTCGTCTCCGTTTTTTTTTGACCAGGTAGTATTTTGTTATCAGACAAGAAACCAGACTTCCTTATGACAACCCTTTACCCCATAGTTCAAAGTGCCAAGTTTATTGAGGCAAGCACTCCTCTGCCAGCGAGCGGTCTGGCAGAGGAGTGCTTTCCATGCTGGACATGCCCTGTTCTCCCAAGGCTCTAGTATTGCTGTGGTCTGCCAAGTTGTGGGGCCAGATTGCCTGTAATAGGCCTGCCATTTCCCTCTCATCATCTGTCAGCACTCTGCATCCAACTGCAGGGTCCAAAGAGGGCTACCACTCTCCAATTAAAAAGGTTAATTTGCCCTCGCCCATCTCTTCCGCCTTCCCTCCTCTACAGCTTGCTACGTCTTCATTAGCACTCATTTGTGCTTCTGTGTTGCTTTTTGTCTGTCGTTATTTTCTTTCTTCCTCCCTTCTTCTTTTAATTCCCTTTCGTGCCTAAACTCTGTATTACATGGAAAAGGGTGAATGTCCACTGGCATGTATTTTTATTTTTTTTCCCCAAAAACGTATTCTCACTGGTTTCAAAGTGCTGCTCCTCTGAGTCCCCTCTGTTAGTGGGGGAAGCAGGAGATTCAGGAATTCTTTCACCTTTTGGGAAATACACTAGATGGGGACAATTGATACCGCTTTCACATCTGTAAATTGTTTTTTTTTAAAAAGACATTAAATGACCATCATACAGTGTGTTAATTATTAGGCTTTAGACGTGCTAGTAGGTGTATTTGTCACTTTTGAACTGTGCAAGTTTCTATGCTAAGCTAAGCTAATTTCCTGCTGGTTGCAACTTCATATAACCAACAGACATTGTGCTATCAATCTTCTCTTGGTAATTGAAATTGAATAGTCTCTTTAAAGTTCACTTACACCCTTCAAATGTTTATTGACATCGAGTTCATTGCCAAAAAATGTAATTACCACTTTCTCTAAGCATGACAAAGCTTTTAATTCCTAACCCTAACGGCATGTGTTGCCAAGTACCTCTATTATAACCAGAAGTGGTAGCATTAATAATATGTACTAAAATTCAAAGCTCCCACCACCTCTCAAAACCCTGACATTAAGTAAGGATGCTCAACAAGTGCCACAACCAGATTTGGCATTTCAATCATTTTAGAGCGTAGGAGAAAAGCTCATGACTCTGTCCATGTATGTGGTGACCGTGCTTCATCGTCATCATCCTCACACAGTGGGGCCAGACTCTTAATCCTCAGCCAAACCTGAGGGGATGAGCGGTGTGCAGGTGAAACAGTGAAGTCACAATCTCACTTACTGTGATCTGCCCCATTCAAACAGAGGGAGAGCAGATCTTTTCTGAATGGACAGTTTTTAACTCCCTCTGTCTACCTCTATGCTTAAAGGGCCTGTTCCTCTATCAGCTCAGTTCCCCCCCCCCCCCATGCCCCTAGTTCTCCTCACTCCTGTTTTATCCGGGAGGTCGAAGGAAAGGGGCCTTTTGCATCACCCCTCCTTCCTCTCAGTGTATCTGAACAAAATGAGTATGGACGTATGTGGACATGTCACTTTGTGAACCCAAAGCCCAGGAAGGAAGCCGCCTCTAACCGCTGTGTGTACTGCTGCTTTCTGTCAGTTGCCACTGCTGTCAAAACTCCATCCCTGCAAACTGTTGTTGGGCTTTTTTGTGTTTTCGTACTTTTCAGTATCTAGGAACAGGATATTAGGTCGGCAACTGAAAGAATCAGTTTGACCATTTCCACTTCTGGTATTTTGCTTTTGGCTTGTATCAGATTCTATTAGACTGTGGGGATTTTATCAAACGCTTTGGCAAAAATAATTTGGCAAACCTTTGTTCAGAATTTTCAGGGTTTTGATATTTTTCTGATTAATTTCAGAAAGTTATTGTCCACAAGAAAATGAGAAAATGAATGTGAGAGTGTTGAATATGAAGACAGCATTTTTTTTAATTAAGGATCTTTGAATTATTTTTTTTAACAGAGAGAAATTGAACAAGAATTTGACTCTATCTGATCGCTTGCGCTGTTGGCAACTAATTCAAATTAGCGCAAAATACAGGCTCAGTCTTACGGTTATTTTACCTTAATAAATCGTCTGTAACAGCTGCGTTGTCATCTGCTGTTAAGTGTAGTGGCATACTAAATGAAATTGGGGGTCACTCTTGGTAGTTTTAGCGATTAACATAAGCTAATGACTTGGAAGGATGAACAGGAGGTGCAGATAAAGGGGGGAGAGAGGGAGGGAAAGAAGGGGGACGTTGTCTGGTTCCCTCACTGGCCATTAAAGTCCTGCCCCTGGACTGCGAGAGCGGGCCAGTTTCCCATGCACCGGCGGCACAGGCGGGCCCTCTTTGGTTACACAAAATGTCTGCCCTGTACGGCCACGGAGAGAGATATTATTAGCGTTATTTTGCCTCAGTTATCTGAGAGCATGGTGCTTTTAGGCAGCCTTGTTTGAGTGGCTGACAGACACTTGAGTTTCTGCTGCAGATTAAATGAAATTTTAGCAGCTTTTTCTTGGGGCCAGGCCATAAAACCACACAAAGGAAGCAGCTGCCACTAATGTAATCTAGAATGGGTGCTGCAGTGTAAGGCTGTCCACCACTCTTTTGTTTTTCCCCATCTTCTCCGCTGCACAGCTTTTTACCCCATTCCCGACACCCTTCAACTTCAACCCTTCCTCTTCAGCCAATATCCTTTTTCTTTCACTGCACTTAATTCATCTTTTCATCATTTCTTTCATGTACTGCAAAATGTGATGAAACTGGACGAGAGCAATAAAGGCCATATGTTTTAAGAGCATGCATATCCATGTCCATGTATATATGTATACGGCGGTGTCAAAGGTACATGAGATACTAATCAGATTGGGTTGTTCTCAGGCACTCTCCCCTCCTCTTGTTGTTTTCTGTAGGCATGCACCATATCAGCTGGACATGTATGGAATGAGCATATAGGATCTTTACAGTTTGACCTTGCGCAAATTCACAAAGTTCATTTCTGGGAAAGCAACACAAGCAGTTCACCGGGGTCAATGCCCCTGCAACCCCCGCGTCAGTCAGAGGTTGTCAGCCCCTCTCAAAATGACAGGGTGGATCTTGAGAACCTGACTTCACGTTGGCAGGGAGTGGAGCTACATTCCTGTCAGGGCTGTCATTGTCTAAGTGACACGAGAAAGAGAAAGTAAAAAAGGGAAAGAGAAACCGCAGCGGAGCGCATGAGAATTCCCAGTAGTGGTAGCTGTTTGTTAATTACATTCTTTTATTTATTTGGATTTGACATTTGCATCAGCGCAGCTAAATTTCAGCATGTTGCTTCACGTAGAGACGCCGTCGCTGCCTCCTGTAAATGAAGTTTTATAGTCCGTTAGAGAAGCAATAGCACAAACATCTGGCCCATAAATCTCAGGTGGTGCGGCAGAGTGCAGTCTGAGAAACCAGCTCTACCCATCCCCTGATCAGCCATTAATCCAAATTTCCGCACTTTCACACTGACTTATTGGTGTACGGTTGGTTAGCTGGTATAAGCTCTCCAGGAGTGCAGGCATTGCATTGCATTGCATTGCATTGCTGTGCTGCTGTACTGTTTAATGCACATGAAAATAAACTACTGTATAATACAAATTCTTTTAGCACCATTCTGGCCCATTCAAGCAGTTGCACATTAAGTTCTAGTGAGTGTAAAACATGTGCGTTTATACATCATCTCAGTGTATGGGTGTGTAAGTATGTCTTGCCACTGCCTGTTGTGGAATGTCTGAGTTCATGGACCCTCTCTGTGCAGAAACGGTGGCTTGGAGCTGAACCATTCCACCAGTCAGTCAGTCAGTCAGTCTGTACATTGGTTTGTCCTGCATGTCCTGCAGCTGTCTGTAGCATAAATCCTTCTGTCACCTATAAGCAACACTGGCTTTCTCCACACATCCTGCTAGTCAACTCTTTCCCAAGTCTGCAAGCTCGTTTAACTTTCTCTCAGACATTTACCAGCAATATCTTTCAGGAATTTATAATTATTGCCATTTTGCCGATAATTCCTTGACCTTTGCTGATCCACTGGAGAAGTTTGTACCTGTTAACCCTCCCGTTCTGTCTTTAGTTATCATGCTGTCTCCTATTAGCTCTGTTTCTTGTTATTTCCCCTTGCTTTTAACACTGCATCCTAATAAGAAACAGGAGGATTTTGTTGTGCTGTAGCACATATGTACGCTTACACGCAGACGCCACACATGTTTACTTAAACCTGATGACCCAATAGAAATAGCTCATGCCCCCCTTTTGCCACCCTCCTTTTCTGCTCCTCTGCTCTGCCCTCCCTCCTTCCCTCCCTCCCCAGGGTAGGTCGCTATAGCCCCCCTTTAAACATAGTGATCTATAGGAGCCCTAGACCCAGACAGATTTTTGGCACGGCTGTGCAGGTAGCATTCCAGCACGGTTTGAGATCTTAGGGCCCTAGCCTCGTTAAAAGCCTGATTTATGCTCTACAGCTGGGCACAAAGGAACCTACAGGTTGGCTACCTTAATTAATATCACGCTCACTACTGCTTGGACCTATGCATGTTCCTGACACACCTCCAGGGAGAATAAGCGGAAGGGTCCACATGCTGTATTTTTAACAGGCCAGTGACAGTGTATGCGTGCGTGTGTGTGCGCGCACCACATGAAACTGAAACGACACAGGTCACTGTGTTAAATATAATTTCAAATGATACGTACAAGGACTTATAGTGCCACAGAGTTAAACGTATCCCTGATACATATGCAGATTTTGTCTCCTAGTAGTCTGGGTGACTCGGCATAAGGTCCTAATGTCCACCATTTTATCTGCCTCTCATGCGTCGCTATGGTGGCTGATCAGACCACATGTCTTCAATTAGCGAGCAGGAATCTGGTACGGCGAGGCTCGGAGATGAAGAATTGTGTGGAGCGTGGCCTGACATTGCCAAGCATATGGCCAATCCATCTTATGGGCTGCTATTGATGGTAAACATTACATGTCGGTATTAACTGGCTGCCTTCACCCCGTTCTAGCCCTGTAGTCTTTTCTCCTGCATGTACAGTACAGGCCTGTTCCACTTGGAAGGAATACTCTGCCCTGCAATGTACAATTCAATCGTGACTCATTTTGTTTGACAACCATTCGAATGGGGTATTTGTCCAAAGCAACATGTCATAAATGGGATTTTTACTTCTGGAACCACGCTGTTGAGCTCTGTGTCTTCAAGGGGCTGAAATAAGGCTGAACAGGAGGCCATTTTGCAATTTTAATCAGGATTTGGAAAGCGCCTGGGTTGAGAAGTGGCCCAGCACTATTTTCTCCTTGATGAATTAATAATGGAACAGGAAATGGAGGGCTGGATGAGTGGATAGTTCAGGCATTGATGTCCCACTGTTAGGGGCCATGTCCTTATTACGGGATCAGTGAACTTGAAATCTTTGGATATAAACTTGGTTTACAAAAAAAATACACAAGTCCACACTTCAGATCTGAGGTCACCACATGGGCATGCATAACTCTTTCTGTTTGCCACTTCTACAAGGAAAATGGATTTGCAAGCTGACCTAAGATACCCCTCGATCTAAAGAGTCCGGCTATTGATGCTTCCTTAACCACTCGACCACCGTGTGCACAGTCACACACACCAGATGGGACGCGTGTTAAACCCTCAGCCTCCACTGCTCCGGGCCACGGGACACTCCAACACACTGGTCCTCTTGTTCTAAAGTGCCATGTCCCTCCACAATGCCTTGAGGCTCATATGCATAACGAGCTGCTATGGTTGGCCCAAGCTCACATGCCCTGGTCCTCTCACCCCGAGGTGGTAGGACAGGGTGAAAAATAACTGCATGTTTAAAACAGCCCTTGTTCACTGGTATCTAAATGATGGCCCATGCTTAAGAGCTTCTGGGCCTACTGCGAGTGTAACAAACAACTGAGGTCAACAGTCGTGGTAACTTAGATCCCTAACAGTTCTCCACCTCCGCTTCAGCACCAGGGCATGAAAATGTGTTATTTTCAAGTGCATCTAGAACCCCGAGATGCCCAGACCCTCAACCTGCTCCGTCCGCTGTGCCATACTACAGAGATTAAGATAACGATGAGTATCTTTGCCTGTTTCGCCTCGTCTCTCATTTTTCGTTCGCCCATATACTATTCGTCTCAGTTTCTCTGGAAACATTATTCACAGTGACAGAACACCACAGGCAAAAGGTAGGAGGAGAAAAAAAAAGACTCGCACACACTGGTCTGATGGATGGATTTTGAGATCTGCCCATCACTAAATGAGTGGGTGGAGAGGATGAGAGGTGCATGGCACAGGTGCTTTTTTTAAAATTATTATTGACAGCCAAAGGTAGCATCCACTTGAGCTTTAGAAAATAAAGATGTAGAGAACCTCTGTTGTGTGATTGTGAAAAACAGACCCACTTCAACCTCCCTCAATTCTGTCATCAGAGTATGTTAAGGAAATAACATGATGGAGGGAGGAGTGACAAAGGAGCGTGCAGGCAGGAGGGAGAGAGAATGACTCTATCCTCCACACACGGACGTGTTTACCCAGTCCAGACAGACCCTCTCTCTCTCTCTCTCTCTCTCTCTCTCTCTCTCTCTCTCTCTCTCTCTCTCTCTCTCTCTCTCTCTCTCTCTTTTCGTGTGTGTGTGCGTGTGTACCTGGACTTCTCTCAGCTCAAATAGCCTGACTGCAGGTCTGTGCCTGTAGATCAGGTGAAGTCTCTATAGTCTCCCTCACTGCCCACTCTTCAACTTTTCTTTTCTTCTCTCTCTCTCTCTGTCTCTCTCTCTCTGTCTAGTTTTTATTTTCCCTCTGCATTTTGCATCACCCGTACTTTTTTAATTTATCTCTTATGTATGGCTGTTCAGCTGTAATTACATGTTACTGTGTTAATACGTGTGTGTGCATGTATTGTCTATGTCAGTGTACATTTTGTATTGTGTAAGTTAATTTAGAGCACATCCTGTGTGTAAATCCATACTGCGGTTTGCACCAATTGAAAATAGGAATGTAAATATTGAAAAAGACGCCCTGGATCTGCCTCCTGATCATGATCAGCACCAAAATGAAATGGGTTCTTCCCTGACCCATACCACATCTCCACAACACCAAGTTTAATGAAAATCTGTTCTGTTATTTTTGTGTAATCTTGCAAACAAACAAACCACCCAACCAAAAAACAGACAGGGGTGAAAACATAACCTCCTTGGTGGAGATAATGAGACCATTTCTCCAGAAGAGAAAGTCCCTGTTTTTTAAAAGCATTAGAAAATCAAAGTAAAAGAGGATGAATACATTTGTATCACACTTCATGGTCCAGCACATCCTATAAAAAGTTCAATCATGTTTACAAGAAGAGAAAGGGAGTGTCTTTGAGAAAGAGAGTTCATTTGTACTTGATAGGAGGAGGGGAGGGCAGAGTGCAACAATTGATTTTTTTTTTAATAAATTAAGTATATAAAAGCAAAATATTCTTGTTCTTCAGTAGTCTGTAGATAAAAAAAACAAATGAAACCGCAACAAAGACAAATCAAAACGTCTGTCAAGCAGGTCCCTTATCCTCCTCCTTATATCTTTATACGGTGGTCTTGCATACAAGCGAGGGAAAAATAACAATCCTGGTAAATATCGGTCTTGTTAACTTCCCATTATGCAGTTTTTGTTTACTGATATTACTAAAGTGCGTGTGTTAAATATCTATCGTGCAGAGGAGCTGATTCAGTTTTGTTCATTCAGTGTTTAAACCCTCGTTTTTAGGCATTTAGCGATTGTCTTGTTAGGTTTCAGTCTTATTACTGAGAGTGAGCTTTCATGTGTCTCTCCTGTTTCTTATTGTCAGTGGAAATTGACAATGCAACACATCCTAAACCAGCGGCATCTTGCGATTGTTGTGCATCCTGATAATTAGCTGTTGTACATGTTGGGTTGTAATGTGACTGCAGTGTGTTCACTTCAATTCACTGCAGTCTTTCCCATGCAGTGTTTGTGCTGCTCTGTCCATCTCCCTGCATGTCTATGAAGACTGAAGAGGAGGGGAGGGGGGTGTGGAGGTCAGATACAGAGCCCTGTATGCTCCGGTGAAGCCGAATCGCGTCCCGGCAAATGGTATGCAGGCTCATAACGCGCTCCACTCGTCCAATAGCCGGAGACAAAACAGTTTTGACAGTGTCGAATGCCCTGCCCCGGGGGCCTTATCATCCCTCGCTGCTTGCCTGCCCCTCTCCCCTGTTTCTCTCCTCCTGATGCTATCTATCTGGAGATTTATGCAGAAATGTGCAGCTATTCGACCTCCCCGGTCCCCCTCCATCCTTTCTGCAGGGACGCCAGCCTGTCATAAGCTGAGCTATGCAGAGATAGTGAAGCTCGGGCTGCTGGCCTCATGTCTCACGTAGGCTATCTTGTCTGTGCACTTCAAACAGGGATGATGCTTGTAAGGAAAGACAGCACATGCTCTCATCTGAATGCCGTATAGTGAAGTCAAAATAACCCACATTCTGTCCCATTGTATTGAATTTTACTATTTTCTGATATATTCTTCATTAGCCTATTTTACTCCTCTCTCCTCCCCCTAAGCTGCAGTTTATTGAGACGTATCTTTTCTTTGACAGAACAGTTTTCACTTTTCCCCTCTGAAGTGCTCAGAGACTCCTTGCCCATCTGGGATATTGCCCGAGTCCAAAAATACTCCTGCTTGATTAAGTCTTCTTATGTACCTGGATATGTGTGCTTAAACTGACACTTGGCAGTTTGCAGCTTTGATTCCACTCCTTTATTTAATACCTACTCCGCTGAGCGTTGGCTTTTGTTGACGGCGGTTTGATCCTGCGAAGCGGATCCCAACTCAATAAATAATCTCTGCGGATGCTTACATAAGCGATGGTCCATTTAATTAGACTGGTTAAGCTTAGAAGCCCAGAGGTCCTTTCACCGTACCATTAGAGCTAGGATGAGAAACAAGTGAGTGCGGCCTCCCATCGTCGCTGGTAAGCAGAGAGCAAATAATGATCTGCAGCAGAGACGCGCCTGGCCCAGCCTATTACGAGGTCTGCCGGACCCAGCCGCACCCAGGCACGAAGCTGTCCAGCTGGGCTTAGTGGGGATGGATGAACGGATGGATAGGTGGAGGAATAGAGAGATGGACGGACGGATGGGTGGGCGGACGGTCAGTTCAAATACAGTTCAACCGAGAAAAGATCAAAGGGAGTAAGGTTACGCAGGGAATCAGACAACGTGGAGCAATTCTAATTTTAAAAATTATTGAAAAGTGTATTACATTCAAATATATAACACACTCACACACACACACTCACACACACACACATGCAAATGAACATGCATTGCCCATTGAAGAAACCATTACATTACAACACGTGTATGAAAAACAGACCGACTTCCCCAGCAGGAACACAGGCACACACGCACACGCTCACACACATTTGTCTATTGTGCGGTGCATGCATTCATTGCCCTCTATGTGGCAGCCATCTGTCCATAATGGTTTCTTAGTGTCTCAGAGACGCCTCAATTCCACTGTTGCTCTTATCAACTTTCAGGAGAAGGAGAGGGGGATAGGAAAGGTAAGAAGTGTGAAAGTCTGACTGGAGACAAAGCCACAGCCAGCAGTTTACTTTATACTTTATACACAGACCCTCAAGGACCACCATGCATCTTTATCCGGAGGACCCCCCCCTACCCTTTGCTTGCTAATGCCGGCTATAGGTTTTCTTCTCCCCACGTACTTCTCTCTTTTCCTATCTTTAGCTCTCCATTTTCACTCACTTCCTATACTACACCCTCTTCTTTTTTGTCTGTCCTACCATGTGTGATGTGTACAGTGGTCAGCTTCTCGGCCAGTGTCACAGGCCCTGGTTATTTTCCCTGGCTGGCTTTTGGCTTCACAAATCGTATTTCCTGTATCCTACTTTGTCTCAGGAACAAGTGTTGGTCAAACAAGCCTTTTGTCTCTGGCCAGTGGCTCGGTGCACCACAACAAGTCTGGCCCCGGACAAAGAAGCGAGTGTATGAACCCAGTTGTGTGTGTGTGTGTGTGTGTGTGTGTGTGTGTGTGTGTGTGTGTGCGTGTGTATAAGTGTCTGTGTGTGTGCGGTGGCGACAGAGAAACACAGAGAAACAGAGAGAGACAGAGAAGTGAGGTGGAGGAAGTCAAGGATCGAGAGTATCTTTGGGTTATAACATGGATGAGACCCCCCCCCCCACCCACCCTCGCAATACCCAAAATATGAAAGGAGTTGAATAATTACAGCAAAGTTTTTTTCCCAGAAAGCCTTGCCGGCTAAGTCAGATGAAAGTCATATATACAAGAGGGTGAATTTAGAAAGCCAAGCAAGCCAGTGAAGAAAAGCTCTAATGGGAGCCTCTGCCATCCCCCACCACCTTCTTCCTCTGCCTCACCCTTCACCCCTGTCCAATCCCTGACTGTGAATACCCTAATGACATAAACAGAGTGGTAATCACATTAACGCCAGTTATGGCTGAGGCACTCTTAAGAGGCACTGTATTGACAACAATCCATCTTCCCGAGGCACTCACTCCAACACCTATAAACACTTATGAATATTGGCAAAGACCTACTATTAGCATAATCACTTTTCAGGTGTGTGTGAGTGCTCCCGACCATGGCCGCCTGATAACTTTGGGAAATGGCCGTGACACACTGCGTCCCCTCCTGTCTACTGTCTCTGTGGCATCCTCCTCCTCCTCCTCTTCCTCCTTCTCCTTTTGGAAGGCCCTGCAAGCTAATCCTGTTAGCTCGTTCTTCCATTAGCTAAATGACCAATATCAGTGAGAGCTGCGTGGTCACATCAGGATGGCCTGAGTCCGCCATCAGGGTTGGTCAAGGACAAAAAAAGGAACAAAAATAGAAGAATGGAGGTCAAGCCAAGTCTGGTAACTTTTAAATGTATAGAAAGTTTGATGGAGCAGGCTGATAATTGGTGGGATTGATTCAGAGATGAAGTGATGAACGAGACGGATGCTGAGAGATTTTTTTCCTTCATGCGTCAATAATGGTCATGGTTGTCTCGGCGTCTGTTGTTTTGTTTGTTTGTGTTTGTGGCTATGTTTGGCCTAATAGGATAATGGCAAGACAGGGTGGCATGGTCACTGTGTGTGTGCGTGTGTGTGTGTGTGTGTGTGTGTGGAGATTGAGGCAGATCGTGTGAGACTGGGTTTTGGGGGTGGGGTCACTAACAATAGAGCAATCTGCATGAGTGAAATGTCTGTGGAGCGTCAGTCTGCTAGATCTGTTTGTGTGTGTTGCTTTGTATGGTCAACACTGTTGTCTGGCATGAAGATGGTGTCAGCAGCTCACAGGCAACCGTATCTGCCATCGAAGGCGCCATAATTTCCCCTCTGCCCTTGCGTCAGTTGGTCTTGTTCATTTTCCGCGAGCCCTGGATCATATTCTGCGCCTGATAGCAGCTCACTATGTCCGTTAGACACCGCAATGCCCCCCCCTCGGTCCCCCTCCCCTCTCTTCCTTTGACTGTTCTACATCTCTCCTCTGTTCTCTGCCTCTATGGCTTTATTTTGATTATCGTTCTCCTACTTTTCTGCTCCTGATCCCCCCCCCCCCCCTCTCTCTCTCTCTCTCTCTCTCTCTCTCTCTCTCTCTCTCTCTCTCTCTTTTCTCCCATACATGCTTTCCGTCTTCTCTTCCCCTAAAGTCCCCTCTTTCAGCCCCTGCCATGAAATGGCAGCTCAGGGGTTGTCAGTGTGATTTCTCCTCTCTGCTGATCCTATTTCAAAGGGACCTGGAGATCCAGCATTAGCTCCAGCTCTCCTGCTCTCCGGCCCTAACTCGCCACAGACTTACAGTTACTGGAAGGAAAGAAACAGACGGAGAGAGCGAGAGGGAGTTCTCTTTTATTCCATTAGAGGACAGACTTATTTATAAGATCATCCGTCCTCCCTTTCGCTCAGTTCTCTGCTCTTATATACGGGCAAAGAAATATTCAAGGCCATCATACGCCTTGTCAGAATGTTGTTTCTCCGTCTAAATAAATGTCCTTCCACCCCATTGAGGACAGCTATTAAGAACAATAGTGGACTTATTTAGGTATCTTCTCTGTCATTGTTGTGAATCTGAGCATGTGTTGTCTGGCTTTTTGATGCCCATCAATCTGTCCACATGCCAGCACAGGAATAACAATTATCATCGCTGCTTGTGGCTTGTGCACTGTCAGATGCCCATGGATGGGCTGGTGATTGCATAGCACGAGACACACTATTTTTGATACATAAGAATGTGCATTGACTAGTGCCTTTAAAAAGCTGTGTTGTGGCTCTCGTGTCCTTCAGAAACGGGGTGGGTTGTCATTAGGGATGTCCCCTTCACGCCACACTTCTTCCTCCTTCACTCCCTTCCTTTTTTCCCTATATCTTCTTACTTCGCTCGCTGCTTTCTTTCCTCTGACGAACGTCTAAGGAGGAGAAGACAACATTCGAGGCCCCCCCCCCCCCCGTCCTGCAGTCCCTATCTCGTCCTTCACAAACAACAGAAAATTCATTTTTCCTCCTCATGCATATACACGGCCCACTCACACATCATGGGAGGGAAGTGTGTATAGGCTGCAAATCAAAGAGAAAAGAGCCAGAGAAGCCAGGTTATTACAACCGTTTTACAAGCGATATGGTGCTTTCTATTTAAAGCCATAAAAACTCACATAATCAGGAAACATGCATATAGCCAAACCAATGTAATGGGCACATTTTATTTGTGCTTATGAGAGAGGGAGCAAAAACGTGTATGGGCAAATGGCTTTTTTATGATGGAAAATTCCATAGTGGGTCAGAGCCCCTTGCAGGTGGCAACAATTAACTGTAATTTTAGCAGATTGTAATGATCCATAATTTACCAGTATACCCCCTTCCAACTCTTTTCAGTCAAGAGGAAAAGGTTTGCGTGTAGGTCTGATTGGGTGCACATTTTATGCCGTGTTCTGGTCTTTAAGTGAGATTGTTCAGAGGGGGGCCGCGGTGGCCGTGGACACGAGATAGAAGGAAGCACTGAACACTTATCTGTTCCCTCTATTTCTCATCCACAACATCATGCTTTTCTCTGTGCGGCCGTCTTCTCTCTCTGTCCCTTCTTCACCCCTTTGTCTCTCAGCCACAGCAGGCTTAAAACATGCAAGACTGTCCATCCACCATCTTAGGAATCGCTCATAGTCGCAATCGCATACACTCGGCCCGTCTTCCTTCCTCCCGCTCCCTCGTTCTCCCTCTCCTGCACAGTATGGCCATGGTTGGGGGTTCAGTGTCTGCAAATGACTTCAGAAAAATGCCCTCCAGTGAAAAAGGAAAAAAGAGAAGAAAGGATAAGACAGCCAAAAGATGAAAGAGGGAGCACATTTGCAAGTGGCGGATGCTTCTTATTTTGCATATCTCTCACTTCTGCTTTCCCCTTCTTCTCCTTTTCTCTTCACCTGAGAGGATTTAAATAAATCCATAAAGCATGAAATATCAGAAATAGAAAAGTAATGCATGAAATGCATTTTCATAGAAGCTTTCCCACCCACACACAAACACACATACATAATTTTTCCCCTTTGGTTCTTCTAGCTGTGGATGTGTGTTTTTTGTGATAAACGCTGGTACAATTTATTAGCATGTGACCTCTTATTTGTATTCAGCGTTAATATGCAGCATCAGATACATGTCCCACTTTAGCCTTGCTAATTCTGTAAACAAGGCAATGGAGGGGAGATGAGTGTGTTTAATGAGATTAGGCTGTGCATTGTCAGGCAAATATCAGGTCAGCGTGCAAGTACTATTGAAAGTCAATTATTGTTTGAAATATTCCTATGTCTCTTCAACTGTGTGAATTGTGTATTTGCTGCCTGAAATATCTCCCATTATTGTTTTATATATTCTTTTGTTAAGCACACACTCACTGGGAGTAATATGGGTTTGATAAAATTGTAAAATGCGTATTTAATCTTTAAGATATGTTCCAGCTTGGGATCATTTTGTAACAATTTAAAAAAATGCATTACACAGTGATGACATTCAGTCACACTAAATCACAGCAGCAAAAGGGGCAGGTTATTTTTTTGAGTTAAGATTATTTTCTTACAATAAGATTTTTTTAAACCTTTCAAAAGCTACTTTCTAATCACTGTTTTTTTCCTCGAGAATTTACTATTGCTGTGATCAGGAATAAAACAAATTGTTTTGAGCAGTTCAGAAATGTTGTTTATTTCAATAAATGATTCTATGATGGTGGTGTAATATCAGTTATATTAGTAAGTTGTCCCTTTATCATTTTATCTGGTTGATTACATTTTTTTTTCTCTTTGTGTGTCTCTTGTTTTTTAGATAAAGATGAGCCCAGCAGTTACACCTGCACCACGTGCAAGCACCCCTTCACCAGTGCCTGGTTCCTGCTCCAGCATGCCCAGAACACCCACGGTTTCCGCATCTATCTGGAGAGCGAGCCAGGCAGCCCCCTCACACCCCGCATGGCGACAGCTCCTGGGATGGGTGGCGACTGTGCCTCCTCACAGCCTCCCCTCCATGCTGTCCACTTAGCTGATGGTAGTCCTTACAGCCTCCTGCGGATGCCGGGCTCTGGGTCTGGCCGGGAATCAGCATCCACACCTCGTGAGGGTCGCTACCCCCGTACCCCACCGCTGTTCAGCCCGCCACCTCGCCACCACCTCAGTCCTGATGACTTGGCCCTGGCAACCCACCATCCCAGCGCTTTTGACAGGGTGATGAGGCTCAACTCAGTGCCATTAGAGCCCCCTCCCAGCATGGACTTCTCGAGGCGTCTACGCGAGCTGGCTGGGAATGCCACTGGGGCCTCCCCACCTCTCTCTCCTAACAGGCCCAACGCTATGCAACGGCTGCTGCAGCCATTCCAGCCAGGTTCAAAGCCTCCGTTTTCAGCGACACCTCCCCTCTCCACCTCTCAGTCACCTTCTGGCGCACGTTCCACCCCGAATGCCGTATCCAATGCAGTGCAGCCGGGCACACCTCTCAAGGCAAAGTCTTGCGAGTTTTGCGGGAAGACCTTCAAGTTCCAGAGCAACTTAATCGTTCACCGGCGTAGCCACACAGGGGAAAAGCCATTCAAGTGTCACCTCTGTAACCATGCTTGCACCCAGGCCAGCAAACTGAAAAGACACATGAAGACACACTGTCAGAGCAAGTCGTCTGTGCTTAGTGCCAAGTCAGATGATGGCCTTTCGACGGCCAGCTCTCCTGAACCTGGAACCAGTGAGCTGATGGGCAGTGCCACGGATGCCCTCAAGTCAGTGGTGGCCAAGTTCAAGAGTGAGAACAATGGTCTGATGCCTGAAAATGGGGAAGAGGAGGAGGAGGAGGAGGAGGAGGAAGAGGAGGAGGAGGAAGAGGAGGAAGAGGAAGAGGAAGAAGAAGAAGAAGAGGAGGAGGAGGAAATTGAAAGTAAGCCTGGAGTGGAAGAAGAGGAGGGAAAGAATGACTATCGCTTCAGCCTGCGGCTAGAAGGTGCCCGCCACCACCAGAACAGTGAGGCCCTGCATCCACGCCGCCGGAGCTTGTCCCGGGAGCCTGGTGAGGAGGATTCAGCCATGGAGTCAGACCGGGCAGATGATGGAACCACCACTACCATAAATGGCCTGGGACCTCTATCCACTGACAGGTTGTCCCGGAAGCTGCTGGGAGGAAGGGTCAGCCCTGGCTCCCTCAGTCCCCTGTCCAAGCGCATTAAGGTGGAGAAGGACCTTGACCCCCCCACACCCACCATCCCTAACACAGAGAATGTCTACTCCCAGTGGCTAGCTGGCTACGCTGCCTCACGACAACTTAAGGACCCCTTCATTAACTTCACAGGTGGGGACTCCAGACAATCGCCCTTCGCCTCCTCATCTGAGCACTCATCAGAGAATGGCAGCCTGCGCTTCTCCACTCCACCCGGCGAGCTAGATGGGGAGCGGGCCCCCTCGGGACGCAGCGGCACTGGCAGCGGGGCCAGCACGCCCCACGGTGGGAGCGGGAACGGCAGGCCGAGTTCCAAGGACGGCCGGCGCAGTGACACTTGTGAATATTGTGGCAAGGTGTTCAAGAACTGCAGCAACTTGACAGTGCACCGACGCAGTCACACTGGAGAGCGGCCCTACAAGTGTGACCTGTGCAGCTATGCGTGTGCTCAGAGCTCAAAGCTCACCCGCCACATGAAGACCCATGGACAGATGGGCAAGGACGTGTACAAATGTGAAATCTGCCACATGCCTTTCAGTGTATACAGCACTCTGGAGAAACACATGAAGAAGTGGCACAATGACCGCCCTCTCTCTAATGATATTAAGACTGAGTAGGCAAAGAGCAGCATGCTGGCAGCTCTCTCTCTCTCAGCTCCTCTGGCTAAAAAGCGACCCTGGCTAACTAGCCGATAAGTGAGGGGAAAGGACAACAGGGTTAGACACCAGTACACAGTACAGCCCTGTTATAATCCCCAACTGGAAAGAGCTGAATGCATGATCCATCATTGGGGCAATACTATTGCATCAAACGCAAAACTTTTTGAGCCTTTCTATTGTGCAATAATTTACACGTTTTGTATTTTTTTGTAACTGGACAGCATGCTCGGTGTGTTTTGGCTACTTAGAGAGAAAATTGTCCTCGGCTGGTGGGTTTGGTTGTTGTGTGTTGCTGTTGATACTTTTGATTTCTTCAACATAAAAAAAAACATTAGTTATGAGAACCCATGCTGCACACAGTACATACTGTTTTACATATCATGTACAGTTTTGTGTTCGAACATAGTGGACAGTGTCATATTATCAAAACATCAAGACAAGCAGGGTCACCCTTAAAACGGATCTTTGTGAAAGACTTTCCATGCAAGATTGAGATAAGAGATATATATATAAAAAATTGGGCTGCCTATGAAATGCTAGGCACTAGCGCTATTAAATATTTCTTTTACAAACAGCAATGAAATTAACAATATGGTGTGAAATGACAACAATGAGTGCCTTGGATATTTTACCCACATTAGTTAATCCTCCTTTTTGCTATAAGCTCGGAGTTTCAGCTATGGAAGATTACAGGACATTTTTGTGCACATATGGAATAAGCAGGTACTTGCATCAAGCACCTGTACCACCCTGTCGTTTTGTGACTTAGCAGAGCATAAGGAACCAGCTGAAACAGAAAAAGAAAAAAAAAAAAGATGTGTATCTCTGGTAAATCATTTATCTGCCTGACTCATGTATATTGTTATTCTCCAGATTATGATTCTGTTTACTGGCATGTTACATGCTAAAAAGGAGTAGGAGTTTGGTGTGTAGAGTTTTGGTTTTAGGTGTTTTTATTTTCTGGTACATGTGTACCATACTGAGAGGGAGTTGTTTTTACCAACGTAAAGCTCTTAATTTCTCAGTGTTTTTCTTTTCTTTAAAAAAATTACAAGTTTGCAGTTTTCTTTGTGAGTAGCACAGAATTATGTTTTCTTCTGTGTCAGCCAGGCAGGCAGTGTAGCTAGCAGCCACTTGAAGACCACAGAGTGGGTTTTAGTTGCTCTAAGCCAGACAGAGTTTTGGGTGAGGGTGGGACGGGGTCGGTTTGGGTGGGGATTTCGTTTGGGTGTATGAGGGTGAAGGGTGGGTGGAGGGTCAGAGTAGAGGGTGGGGGGTAGTTTGACCAGGTGTCTCTACAATTCAAATGTTTATGTCCTCATAGTGTTTATTCTCTTTACTGCATTAGATCGTAGAAACCCCTTAAGTAATCTGAAAACCTTTTTTTAAATTTACTCACGTTCGGAAACGATCTTAAACGAAACGTTCAAATCAAAAGTCAAGAATTTGGATTTAGCAACAAAGAGAAACTTTTTTTTTTTCACAAATTACCCCTTTCCACGCAAGTTTTTAAGAGTAAAATGTACACATTTTGCGTTCTAGTGAGTTGACATGCTCTAGACCTCATTGTGGTAGTAGTATCTTAATCTCCATCCCCCTGTCATTGTTGATGATATAGCACTTGTCACTCTGCCTTGGATTCTGTATCTGTCTCTCTAATCGAAGGTACAGTTGTTGAGTATAAAACAAGGACCAGATTTCAGATCTGGGACTAAATACATGCACTGTTCAATTTTCCCAGTTTACAGTCGGACACTCAAGGGAAAACTTGCTCTTATGCTGACAGATTAGTGTGGTGTCATTGCTCTGCATTAAGGAAAAATGAAAAAGAAAAAAAAGAAGAGGGTTGAACTAGAAACTGTCGTCAGCCATGTCTCCTCCTGAGAACTGAATTAGTTTGGCTCTCTGGGGTATCAATGCAGGAACCGCCATAGAAATATCCTGCTTCATACCAATTATAGAAATGTACTGCTCATTACAGAAAGATAAATTCTACAGATTTGATTTAAAAAAGATAAGTAAACTGTGTTGTTGATTGTTTTTAAGTAACACTTCAATATCTTTAGGGGAGAATCTTATTTAAATTTTGTTTCAATTTTTTTGTCATCGTTGTTTCTCTTTTTCTGTCTTGCGGACATCCGGCACTTGATCACTATGTAATGAATTGTGATGAACATGTCTCTCATCTTTTTTGCCTTTACTATACACAAGTCTTCAGGTTGAACAAAAATTTGCATTGGGGAGAGATTTATGATATATAAATATATAGAGAGAACTTAAAACACATAGGAAAATGCACACTCATGTAAGTTCCTATGTTCAAAACACATTTATGGTCTACTTTTTTCCTGTATTTAGAATGGTATTTGAAATTAATGTTCACTTAGTGTAGGCACTTATAGTATTTATGTTGGAGCCTGTATTTTTAACTGTTTTGCCTGTACTCTTTAAAGGTTTCAATGTACCCCTTTTTTCTGTAGTGAAAAAAATCCCAACAAGCTGCCACCGTATATTTTCTTAATTTGGCAGGATAATATAGTGTGAATAATTTGTATGCTTGAAAATAAGTATGTTTTTGAAAATTGAAATGTTGTGGTGTCCCCCAAGGGTGAGAGGTCATATGATGGCCTTTTCAGGCAGTCCCGCTGGAGTGACCACAATGAGGTAAAAACAGGTGGTTGTACATATCTTTTTAGTTTGTTTTATATATTTTTCTCTCCTGCCATTTTATATGCAGTAATACAAGCTATTGTTGGGTTTTCTCGGTAGCCAACTTTTTACTGTCCTTGAACATGTACCACCTGATAACATTCCAGCCATTTTTGAAAAAGACCTTTTGTCATATGCAATCAATTCAACATCAATCTGAAAAGCGTTCTTTTTTTTTTGTTTTTTGCTACAGTTTTTATTATTTTGAATTTTGTTTCATCATTGCCAAATGAACCATGGTGCTTTATAATTTAAATATGGTACATGTCATATGCAAGGCATATTCTAAATATAACTGAAATCATAGAAAGAATAACGTTTGGTACATGTTATCATTGCTGATGGTTTTGAGGTACATTTAAGTTTTTCAGCCTGATTTCATCCTGTGTTCTGTATTTACTCTCAAGCTATTTGTTCTGAACTGAACTTGAAGTTGACCTGTGGCATTGGTCGACATTATTTATTATGACTATACACACACACGCATACACACTCTCTGTTCAGAACAGAGTCACTGCAAAACAAATCAGTTAATTTTTCCTCCCTCCTGATGAATTGTGATGGCTTAATTACTCTGTTTGATGACCAAAGGTCATTGACCAACCTTTATGAGTTGTTGCTCGACTTACAGATTTTGTTGTTGTTTTTCAGTTACGGAGATGCCACTCTATTTTCAGCTGTTGTCTGCATTATTCTCTTCACTCAGCCATTTTGTCTTGAAAAAAATAAAAAGTATTACATACATTATCTGAATTTGGTGCTTTTCTTTTTTATTGTCATCTGACTAGACTATATAGAGTGGAAAGAACCACCAGGACACACACACTCACACATATGCAGACACCAGACACGCAGTCATTACATTGACGTACATTCATTTCCTGGAGACTTACTTACTCAAACCATAACCATAGTTACTACTTGCCTAACCCATACCCCAATATTAACCAAACCTAAACTTTAACCCAACCTTAAAACATGTCTTCATCTTAGAATTTAACTATCTACTTTATGCTTTTGGTCCCCATAACTAAGACAAGTCCCCATAATGTGACTTTGTAGTGCTTCAGGTCCCCACAACACCAGTTATGCCTGTACCACATACACACACACACACACACACACACACACAAATATGAACATACAGGCAGTCACAGTTCAATACATACTACACTTGTACTAAAGCACATATTTGTTTGGATGTATGGCGCCCAGGTGTGTTTGCATGGTCTCGGTTTGAGTCACCCGTCATGGGGGTGGAGGTTCACCTCAATATCTCTGGTCTGTGGCCTTGTCAGGTCAGCTAAGCGTCTGTGTTATATCTCAAACAAACCTCTCACCCCCTCCTCTCCTCACTCTCTCTCCGTCCAGCCTCTAACTCCTCCTTACCCCTCTCTCAGCCTTTGCTCTTTCTCTGTCTCTTTTTCCTCCTCTTCTCTTTTATGTGTCTTTTTCCCCCTCTTTTCTTTTCTTAATCTAACTTCATACATCCTCCCACCTCCCAGCGTCTCTCTCTCTCTCTTTGTGTCTTTCTCTCTCTCTCTCTCTCTCTCTCCGACCTCTCCCTTCCCCGCTTCCTTCTCTCCCCGCTGAAGCACTGGAGGGCAACGTGACAGACTAATCGCTCTCCTTGTCCGAGCCTGGCGCTGTTTGCCTAGCAGGGCCAGATTAAAGTTCACAGATAGAGAGAGGTTCCTGCTTAGGCCAGGTGTTGACAGTTAAGATAAAGCAGAGTTGCGAGGAAGTGGGGGTGGAGCGGGTGGGCGTTGGGAGTGAGAAATTGTTCGCCTGTGTGTGTGTTCTCGCGCATATATGCACTTCCAATGTTTTAGCAGGGTGGTTACTCCCACCCCCCTGTCTCTCCCAAGTTCAATGTCAAGAGAGCAACAATGCTCTGGCCCACAAATCCTGCCACCATACAACCCATGCATAGCAGACATACTTTTCCCATAGCAGATTTTGGCCCTTGCCGACCATCCCCTTCCCCCTCCTCTTCCTCCTTGTGTACACATATGTCCTTAAGTCGTAAAAGTAACAGTCATAGCTCTTTGATTGAAAGGAGAGGTTTGTGTTGTGTTCACTGTGCGGGGAATAAAGCCAGTAGTCCCATTCTTCTGCAAATTTGTTTTTAATTTACAAAACAAGATGTTGGAGAAAACGAAACATTACTCTAATTTCTGCCGAGTCTTCAGGGGATAGGCCGACTCTCAGTTGAAGGGCGAGGATTTATTAGTTCATTATGCAAATCGAAAACGAGTTCACAAATACTCATGAAGAGATAAAGAACCCCCCCCCCCCCACTCACCAACCACCCAACCACCCCTCCCAGCACCTCTCTTTTTCTCTTTTCCGTTCCTCCCCTATACTTCACCTTCCTCTCTGTCCTGACTTGCCTGTGTGTTTAAAGCAAGGGAGGCCTCCCAGGCATAGCTGGGGAAATCCTGTCCATGAGAGAGTCGGCTCGTTGAATTGACTCTCTAATCCTCATAATATGCCACTTCTCCCTGTCCGCTGCTCTCCCTCTGTTCCGCTGCCTTCCTCCTCTGTGTCGCTACTGTCTCCTCCTTGCGTCAACTGCCAGTGGATCATCTCTCTTTATCCCTCCATATCCTCTTCCTCCTTTTTTCCCGTCTGCTATATTATACACATTCTGTCATGCTCCTTCTCTTTGTCCATTCCTCTTCCAGTAGCTCTCGTCTCTGTTTTCGGGGGGCTCACTTTTTCTTGGGTCTGCGTCTGTCTCACGAGTGTCAGTAAGTAGGGGAAGGCTGAAGAGCAGAGATGGAGAGGCAGACTGCAGCTGTGCTGTGGTGCAGTGAAGAGGGGGCCTCGTCCGGGCTCCTTGGAACAATATAAAAGCACTAATCACCCAGGACAGCTGACACCCAGTGCCTCACAGACACACACACACACACACACACACACACACACACACACACACACACACACACACACACACACACACACAAAGATCTGAGGATTGCCAGTGTAGGGTGGAAGCAGAGGAGATCTGCCCAGACAAGACTTACAGGTCTGGCCCAGCTAGAAAACAAAGTCTGTGTTTTGTCTATGGGCAGCGACGCTCCAGGGCTGAAAGTGCTTTCTCACAAACATGCACATACACACATACAGTGCGCCTATGCAAACACACACACTAACACCCACTGTACAACAGACACACATGCATGCACATGAAAACTTAAAAGGCCCTTAAGCTCACAGGAGTATACATGCACATTTGTACGCAGACATGGAATCAAACACACATGCTGATGCTGGAACACAAACCACATAATGGACTGGGTTCATGCATGCTCACACACACACACACACACACACACACACACACACACACACACACACACACACAGTACACGCCACACACACGTGCATATACAAAAGTGTCTTCGGGAATGTGACCTTTTCCCAAAAGCCTCCCTTTCCTGCCCCGGCTCCCCTCCCCCTCTGGCTGTGTGAAGACTGAAGGGGTCAAGGGTCAGGTTTTGGGGGGCTGGAGATTAGGTTTCACATGACTGAGCACCTTTGTTGGGGCAGGCCGACAGAAAGGAAACGTCCAGGAGGGTAGCTGTGTCTGTCTTAGGAGAGAGCGAGGGGGGGAGGGAGAAAAGAGGGGGACAGAGGGATGGATGGAGGGACGAGGCTTAAGTTGAAGTTTGGTCGGGGCAAGGGCGGCTGAAGTTGAAGTGCAAGAGCGAGCAGGAAGTTTTCAAGAAGCGCAACAAGGGAGGGGGAAGAAGCGACAGGGGCAGAGAGCGAGAAAATTCTGAGAACATCAAAATGAAAACCAGAATAACCTCACCCTGCATTCCTCACCCTATAGCTCTGCTTCCCCTCTTATACCTCCCCTTCTCTCCCTCTTCTAACTGTCTCCTCTTTCTTTCTCCGACCATGTGGCTCCTCCGTCGGGCTGCGGCCAGCCAGTGTCCTCAGTGCCTGCTGGCTGCGCCGATCTCCCTCATGACCACACAGCGAGAAGAAAGCCCCGGCCAAAATAGTAAACTGGATCACAGTAGAACACCCCCCTCTCTCCTCCTCCTTTTTCTCCTTCCCTCAAAACATCTGAGTCGTAGTCTGCCCGCTAGACAATATGTGCCGTAACTGGTAGTGAAAATCTTGGCAGGGACCTGGATTACCTCGCCGGTGAAGTATTGCTTTAAATTTGTGTGTGTGCGATTCTTTTTTTTCTTTCCTCTCTTTCCTACTTCTCAGACGCAGAAAGAAGGATTTTAACAACATGCAACAGTCTCAGCTGAATGAGTCACAGAGGTGGGACTGGTACGGCTGATGGCTTCCAGATAAGGTGAAAACTTTGACCCCGGAGTGAAAACGAAGGACAGGGGCTGAGGAGGGGGGAGAAGAATGTCTTGAATACGGCGTTGACCATAATTGAGCGGCCTCTTTTGGTTTGCGAGGTGCACAATCAGATATGGGCCTTTAAGGTACTGCCTCTATTGCTGACCTCTTGGACGTCTGACATTCCTAAAATCTCCCTCTGTGGGCCCACAAGTGTTTGTACTGCTTTGTGTGTGTGTGTGTGTACAGTGTGCGCTCTAACACATAAAGGGCCAGCCTTGAACAGGTCAGCACTATTTCACTTAAAGCTGCACTGTATGGTATCAGTATGTGCTTGGGCTATCGCTGAAAGGGGTTTCCTTTGGCACGCTGCAGGGCTGGCTCATTCCAGAGCATGAGTGTTGGAGGAGAGGGGGAGGAGGGTCAGTGGGTGAGGGAGGTGGGGCGGGGCAGGGGCAGCGGATTCCACAGACCGACTGATCTGACCTTGATCCGCAGGGGTGTTGAGCTCAGAGTGGCACTAACTGTTAATGCCTCGCTGCTCCACTGCTGCGACCACAACACTTGTGTTTACGCGTGTGTGTGTGTCATGCTCTTTTAAATGTGCATAAACCTGTGGTGTGCACTCACATGCATGCATATGGCGGGGCGAGCGTACACTTATGCTCATATTTTGAGCGTGTGTGTTCTCCAGGTGCAGCGCCGCTGGCAGAATTTATTTGGCCAGTAAAACAGGGTCATATTGTCAGTACCCTCTGACTTTGTGTGTGCTTTTCAATGCACCTGCGTGTGTGTGTCTGTGTGTATGTGTGTGCAGTGGGAGACAGTAGGGCGCCTGTTTACTGTCCTGTGAATGAAGAGGCAAAGTTCATCCCCTGGCCTCTTTATGCCACCATATTTCAGTGTCAGCTGGGGCTGGACAGTAACTCAGCAAATACATCATTTATAGATTGTAAAATATGTTGCCCGTGACAGCTGGGATTCTCACAGTGATTGATTTGAGCAGATATTCAACTGCAACACGTAAGAAATGTCTCTTTTTTTTGTCGGTTTATTACTTCCAGTCTTCATCTTGCAACTATGACTGTGAACCAATGGCTTAACTTTCTACTTTCCTTTTTTTCCTCAACAGTCAGATGAGCGATATAAGGTGTTGACCTTGGAGGTGATGTTGTGATCTTCAGACAGAGCTACAATATTTGTTTCCCTATTTCCTCCTCCTTTTCCTCACTGCTTCTGCTGCCTGTCATAAATGTACCTACAAGAGATGTATTAGCAAGCACATCCATCCATCCATCCATTAAGCGGGGGGACAGGTGGCGTACACCATGACAGCCTGCTAGCGTGTCACAGGGCTGACGTCCAGAGGAAAAAAACGAGTCACATTCACACCTACGGACAATTTAGAACATGCAAATTCCACACAGAAAGACCCCTGTCAAGCATGGATTCAAACCATCTTGCTCTGAGGTGACAGTGCTGACCACTGCATAAGCATATTTCCCAACATATTAAGTATTCCTCTAAATTTAGACTGTATGAGGTAATTATTACTATTATTATTATTATTATTAGGACAATCATATTAAAGCCCAAGTAAGAAAGAAACAATTTTACACATTTTTATGGCTAATCCTAAAAGTTCTTTGGGGTTGTGTGTTTGGGGTTTTGCTGTAGTGATGATCTCAGCAGCCCAATATGAATTATTATGCCCATATTGGACAAATTCCCATTTCACTTCCATCCAATACTTCCATATCTTTCTTTATTCATGGTAATTTCACCTGCAGTCCACTGAGCAGCTCCACTATTGTGGCTGGAGTGAAGGGCCTTGCTCATGGGCACTGCAACGGTGCTAATGACAGAGGGGCAAGCAGAAATCACTGCTCACTCTTTTTAATTCTTCCTGCCTAACTCTAACATCATGACAACCACAATTTATTTGCCCTAGCCAAAATCTTTCTCAGACTCGAACCATAGCTGCTGTGAATAGATTTGGTAGAAAAAGCCACAACTTTAAAAACACTGGCATTGTGTGTAATAATTGCTCTTAAAATTATTCAACGGTTTTAATAATCAGGTTAAAATCATGACTACAGCCCACATTGTGTCCTGCTGACATTCTTTTCATGTTTCTACTCCTTCTGTTCTGTCTTATCTTTATCCACTTAATAGACAGTCTCATGTGTTTTCTGTCTGTGTGTTAAAGGTGTATATGGCGATCCTGACCCTCCCTGCGGGGGCCAGCAGAGCTCTCTGAGCCGCCCCAGCTGCTGCAGGGGTGACAGAGGCTAAGACCGGCCAAGGTTAAGGGGTGAGAGGGCTCTGAAAGTTTCTGGAAGCTTCTGAGAACTGCCGCGCCACTCCTGGTTCACTCCTGGTTCACTCTTGGTTCATTCCTGGGGCCCTGGGGTCAAAGAGAGCGGGATGGGGGGGGGGGAGGGAAGAAGGGCTGCAGGGCCACAGTCACATGCTAAGCCTGCCAGACTGACCTTATTACACTCTGCACACACTTCCTTTTCCCTTCTGTATTTACATTTTTTTTTGTGTGTACACACGGATGCAAAGAGTGTTTGAGCCATAGACGTCCACATTTGGGATTTCACAGTCATTCATATTTTTCTCATTAATTTTACTGTTTTACATTGTTATATCCTTCATATCTAAGTCTCTCTTCAAAATGTTTTAGAGTTGAACCCAAAACTGAGAAATCACCAAAATATAGAGATGAGGACATTTTCAGGATTTTGAAATCTTTTCTGCAGCGGCTAAAGTAAATGAAGACTTGAAAATGAATGTGAACTTTTCCGACAGGTGACCCAATGGTTGTTGATGAGAGACACACAATGGCACTGTTGGAATAAACTGTTACTACACCCTCTGATGAGTTGTTAGGATAAATAGTGCAGTGCCCGGCCTAAACCTGCCTGTTTAGAATGGGTCCTTTGCTTGTCCTGCTTCAGAATTATTCCTTGTCATAAGTGAGTCCTTCTCAAACAGTTCTACATTGTACTGTTTTTATTGTTTAAGTGCTGGATGTTGTGTGCAGAGCTTTTTTACAAACAGCCCATGGTGCAGAGTGGAATTAGAAAACATTGTGTTAATCCTACCTGGTTTATCTGGAATAAGGATTATATAGTCAATGTTTTTTAAATAAAAATTGAAAGTGATTTAGTTTTATTGCTGTTTACGAGTGTGGCTTATATATAAGCTTGAATGATTCACTAAACTGCTGTTATTTTTTCATACATCGCATGTTGGCTACTTCAGAGGTCTGTCAATCAACACAATCTTCAGACCCAAGTTCACAACTTTTGACAAAGGTACCCTTCTAACTGGTAAGGGCTGAAGACACCTGTCGATCCTCAAAACTTTTCCACCCTCCACGTCTTTTCTCTACAGTTAAAATCTAGAGCATTTGCCTGGATGTTGCCATCCTGCAGGATGGCGCTTGCAGTTGTCCAAACTAATCCAGGGGGTTGCAGGAGTGCAGTCGACTCTCTTGGACCTGGCGGCCTCTAATATTCTGGTCTTTATGGGGCCAACCGGTGGTCTTTAGTGGGGACACATTCATTGTGGGCCTCCTGTCCTACAAAGCACTTGTCAGTCATTGTGCTGAACTTGTGTTGTTTCTATACTGCGCTCGGCAGCACAGCTGTCGTCAAAAGGACCCAGGCTACTCTACCCCTCGTCTGAAAGAAACAAACAAACAAAGCCGTAAAACAAGAAAATGAAAGACAAAAAAGGGTCACAAATAATGAGTGTACAAAAACCATCTTGTCGAATTGCACCTTGGGAGCCCGTCTTCAGGAAGAGTGAGGGGTAAGAAGCTTGTGAGCGGACCGAGGGCACAAAGGAACTTGGCCCCTCCTGTGTTACTGTTAGCCAGGCCCTTTGGATGAACTTGTCTCCTTTCAGATGGCGCTCTTATGCCCAGGTGTGTCCTTGTGAGTGTGTGTGTGTGTGTGTGTATCCACAGAACTGACATCTCTTTGGCCCCAAGTGCTCCATTGAAAATAAGACGGAGAGCGAAGCGAATGAAAAGAGATAAAGTGCAAAACAAGGATGAGAGGAGGAATAAAAGAAGAGTGGCTTCCTTGCTTTTCAGGGCAAGGACAATGTTCAGGCCTTTCTCCCACGCTCTGTACAACACTCTCTCTGCCCCTGTGGCCTGTTGAGTGTCCAACACCATCACTTTATATTTGAATCTATTGAAATTCAGTAATTTAATTTTTCAGTGAGCGGCTTTCTTCCAAATATTTCAAGGTGAGAGATGCCCATTCAAATGTGTGTGAAGTGAAAAATTACAACAAAATTCTCATTGACCACCAAAATCAAAATACAATTATTTGAAGAACATTTATAATTCTGCTTGATAAATTGATCATATTTGAGTCCACACCTGATGTAACCTCCTTAACCCATGAATTAGACATCTGACACTACATTACTACAATGTAGTAATGGAAAAAAAAGGAAAAGTAGCCCCTCCCCCAATATTCATGACTAATAATGTGTCCATACTTTCCCAATATTGCAATCACCATGTAGATCTCTTGGGTTGGGTAGCCAGCCAGCCGGCCAAGCAGCCATCCAGACAGGCCAGTGAATGGCTCGATGCCAAGGCCAATTGAGAGGTGCTGCTGTGGTGGAGAGCCAGAGGGGAGATGGTCATCCATTATTCATCACTAAGCCAAATAATCCCCAACAGAATTGGTCTGGTCTTGTCTGGTCCAACGGTTGGGGAATGGATGGGATGGTCCGGGGGGCATGAGGGGAGGGTTTTTTGGGGGGCTGGGGGATGGCAGGTTTGAGTTTTTTTTTTTTTTTTCTTTTCGGGGGAAGGTTCAGTAGGATCTTTTCGGGGGGCCGAAAGGGGGTTGCAAGCTCTCTGTAAGGGGTGGGAGGGGGGCTCTTTGAGGATTAGATGCAAATATGTCTTTGATAGCTTTCACAGTCTGGGAGTCCCATTCTGTTTATGGATATTCATATAAAGTCTAATCTTTGGAAACAATCCCTGGCATGGAGGAGAGGGAGGCTGCTGGGACGAGGATGGAGCACAGAAGCAGCAGGGGGTTCTGGGGGGATGGAATGGACCTGAATGGGGGTCTCCCCTGACCCAGATCAGGGGCAGGACCAGCAGAAGCCCTTACACACACACACACACACACAAATATATAAATGTATAAATACACATACACATTCTTGCACAGACACACGCTCACAAACAGGCCCAGACAAAGCAGTGGCACTCCATCAGTGTCACGGACAAATAACAGACACAGTACAGCCTTCACCTTCTCCCCTGCTCCGGTTTTCTCTCTTTGTGACTTATCGGTGTGTTTGTCCTCGACGTGGGTCCATGTTGCTGTTTTGTCTGCACCTCTCTCCCCTCAGGCAGCTGCTCTCAGTGCGAAGATCACACAGAAGGAAGAAGAGGATCCTTCTCAAGCTGCAGTCAACAACCAGCAGCTTTGTTTCTACCAGAAAACCAAAAAAAACTGCACGTCAGTATTATTTTATTCACCACGGAGAGGCGTCTTGTGCACTAGTGCTGTTTTTCATCAACAGCCGTGACATTTGGTCCCAGGAGTTTGCTTTCACAAAACACTACTCTGCTGTTTGCCTCTTGTAAAGTAGAACAGGTGAGGGTTACCTGCCTTGCTTGAGGGCACACTCTGAGAAGTAAAAGGATATCTTAGTGTGGTGTCGGGGGATCAGCTCATAACCAAAGTTACCCGCTCAACGATTTCCTGACAAGTGACTGTTTGATGAAAGTTTTCGAAAAGTGAATTCCTCCAGATGATTTCTGACACTATGATACATATGAACATAACATCCTCCATTGCACCATCTCCTGTTTGTTACCTCTGTCAAGGAGGTTGTGTTTTTACTGAAGTTAGTTTGTTTCTTAATTTATTCTTGAAGAGAATATCTATTATTGCCCTCTGGCGGGATCCATGTGTCAAATACAAATGAGGACACTTACAGGAAAGCTGTTCCTTTTCTATTCTTGTAAACATGACTGAATTTAGGCTGTTCTGGACCATGAAGTGTGATACAAATTTAATCATTCCCTTTAACTTTCATTGTCCAAAGATTTAAAAAATAAAGACCTTCACATCCCAAGAAATGGCCTCATTAACTCTACCAAGGAGGTTAGGTTTTCACCCCTGTCTGTTTGACTATTGGTTTGTTTAATTGTAAACTGGATTATGCAAAAACTACTGGGTGGATTACCATGAAGTTTTATGAATGAAATGGTATGGGTCAAGAAAGAACCAATTTAATTTTAGCGCAGATCTGGATCAGGGGGCGTATCCGGGAATTATTTTCTCTTTCTTTAACATTCAGTGACAGGATGTTTTAAAACATTTCCATCGTTTTTTAGAGACTAATTCATAGATATTGATGACATAAATCTTGTTTAGGGGACTGATGTTTACGAGTGTGTGAAATACAGTGCAGATCCAAATAAAAATCAACATCTGATGAATTTAAATGTGGTTTCATGGGGAGACTGTTGGCGAAGGTGTGCGCTCAACTAATTGCTCGTCTAGTTTTCATATTGGCTAAACAGCTAAAAGATGTAGTGCATCTTCAGCTCTAAAGCTATCAATATTTGCCCATGACTGTTATTTTGAAGTCAATTGTTAGCAACTTTGTGGAACAATAAAGGGAAAGATTAGTTTAGTTGGAGAAAGCCAAGGTCTTCTTTAGGATGCACAGAATAAATATTTTAAGAAGAGGCTGTAGTTTTCAGTCAGAGTGATGCAAAATGAGGCTAAGCTGAAATCCTCTTTCATTCACAAAAAAAACCCCTTAACAGGTGCAAGGCGCAATGACAGTAAACAGTTCACAATGAATGAAGATGGCCAAACAAAATACATATCAGTCAGTGGCACCTCAAAATGAAACATGACCAAATTCAGCAGTTGCCACATCAATATTTGAAATATATAGATGACCCAACAGCTGTGTCATCGTGATACTTGAATGTGGTAGCAGTGCAGGTAAGTGAACAGAATCAGCACTATCACAAACCCTTTTCCTGCCTGTGTAAACTACATCCGGACGACTCATCCACAGCCGTGTACCGGACCAGACGTGGTAAGTCCTCTTCCTCGCAGCAGGTCAGAGAGCACAGGCTGAGGTGAGCAAGAGAAGGGGAGGTTTTTATTCTCTCCCCCCCCCCCCACCCCAGCTGGGCCCGAGGTTTCTCTCCACTCCTCACAACCTTCCTTCCCCCTTTTCTTTTCCTTTTTCCCACCCGATCCTGGTGGGGCTCCAGGTCAGGAGGTTCATGGAGGATAGAGATTCCCTCTCTTTCGTAGACTGTGTCTGCAATCTTGAGTGTTTGAGTGTGTGTGTGTGTGTGTGTGTGTGTGTGTGTGTGTGTGTGTGTGTGTGTGTGTGCACAGGGCAGTGTCCTTGGGGTATCAGGGGGAAAGGAAGGAAACCAGACAGCAGATCTTCTCAATACACACCCAAACATGCAAAAACAATGTGCATAAAACACTTATTCACCCCCCTTTATTGTATTGCATCCATTATATAAGGCATAGGAGAGCAAAAAAACTAAAAACAAACACATACAATACATACAGGTTTTTTTTCTGAAACTTGCAAAGTACTATTACAAAAGTAAAAGAGAAAAACCATGGGTCACATATTATGTGATATAGTGACATAACTGATGGCGGCTGCGTTTTTTCACCTTCTTCGCTCCGAATGCAAATTTAACGATTCTGTTTGCTGTCCAGTGCAGCTATTTACATCATGAGGAGACAAAACACTGGTCACAATGGACTATGTTTTCCATTTGAATGTGTTCACTCTCTTCTCTCACCAAGGTCGGGGGGAAAGGAGTGGGTTGGGGTAACAGGGGGTTACACTGTCTGAAGAGGGGGTGGGTGCTCAGCTGATGCTGACCAGCGCACACACATTTCTCTCACAGGTCTGTGTGTGTATTCTACCTAAAAGTGTGTACAGTGTTGGTAAGTTATGTAAAATATACATGAAAATGAATGTCCAGAGTTGTTACATTTGTGATAATGTGTGTGTGCTTGTAAGTGTGGCTGTGTGTGGCTGTGTGTGTGTGTGTGTGTGTGTGTGTGTGTGTGTGTGTGTGTGTGTGTGTGTGTAACAGAGGGGTTTGGGGATCCTGGGACCCCCTTTCCCAGACATGCACTGACCTTTCCAACCAGACAGGGATAAAGGGACAAGGAGGGAGGGCTGAGGGCATGAGGGCACTGGAGTGTGTGTGGAGGGGGTGTGTGTGTGTGTGCATGTGTGAGAGTGCATTTGCTTATGTGTGTGTGTGTGTGTGTGTGTGTGTGTGTGTGTGTGTGTGCGACTGAGTCCATGGCTACATCCATGTGTGCATGTGTTAGTTGATATCCTGGACCTCTGAACCAGCCCGTCCTCTCTGTCCTGCTGAGTTTGGCCTGGTGCAACCAACCCCCACACGCAAAACACCCACCACCACCCCTGCGAACCTACTCCTCTACCCCTTCTCTCTGCCCCTCTCTCTTTCTCTCCCCTCATCCCTCTCTCCTCTCGTCTTTTGTTGGACCCAGTCATTGTGCTATCGCTGCAGCACTGTGTTTACAAAAAAGGTGGTGCTCTGAGGGCTCGCCAGCTCCGGACCCTTGCAAATCAATTTGTCTGTGGAAAAGGGTGAGGGCAAGGAGGTGGGATGGGGGACTGTGGAGCTGAGGCGACTCAGTGAAAAGCCTGAGGTATGCAACCCCCAACCCTCCCCCCCGCCCAAAGACAATGTCACAGTCTCTTATCCTTTGCATTATTGAAGAAATGATGAAGACTCTCGATAAAACCAATTAGGACAAACAGATGTGTTTTTGTGTTTTCATAATCAAAACGGAACAAGTGTCCATTTTGTGTACGACTGGCTTTATATTATAAAGACTACTTTGCAACCATCACTACATTTTGAAATCCTTTTTTCCACTGTTGCCCTTCTATATTTCCTTTTGTCCACTGTGGACATGACGAAAGGAACATGTTGATGTTTTTCTGTTATTCGGCCGTTCGTTTACTGACATATCTTATTTTACTTCTGTCAGTCAGGAACAAAAAAAGAGGTAAATCCAAACTGACCCCTGCGCTCTGTGAGACATTGATTGTGGTTGTCCCTATCTCCCTCCCGCTCCCAGGATGCAGACAGGACTCTCCCCAAAGCACACAGGCTTGAGAGGGTCTTTGCTTGACTGGAACAACGATGATCAATACCTGTCACTTCTGTCTCGTCTGGCCGGAGCTCTGCCCCCCTGCCCCCCCACTCCCCCCAGCGCACAGTGGGAGGATTTGATGATGCGCACACACACGCAAAGACAAGCTCAGATAGACTCATGCGTGTGTGCACACATGCAAATTGTTAAATATAAATAGGAGCCCCCTCTACACGGATGCACACAAGGGGCATATGAGGGTGTGTGCATGCAAACACACACAGGAAGACATATGCGCAAATATACAGAACACACATAGATGTGCACACAAAGCATCTTGTCAGACGGGGACACACATGCACGCACACACACGCTCACACACACACACATACAGGCTGTGACAGCGAGGTCAGACGGGGCATTCAGACCCAGACACCAGTCTCTTTTCTGGGGTCAGACCACAAGGCCAAGGTCTACTCCCTGACCCCAGCGGCCTTTCACACACACACACACACATTGACCAGCCGGGACAACCGAGGGGTTAGGGAGGGGTGATGCAGAGTGAAAGACGTGAATGCTGGGGGATGGTTTAAGGAAAAAAAGAAAAGGCTTGAATACAAGCACTGATAATAAAATAGGGGTTAAAATTCAACCGCGCAAATGTGTATTCACTCGGCAGATGAGTTGATTAAAAAAACAACTTTTCCATCATTTCAGTAAAAAAACTTCCATGACCTCAAACGATCATTATTCAGTAAACCTGAATTAATCCCTTTCATCCTGATATTTTCTTTATCAGTCCGACAGTGTGAAAGGGTAAAAATAAAATATAAAATGTATTGTGTTGGCACAATATAATCAGAAGTAAAACCTGCTGCCTTTTTAGCAGCTACCCATTCATTTGCTGTAGGTCTCTTCTTCTTCTCTGTAAGATGCTTCTTCTTTTCAGCTATCTCTCTCTCTGTCTCTCTCTCTCACTCTCTCTCCCTCTCTCTCTCTCTCATTTCCTCCGCCATTCTGTCCTCCCTGTCTTCTTACTCAAGAGACCCTTGCTCTGCCCAGCCAGAGAGATAAGAAAGTGGCGGGGCCAAGTTTACCACTGCCGATAAGCTGTAATTGAAGGGTAATAAAAAGATTGGGAAAAAAGGAAAGAAAGGAAACGGAGGAAGAGAGGAAGAAAGAACGGACACAAAGAGGTGGATTGAGCAGCCAGAGAAATGATTGATGCAAGCAGTGACTCTCTGGTTTGCTGACAGTTATCAGTGAGGGCAACCTTTTGCTCATTACAGTCATGTACGTGCAGCGGAGGACCAGTGGCTGGACTCAAATCATAACCACCAGCCTTGACCCCTCTGATAAACAGCGTCTGCAAACCAACTCGCTGAACAATCACTTCTCTGTGCTGCGACGTCGCTCAGTCAGTGCGGCCTGTAAACGCTGGTTATTAACATGGACATTGTGTTCACACGCACAAAAAAAAACAACTGTTCCAGTCTTAGACAGTACATGTTTTCTGTTGCTCTCATAAAAGTACACAACTGTGTAACCCTGCAAACACGCCACTGAATAATTTACACCAGATATGTCATGTGTAAGATTATTTTAAAAAGCATTAAATAGGTTGAATTGTAGGATGCATAAACAGGTTAAATTGACAAATGAGGCTACTACGGCAGTGTGGTTGTTTTTTCTTGACAAATAACCTAATACCTAATATACAGGGCTAAAACCACAATTTCTTATGGCAAAGAATAGCATGAGATAATTAGTTTTATTTATTGTAAAATGCATATATGAGACACCCACAAGGACTCGTAAGACACCAAAAATACTGTTGCACTGGTAAAACATTTGTCAGACAGCAACACAACTTCTAACATATAAGACTGTGCTGCAAACAAACAGCTGAACAGCTAACCCTCTCTTCTGGGCCACATGATATCAATGAAATTCATTCCCTTGCTTCAAATAGATGAAAACACCACATTTTGACCTTCACACATCGTAAGAAATAAAAAAATCATCCGAAATTAGGATATTTGACAACAAAGATGACAACCAGCCCGTTGCCTGAGATCTTCTGATAAAGCACCGTTATATATTACCTGGTCAAGACTGAGGATGTCAGGGCTCCAACTCTCTGGAATAATTCACCTGAGGAACCTGTGAAACTTGACTTTCTCAAAACATACTTTTACCAAATGTCTTTTACTAGATTATTTACACTTTCATTTCATTAAATAATTGAATGCCTTTGATGTTGTTTTTGTTTTTGTTGCTTGTTGTCCTTGATGTTTTTTTCTTCTTGGTTGTATTCGTACACTTTGTGTAACACTTTGAAATTACTGTTTTGATAGGTGCTATAAATAAAGCTTGTTGAAGTATTGCATTGTTTGGTATTTGCATTTACATTCAGTCCGTGAGCATGTCGCTGTTGCCGTGGAAGCGAAAAACAAAACAAGCCCAGTGATTTTAATGTGAATTTCTGTTCATCAACGTTTGTCTATATTTCGGCGGCTGGTAGTGTGTCTCGGCCTTCTGTTAAGTGTTTTTGATTTTACATTTCTGACTCATACACAAAAATAGACATTTTTTCTTTTCCTGATGACTTCTATTGCATATACAATAGCAGATAAAAGCGCTGATTTTTGAAACATTCTTGCAGAGAACACTTGAGGTGATGACATTCAGGCTGTTTGTGCTGAAGGCTCAATGAGAGTCCTGTCATTTGCTTGTAAAGTTCAGATTTTTAAGGTTCAAGGAAAACTTATCATGGTATTGGGACCTTTCAGGACTTTTATACAATTTAATGTAAACTTTGTCACCTTTTACCCACAAACTCTGAAACCTGTGTGCCATCAACATTCAGACATTAACACAGGAACCCTAATAATCGTGGCCAAATGCTGTCTTTGGAAAGCAAAGTGTTCAGAGTGCAGTGCTGCTTGAAAAGCTTCCTCGTACAACTTTCCAAACCAACATCACCAACTAACATTGTCACTGTGAATATGTTTCCTGTGGATGAATAGAACCACTTCAAATGTGACCAAAAAGGGAATCAATGAAAATTACTAACTGCACATATTTCATTACGGCGTGTATTCATTTTGGAGGTCACATGGGTGAAAGGAGATGTCAACTTGTTGTGTATGTGCGAGGCAGGTTTGCCGTTGGTGTGCTGTGTGACCACCAGCCCTTACTTCCTTCCTCTCGAGCCGGCCTAGGGGAAGAGTTTGTGTCCTGTTGCTCTGCTCCTCTGGGGCTTGTGCACACACACGTGTTTACGTGTGTTTGTGGCTGTGCAACATGCGCATTGTGTATGTGTGTGTGTGTGTGTGTTTTGGGTCACACTCTGCCGCTCACAGGAGGTCAGGTGAGTATTGGGTCTGGTTCCTGATTCCTGGAAGAGAGGACAGCTGCAACATCTCACACAAACGCCATGACATGAGATGCACACACAGTAAAAAGACACAAACAGAGCTTGCACACATACTTTTTATCTTTCTCTCTCCAACCTTCTCTTTCTTGATGCTTACAGTGTAAGTTAGGCCGTGTATCAAACCTAAATACTCTCTCTAGGGTCCAGAATACGTCTGCTGCATCAAAACAAATAGGTTTTTAATGGCTCCAGATTTAATTTGCTGCCACTTATCTAGGCTAAGGTCATATGGCTGCTTCGAAAGTCAAGACCAGCAAACTTTGGCTTCTTTCGTTGAATGAAAAGAGACAACATGCAGAGACAACATGTTTAGATTTCTAAAAGAACGCTACTGATTAAAGTCATGCGTCATTTTTGCATTTTTTAAAACGATACCCAGCTCTACTCATGAGGCACTTCTCCATCTGTTTGTGCTGACTGGCAGAAATATGGGACACATTACATTCTGGTGTTTGACCAACTTTTTCAATCTAATGGTGAGTTCTCTGCCCACCTCGCTCTCATGTACACAGACTTATCTGAGGGACCATTAGAGCAGCTTCTCCACATACTCCCATCTTCACCAACAGCGATAAGATACCTGGGAGTGAGGTAGACCAGAGGGCGGCTGAGGCAGGTTCTCTCTCGCTCGCACACACACACACACACCTACACGCACACACACACACACACACACACACACACACACACACGCACACACACACACACACACACACACACACACACACACACACACACACACACACACACACACACACAAGGTCATAAAAACAGGTTGTCTGCATAGTATCAGAGACGTGGCTTTGCTGTGATGCACTGGAGGAGCCACAGTCTCCTGCTCTCTTAGCTCTGTGTAAATACACCGCTCATTGTTTACTTAAGGTGGTGTGGCTTCAGGTTCCAGGGACCATTGCTCTGGGTCTGGGTCAGATCGCCAGCACGCACGCAGGCACGCAGGCATGCACACACACACACACACACACACACACACACACACACACACACACACTAACACATACTCACACTCAAAATTGCAGAAGTATGGGCACACATGTGGCTACATACACACAAACACACATACACACACACACACACACACACACACACACACACACACACACACACACACACACACATATTCATCCTAATGCAAACCAGACTCCCTCTCTCCCTCTTTTCTTAAGGAGAGAGAAGGAGCGGTAGTAGGGAGACCGCACAGCGTTGGACCTCGGCCAAATGGACCAGCGGAGCTTGTTTGGAAAGCTTTCAGTCAGAAAGCCACTTTTTGGCAGGGGCCCTGTGAGTGCTGCTGAGCCCTCTGAAGCGGGCTGGAGCTGCTAAAATAAATAATGGTTAGAGCTGAGGGGGTAAGAGTGGCGTTGGGGTGGGTGGATGTGTGTGTGTGTGGGGGGGGGGGGGTAGCAAAAGAGAAAAAGAAGAGGAGGGGGGAGTTGGAGTATACGGAGGGAGAGATGAGGATAACAGCGAGGAGGGGGGAGGTTTTAGAGACCGCTCCTGTAATTATATCTGTCAGTCGACACCAAGGCACTTGGACCGCCAACGCTCACGTTTCCCCTTGCTCTCTCGCTGTCACCAGATAGAGAGAGAGGAGAGAGAGAGTGAGGAGGAGGGAGGGCATGTGCACGTTTGTTTGTCCGAAATTTGTCCGACTGCAGACACAGTTTTATGGGACCATCAGTTTGTGTCTGTGAACACTCCTGCAGGCTCCCTGGGTGGTGTGTGTGTGTGTGTGTGTATGTGTGTGTGTGGGCTGGAGGACCTGCAGGGAAACAAACCTGGTCATTCTGGGAGAGGGAGATAAGGAGGTGTTTCACATGACAGTCTGCTGGTCTGTCAGCAGGGAGCAGTGGTAGTGGCCTCTCTTTACACTGACTTGCATCAAAAAAGCCAATACAGCTTTTTTCATGAATGAGCTGAGCAGAGCACAAAGTAAGGGGAAGTTAAGTGAAATACTGTTTATTTGACAAATCATGATCACAGGTAATGAATCTGTTGATTCTGGGGGGTGTTGCAGTCCGTCCGTTTGATACATGTGTGGTATCTAATCTTATCAATCTAGTTTTGTTTAGCTTTAGATATGAACACCACCTGTGAGACCTTGACCAGGAACTGCATCTGCACCTTTATGTGTCCTTTTGCCTGGATAAGATCTATTTGATCTTATTTAAGCCACAATAATGTCAATGTTTAGAAGTGTTGAAGAAAAAGAAAGAATACGATTAATAAACAAATAATTGAATAATAATAAGTAATCTAGGACAAAGTTGAAATATCATTGCAGTCAACCACTCCCAAACATTTTTTGTGAAACTGTAGTTGACAGGCTCATATTCTGATATTCTCCCTTTAAAATTACCTAAAAGTACTTTAGTCTTGTAATATTATGTCTTGATTCTTGTAATACTACGACTAATATTATTGCTTTATTCTCAAAAAATGTTTCCCCCTTACTTTTTTAATATATTATATATATTGAAAGAAAAACATTTCCAACGTTTAAAAACAAGCTGCATTCATTCTATGTCTGCTGAAAAAAATTGTGAGAAGAGATTAAAAAGGAAGAACAAATTAAAGCCTCCTAATCTAACTCGAAAATGTTCACACGTTATTCTAAGAAAGTAACTCTCCACTGTGAAGTTGTCGTCACATCATGTAAAAAAAAAAGCTTCATTTAGTGGTGACAAAGCCCGTTAGAGAGAAAAGCACAAACATTATGGGAAACATGCTCCAAATCCAGAAATGCAACAAAATACTAAAACACATGCAGAAAACATAACATGAGAAATACCACACAAGAAGAAGACAGAGACGCCACAGAGGAATGATGGACTCAATTTGGATAAGCAGCGACTTTACAGATACAGATCTAGTTTTTGGGGTGAAAAAAACAAGTGAATCGACAGCAAATGTGGTAAAATCGTTAATATGCATGGAAAAATGAAACAAAATAGACCAGACTGATGTTAAATATGAATTTATTATGTCTTCAGTTCCACCTTCAGACAAACAGTTACTCAGAGAGTTAATCTTTATCTTCCAAAATAAAAATAAATAAAAACTCTAAGGACAAAAGAGCCAGCAGTAAATTGTCAAAGGGCTTTTTGAGATAGGATCGTTCTTCTTGGGACGACGGTGCATGTTGACCAAAATCTCAGGAACAAACAATGTCTCTGCAGCTTTGTCACCTGCCACTGGATCCCTTACAAATTCACAAGCAGACATTGAATGGATAAACTGTTTCTTCATTTCTGACTTGGAAAAATATCAAAATTTAACAAAGGTTTGAATACACAAGCAAAAGGAGCAGTTTGGATAATATTATTATTATAAGTTTTTGCTTCAAAATATATCTTTACATGAGGTTTGCCTACAACCCGTTTTACTGATCAAGTGTTTTATTTCCATCGACCTGCTGCTCAAAAGTTTTAGAACCACCATTTTCCATTTTTTATTAAAGTCAGCTCCAGGCCAGTGAATCGCTTTAAATGGTTTAAAGGTCAGTGTTAATTAGACCAAGGTTAAAAATAGAATGAAAAATTAAATGTCACCGAAAGCAAGTCTTTTGCTGGGATCAAATTTTATTAAATTTTCTGCATCAGCGTCAAACCTCATTATAAACATACGATTTGCATCAAAAAAAATGTCAAAAGTTTGTTTAGGTTCCAGAACAGTATAATAAAACTAAGTAATGTAATGATTCCTTCTTCTTAGAACCTGAAGTTGTTCATTTTTGTATCCTTAAATATCAGAAATACTGAGACCTTAAATCATATAAACAGCTGGTAAACTTAAGGTGCTGTAAAACTTTTGACTGGTATAGTGTCTGAGCACAAGAAGCTTTTCCTCACTCTCCATCTTTCTGTCTAATTCTTTCTCTTTCTTCTTCTGCTTTGTAGTGATCTGCCTCCTTCTCTGATCTCTACCAAGGATCAGGTCCAAGGAGATCTCACCCCAGAGACACAATTACCACACCGGGCTAAATGTGCCGCCCACAAGCTACAGTACCCATCAAAGGCCTTCCACACTTTCTCTAACCCTCTGTTCCTCTGATGCTTTCTGCTGCTTCTCCCTCCATTATTAGCACATCTCATTCACAGGCCTTTCCTTACTTCTCTCTCACACCTTTTTTAAGGGCTACATCACTATCACTATTCTTAGTTTGGAAACGCCTGCTGTTCAAACTACTCCGAAGTTTTACAGTCGATAAAACATAGAAGTTTGGAAAAACGTCTGGATCCGTTTTAATTTGAAAACGCCGGGGCAGCATTTTAGTCTGGACTAGCAGACATTGAGATGTTTGGAAACGATGAAGTAGACACTCACAACCACTTGCTAATTGAGTCTTGGCCTTTGCCGATTCGTCAGGCTCCTCTCACATGACCCCTTCTAGAAGAAAACAACCATTAGCCTCAGCTGCCAGTGTCGAATGCAACACGGATAACAACCCTGCTGACCCTGTTTGTCTTGGCCAACAGCTGTTGTGCAGTTACATTTTATAGTTTACAATGATACAACTGTTTACTGTGTAGGAAACGATCTGTTATCCGAGCAATTCCTGTGTACATTGGTGCATGCCCAGCGCACGTGAGTGGTCACATGATTAGGAACCAAAACGCTGTTGAAAACGCCATAAAGCAAACTTAGTAGCATGGATGCAGCCTAAGATGCTATGAGGACGATGAATCAGATGTTGTTGATGGCTCATTCTGACAGACTGCATCTTGTAAGCATTACAGCAAAAACTCCCAAAATCCTAATATATGTTTTTGTATTGAGTAAACACTCTCTAGGAAAACAGACAGAGCAACATTCAGTCAGCAGTGGTGGTCCAGATCAGCTCGGAGGTGTTGATTTAGCTGCAGGAAGGAGGATTAAATGGCTCATTGGTGGGGCTAGGAGGGGAGAAGGTGTGAAGCGATCAGCCCTCCCTCTCTCTCCTGGTTTCTCTTTTCTCTCCCTCCATCTCTCGCTCTCTTTCTCTGTGTCTCTCCCTCAGCCAGAGAAAAGGCCATTGGGGCTGAACAAACAAATCACATGGCCATCAAACACTACTCACCACTGCTGCACTGGGACTTCATTCAGACAGAATTTTACTGGTCTCTGCAGTGTGCTCATATCCCCATCCAAAGACGCACACACCCACGCACACACACACACACACACACACACACACACACACACACACACACACACACACACACACACACACACACACACACACACACACACACACACACACACACACACACACACACACACACACACACACTGCTGAGTCTCCCCATCAGCATGACAGAGGTTTTACAAGTCCCCATAGTGTGAGGTCTCTTATTCCCAGAGTAGCACTAGAACAACATCAGCAGTACAAGACGAGGGAAAACCGGGAAGGGGGACAATTCAACTATTGAACTGCTCAGTGTTGAGGGTTGTCAATAGAGCTCATGAAAAAGGTTGTGAAAGTTGTAACTGTTTTGTAATGGGAAGTTGGTGTCAACTCTCTTTAAAGTTATGGCCCATTTGAGGAGAAGTGTGTTTAAACGTGACGAGGATGCACCTTGCAGGACATGTATGATTGATGGGGTAAAACTGAGAATGGCCGTTACGTTTGGAACTGCATGTGTGTGTGTGTGTGTGTGTGTGTGTGTGTGTGTGTGTGTGTGTGTTCATGTGTGTGTGCGGTTTGGGAGGGTGTGTGTGGTACGGCAACCTGCCTGTAACAGAAACCTTAGGCTGGCATTTTCTGTTTAAAAATGAAACTTTCACTTTCATGTTCTCCCGCTCGCCCCTCGGTTAGCCACTAAATGTCACTCTCCCCTCTTAAAAACAAACAAAGCCAGTTGAGTCTAGCATTAGGCGCTATTTGAAATGGCTCCGAGCCCTCAGAGGGAGCCCCTGCAATCCTTTAAAAAGTGTATCACACACAAAACACGCACCAACACCTCATTAGTTTTAAAAATCAGATGGAAAATATCGGAGGGAATCTTCGACTCGACTGGATAATCACAGCCGTTGGATATTAAAGGGCTACCATGGTATTATGGAGGGATGTGGGAGAGGCGGAGGGAGGTGCAGATAGTGGTAGAGAGAGATGGAGACACAGGAGGAGAGAGACAGAGAGCAAAGGGCACAGGCTTCGGTTTTTGTGATACGCTAAATACCGGCTACCTCCAAACCACTCATGACATGGAGTAGTCTTGCCAATGATAAGTCCCCATTGATATAAATGTCATAACATAATCACAAGGAGCTTAAACAATCTTGGTTGCCATTGGTTTATGAAAACATATCCCGGTAGCCAGTGTTTCATCAGCTGTTCAGATTCTCAGGCGGTCGACAGCTGTAGAATACATTAATATTAAAAGAAGCTGCAGTTTTACTCAGGTTTGGGAGATTTGTCTGTTAATTGCCACATAAAGCCAAAGATTGTAATTTGTTTTGGATTTGATGAAATCTCTTTTTGTTCCACAGGATGTTGTTGTAGAGCTGCTGTGATTCTTCCTGGGCAGTGATGCCCGTGAGATCTGGAGCATGTTAATGTTCCTCTGCTGAACCTTCTGTCCCTGCTAACTGGACACCATTCATCCATCCATCATCTAAACTGCTTATCCTTTGAGGGTCACAGGACATTGAGCAAGAGGTGGGGTTCACCCTGGACAGGTCACCACCTTATCGCCGGGCCAACATGCAGAGACAAGCCACCATTTTGAGGTCTCCAAAAGTGCTTTCAGACACGCACTAGCCTCTGGATAATCTCCAAGGGGCTGTGTCTGAGTAAGAGTCAGTTTCTTTCTTTTTTCCACATCAAGATCACTTGTCAGGTTGTATAATAGGTTTTTCTGTGACTCTGTAGCAGCTTTGTCAAGTTTGAGGAAAGTAAGCCTGATGATGTCACAGTGATGTCATCAAGGTTATCTCACATTCAGCTTGAGGCGTCACGTTTGTAACACAAAGTTGTCACAAATGGAGGGTGGAGTTTCCCTTTAACAATATCCTGCATTTATTATTACAATATTATTTTTTCAGTTCATATATGTAGGCAGCCTTATGCATAAAAAACTATATATGAAGATGGATATTATGATTAATTACTTTATGCATGGCTTTTAAACAAAATATCCGGGATAGAACTCATATTGCAGTGACAGGGGGATCTACCGGAACGCTACAGAAATGAATTTTGCACTGCTGTTCTCTCAGGGTTCAAGGTGTTTGTCAAATCGCTGTCTCTATCGGGAAGCAGTCTGACATCTGTAATGCATTTTTCTGTTCTTTTTGCATGATTAAGCAAACTTGGCATGCAGGTGCTACCCAGTGGACTGCACTAGTACAACAATATTCCCAGAACAAATTAAAGTAGCTGTCGTATGGATCAGTCCCCCCAACCCCCACCTCTCTCTCTTACACACACACATACATATATACACACACACATACACACACAAGCAGTAAGAAACAACCAACCCAAAACAAACTAATGACACAACCGAGTTCGAATCACAGGAGAATGACAGAAATCAAACAACTTCGTGGAACAACAAATCTCTTAAACTTTGAATGGATCGGTCCAGAGAGAGCCTTAGTTTTACTGAATAATGTCGTCCGTCTGTTGTGATGTTGGCACATCAGCGCCATGGGCCCACTCACCACGGCAACAGCTAAAGTGAGGCAGTGCAGCAAATCCTCTAACCCAAATCCACTGTGTCTTGCTCTAAGAGTAATGATGAAGGGGCAGTAACCGACATCACTAATGCACTAACTAGTTTCAGTCCTCGGCAGTCTCATCACTTATTCAGAGAGAGAGAGAGAGAGAGAGAGAGAGAGAGAGAGAGAGAGAGAGAGAGAGAGAGAGAGAGGGACGAGCACTTCACACTCTCAATTACGCAGTGGAGCTCATCACTTGGCAATCTGTCCCGATCGCTTTAATTGGCTTATAATATTGCCTCTGATCTTGTCGCCCAATTAACAGGCCTGTCTGGCAGTCAGACTGGGAAGCCGGCAAGCATGTGATGCTTCCCGGCCCGTGCCATATGGAACAGGCGCACTGATTGGCCACTGATAAGGCACTGTGTTGCCCCTCTCACACCAAGCCACAGTATGACAAGAGTGGGTGTAAGCCCCCACATATGTGTCCATGTGAGGGGGCAAATTATGGCAGTGATGTTATGTGGATGATGATGATTCAGTTGTGCAATATTGGGATATGAGGGCTCTGCCAAAGGCGTTATGAGTAAGTTGATCTAAAGGGACAGGTTATGATTATCAACTTTGCACAGCCAGTTACACATCATATGATGCTCACTCGGCCTGATGGTCCCACTGACACACAATATAATACAATTGCTACAATTTCTTACAACTGAATATTCCATTATTAGTTTCCATGGTTTGATGCAAAGGAGAGGGGTCTCTGGCTCTGCTCTATCCTGGTCTTCATCCTTCACAGATAACAGATCCTTTAGTGTCTCACTAAGCAACTTTGAATTTATAGCCGTAGCAATTACATTTTTGTGTTGATACATTTTTTGGGTGATTTAAACATTTGATAATGATATTTTGACCAATAACGAGGATCCCAATATTGTTTAAGAAACTAAGTTCCAAGGACATCACTTTAATTGATTTTCTAAAAAATGTATACTTTTTTGTAAAAAGTCTAGCTAGCTAACAGCTGATATGTAAACCAATATTGATATTTACAATAATCTTATATTAACTGATGGATTGGATCAGCTCTATAGCTCAACCTACATCCCCTGTGAGATCCCCCAGGGTTCAATACTTGGGCCCATTCTTTTCTTAAAATATATTCTGCTGTCATCTTATCAACAAAAAACTAAAATATTTTTACGCTGACGATACTCATATTTACCATAACATTAGAACGTTGTTTAAACATATATTTATTTTTAATGTACAGTGCCTACAAACTGTGTGACATTGTTCTGGTACGTTATATTCACAGTTGGTGGCAGCGACAACATGATTGTACACAACGCAGGGTTTCAAAATATGCAAAAAATACTTGCTTGGCAAATGTGTTATGAGGAAGGAATTTCATTCAGAACCTTTGATAAACTTAGTCTGTAGGGTGGCCTTATCAAGATATCAGAGTATTTTAAATAGATGCATCTCTGTAACCAAGCAATCTGCAGTTGTACCACAGGGTGGGCGGTCCTTTCGGGTGAGATATTCTCAGGCTGAGAAAAAAACAGAGGAATCCTGTACCCTCTGTCATTAGGGCTTGGTGACGGCTGAGGGCCCTCAAATGGGAAGCAGATCCCTTTAAACTCTGACCCACTTCAGGCTTGAAAACCTAGAGGAGGCAGACAGACAGAGATGCAGAGGGACAGAGGTTGAGAAGATGAGAAAATGAGAGATCAGTGTTCACAGAAATGTTGTTGTTCGGTGTTACATAAGCTCTGACACACAAAAGCACTATCCCTTACACAGTCAGCCAACGAGTTAGACAGAACTACTTATACCTCAAAACAAAAAAAATTGTGTGCCTCCACTCGGCTCTCTTTCCGGTCTGCCCTACAGGGATCTAATCTGTGGCTAAAACCAAGTATAGCAGCATCAGCGGTAGCAGCAGGATATAATATCTCACATCCCATAACCTCTTTCCATTTGCATCCCTATTCCAGCTCCCCTTGGACTCTATGACATAATATTCTGCGAAGATTGTACAAGTCAAATTGCTGCGACGTCTTTGATTTCACAGTCCAAGGTATTTAACTTTCAACCGCTCTGCCAGCTGACCAGAGCACAAGCTACAGAGGCCTGGGCCCTGGCCATGTGTGCCTGTGCCAGGCGAGCATCCCTGGACTCTGAGCACTTGGCAGGGAACACACTGAATGGTGCATGGCATGAAATCGTGTCCAGTCTCTCAAAAACTCCACCTGAGAAGAGGGGAAGGGGGAGAAAAGGGCACAGGTAAGCAAGAGACGAAATAAGAGATTTAGGGAGGTACGGTGTGGAAGTAGTGGAAATGAAAGGAAGAAAATCTGATAAAGGAGAAAAAGGGAAAAAGATGGGAGCATGAATGAACCTGTCTGGCCCTGCCTTTTCGGTCCATGGCTTTTTTGGGCTCTTTTCAAGTGACTGTGGGGCTATCCCAGCGCTGCTATTTCCCCATTAACAGGGCCCCACATCTGTTTCTCTCATTCCAGCCGAGCTTTAAGGTCCCTGAAGGTGCAGTTAAATTAGAGCCAGCACAGGTTTATAAATGTAAAATCCTCCAATAATCTAGAGCTGACATGACCCCTAATCTTCTTGCTCTAGTCAACGGGGTGAGTGGTGCTAAATAGGGCTTTGGCAGCACCAACATGTGTTTTGGCCCCCAGACCTTTAAGAGGAAGGTGCAGACAAGGAGGATTTTATGGGGGAACAAGTTCTTATTTGCGTGACCTGAGTATAGTCGAGGCATGTAGGTGAGTAAGTCAGGTATCTGTTTGTGGATGTTTTACTGCCCTTTCGATAACAAATGTAAAGAAAAATCCTAAATATCTTATCATTCATGGAAAATAACAAGAGATAACAAGAGGATTTGTTAATGCAGGCATAAATGTATTTTCTCGAAAATACTTCCTTTCTGCCTTCATTTATGGCATATGCACGGATCAGAAAATCCTTCAAGATCATGACTTAAGCCTGTGGGGGATAGAAACAGTGTATAAAGGACGGAGAGAAGAAAAGGAGGCAGAAAACCCATGTCTCTCAGCTCCAGAGGAGGGGGTTCACTAAACTAGCCTGTCTAATGCAATTAATCTAATTGGAGCCGGCATAAAGTGACAAATTACTACCGTTCACACTGGGGACTAAGTGTGAACCTCTAGAGATGGATGTAGGAAAGGATACCTAGGTAGTTAATGTTATATCTTCTAATTCCATCTTAAACTCTTTTGTAATTGGTAGAGAAAAACTGTCCATTAGATAAAAATCATCTGCCATTATCCACCATGCTTTGTTCAGCATGTGTTCATTTTGATCAATATGTATTCTCAGAGAGTCAGTGGACACAAAAGCAGAGGATGCTTCTAACATGTATACATTGGCAATAAATTATTAATACAGATTTCTGCAAGAGGCTAAAAATGAATCATTAGTCATGTTTTGATTTGCATTCAGTGGATGATCATCAACTTAATTCACACACCTCAGCTGAACCTCCCAGTCTCAGTATCGGTATTAGCAGATCTGCCCTATTTGCTTGGATCTGCATGGATTTACACTTGACATTTGAGTATTTGATTTAATCTCAGAACATATGCACATGAACTCTGCATATTTCAGTAAAATTGTGTTAATGCGTGCCCTTTTCTATAACCTTGATTACTTGCTGTGGTATAAAAAAGCCTTTTTGCAGACATTGATTTCTGCCTGGAGCCATGCTACTGAACCTGGAGCAGCATATCTCACTGGATATAATGAACTTAAAGAAAGCTAGCTATTACCGGAACCTCTGACATTTTGACATTATCAAATGCCTTGGTTAAAACGCACATATGGAACAGAAATTCAGCGTGACATACATATGATTTGCATTCCATTTCCATAGGTGACTTGAAATTCCACATCCTGCCTTTTCCCATGCAGGTGTTGATTTAGATTCTGACATCAAAGTTTTAATTGGATTTTAAAGCAGCCTCCTTCAAGTGCTTTATGTGAAATGGAAACCATCCACTTTCAATGTATTTTGGGGGGGAAATGTGTTGTCGTTGAAATCGCACATTTGTGTGAATCCACTTACTGACGATAACCATGAACCCTGACCCCAATAATTGTTCTAAATTGTGACCTGTGAACCGTTGAGCTCGTGAAAAAACAGAGCGGGAGGCATCCAGAGCTGGAATGCTGTGTGCCTCTCAGGCAGGTACTAACGTGCTCCGAGGGAGAACCTCACTGACCCAAAAATGCATCTTATGCACTCGCTGTTGGTCCACCTTAACACCCCACCATTTTAATTCCCGTTTAATACACCTTGGTTTTCCTTTCTCTCTTTCTTTAATGTTTCTCTTTAACGCTCTCCACCGCTCTTTTCATCCTTCTCTTCTTCACTAGAACCTGCGAATCCCCACCCCCCCCACCCCCCTCTTCTCTCTCTGTCTGGAGAGGAAACGGTGGCCATTAAACGTGTCTGCTGAGGTCTGGGGGTCTGGAGAACAACCGTCACATTGTGTGACCCCGCCTTGGACCCCAGACGGACTAATGAATAAGGGTTACCCCCACCACCACCACCGCTTCTTTCTCCATCATCCAGCCCCCCCACCCCATCCCAAACCCCCTTTCGTTCATGCCAGACCCCTAGTAGGTAATTCCCCCACTTCTTTCACAGGGTCCCAGACATCTCCTGCGGCCTTTGACTGAGGGCTTATCTTTTCAGAGGGAAATGTGTGTCATTTGGGGTTTAAGGAAAAAGCAAAACAAAAACATTGTCACTACCATACAGTTCGACCAGGCCACCCCTCCCCGAGCCCCCCTGTCCCTTCACTTTTTTCCCTTCTCTTCCCAAAACTTGGGGTCTGGATTTGGGCTTAAGGAAATAGTGTGAGACATCTACAGTGTCTCCAATTATCTTGAGGAATATGTAAATAAGTGAAGAGACAGTGGTGGGATTATATGCAACTGGCAAAGGCTCATGACATGAGGTGGACAAAAGGCTCGGTGGAAAACAGGATTATTCCAACACAGAGTGGCCAATATATTAGAGAGGACGGACTCGGAACCTAATTATACAAAAAACGACTGTACCAACTTAGCAAGGAACCTGTCCTAAATACTGATAAATAGTCCTTAAAACTTAATACTTAGACTTGTACGGTTATTTTACATGTTCTAAATCCGATCATTTGCACACGGACACAGTAAAAGATCTTCAGCCATAAAAAATAAAGAAAATGGTCCACCTTTGTGTTCGGAGACACCCACGCTAGCAGTAGACTCTTCAATAACCACATGAATAACACAAAGCACTGGTGCTCCTCTGAAAGGCAACCATGTATCCCTAGGAGATTTAACAATGGTGACATGTGTAAGCTCAATGCATACAAAATATCTCTGCCCTCTCTCTGCCGTTTTCTCCCTTTCTCCCCTCTCTTCCTCTGTCATGTTTGTCTTAACATGGGGCCTGCCCACAGCAAATCTGAGCATCATTTCACAACACTCAGCGATTCAGAGTGGTCTCATTATTAGTATTTCTTCAGTGGCTTTGTAGCTAAAGCACTTGCACTTACGGCTAATGTATTCTGCGCACACCAAGAGTGACTGCTGCTATCAAAGGACTTGCCTGAACGGCGGTAATAACTGGAAAATTATTTCTGATAGCCTGAAACAATCTTCCAAATCATCACAGAACTTTATTAAAATAATATCAAATCAAATTAGCCGGCGTCCCCCTGTAATGAATTAAGTAAAGGGTTATGCCAGCATTAATCCCATCATGCTCGGAGGCATGGGGGCGGTGGGAGCGTTTAATAAACCAGTCAGTCCCTTCAAGCATCGGGGCCAGCTTCAGATCCACCATGCACCCCGATGCTCGCTCTGGAGAGGGAAGCACATCAAAAGACTTCCTCTCCCCTCACTTTCTCTCGACGCTTCGTCCCCTCCCGCCCACCCTCCTCAGCTCCCTTTATTTTCTCCATCCCACACTTCTCTCACTCTCCTCTCTCCCCCCCTCAAACTATCCCCACCCTCCCTGTGTCTTTCTAAATAATCTGTCGCTGCCCCCCCCCCCCCCTTCCGACGCTCCATTGTGCCTGTGGGAGAGATTATTCATAGGGGGGATGAATCTTGGTGGAATCTCAGAAGGCTGGTGATAAGTGGTGGAGCCCGTTGGGATGGCTCGGCTTGTCCTCTCCGTGCAGTCTCTCCTTCCAAGCCACAGAGAAAGGAGTGAGATGCAATCAAATAGGTCACTCTTTAGCCATATGGAAAGACGGAGGTATTTTGAATGTATCTGGGGCCAAATAATGAAGAGTTCTGAAGACATTGCAGTCATCACTGTATCAAGTTTTCAGTGTTGATTACTGCATCTGAAGTGCTGGAAATACCATGATAATCATACAGGGACAACGTTTTCACCATTCACAGGGAATTAAGTCTTTTACCTGCAAATTGACAACACGTCCACATCAGACACGCTCGTCTACAAACCAATCAATGTCAAGTATTGATAGATGAAGCCCAAGGTGGTGGTGACAGGACGTCAAATATAAACAATGTAACAAACAAATAAATCTTGATCCAGACTTTGAGGTGTGAAAACCCCCTCAACTTCCTGGTGTGCAATTATTTCTTTGATCTCCTGAAAAGTAATGGTTTACATTTAAGCTGGTTTCCTCCTGAGACCGATATCATGTAAGAAAATAGGGATTCCAGTTTATGCCGCACACTACTTTTGTCCTAATTGTGTCCATCATCCCTGTAATGGTTAATGAGATTATTTTCACCAAGTTGCTGAAATCTGGGGCAAACATATTTGGAAAATAAATTTAAGGCAAACTTTAAAATGATTACCCAAACTGTGGAGTAATTATCTCCATTTTACACAGCAGGTCATTGGTTCACTTTTGACCTGCTGTGTGTGTGTGTGTGTGCACAGTTTTCTGTGCATTTGGTTTTACCTCCAAATAAAACGGATTCAATAATCTGGCTGAGCAGCTGGGTTATTTACAAGCTTTCTCATTTTGGACGTCAGCAATTGAGTAGAATTTAATCACTACAAAAAGAAATCATGGCCAGAAAATATCAAAATTTGTCGTAATAAAGCCAGTTATGCTCCAAGCATATATATTGCACTATTGCAAATTACAGTTTCACAATTACAATAATATGTTTTAGACTCCTTTGCTGTACATTTATGGCTGGCATCCACATTACGCTGGAGTTTTTGAGCCTCGATGCAGAAACTGTTGGCAACGCTGACCCTGTATTAGTTTGAAAATAAATTCTGGGGTTGCATTTTAGTCTGGACAGATTGAAAATGGGACTTTTAGAAACACTGACAAAGACACATTTCCTTCCTGATTGGATCCTGACATTGACTTTTTCTGGAAGAGAACAAGCAGCATCTACCAGTGGTCAATGTAATAGTGCTGATAATGCTTGTAATGAAGTACAAGCATTACTGACCTTGTTGTCTTTGTTTGCAGGTGTTGCACAGATAATTTCTGCATTTTAAAATACCATAACTGCCTACATGCATAAACTTTTATTCAAGCTATCTGCAACAATGAATGTGTGCCCAGTGCATGTGACTATGTCATTCTTGCTTTTCAGTCATGTTTCTATGGTTGGAGTTTATTCCTGCTATACTATTGGTCAGGACAGAGATTGTTTCCATCTTCAAAGTATCGACTACAAAGTTATCAGTGTGGCTGTAGCGTTACAGTACATGACATGTTCCATAGAGGTGCTTTGATTAACATGGCCACTACCAGGATCTACAATATGCCTCAGTTCTTCTTATTTTACCCACATACATTCCTGAATTTCCTATCTCGTCTGTCTGTGTGTCACCACCACCACCACTCCACATGAAAAGCTTTTGGACGCAATTCACAACTCTTGTTGCTGCATGGCGGCAGCGGTCTGGGAGCGGGTCAGCATCCACCATGCGGGCGGAGGTTAGATAGCTGCAGGTAGCAGGGCATGGATGGAGGCAGCTAATGTCTGAAACGGAGCACTGTCCATGAGACCCACTAGCCAACATTTTTGAAGGGCTATTTAAATTCTTCGCCTGCCTCGGAATATGTCAAGGCATGCCTTGATATCGTTGCATCTCAGGAGTTAGTCAGTGCATAGCTTGTGTGCATATGTGTGTGCGTGTGTGCATGTTTTGATGGGCATCACTGATAACCTCAACTCCACCACCACCCCCCTCTGTTTCCATGTGTCTTCAATGTGTGAGAAAGTATGGGTGAGAGAGGGAGGGGTCACCGCGCTGTTTCCCCTCAGGAGGGTTTGTCCTGTGCCATCTGGCACCTCGGATAGATGGGCACAGGAGCAGGAGGGGGCCTCTGCGTGTGTGTGTGTGTGTGTGAGTTTGTGGAGGATGGTGGGGGGCATCTTGATAGTATGATATAATGTGCCTTGTATGTCACATGTGGCCCAGCCCCACTTCTTTGCAACCCCCCAACTTCAGCACATCAACATCCTGCACTTAAGTTTTCTTTCATTCACTTTCTATCTTTTTTCGTGTGTCTTTCTCAGTCATGGGAAAGTGCAACTTCCCTAACTTCTATATCTCCTTCATTCTTCTTCTCACTGTCATTCTTGCTCCTTAATTCCTTTTTCATCCCCCACTTCTTTCTTCCCTCCATCCTACCCCCTGTCTTACACACGTCACACTTGTCTCTCCTCTCCTCAATCTGTACGGGATGCATGGCAACAGCTCGACCAGCTGATGAGGGCCAGTAAGAGATAGCGCCCAACCTTGTCACCCACAGCTGCAGTACACACACACACACACACACACACACACACACACACACACACACACACACACACACACACACACACAAAGAGCCAGAAGGATTGGGGCATGGCACTATGTAAAATAATCACAATGCATTTACATTCATTGTGGTGTGGATTTGTTGCTATAATAAGGCTGCAGGAATCATGAATATTCACACACACTTTAAGCAATTATGATAATCAGCATTATTTCTAGCCTCGCCGCTATCTGTCAGAGGAGGCGGCAGCCGAGGCGAGAAAAGTAGGTTGGGATAGTCTGCAGTTTTAGAAATTATATTACATTTTTTCATCTTTTCTGCTCATCCATTTCCCCCCTCTCTCCGTCTTTATTCTCCTCGCTCTGCTCTTTTGTATCTTGTTTCTCTGTTCTTCCTCCGTCATCTCCTGCTCTCCTCATATTTTTTCACTGCCTTCTTCTTCTAGGCTTGTTCTGTGCTAAAGTCCATTGTGCTGCATGAAGAGGAGGGGTAGCATCCCGGAGTGAGAATGGCCCCTGGGTGCTACAGAGCTGGCAGCAGTGTTGGTCTAATCTTCCGGGTCAGGCCTGCTGCTTTCATCTTCTCTCACTTGGAACCCCTTGTGTTTGATGTGAACTTAGCCCAGGAATAACCGTTCCTTTCTTCTCTGCTAACCTGGCCCTGGAGTAGGGGAAAGCACTTTGTTGTTATCCTAGGAGCCAAACAATGCTGGAAGGAGTGCAGCAAACCTTAATGAAAGGCTTTTGATCCATACTGATATTAAAGTGAGAACCTTGAGAGAAAGAGAGCATTTGTGTGTGTGTCTGTGTGTGTGTGTGTGTGTGTGTGCGTGAGGGAGCAAAATAAAGAAAAAGTGCAGAAATCGCAGAAATCTAAATGCAAATTGCATCGGAATGGTTAAATGGAGTCTTTCTTTAATTCACACCCTTTGAAATGAATTATTTTAGATTTGCCTGCATTTGTTTCAAGTTTGAGGGAGAAAGAATAAAGCAGTAATCTCATTTATTATAGAAATGGAATTTAAATTAGCACATTGAGCCTTGCAGGGTTTTAATGATTAATTTTCTCAGGTCTGCACCATGCAAAACAATTTCTCTACTTTCCACAATTAAAGCCAAGAGTTTCTGTGCCACGTGTGTCAAGGCCACAAGGGGTTTTTTCTACATATGTGTGTGTGTATACTTTCCTATGCACCACTGCACCTCACTACAACTGACCAGTTGTTATCTTTCCTGGAACCCACCGACTGAGCCCAGCCCTTAGCCCTGTGACCTGCAGTTCATGTGGCGTGGTCTCATACGGCATCGGGAGGAACAAATGTGCTGGTGTTTAAAAAGCAACTTGCGGATCTTCTGAGTAATTTAGTGCTCTCTGCTGGGCTGTTGGACTTGCACAAGGTTTCCTTCACACTTCAACAGCAGTTTCGCATTTGCTAAAACGTCATCTTTTCACCCTCAACTTACTTGAAAATGTCAAAGCTGAACCTTTTCAACCTACAATTTGAAAATGAAGTTGAACCCAAAGGCCAAAAAAACAAGTCACAAACAAACCTCTCATAGAAGTAAGGAAATGCACCTTGGTATTCGACATGCTTGCTGCCATGGTGATAGCCTAAACCTCTGTGCAACAGCAGCACATTAACCCCTCTTGACCCTGTATTCTCACCTGTGATAAAAGGGGAGGAAGAGAAGGAGGAGGTTCCCCCCTTTCCACTGCACCGCACTTTTGAGTACCCGGGCACCAGCAGGCCCTTGAGAGCCCACGGTCATTAGGAGTGCTTTATTCTTGGAGAGGTAGAGAAAAGGAGAGAAGAGGAAAAAAAGGAGAGGAGGAAGAGGAGCATTGAGGCTGAAAGATAATGTATGGTCAAGGCTGGAGACTTGTGGGCACTGGATGAGGAGAGGGTCGAGAGCAAAGTAGCGCTTTCATAAAGAAGCACCAAGCAAGCCAGGTGCTTTGGGGTTTTTGTTTGTCTTTCATTCTGAGTAAAGAAAGGTAGGGGAAAGAGCTATGGGTAATTGGTCCAGGGCGCTGACTTACACACAGGACTGTGGACACAGGATATGGAGTTTCAAACTCTTTGTTCCTCATCTTACCGATTGGCTGGCTCACGTTTTGTCTGCTGAAGATGAAAAAAACAAGGTGAATAAAGTTTGAATGAACTGAAGGCAAAATATATTAAGAATGCATGATTTAAACATAACCGCTGCAGTGGCCATTCAAAACCTTTTTTTTTTTAATAGGCTGTTCTCTTGTTCTGTGTTAATGTTCCAGAGCTACTTTAGATTTATTCCTTGTTATTAGTGAGTCCTCCTCAAACAGCTCTACAATAAACTGACACTTCTTAGTGTTGGTGTGCTGGACGTTGTGTGCAGAGCTTTGCAAGTCAATAGTGCAGAGTGAAGTTCATCCTACCTGGTTTATCTGCAGTGAAGTAATTTCTTTCATAAAATGAAACTGAATTTTCTTTCTTTATTTCTGTTCACGTTTGTGTTTTTATTAATAAAGGTTTGATTGCTTTACTTAAGTGCAGTTATTATTTCATACATAGTTTTCCAGGTATTTCAGAGCTCTGTTAATCTATTAACATAATCTTTAGACTCAAGTTGACAACTTTTCATAATAATAAAAAAAACAAGACTTGTTAAAAAGAGGACGTGACTTTATGAATGTTGCTGCCATGGTGGATATGAGCACCTGCGACTCCCTTGAGTGTCTGTGTCTCAGACAGATATGGTGAAATAAAAATAAGGCAATTAACAAAATTACGTGATGGGACAGGTCTTGTTGCTAGCGGGCCAGTTTTGACCTGTTGCCCTCAAGTTCTCGGCCATTGGTATAATCTATCCAGGAATGTAGAAGAAGATATATTGAACTAGGTGCTGTTGGCCTGTTTATTCAAAGTTTATTTATATTGAACATATCCCGTGTCCAAAACGCCCCAAATTTCGGCACTGGAAATGTACAACACACATGCCAAGTGTGAAGACGAGAAGATGAACGGTTCGTGAGACACACGTTCCACAGACAGACAGACAGACAGACAGACAGACGATTGTGGAATTAGTCTGTTCATGCCGTCTATCTTTGCACACACACAAAGTGTCTAACCCACACATGAGAGGGTAGCGTGCAGCGACACTCTCCTGACAAAAAGGGCCGGCTCTCTCCCATTGACTGGCAGCATCGGGGGGCAAACCTTAACTTTCCCCCGAGAGCTAATCCCTCTGATAATCAATAATAAAGACGAGCTTTCATCTCAGCTGGGGTCTTGATAAAGTTGAGAGGCTATGATTGAATAGTGAGAATGTGCCAAAAAAAAAAAAAAGTAAGCCGCTCCCCCAAAAATAACTGGGTGAAGCTTATGCACATCTGATGATATGATGAAAATAAATGAATAATGCATTGGCTATCAATGAGGGAGCAGAAGACGCATTGCTTCAGGCCATGGTTAAGCCTCTATTCATAAGAGGAGACAGACACAAAGGCACAAGGACTGTGGGAGCCCACCATCGGGGAGGGAAGAATGAGGACACACGTTTTAAGAGAAAAACTGTTTTTTATTTTTTCCCATTCCGTCATATTTGTAATAATTAGACGTGTAGCTAACATTGATGTTTGTGTACTGTTGGATTAGCCGTAAGAATCCAGGATGTGGGAGTGAAGCCCCTGGATTATGGAGGCAAACACATGTTTAGTGCACTTCTCTATTGTTATTCCCATCCTTTATCTGCAATTTTCAAATGCTCCTTTCACCCCGGCTGGTTGTTTTTACATGGTTTTCTTCCTATTCCTAATAAAAAGAGTAGAGAGAGCATATATTCAGGTTACACAAATATATTTCTCTTCATGTGTGCCTTTTAAAAAACATTACGATTGTAATTACTCTAATCCATTAGGTGTCGTGATCTTTGCTCACCCGATGCAGCATATGTTCATAAAAACACACACATACACACACTAATGCTGCACATAAAGAAGGCCAAATTGAATGCAGGCCAGATTAAGGAGCGGAGACAGGAATATCACTGGGCCTTGAAACATGCAGAGAGGACAGAATAGGGGGCTCTGTTCTCTTTCCTCCTTTTGAGCAGCATTTGAGCAGTCCGCGAATAAAGATGTCTGGGTCTGTTAGTTATTGATGGGCCGTTATTTGAACAACAAAGACTTAATCCTCGTGCAGCCCTGTAGTGAGTGCTTTCTCAAGTTATTAATCTGTTTATCTGTGATTCCCTCACTTCTCTCAGTTCATTTTTTACCTCATATTTAACCCTAAATGATTCATTCTTACTGTGTGACCCAAAGGCCCGTTTGGAATTCATAAGTGGAGTCGAGTTTACCTGACACTGGTTTGTAAACAAAATGAAGGATGCTCAGGTTTTGATAATGGACAAAAAAGTTTCATTGTTGCTTTTTCAAAAGTCATTTATTAATAATAATAATAATAATAATTATATAATTATATATATTATTAATTATCATTAATAATATTGTCTTTTTCATCTTTACAACTGCAACATAATCCAGATCTTGAAATGCAGTATTTAACAGGTTAATAACTCCTCCAAGGAGGCTATGCTTTTATCTGTGCTTGTTATTCAGCGGGATTACACAAAATCTACTGATTTCCATGAAATTTGAGTGGAAAATGATCAAAAGAGGAACCTGTAAAAATCTTACTGTGGATCCGGATCAGGGGGTGGATCCAGTTTTTTTTCCCAGGTGGATTTTGAGAGGAACATCTCTTCTGTCCCTCTTTGATAAATGTATCCATGTTTATACAACATGCTTAGATGAACTGATAACAATATCTGACAAGTCAACATATCATATAGAACATGCATATTTAATTTTTTTATGAGTGTCCTGCTTTGAATCCAGCCGAGGACCTTTCTTATCCCTCTCTCCCTCATTTCCTCTCATGTCTCTACTGTTTGCATAAAAAACACATTATTTCTCATTTGAAATTCATTTCAATATGTATGAATAGCAACTAAATGATGGTTAAACACTTAGACGTGTTCAGTTTAAGGTTATAGGAAAGGAAGGGAGTATGACAGCAATTAAGTTCAACACTGAAAACTGAAACAGGAGTGGGTGAAAGATCCTGACTTTTAGTCTGCAGTACCAGTCAAGCTCCTACAATGCTGGATCCTTCATTTCCCATAGTGCATTGTCATAGTGCATAATATTTTCAGTTTGTAACTTTGACGGCATCACTTGGGTTATTTATTTGTTAGATTTCAGAGCCACATTAGAATTTAAACAATCCCTATTCACAGGGTCGTGTCCCCCATAATGAGTGAATGAACTTCATGTGTAAAACCTGTGAAGTGCCTCTGTAGCAGCACTAAAGTGCAATCAGGTGGATTTTTGTAGTTTCTAGTGTTATCATGTCGTTTTGGCATAACCAGACCGGTCTCCTCAAAATTACATTTATAATAGACTGCATTTACCATTGTGGGCAAACAATAATAAACCAATAAAATAGTGTTAGTGGTTGTGACCTGCGTGGTAATACGTTTCCCACAAAACCAACCTGCTAATGCAGAATATTTGCATATGAAAGTAATTTGTCTGCGACACAGCTGAATAAACGAACACGCAGACCTTCTTCTCCTCTGTGATGGGGACTATTTTAATTCAAGATGACCTTTTTTATTTTATTTGTGTGACTAATTTGTGGAGCAATACAGAAAAAAAAGTAACATTTCCGCCCTGACGTTGTGTTTTGAAAGATGGTGAAGAATGCAGCGAGGCCTGGAGGCCAAGGCTTGAACCTGTGTCTGTTTCTTGTCAAGTCCGATTTCTTGGTAGGGGGGTCTGGGGTATCCTGGCATTTTCTCTTCTGAGGGGCTCTGTTTATGTGGCCGAAGGACTCTGTTCAGTCTCATCAGCCCACAGCAACTGAAGCCTTTATTTGACAATTTTCATGATAAATTTAATCTGATTTAAATTGTTAAGTAAATACTTGACCAGAACAGTGATTTCTGGCAGCCAAGGGACATTTAGTCATCAGCGGCATTTCAGCGCACCGCCCCTCTAAATGTTTTGACATGTCGTTACAGGGCATCTGATGGAAAGGGCAGTGACATACAGTGACCATTCCACCACTGTTGCAATGCGTTACTTCACCCGGGCTCCGCACAAGTCATATAGACCAATGACACAACTCCCGCCTGGGCCCCGATGTCCTAATGTCACACACGTCCCAACTGTTTTACTTCAAACTTCTCCCTCTCCCCTCATCCCCTCCCTTCACCCCCCCCCACCCTTCGTCCCCTCCTTCCTTTCATGCGCAGCTTCCCTGTCCCTTTCAAGCTCCACTCCCCTCTCTCCCTTTCTCTGGTTCTCATTTCTCTCAACCGCACTCGTCCATTTGTCTGTCTGCAGGCCCGTCTGTTTGTCTCTCTCTTATCATCTCCATGCATTAACCCCTTCGCCTCGCTGTCTCCGTCGTCTCTCCCTCGTGCTTTGTCCCGAGCATATGTTTGGACTGGCATCCCGTCTCGGAGCTGCTGCGGGTCTTGTCCGCTTCATGTCGTGTGAGGATGGTCGTTTGAAGAGTCCTGCAGGCATCTCTCTTTGTCACCAGCACTTAGCCTCAATTCTGTGGCAAATACCATCAGCGCAGCCGGTCACTGCTGTGTGTGCATATACTGCTGCAGAGATAAATGATACAACTTTGTGGACATAAATTTAGTGCATGATCCCAGACAGAAACACATTCATGTTTAGATGACTGCAGACATAATCCTGAAATAGGATGATAATCGATAGATGCATGCACGCATATGCTTATACTCACTTTTTACACTCTAGCTCCTCACCCCTTGTTCGGCCTTACCTATTCCCCACCCTTCCATCTCACCAGGGCATGTAGGTTTCCTTTAGGCACAATGGCGGTTTTGTCTTGAGGTTGTGCTCTGACAGTTGTCACAGACTGATCCCTCCTGATATGTTAATTGGGTTGACAACCGACAAAGCCGTATTGGAAATTAAGACTCCCTTTGTCCTATTTCGCTTAACAGCCTTTCAGACCTGCTATCTGAGGCAGAGCTACAGACACAGATTAGGTGCTTCTTCTGTCAGGCCACAAAGGCCTCAAAATATTTCCCACATATGTTATGCCACATATCCACCATCACCACATCAGCCGGTTAGTGTGAATGCCCGACAAAGACAATGGTGTGAGGGGTCTGGATGCTGGGGAATATGCTAATTATGATTAATAGCCATTACGTTCGTTATTGTTGGTTCATTGGATGGTGCCAGCAAAGTGTCCTTAACGATTCTAAGATCTCCACGCAGGGTTAATGTTGCTTTAATCCGTCAGCGTGATGATTTTCAGTCTAAATCAGCAGCAACATTTGAGGATATAATTCAGAGCAGACTTTTCCATCGTCGCTTCATCCCTCGGAGGAATCCTCTTGATACTAATCTGCCCACCTAGTCCTGCGCTTCTCATGTCCAAGCTGCTTTTCTCCCTCTCGCCTCTTTAAGCCCTACAGTAGGCTTTGCTCACACCTCTTTCTCTGTGGGACTTAGTGCGGCACGATTGGACCATACAGTCAATTCTCATAACCGTGTTCCACTTTCAAACAGACAAAATAAGGATTCTGTGTTTTGGGGGCAAATCAACTTTCCTTTGGACCCGCTGAAACGACTCATCATCTCTGGATCAGCTGGCACAAAGAGCGGGCCGTTTTTAGCGAGCCGATCATTCACTGCCAGGAAAAAGACTATCATAGAACGAGTAAGACTCTTTGATTCGGACTCAAATAGTGACTCTCAGTCTGCTTTTCATCTCTATAAAGACCCTTATATGGCAGTCAGGCAGTAGATGAGTAGGAAAAGAGTGTGTAGTAAAACAGAAATATTGCGCTCCTCTGTGTTGAACTTTGTCCAGCTCTGTAATGCCTGTAAATGTGTCTCATAGGTAAGGGGATCACAGCCTTGGCCAGAGAGGCACAATAAAACACCCCAGTCCCTCTGACACAGAGACTCCGAGCAGAAAAGACTATTTCCTTCTAACCCAAAAAGGCTGTAGTCCTTTCTCCACATACTGTGGATATAGCAAGGCGTTAAGTTTTGGCAGAGAAGCCTGAGGCAATTTTGGTAAAGGTTATTGTCATAAAAAGAAACCTTGGATTTTATGTTAATGGTATTAAAATATTTGATTGAGGTTAGAGTACAGGTTTGGTCATGGTTAAAAAAATGACATTCCCATCTATTCATTCCAAACTACAGGTCCCTGAATTCTGGGCACAGCACACGACTTGAGAGGCTGTTTGGAAACCCAACAGAAGAGCAACTGGTGAATATTGTGAGTGGAGGAACGCAATTTAGATTCCTCAGAATGGTGAACTCCTCCTCTAACAATGCAGTCAACTATACGGAGAGGCATTTAAAGACTGCAAATCCACACTAATTGAATAATTTGACAAATTGTAATTCCACTAACATCTGTCTGATTTTGATATTGTGATTATTTTTCTTTTCACCATGACGGACTGACACAGATTTACATTGTTTTTTTTGCTGCTGCAAAACATAATGTTGAGTTTAATTACCAAGCTTTTATTTTGAAAAGTTGTGAAATTGGGTCGGAAGATTGTGTCAATTGTTTAACAGACCTCTGAAAAAAAAAAAACAGTTTTACTTGTAAGCCACATACATCAATAGTAACAAATTAAATTCAGTTTAATTTCAGGAAAAGATTGACAGTAAAAAACTTGGATGGGTGTAAGTGGGTTAGGGAACTGTGAATATAATAAAAAACATCTTTAATTATAGTCTTCCAATGTAAAATATAACTTGAGGAGAGATGGAAAAATTAGCAAATATGACAGAGCTGTCATTTAAAACATCAAGCTCACAGAATTGTATGTGACTCTGAAACATGAAAGATGAAAGATGGAGGAGGATGCCTGTGGAAGACTCAATAACAACCGCTCTCTAACTTGGCATGTCTGCTTACTTGGCACTTACAGTTTAGTCCAGCGCTGCTAATCATTCAGTGCAGATTTGAAGTCATCTCTCTGTCACTCTGAGGTCAAGACATACGCTGGATGTCAGATATGTTTGACCTCATCACTGCAGCTAGCATCGTATCCTTGCCCCTCTCATCTTGAGGTTGGCTAATTGCTAACGACTAATCACTATTTCTTCTCAGCCGCTCTCTGACACGGCCCAGACACTTGTGAAGAACAGCACCATGTCCAGCATGTTGCATCAGTGTGTGAAACAACATGTGAAAGAAATGGAAACATAAGGCAGCAAATGAAAGAAGAAGAATAAAAAAAATCTCATGATTAGTTGGCCTGGTTTTTAAAATGATCTGCTGTTTTGGGCGTTAAATAAAATAAGCATAGTGGTGGTAGAGGCTAATCAACTGGCCCCATTCCGGCAACTTCCTCCATGTAGGGCAATTGAACAAAGTACGTCAGAATTGAAATCAGGTCGTTCCTGGGGGCCACTGGTAATGAACTTGTCGAGGAGTCGAGGAGTGGAGAGGAGGCAAGGGGAGGAGGGCCGAGAGTTGCAGCTGAGCTGACCTCGGTCTTAGCGCTGCAGCACGTGGAGCCTGTGCTCAAACTTGGCTATGCTAACCTTTTCCTGCAAAGTGCTGTAAGTGATGAGTGTAAGTGATGATCCTCGCTGAGGGTGGTGATTGAGCGCAGCTCTAAGAGCCATATTGAAAGGAGGGTTGTCATTGTGCCATTTTTTTTAGCTTTTGAATTACAGAGAGCAGGTGGACCAGCAAATGTCATCCATTGAACATGTAGAATTTCACACATGTATTGTCAATTGCTGCACTTAGGTTCTACTTAGATATGTAATGTGTTTTGAAGCTAGTCTGAATCTGGTCTAGTATGTTAAAGTAACCTCATACAGGAAGAAGAGAGAAAGTGGAAAATATGCATCTCTGAATATATAGCCACGATACGTTGGTCTTAAGATTGATCGTGAATTTGACCAGTATCCCTCATCTCAATCCCCTGTGCATACATAACTGCCTCATCTGCTCTTCTCTCCCTTCTCCTCTGCCTGTCCGGGGGCCTAATTTAGCCTTAGTAGGCTCTCCTGGTGCCTAAGAGAATTCTCCTTTATGCAAGCCAGGTAAAATAAGAGCGCAGCCCGGATGAGGCCCCTCTCCATCATGGTGGATGGGGGGAGTCACGGGTGACACCCCCTGATCAGGTGTGCATGCGTAATGGCCGTCCCAAAATAATCACTGCTTTGAATAATTTCCCCGCTCTGTCTCTCGCCCCATGATTCTTGCTGCTTCGACTCGTTTTGTGGCGGGCATCCCATAAATCCTTGCGGTAAATGTAAATCAGTGGGCCGGGTGTGTCTGACAGATGGGGGCTGCAAGGAGTCCTGGGAGATCTCTCCTCTCACCTTTCCCTTCAACTGGAATGGATGAATCACTAGCCGGGCTAGCTAAATAGCATTAGAGTACGTCCCTCACTTAAGACAAGAGTGAGATAGGAAGCAAAAGAAACAAGCCCGTACAGTGAAAATGTAAGCAGGGGTCATCTTGATTAAGAGTGATGTGTGGAGGAAGCGCAGGTTGTGAAGACGGGGACAGTAGCGGTAAACAGAAATCCTCCTACCTTTGTTGTTGCAGTTATGATGAGGAAATGAGGTTGTGCAGGTGGAGGAGATGCAGGCTCGCGGCTCTTCGAGCTGTCAGCTCCTCTGAGGATTGGAGATCTGAGAGGTGGAGGGGAGGAATGAGGAGGAGGCGGGGAGGGCCCTTCCTTGGTCCCCTTGACTGTCTGTGGAGCAGAACCCATCTCTCATTAAGGGAGAGTGCCGAGGAGACACTTGAAAGTGACATTCACCCTCCCTACACCCCCCCATCCCTCCATTTTAGAGATGCTATGCATGACGGCCACTGCCACTCAGCCAGCAGGGTCACCTCTCTCTCCCACTCTGTCTCGCTCCCTCTCTCCTCCTTTGCCTGGGGGAGAATATCAATGCCACAGCGCTTTTGGCAGATATACATACAACACCTACACCCTTCATTGAAATCCATCAATTATAGCCCCCTCACAGGGAGAAAGGCGACAACAGTTGTAAGAGAACAAGAAAAGGAAGGGAAGAGGCAGAAAAGACAGATTCTCCTTATTAACGATGAGGAGAACGGGGTGGAGTCTGATGATATGCAAAGAGATGAAACGATGTATGTTCTTGATGTGGGGCTGAAAAAAAAGGAGGAGAGGAATCAAAGGCTGCAGCCCGCTGTGGGGTCAGGGGCTCGGGAGCTGGATCATCTCTGCTGTGGCAGTGTGTCGATTTTCACCCCCAGTTGTAACCTCGGGCCTTGACTCTTCCACTCATATCCATCTCTTTAATCTTGGGAAGCTCCACCTAACGAGCTACATAGTTCATTGAGTCAAGGAACAATGGATGTGTCTGTGCTCCATTGTCTCTGCAAGACCATCAGGCACTGCGCTGTGTGTTTATGATCAATTCGTTGTCCCATTATCGCCATGTGTTTTCGTATAGTTTCTTCTTCGTTCTGTAATTACTTGACAAAACGTGATTATGGTCTTTAAAAAAGCATTTCCTGTTGACTTCCCTGGACCAGTTGTTGTCTGTCCGGTGGTCACGTTTGCCCTGTAATCGCTGCCGGCTGCTTGAACTCTGCTCTCAGCCAATGAGGCTCCACTGTTCTGCCAACGCAGCCCATAAATAAATGACCAAAATGGCCCGTGGTGCTGTCATACTTCTTAACTGAGCGGAGCACTTGTAATTAAATTCACACAGATATGCTGAAATTAACCCACCCCATCTAAGGATTCAAAACACTCCAGCTTGGGAGGGTGTTACACTGTACGCAATTCATATCCAGCCATAAATCCTGACAAAACTATACACTCATGAAGGCGACATAAATGGCTGGAGACACATATGCTCGCAAGGAGCCAGAGTCCTGTGAGTAATTTGTCGTGGAATCCTTTCATTTGCTAACTATCTGCTTGCCACTCGGACTATTTTGGATGAGGCTTAAACGCAGTTGGGTCAGCGGTGAGACCTCAGCTATGGGTGTTGATGAGAAGGAGATGAGGAGCAAATGTCCAAATGTGCCCGAGCCTGGACACTGCATAGCCACGAATCATCTCCGTGAATCATCACAACATGGCTGACTGTAATTATTGTGCTCAGGCCAAACATATTGTACTTGATACTGAGTCAAAACATTTGACTCAAACTGTTTGAGATGCCTGTATCATCATAATTGAATTTCTGCTGTAATAACAATTAGCTGTGCTCATAGCTTCTGATTTACTTATTCTTACTTAAAATTCTCATTACTTTCTTATTCCATATCGTCTGCCATGTTAACTAGAAATCTGCACTTCCTCAATGAAACACAAATCTCTACTTTTTTCGATTACACTTAAAGCAGAAACTAAGTGCATATTCTTGGCTATTTTCTCCTTAGTGCAGTCCTCGTCGCACTGGCTGAGAGGGAGAATAGCCAGTGCCCGTGTGAGGGATAATTTGTACCTTCTCAATGAATGAGGAGACAGGCAAATTACTGGCTGAATAAGGACTGCCTGTGGATCCCACTGTCAGAAAGAGAGAGGAGGGCAGAGAAGGAGAGTGTAATTATCAACTAGCAAAGTGCATTCATATCCTATCACAAAAGGATTGGGATGTGGGTGGAAGAGAGAAAGGAGAGAGTGAAGGAGGTTGAAAAATGGAGAGAGATAGGGAGAGTGGGGAGGGATGCAGGGTGAAGGACTCCTGGTCAAATGGATGCAAGGCCATAAACAGGGTTAAAAACAGTCCTCTATGGTCTGGCTCCATGAATGCAGACATATTAAGACCTTTTAGCCCGGCGCACAAGCACCTCTTTGGAGTTAAAAACAGGAAGGAGATGGAGGAAGATGAGAAGAGGAGGGCGGGCAGGAGAGGGGGAGAGAAAGGTGGTGGGTTGTGGGCTTTCAATCACAAGCACCCATTTTTTAAATTTGAATAGACCCAGATACGCTATACGGATGGTGCAGGGCTAGAGGGAGTTTTTTTCTTCTCCCCGCGTCTTTTCCTTTTTGGTAGCTGACATCGCATAACAAAGCTAGTCTATTAGTGACCCTGGACTTTATTGACAAGCCCGCCATTACCCATACTTCCTGGGGTCTGCCGGGTCAGGGGTCACAGATGGGCGGCTTGAAGGGGGCTGGTGGAGGGGGCTGCTGGAACACATTTAGAGAGCAGGGACACCTGTAAGGTTGCATCCAGTTCAGAACGTGACCATGAACAACGGCAGATCCTTTTGAGAGGAAGCAGACAATGCAGGCCCAGTCTCTTATAACTCCTCCACCCTCCTCCACCTCCTCGTCTCTCAAGCTTTCCTCCCTCCACCTCTCGTGGCTCCATAATGATGCACTGGTACACAGGGCCGCAGAGGAAGGAAATCAGTGTGCAATTTGAAATGAGTATATTAATTTTTTATTTATTTTTTGCTTTTACATGTCTGTGTTTTTGTATGTGTGTGAAATTGTTGAGAAGGTCACGAGTTTGAAAATTGGTGTGAACTTCTATAAAACGACAGGAGATAAAAATCCCCAAAAATGTCAGTTTGTGTCGAGGCAGAGCGGGTTGAGCGTCTGGTCACAGATAATCCCAAAAACACTTTCATTCACTACGATTTTCACACAATCAATCACGGCATTATGCCGGACTGTCGTCAGTCAAATTCATCTGCGGACAGAGCAGTGGATGAAACCAGATGCTATACACAAACACACACAGTTACACAGCGAGGCGGGCAGGGTTCAGACGACTGAGGGCTAAGTGATAGCAGCATGCATTTGATATATGTGACACTGCAAATGGAGGGCATCAGTGCTGTTTGTTGGCACAGCATGGCATCGTGTGGTGCACCGCGGGCGACTGGCACACCAGCCAAGCCTTGTATATACACACTCTCTGAATAAGGAAATTAATCCCCAGTGGGTTTGCTCTGTAAGTCAGTTTGTGTGTTGTGTGTTTGTGCATGTGTGTGCTCCACTGGAGTAGCATGAGTAAAAACATCCATAGGCTACATGTTCAGTTATAGATGAAGTACGTTTTTTTTATAAATCGTAATATCTGCCTCTAATCAACACGATTTTATGGGCATCTTTCTCCTGCAGCATTGTCGTATGAGTGTGTGTGTGTATGTGTGTGTGTGTGTGTTGAATCTACATGTGGCGTGTTTTTGCTCTCTGGCAGCCAGGTCGGTGGCGCATGGCGCAGCAATCAGGTGTTGCTGCATATGTTCCTGGTGTCAGCTCCCTGTTTTCCCCAGCGGGCAGGGCAACTTATTGCCAGCCTCGTAATAGGAGGGCTGGGCCGGGGCCATGGCTACCACTTGGCACACGGCATCGCCAATATGGCTGGCTTTTTGTTCCACCTCCCTCTGAAACTTAACCACTTCTGTGCCAAGATTGATTGCTGTGAATTTGCATAGCGCCGTTACTGCCGCACGTGTCAGCGCCGTTGTCGGAAATGTCCATCTTTATTGTGCCATTAATCACCAGACCACACAGTAAGTTTTACAGTGCAGTACAGTAGCAGAGCAGACAGCATACTATAGAATACAATTAAACAAAATATAAAAAATGTCATAATAAAGCATATGAATATTGCTTCAAATTATGTAGATAGTGATATCTTTGTGATGACTTATTGAAAGCGTAATTTTGAAAAGAACATATTTGTAATAGTACTTTACTATAAAAATAAAAAGTTAAATTAATACCTTTAGGCTGTATTGAGGAGCACCTCTTCATATCCTCCATCATCATCCTGCTCTGTTGTATTCTGTACAGTTAACACATGCACTAAACTCTGCTTTGTCTTCAACTATAGGTACTGCAGGCTACATCAGATCAAACTTGATTGGGATGTACTTGAATATTTCCACATTAGGCTGCTTAACTAATCATACTTATTAATTGACTTAATTATTGTAGCTACAGTTGTTGACTATTATTGACATCAACATATTTCAAATCTGTTTGTTACATAATTTGTACATAATTTTTTTATGGTTTTTCATATGAACTATTACTGGTTTCTACCACACCCCATGCATTTTTAACAGTGCATTGATGTATTATGTAAATATAAACTAAACTAAACTAAACAGCTATATATAGATTTACTCTCAAGTTGTATATCATAAATGTATACAACAATCTACTGAAGTACAGTGGTACAGATTCAACCACCCAACAGTATCTCAACTTTTAAAATGACCAATATATTCAAAGTGTGTAGATTTGCTGTTCTTTGTGTGATGTTGCAACTTTTACATAATTCAATCAAATATTTCCTCTTTCTTGCTGGGTTAACACATGCAGATCATTATCGATACACTGGTATTGTCAAAAGCCCAGTGAATGCCTGCTTGTGTCACACACACACACACACACACACACGCTATCATACATGTGCATATAACAGTGACATGCTTCAGCCATGGGCCATATGGACTAAAGCCACTTTTTTTCTCCCTCTTCCTTTGCTTGATTTCATCCCCTGTGTGAGCCGTGTCCGAGATATTCCACAGCCCTGGGGCCTTGCCTTTGACAAGGAGAGCACATTGTTTATTTTCCCCTGCTGGCCACACATACGCACATACTTACACACACACACACACACACACACACACACACACACACACACACACACACACACACACACACTAATGCATGACCATACAAATATGGATATTCAGAACGAAAACGCACAAAGACCTGCACACATGGATATTGGCCAGTGTATATGCACACTTTGAGTAAACACTAATGAAAATATCAAACTCTCTACACTCGAGCATGTACAATCAAACATGTTCTCACACACACATATGCACACACACTCACACACACATCGTCCCTGGCCTGGCCAGAGCCGGCAGGGTCAGCGGCAGGGCAGCCTGTACCGCTACACATCTCTGTTATTCATCCATGTCATTCAGGCCTCGATCACGAGGGAGGGGTGGATTGGTGGATGGAAGGGAAGGAGAGGCTTGCATGGCTCACATTCAACCCCCACGCTGTTGCCCTCTGCTCACCCATTGCCTCTAGCGGAGGCCACCACCTCCCCTCCTGCTCCTCCTCCTCCTCACACACACAAATAGACTCCTTCCCTCCTCGCCCACCGCAGCCCAAGGGCCCCCAGTCCCTGCTCCTCCAGCATGGGTCAGTGCTAAAGAGGACACATGGCAAAGGACAGAAAGACCCAAGGCTGCTTGGACCCCATCAGACCTGGGCTGAGTATAAAGGGGGAGAAAGGGAGAGCAACAAGAAAGCAGGACGACCAAACGTACGTTTGTTGTCAAGTGTGCACTTGATTTGTTTCAATGTCGAGACGTAGACTGATCAACATCCAAGTTACGAAACTTTGACTCGGTGCAGGTTGAAAGCAAACATTTAATATATTCTACAGAAAATATGTTTGTTGAATATAACAAGGGGTTTGTATTAACAACCATCTGCTGTCATAATATGTACAGAGTCTGATGAAGTCCGCCAGCAGAGCCTAACAAAGCAATTACTTCCACTGATAAAGCAAACATATCTGCTATGTGCCACTACTCTGCTTGTACTAATTGATGGAGAAACACACAAACACACACACACACACACACACACGGGTGTCTCTGGAGTGCGAAGATGAGCGCGTCATTAGGGGAGGCTCACATGCATTTCAGAGGAGTGCCACTAATCCAGCATGAAATTCAATTTAAAACTTGGAGCGCATCTCGTTCCCCTGCTTTGATACAGCGCCAGATACCAAGAGAAGACGGAGAGAGCCACAGCCACTGAGACGAGCGCGCGCCGGCGGGTTAGCGGTTGTAAACACATAAGCACCTCGAGTAAACAAACACGTGAAAAATATGCTGTCCTCTGCTGCGGCTGCTTCAGTGCATTTTCTGTATTACTGAGATGTCTAAAAATATTTCATAACCGTGTTTATTGTCTTCAGTCTTACTTTGTTTCCTGTGTTAATGACTATCACGAGACAGTAATACATTTGAAAAATACTGCCCATGTTAAACAGAATGAACCTTATTGAAAATCACCCTGGTGAAAACCTTGACTACTTTCATGCTCTGAATGGCCTCTGATCATCACTTAACAATAACAAGCACATTGAAGCTACACTTTTCATGGTTGCCAAGGCGTTACTTTGCAAGATAAAATTGCTGTTTGAAAAAAAAACAATGGGTGAAAAATGACCTGTCAGTCAGCAGCCCCCTTCCAACAATACTGCCGCTGGCCCTGCCAATCTTTATGCTCAGGCAGAGAACGGGGCCCCCTTCTATCCCAGAGACCGAGGTTAAAGGTCAGCATGGACCTCTGGACATATCCTAAGATAATACCCTGGGCTGTGTCATGTGAGGAAGGGAGGGGGTGTGATTTCTATCAGCGATAGAGAAAAAAACAGGCCGATGATGAGGGAGAGATGGTAAGTAAAAAGCTTGCGTTTAAGAAGGACTGGGAGGCACAGATCATGAGATCAGCATGCAGGTCATCTGTTTTGAAATCCATTTACCCGATTCATGCCTTGGGGTGTCAAGTCTATACTGCTCCCTGCTGTCCCAGAAACACCCCCATATCCCGATCCTCACTGTGTTTTCCTTCACCGCCGCAGCCCTTTCTGGCTTTCTATAATTAAAGGGAACATTTTGACTCGGAGCTACGAGAAAATGGCAGCCACATTTGGTGGAAAAGGGCATGGAGGACGTGCTGGGATGTTTTTCTCCCACAGTGCCAAACGTACGACCTGGTTATCTGTGAGAAATGCTCCTCATGCCTCATCATTGACACAACAGGTTGGGTGATCATTAAAGATCAACACCCACGCACATACACACACACACACACACACACACAAAGTGTCTGCATGACTTCAGAGGACACTGACTTCATTGGTTTCCTGGAAACTCACTCTAACCTTAACCAAAGTAACTTTTATCCTAACCTTAACCTTAAACTTAACATAACTTTAAAACACATCTTCACCTAAGGAAGATAAGTCCCCATAATGTGACAACAGATGCCAGTCCCCACACACAGTCCGTCGTCCTTGTTAAAGATCAGATATATAAAAAATATTTTCTCAAATATTTAACTCAAAGGGTTTTTAGTCATGTAGGTAACATGGATATAAATATGTCTTCATTTGTTTATGTTACAAACTAAATAGTATCTGTACATGTATATGTATTCAAATTCACACAGGACAGGACCAGCAGAAGCTGTAAATAGGAAGCTGTAATATTTCTACTATTATTCCCTATGTAAATAGTGGAAGTAGGTCAAATTAGCAAAACTGTTGCATATATAAAGTAATGTGAGGAGACCCAGATGAACGTAAAGTGTAAAAACTGAGAATTGCCACTCTCATTTGCTCATCATAATACCATTAAACATGTGATTATGCATGCAATGGAGAGAGGCCCATTTTGCATGCCCATTTGAGACAGTCCGCAACTTCAGCTTGTCATTTTTCAGGCTGTTCAGGCGACTCCAACGACAGGCAGACAACATCTGAACTGCATATTACTCATCTTCATTTAAACCGCGAACAGATTTTCATGTTACCAGGATGTTGTGTCTGTCGATGTCTGTCTGATGATTAGTAACATTTTCTTGAGGCACTTGAGCATTTAAAAAAACATTCATATTCATCACACAGTCACATTTCTTTCTATAATCATTGTTCTAGTTACTCTGGATGATCAGCCGGATACTCAGTGATCAGATTTTATTGGGACAGTTTTTATGAAGACATATACAAGATGAAGGTTTTTCACAGTAAGGCCACTACAGTGAAACAGAAATACTTTTTAGGAGGAGAAGCTTTATAAAAACCACACACAAAACTTCGCCACCTCAGTAGAGTGCATACTGCTGCCAAGGCACAACAGTCCCTTTACAAAATCATATTTAATTTCACTAGACCCAGATTTTAATTTGAATTTGCACAAAATTGCACAAAATCATAAATGTCAGTCCTCTAATCTTGTCTGACATGTTTCATCAAGATCCAGGAATTATTGTCTGAGAATTCAACATTAAAGAAAGTAAAAAAAAATTTTTTCCATGATCATTTGTCCAGTAGTTCTTGGATATTCCTTCTAACAAACAAACAAACAAACAAGGAAGAATACAGATGCTTCTTGGCGGAGGTAATTACATTAACCTTCCTTGTATTGGTGGTGTCACATATTTCAGGTAAAACTCAGGCGAAGTATGAAACCAAAACTATCTGCATGGACAGATACTGCTGCAGGAGGGAAGTGAAACAGTTTTTATATTTATTTATTTTGAAGAAACCTCCTTTAAGAAACCAAATATCTTCACATGATTCCTCAAGAAACGTCTTGAATGTTGGTCATAAACTTTGTGACAAATCACACATTGTCTTCTTTTGGCCTCCCCGTGTCGTCTCTGCATTTAGAGGTGATGGGGAACAATGGCCATGCTAATAAATTACAAAAGAAAAAAGCAGGCTATCAACCGTCACCACTTTGGTTTCTCTCATCACATGACCCACATGCTGGACGACATGTCACAGCTAGCGTGGCCTCATTTGCATGAGACAGTCACCCCTTTCGGACGCAAGGCACAAATGTTGTCTAGACAACATGCATCAGACGGATGAGCCCCCCAACACACACACACACACACACACACACACACACACACACACACACATACGCATTAACCCACCCACACAGACACATGCATAAACACCTATATCTGTATCTATGTGCATCCATTCACACACACAGACACACTCACATCACTTCAAACAGCCCAGACGGTGCCTCCAGCCAGGGTAAGACTATAAATCAGCTCCAGGTCTGTCTGCGCCTCATTCACATGCTGTGATATTATACTGTGGTGGATCAGCCATGAGAAAGTATTAAACACATCACACACATGCAAATCCTCAGTGATGGAATGACAGGACGGTCCAGCCAGTCAATTAGATATGTATATTGCTCCTTAGTTTGGAGATTATGTGATTATTCTGGTCTTTGTGCCCAGCAGGGTCAAAGGGACAGTTCCTTTGATATGAGATATGTGTTGATGTGACAACAATGACTGTTGACAGTGCGTGCAATTATGTGTATATATCTGTGTGGCACGCATGTGTGTTAAATATGCAGCAGTTGTATGTGTGGATATGAATGTGTGTGTGTCTGTGCATTGTGGGGGCCAGTGGCCCCTGATTGTTTGATGTATGTATTAGTCCAGCTGTAATGAGTGTGGCAGCAGCAGGATGAGTCTCTGGAGAGCTGATTATATCTGTTTGTCATCTGTGGTGGGGTTGATCCTGTGACACCGGGAACAACTACACAGTCTCGCTCTTCTGATGTGGGCACCGGAAATGTATGTGTATGAGTGTGTGTGTGTGTGTGTCTGTGTGAAGAATGTACTCTGAATGCTTTGCATATAAGAGAGAAACACTCGCACACAGCGTGGTTGCAGCTGTCACAGTGTGATACAGTAGGATATAAATTTGCATGTGCGTACTTCCTGTCCCGTGTGCCATCTTTCCAAAAGTGGCACCAAACATCTGTCCGCTGTTACTGTGGCCACACTAATGGTGCAGGGTGTTGGCATTAGTGCAGAGGCAGAGAAGGAGAGAGAGAAGGAGAGATGGCCTGTAGGGAAATAGAACAAAATGAGAGAGGACAAGAGGAGACGTGGAAAGATGACCAGAGAAAAACATGTGGGTCACTTCAGCTCTGTCCAAAAAGGTCTCATTTATCCTCCCCCCTCCTTCCCCTTGTGGCCAGAGGGCAGACTTTAGCACTGCAATGAGACAGCATCGCCTCTGTCAGGACGAGAGCACCAGTGACTGTGAGAGCGGTTGCTGCAGACAGGAGTTAGTTATTGTTGGCGCAGGGTGGAGGCTATAACTCACCCTGGTGGGCCAGGCTTGTCTTGGCTACAGCAGCTTGCAACAGCACTAATCAACACCTTGCTATTCACACACTATGCTAACAGTCATTAACACTTATTCTGCTTGTTTGTATGTCTGTCAGCACTTTGCAATAGAGCTGATTTCTTTAGCCAATAAAAAAGTTACTGTTTGTCATTTTGCCAAAAGTCCAACATACCTTTTATCATTGTCTCCACTAAAATACAAATTGTGCTTGTACTGACTTTAATAATGTCAATCAAAAGATATATATTTAAAAAATCATATTAAGCCCATTTTTGATTTGATGTTTGCTATGCTATCATTTGTAACCAATTAATGTGTTTAGTAATTTTTTGCATTATCAGTGGCAGAGTAAGTCTTTCCCTGACTGAATTCTAAATGACCTACACATGGAAACGATGCATGGATGCGCTAAATGAAATTCGTAAGACAAGGCAAGGAGTCACTGCACACAATCATGCAGCACACGTCATATAATGACTTAATAACTAAAGAGCAATGCTGCTGATACTAAGCATTTTGAAGAGGAACTGCACGAGTTGCATGTCTCCAGTTGTTATATTTGTAACAGAGGCTGCTGAAAAATTTTAATTTTGAAAAACATGACATTTCAAGCAGAAATCAAAATTTAGTATTTTTAAATCAAGTGTGGTGCCCAGTCTAAACCTGCCTGTTTGGCTGTGGTGATGCTGGTTGCAGATTTCTTTCTGAAACTGTCAAAGTGACAGCAGTAATTAACAACCAGCCGCTGGACTCAGTCCACAGAATCCTGAAGCTGCACCACCACTGCGGCACAAAGAGCTGTTCACCTGTTTGTTCAAACTTCAGTGAAGCTAAACTCAGTCAGCAGAACTCTGTGGAGAATCAGTTGTTATTGCCGTTGTTGTGAATGTGTTGCTCTCGTAGTCCAAAACCTGTTCATTCCTACTTTATTCAAATTAAATAAATCGCTCTAAAAAATATACATGAGTGTATATTTGTGTGAAGTGTGAAGCTGATAAGATGAACAATTCTTGAGCTATGTGTTTCACAGGAGACATTTTTCGAATTAGTAAATTAGTAGCACTTCTATATATAACCACAGGTGTCGCCAAATCAACCACAAATGAAATTAAATGATAACTGCTATCAAGGATTTATTGAGTAAACTTATAAATAGATAAAAAAGTATAATTTATATTTAACCTCGATTGTTCATCATGATCCAGTTAGTATTTGTTTTAATTGCTCAGGTTTTGTGTTCCTCTTCTTTTTCACTCTACCTAATCCAATGAAGGTCGGTGGAATTTAAATTCAAAGCCTGGTACCCAGGCTTTCCCTTTTTCACAAGGAGTTCAAACACATGCAGAAGAGAGGCTCGTGGTTGTGTGGCAACATGGTGGAAGTGATACAGAGAGACTCATCTGTGTGATGTTCTGGTATTTAGGCGATGAAGGTAGTGTAAGGTAGAGTACCGCTCCAGGACAGAACAGGCATGTGGGTTTTATCCTATATGTTTTTCAATTGAAAGGTCCTCTCTCCAGCCGCTGCACCAAGGCCATAACTGCCCCTTTACCTCCGCATCCCAGGCAACCTCTGGGTAGATGCTGTTGAGCCTGGATTAGCCCTGCTCGCTCACACACACAAACACATGCACATGGACACGTAAACATAAAGCTGCATATGCACCACTAGTCCTGTTTTATCCACGCCTTCAGTGAGAGAAACCACTCTTTAATCATTTCATAAGATCATTTGCCTGGCAGATACGCCTCAGGCTTTTCCCATTACCCCTGGCTGCCTTGACCTAGATATGTGTGTGTGTGCGTGTGTGTGTTTGGGAGAGAGAGAGTGAATGTATGATCAGGGCTGATGGAGAATAGAGCTATGTAAGTCTATGCATGGCTGTGTCCAGCAGTGGCTAAAATGCAAATGAGAAGACGGACAGCCAACATATGCATGAAGCAGTGTACACAGAGAAGCAATGACATATTGCTCCTTCTTTCTGTGTCACCAGACAGCTCAAATTAATTTCCGTGAACTCTTGTTTGCTTGTATGCTGAAATTTACACACAAGACGTAAAATACAAACAATGTAAGAGAAACGTCAAGCAGAATCTGATGAAGCACGACTCGGGATAAAAACATTAAAGTTAAAATCACTCAATTCTGCAACGGTCCCAATCTGCTGAGAATAATGACAACCACAGAAATTGCTTTGCCCATGCAGCTGCAACATGAAGGTAAAATATTAAATACCATTCAACCATATCAACTCTTTCCACATCTTTAAATAAAAATAGAAGTAGGGCTATTAAATGTACAGACTGATCTCCTCTTCTATTCAACAGGTTTGTGTGCTGTTGTTATGCAGTTTATGTATTTCTCAAAACATCACATGCCAAAATGGGTAACGTTTCCTCTGTTGCCCTCAGCCCCCGTCTCTTCTCAGTTCTCCCTGGCCACTTTTATCACTTTTCATCTCAGACCTGCCATTCTCCTTCTGCCCACTAGATGTCCCTAGACTTTCTGTCCCTGTTTCCGTCCGCTCACCTGTTTTCTATCCTTCATCACCTGTTCCTCCCGCCCACTCACACACCTGAACCTAGTTCCTTCATCACCCAGGCCACTATTTATACCTGTCGCTTTCACCAGGTTGTCGTTAGGTCACCCGCTTTTGTTTCCACGTTTTATTCGTATGTTCCCCTCGTGTTCCTTGTCTGGAGAATCCTGCTGTGTGTCCAGCTTGTTTGTTTCTTCACAAAAGTACCTGCCTGCCTTTGAGCTGGTGTTTGGGTCGGCTCCTCTTGTGCTGCAACTAGTTGTGACAGAACAGCAAAAACTCTGCAGCTACTAAGAAGAATGCAGCTACTTTAATATGAAAGAAAACCCAATTTTGTGTGACTTGACATCAAATTGAATTTGATAAACACATGAACACATGCAAGCACATTTCAACATGTTGAAAGTGACATGAAGCTGCAATGATTACATTTTCTATCAAAGCCAGAGGAATCATGATGGCAAAATGTTCACATAGAGCAAATCTGCAAAACATTTTATCGACTATTTCACAATGTAGAGGAGAGTGACAGATTTATTACTTGAACCTGCAGCTCTCTTTGGGGAGATTTATAGCCCAAAGTTTCAGCTCTGCAGCTGCACTGTTATGGGTCACGCTCACTGCTCTCTATAAAACCTCACAATCCCACTGTACACTACCTGCTCAGTACTAACCTGTAGAAGGACACATGTGTTATAAGCTCAATATTCTGTTTAACATTAGATCTACTAGATGTTCCATATTAATAAATAGCCCAGAGTCAAACACGGTTAGCAACTAGCTTTTGAATGCAGCTAAAAAGTTGGAGTTGGTGGAGACCAAAAACAGAATTAAAAGAGAATGAAAGGTGAATTTACCATGACAGAAAAATTACTCAACTTTTAACCAAAAATGACTTGGTATAGTTTATTGGCTGAAAAGGCTAAATTGCAACTCAAATGGGAAGATCTGCCAATGCATATGGAGATTTCTCTGCATACAATGTTTACCCTGAGGTGAGGTATGACAAGCGAAGCTTAAAAAGGAAATGAAGAAAGATAATGTAACTTACGTTCTAACAGCCTGTTCCATCTGCAGCAGCCACCATGCCAGGCAGTTTCTTCAACGCCTTTTTGTGTTTTATTTTAATTTTTTAAACAAGGGGGGGAAATATAATACTTCTTAATAGACAACATTGCCTCTGTCATCCTGTGTAGGTTAACCTAAGCTAGTAGATTTGAGACACCTGAAAATACCTGTAGTGTTTTGGTTAGACTTATCTCTGATTTGCAGCTGGAGCAGGTTAATGACAAAGCTACCAATGCTAACTTTCTCCTTGTGTGAGAATATGCAAACCATATGTTTGTTGTTTATCTACATACTTTTTGTTGTGGTTAGTTTAAAAACCTTAGATTCAAAGGTACAAGATTCCCTACTAGTGGCTACAAAGCTGAAGATGAAGCGCAAAAGCCGACTGATCAATGTAACACCACCAAGAAAAAACAACACTCAGATGGTGCATTATCACTTTAAAGGCTGCCACACAAAGGAGGCTTTACAGTGGCTCTATGTACACACAGACATTAATTTACAGCCAGGCTCCTGTGATACATATTTATAAGTAAGCTTGCAATGCTACTGTACATCAGTCACTAAACTGCTTAATTTCACATGTGGACCATGTCTGTAGGACTCTGTCAACAAAAACCCTTTATATTAAGATAAAAAACAATAATACAAGTGTTTAATATTTGTCCTGCATAATCTGACCAGATTGTGATGAACCAATAGAAAAGACAAGCGATATTTCTGTATGTTCAGACCACATTCTTAATGCTCACGGATGTCCCCTTTCTCCATAAAGAATACATTACCTCCCACTGCACAAACAACCAATTTACCTTTTTTAAATGGAGAGTCGTGTCACGAAACAAACACGAGCCGAGCAGACAGCAGGGAGTGGTCACCCCTCCAAGACCTCTTGTACAGTCAGCCCGGCTCCTTCCCTGCTCGCCTCGGGACAGTGGAGTGACGGATGGAGGGACGGAGGAGCTGTGGGGCGGGGGGAGGAGGTGAGCATGAATCAGTAGCAGGCTGAAAGTTGTCAAGATGGAAGGTGAAATTATAGGGACGGAGAGACAGAAAGCAAGAATAATGGACAGAAAAAAGGTGAATATGACCGGATGGTGCATGAGAGAAAGAGCAATAAGAAAAGAGGTGATTATTCATCTCTTGATTTAGATTTAGGATGCAGAAGTGACCTGTGACCCCCTTCTCCCTCACCTGTGACCCCTGCAGGGGCCACAGGTGAGGGAGAAGCAGACCGTGTCCTTGGATAAACATAAGGACTCGTTTAATCTTCTCCATATGAGCAGAGTGCTCAAATGCAGGTAACTCTGTCGGTGTTCATGTTCCTAATCTTCCATGGGGAAACAGCTTTTTATTTGTTGTTGCGTGTAAATCAAATCTGCAGCTTAAGAAGTTCGGTCACCTGCAGTTTACCAGGGAAAATGTGTTTTCTTCCTTTTTGCTCACACGTGTATCATCTCTTCAACTTGTGAATCATGTAACCTATGTGTCTGAAATCATCAGAATATTCATGTATCCTTTGCATAAGATGTCTGGAATAGCAAATGATGTCTTTGATAGCCTCTGCTGGATGACAAGACAGAGCCTGCTGTGACTGACACACACTTAAACCCTGCACGGTCTATTTTCACATTCAAGCTGCCGAGCGATAATGCAGCTTTCTAATCCTATGGAATAACCTCCGGCCATACAAGCACATCTGATATTTCTGATACCGCTCACCGTCTGGGAGATTGCGTCGAACCTGCACCACAATCCCCGAAGCCAAATCACATGCTCGTGTATCTCTTCATTCCGGTTTCAATCAAATGTTGGTCGAACGTTCTCACTTGATGTGGCCGAGGAGTAGCCTTGGGCGGCCAGTGTGTGGCTATCGTGCCTCCCATGCATGAAAGGACATCTATTATCTGCAAACCTGAGATCATGCTGAATTCTCACACACAAGGACAAAAGGGTACAAGTTGGGATTCATTCACGTAGACTTCTCCATCCTCAACCGGTGCTCAACGAGAATCCCACGCTTCCACATTGTGTTGGAGAACGTGTCAGTGATTTCCACTTGCAGCATCACAAACACATGATACTGGGGTCTGATGCAGTCACGTACAGAAGGAGTGAGTACGATGTTTGCAGGTACTCAGACTAACACAAGCACTACAACAAATTAAGAAGTAATGAGTTGCTATGTATATGGTGAAACAGTGAAATATAATTCAGGAAGTCCAGTTTGAGTAATGCATACCTGATTGAAGAGAAGTTCCTGTAATGTGACATTTTTAGGACAAATTGTGGATCGGGTCATTTTGAAAGAGATTTGATTAAATTATTCAGGAATATGATTGGATTGGTAAAAGCTGAATGGGAATTAGTACTTTTCACCTCCATCCACTTGGGGGAGCATAACTCAACCGAGCTCAGATGTAAACATGGCATTGGTGCTAATATCGTACAGAGCAAAAAATGTGAAACAAACTGGCACCTGATATATTTATGACTCATGTTGTTATGTCAGAAAAAAAACCTATCTGTATTAGTAACAGAGCAAATAATAAAGCTTTAGCATTTTCTCAAGCACTATACCTAATTTTTGATGCACTTTACTTGAGTATTTCCATTTTCGGCAACTTTATACTCCTCCTACAATGCAGACGGAAATGTTGTAATTTTTACTTAACTGCATTTAATTCATAACCTAAAGAAATACCAGGAGGTTTTTATACCTGAAAAAGCAGCTTCAAAATAAATTTGATGATACACAAACTTTCATGTCATGTCACAGCGCCCCCTGGAAACCTGGAACTGCACTTTGTAACTATGGTGTACCATGCTTTACAGCACACGTCATGCACGTAACAACCAGAGCTGGGGCTAGCAGCTAAGCTACAGTATAAGAGACAACCAGCTCACCATTCTCAGTGTGGACATCATGGCAGAGCCATAGAAGAAACCAAAGAGGACATTGTCGGGGAAAATGAAGAAGAGGAAAAGAGAAAGTGAAATAAAAAAACTTACAGGAGAGAACATCGGCAAATATTGAAGTTTTTGGTGAGAGCTAAACACGGTGACAGATGCAGGACAGATGCCGAACTTGTGTCAAGTCATAACTTATGCTTGTTTACTTTGTCTTGTGCTGTTCTGTTTGCTTGATGTTGGGCGTGAAATTGTCGACTTGCTAGTGTATCTTCAGAAGCCAGTTACAGCCATTTTGATAGAGGTTTAGCAAGTTAGCGACACTTCAATGTGATTTGAAACACGAACATCGATAACTGAGTGGGTTACTTGCTTCTTCTTTGGTTCATTGGCTTCATTTCTTCTCTGTCAGCTTGTCAACAACTGCACGTGTGTACAATTATGTGCACAGGGAGGCTCTGACCACAACTCGTATTTACGGAAGTGAATTACACATCCCACCTGTAGGGGGAGCCTGAGTATAGCCAAGAGCGAATCTTGCATTTAACTTATTTCCCTTGTATCGTTACTATTATTACGTGTTATTTACAGTCTAACCAGCAGTATATAAAGTAATACTAAAGCAATAATCAAACTGAGGCAAATATTTACCAGTTGCAATATTCTTCACATTACTTTAATCAAAGTATTTTTTTGTACTTTTTGAATGCAGGGCTTTTACTTGCACATTTATTTCACACTTTCCTAAGTGTGCTTCCTCCACCACTGGTGCATTGACCTGAGTAAGCAGGACATTGTTTATGGAAAGAGATTTTACAGTTTTTTTTTATTTGAAATTTTCAACAGCCTTCAGCAGAACAAACAAAATTCCTTTGACCTCCATTGTATTGGCTGGAGGCACATGTTTCACAGGCTGATATCTCAATACCACTGCAAACGAATGCGACCCAAAGCGGCTCTATGGCACTTTGGATAAGTTATAAAATATGACTTTGTGTCATTTGAGTGAACTTACCTTTATTTTCCATAACATGCTATTTTTATTTAAATACATATGAAACCTTTTTTGTTCATGTCTTTCCAGGAATAAACTTGTTCCCCTCTGCTCCGTCTTTTTCTATGTGCTCTGTAACTTCAGTGGGAAGCATGTTGAGCAGTGAACATACTCCGGTCATATATAACATTAAGACACACAGTATGTGAACTATGTCTGTGGTATGGGACATTTGCAGACACGCTGGCACAGTCCTCAGAGTACAGTGAAGGAGTGTGTGTCGGTACAGTATGCATGTACATTCATGTTTAGGTGTGTGTGTGTGTGTGTGTGTGTGTGTGCGTGTGTGTGTGCAAAGGTCCATATCTGCCTGTGACCCTCTTCACCCTAAACCGTCTGCGTGTACGTGCAGGACATTTGGAAAAGAACACATCTCAGGTTATGGACAGTCTTCACTTGCATGTATGTGTCCCAGCCCCCTGCATGTGAGAGTCATGGGGACTATTTCTGTCACGTAATATGAAGATGGCTTCTTGTCAGCCAGATAAGGGGCCCCGGTCATAGGAGGACATGTAGGGAGAGGGAGGGTGTGCACCGTGTGTACCTGCATATGATAAAGAACATCGTGTGTGCGCTCACAGTGTACTGTACCTTATCAGTTTACTGTAGGTCATGTGCGTGGGCTCATTATGTTTCCCTGTGAATGGAAAGTCATTGTGTTGATTACCACATACACTATAGGCCTCACTTTGAAAAACTGACAGCGGTGGTAATGATGCAAGAGGGGCAGCACAACCTGAGACTGAATTTTATGCTGAGGAGATAATAAAACAGCAGCTTGAGGCTGACTGTGTAAAGCTGAGAGGTCAATCCAGCTCTGAAGAAGGCAAATATTTTCCTGCATGAACCGTGTTTACATTTCAGTTTGGTGGGGGCACACGGATGGTTTTCGCTGGCAGGTCAAGAGAGCGCTCTGCAGACACTTGACAAGGCTTTTTTTCTTTCTTGTACATTTCTTCTGACAATAAATTTCCTTCACTCGGAATGATTCTCGCTTCAAAATGTTTTACACAGCTTTTTATGACACGATGGAGTATACTCTACTTTTAGGATTTGTTAAGCTACTTTCCAGTACCTGTCTTCACTCTCGGATTTGGGTTTTAAAGGTCATTGTTTATTTCCAAGCACGGATGATGATATTCAGCTTTAGGTGGTCCCAGAAGGACTCCAATCTGCCATGAACCCATTCCAGGATGCGTTCACTGGGTCTTTCTTTTCATATATCAACACAACCGGCAGAGCAATCATCCTCAATCACCCTTTTTCTGTCTGTCACTCTGAACCTCGCACCACACTGGCGGCGCTCCCAAAAGCTAACGTGGCATCACATTCTTGACTAAACGTGCATAAAAACAAATTAGCCTGGCCCATACAATTTGCAAAGAGATGTGTGCAGCCAGCCAGCAAATAGATGTCATTCCAAACCAAGGTCATGATGGTATTGAGGCTGGAAATTTAGGATTGATGTTTGCACATGCCGAGCTTCTCCACTTTTCACTCTCAGTCTGTCGGGTTTGATGCGGGCTTATTGGACGAGACCCATGGGGAGCGAGACAGCGCCGAGACTATCCTCCACAGCCCGGTGATTTAGGGCCGAATTAATCTCTGACTTAACATCATTGTGATGCATGTAAAGAACGTATTCGTATTTGCCTCAAAACATTTGAGAACGGAGATGTTTTCTTTTTTTCGGGAGACACAATGCTTTTGGAAGGTTTTGATTGATAATTAAACCTTTAAGACTAATTGACTAACATAACCACACCTAACATTATTAAATTATCATTCCACTTTTTGTATCTTGCAATGTTTTATACATTTACTCTTGGATGACCTCATCTCTAAACTAATTAGACTTTAAATCCTTGTATTATTTTGGCATTGGCTTTAATTCCATATTGTTTGAAGTGTCACAGACCTCAAGGCTAAACATTCAAATTTATTGAACTAGTATATATTTATATTTGATTTATTTAAAACATATGAGGTCCCATTAGCTTGCCACTAAAAGAGCAGGATTACCTGTGGACTGTTTCTCTCAGGACACAGAGCAGCTCCATAGGTTAAAATCAAGACTCTGCTGACTTCCACAATGTCCTGCTGTTTTTTATATATGTGAAAGGTAAACTCTGGAAAATACTTAAAACCCCAATTTCCTAGACATTTGCTGGCATTCGTGTCTGAAAATGGCAATTGTGACCTTTCATATGATTTGGCTCAATTGGAGAGATCTAATTCTGTGATAAATCATTGAATATGAGATTTAGGAGGGAAAGTGCAGAAAAAAGTACTGTTAGAATCAATTAGAGATATATAAGTAGAGACAAACCTTTGGAGAATGTCTTCAGCAGAAAGTAATGTTTATTCACTTGTTATCTGTCCCTCAAGGGCCACTTAGAGGTGAACAATTTTGCAAAGACAATGCCCCAAGAAGTACATGATGATTTATAATCCAGTGCATTTAGCAAACACAGCTGTCCTAGCATATAGACAAATGTGTTTATCTATACGTATGTGTCCTTGTCACTTCATCTGAGGCATTGGGATGCATGGGAAATATACAGCACGTTACCGCAGAAGCCTTTTCCCCTTCATGGTATGCAGAGTGCGGCTGTGTTGAACAGAGCAGGGCCGGTCTAATAAGTCCCCTGGCTGTGGCAACCAGGCCGGTGGTAGGTGGATGATGGATCTCAGTGCCAGGGTACATAATGGTGGGACAGGGGAGCACAGGGGTGAAGGACAACACTCTGCCCTCTCTCCTTAATCAGATGCAGATCAAGCTAAAAGCAGCGGAGCAGCAAATCCCTCCTCTAACAGCGAGCCTCTAGACCCCGCGCAATCCCCTCTCCCTTCGCCTCGCTCCGTTCCCTCCTTCCAGCCCCCTCCTCCTCCCTTCATCCCTCTCTCTTTTCTTCTGATTGTCTTAGCAACAGAGCTTAGGGAGTGGGCCCGATGAGGAGATGGATGCTCGGAGGCCTTTAGCACAAAGATCATATAGGATAAGTGCAAAAACCCCTTGTGGCTTGTTGATAAAGTATTGATTTCTCCGCAAGCTGCTGTTTACGAATCACCTTGGAGGGAGTGACCCCCAAGACCTTAGGGTGTGAGGTACGAGCGTGTGAGGGGGGGACGGGGGGACACAAGGGGGTAATGTGAAAAATTAAGAAAGGGGAATGCAAAGAGAGATGGACAGATAGAGGAACAGAGGAGGGAGGGCGAGATAGGAATTGATTGGGGACAAACCTGGCCACTAATTGAAGGGACGGATCAATGATAGTGGACTGTTGAATTTGGGGGAAAACGAGGCTGGAGTCTCTGCCTCTGAATGAACACATGCATGAGTGCTGACACACTCAAATGATCCCTTTGATGCCGATTCTCATTGTCTCCAGAGAGATTAAGGCCTTGGCCACATGAAGAAATATAAGGGATGCTAATGTTATCCTTCGTTCAGACATGGATTCCGGTCTTCTGTTTAGAAGGTGCCATTAAACAATGTGGGTAAAGCCATTTTGAAGCATCCAGGATGGTTTCACGGATGGAGACTGACAGAGACAATGTCATTACCCCTTAGGGTAGAAAGAGTCCAGACAAGCACAGGGCTCTCAGCTTTCAAGTTCATTCTGAAAAGTTTAAGCTCCCATTCAGAGGTTTTCTTTTCCACACTCGTCCTTAACCATGCAGGGTCAAAGTGAAGGCTTTGGTTTTCTCTCTCTCTTTCTGTGAGTGTGTGTGTGTGTGTGTGTGTGTGTGTGTGGGCCAGTTATTACTCATGTTGTGTAAATCTGTCACATTAAAAGGGTTTTGTCTTCCTTATTGGGGCAAAAATCAAGTCCCCTTAATGTAAATCATTGACTTTTACTGTGAAGACATGTTTTGAGGTTAGGTTTAGGTCAGGGTAAGGGTTAGAGTTAGGGAAGATTTAACTATGGTTAAGTCAGAGTAAGTCTCCAAGAAATCAGTGCAAGTCAGTGTAAGGTCCTGAAGTCATAAACACGGCCGTGTGTGTTTATGTGTGTTTGTGGCCTTGTTTTAGATCGCACGTTTGATCAATACCTCACCTTTTAGTGAAAATGTGTTTTTCGTCCCAGTCGGGGCTTTAAGTAATTCACAAGATTGTAATACCTAAGAGGAAAACACTGTTGACTACAAGGAGAAGGGATCCAAGCTTCTGTTTCCTGTTTTGATGTCAAATATCTTGCACAGCCATCCACCTGCCAAGACCTCATCTCTGCAAAATGTCTTTTTTGGTACCAAAACAAAAAATGTCTTTCAGCTGTTTTAAGAAATAACCAGTTTTTGGAAAGGACATAATCTGCAATATATGAATATACTGCACAACAATGAAAGACATGCATAACAACAGGAAGAAGATGAAAAATAACTAAACCGCTAGATCCCACTATTCCCCCCCCCCTCTCTCACACCTTGTTGTCAGGAAATCTAATTTGTACCAGCAGCCCACAGAGCCACCTGGCAACATATGCAGCATGCAAATGGGGCTGAGAGAGAGAGAGAGAGAGAGAGAGAGAGAGAGAGAGAGAGAGAGAGAGAGAGAGAGAGAGAGAGAGAGAGAGAGAGAGAGAGAGAGAGAGAGAGAGAGAGAGAGAGAGAGAGAGAGAGCTGGAGGATTAATGACATCATTCTGTATGCACCTCTGGACTCCCAGACTGCCACGATATTACCCACCTCTGACATAGAGGGATAATGTTGGTTCTATGAAGGCACAACGTTCGGGGATCTATCTCTTCCTGCTGGCGTAGAGAAAATAATGGGGCTGGTTCATCATCAGATTGCAATGTCAGGTTTTGGGGGAAAAATGAATAAAAATGTGGCATATTGAGAATAGATGGGTCTGAGGCTGTGGGCTAGTTAGAGTGCACAGCCTGGGTCGCTGACAGTCTCACTAATGGCAGCTCTCCTTGCTAGCACGGGCAACACAACTTGCTGCAGCAGGGCAACATGCACTCATTGTGCGACGTTATCCATCTTTTATGCTGATTGTGTTTTTATTTTATTTGACTCTGTGGAGCGATGTGTCTATTAAAAGACACACAGGGGAGTATGGCTGCAAATGGGCAGTGGTGGAAGACAAATTATGACCCTTTACTTAAGTAAAATTACCAAATGTCCTGCCTGACAATATAATACTATTACTTACAGAAGTAAGTAGCCTATTAGCAGTAGAATGCAGTCAAATCTTTAGAGTAAAAGTACTGGTTTGAGCCCTCCGACTGATATATTATTATATATGATGTGTAAACAGCATGTTACTGCTGTTGCTGATGGAAGTGGAGCTGGTTTGAATTACAGGTGTATATTCAGGTTAATAAACAGGGACACCACATGAATCTAATCATGGGATGATTGATGAGCAGAAAGAAGAAAAGTAAAAAGTAAAAGTAAAGTTCTGATAAACAGAAAACTCTTTTTAGCTTTTTGACTTTTTCATATGTGAGATAATATATAATTTGAACATTTACCGAAGGCCACTCAATAGAGCGCATAAACCCAAGGCCCCAAACAGTCCCCTTAAATTTACTCAAAATGCACCAAATTTCACACTTTCATAAATATCAGTCCACACTCAAGATCCATGAATTACTCTGGATCTGGCCCCTGATCTGTATCGGTCCCGTCTGTCAGGTGCAACTGAAGAATCCTTTTAGATGAGAAATAAAAGGAACATAAATAAGTGCAGTTCCCTAAGTACAGCTAAGAAAAACTTCCAAAAACCCTGTCGAGACACATTGCATTTTGTAGGATGTCAGAAGACAAAAAGGTTTAAGGCTTCTAATCTTTAACAATGTGATGTATTTTAAAACCTTTATATGTTATCATGTAAATCTTAAAGAAAGTAGTATTTAAGGGCATTGTATATATTTGATCCAGATGCTTTATTATGTAATTTAGGGAGCGTACTAAGGACTTTTGTATGAGATACATACGTCCTGGCTTCATAATCTACGTGGGCTGCGTCTAACTATACTCAACATTTATTGGTTTGATTGGTGTGTGTCTCACTTTGCCGTGTTGTCAATTTAACATAGTATCTTTCTGTGTGAAGGGAGAAAATGAACAAACCAGTTATCTTTGTTTCCATTGTAATATCTTTACCTCGTGTCACCATCCATGTTGTTCAAACATTCTCGTTGTTCCTTCGTCAGAAGCGATGACTGCAAGCAATCCTGCTTCCGCTTCTTTTTCTTCTTCTATTGCTTAATGTTGTCTCAACTTCCTGGAATTGCGCAGGAAGTCCCAACGAATCATTGATCAGTTTGATCCAGACCGAGACCTAAAGAACAACATTTTAGTCCGTTGGTCTGGACCCTGGTCTAACCGGTTACTTTCAAATGTTCCGAAACAACTGAAAAGTCACAAGGTCTCAACCAAACAAGGTAAGCGCCTTAAAGCTGGCTAATAAATGTAGTTCTTGTGAGTGAGTGATTCTCCACATTGGCCGTCTCTCCAGGGGAGCAGCTATCACAAACTAAATTCATCACTTTGTCAGCAAAACTCTGATGGGTCTCTCAGCATGGTACAGCTTCAGTCTGTTGTCATCACATATTTCATCCATTTCTTAGATCACACCTTATCTATGGCTCCTCACTGTTTTTGCACTTTCACAGACTGAACCTCTCGAAAGCGCCTTTCATTGTGCAGGTAAGAAGGTCTCAAATGTGGAATTAATCTGATTTAAGTCTGTATAACACTCAAGATTGAAAGGACACATTTTTCAAAAGTATTCGTGGTGAGGCAGATGGAAGCGTAAATCTTGAATCTGACTTGTGCTCCTGTTGCTTTTCAAATGACAAAGATCCAGACTATCTTTGTAATTTGAAACACCTTTTGAATAAAATGTTCCTGAGCAGCGCACAGTGAAGTGGCAGCTTCAGCTCCACTGCCACTGAATTATGGCCCAACATATAAAAAGTAGAGCAGATGATCTCATTTAATATGTATTAGCCTTTTAAAAGTTGAGCTGATTTTCACGCATAAATGGAGTGAGCGGCAACCTGGACCTGAACTCAACATTATTCTTATATGCAAAAAATCGTTGGTATAGGTTTGTGAAATGTTCAGGTGTGGTGGTATGCAGGGTGTCATGAGTACGGCAGGTTTTTGTAATAAATGTCCTTAATGTCCTGTCACTTATTTGCAGTGAGTTACTGTTACACAAGACCAAATTATGACCTTTTGTCTGAAAACATTGCTTCTCTTTCTCTGAACAAGCTGCAGCATCTTAACTCGCTGTTCTCACATGACACTGACATGGAAAACTGCCTCGACATTTATGGCTCGCATGTGGGAAAGGGGTTTTACTTTCTTACTGTCCATGTCTCTCTTTCACTACTCACACACACATACACACACACACACACACATACATATCTCCTGTTTATCCTGTCCTCTGGACCCAGAGGCCCCGGGCTTCAAGGCCAGAGAGGACCAGCCTAGAGGCTATAGGCTGTCCTATCCTGTTTCAGGCCCCTCGTAGCCGGCCACATCTGTTTAATGCATACATCCAGTCATGAGGTCATGAGGTGGGAATGTGACAGGGAGCAAAAGGGGCTCTGAACTTGCGAATCATTAGCGCCTGTGGCCATTGTGATGCTCGCTTAACACTCGTAGTCGTCCATGTGATGAAAAATAGAAGGGTGTGATTACTGCCCACTCACAAAGGTAGTGGGTGAGTGAAGTCAGAAAACAGCTCTGATCATTTGCAACTAAGAAAAAGACTTGAGCTGAAACAAAGTGCAGACCGGCAACAAACAAGTTGACCTCAATTTGGCTTGAAAGCCACTCCCTCCTCCGTTTATCAGGGCATATGTCATTTCTTTTTTTTCTTTTTGTTGAGACCCAAAGGTGAGGTGAGGAAAGAGCAGAGCATTTTTCACCCCCGGGCTCTGTCATTGAGACATAATGGGACCTGCCTGGCCAAAGGCCCTTTTTTGGTTTCCATCAAATGCAGAGGAGAATGGATCCCAGAGGAAGGTATCAGTGTCTGCGCGATGTTCTCCGGTCCGACTGAGAATCGCCAAGAACAACACAGCGGGTTTAGTGCTTAGGACCCACAGAGGAAATTACAAGCTAAAGACACTAGATCTTAAGACATTTCCAGGTATTTAAGGCTATTAATCTGCTGAATTCCTTAATGACAATATTATGGTTAGTTGGCTACTGCCCACACTCTGTCTGCCTGTCTATCCGAGGACTTGGTGCAAACACACACATTCACACAAAGCAGAATACACACATGCATGAAACACACCCACACACTGGTACATAAAAAAAGATAGAAGCTGCAGCTTTTTACTCACTCCCTCTTTCACCACACATACACATGTGCCACACAATAGTGGAAGAGGGTCGGCTCTAACTGTGGCACACTGCCACTCACTGGTCTGTGAGAGGTGCTGCTGTGTCTCCTCACTCCAGCCTTTCTCAGACTTTGCCTGCACTCCCTATTTACCTGTTCAAACAGGGAAAAAACAATAAAGAAAAGAGATGTAGTTACAGGTTTGTGCTGACAGCAGTGTCGTGGTTAGGGTCTCCGCTCATCACAAATCATTTGAAGTTATACAAGACAAAAAAGATTAAAAAACCCTGGCAGGTGTTTTCAGAGATACCCATACCTCTCTGTCTCTCTTTAATGAACTGATAACCTCACACTGCAGCGGTGCAGCAACCATGTACACGGAGATGAGACTGAAGAGAGGACAGGAACCCAGATGAAGGATTAAGGGACGGGAGAGCGAAAGAAGAGAGGCAAAAGATATGCAGAAAAAGAAAGAGAGATAGTGAAAAAGTGAGAGAGCAGCGCTCCGTGTGACATGTGGACAGATGGTACTCACGCTGCATAGCCGCAGAGGCACATGCGATAGCCGTGAACCATGGTAGAGCCTCCCACACCCACGCCTCTACTGTTGACACCTCTCAACATACTCAGAGAGAGAGAGAGAGAGGGGCTGGGGCGGGGGGTGCAGGGAGGAGGACACAGGATGCTGGTTCCTACACTGTGCACTGGGTGACTGAGGTGTCAGTGGATCTGATGTCTGGACGCTCTGTGTTGGGTGGGTACAGAGCGCCAAGTGAAAGTGGAGAGGGTTGTGTTCAAGAACTAAGAAAACCTCATTTATAATCCCAGGCACTGTAATGAAAACTGAAATGGGAATATAAACTCAATCGAGTTTAGACAGGGAAGATAATAATTTTAAATAAAAGTAACTGTTATGTAATATTTCTATTTTTAGGTCCTTACAAGAACAACATTTGATTCTTCGGATTCACCGCACTAGCAATGTCAGTGGAACTTAACCACTCTAGACATAACTGTGACAGTGAGGTAGGTCCAAACAATGTGGACATTATATTTTTTTACAATTGTTATTTATCTTGTTCTATTTTCTTTTAGTACAATTTCAGTGTTAATTATGTATATTATCGATCTGTTTTTATTGATTGTCATGCATTAGTCTCCAAATCGGAATATTTTAAAGTCATTTCTATTCATTTTTAACATCCTATGTTCGATCTGTCTCCTGTTAAGCACTTTGCATTGCATTTGATTTGTATTCTAAACTTCTGGTTCACTTAACCTTTGTTTTTTGTTGAAGTCGTTTTTAGTCTAATTACCATGTGTGAAAAGACAAATATTAAATGCAAAATTAACCTTATTTTTCTGTACAATATCTTTTTGTCCTATTAAAACCTATCATGTGATAAAGTATTGAAGTGGTAACTCATCCCTTGGCCTGCGCATTTCAAGAATACAAACATGGCATTATTATCACATCATTAATACCATGTTTATGCCATTTAAAAGCAGTTGTAGTAGTAATTTGTTAGCACCAAACACTGATGATAGAGCATATGGAAATCCATTATATTTACGCATTATTTACAGCCGAGATAATTCATCATGTCCTGTGGAGGATTCATGAATAAGCAAATCTCATTAAGTTAGCGAGAAGACAAAGTATCAAGATGATAAAACAGTATAGGAGTCTCTCAATCAAAATAATAACGAAAGACCTAGTTTGATGAAATCATGAAGCCGTGTGGGATCATGGGAGTTATTGTCTTCACCACCATTGCTAATGAAAATATACCTGAAGCGACACAAATCATGATAAGGGATTAGGTAATGCATTTAAGTTGTATTCATGTAACACAGCAAACGGCAAAGACAAATCCTTATCAGTACGTGATCCAAGGAAGGAACAGCTGAGTGGCTAGCTGTGTATTTTTCCTTCCTCATATGTTGTTTGTCCCGGACGTTACAGCAGAGACAGACAAAGTCCCAGGTAAAGTGGATATGATGCAAATAAAAGACGACCGAAATGAAACGTTGAATAAAATTTAAAACATTAGTTGGAATCATTTTGGTTAATGTAAGTACAAAAGTCAACAAAATAGGTCGCTTTTAGACATTTGAATGAAGAATTGTTACATATAAGTCTTTATGTATGTCTTTTAGCTAATAAAGGAGCTTCCAGATCTCCTGGATCCCAAAAGTAATGGTATGTGTTTGGTAAAGAACCACAAATCGTGTTTCACTTCATCAAAGAGCCTGATAAAGGAAACTTCCAATGAGAATTTGCAGTGAGTTGCAGAATCAGCAGCAGAAGGCCCAGACGTGTCATCGGGACTCTGGCTCTCTATTGTAAGCTGAAGTAGACCTATGACATTAGCAGGTGTCATCTCTTTAAAGAAACAAAACAACACTTTTGTGTTTTTTAGAGTTATCTCTGTTCCTCAGCCTCATTTTGTGGCTTTTCACATCATCCACTCTTTTTCTGTCTACCACTCCCTCCTACTCCTTTTTACACCCGCCTCTCTCTCTGTCTGTTTCTCCCCCCTCATCGCAGCCATGCAGGTTGGTCTGTGCAGTCCGTTGTGTTGTTTAATATGCACAGTCCATTCTTGCTCCTTTATTATTGTCCCAGTGGCGACGGAGGCCCTTTTCTTTGGCCAGACAATGGGCGGCGTCGTGACAGAGAGCACGGTGGTCATGTCCCATTTGCCACCCCGCGCTATCTCTCTATCCTGCCCCCCTTCTCACCCGCCGTCTGCTTTTCAATAGCACCCTAATACTGTTACAGGAGAGAAAGACCTGGGAGCCTTCAATACGCCCCAAGCCTCCAGGGCCACAGCTATATACATGCCATTAGCATAATTATAGCCTGAGAGAGGGAGAAAGAGAGAGAGAGAGAGACAGTTATATAGATAGAGAGAGAGAGAGAGAGAGAGAGAGAGAGAGAGAGAGGCAGTAAAGGTGTTTGTAATGTGACAGTAGTCTTCCCTCTAGCCCTCCACACTCACAGATGCAGATGCACACACACACACACGCACACAGAGACAGACAGAGGCGGAAAGACATTCTTATAAAGGACATTTGAATAGACCTGGTATTGGATTTGTCCTGATCTCATCTATAGTTAAAATAGTCCACTCTGGCTGCGACTCGTGGGTGGGCAATTCTCCAGTTGGTGCCACGGTTGCCTGACTTTGAACTTGAACTTGGACCCCAGGGGTCGAGCAGATTTGAATTGAATTGAGGAGGGCTCCCCCTGGGATACCAGGCTGGTAAATGCAGCCTGCAGCAGCTGTGGCCCTGGCTTGCGGCTTGCTTACATGTTAACATCTCTACTCAATTCAGTTCAATTGCACATAAGTAAATAAATACTATAGTGAGAAGCTTTGACTTAGTTGGTTCCCCGAAATAGTGCTTTAGAAAGAAAACAAGTATTTGATCATGCTCCTGTTATCTCATGGAGTAAGAAAAGGAAATGGAAGAATAATCCTGACTGAAAAAACTGTGTTTCCAGCTGTCTTTTTATTATGCACATTTCATTTGCACATAACACAAAATTTGATATTTGGACCATATTTAAAAATTTCAACAACTTTCAAGGTTCTTATATCTGGATGGCATGGAAAATATGGGGTATCAGTAAAAGCAAAATGCAATGCAATATAAATCAACTTTGTGAATATCCATGAAGTATATGTGACGGTGGTAATTGTTGATTTAATTACGACATCTAGTTGCACCTTCTGCTCCTGGATTTTAAAAGAAATCTGGTAAAAATGTGTGAAACATTTGGATGGAGACCTGACTCTGTATTCCTACTTTTCCTACTTTTGCAGCTTTGTTAGAACAGACTATTCCTATTCCACATCCTCAGTCTCAAACAACAGCATTACATGGGGTGCCCTGGTGTCCTGATGGTGAAGATACACACTGTGTAAATGCAGCATCAACCATTCGGTTCTGATCGTGAGCCTTTGTTGGATTTCATCTTTCTCTCCCCATGTTTCCATCTTTACCATTCTGCTGTCAATAAAGGCCAAAATGCCTCCAAACACCAGTGAAGTCCATCACAAACATCACTTTTCACTCCACTCTCACACCTAAATGAACACATTGTCACACACAGGCGGGCACATCCTCCCCACCCATATTTTGCCTTTCACACATTATCTACTGTACGTACAACAGCTCCACAGAGTAAAGCGATGATCCCTTCTCCACCCACTACATATTTTTCACAGGAAAAAGAATACCATAGCAATAGAAAAAGCCAACTCCTTGCTACCACTGGCCCAGTCGTCCTGTTTTAGGGGCGGCTTGAAAGCATGTCACAAGACCTCATGCATAGTAAACAGTGCGGCCTCCATGGCTGACTGGTGAGCAATTTGCCTCGTAGATTGCCTGGCCCCGGGGCCTTGGAGCTATGTTTATGTATGAGCCCTCCTGTTTCATATGTATCGGCCGCGGATCATTTTCTACTCCCCCCTCCCCGTTTTCTCCCTTGCAGAACTGATGGCATACACACAGAGACACAAGCACGCATAAAAGCACACACTGGACGACGTGCACAGAAACACACACACATGCATACAGAGAGACACATAACGTAAACATTAAGAGTGATGACCTGCACAAGGGGCAACACTGTCCCGGCAGATTACACTATTGTCAATACAAATAGAAATTTACTATACATGTGTCACAACTGCTGCTGCTTACCATAGCAGTTGTGCTTTGCAGGGCGAGGGGAGATGTATTAGGAGCATGTTGTCTGTGATGGTGTTTTCACACTGTCTCATGATGGCTTTTTTACACCACCTTTAACCATATTTTCTGCCTAAAATGAATAACTTACATTTTGACATCGAAGTAGCAAGGTTGTGATTTGTGAGCTCTGCATCATCAGCACCTTTTCATAACATAATCTGAAGGCCGTCGTTACATGTAAATAAAGAAAATAAAGACATTTTCATACACAGGTCGAACATTATTTGAATTTCCTGACGTCAAAGGCATATGTTGCAAGACCGCATGCAGAGAGACAATTACGAAACCGAATACATGTAAGATGAGAATCCCAGTTCATTAACCCTTCATCGCTCCCTCTGTTATCCCTTCATCCTCCATTTCCCACATTCTTATCCCTCTGTTTTCCTTCTCGCTGGTTCAAGCCCCCTCGCTCCCTATTTCTAGTTAATGAAAGAGCGGACAGGTTCTAAAGAAGCATAAAGCTCATCTTTGACGAGAAAAGAGATGCTTGTGTAAGACCATCTTAAGAAATATTTACAGCATCAAAAGTCAGGGCGAAGATGTCCTCTATGTGTCAGCTAAGGGCGAAGCATCTCCAAAGGGCCCAAAATGTAATGGGTTTCACAGGACACAATTTGTTTGATATGAAATGATCCTCAGCAGACACAAAGTGGCCCCCATTAGGAGCCAAGCAGATTAGCGCAGTCCTCTGAGGGTCCGTGGCTCAGTGTCAGTGGTGGAGGACCCTTCTTATCTTTCATTAAGCGCACACAGCAGGGCGGATTCAGCAGCCAGGGTTGGGGGGGTACGGGGGAGTCGGGGGTACTGAAGGAGAGAGAGAGAGTGAAAAGAAGAGAGGGAGCGAAAACAGAGATCGTGGCGTTTAAAAAATCATTTCCACATATCATAGCCCCATCTCTAATTCAGTGCAGGAAACGATGGAGCCGTGGGGAATGCACAGCATCTTTCTTTCCAAATGCCAAAATTGACCAGCAGGCACAGAGGAAATGAGGCTGAACACAAACACACAAACACTGATACACTCATGTGCATGCACACACACTGGCAGGTTTGATAAACGCAGTGAAAAAGTGAAAAAAAAGACAGCAGCACGTTTGCACGTGCCAAGTCTTGAATACAGACAAACACAAAACGCAAAAATGAGACCTGCTCAGACACACACAGGGGAATACCACTCTTCACACACATACATCCACACAACATGGCGATGGCAGCATGCCATACGGGTTCATTCCTAATCTGTGTTTGTTAATGGTTGGCGTGTGCTAATTACTGTCACTGTGCACCAGGGGCCTTCGCTGGCCAATCACCAACTAGACTAGCCTCTGACCGGCCAATCGCTAGCCGGTCTAGCCTCTGAACCAGAGGGGCTTCTGGGAGAGTGGGACTTTCAGCAGCGGTGAAATTGGCCTTGGAACAGTTGCCTAATGCTGGAACATGGGGTGTGTGTCTAGATGTGTGTGTGTGCAGGAGAGAGATGGGGATGGAAAGAAAGACAGGGCGAGTGTGTGTGCGTGTGAGGGAGATGGAGAGAGTGCTTTGTGTGTGTGCACATGTGAGCATGCAAGCTTGTCCCACTCTGTGTGTGAGCAGCAGACGACAGAGTGGAAAGGAAAACAAGGCCTGAATGTGGGCCAAGTCAACCACTCCACAGGCTCAAAGGCAGCAGTAATCCAGTGTTGACATGGTAATAGCCATGAGCTTAGTGTCAATTAGATAGAAACAATATGCTTACTCTACTGGGGTAAGTGGATAGTACCTTTTAAGTAGAGCAAGCCTTGCAGTACTAGGTTTAAGATGAAATTAAATGAGGCTGAGAATCTGAGACTTTCTGAGACAGCATATGTCTGTTTCTCTTACGTTTTAAATTCGGACACCACATCTTTCAGCTTGTTTCTACCATTTTGAAATTGACACTCCGGTAAGTGACAACCATCAGTGCAGGATTTTACCACTATTCTCTGCTGGCATCATATTCTACCCTCAGAGGCTAGATGGCCTTATTACATTTTAGTCACCCAGAATGGTTTTCTGGGCCATGACAATCTCAAACCATGCAGGCCACCATCGTTCAGCATTGGTGAAAGAGGAGACATACAAAGGGTGAAACCATCTTTGACATTCCCGGAATGGCCCTGAAGACACATATGAGGGAGGTGGGGTGTGTGTGTGTGTGTGTGTGTGTGTGTGTGTGTGTGTGTGTGTGTGTGTGTGTGTGTGTGTGTGTGTGTGTGTGTGTGTGTGTGTGTGTGTGTGTGTGTACAGTACGGGTGTATGTTTGTATAAATGGCTGCTTGGCTCCTCTGATAATGCCATGGTACCAGCTGAGCCCAGAGGATATGAGGGGGAGAGGATCATGTGATTGGTTGATGTGTTACGCCATCTTAAGCGATAGTGAGAGTCCATTTACAGCAGTCGCCTACTGATGGTGCCCTGGGGGGGGGTACGAGTCAAAAGACACCTGCATGTAAACAAGGCATGTGATTATAAGGAGTTCATGCACACAAACATTTCTTATATATGCACATACTGGCAGCTTTATGTTTACATTACGACTTAAAGCACACTTAGCACACATGGCTCTGGAGGCATATTGTACTGTCAGTCGATTGGCACAGCACGTTGGTATATATTACAAATAAATGTTTTTTTATATAATGTCACCACTTATCCAGTGAAAATGTTCAACTTCCAGTGAAAAAATTAGCTCAAAACCTATATATTACTAGATATTAATGGTTTGTAAGGTTTTTGGTGGCTTTAAGTGAAACTGCTCAATGGCCTTTGGGTGAATTGCTATGAAATTAGGTACAAAGATTAATTTCCCTTAAAGATTGCATTGTACTCACCATCCTGATACTCTGACTTTTATGTAACTTGATCATTAGGACAATACATGCAACAATACCTACAGTCCTTTAAACATAAGGAGTGATTTGTAATTATTCATATCAATGTGTTCAATCTAAGATTCTCAGCATCATGCACCGCTTATAAAGATGGGTGACATGACGGCTCCCCAAACCTGAGGCCGAAGCGTCTCGATTGCCCCCTAGTTGCTGCCTGCAGTATCGGTAATAAAATGTTCCTAAACTAGAAAGTCAAAGTACACGTCAAATACATTTTTCTCAAATATGTTTTTTGTCAGTTTAGGTAGTTCTTATCACTGAGACGTATGTTTAAGTGCTTATGTTTTAATGACATATTTGATGCTATGAAAACTGAGAGCGCCCCCTTGTTATTTGTCGACCATGTGTTTGGACTGGACCTCAGAACTGCAGCTCCATCCCTGATCACTACTGTGCAGACTCTTGCTCCAAATGCACAAGCTTACATTCTATGCTCAGAAATTCCCCTTGGAAAAAACACAGGTAATTACACCGGTAAATGTTATAGCATTGTTATAACAAGCTTGTCAGCATTTCGTAACGCAGTACAACAATCCTTGTCTATAACTTTGTTCTGCTCCTTCTGTCCACCCATTTAATTTTTACCTATTTTTCCGTGAGCCGCACTTCCATCTCCATGAATACCCAAGCTCCGAGTCAACGTGTTGTTTGCTTAAATTGGAAGGTCAGTGGGGGGAAGCCGACTAATGTGGCAAACCACTTCAAAACCACTTTTCATCTCTTGCCTTCTTTCTTTTTTATCAGCCTCTCTATCATTTTCATGCAGCCCGTGAAGGCCCTTTCTTCGAGAGGGAAAAGGGGAGCAAAAGGCAGACGCTCAAGAAAAAAAGAGACAGCGAGATGGTGATGGTGTTGGGGATGATTATATGTGAGCAGGTCTTAATGACTTCTCTCCTTCTGATTCCTCTCTGCTCATTATCCGACCAAACAGCCCGCTGCCATATATGGATCCTATACAGCACGAAATCGTCCTCACAACGAGGAGAAGGGGTTGCACTTTGTCGAACAATAAGGGAAGGCTTGCCATGCTCGAGAGTACAACTACAGCTGTTAGGAGTGACCTTGTGAGGGTGGTTTTAAGCTTGGTGGTAAAGATGATATGTTCCAGCCTAAGTGAGGCTGTATTTATCTGCAATCTGAAATGTGGAGCCAATCTTTAACCAAATGAGTGTTGGACGAGTCCTGCACATGCACATGAGGTCCTGATCATGAAAGCCCTTGCAACACAATTTTGCATTCATTTACCAAGCATATGAAGGCTAAGAGCATCTTAGGAAAAAACACTCCCAGGCACGTGACTCAAGTCTTGTCCTAGTACACCACGTTTCAAGCAGCAGCAATTTTATTTTCGAGCCTCGTGTTCTAAAACAAGCTCGCCTGCTCCGTGTTTTCTCTTGAAAACTTAAGAAGCCAAAGTTCAACGCCGGTTCCTTTTATTCTTTCTATTCTGAAAATTATAGGAGCTTTCAGTGGGGTCACTGTGCTGCCATATGAATTATAGATTTTAATTGATTTAACCTGGTCCTGAAGTGGGCTAAAATGCAAACCCTGTCACTTTCAAAGGGCAGCGAGAGGAGAGCATGGTCCAGCACACATCTTTAAAAGCCCCTTGACGTGAGTCCGGGATGAAATATTTACGCTGTAGTGAGAACTGACCTCCTGCTGCAAAACCACGTTGTGATCTCCAATTGATTTCTGACAAGACAATTGGGGCGAGAGAAAGTGCAACGAGCACTGTCCGGCTGAACTCGCTGACAACACGCTGTGCTCGAATGACCTTGGGAATATCTAAAAAGCAGATCAACCTCTAACCTCAAATTTGTTTTCGGCTAAAGTTAAACAGCTCCCTCTGAACTCCCAGTGGATTTCTGTGCGTGAGTATGAAAATATCTGGTGCAACATATTTAGTGATGTGATAATATCAGTCAAGTGGACGTTTAAATGATGCTTTTAGCATCCTGCCCGCTGGTCCTTGAATAGTCGAGTTTCTAAGAGTGAATGTTGAGGAAGGTTAATTATTAACATCCTTGCAAGTTGGTAAAGCTCTAAAACAATGTACGGTACTTTCTGAAGGGTTTTTACGTTATTTTATGTTTCTTGAACTTTGACCCTTTGATTTAAGTATTCTGCGTCAAAAGATTTAAAGTAGAAATCCAGTGTTTTGCTTTTTCAAAGTCTGTTGCCGGCTGGATCCAACAGCCACAGTTACAATTATGTAGATTTATTCATAACATTAGCATGATAAATTGGGAACAAAATGAAGCAGCTACACTTGAATTATTAAGATTATGAAAAATCATAATGAATGCCTTGCTCTTGATGTGACTTGTTTTCCTGATAAACAAAGGCCTCTAATTACCACAGAAACATCTGGGGACTTTAGTAACCTTCATTAATCTCGCCCAATCCCACCATTCATCTCCCCCCAGAGTTTCACATTAGAAAGGATAAGTGCACCAGTGACACTGCATATAAATGCTTACCAGTTGTCAGATACATTCTCTGCAGCTACTTTCTGGCATTTTCCCCACACCTCAGGGATATAGCCCAATAAATGCCTTCTGCCGGTGCCACATCCTCTGATCTCATTGTCTCTGAGCGTTAATTGCGAGATAGTAAACACTGATTACAAGTCAATTAGCTGCTGCTTCACACAGGCTGCTGCATTTCAAATTTTAAGAAATATGTGATATGAGGAATTCTACAAAGTTGGACATCGTAACCGTCTCTTTTGTGTATTCCCAAAGGCGAGAGCACTTTGAGTTCATCTTAGACATAGTAATAAATGTCACATTCAACCTGGCCTTGCACCACATATATTTAAAGTCTTTTTTTCACACTTCACATCTATCCTGCTCTTCCAAAAACTATGGATTCTCTTGCTCTGATCCACCAGTATGATCCATCATATTTTACAGATGTTCTGTGTGTTTTCATCTTTGTGTGGGTCATTCTGTGCGCTTGTGCCTTCGTGTCTGTTGGTGTTGCGTATGTGTGTATCACTCGCATGAGTGTCAGCCAAGGGTGGCTGTGTGTGGATAACCCCTACGACCGGGGCCCCAGGCTGCCAGAAAACCTGGCTCAGATGGAAAGAATACCTGGGATATGAGACCGGATCAGACTGGGAGTGATGGAGGACCGTGACCAGCTGTGTGTGTGTGTGTGTGTGTGTGTGTGTGTGTGTGTGTGTGTGTGTGTGTGTGTGTGTGTGTGTGTGTGTGTGTGTGTGTGTGTGTGTGTGTGTGTGTGTGTGTGTGTGTGTGTGTGTGTGTGTGTGTGTGTAAAGGAGGTGATGGAGGATTAAGGATAGGTAGTGTAGGGGTGAATAGAAGAGGTGCTGTCAGTGTGCTTTTCAAGTTTCAGCAATAATTTTGTTAGACAGCATGTGTTATGTCTTTGTTATTATGAACTGTGCTTTCACATGATGGTAGTTGTGTTTCATGTATGAGTGTGTGTGTGTGTGTATATGTGTGTGCACGCTGCTCCCTCTCTGACCCGTAGGATGAGCAGGGGGGGGGGACTCCTGCTGATTAATGGGCCTGTCGGCACTCCCATGGTGGCACGTTTCCAAACTAAATTTGGCCACTGCTGGCTACCGGGGTCAGGTGCAGGCAATGGAGACATTAGGGAGGGCCTGCCTCACAGCAGCATCTCTTGGACCTCAGCACCAGGAGAGCCTGGAACAGACTGAGACAAGTCATCTCACTGAACTGGTGAAGGTACGGTTTCTAGTTGAAAGTCTGTCAATTGCAGAAGCATCATTTATAGACTTTTAACTTAAAACATATAAAATAAGAAAAGCTCATATACAATGCAGAGATATTATGAAATGTAAAAAGATGTCTTTTCCTAAGCGTGTTCGTCATTGGTGATCAGAAGAATAGTTCAACATTGGTGAAAATTTGCTCGTCTGCCTTCTTGCTGAAAAAACATTGATTTAAAACCATTAGCAGGTCTGTACCAAAGACTATGTATAAAGATGTAAAATGCATCTCCACTTCCTCCCACTATCCACAAATGAAGCCAAAATATGAACCCCACAAACTTGCACACTTAGAGACAGATCAGGGGATGGAGCTGTGGTAGCTTGGTCCCGTCCATATGAATCAGGAGTCAGTCTCAGCTGTCAATCATGATGTTTCACTGATTGTTTTTATATTTTCAACACTGGACGAATGAACACTTTAAATAACACCAGTGTGAAAAGAACTTTTTTTGATCCTGTACTTTGACTTTTTACTGTGGTCCATCCCCCATCATGGAGGAGGCAGGATTTATGGCCTATGCTGCAGCCAGCCACCAGGTGGAAATCGAGACGCTTTGGCTTCACTTTTGTGTATCTTATGTCATTCATCTTCATATACAGTCTATGATCTGTACCCAAAATATGAAACTAGGGCCAATAAGTTACTAGCTCAGCTTAGCATAAAGACTAGAGTCAGGGAGAGAGTGTTAGCCTGGCCAGGAAGCCTATAGGGTGAAACATCCATCTCAAACCTAAGAGCGTTGATATTAGGAGAACTTTTTTAACCTTCAAGGCCAAGCATGCTGTTTCCCCCTGTTGTCCATATTTGTGCTAATCTAAACCATCACCAATTCAACCATCACCCATATAAAATACTACTATCATTATACTATTTATCATTATTATGGCTTGGCTGAACTCTTATGGATTATTATTTCGTGAGAGAAGTGCATCCTTTATATCCCAGTATCTCCAGCTAGTCAACATTTTAAACTCTTTTATTTTTTTTTTTTATTTTTTATTGAACAAGTATGCCCCGAAGAGTGAAACCATAATGTCTGGACTGGTCCCCACTGAGGAGGCTGCTGGGACGCACAGGTTTCATTATCTTTTCAGATTTTCTGATTCAGTTTACAAACTCCGCTGCCTGTTGGCGTCCATCAAATGTGATAAACAATTGTATCAATGTCAAAATTAGAGAGAACACAAGTTCATCCAATTTCTCTTCTAGCGGTTCACTTTCAAAGTGTTTTATTTTACTCGTTTTCATGATCAGAAGGAGAGTTTGTTCTGTTTCATCTTCTCATCAAAGCTGTAGACTTTGACATGAGGGGGAGTCGGGGCACTTGAACAGTTTGTGCAGTGAATGTATAGGGCTGCACTGCTTTTGGCTCTGATCTTTTCATGTATGGCTCAGCAAGAAGGTCTATGATGATTCCCCCGTTGTTAGAATAACAATGAGGAAGCTATGTAAAGATCTCAGTATGTCATGTGAACACAGATTATCCATTATAATCTTTCAGCATCATTGTCTCATAACCACACATTTGAAAAGGATTGATGATGACACATACAGTACAGAGTCACCCCCAGACTCACAGCATCATGTCAGAGTGGTGTGAGTCTCAGTGACCCCTGGCGCTGCAGAGGTGTAAGAGGTGGAAGAGTGTTTGTGACTACCTGGTGGAAGGGCACCTTTCTTCTGCCTGAAACAGCAGAGCAAGGCCTGTGACCTCGTGGAATCATCATCCTCTGGTCAGCCAGGGGCAGCAGGGGCAGAGCAAACCTCTGCATCCAGGAGCAAATCAAAGGTGTCCGTGGTCTTAAAATAGTTGTACAATGACATTTTGTTCCATTTAATCTGTGCTGATGAAAGAGGCAGTTATGTCTAACTGTAGACATAACCAACAGCATCCCACTCGACGCCACATCCATCCCCCACAGTGACATTTCCTTGTCCATCGCACGGTGCAATCAGCACTACCCATTATGTATTCACAACGAGGTAACAAGCAGAACTTGACCAATTACGGACACAATGATAGACCCCGCGGCTCAGTTTTTCTTTGTGTTTTTCCCAGCGATGTCATGGCGACCTCTACAACGGACGGACGTCAAGACTGGTTGGCGGGTCACCCAAGGTGGGCAATGTGAGTACATAATTACAGCTTGGGAACATTTGCCCTTTGCAAATTGTATGAAATGCATAGTGGCTAATTGGGCCACTCTGGCATTTGTGGAGTTCACCAGGTCATCTTTTTATGTGACAGCCATTATCACTAAAGTGATAAGAGTGATAGGCCCACTCAGCTGCCTCTGGTTCCCTCGCTGTATCCACTGGGATTGGGTCAAGTTGAGGAAGACATTACATAGTCAGTGGTACAGGTCATCGAATGAAGCCTTTTACGTCCAAAAATGGCTGTTTTGATTAGGTAAGATGTTACTATGTCAATTGGACAAACCATTTTCTGTAATTGTGGTGTGTCAAGGGGATGAAACAGAAGAAAACTCACATCCACAGCTGTCTTTTATTTGTTTACTTGTGATCTTCTTGTGGTGACATTTTGTGACTGTTCTGATATCAAAAACTTTATTATTTATATTCCATTCTACATGATACTCCTTCAGAATCCACTTGAGTTTGAAAGACGAAAAACAACATAAGATCTTGGAAAAAGTACCCATCTGCACTTGATTTTAATAAAAAACAGAATTCAATTAGAGAAGGACCTTGGGTATTCAAAGCAGCAATAGCAAACCCCTCAGAAACCCTCATTTCATCACTAGCAAAAAAACAAAACATGCACACACACATTTGACTATTTTAAATCTCCTTCTCTGACAGCGACCTTCTGCCATTCCATAGACACCTCCCGGTTCACAGTGAACCAAGAATGTGCTAAATCCTCCTCAGGTGGGGGAGTCGGCCCGCCAGCCATCGGCAGACTCCGTTCGCATACAGACTGATAAATCTCTCCCCTTGTATCCACAACCCTACATTAAGTAAAGGTAGCGCCATCTGCTCCCTATTAATTCCCCAGCAGGCGACTTATCACCTCAACCCCCATGACCCTGTGTGCCTCCTACGTCCTCCCTGCTCATCTCCTTCGCTCTCCTCCTCACTTCTCCCCCTGACTCCCTCATTCCTGGACCCTATTCATCTCATCCTCTTTCTGTTTTATACTCTACAGTTGAAGAGGTTTGTTGACATTTCATTTTACTCCGACTTAGAATATGGATTTATATACATGGACACACACAAGCACACGTAGCATAACCTCTTGCTAACGCTAAATTCTCCAACTCCTCCTTGTGTCCCTGTGGCAAGGGTTCAGTGGACAAGTCTGGTCCTCTAGGTCACCGGCAAATGAGAAGCAGAGCTTTAGGATTAGGAGGAGATGGCTGAGGGTTCAGGAGCCTTTCTCTGGCTTTGATTAGTTCCCTTACTTGATTAAATGCCCATCGTCGAGGAAAAAAGATGAAAATTGGATGAGGAGAGAAGAAGAGGAGTGAAGGGTGAGACGGAGTCAAGGCCATTTGTTTTCTCAGCTGGGGCTAGTTCAAGTGGTCGTCTTTTGGAGCCCTCTTGCCCGGGTTCAAACATGCAAACACTCACACACACACACACACACTCCCCCCCCCCCCCCCCCACACACACACACATGCATATAACAGAGTTTTGCACACGTTTACACACTGAGATTATTAAAAATGTCAGAAGGTTGGCTCTCACAAGTCCTCCACCTTTTCCAGCCTAATCTTTCACTCGTTTGTTTACCCCTCATCTCTGTCTCTCTCTCTTTCCCTCTTCTCTGTTTCTCCCTTTCTCCCCCACTGTACACTCTCCCAGTCTGGGTCTGTCAGAGTAACCTGACTCCGGCGGCTTCTGACACGATCCAGACCGCTCGTAGCCCCTGCCCAACACTTTCACCAGCAGAGCCAGACAGTAAAACAACCAGATTACTACCACATGTTCCCTCCATCTCTCTCTCTCTCTCACACACACACACACACACACACACACACACACACGCACGCACTTTCTGTTGTTGGCAAGCATCCCCCACCTCCACCACTGCTAGCTATGGCTCAGGAACACAGGCCACACCAAAGACCCCAGAGCAGGGTAAACTGACCCGACTTGTGTAGGAAAAAGCTGGGTGGGGGTGTTGGTGTGGGAGAGGGGGGTTTGACTTGTCTGCGTATGAGTCTGTGTAGTTATGGTAGTTCAGATAAATAGTAACAGCTTCAGACAGCAGATGACTGAAGGGGAGAGGGGAAGAGGCCATGGAGGGAGATTCACAAAGAAAAGTGTTGCACTGAGTTTTTTATTTTCTCTCTCTTATCAATGACAGCAGATTAGCCGCAGGTAATATAGGAAGGTAACTGCCATCTAGTGCTCACCTGGATAACGTATAACCAGTCTTGGACAATAATGCATTAATGTTTTCCTGTTTCACTTGTAATCATGTAAGGGATTTCAATTTACATTTCTGTTATTACCAAAGTTAGCAGTTTCAGCAGTTCAGAGCTCAACTGGTTCTCTGTGTTACCTGCAGATAGATAAAGATGTGAAATGAGTGCTCAGTGTGTTCAGTGGACAGACTGGTGGTCTGGTAAAGATTTTACTAAAGTAACGGTACATATAAATAGACTAAAATGTACTTTCGTAAAAGTAACACATTCCATTTTCTACATGAGTAAAAGGAGGTAAGTACTGGCTTTTAAATATACTTAAAGTATTAAAAGTAAGAGTACTAGCCAATTCCCTAATGTAACAGTCAACTAAATCCAGGTGTTGCTGCACCAGAGATGCTGCTGCAGATGTGCTTTCCTCTCATTGAGGGAGGCGGGGTCTAATGTTACCTGCCAACTCTGATTGGATCAATGAATCAGTTCTCCTCTCCTTATTGATCACTTTTTAAATAAATATAAGTGTAGTGGAGAAGAAGGTACAGATATTTGCAGATATATGTAGTGGAGTCAAAGTGCCCAATACTGCATATAACAAGCTCAGGTTGTAGTTTCCTTCTCAGCTTTTTACTGCAGATTTTACACTCTTTTTGTCTTGAAACATTTAAATCAAACCATTAAAAATTCCTCTCGTGTTTCTGCTGTAATTACTTCAAATAATCACCAACATTCACGCTCATAACTGTAAAGCTTGTTGGAGTTTATCTGGAAATTATGCACAATCTGCAACTCTACCTGATCTTCTGAGCGTTATCTTAAGAAACTTGCAATTACGCTCTGTGTTCTTCTCGCTCAAATGAAGCAGCCGGTGATACAGCAACACTGAATTGCAAACACACTGACTACTCGCACATTCTTAAATAAGAGGTCATCCTATCACAAGTATCCCTAATATGAACTTAATGCGAAGTAATGAATCTGTTGGAGTTTCATTCCAGCATACTGGAAAGTTAATAAAACAATATTGCAATTGGTGGGGAAAGGGAACCCTGTGGACCAAGCTTTAGATTAGGCCCCTAATGGCTCTGAAGCCGGAGGCTAAATTGAAATGTAAAACCCAGAGCGAGACCCTAATTCACCCTTATCTGTGTGAGTGACGAGCCTGCCTCCCCCGACTGAGATTGGGGCCATCGAGTTGGATGAACCGCAATTTGCTTTGTTAGAGGTAGGTGTATATGGATGCGCGGCCCAGATCACAGTATGGAGATATAGAATGCGTGTTTGGAATGCATTGGAATAAATGAATGAGGTTCAGAGGCGCTCACTCTTCGTTTGTCTTTCTCTCGTTCTTCGCACTTCTCATTTTAAGTGAAGATGTAGCACAGACTGGTTCAAAATGCAAAAGGAAGGGAAAGAATGAGTCGGTGTGCGCAAATACAAACGATACATCTCACGTAAACACTTAAAATAAAAAATGCAATGCCTCATTACTTATAATGGCGACATAAAAAAGGAACAACTGGAGTGTTTACACGGTGAAATGCCTCCACGCTGTCAGACTCTTATTGGGTGATGCTGCATTAAAACACACAAACATCTCATCACACCCCTCCTCCATCCCTCCTCAGTCAACAGGCCACTCGTCCACCTGTTCCCATTATGTTCCCTCAGTGATATCTCTTCCTCCTCACTCCTCTCTCGCTAATACTCCTTCCTTCCTCCCCTTTCACCCTAATATCCTTCTTCTCCTTTATCCTTCCTCCTTTTACCACCACCGGCGCCTCCATCACTGACCGTTCATTACCCTAATCAAATCCAGCAGCTGAACAACCGCTCACTGCCACTCCACGAGCTAGCTTCCATTTTTTTTCCTAAATCCCCGGACTCATTTGCATATGCGTCCAGTTAATTAGCGTGGGGGCGCAGGTGCATGGTGATAATCATTATTAAACATGACAGTCACCTGTGACCGCGCTGCCCTCCCCAACCTGACACACACACACAAACACACTCATACACACACACACACACACACACACACACTGCTTCTGCAGAGGCCTCAGCATCATCAACGAGCCCAACCCGTGATGATGTCATTTCCTGTTTCTGTTTGCGTGGTCAGTGTGCATCCTGACCAGGTTTTTAGAGTAAGAGACCTGTCTTCAAACTGGTATCATTTTCAGCGTCCTCTGGCAGGAGGGTGTCAAACGGAAAAGAAATCAAATGAAAGAAAGATCATCCCCCCACTGAGAAAGAGAGAGAGAGAGTGAGAGTGTGAGAGAGAGAGGGAGGAAGGGAAGAGAAGGAGTATGTATGTGTTGGCCTGTTGACATCACTGGGAGTGCTGGTTCCCTCACTCCATTAGCCAGGCCAAGATTTTTCCTTTTGGCGTGTGCCAGTATCAGCACGCCTGGCGCTGTTGTGTGCACATTTACATTTTTATTTGTGTGTTTCCCCATGTTTATGTATGTGCGTGTGGAGGTCAGTTGTGTGTCTGCGTAATACAGTATTTGCTTGATAATAGGTTACATTGCGGACGCTTGACATGATGGGCCCTGACTGTTACAACGTACTTACAGTAGGCACAGCTTTGATTCCCATGGGTGGAGCAGATTTCCAAGTGGATGAATATAGGTTCAACAGTAGCTTTCACTTATATCTATAGCTGATGACACATGGTGTGTTATAATTATTTGGTGCACGGTTACAACTGAACTCTTGGATTCCCATGTAGTCCGGTTTGGTATATTGTTAAAAACGTAGATTATCGACTTTCTACAAAAACAAACACCCTGCTCCTGCTCTTTCACTATCGTAACTTTTAAATGTAAAGGTGTGTGAACTAAATTATTAAAATATATGTGATTTTGTCTTGATACAAATCTTTCAAAAGCAGTGTTTCATATAAACTACAATGTTACCTAATCTTAACATTTTCATGTAAAAGTAACATGAACGTACGTAACACGGATATGTAAATACAGCATGTGTCTCTGTGCTGGGTCCTGATCTGTGAGTAGAGCTGTACCACCCTCTGCTGTACATGTGCTGAAATTGCAGCATCTTATTATTGGAAAGATTATAAACCACTAGTTACGTGATCAATGCGATCCCATTTATCCATTGCTGATGTTTTTATGTTTTTTAAATCAACTATACACTCAAATCTCATTCTGTAATGACCTATATATTATTGTGTGACCTCCAGAACCATTGGTTTTTACTTTTAATCACTCTTGTGTCCACATATGATGAACTGTTAGACGTCTGTACCTCTCAACCTGATTTTAACCTTGGTTTAGATTTTTAACTATGTTTGTTGTATTGATAAGTGTTTGATTCTCCTACTCTGATTTTAACGTTTGGTTTTCCGTTCAATATAATTGTTTTTATGGATGATGATGATGATGATGATGATCTAAACACATTGTGCAAGAAATGTGTTGATTGACTTCCATAATTTACCACTCAAGACATGTATTCTAGGGTAGTGTTGTAAGAATGTCATTCATAATATAATGCGTTTGTGTGTATGAAATAGGTCACACAGAGTATGTTCATAATTTATTATAACCAAGCTATACAGCAAAATCTATTACTTTCATCAGTTGTAAAGAGTAAAATATAACATTAGCAGGTGTTAACCCAAGTAAAATCATGGAATTCATATTAAGTTGAGAGATATCATTGGACCGTATGAATAAAGTCTGATCTGATTGTTTTGCCCAGAAATATATGCATTTATTTTTCAAACTATGTGAAATTTCAGAAACTTCAACTTAACTAAATCCATAACCATAGATGCAATGTCACATACAGAGGTAATAATGACACACTCAAGAGTGTGTGCTCTTTGTGTGTAGTTTACCTTTTGCACTAAATGCACATAAATATAAATAACTTATGCTATTCCTCCTCCATCAAGTCATGACATTATGATGACATCAGGAGAAGGGGGGGCTGCCTCCGGGCAGATCAATAACGGAGACCACAATGACAAAACCTGTGTCACCCATAATTTCTATCCCATAGTGTTTCACCTACTAAAAACATCCGTTAAACTGATAAAGTTGCAATTACTTCAATATATAGTCAAACAGTAAATTATACTGTGATATAATAAAGTTTTGTGGTATGAAGTGAGAACTGAACTGATACAAAATCACCCCAGTGCACCCACAGTGTGTATTTGGGCAATGGAGGGTTTTGAAAGAGTGTAAACTGTACCAGCATTTAATTTTTTTAATAAAAGGAAATGTTTTCTAAAAAACCTAAATCTCACATCAGACTAATAAGACTTTGTAAATAAAGGCATCAACAAAATTCAAAGTGAATACGCCTCATGATCATTGAGTAATTTCAATTTAACAAAATTGGATTGTCGTGTTGCCACATTCGACCTGTGACGGTCAAATGACCCTCTGAGGATAAGCAGTACAGCTAATGGATGGATGGACAGTGTCGTGCCACCAAATGGTGACATGCAAACACATGTTGCAGTATCTTTTGAATGTCCATGTGTGCACACTTCATTGACATTTGATTTACTACACGTTGACTTTAAGCAGATGAGTGCTTGTGTCAGAGAAATACAATTAGATTCAAATTTAAAAAAATTGTGGGATCATCCAAATATATTATTTACCATTAACGCATTTAATCAAATATTATGGGTTTCTTTCTATAATAAGCCATAGCAGGTCCTCAGGTTTACTTGTAAGGCTGTAATAAGTCTTCCATAAATTAATAGCCATTTTCAAAATAAATTTCCCTTGGGGGAGTAATCGTGAAGATTTTAAACAGCCAAATAAACAATCAGATAATGCAGAAAGATAATGTATTTTTTAACAGGAAGAAAAAACACTTATTACAGCACATGTATATATATATATATATATATATATATATATATATATATATATATATATATATATAAACCCAAAATGTATGCCTCATTGTGTGCTGATAATCATACATGTGCCCTGTATGTGGAGTTGATCAAAAATCTTCATGTCCTGAATGTCTGATATTGAAATGGCAGCTGTGCTTGCCGTTTTCTATCCGCTAGATGGCAGCATGTTATTTCAACACTGCTGTGTCGTTAAAGCCTGTGTGGAAATCCTGATGCTCCTCTGAGCAGCCCCAGATAACTGATCCGGCTCAGCTCATATCTCTGAGGAGCTTCTTCTCCAGCCAAACTTCTAATGCCAACAACACTGGGACAACATGTGTCCCTACACGTGGTGCATTAACAAACAGGAAGTCAGTGGACTTAAGAATAAAGAAGACAGCAGCAGTGTGTGTGCAGGACTGTGGACATGTTCCCATACTGATGTGTATCTGTTGGTGTCACACATCTGGGAGTGCAGATATGAGTAGTGTTGTGGGGACATTGTGGGTATGACTCTCTCTCTTTGTGTTGTGTACACATAAAGTAGGCCTACTGTATGTGTATATCATGAATATAAATGTGTATGTACTCATGCGTGCTGATGGATGGATGGATCCATTCATATGCAGTAAAATGTATTCCTTATGGAATAAAAAAACTGTGTGTGTGTGCTCTTGTACAGCTATCTTTGTGCGGACTGGTTTGAATCTACGGAGTGAGGACAATTTGGGCCGGTCCTCACTTTGTGACCCCCCCTTTAATGGACTGTTTGGGGGTTAAAACTTGGTTTAAGGGTTAGGATTAGAATTAGATTTATGTTAGGTTCAGGGTTAGGGTTAAGCATTTAGTTTGGATGGTTAGGGTTAGGGTAAGGGGCTAGGGAATGCATTATGGCAATGAATGTCCTCACTAAGAGAGCCATACAAACGTGTGTGTGTGTGTGTGTGTGTGTGTGTGTGTGTGTGTGTGTGTGTGTGTGTGTGGAAAGGACAGCCACATAACGAAGGAGCTCCTGGGGGGACAGATTGAAGGTTTAGGTCCTTGTTAATTATTGAAGCAGCATCATTTGCTTTTGTGCCTTAGTCAGCGATGTGTCACTTTACACCCCCCTGCCCCCCTAACACACATATACACCAACAATCATGTTCAATAATTTGTCAAGATAGATTTTATTGTCTTGTTTGGTGTGTGGTGGGAATCACTCCAGCCCCTCTTCACCCCAGAATGGAAACGCTAGCAGGAAAATTGATGATGGAAGGAGATACTATTGTTTAAGAGATCAATTGCAAGGTCAGTGGGAAACTTCAGTTTACAGTACACACTTTGTAAAAACTATTGATCATGTCCTCTAGCTACTGTGTTTTGACTGATTCTGTTACAAAAGAAAAGATGGATCAATAAGTGATTTTCGAGGCCAAACATACCAGAGCTAGTCAACAGATTACAACAAAGAGAGAGAAGAGGAACACGTTATCAGTCTTTTTAAGAGTGATCCTTGGATTTAATGGTTTTGAATGTTCAATCTTTTTTATTTTTATTTCATAATTTGCACAAAAACTAAAACTGTCCTCACTTGACGTGGATCATTTTGCCTTGTTTGTTGATGTATGTTGTAGAACCTCATCTTTCCCTTCGTCTTATTCTCTGGTCAGTGTGTGAACGCTGCTGCAGCAATTTCTTTGATCTGTTCTTAGCCCCGTTCTCCGAGGCCCCCGAGCAGCTTTTCTTCAGGTGGAAAACGGAGGTTAGACCTAACTGGACAGAGCCAATGAGGAGAGGAGCTGGACGAAGGGGGGATGGGGACAGCTCGCCTGCTGTGGCTGATGTTGGTGATTCTTGGTGGAAGCAGGTCAAAGGTAGGTCAGCTTCCCCACTGCGAGACCAGTCCTTCCAGCTGGTATTATTAAGATTTATGAACCTTGTTTGGGAGAAACGGCGATGGGAAGGTCTGTACATCATCCTTTGGATTTGATTGGATTCTCAAGATGGTCAGTCGTGGTGCCTGTTGGTGAATCAGAACATAGTTTCTTCATCCATCTCTTCTCTAACCACAGACTCTGGGTCTCCAGATTAATCGAATTCCCATGTCCCACTGTTTATGTGTCTGTGTGTGTGTTAACAGGGTGTTAAGATGATGCACTGTCTCCCATGTCTCATTTCCAAGCACTGAAGGTCCACTCCTCGATTTGCTATGGTAATCATGCACCCTCATTTTCTTGGGTGCACTTTGTGCAATGAGTGAGCATTTTCAAGGCCACATTGTGATTAGCACAACACTACATAATGAAGTGGCTTTTTGAATACACAAAGGGCTGTGTGAGGCATTATTATCACCTCCATCTCTCTGAATCCTACATGCGTATTAAAACAACTGAGAAACTTTGAATCAATCCTTAGTATTGATCAGATGGAGCATGCATTGCTCCGAGCCTGGAAATCAAATCCAGTTATTTACAGTCTTGAAATTCAGCACAGCATGTTTATTCCCAGTGCACAGGTATCCTCAGGGCTTACTGTTGTAAATGGTATCTGATCAAGTATCGTTTTAAGATGGTAAGTACTGTGAAAAACTAAATTTTTCCCAAATTTACAATAAAATGCCATTGTATGGATAGTTTGACATTTTAGGAAATATACAGATTATCTTTTTTGATCAAACTCGACGAAAAGATTGATAAAATATATGAAACTAGAATGACACTCAGTATAGTATGCACCTCTATAAGGCCAAACAGTCTCCGTAAATTTAATAAAGCTGCAGCAAATTTCATAAACACTCATAGATGTATGTTGCTTGACATGTCAGATGTTGGGGAAAGCTGTAAAAATGTCAAAAAGCACAATGTAATCTTACAATATGTTTGTTTGTTGCAAACAAACAAACATATTGTAATAAACAAAGAGACACATTTGAAAACATAACCTTCTTGGCAGAGGTAAGAAATTCATTGCATCGACAAATCCAGGTAGTAGGTTGAAGAAGAAAAGCATTTCAATTGTGAATTGCATATTTCTCGCTAGTTTAAAATTAAGTTGCATTTCCAATGCTTAAAAAACAAAGAATGGATACATTTGATGATTTAAATCTTATACAAGCAATTCCTGGGTTGAATTAGATTCACATACCCCCACACACTTTAAGCTGCTCATTAGCTTGGCTTACTTTTGCTTTGCTTAGATTACTTTAGTTAAGCCTAGCTTAGTTTAGCCGACCTCAGTAAAATCACAGGGAAGAAAATGGCAAATTTCATACAGAAGGTGAAAAGAAATCTACCCACCAACACTTTGTATTTGTTTAATCTGAAGAAAACGTTTTTCTATTTATTGTATTCATCCAATGTTACAATTTATTTAAAAAAACTTTTTGTGAAGGTCTTTGGTGTCAGAGACATGATTCATATGCAACTTTTAGTTAAATAAATGAATACTAAAAACTGTATTTTATATGCATTCTTCCATAAGAAAAAATTGCAGAATGTCAGTTTAGAGCTTGTGGAAGTAACAGGAAGAAGTGGTGAGATTAAAAGATTCAGACAACATATTCATATCTACTTACAGTGTGAAATAGATGGAGACTAAAACAGATTCCCTGACTCCCCAGCTGACCTTGGTGGCAGCCGAGCTGCAACTCGAGGGCAGAAACTCAAATAACCCGACCATGAAAATAAAAATCAATGCAGGAAACAGATCTGTTGCCAGAAGGTAGTCCTCCAAGGTCAGGGGCAGGGCTGGGTAAGGCTGTCCCATTCAGCTTTCCACCCAGTCACACAGATGAAGACCAACAACAGACATGAAAAAAAGAGTCCCCAAATAAAAGTGTTCAGCTCAGTGGGAGGAGGATGAATCTATTTACTGCTCGTATCTGAATCAAATGTCTGAGCTGGGTTAGGGTTTCATTTATGCCTTGTATGGAATGGAAGGAAATGTATTTCCAAATGTGATATTTTTTGTCAACAATCCCACAATGCAATGTGTTGCATTAAATAACTTGTTAGTGATGATGCAAAATGATGATGATTCACAAGTGTCCACTTTAGTGCTGCAGTATAAAATACTGAGTATCTGTTACACAGGGAGTCGTGACTGAGTGAATGAGGGAGTGCTTTCAGACACAGATACATTTTGATATGTTGCAGTGAAAAAACACAAGTGTAAACATTGTAATTCATGATGGCTGAGGTCCACTGACCTGCTTCAGTGTCAGTTACCCAGTGTATCGTTCATGCCGGCTCATGGTCACACCGTCATGACTATCTGGGACGCTTGAATAGAGCTGAGTCATCCTTGATGTTGTGCTGTTCTGTGTGTGTGGCTGTTTCACAATTCAGGGGCTGCATCCTTCGGAGGCTGCATTTGAAGATCGATTGTATCACAGCGGCGTGACTAGACTGTTTCATTTCAAAGGCTCTAACATGTGGATCCTTCTCTGGCCTACGTACCCCACGATTCATTACGATTCGGTGATCAACCATTTTTCAAAGAGGTTGTAGCTCCTCTTCAGTTGAAACACAAACACAATGCGTTCTTTTGGTTGCAGGCATTTATTTCCATCCAACATGCCTTCAAAACACCCGTAAACAAAATAATACCCTATGTTTCAACTGGAGGATGGTTACAGTCAGGACTTATCGGCCAAGTCAATAAAGAAACCTTCAAACTTTCAGAATCTTCACATAACCCATATCTCATTGCACTTAAACAACTATTAGCTAACAAATGGATGCACAGGGTGTTGCAACAATAAAACCTCAACTTCAGAGTAACAATCCAATGATTTGTTCTGCTTTGTTAATGTAAGACAAGTCCTGACCAAATTCTATTCATATTTAGCACCAGAAGAGTATAAATGATCTTTTTTAATAACTGTAATAAATGACCTTAAACTGATGGCAGCTACAGAGGTATTGGCTCCGGCGAGCGACAAGATGTGCAATGATTGAGCATCACCCTTCAACTCCCAAGAATTGGGACACAGCTTATGTTTGCTATTCAAAAGGCCTGTTTCATCAGGCTGCGCAGTGTCGTCCCAGACCCAGTTTGCTAAACAGCTTTAAGAAATACAGTCGATTTTAGATTTCTCTGCTCTAATGTGGTTTCTTCCTGTGAGCATGGTTCAAATTGGGATTTGTTTTGTGGAAGGGTGTGCTTCAGGGTTGCTATGGGTGAATCTGTACACTGGCATATTATGGTCATTGAACTTAAATTAAACAAAGTTTCGATGAAAGTTAAGGTAGAGACGGTGAGAGTTATTTTTATCAATTAAGGAGCTATTTCTCTCCCACCAAACCCTCCAGTGCATATATTCTGTTTCTAGCAATGGACACATCTGTCCATCAGTCTTGTACACAACTTTACACAGAGTCAAGAGGTTTGTTATCCAGGCAGTTTCAGCGGTGTAATGTTTGTAGTTATGTCTTTGCTTTTTCTGTTTGACCGAGTCAGTAATATTCACTATATAAGAAAAGCCTATAATATTAAACAGTGTCCCAAACAGATTCATCACCAAAGAAAAGCCTACTTTACAACATTAAAACCAACACCCATATCATTGAGGAATGTAGTTGTTTTGGCAATTGTGACTGTAAAAGGACAAAGTGGGTTGAGAAACTAATACTATTACACAGTACCTCCACCAAGGCCCAATACTCCCCTTATGAAACCACATTTAAATTCACTGGATCTAGGTTTTTACTTGGATCTACACCAAATGTCACACACTCATGAATATCAGTCCCCTACACAGGCCAGATTTTTTCATCAAGCTCTATGAATTATTCTTTGAGGAAATCAATGAAAATGCTGAAATATGCTCTATCTCGCAATGTCAAAGAAGGTGAAACACGATTCCTGGAGGTGCCCCCTGATCAACACCAAAACGTAAGGAGTTGTTAATAAGTCATAAGTAAATGGGTTGAGTTGTTTTTGTGTAGTCCTGCTCACAAACAAACAAACAATCACACCCAAAAAACACAGAAGAAAACCTCACCTCCTTGGCCGAGCTAATCACAAAATAACTCCTGGAATAAAGTGAACATCAACAGAGAGTTAACAACTGTCACAATGTATTCAAGAGTAGGATTTGTTTTAAGACCACAGGATGCAGTAGCTGGCAGTCTCCGACTGACGCTGGCCCATTACCATCTATCTGCTAGCTGTCTCTTGATTGCAAATGTAATGCCCTTCAAGTGACAAGCTAACATGCTGATATAAATCCGGAAATCCACTTCGAGAGAGAAATCGTTACTCGCCTCCGACCGAGGGAGTGAAATGGTGAAATGTCTCCGCACCTCCGCACGGCTGTAGCATGGTGGTTTATGTGAATGACGTGGCGGCAGGCCGGTGCTCGGGGGCCCGTCCCATGTGACCTGTGATTGATTGTCAGCTCGGAGTGCTCACCTGGTCAGCTTTCAAACGTCCCGGCAGAGAGGCATATTCAGGGCTGCCTGTCTGACCTTTGCACGGTAATTAAGGGGCAGAGCTCCTGAAAAGAGCTGAGTGCTCATGTGCCGCTGGGTGCTGCGCTGGACCTCAGTTTCCACATCACAGCTACGAATCAGGCTTTTACATTCAGTGTGGAATGTTGGTTGAGGAGTAGCAAACATGGGCTGAGAAAAGGATTAATATTGTGGAATCCTTTTTATTAAACGACAGCTAAAATATAGATATACTGCTCTATTGTTAGACTGAGGTCTTTACTCAGGTATACAGATGACTTGAGTACAGATTAAACCTCTTTACTCAAATAAAAGAATAAAAGTAAAGGCTCTGAAATGAACTCTAAAAGTACTCCTCTGAAGGCCACTTTTAGGAAATGTGTACAATGTTTTCTTAATTTAAATAAGTAATTGTACTTCGTTTTTTCCCACCTCTGGTCTTAGGATCGTTAAAGACCGTTCCACCAGTGTAGAGCTGGACCTCAGTGACAAGAATAACCAATAGCACCAGTCCTGTGGCCTCGCACACGCAGAAAGAGAGAAACGAGTAATTTTCCTGGAGAAGAGCCGCTTGAAAAGATGTCTTCTCTGCTTGTGCTCTGACAGCTGTGACCCCTCCACTGCTGCATGAGCTTAATCATTGTGTTTAACACTCGCTCACTCACTCTCTCACTCTGACCTTATGTGTGGAACATCTGACAAACCAAACAACTAATTGGATCTGGCTTTTAAATTGGAATTTGCTCTCTGAGAGATAGCATGAATGGCACCAGTCAAACTGTGTCTATTAAGCCACGACAACAGAATTTCCCATTACCGTCTCTGAGACAAAGTTTCTAGTCTGGACAGCAGCGGTGGGATGTGATGAAGCACATTTACTTAGTTGCTGTCATTAACATTTGTCATGTTTCTGTAGTGGATTTATTTTTCACATTTACTTCACTGCAACTATCAGCAAACATCTGTGCTTGTATTACTTACATTTTTACAAATATATATTTTGAAAGTAATCAACGATAGCAAAGCGCATCTGCAGTAGCAGGAGGCCATCGCCAAGACTCAGCCATTAGATAAACACCATCCATGGCCGTATTTAAAAGACATGTGACTCTGTTCTATTCTTGTAGACACAGTTAATAATGTAGTAGTCTGTTACATTAGGGAATTGACTATACACTTGGCAAGTACTTTTTACTTTAAATACTTAAAATACATTTAAAAGCAAGTACTTATTTACTTTTACTCCAGTAGAAAAGTTAATGTGGTTATTTTACTTTTACTTTACCTTTTTTTTGGTCTATTACTATTATTATACTTCTACCAATGATTCACAGCAAACTGTAAAATGACTGGCACGTGTTGTAGGGGCACGACAGATATGTCAAAAACAGCACGTAAGCGAATAATAACAAAATAGAAATATTAGGAAGGAATGATAAATGTCTCTCATCGTTTGTGCCAAGAGATCCAATAAACTCCCATCTTAACAGTCCTGTGTCTTTACTTTACTTTACGTGGTCCCAACTAATTACTCAAACCGACCTTTAGTAATGTGTTATAATGACTGGAATAATTAGTGACTGACGCTTTGTCTCATTATGTTTAAACTTAAAGCTTTGTACAGGTTTCCTCTGAGAGGCTGGACCAGCGGGCTGCTGAGTTATATGCTCCCGGAAACACATTCAACAGTGGTTAAATGACGATAAAGTTGTTTAACTGTTAGTTATCTTTGGTTTACTGACATTTCCACCAAATTAAAGTCTTCTGTTGCCGCATCAGTAACACAGCTGCAGGGGACAGTAGTTAAAGAGCAAAAACAGGGTTACTGTAAAGTAACGTGAGCCAAGAAAAAAGTGATGAGAATGAAGAGTGTCATTTAACATGCTATCGGCCATCTTTATATACTTGGCTATTAGTATTAAGATGACACAGAAGTGATATATACTGTATTACAGAGGTCATGTTTTTTCATCTGTGTTAGTTTGCAGGATTATGCAAAATCTACTCAACCCATTTCCGTGACCAAGGAAGAACTTATTTTATTTCACTTTTTTCAACATTCGATCCAAATCAAACATCTGGATCCAGATATAAATGTGGTTACAAAAGGGGACTCGTGGAGGTATGTGCTCTACTGAGTGTCATTCTAGTTCAGTGTTGTTTTTTACCTTTGTGGTGGAGTTATGACAAAATTAAAATCAGCAACTGTAAGAAATGTAGGAGTTGTTCTTGATAGCTGCTGATGAGAAGATGTTTTCCTTGTTATATCAGCATGTTGAGGGTTAAGTACAGAGAATGTCGCACCTTGTTAGGCCTTTGCTAATTGTGATATGTGAAAATGGACTATGCAAATAGAATTTCATTGATTGATTGATTTAGTTTAGGAGGTTGACCTTTCCTGTACAGACAACAGAGTCCGAATATCTATGAATCGAGTAAATCCTGAGTGATCCTGAAATCTGGACAGTCCTGGTTTTATTGTGTACTACACACTTACATAGCAGGTTTCTAACAGTATACTGTACATGTCTATGAGTGATATAAATATAAACATATGCCGGAGGGACTCTTTCTGAACAAAAATACATTATATCTTGATCTATTACACTTCAACTTTGTGTTCTGTTATTGCAAACATGCTAATGGTACGCCCACATTTCTCTGTCTTTGCAGCAGCACGTAATAAGTCAACGGAGAGCTGGAGTTGATGGGAAGCAGATGTGTGTGAAGTCACACAGCACCAAGGTGATACACTGGGGTGAAGAACTCACTGATGGCACCTAGTGGGCAGGTGTGGCATAGAGAGGAATTCACAGGCAGATATGGTGAAAGATTTTATTTCATTGACAAGAACCACTCTATCCCTGTTTAACAGGTATGACCACATTTTAGAATAGTGTGTTACTGTGTGAATAGCTGCTTCAAGTAGTTGTTAATACTGTAATGTCGTATTACGTGATGTGTAAAGAGACAATGTGATGCAAAGGTCAGAGTCTTTGTCAGCAGCTAAGGTCACATCCCTGGAGAGATGTTTTCCAACTAGACAGAATGAACAGTACCTCTTCAGGGGCATGTAAACGTGAGTCAGTGCCGTGCATGGACGCCGGCCTCGCTGCATGTAAATGTGAAAGCCTCCGTCACCCGGACAGATGTCTGATTCAGCGAGACCTCTGGACTGCGTTTGCGAAAGATCAAGTCAGAGCTTCATCTAAGAATCACTGATGAGTTTTCCATTCGCTTTATTCGAATGGCTGTGTAAGTAAAAGCTCATGATTTTCAAGCATAAACAATCTGCCGAAAACACGTTTCCAAGTTAACGAGTAGATTCATGTCACGACTGAATACTTTATTCTTCTTTGGATACCTCCCCCTGATTTACCTGCCTATCTGTCTAATTAAAGTCTAATTCAAGACTTTGATTAATCAGTCCTCACCTTTTTTTTTCAAGACATCAGGATTGGATTTTGGAATTAGTTGAAAACATATCAGCACATCCTTTTCAAAGAATATTTGAGCTGCAAATTAAGTCCACATTTCTAAAATAAATACTATTAATTATGTCTTACAATAGACACTCTCTTAGAAGAAGCAGCAGAATTTGTGCTTCAGTTTACAACAGCTTTGAATTCAAACAGTAATGTTCGTAATTAGAACCAAATAAAGAGAAGCCACCTCTCATCTTTTCTGAACGGCCCCTGGACATAAAGAAACTATACATAGAGCAAAGCTGAAGCCCACTGTCTGTCTGTCTGAATGTATGTGCGGGCGGAGTCACAGAGGGTTAAGTGACCTGACTGCTGGACTATGATTCACACTCTGCTGGGTTAAGGGTTAGCGTGCAACAGAGCAGAACTGTCCTTCAGGGCTGGAGACGCCCGCAGTGCACAGATTGTGTGTGAATGTTTGTGCATCAGTGTGCACGTTTGTCTCATGGAAACATTTGCATGTGTCACATTTGTTATGTTAACGTGTCTTCTGATGAGATATTCTTTGGAATGGTCTTTCAAGCAATCTTGGCTGCAGTGAATGTGTGCGCACAGCTACATGCATGCACCCATTCACTCACACACACTTAACCAGCAGAACTAAATGCCTAACCCTGAGCTCTTACCATAAGTCTCGACCCTTTAACAGCTTTTGAAAATTTGCGGACTGGCGGAAATGTCCTCACTCGCTAGGGTCTTTACTCAAAATGGTCCACACAAAGATTTAAGTACAGGTACACACAGAGATCACATATGGGGACATCCCCTAGACATTCCCTAGACCTTCCTTTGGGACTTACCCTAATCCAAACCATTACCTACCTAAACTTAACCAGTAACCTAAAGATCATTACCATTTGGAGGACACAGCTTTTCCCCCCGAACAACTGGTCTTTAGTCAGAAATGTGTCCCCAGAAGTGGCCTATGACAGACAGACACACACACACACACACACACACACACACACACACACACACACACACACACACATAAAGCCAGGATATATAGCTTTTCTGATGAGCACACAGTATCTTTCTCCCAGGAGTGATGAGCTCATGTGATTTACCTGAACATAGACCTGCTTTCAGAAGCAGCCCCACAAACCCTATGCTGCTCAGTACTTATATCCTGGTTATAACATATTGACTGCTTGGTGAATCCTCCTGGGAGCCGCACAGAGCCAATGGATTTCCATCCGAATGCTTTAACTTCAACCTTTTTTTTGTTCTTTTCTTTTATTTTGCAGTTCTACGAATCTACTGCCAAACTGCACCATCTGTGATAAATAATGTAGAAAGGTCAGAAGAAGAGGGGAAAAAAAGTCAAGAATCCAAGAGATGAAAAAACAACAGAAAGAGAGAAGGGTAGGGAAGAGATAGAGAACGCGAGAGAGGAGATAAAAGGGAGGGGTAATGGTAATTTATGGTTGCCGCACGGCCCAGATATCCATTTGGAGTGCCATAACGAATGGCTGGTCCCTGGCAGTGACACTGGGCTGGAGCCCGGGCTGATTGAGCTGTGATCACTGCCGCTGCCAGCAATGCAACAGTAACCTCAGCAGATGACATCTAAACCACAGTAAATTCACAGCCCTGCCCCACACCTTTCTTCCTCTCAGTCTGCCTGAGTGATGCCCCGTCATGTGTTTAGTTCTGTCTCTCATTTGTCCGTCTGCACCTGCTCCTCTATTACTATCTTTGCCTTCCACTGTGAGGCTGGGTTTGTCTGTCTCCATGTAAGTGTACGCTGTTAAAATCACAGCCTACAGTCCAGGGAGTGGCCCTCCACCACCTCTTCTTCTCTTTCTGTCGGGTGCCAGTACAGAGGATCTCCGTCTTTTCTTCTTCTGTCCATATCTGTCCTGTCCTAATTGCACATGACACCCAAGGTCAGATTCCCGTCCACTGTCACTCACACATCAGCGCTACTATAATTATCAGTTTGCACTGCTAACCCCAATTTATCCTGTTTCTCTTACCAGTGAATGTCAGATAACCCGGCATACAACATACTTCTTACACATTGCTTGAATCGTATAACTTCCTATTACAGAAATATCCTCATTCCATACCCCCCAGAGTTATGTGCATATTGGACAGTCCTTCATGTCACAATTATATCCACTACCACAGTTCAAATGTCAGTGCTTTCACTGACCTTCACAGAAACAGGTTTCAGTTGCCTCATATAGTTTATTTTCCAAACAATGATCTCCCCTGACTTTGACTATACTCTAGTTGACATGCTAAGATATAAAAATGGAGGCTTAAATAAACGAATGATTGAAAAAAAAACCTGTCAAATCAACTATCTGTAGAATGTGTTAACACTGTTATAATCCTGTGGTACATAGCTAGTTTCTTATCAAGCAATATTCATGAGAGTGTAGTAATAAGATGGCCACATGACATTGACTTTGTTGTATCACTGTCACCTCAGAGCAAGGAGGTTCATGGTTCGGCTCCTGGTTCGGCCAGTGTCTTTCTGTGTTGAGTTCATGTTTCGCGTGTTAGGTCAATTGGAAACTCTACAGTGAGCGTAAGTGGTTGTTTGTCTCTATATGTTTGCCCTGATTTATGCTGGTGCCCTGTCCTGGTTGTACCCTGCCTCTCAACCAATGTCAACTATTGAGTGGATGGATGTTACACATGTGACGTCTTCAGACAATAGGAATTAAAAATACTGGAGAATTTAGATTTTTCTGCACGGGCTGTCGGTTTAGAGGTTTGGAATTTCTCCTCTTGAAATTGAACCATTGCTGCTGAGCATATGAACCATTTCAGTTGATATGAATCTTCTGGATGTGTCATTAACTGTCAAGGACTATCTTTCATCTTTATCCATCGGAGCTTTGTGAGAGGTGAGAACCAGGGTGGTGCATGGCTCTTTCCTCTCTCCAGTCCGTCTGTCTCTTGTTTTATTTGTGTATTATGTGCACTGGCCTTGATCCAGAGCAGGGAAATGCTGCAATAATAAGATTATGAGTGAGCTCGAACTTCATCACCTGTCTGCTGCAGCACCAGGGGAGAGGAATTGATGAGGTGATATATGGTTGATGGATCACGATGAGCATGGTTGTGCGAGGGAAAATTATATTAATCCAGTTTATTGATGAGGGGAAGCAAATGGTGCACAACTTTGCTGGCCTTTTAGTTCTGCTACAAGGATGTGTGTGTGTGTGTGAGTTGGAGAGAATGTCCTCTTCACAACATAGTAATTAATTTACTTTAATGTAATTCTCTGAATATATTGGTTCTATTTTATGAATGAGTTCTTTTGCATTGACTTTCAATTGAGGTTATAATTGAACAGCAGCAGCAGCAGCAGCTACACTCAGCGGCTGAACCTGATGAAGTTTTCAAAGAACTAATCAGCACATAAAAAAGGGAGGGAAATGGAAAAAGGGACACATCCAAATAATTAGCTAACTCATTATCATAATTCACTTTCAAGACTGATTGAATTTTTTCACTTAATAAAGATCTCCATGATTGATGTTAAAAAATACTTGGAGAGTGCTTGTCAGTCTGAGTTCATGTGTTTAGCCGTTTTCAGACATGTCCTGGAATGTATAGAATGCTGTGCTGTATTAATGGTATTACAAATACATTAAAGGAGTAGAGGAGTGCAACAAATTGACAGTAACCGTGAAGAAAACAGACATAAAAGTCAACTAAAATCATAAACGTAGATGTGAACAAATCTGAGTCCCAGTCTCCACAAAAACTCAAAGAAGGTCCAGTAGGAGCCCTGCTGTGGGCTGTGGGAGCCATTAACCTGGAGTGTGTGTGAGTCCTGGGTTCTGTGGGATCACTCTTTTTAATCAAATGACTGGGAATACTGTCTCTCTGCTGGATGTATATGGGAGAAGGTGCAAGCATTTAGGGAAACATGCTCCAAATACAGAAACGCAACACATGACAAAGAATACGAGTCAATATTGTGTTCTGACCAGATTTTATGGATCTAACCTCGACCTTTATGAAGTTTTGATATTTTATTTTCCAATGAATAAATAAAATAGCCATTCAGATTGGTCACTTCATTCAAATAATGTCAGTTTGGAAATATGTTTCATACATGAGCACACATCTGTGAGACCAGCAGTCATCTCAGTAGCTCTCAGCTGGTCCACAATATGCACCGCCGTCAAGGGGAGAACAGCCTGGGGTAAAATTAGTTGCAGCAGAATCCAATACAATTGAAGACACTGGTGACCTAGACGTCAGACGTAATAAAACAACATAACATGCCTCCATACTGCTCGTGTGGTGTCATCCAAGTGTCTGTAAGCCGCGGCAATCATATTCAACTCTAAATGAGGTCATTTACATTGTGTTTTAAGCCTAAAAATCCACAGGAAGTGGCTAAGCTAGCAGACGTGACTACACGATGGTGTGTCCGAGGGTCTGTGCACACACCTCGCAGGAAGCTATCAGCGGACATTAAGGCTAAAAACTTGGTATAAATACCATTATACTTGGTATAAAACTAATAGTGAACTATCCCTTTATTGCAGTTTTAAAAAACGATCCTAAACTCACAAATGATAAACCGCACAATAATCCAATACATCTAGTTTTTCACTAAGTGTCCACGTTCCATGTGTTCGTGTGTGTCCCTCCTTGCGGTGAACCTTCCAGTGGCTTAGGTTGACTCGTCATAGTTAGTAAATAGAAGGATTTGCCAAAAACAATTACCTGATTTAAAGAGCCCACTCATTCCCCGAGCCGACGTTGCCTTTGAGGAAAAAGGAAGCTGACATTTGAATTTGCTCATGAGCAGGGCTAGTGGCTGGTGGAGCGGAGGGTACAGCAACTCCTCGCCCCCGTCAGAGTGGGGCTGTGTTTGTGTGTGTGTGTGTGTGTGTGTGTCAGGACCGATCGGTGCGTTGCGGCTCTGAAGAATGCACAATGTTTCCTCTGTTTAAGTATCAGACTGAATGAGTGGGTTGGAACGAGAGAGAGAATAGAGATAAATAGGAGTGGAGAGGTGAGGAAGAGAATGTGAGAAGACGGAAAATACAGGAGACACATTCACAAAACAGGGAGATTAACTTTCTGGAAAGACAGGTCCTTTAACTACACCAGAACATAGTGAATTTCATGTTCTCTTTCTCATTGTGGCTTTATAATCCACATGGAATAACATGTAAATCAGATATGCATGTGTTGTATGTGAAGCCTTATCGTGTGCTTTGACAATCATACTTGTCCATGAATGTAAAGCGATGGAACCAGCATGTTCCCACACGATAAGTCGCTCTTTGATATTTCCTGGTTACAGGTGTAATTTTTGCTGCTGCTCCTAAAGGACTCATTTGTATGCTCATATGGCAACAAGATGATTTCACACAAGTCCATTGTACTTGTGCTGCTGTGGAGATGGCAACACAATGTATAAGAATCAAGCACAATAGTGTTACATGAAAAGTTTGAGTGAGCCGAGTCCAAATGAACAGATCTCCATGAGGAACAAAGTTTCTTTTAAACATTTTAAGCAAGAATAGTAATTTCTTTCTTTGTTTATTAAATGTTCCTGTTAATTCCTGTTCCTGTTGAAATGTGTACAAATTGCACATTGAATAATTTCACATAGCAAATGTTCCACCCTCCCCACTCCTCACTCCCAAATCCTGTAGATCCAAATAAAGAGTTACACAACACAGAGTCTAAGACAAAAATAATCACAAACACAGATGCAGATGTACCAAGTTTGTGCAATTTTAGAGTGAAAATGGAAAAGAGGCGCAATACAAGTGTGGGCACCACAGCAGATCTGTTTGAGTCACGTTCACAGGACATTTTTATAAAATGCCAGGTGATGCAGATGTCAGAGCTTTATGAATAGTCTGACTCTTCAAACCCAACAATCAGCAGCCGTGGCCTCCTGTAAGCAGCTGCCTCGCACTCTGTGAACTTAAATAACTGATGCACAAAGCAGAAGAAGGCGATGAGGAAACCGCTTAGGAGCAACTGCTAGTAATGTAAAAGAGATTTGCCATGGCCCTCATCGTCCCCCGACAGAAAGATCATTGAATATCTGTAGATAGACTCCTCAACAGAGAATTGCATTCAAGATTGTCCAAGAATCTCAAAGAACTGAAAAAGTATTTAAAAGCTGTGATATTTGCCAAGGGGGGTGGAATCATGCAGGGAGCCCAAACTATTATGTGTCACGCACCTTAACCTTTATTTCTGGGAAATAAAAATGTATCATATTGAAGAATTATGACGGTCAATCATTCCTTTCAATAACGTTCCAACCCTCACATATAGTGACAAGCTCAGGGTAGGACTGAAAGAATTCGACAAGTGGCTGATATGAGCCTTCTCCGCCCTCGAGGTACAGGGTGAGGAGTTCAGACATCCGGAGGGAGCTCGAAGTAGAGCCACTGCTCCTTCACAGTCAAAAGGGGACAGTTGAGGTTGTTCGGGCATCTAGTCAGGATGGCTCCTGGTGCCTTCTGTTGGAAGTTTACGTGGGGCATGCCCAACCGTTGGAAGACTAGAACTCGCTGGAGGGATTACATATCCCAGCTGGCCTGGAAACACTTCAATATCCCCCAGGAAGAGCAGGAAAGCGTGGCTGGGAAGGGGAACGTGCCAAACTTGGCTGGCTACGACCCAAACCCAGATAAGCAGAAGATAATGGATGGATGTATAAATTAAAGAAATGTGTCTTTAACTTTATGAAAATAAGGTTATTTAATAAGGTTATTTTGTTAACGTGCTTAGCTGTTCTTAGTGACAGTTATTTTCACTTGGGGTGCCCACATATTTTCATTCCACTACAAATTGCTATGGTTCAGTGCTTCAATGGATTTTTTATGTCTGTTTAACAGGTTGGATTTTTTTTTAGACGAGTTGGGGGGGGGGGGGTTGTAGATTAATTTCTAATTGAACAGAACAGTGCACTTTTGTCGAGCTGCGCCACCACCTCAGTGCTAAGGCCGATCTCCTTTGCCCTCAATCACACAAAAATATATATTCTTTTCTACTGGTCATTCATTTTGTGGGAGTTCACTCTCGCCCACTGGAGCAGAAATCAATACAGTCCGAGCCGAGCTCAGTGGGTGGACAGAAAATGGCTGTTTCTTTTCTCACTGACCATGGATGATGTTGGAGAAACGAATCAGGGACTGCAGACAAAAATTAAGGGCACACTGTCCTCGTTGTTAACCTTCTCAACAGATTTCTGTGGCTTCGACCTTTCTAAGATTGGGATCCATCTGATTCACGCCACACACAGACCAACCACATATCAAGAAAGAAAGCCATCATTAGTGAGTGAAGCAAAGTGAGATGCACAGCTCCCGCACCATGTTCAGCCAATTACCTGTAAAGCCTATGTTCTGTGTCTGGAAATAACGGCAGCTGAAGATGTCATGGTGTGTGTTCACAGAAATGTAGGATTTCTCACCTTCATGAAACACACTCCGCCAAAGAAAAAGACACTATTCAACCGAAACAATTGTATGTTAGTATTTAGCTGTGAAACGTTGACTGGAACATGCTCTCTGGAAGTGTGACCTCTCTGTCAAAGTGTGTTGTGTCGTAATGAGAGCTGGCTGTGGGCTGAGGATGAGGAGAAGAAAGATCAGGACACCGTGTCTCAGACACAAAGAGCAGAGGACTGACTCAGTCCGACCGACTCAACCACACTGGAAGAGAAAAACACTGCACAGCCCAGATCAGCACAGAGCGCACTATTTGTTAAAGAATAGCTCTGGAACTGTGCTTGTGTAAAATAAATACCGAGATAATTATCCTACACTTATGCTTGATCTTCAGCAGTATTAGTGTAGTCTAGATTAGATTAGTTAGTTAATTAATTAATATAAAAATTGACAGAAAATTAATCAGCAACTATTATGATAATTGAATAATAGTTTCAGTTATTTTTAGGGTAGTAATACTTAAAACATTCACAAAAATATTACATTCACTATAGCTCCTGCTCTTCTGTTGATTATTTGCTCCTGTTCGCTGTTTAGTGAATTGCACTTGAACAGCAATGGTGACTGATGGAGCAGAGTGTCAGACTTGGATTGCAAATAAGATATCTCTTGGTTTTGAAATATTGTTTCGACAAAACAAAAAAATGTACATTATATCTTATGTCTCTGAGAAATGTGTTGTTTTTTAAAAAATGTTATAGGCCTTTATCAAATGACTGATTGAGAATGTAAGTGGAAAATTAATCAATATTGAAAATGATAATTTTCTGTTTTAGCCCAAAAATACTTTGATGAAGGCCTTTATAGAATAGTTTGAAGTCAGTCCCAAAGTCATGGGAATAAAAGGTGGATATCAAATTCTCCCAGTATAAATAATTCTTTGGACCCATGGATACTCTGCATAAACTAATATTTCAATTCAAATGATCAGCTAATGGGCTGAGCAAAAAAACAACACTCAAATGATTATTTAATGACTTCAGCTGCTAGATGGAGTAAAAGAATAAGAAACTTTAATGACATAAAATATTGCTAATGTGACATTGTACACAGTGTTAAGTGAACTTATTTTTCATTCAAATTATCTAAAAAATGTATTTAGGACATTTGCATTTAGAGGACAAGAAGACATTTTTTGTTCACAGTGAAAAATACTTACACGTGCAATCGAACACTAACTCTCCTCTAGCATCGTAATTGTCCGATAATTCCTTCCTTTGAGCATCTAGAGGACTGAGGATGAGTTTCTTTGTTTGTAGACAAATCGACTTCTCCACCTTCACTCAGATGCTACAATAGCGTGTGGTGGGACCAGCATTAGCAGGTGGTGGAGGGTGGGGGAGGAGTCAAGGTTGCCTGCGTGCAGTGTCAGGACCCTGATTTCAGCAGACAGGCTATCTAGACATGCCCTCAACCCAACCTGCTATGTGATTGGTTGGGACTGGCTGGATGGCTATTGAAGATGGGGTCATCCTCCTTTAGGTGTCACCAAGAGGACGACATCCTCCTCAGTAACAACAAACATCCCAAGAGAAGGCAGAGAGAGGAGGCGAGGAGGAGGAGGGAGGAGGAGAGAGAACAAATGTTGTTTAGAGAACAAGATTATCATGAGAGAGGAGAGGGATGGCAGCAATTATGATAATGTAACACATAATTAAAAGCTGTATTTACAGTAGCGCTTTATTACAGAGTTACCAAGGAGAACAACTGCAAACACAAAAGATGCAACAGAAATCCTGTCAAACTCTGACAGAGGTTTTAAGACGGAATTAAAGGGGATTCACACAAAGTTACAGACATTGATTGTCTGACTTTAATGAACAAGCAATGTTCGGAGTGGGCCTTCATGCATATTACAACAGCTTATTAAGCTGCAAGTGCTTAAGATCCAGTAAGTAATTTAGTGAATAATGCAGTTTTTAAATTAGAAAAATCCAGAGACACTGGACTACAATGCAATAGAATATACAAGTCCTGAAATAAAATATTGTTAAACTTACTCTATCAGCACAATTTTTTACTTTGGAGCTTTTGTTTTGAGCTGCAGCGGAAAAAATAGTTTTATATACACAGGCAGAACTTGAGAATATGAATAGAATCATCATCCTAAAATGTTTTATGTCTTCGTTATTTCAGCATCTGCTGGGCATCAGGCAATAACACAGATAAATTGGTAATATAAAATTCGTCACAACCCAGCTCAAAGATTGTGACAAGGAGGGAGATGACACGAGTGGACTGCTGTGCTTGCAGATATTTATTTAACAAAATAAATTATAATCAACAACACAACGTGTGTCCATGAACAAAACAGAAAAGGTTGCTGCAGTCGGGAGTCAGGGGAGCCAACCTCGTCCCACAGGGAGCGCAAGACCGAGACTTGAATGTGGCGAGGCCTTTTAAAGGGCAGAGCACACCTGGCCCAGGTGGTGGAGGGGGTCTTCACAAATTGTACGTCATCTGCATAATAACAATACAGAATATTCTTTTTTGAATGACCTGACATATTTGGGATGAACAATATTTAAAACAGAACACTATTGGAGTTTTTAGCAACCTCGACAAAAACGTTCTGAAGCCTAGGTAGATCTCACATTGGGGCCGTTGCTGAGAGCTAGATGAAGGTTGATCAAAATCTGAGTTTTAAGACTGTTTGAAACCGTTAGTGAAGAAACCATCAGCCAAAAACAGTATACATTAAATATCAATCAGTGGCAGGAACCAGAGCGAGTTGGTAAAGACAAAACACTAAACATGTGAAAAGTCGGGTCTCTACGAGAGGTCAACATGCACTGCAACTTCAGGAAACACATGTGAATAGACGAAACACTTTAAACATCTTTACCAATTTGACCACACACCGGCATCATTTGGAGATAAAGCTGCACAATGAGAAAACACAGAAGCAACTGCTGAAAATACAGAGAACTCAATCTAAAATGGACGAGCTGCAGGAATCTGCAATAAGGTCCTGTGATCAGAATTTGTCATGAAAGGAAAATTGAACTTGTTTTTCAGCTCATTATCCACCACAAGTGAACAGTCATCTTCAGTAACTTCGTTAATAACCATGGAAACTGCCCAGCTGTGTTTCTCTTTTAAGTGTCTCCATTGTTGTCTGTGCTACTCGCAGCATCTCTGTATTTGGTTGTGTCTTTTCAATTTTATTTTTCTCTAAGTGCTGCAGGTGTTGTCGGATTGGTAACAATGTTTGCTTGTGTTTTGCCTATTTGCATATGTTGTGTTAAGTTGCAGAGAACTGAGCCCTCAGGGCCACCATACAAAAGGCAGAAAAGTTGCAAAGAGACAGCAAGCGTGTGGGTTGGATTTTCACTCCACCTTGACGGAAAGAAAAGAACCATATTTTTGTTATTTCAGGTTAAATATAAAAAGATTTTGTCAGACTTTATTAGAGAGAAAAGGAAGGATATTAAAGTGGAAATTCCTAAGTAAGAATAGAAAGAAGCAGCAAGAAATAACACTCCTTCATGTTATAAATACTCCTTCTCTTAATTCTTATCATAATTAATTTATCATTCCTCACTACAATTATCAAAAGGTAGAAATTGCTTTATTTCAGTACTAATATACTTTTGTGTGATAGATTCTGTTACAACTGAGACACTTTTTTATCCATATTTGCACCACAATTTTGTCTTTGTGCGTACTTAGCTATCTTTTGTTGAAACACAATCTTATTATTTCAAAATTCACTCCCATTATTGCACACATATGTATACAGTAGTCCCTATAGAGCTCAGCTTCTTTATACTTTCCTGTTTAATTGCGTCGTCCTCAAACTGAAAATAGCTGGGCCATTATTGTAAACAATTTGTGACTAATTACCCTGCATACGGAGCATGAATAAATTTCAGTTTTACTCTTCCTCTAGCAGCTGCTGAAGCTTATTAACTAGTCTTCCTCAGCCCCACTGTCCTTGCAAGGACCAATTGGTGCTGCCGACATCCCCATCACCCATCAGCTTGACGAGCATAAACCACCTATGAAAGGTGCAGCTGTAGCGCCGGAGGTGAAACTGTATGTAAATGACTGCGTTATAAGGTCAAGCGTCATTCTCATGAGAGAAAAGCGAGTGTCATGGGTTTTTAATGTGGAGGGGAAAACCCTTCACATAGGATCAGGAGACTAATTATCAAGCTTTACTTTCATTTTCTGAAGAAGGCACATATCTGAATGTCACACACTATATACTATACAGTGTTTACACTCTGAGCTCACGCAACATTTCCCTCAATCCTGTCTCTGCAGCCACCGAGCAGCAAAGTGCTCTTATTTTAAAAAGCAGTCTAAAATGTGTGCCAAGGGCAGACAGTGGAGTGTATATCATTTCAATAAATCTGAGTGAAAGAGACAAATTCACATCCCTCTTTCACAGCGCTGATGGATCCAGAGGAGGAGGAGGCAGAGAGCACTCAGAGGTCTGACTGCGAGCCCTCTAACTCACCAGCTGTCTGCACTGTAGCTGTGGTGATGCTGCAGGAAGAGACATAATGTACACAGAGATATGAGTTGAATGCAAACCCTCATGCGCATACATGCACTTGAATGCATATTTATGCAGACAGGGCTTGTGTACCGTACATAAATGCCTACTGCAGTCAGTTTTGAGGCTGTGACTCAATTGGAGCGGTCCAGATGACGAGAGGAGATGATATGTGGGCTATACCTCACCGCTGTCAGCCGGGGGGTGGGGGGGCGGTGTGGTGACAGGAAGTATTATATTATCTGGGGACTGTGCTGGGCAAGAAACTTGAAAATGTAATCAATCCCTCATTACCTATAACGACTTGATAATTAGTCATCAGTTCCGTCAAAGGTACCTTTAAATAACTCCACAGCCTGCACATCACACATCATGACATCTGCAGGATTTAACACATGTGGAGACAGAGCAACGAGATGCTGTGCTTTAACAAGCAGCTGCTGACTGTAGAGATCAGCTCGGCCGTGATTAGCTCCTGATTACAAGCTGAATAAAGGACGCAGGAAACCCACAGAAACAATGACAATGTGATAAAGCTGTCAGAAATAGAGAAGGTGTCTGCTGAGCTATTAACCCTCTGTAAAATGCTTGTATACGCCTTGTTTTGTGCTGAACTGAGTCCAATTAGAGTGGGTAAGCTACAGCAGACCTGTTATGAACAATGATGCGTTTACTTACAGGTATCTGTAAGTACCAAGAAAATAGCTGAGATTGGAAAAAAAATTGTTTATGACATCCATGTAGTTTGTGAGTATGTCTGTAAACAACAGAGGAATTCAAATCAGAAAAATGATTTGCTATATCAAAGTTGTAAATGGACTACATTTATAAAGCGATTTTCTAGTCTTACTGACCAATCAAAGCGCTTCACACTACAAGCTACATTGACACACACATTCATACAGTGCTACTATATGCTATAATGTTTCCTGTCACAAAGCATTCACACACTGCTGGTGCAGCTATAGGGGAGTCCAAAATTATACCCAAGGACACTTCACCCCAAACACAAAGCAAATTTACAAATGCAAGTTTGGCCATAGAATAATTTCTGTTTACTCGCACTATGATTAAACACAACCAGCGAATATTCCCTTCTGCAAAAGAGGAGAGGGAAACACCAGAAAAGCCAGCGCTGTCTTGTGTGAGTTCACACCATCCGTAGCTTCTTCTCTCGGAGCCGCGTCTGGATGTCCGGCATTGCCAGCGCTTGTTGAGGTTGACCAGTGGCCAGGTTGATAAGTTTGTGGTCAACAACCCTTTTTTCAGATACTCTCTTCTGGAAGACATTCATCGTGTTGCACCCATCCTACTTTCTCACCTGAACACAACCAACCGATCACAGTAAGACGAGAGTGTGAACGGCAGATGTTGGAAACACTGGAAAGGTGCAGAGGGGTGGGGACAGTGTTTCTGAAGCTACCCCCATCCGACAAGCAATTCTGATCATGTGTAGTGGTGTTATACATTTACAGCGGCGTACATTGTGTTTGGGATGACTGCATACCAAGAAGAAAGTACCAACTGTCTGACACTGCAAATAATAACCAAATCATTACGATCTTTATACAAGTTATGATTAAATACAAAGCAATTCATGCAGCTTTTGATGTACAGTATCGTCGGCCACTGTTTTAATGACCGGCAATTTGTTTTAAAAGGATCCCTCGGTAGAGTGAGGTTGGTGTAATAGTTAGAGGAATATAAATGTGATAACAGTTGGCATGTATGTATATGAACTGTATACTGTACCTACTGAGTAGCCTAGTGCTGGAGACACTGCTGAAGACACTAATAACAGGTTAAAAATCTTTATTTAGCATTTCTAATGTATTATGATATTATTTCCCCTGTGCCAGTGCCTAGCAACACAAACTTTCCCAGATATAATCATGTCCTCCCGATTCATTGACTCTAACCATGATTCACCAAAAAGTGGCATGTTATGACCCAGCTTTAGGGGAAAATGGATACCAAGAAAATTAAACCAGGTCCCTGGGGCGTCCAGGCCTGTGATAAACTAATGGAAATCAATCGGGGCCCTCTCATTAAAGCGATAATCAAGTATGTCTGCTGAAGTTGCATTGATTGGGAGCCACTTTGAGTGACAGCCATGGCCACCTCAGGGGCAGTTAACAGTGAGTCATGGTGAGTTGGAGTTTTGAAGCTTCCTCTGCGTCACTTGTCAAATCCTGCCTCCTCGCTTTGATCTGGCGGGACACTGCAGGGCATGTCGTGACACTTTTTAGTAATGATCCACGGGATAATTACTGCATTCACACGCTTACTTACTGACTGTACTGCGAGGCATTTGATGACTGGTTAGAGCAGGTGAAAGGAAGTTAAATGCACATGCTTGTTTACTTTCTTTATAACTGTTGGCAGCTTGAAAAGATGTGTTCATGATAATGTGTTGTGTTTCATCAGCACTCCTTCATGCTCACAAATCTCAGGACCTATTGCCACTACGGCTCATGCTCTCTCTGCCTCTGCTCTCTCTCCTATCTGTGTGGACGCTTCAGGACACCAATATCTCCACCCACGGTTCACTCTGCGAAAAGTTGCCTCCACCCACATGGAAACACTTTCCCTCAATAAGTTATTAAGCACAGCTCCCCCCAGTCAAGACAATATTGGCTCATCACTTGTGTGTGTGTGTGTGTGTGTGTATTGTTTCATTTCACTTTCATAAAACAAAATAGAATTCCCTATGGTGAAGAAAATATTTGTTCATCATTGCATGCAATAAGCTTAGTGTGTGTGTGTGTGCTTTTGTGTGTGTTTTGTTTGTGTTTTGTGTCATTGCCCACTGGCCATCCATATTTTCCCATGGGTGTAAATGTATAATGATGACTGGAGAAAAAACATAAAATAAAGACTTGGGTCAGGTGGAGGCATCACGCTGGTGTAAAACACAAATATTACGTTCTACTACATGGCAGCAAACAAAAGTACATAAAAGTGTCTCTTTCTAAATCAACAATACCAAGTCTCTCTCTCTGATACGTTAGGTGTTAAACTCATAACACACGTAACATCCGACTCGGTGCTGAAGCACAGGAACAAGTGAGTTGTGTCCGGGCCAGAGCTCCAGGCGTGAACAATAGTGTTTGTCAGGCAGACCTAAATGTTCTCCTCTCAGCCAAGTGAAACCAGACAGCAGTCGGACATTGATTTCTCATCCTGGATAGAGACTAAATACCTGAGGTTTGATGTTAATGCTTAGCAAGGGTGTAAAGTTTGTAACAGACTGTTTCTGTTTGAACCGAGCAGATTACAATTTACTGTGGTGGGCAAACTGCACTTTATGCACAGATGGCTTTGTAGTAACACCCACTAACTGACAGCTACTTTTGTGTAAACTGAACCAACTGACAAAACTTACACAGGATTTTGAACAAAATACCTCAATGTATAAAACATTGTACGGCTAACTTTTGACCAAAAGTTAAATTAGAATGGCTCTAAGTAGAGTGCATCCCTTCGCCAAGTCCCAACAGTCTGGCTGCACCAAATTCCACACACTCATAGATATCAATTCCTTAAATATTTCTTCATTAAGAATCATGAATTATTCCTTGGGAAAAGTGTTAAAATGTGGAAAACTGGATCCGCCCCCTGATCCAGATCTGCACCAACATTTTTGGGGTTCTACCCTGACACATACAACTTCCACCAAGTTTCGTGGTAATCTATTCTGTTAGTTTTGTTTAATTTTGAAACACACAAGCCAACCAATAAACAGACAGGGATGAAAACACATAACCCCCTTGGTGGAGATAATAACATTCATTAGGTAAGCATAATTTCCCACTAGCTCTGAACTGTATGCATATTACACATTAGAAGGTGCAGCAGCTCTTGAATCTGGGCTTATTTTGCACCATAGGATCACCAGTTATTGGTACTCATCGTCTGGGAACCATGAATATCTTGTAACAAATTTCATGACAATTCATCTAATAGCTGTTGAGATGTATCATTCAGGATCAGATTGTTTTAATACAACTGCAGTAATAAGTATTCAGTTTGTGTGCAAACAGAGACAAAAAGAGAATGAATCCCTGTGTCAGTGGCTTTGTGTCTCCCATCACCACCAGTAATCCCTTGATCCCAGAGGCCCAGCAGTGGCTCTCAGTAGCTGCCCCCGCAGGTGCCTGTCTGAATATTCTTATTAAAGGGCTTGGTGCTGTGCATTCCCCAGGTCCCTGTGCAGGTGTAGAGCCAGACGCCTTTTCTTCTAGCTGGGTAGGGAGTCGGTTAGGCAGGTAGGGGGTTAGACTAATCAACAAGCGACTGGCTGTTAAGCCAGCCAGAGCAAATTATAGTCAACAGCTTGCTGGTAAAACATCTCTTAGCAAGTCAGAGAGGGAAGCCAGTCTGCTCGACAATTAGAGTTTAAATGGTGAGGAAGACGCTTATCTCAACAGCCGAGGAAGCTGAGGAGACAGCAAAGCTGTAGAGGCAGGTGTGGTAGTATAGGCCGGGGAAATATCTGTCTGTCAGTCTGCCTGCCTGTCTTACTGTCCGTCTGTCTGTGCGACAGTCTGTCAGCCTGTCAGGCTGTCTGTGTGTGTTTGTGTGTGGGTGGAGGGGTGGGTGGGGACACACCGAGGTGGCAGCTGCATAACAGCACATGAGGGAAATCACTGTCAGGATGCTGGACATGTGTGTCAGCCCTGACCCCAGAGGATGACCAGTTGGATTAGCCGGGCCTCATCATGTTGTGGTCACGTGGGTGTGGACGTGGCTGCACTGCTTCAATGATGCTGGTGTGTGTGTGTGTGTGTGTGTGTGTGTGTGTGTGTGTGTGTGTGTGTGTGTGTGTGTGTGTATGTGTGTGCCTGCAGGCATGCTTGCATGTGTGCAAGTGTGTGATGGTTGAGATATGAATATCAATAGGTCACCATATTGACAGAGTGAAAGCAGGGTTGTAAATTCTCTTTGAGTGCACTGGTGATCACGCACGTGTGTGAGTTCATGACAACGTTTCCAACAGATCTTTGTTTGTTTGCTGTTTGTGTTGTGGTGGGCTTCTAATATTTCACAAAGTAAATCTGTCATCATCTCACTCACATACACACACACACACACACACACACACACACACACACACACACACACACACACACACACACACACACACACACACATGTGATAGGCTTAGTGGTTTCATCCACATGTTAACTGTCAGTGGTGCAATCTTTTCCCTTTTCAGAAGAGCAGCTCGGTGAGTGAGGTAACTGCAGTGGGTAAACAAAATGTTGAGCATGCTCCGCTGACCTTCTCGCTACTGCGATGAAGCAAGCATCAAAATCTGCGATCAAAATCCAGTATAGTCTTTGACAAGGTAGAAGAATAGGTGGAATAAAAAAGTAGCTCCGGTTCTGCTTTATTGACTTTGATCCTGTCTTTTAACTGTCAATCATGAGTCCCACGGTGTTATAGTAGAGCAATGCTGAATCACTGGAGTTCTTGCAATGCAGTGCAAGGTATTTTTACATTTATATTCAGCAGGATATCAGTGCAACAATATCATGCAAAAAACACCATTCCTCCAATAAAGAAGGTGCTGTCCCTTATTTCATGATTACAACTCTTACCTATTGAGTTCTGTTATGATTCAATGCATCAGTACATCATGTCCAGTATCACCTGATATATCTCTTTTTTTATTTATTTATTTGTGATTTATTATCTCTTTTTCAAGATAGACCCTAGAAAAGGCGACATTCACAATCAGCAAATAAATACAAGAAGGAGTTACTAAATAAAAGCAAGACAACAAGGAGAAGGAAGAATCGTGGAACACATCAGATAACAAAGATTTAGAATCACCAAGTGGAATGTAGTTGCAGGACAGATTGAAGCTCATTACATTTGAAATGTGCAGAATACCTGAGTTCACTTCTGCCAACATTAGTGTGCGTGTATATATTGGATATTTGAGAGAGTGGATATTTAAGAGGATGTAGTTACTGTAATGTCTTGTTTTAAATATGAGAAGAAAAGCAGTCTTCACACTTAAAAAGAACTAGCTCAAAGTTCAGTTCATACAGATGAAAATGAACTAGTACACGCTTATAGTTCATTTTCAAAAATGTCACAGTTCACTGACTCCTGACTGTGAGCGTCACAGTCTCGTGTTGTACTGAGCACAAAATGTTGAGGGCTCATTTTTCGTGATGTTTAAATGCAGCCTCATAAACTCTGGAGCGAATCAAACAAACACTTAGTTACTTCATGTACTGATCAGGTCTAAATAACTTGTGATGAGTGCTGGTGTTTATGAGTTAAAGTGAGAGCAGGTCAGCAGGAGAGTGGAGGAGGACACAGGAAACTCCAGCTTGGGACAAACCAAACCTCAGTATTTTAGTTTAGTTTGTTCCACTGTTCTTCAACAAAGTAACTTACCGGCTGCTTCACTGTTAACGCTCCTCTTATCTCACTGTGTGTGTCGCTCTGAGCGAGTGAGTGGGGACGGAGCCCCGGGGCCTGTGTGTGTACTCCCGGTCTGAGGAGTCTGAGGGCACACACACACACACACACATTTTCTCTCTCTCCTGTTATGTCGCATGATGACCTATGCGATGATGATTAAACAAACGTGAGCTCACGTTCACGTTCCTCATATGTAAACTGATTCGTTCAGTTCAGCGTTCACAAAAAAATATGAACGGGTTCATGCACAACACTGAAGAGTGGGTTAATGGTAGAGCTTAGAATTGAATAACATGAGACAACTGTTTCTTCTTGACTTGAGGATGTCCCTACGACAGATTGATACAGAGAGCAATGATGAGAGCCACATTTTTCATTTGTGATAAAACATACTGCATTCATGATACTCAGGGTCTAACTGACATTTAGAAATGACAAAATAGCAAGTTTTATATGACTTATCCAATTTCAAATGACAAGCTGTAAACATTGTCCATGTTTGTATTCGTGTAAAGAAAATATTCAGAGTCATTGATGTGCAGTATGTATTTCATGCAGCTTGAGTTATGTTTCAGTCCACTGCCAGAGCACTGCGTCTGCATCTCCACACAGGAGGTGTCAAATGGCCTCTGCAGTAGTTACTATCCATGCAGCCCTGCACTGTTACTGGATACCTGCTGCTGTCACAGCCTGCTCTGTGAGTGTGTATGTACGTGCACATGCAGGGTTGTGTATGTGGGCTCTGTGTGTATTGACGTATTCTACATTTTATGAACACAAAAACACTTATGTGTTATGTCTTGTATGTAAAACAACCGCACACATAAAACAACTCCCAACCTTGATGTAACTGCTGTATTCTTGTCCGTATCAACCAACTGTATATTTGTATTAATATATCTCTATATCTATATATCAGTATTATATGTCTCTGGGATGCACTCTAACATGCACACGTATCGCTTGGACCTGCCTGTGGCAAAAACTTCCTCTGGAGGACAATAAACTACCCGTGCTCTCTTCATGTGCTTACTGGGAAATATGTTTGAGTTTATGGACTTAATCACCCCCTCCCTCAGGAAAAGGCAATACTTCATACAAGTATATCAACACTGGCAGGCAGTGTTCGCCCTGATGGAAAAACAGACAATAGCCAAGCCTCTTAGAGCTCCTCTAAAGGGAAATACCCATAAAAGGTTAACAAAAGTCACCTCTTAGAAGGCTCTCACAGTCTATTAATCATGTTAAGATGATTACGTAAAGGGTTTATCTATCAAAGTGGGCTCAGGCAGGTCACAAGGGTAATTTAGGCTCCTTTTGGCTTAGGAAGTTTAGTTGGAAATGCTTTTTGTGGGTACGGCGGAGCCTGGCTTACCCGTTCGAACAAAGGCTGCACTGAGTGTTACAGGAACCAAACGTTCAAAGGATATAAAGTCCACCCAACTAATACTGTGAGTCTCTATGGTTACACTCTTTGTCCTGTAGATTCACAGACCTCAGTGGGAAAAACTCTGATATCCCAATATCTCATTTTGCGGATCAAAGCTTTACAAACCCTTTTTAAAATATTAAATCAAAAGATTATGTATAAAATAAGTAGCAGTTGGTGATAGTGATAAAACTCACAGAGGATTATCTATCAGCTTTGTGCACTATAGTACTTCTTTCAGCTGATTGTTTTGGTTTGACTGCCTGTAGTATTACTGTATTGTCTTGGGTGTAAAGCAATTTTTTTTAACTGTACTCTACACTACCTACATAGTAACAAATGACAAATTGAGTGATGACCACAGTGGCACAGTGGATAATGGTGTGTGCAGCTACCTCCCATACAAGGAAGGCCAAAAGAGGTCTCACGAGAAGAAGAGGCAATATTGATCTTACTTATCCATTCACCAGTTGTACAGAAAGAAAATAAAGGTTTTTTTCTCAATCTGCTGGATGTAAAAAATATGTAACTGCTCGTAAAATATTCCCCACAACAACTTTACAGGCTAATTGGTCAGTCTTGTTTTTATTAGCTTGTTCTGATGCCCCAGCTCTGCTCGTCAGTAGATCATTTAAATGCTGGTCTGCGTGACGGCCATCAGCAGGACACTGTGTTCATGTCTTCCATTTACACATGAGAGCTGATGACAAGAGAGACCTTCTATGTACAGTCCAGTCAATCATCAAATTCTGATTAGTAACAGGTATCAATCTGATTTTATGATTTTTCTGACATGAGTGGATGGAAATTGAAATATGCGATTGTGTGTTATACATTAATATAGTATGTGAGTAAGGAAAGCAGGTTGAACAGTGTTTTTTATCTGTGAATTATGAAAGATAAACTGGGGGGAAAATTAGTGATCCTTGATAAAAAGGTTATTGTGATTTAGTGAAGAGATAGAAATCTGTTTTATTAATGTGGAAGCACAAATATCAGTTTCCAAATATTTGCTTGAAATCTTGCTCTCATTTTACAAAGTATCATTAACATTGATATGCTGTCAAAGAAAAAAAACCTGAAAACACCACAGCTACTAAAAAAGGAGCTACAGTTCAGCCATAAACAACCTAAGCTGTAGCCGATTTTGTTTTCCTTCTCCACTGCTGGTTTCAGAGCTATAAATGCCCACTTTGTGTTCTTTCTTCCTCTCTTTTCCACTCCCTTCTTCTCTCCCGTTTTCCTCTCCCATGGGTTGTTGGCCTGATTGATACAAAATGCATTCCTTTTGAATCTTTAATTCTCGTTAAACCAAAGTGTTCAAGGCCCGTGTAATGGCTAGCAAATTCAAAATCGCCATCAATTATCTCTGTAGACCTGTCATTAGAGATTGTGGCTGCAGTTTTGGGGCTGCTGCTGCCGCCGCCGCTGTCCCCGACAGCACACTGGCAGGTCCGCCTCCACTAATAAGGAGAAAACTGCAAAGTCATAGAGAGAGGGGGGGGGGGGGGGGGGGGAGTGACACGATTCTTCTCTTTTTCTCTTATTTGCTCATTTTTATCTCTCTCTGTCAGTGTCAGAGCGGTTACATGACACAGACATTGAGACTGGCAAGAGATAATAGCAGATATATATGGTATTAAAGAATATTTGGCCACCAAATTGTACTCAGCACTTTGAAATACATGTTCAGGAATACGATTGCATTATTCATGACAAAAAATGTTTCTCCATTTTTCATATTGTTCTTTAAAAAACGATTCCATAGTCTGACTATGGAATTCCACAGAACAAGAACTTTGTAGAGGTCGGAGGGGATGCACAGCGATCTAATGATCCATTAACAAAGAGTCAGTCTGAATCACATTAAATCACCAGATTAATTGTACACATCAGCTGGAGGCGATTTCCTCCGCTGTTGGTCGCTGACTTCCATACGAGTCGTGGACCCCATTGGAAGTGATTCGTCAGGATGGGTGGAGACCGTTTGCCTTGATTTTGCTCCAGGGAACGGAGAGCCTCTCAGAATGCAAATCAGGGTCGCCACTCTGCTGTGTGTATAGTGATGCAAAACACACACACATTTATACTCGCTTTATACACACACACATACACACACCACATTGTGTTTGCCAAGCCCAATCAACTGGACCCTTGACGAGCAAGAAAGGAAGAACCAAATTCAATCATGCCATTGATTTAAGGGTGTGTTTGAAAATAGAAGGGAAGAGTGTGTGTGTGTGTGTGTGTGTGTGTGTGTGTGTGTGTGTGTGTGTGTGTGTGTGTGTGTGTCCTCACACTACATGTCAAGTCACACTTTTGTCAAAAACAACTCCACAAGTACTTCTATTTAAAGGATTATAAGCGGCTCGTGCGGCTGCAGCCGGAGCCACACAGCGACTGTTACGTCCTTGAGCAAAGTCCTCCAGGATACCATGTGATTCAAACAGAGGCTGACACACTTCAACCCAAGCTTTGCGAATATCAGCGTTATTGCGAAACATTGCGGCAACAGCCTCATTTACAAGAGTCTGCCGTGGTGTCATCGACACTGAAGGGGACATATGGACAAATACGTACAGACAGCTGCCTTTCTCAACCTGCAGGATTGCTATTGTGATATGCTGTGTGTTCTTTTAAGACGGCCTGTCTGCCGCTGTTTGCTTCACAGACACAAACGTTGTTTGATCTGTCTGTGTTTTGGAGCCTCCAAACCGAAGCCTGTGTTCTGCTTCACCCCACCTCCATGTTCTTGCCCCCAAGTTAGCGCATACCTGACCTGAAACGCAGTTATGCAAATCTGACGCTAACTGAAACTGACATTGTACGATAACCATCACTTTGACTCCTGTCCAACAAGACATCTGTACTGATGCATTAAAAAAAGAATTATACATTTTCATGTTATGTAGTAACATGAAAATGTATCATGTACCGTGTCTGGATATAAAGGGTAGAATGAAGTGGCAGAAAGTGTGCTGTGATAGATGATATGCTGCCCAGTATTACATAGCACTTTATGTATGGAGGAGGGGGACCAAATGATCTCTTTTTACTGGTGTGCAGGTGGTGTGATAAATCTCCCACCCTGGTGGCCATTTTAAGAGCAGCTTGGCCTGTTTTAGCAGACCCTCCAGACTCCTCTCTCTGTGGAGAAACAGGCGTGCACCATCCTGCAGGAGATACACTCCACATATTCTTGTATATTCAAACATTTCTCCAAAACCTTGTCATTATTCCCTTGTCTAAATTCCCTGCATAAATGTACTAGTCTGTTGTCCAGCTCTTGCTTTACAGTTTGACAATTTCTGCTGCCGAAATTGAACAGTTGCTGTTACTAACTATAGAAGGAATGACTTGCATTAGGGAGTCTGAAAAATCCACATTCTGTGAAATACAAATAAATAAATTTCCACGTAGAGGCAATACTATGATATATTTCCAGGTCTTCTACACAATGGTCATTTTATTTAAAGCAATCACTCAACATTTTGAGGAAAATCTACTGTCTTTCAAAGAGTGAGACAAGAGGACATAACCTTGTGATTTATGGTTGGTACATTTTGAGATTCAGAGCCATGAAGGCTTTTTCTATGAAGTCTGGCAGTGTGATCTCATGGTGACCCTTCAAGTGAAGGTCACATCACATCATGGTTTCCTATACCATTAATACAAGGTTCCTCCTCGCTATCGCCTTTCAAATTTGTCAATCTTCATTTGATACATCCCCATTAAACGGCTACAGATGGCAGACCAGATGTGGTAATAAACATGTTTTCATTCAAAATAAAAGTGTCACAAAAATGACTTACAGCTCAGCCATTTATTCCCAATGTAAGAACAGTGAAAGAACAATGTACTTTGCTGCACACATTGATCCACAGGTACTCATGGGCATGAAGCTGCGTTCGTCCTGTTCTCCTGTTTACCTCTTTCGACTGGACACACAGGGAAATCAATACCTCTCTCTGACAGGTCAGTAAACAGCCTGCATCCGATATTTACTGGTGTCGAGGATCAGCGGTCCTCCTCTTGCAACCGTCTTCTTCTACGCGACCCAAGTTTAGATTTCTGTCCGAGCCGAGTCACTCCGTCACGGGACCTATACTTCCTGACATATCCCGCCCTTCTCCTGCCGCTGCTATCGTCCCCATCAGGGTGGCAGGGTCTTTAATCGATGTGGAGCCAAATGGGTCTATGGAAAAGGCCCTTTAGCCTGGAATGTTTGCACTGCTGCTCAGACAAAATGACAAAGCTTCTCGTTGGAGATAAGAGGAGGCAAGGAGGCAGTCATAGCGGAGGATCATTGGCAGGGTGTACAACCCGTACAGTGTAATGTATGCATGTGTGTGCCACCTGTATTCCAGCTTTGGAGTATTGCCACTTTGTGGAACAGTCCCTGTTTTAATGTTATTTAATAGTGCACGGCGTTATCAGTGTCAACATCACATTACTCTCTGATGTCTGATTGACTCATACCCATAAGAATAAATCGAAGTGTCTGGCTGGAGATAGCTCCTTAGAACCATGTTGTCCAATTTATTTTCAAGCACACATCTCAGTTGGGACATTGTTGTCGTCAAGACAGCTTGGTGACACACTGTGAGCAACTGTGATAAGAGTCTATGAAGCAGGCGTAGCAGCAGTCCTGTTTGTGACAGGGTTGGCTTGAGGGAATGGTTTGAATAACTAGACGTTTAAGGGTTGTCTAGAATATTCCACGGAAGGGACAGTGTGATTATTATAACCCCTTTCTGGGGAAAAAAATGTAATTGCCAAAACCTGTTGAGGGTTCCTGGCTCCAGCTGCCATAACATAGTCTCTGTCCTCTGTATTGCTTTCTTCCCAGGTTGTCTCCATTGTAGCCTCACATTAATAGACAAGGTAACTCTGATCCTGAAGAGAATAGAAATGAATTGAACGCAATAGAATAAAAGGAATCTTTGCTTTTATTCCACTTCATCAGTTAGTATCGCAATAGGATATATTGGACATTTTATGAGTTTTAAAAAGTAGTTTTACGTAATAATTAGATGAATAGAGTTCATATGTATGAAGGTTCAGTGTGTCTTAACAATGATTGAAAACTGAACTGAAAATCTCCAATGGCCGTGTGAGTTGAGCCAATCAGATGACTGAGGAATAGGCACGGCTCGAAGAAAGGCAGGAAACATTACAGTTTGGCTCTGCTTGGGAGCACAAGGGTCAGTGCACAACCCTCTGCTGAGAAGAAGTAAGGAAAATACAAATGATTACTGACAGGAAGGAAAAATTGATATGGTATGAAAAATTGTAGAAAGACCAAATAATAGACACAAGTATGACAGGAGTTGATTTATATCAATAAGAGCAGTGCTTGTGCACTATACAAATATATATATATATGTGTGTGTGTGTGTCGTAGTATAAGAGGTTGAATAGTCAGAGACAGAAAAAAAGAAAAGGCAAGCAAAAAAGGCCTTACTCAGAGAGAGATAACCCTCTCTGTTGGGGGAGTTTGAGTGTGAGGATGGGAGCATCTGCTCCTGCCCACTGGGCCTCCCAGCTAGTGCAAGCAAACACTCATACTCTGTCACACACATACACACACAGACACACCCTCAGAATGAAAACCGCTGCTGATTCTAATGAGGCCGAGGCCTGCTGGGCGGCAGTAGGGCTGTTCCAGCATGTCTCAGCCTCCCTGATTCTCGTCCCAGAGCTCCTAATACGTCATCCACTGTTTCACACCATCCACACTGTTTTATTCTTGACAAATGTTTCCTCCAGTGTGGCCTCACATTAATAGACAAGATAATTCTTAACCTGAATGCAATGGAATAAATGGAATCTTTGCTTTTATTCCATTTCATCAGTTAGTATCTCATCAGGATATATGGGATGTTATGGGAAGTTATTTTATGTAATAATTAGATAAATAGAGTTTATATGTTTGAAGGTTCAGTGTGTAGTAGTAGTGGTATCATATGGTGGCCTTCAGGGACCATAAAGATGCAAAAGAACTCACAGAGCAGAGCCAGTGTTCTGAAATATAGATATAAGCTGCTTTCAGACACGCACAAATGTCGGAGTGAGAGCCTCCAGAGTTTCTGCAGACTCTTTCCACCTTGCCCCCTAGTATAAAGTCTGCAGAAACTCCAGAGGAGCTGATGTGAGTACACCGCAGAAGATCCTCCGCAGGAATCACAGCAAGCGAGTGGCGGGGTTGATGATGCTTCTAACACACAACAGACAATGATAAATCACCACTCACCTGATCACAACGGAGGATTTGTCTTTGTTGTGAATGTGTAAAAGGAAACCTCTGGAGAAAGGCCGTACCCAATTCTCCAGGGTCATGTCTGGAAATGGCATTAGTTTAAGGTGGTTATACACAAATTTTAAACAGAATTGTTAATAGTATATTGTTTCTGTTAAATATTTTAAAGACAAGCAAGTAGCTGAAAAGCAGCCAAAGTGGAATTGCAAATAAGGAAAGCAAAATCCTTTGATTCTTTTAACTTTTTAAATGTGGCTTTGAAATGTTTTTTAATTCTATACCCTTGACACATATGATTCAAATTGATTCAAATGCTGCCGCGGGGATTATCACATTTTCAAAAAACATGATCACATAAGTGATATAACTTGTGGCCTCCCTGCATTAATCTCCTGTTAATTTTCACTTCCTTTCAAGGCTTTACTCAACCAGACCACTAAGAACATCAAGGAACTACGAAACCCTTAATTTAGCTGACAATGATCTTCTGGTCATTCTCAGAGCATGACTGGTGACTTTCACGGCTTTCATGCTTTTTCATTCTGTCCCACAAACTCTGGAACCTGCTGAGATTGAATATGATCTCTTTGAAATCTCTTCTTTCCCCCTGCATTTTCAAATCCTCTCAAACCATTTTTGCTGACATCATTGCCACATGGGTTTGTTTGTTGCTAGCAGATTTCTTCAGATTACCGAATAGTCTGCTTTGACAGAGGGGTCTTTGTTTTCAATGCACGTTCAGGAGATAGCAAAGAATCAACAGAATAATTCAAGTTATTCAAGATAGTTATAGTTTTCTCTGCAGGGTTTTGCAGCTGCAAACTTGCTGATATGTTACAACCAAAATTCCTTCTCATTCAGTCTCTCAGTCGTCTTCGAACTCACTATTCATTCAGTCCAACCCCGTTTGCCCCTCTGTCTCAGAGTCTCTCCATCAACAGGAGGGATAAGCCCAAGCAAATCTGCCTAAAGCATTTGTCGGGCTGATGGTCTCGCAGGAACGATACCCATATCCTCTCCTTTCCACAGACACTAATGGCATATTGACGTGTTTGCAGATTAACAGATTATTGTGTTTGTGTGTATGATGGGGAGGGGTGTGCATTCACATCAGTGTTTATTTGAATTCAACGTCTGAGCAAGCTTCATTATTTCTGGTTACAAAGAAGGACTCTCAGTTTGTCCTTTTGCCCCAACACATTCCGACATGTCGCACATTAGCATGAGCGTCCCGCACTGTGAGCTCTTTAAGGCAATTTGCTTCATTGAGAATGGGCTCAGCTTTAGCCTCATTTTGCAGAGATTACGCAGTAATCTAACTGTTTATGATTTAATTGACATATTTAACAGGCTATAATTATAATTTAAATATTTTATATTTATGCAAAGCGTGGATGTGTAATCCCTTCTCACTTACTGCATTCTGCCTTATTTAATCAGGCAGCGCGGCAGTGGTCTGCATCTGCAAATGGTTGTCGGGCCGAGCTATTTCTAAAGTGATAATAAAAACGGGAAAAAAGAGGTGGACTTGGAATGTCAGTGTGGTGAAGAATAGGAGGGGACAGAGTCATCAAAAAATATCCCCAAGGAGTCATCTCATCCTTTATTTGGAGCCTGTAGCTAAACTAATAAAGTGAATCAATCCAAGAAGGGCCTTTATTTCTCACCTCATCTTATGTGTTCGCGTGTCCGTTCAAGCCCATGGCTGCATCCTTGTGCCTGATCTTTGTGAAGAGAAGAGCTAAGCCCTACTGCTTTTAGCATTTTGTCTTTAGATAAAATTTTGCTGACAATCGCAAACCAAAGAAAATCTTTCAAGTTACACGCTAGCATCTTAAGCCCCTTTTCCACTGGTCAAAAACTCCACTAACTTCCACTAACATCTGGCTTTTGTCTGCAGTGGGAATTAATACAATCTGTCAAATTACTTTTTTATGGCGCTGGTTTTGATTGGCAGTGATAGAAACATGACAGCCAAGGGACAGCGAGGTGAGAGAGCGCCTTTCCCCTTTTCAATGCATTTGTAACATTGAACATGATGCACCATGGGAAAAAAACTGAAAGGCAAAGTGTCAATCTCCTTTGTCAATCTCCTTTTTAGCAGGTTTATTTAAAAAAATGTGTGTACACACCCACATCTGGTGTAAAATAGGAATCATTAAATTACTTACCCATCATATGATAAATTCATCATACCCAAATCACCAGCGATCATTTAAACCAGTTTAGCCTTTTCATGTTTCATTTTTGAGAACTGAGCAGAAATATGGAAAGATTGCAAGAAACACAAAAGAGAGTTTCCTCTTATCAGAAAGCAGAACAAAGCATCTGGCATGTCTTTGAATTGGGCAAAAAGCTGGACACATCAATCCGCAGCTCGGCTCTTAAATGTTCTGGTTGTATTGGGTCAAATGATAATTGCATTGTCTGTTCGGGCATGTGTGTGTGAAGCTGAGTAGCACGGCTTATTGCTGGCGTCACTGCTCGGGTAGAGGCTGCCTTCCATTAATTTGATTTTTGACAGAGATAGATGGAAAGTCATAATGTCAGACATCGAGATTCACATTTCTCCTCGTAAAATGTGGTGCAGTCGCTGCGATGTGTGAAGGATGGGCAGAGGATCAAGCAGCAACTCATCAAGGAAAAGGCATTCTTCCTCCATCAGAGGATACAAATCTGCCATTGCACCAGGTGCTGTTTGTTGCCTCCCAGCAGTGCAGAGAATTCACATCCACTTCCTCCACTTAGCTTCACGTCCAGCTGAGTCTCCCTCTGCCTGCTCTGTCCTAGTTTGCTTCTTGAAAAATGTTGTATACCAACCAGCACAATGTATTTTCCATGTTCACTGCGTGTTCATGTTAGCTTTGTCCAATGCCTTAGTTTTCTCTCACATGGATGACACCACAGGAGCAGTATGGAGGCATTTTATGTTTATTTCTGTTGTTTGAAGAAGTACATTACAGTTACTTCAATTGTATTGGATACTGCTGCAACATTGTTTACCCCTGAAAAAAGTGATTTGTGGACTCAAACACCCACACGCATAGTGGTGAGTAGATAATGAGTGGATTTTAAATTTTTGGTGAACAATCCCTTTAAGGCAGCAATGATTGGATCTAAAGACTACAAGTTTAGAAATAAAATCTGGGCATGTGGAATCAGAAAGAAGTGAGATGATGAGATCTGTGTAGGCCGCTTGTTAGCTCCTCCTGAGGCTGTAGTGGCTTCAGACCACTGCTGCCAGAATAGACAGTTTTTTACCATGAAGATGAAAAGTACAAGGCAAAAGAAAGACAATATCTCTAATTCTGCAGACATTTTTTAAATCTTTTTAAAACTGTCCATCATGACAGTGTTATATAATTGTGACACTAAATCAGTGCAGTTGTCTTTTTATTAAAAACAGTGATTATAGCTACTGTAAGCCAATTTCCACCAATTGTGATGAATGCTCATTCCTTTCATTTGCTTAAATGTACAATATGTAACTTCTCAAACAAAACAATAACAAAAGATGTAATTTGATGATGTGCTGAAGCAATGTGGGATCATGGGAGTTGTTGTCTTTAACACCATTGCAGATGAAAATCTACCAGACGTGACTCAGGCGCAAATCATGTTCACAGATGAGGTAAATTATTTTATTAACGTTACTTTAACAAACAGCAATTCAAAATTGTGATCCGTTACGAGTGACCCAACACAAACAGTAGAAGGAAATAACAGTCGACTGGATAACTAGCTAGCAGTGTCGTTTTTTTTTTCTTTGTCACACATCATTTGGCCCAGAAGTTATAGCAAAGATGAATAAAACCACAGGTAAACTGGACGTGACACAGTTACCTTGAATAAAGTTAGGGATTCCTCTGGGTTTGAACATTGTTGGACGAACGATAAACGCACCCACACAAAACTTTGATGGGACAAAGAGCGTTAACAGTTGACTATGTATCTACGTAAAAAACATAAATCAATAAAAGAGTAGAGAGGAAAAAGAGGTCAGTGAAGTCAAGACAGTTCCATGTGGGAGCTCAGTGTTCAGGTCCCTTCTTGCGTTCTCACCACTGCCTCAACGTGAGTCAGCCCTGGGTCTCTCTCTGAGTTCAGCTCCTACCTCCGCCTACCACCACTGCTGTCACTGCACATCAGCATTTTGTTAATACCAACATCTCGCTCCACCAATCCTGCCTCTGCTCACCATCTCTGGGGACAGGAAAAAATGTTAACGACTCAAAGAAACAAAGAATCTTTTCCCCTGTTTCTTTGAGTCGTTAACATTTTTTTCTGAGATGTCAATAGAGGCCTCATTAACACTAATAGATCATAAAAAAATATTCTTAGATTAAATACCATATTATTATCCTTTATTTTTCTTGTTTAAGAGGTTCAGAAAACCCTACTCAGGGTTTGTGTGAGTGGGAAATTGTCCATCTCTGAAATTCAGGTACAGCTTGTGCAGGTTGGTGAGAAAGAGAAAATTGAATTACCTTTTATTCTTCCACAAAATCTCACTGACAACGGTGTGAGCGCGTCACATAAAGTCTTCAGGGAAAATGGATGACAGAGGCAGTTTTCCCGTAAATGGCACGGATGAATTGCACCCTTTTAAGCTCTTCTTCTCTTGCAGGATGCACATAGAAAGCAGGCAGTACCTTCACTGATTGCATAATTAGCTGCTGCCTCTGGTAAATTTGATGCTAATTACACAGAGATTGCAATTGCACACAGAATGAATGCTCCGTGGTTTCGAGTCCGTGCACATCAATCAATCAACGCATCTGTCCATCAGTGAGCATGACAGAGTCACCAAAGGCGCATTACATGAGTTTGTGTGCTGCCTCATTGCCTCTGTCGTATGCTCTAGTGGCTGGTTAGCATTACTGAATGACAAACAAAATAGTTGTAGATGTTATTCTTCTCCTAGATTGGCCGAGGCTCTGCCATAGAAGAAAACAGTACCCTTTAAAGGAGAGGAAGATACGTTTGTTATGTCATTCTGAGGGTTAGGTTTGCAGGAATTAAACCCTACTTTAACAAGTAGGAGCAGAACTCCAAGTAGTCACAGAAATCGCAGTGGAGCAAATTTAATGTGGTCATGTGAGAGGGCATAAACAAACAACCTAAAGTTTATGATCCTGAATATGAGCGTAATTTGTCTCCTAATAAACACTTTGTTTCCATGACAGTTGCCTGGCCGTCTTAACCAGGACAATACCCGCACAGTGCGGCCACATTAGAGTGCAATTACCTCACAAGTGAGGTGTTTTAATGGCACCAGAGCTAAATGACAGATTTATTGTTCCCCCTTCGTAGCAGGACCCATATAAATGTGGACGTGTCCCCTCAATGACATGTGCGTTTGTTTAATAAGTCCTCCATTCCAAAATGTGTGCAGAGTGGTAATGAGAGATCTGTTATCTCTGTTGGCCATTAGTCTTAGTGTGTGAAGTCATTAGAGGATGTAATTAACTGCTATTGTACTAGAGATGGGTCGTTAGCAAACGAGTCTAAGACTCTGTATGTATGATGTAGCTTCGCCGTGATTGTCCTGACCTACATGGGGTGAGAACACTGTTCCTTGTGAGACTGCGTTGATGTTGTGTTTACAGCCAAGTGTTTGGCTGGGATCACAAAGGAGCTGTGCTTTCATGATCACCTACAGAACGCCGATGAAGCACATTGCATCCTCACCTGAGACGCAGCATTACAGAGACATTCATCACTTCACAGAAATGTTTGCACTGGCTGCCGCTCAGGTGCCAGATATGGAAAACAATCAAACTCCTGTCCAGAGCTAACGCATGTGTGCTTTTATACAAATCACCGCCCCCAGAGGAGGCTCGTCCTTTCTTTCTGTCTGCCTGCCAACAGTGTCATGAAGGATTAGTTATTTTTCTTTGTGCAGTTTTGCACTGGCCTATCTGTAGCGGTTCACATTTTTTGGAGCTCAGTGGGGTGCTGTCTATTTACGTAAATAAACAAGATTCTTTCACATGAGGGAAATTTGAGACTTTGCTGTGTTAGATAGAAACATAGGAGGGAGGGGATCTATTTGTTTGTTTCTGTTGTATCAAGATGACAAATTGACGGGCCCTTTGAAATCCTCCTGCTGCGCAAATGTAATAAAACCCAGAATATCCTGGCTGATGAGCTGAGTATTTGCACAACAAGCCGCTCCGTGTCAAACAGCTCCCTGAAGCCATATTGGGCAGGAGACACGGTCAGAAGTCGGTCAACTGTCACAAACTGCATTTCCCAAAGTGCTCTTTGTTTTATCTATGCCCAAGTTCTCTCAGCCTGTGTCAGTAATGGCAGAAAAACAATGGAAACTGGAAAACACAGTGGTTTTGGTGGCTCAGGACAGTTTTATTCGAACTTTTTTTCACAATGTTTACTTCAGCTTTGATCTCATTCTCATATTTTTGGTCATCAATTTTGAAACACATTGTACACCCACATTAGCCGGACACCAACGCTGTCATCTTGCACCATTGATGTCATTTGGAGCCAGAATCTGTGCAGTAGTGGATGGAGCCACGGTAAGGATGTCCAGCAAGTACACATACTCAACCAATCATGGGTCGGTCTCAGCAGGCCACCAGGGGGCGATCAAGATACTTTGGATTCCTTGTTGTACTTAATCTACAAGCTATACCTATTTGACAGAGAAAATGAGGGGGGTGGTAGTATTGTGACTCAAACTGCAAGCACGAATCTCAGTGTAAAGAATGAAATTACATAAATCAATGTGGCAATAATCAATATTTCTCAGAATAATATAATAATGATAATATTACATAATATTTGACATGGTTTTTGTAGGACAGCAACAAAAAGCGACAGGTTACAGCAGACGCTAAATAAATACAATGTGAAGTCTGCTGGTGCAACTAATCACATGTGTTACTAGCACATTACTAGATATTAGCCTTTACCTTGGTAAATGCAATATTACCCACATTGCAAGAAAGTGTTATTATCATTTAATACAGCATAAAGCTTCTCTGTAATTCAATTGTGCGTTGTCCAACTACGCTGAATAACATGTTTTTTTAATTCTCATGAATCATGAATGAATCATTCCAGGAGCATGTTTACATTCACTTGTGATTCATGCATATTTATACTAAATATAAACATTGTAGAACATGAATTTTCCTCTGCTTTCCTGTTAGGCCAGCCTCTCATGTATTTTAAATATCTTCTCTTCCATCAAATTTGTATTTGTTGTTGCGCTCAGTGTTTCTGTGCTCAGACTGAACAATGACTTGTATCCATGGCAGCAAGAGAAAATATTTCATTCGTTTGATTCTGCCTATGAACATAGATGATTTTACTCTAATGAAATCTCTACCTACAAAGGAATGTGTTTTGTGTAGTGTAGTCACATGGAATTACAACTATATATTATGTTTGGGTCTGTTTTTGTTCTTCATTTGCATTTTAAAGCACTAAATTGTGTTTATTTCCATTTTTCTACGACTCAATTCAATAACAATGAAAGTATAATATCCTTTTTTCATAACAAATTTAAAGTTTGTGGGGTGAAGTATAGCTCACCTGGTATAGCTTACACCCTATAACAAGACTCTACGCCTCTGCAGAGGCTCAGGTTCGATTCCGGCATGCAGCCCTTTGCTGCATGTCATCCCCCATTCTCTCTGTCCCCCTTTCACCACTAAACTCTGTCCTATCAAATAAAGGCCAAAAAGCCCCCCCAAATATAATTGTTTTTTAAAAGACATTTCTCATAATGCTTTGTCTCCAGATGCCTTTTGGCGATTCCCAGGGAAGTCCTCATCCTCAACAGATGGACAGTACATTCCAGCAGACTCAAAGCTCCCAAGTCAAAGTGTCTCTGCATGTAGAATGTGTGTGCAGCAGTAGTTCATCTTGTGTTGATCACTTTTCCTGGTTGATCGACCGGTCATCTGGGTAGATTACATGCCCGGTCTCTGGCTCTAATAGATTATAGCGAGCATAGAGCCTGAGTGTGGTTATCTCCAGCTCGGGTTGTTACTGGTGTCTCGTGGCTCTAACGGCCGACAGATTTGGTGTGGTGTTTACAGATTTAACCTCGCAGCGGCTGGGTATGCAGATGGGGAGGATTGACCTGCTGCGACCTTGGAAGAGTGCCCTGGTGGGGAACGACGGCGACCTCGGGATGGGCAGGATGTGCTGCAATGCAGCAGAGCAGATCAGTGGCGATGCATGCTCTCACTCACTTTCACATGAGCTCCAGTTTAAAACACACTTGTCACACACACAAACACTCTTACTGCACATGCATTTCATGAAGGAGGGAAAACATGCACAGGTACTCCCAAATTATCATTAACATACTCTCTCTCTCTCTCTCTCTCTCTCTCTCCTTTATCTTCCTGGATAACCACGCAGGGGTGTGTCTTCATCAACCTGCCTCTGTTTGGCTGACTGGAACACACACACCACCCACATGACTCTGCATATTGAACAGCATGCACAAGATCACACATATTTACCTACATACTCCTTTATCTGCTGAGACCCATACGATAAACTTAAACGTGAAAACAAACAGGGCTTTTGCATTACACTGCAATAATAGCACTATATACACACATTTACACACACTAAAAATAATGCACTGATTCATATATTTTCCCATCTCTATTGTCCTTTGTGTACAACAGCATTTAAAATAACAACATGCCCTATTCTCTGCATCTAAGCAACGTCCCTCTAATCATACACATCTATAAACAGAGGTTTCATTGAACCCCAGATAAGGTGATCACTCAGATCAATTAGCCACTATAGCTCCCCCACAGATGCCTCCCCCAGCAGGGCATCCCATAGGAGGACAATATGAAACTGCAGTGCCAAGATAGTGAATTCAAATACCAGCACAGCTCCAGACCTTAATTAAAGAGATTTTCTCATGGCAAATAAGTAAGCCCTAATCACTCTGAGCAATCAGATCAAACCAGATCAGCCTCCGTTTGCTCTCACTGGTACTGTGAGTGTACTAAATAATACTCTGACCCAGTGGACGGCCTAATACAAAGCACACACGCACACACACACATACACACCACACACACTAAGGCATGTGGGCATTTGTGACCTTGCAGTGACTTTGATTCATTTCTTCCTGGAGACGGCACCAAACCAAACCGTTTAGTCCCAAGCTGACATTAAAGTTTGGGGATATTTTCTGTTTTGAAAAACACACAGTTGTGAATAGATTTCTGTCTAGTATAGGTCTGATATATCTGATTGCTTTGAACTACAAATGCACCGGGGTGGCTGTGGCTGAGGGGTAGAGCGGTCCTCCCTCAACCTGAAGGTCGGCAGTTGGATCCCGAGTCTTCCCCATCTGCATGCCGAAGTGTCCTTGGGCAAGATGCTGAACCCCGAATTGCCCCTCATAGAACAAAAGTGCTGCTAATAGATGCACTGTATGAATGTGTGTGTGAATGGGTGAATGTAAGTGTAATGTAAAGAGCTTTGAGTGGTCATCAAGACTAGAAAACTCTATGTAAATACAAAACCATTTACCATCACACTGGATGACATGTCCCTTCATTACAATGAACACAGGCACGGTAGTTTATTTGAGTTTAGCATACATCCACCATCCTGCTGCCATAGTAGCAACTGTGTAATAATAAACAGTTGGAAGTAATCCCCGACAATTGCACTTTTAAATCCTGACTGAGAAATGTTTTCAAAAAACGACAGTGCCCAGCTGTAATATTTGTGACCTTTTTAAAAAGATTTATATCTTCAGTGAACATATAAGACTTTCGGGAAGTTGGAAAAAATACGAGACAGGACTATTCCACTGTTGGTTTTGCTTTCATGGGATTTGTCTACCATAACAAAAATAAAGAATATCATCATCCCTATTGTTTAACCTTTCCCCATAAACACCCCCCCCCCCCCACAATGGTGGTGGCAGATGTCAGAGCACAGCTGGACTGAGGCTCTCGGTCAGCTCTCGGTCAGGATGTGAAGGAAGGTGACGGGTGCAGAGGAAGGAAGACGCCTCTGTTACAGTTCCAGTGATTTAACAGGACATTCTTTCCATGTTGATCCTATTGTCTCCGATCTGGCAGGATGAGACGGGGGGACATGTCACGTTGAACATGTGGTGTCCAGCTTTGCTATAGCTTGATTATTTTGGTTCAAGTAGATTTGTACTCTTTTGGAATCGTATTTACACACGTATGCCCTGTCCCAATTCACCTCTTGGCCCTACCCCTTTGTTTTGCACATATGTGATGTAGGGGTAGTGGCCATCTAGCACTTCAAACACCCTTTCAACCGTAGTGTATTCAGGACCCAACTAAAAGCTAAGGGGTAGAAGGAAATTCCTGAATGCTCTACGAACAGACGTAGCGAATCAACATGACCACTGCGGGTAAAATGATCATGAATGTAAGTGTAAAATCTTGCAGAATAGGTGTGATTTCTTTATTTTTATCCAGCATAATATTTTATTATTGTCACTATGACAAGTGTTTCAGGAAAATTGCTATTCACACCGTCAAAACAAGCATTTAATCAGTCTGAGTGAGAGTAATGTGTAACGTTTGTTACTAACATGTTCCGTTTATGAAATTAGAAAAGAAAGAAGGAAGTTTCTATGGACAGGACATTCAAATGACTGATGTAAACACACTGACCGATTGTGTATTGATCAATAGATCAATCTGTGACCATGTGTCCTGCAGTTGTCAGATGTGTCACTATTATAATGTTGGTTGATAACAGTTGTTAATATAATATTGTTTGTCTCTGTAATAACGTTGGCTGGCTGCTAATGATGTAGTGAGTGGGGTCCCAATTCCTAGGAGAAGGCTCCTTTGGGAAGGGGACAGGGAAGGGCACTTCATATGTCAGGGTAGGGCCAAGGGAGAGGCATTGGGACAGGGCTGTAAAGGTGGAGTTATTGATTCTAGAGATTGACTGATCGACTGAGATTTGAAAACACGCCTCCCTTCGCTGCTCCTTCAGAAGCTCCACGATCCACATTCATGCATGACCATTACCAAGGTAACCACTGACCTGACAAGTTGGAATAAGCCACTACATTCATGAGCATTAACTATAAACACAATCAACCCTCTGTATTGTAACATGTTACATGCTAACCCTAACCCTTTTTGTATGTAAAGCACTTTGAGCTGCTATACAATTAAAGTTCATTATTGTTATTTTTATTTACACAACCCGTTCAATGACCAGAATCAGCTGCAACAGTCTGTCTGCCCTTAAATAAGCAGACAGTCAGACACTGATGTACCGTTACCTCTGTACCACTAGTGGCAGTGACTGTCTTGAATCTTGACTCTTGTATTCTCCGGTGCTTCAACACTTAGCATTTGAAGTGCTACTGTGAAAATAGCATTTCCAGTGGCTACCACAGTCGTGGTGGTGGACGTTAGCTGAGGCCTTTTATTTCTAACCCCTGTTGCTGATTGGCTGGAACGCTGCTGCTCTACATGACATATGGATTTTTCCTCTGACCCTAAAATTTGCTTTACGAGTCCAACTTGACCTTTGACCCGGCAGGGGAAAGTTCAACACACACTCACCACCATCTCATTTCAGCACACTGAAATAAAACCTGAACAAGTGATGCACTTTTACATAAAGAAGTCTGTTTATTATTTGATATATTTATCATATGCATCTTAATATAATAGTTCTAATACCAGTAAGTCAAAAATAATAATCATAATATATATATATATATATATAGATATAGATATATAGAAAACTAATCCAATAATCTACTTTTTACTTGGACTTCACTTCCTTGTAAAAAAACAACATGGAGAAATGTATAATTTTCTCCCCAGCTATAATATAGGCGCTTGAAGGGAGCAAAGAAGAAAATACAAAAAAGAAGAATTACACCTGAACATTGCATCTTATCGAACTAGACATCTGTCAGCAGCTAGTAATGTTGACCATGTTGGTTTAAGACACAGGAAAAGGTTTTTTTTCTTCACTTTGATCATCTTTGACGTCTGTGTTTTTTTGTTTTGTGATTTTTTTTTAATTTAAGTTCAGTTGAAATGGCTGAAAAAAACCTACGAGGAAGGAGGAGGATACGATGGCGATCGTGTGATTGGCTGGATTTGGAGACAGAACGTTAGATTACACCAGTCTCATTATACATTTTGGATGATGAATGTCTGAGGATGAGAGAGAGGAGAGTGGGACTAGATCGAAGAGAGACAGAGATGTGTGTAGCAAAATAGTTAAAGTTTAGAACAGCCGGGCGTAGAAAGTTTCATTTCTGTGCTTCTCCACCAATGATCTACATTTGTAAACAGGGGACAGCCCCTTTCCATCTCCTCTCACCAATCCCCAGCGCGGCCGCCCACCCTCTGTCTCTATGGGTGCTCTCTGGGAGGTAGCTGTGTCACAGTTGGCAGGGAGAGACATCCGCTCTGATCCATTTAGGTGTGGCAGTCTTCACGAGTTGTACCAACCACGCTAACAGCATTCTCTCAGGACACTCCCCTCCGCTTAAACATCGATATGTAGAAACAAAGAAAATGGAGGCATGCCGTGTCAGGGCTGCCAACATGGATGAGGCCATGGGCGACAGACCGTGTGGGGCTGTGGACAGAGGCACCCAGGGGCCCCTGTGTCTATCAAGGCCGGAGATGCAGGAGGGCTGTACTGCTGCGACCCCTCCTCTGATTGAGGAGCATAACTGTCCAACTTGGGGTCAAGAGGAGGCATCGAAGCTGTTCAGGGAAACAAGGAGAACAAGAGGAGAAGTCATTAGAACGGGGTGAATTATGCGATGCATCATTGATCCTTGATTGATTTTTTTTTAAAGGAAAGACTGGGAGTATAGGAATTAATGGGTACGAATACACCTGAGCCACAGAATAGCTGGGTTTAAACTGTAGGTGAGTATACATTTTGTACAGAAAAGAAGCATATTTCTAAAAACTTACAAATAGAAAATGAACATATCGATCTAAATATGGCACTATAGGTCACACTTTGTAAAGGTTTACAGATTCTAGCTAATGATAAGTATCCGTCAATAAATTGAGTGGTAATGATTCATAGACAGCAATAAAATGCATGTCAATAACAAAGATTGGGTCTAAATCATTCATCAGTCACAAACTACGTTTTCCAAGGTGCTCCTTATTAGAATCATGCCCAAATTCTGTATATAAAATAACAATTCTTAACTTAAACCTTTAGTCTCTTTATAAGTATATTTTAGTGTGTCCTACACTATTTATTAAATTATTATATACTGCATATTGATACTAAACAGATGTATTATAAGTGTTACTGTTGAACTCACAAATGTATCTGTGGAGGAAACATAAGAGCAGAATTTGGGGGGATTGTGTTTGTTTTTGCAGATTAACACAGGTATTTCCTGAGGAGTGTGAAATGTAATAGCAAATTTAAATTAACCAATTTTCTCTCATGAACTGATTGGTATAAACCCAGCTTGATGATATTTGTTTCAGAGGAATAAAGTTAGGATTATGCGGCTTCAACAGGATGAAATCTGTCCTTTTTCAATGCACCTTTTCTGGATAATTCCCCTGCAAAGTAACAAGACGGCCACTGATATTCTGCATGGCAATGAATTACTCAACTTCATGCTGATTAATAATCAACCATTACCTGTACAGACAGATAGGATTCCACCCTAATTCTCTTTTTTCACAGCAGATGTTTGAATTAGTGTCAGTAATGTGTTCCATATGACGGGCCTGTTCCATTCAAGTGTCCCATTAAGTCAGTGTGAACCTGCCGGGACCCTGAACCTGAAGCAGTTAAATGGATTCAACCATAAAAATTCATTATTTCCACCTGCATTTCTTACTGTGACCTGTAAACATGCTGTCTGTGGAAAATGCTTATTCACGTTGCCTTTCAAACCAACACAAACATTGACTCTAATCTTGAAAGTCACCTTTGAGTGTTCTTACAATAATCCATTAAGTCTGCAGATGTAAATCTTAATAAGTTTTTCATAAATGGATCCAGACGCTCTACACCACTGGGGCATGGGGATTTTTCACAATCTTTCACCCCAAAAGATGTTCACGGCCCATTAAGTATTAGCAAATGATTTATTAAGGACAAATATAAAGCCATTAGTTACGACATTACTTGCAGCCAAAGAGGCAGAGAGTTTGAATGAAAGAGATGTCCAGACTTTTTGTGTTGTGTAAGGGTGTCAGATCTTTTGTTCCTCCTGTGTCTGTCTGCAGCACAGCAGGGAGCTGAGGGAAAGCCATGGGACCCGACTTCAGTCTGCACTGTTAGCACATCCTTGAGCTCGCAAATCATCCACTGACATAAAGTACACCTTCTTCCTCTCCTCACCTGAGTCAGTGGTATTTTTGCCCGAAGGTGTTTGGGAGTGGGCTGAAAAAACTGCAGGCACAGGAGTGACGGGGTGAAAATACTAATGTGAAGGAAAAGGAGGAAGACACCTTCATCCACAGAGAGGACAAGTCGGCATACTTGCAAGAGCAATAGTGACAATGTGCGTGCCGTTACACACAACACGGTAGTGCCTGCGTTCTGCGCACAGGAATGGCCGGGGGGGCATGGCTATCCCTGAGGGGGGAGGGGGGGGGGGGGGACGTCTTGTCTTGCAGTCATTAAATATTAACACAGCCATCTCGCCCTCCCGCTGAAGATGTAGGATGGCACACAGGGACAGGAAAGGGTCACCTCTAACTCTGTAGTCTCAATGTAAACCCACTGTGATTACACCTGGGCCAGAGTAAGCATGCAAACACATTACTCATCAAGGGACGCTAAGCCATAGAACGACCCTACAATGACACGGGATCACAACAGAATGTATTTTGTTGATCACCCACTGATCAGAACAGAGTGAAATCCCTCAGATACTGTTGATATAAATCACATGTACCCCCCAGCCCACCAATAAAATGTAAATAAGTCTCAAGACTCCAGCTGCAGGAAGCACGCTATGGTAAAATAGAATAATGGGAGCTAATTACAGGATTATGGACCCTTGTGGAAAGAGCACACAACGACCTTCACAGGCAGTTTTTTCTTCTTTCAAAGACTCTAATTAACACTTATGGGGTTTGTAAGTAAGAATCAATGTGGCGGTGGGTTCTTACCTGTCCCATAACTTGACATTTCTGCAGTTGTTAGTGCAGCAGCCGGCTGATATCAAAGCTGTGGCGGAGAGAGAAGAGGACAGAGACGGAGGATTAGAAGACTTTCAAATGTGCTGTTTTGACAAAAGAAGAGCTTCTCATTAATCTATAATGAAGTCTGTCTGTTTACACACTGCCAAAACAAGGGGAAAATGAATCATACATAAAACATGCTGATGGAGTGCGAGCAGTTTTTGCAGGATCGGGAATAGTAGGTGGAACTGGGAATATGTTTGGTTTAGAAAAATGAATGCACAACACAAAAACGAACAAAAATAAATGCAGAAAAAAGTACGGCATTTTGGAAAATAACTTTTATTGCACATAGTTAGATGAGAACATTGATACCACACTCACATCTGCATGTTAAGTATGGAAACAAAGCCCAGAGGTGATTAGCTTAGCTACGCAAAAGGACTGTCTCTGTCCAAAATTCAGTCAAGTGTTGTAACTAATAGCTATTCACTTGTCAATGACTTAAGTGCAGCATCTACACTGTTTGCTTGGCACGAATACATGTATTTCTATGACCCAGTTCAGACTTGGTAATATCGTCTATCCCGAGTTATCCCGTGTGAATGCAACTGCATCCTGCGTCACGTATGAAGGACCGCCTATGCTCACGTCTCAGAACCACTACAGTTTTAATGAATTTTTTGCGCCTCTCGGTGTCCATACGTTTGTTTGCCAACGCCGTAATATTATCACTGATCACCATGAAATGATTGATACTTTTCTTAACTTGATAAAATATTTCCTCACAGCAGTGCACATTCATTCATTCATTCTGTCCCTTAAATGTAGAGTGGGGAAGATCCGATTATAAGTGGTGGCAGGAGACACATTCAGGATTCCTTTTAATACCAGGTGGGAACAGACGTGCAGGGAGCTTTCTGCTTGTGATCGGATCTCTAAGGAGGTATGTAAGTACCAGGTCTGAACCGAACCTATGTTTCATCTCATCAGACACACTTCAAATGCAAAGCATCACATGGAAGTACAAGTAAAAGGAGATTCAGATGGCCTCCACATTGTGTTGTGTTGTGTGAAGCCGCATTTGCAACTCTCTGTTTCAATCTGTGCTGCAATGGTGCAACTGACAGCAGCGGAGCGGCAACAACCTTCACAGGGTGGCTAAATGAGAACCACACAGAAACATGCACACCCACAGCCAGACAGATTTATCTCCACTTTAATCATCAAGTGTGTCAAATCTTAGACTAAGAGATAAAGTGAAACAGAGGGAGGAGACAGTGAGGCAAGAAAACAAGGATTCATTTGGTTTAATGAGTGACAGACTTGAACAGCTTGGTCCACTGGTAATGCCTCTCTCAAGTGTAAGACATCACACTATCACACTCAGCTTTACTGCCCTTAAATACAAGACAGCCTCTTGACTCTGTCTTGACACCTCTGACCACAGATTCCTTTGCTCCTTCAGTTCTTGTGTCCCAGGGAAAAAAATGTTGCTGTCCAAAAAAAACTTTTTTTTAAGTAGCGGACATTGCAATCTTACTCTGTGAGCAGTATGTACAATATGTCAAAACTTCAACCACAAGGGGTCTCTGAGTCAAAACAATAACAAAAGACTTAGTTTGATGATGTTGGGAAGCAGCGTGGGATCATGGGAGTTGCTGTCTTCACCACCATTTCCTGTTACATAATCTTCTTGGGTTGCTTGGTTCCCCTGTGCATTTCCAAAAACAAAAGACAATGAATAATCGTGAACTATAATGAGTGACCAATACAAACTATAATGTCACTATAATGAGTGACCAATACAAACCAATACATCAAACTAAGTCTTTTGTTATTGTTTTGACTCAGAGACCCCTTGTGGTTGAAGTTTTGACATATTGTACATACTGCTCACAGAGTAAGATTGCAATGTCCGCTACTTAAAAAAACTGGCTAAATGGCTAGCAGAGAGTTTTTCCATCTTCATACGTTGTTTGCCCCAGAAGTTATACAGGCAAAGCTATGGTGGATACAACACAATTACAAGGTGACTAAAATTCAATGTTCCATTACCTTGAATATGATCTCTGTAAACAGATTCTGTATGTGAGGGACAAGATTCTGGGGCCAGAAGCCCTTTGGTTTCAGTTTCTAGTTTGAAATTACGTTTGAGCAGGCTTTGATGCCCGCAGGTAAAAAGTCTGTGTGGAGAGCAGAAGAGATGGATTGGCTGTTGGCTTTTAATTTACCTGCATTTATATGCAGATAGCTTTTCATAGAGATGAGCCAAAATGTCATCTTGACCTAAGACAGTCACAAAAGGTATGGGGAGAAATGTTCGACTAGTTCAACTATAGCCGATGGCCTCTGCAATCGCCTTGAATAAAACTGGGGACTTCTCTGGGATTGAGTCAATAAAGTATAGATAACATCGATCGATTCATTTTTAGACATTTTATTGGAGAATTACATTATTATATCTTTAAAGAAGTATAAACACCCTTGCCTTAAGCAGTCCATTAAAAAAATTGTATCCTTACTTTACCTCCTTTGCCCCTCAAAACAATTATTTTATCCTTGCACCCCTGCTTGATATAGCTCTCTGTCTCCTTTTCTCTCTCCACCGACCGTTTCCTTCCCATGAGTCCATAATCGTGTTTTCAGCACATTTCCTCTCCTTGGCGCTCCAACATCGCACATTAAAGATTCATGACGCTCTTGTGATCGCCGAGTTCTGCGAGAGATTCCAGAGGCCACCTTCACCTCCACCTGCCCCTTCCCTCTCTCTGTTTATCTTCGTAGGGGGTAGGGGGGAAGAGGCAAAGAGGGCAGTGAGAGATATGGAAACTCCTTTAAAAAGTCGGGGGTGGGTGGTGCGGAAGTGGGTTGCTGGAGGGTATTTTCATTTGGAGGTCAGGGCGTGCAGAATGGGATTGATTTCACGGTTAAAGCAGATCTTATAGACCTGTTAGAGACCAGTAAACACACGATCACGTGCGTCTGGCTTCCTCGGAAACACACAAACACAAACCCACTAAAAGTCGACAGGATGTGTAGCTGATAGCTATTTAGCTGATACATTTGGAGGCAGGACTTTGTCTGAACATGCATCTGATGGATCGATGCAAACATAGAGTGGTCTCGCAAAAAGCAGCCCAGCAGTTTGTGGAAGTGGTTTTGGATTGATGCTGGGAAAAAATGGCATCAAATGATTCTATAAGTCTGCTCTGAATTTATGTTGATAATACTTGAACAAAAATAAAATTAGCCCAAGTAGCCATGAGACAATGTGATCAGTTCCAGATGTGTTCCAGGTGAATTTTCACAAGACACAAATGCTTCCTCAGCACAAAGACTTGTCTGGAACGTCCACATGAATTTGCAACCATGCTTGATACTTTCATCCACAATAATAGAGAGTGACACAAAGGGCTTTGATGCAAGATGTGCGTTACTGCAAACATGAACGCAACTAATTATTAATAGGAAAAAAACAGCGTGGAGTAGCACGAGCTGCCCACACATCCTTATGCTCTCCGCGTGGAACCATCGTAGTAGGATATTTGATGTGATGAGGTGCATGTACCAGCATAGCTGCAGGAGCTTTGTGTGTGTAGCCTCCATAGCTAACACACAACTATAAATCTAGCTAAACACACTAATGGTAGACAGTTCAACAGCCACAACGTGCAAGGCCAGGGTCATGAGACAGACGAGGGTAACCAAGCTAGCCATATAGTGTGCATTGGTCAATTCTCATTTGAATGAGGTTTTCTTCTTTTTTTTTCTCGAACCAAACCTACAAGTTGTGTTTTCTCTAAAGATCTCTATGTGTCGTCGTCATTGTCTGATCATTTATCAGAGAGGGAGTCTGAACAGAGAGACATTCTCATTGAAGAGATGCTTAAATGTGTTGAATAGAAATCTGATTACAAGTAATTATGTGCATTGTACCTGATAAATGTTTCACTGGCAATTTAAACTTGAATTTGTATTTAGGAATGAAATAATGCAGCAGTCTTGACTTCCTCTTATTTTCTAGTGACAGCTGTGTTGTACTTTAGAGGGGCTGAATGTGAGAACACAAATGTCCGGAATAAGCCGCCTTGTAAAATGTCCAAATGAGCCCATGTGAGTGAGATACAGCAGGAAAATCTTGATTTCTAATGGCATGAAAATGAGGCTCCTAACGCACGATTAAAGCAAAACTGAAATAAACAAAAAGAATACTAGACCGGATGTAAAACAAAAACAGGTCCTACATTCTCTTGCAGGTGACACCCGTCGCCTAAATGTTCCAGACATTTTCCTGTTGTTGTGAACATGTTTGACCCCGGCAACCTCCTGCTGCGTTCCACTAAGGGAAAGAAAAACTCTGGAAAATGTCCAGATCCAATTTCCCAGACTTTTTCCCGGAGTTCATGCTTGAAAACAGCTTTCTTTACAGTTGTGTTTAGCTGTGTGTTTTTATCACAAGGCAACCTAAAAGTAGCATACTGACACCTTCGGCTGTCTGTCATGTGACCCTCGCCTTGTGAAGTGTAGCTGATGGATATCTAGATGGTTCATTTAAAGCAGGACTGTGTTTGTACCATGTTCTGATGGATGAACACTGAGACATCAGTTTGTGAATGTGGGTTTTAATTGACGCCAGAGTTCTGAAACAGTTATTCATGTTGCTTATATTAGGATGGAAATGAATATTAGACCAAGTGTCCTCTGCACCATGAGATTATTTTCAGATGGGTTCCAGATGATTTCCCAGAATAAACACATGTTGGGAGGACTATGACGTCACCCTGCTGTATGAAGGGTGGCGTCCGTCTGTTCCCGAGCTTGTCCGGGACATCCAGACATCCAGATCAGTTTCAAGAACTGGTTGATATTTTTGTCTCATTGCATTGTCATTTGTTTCAGTCTGACACTATGGGCACGCTGACATTTCTGTGCGTACAGAAAGAATAATACGAGTGGCAGTTTCTGGTTCAACGTATCGTGTTAACTCACTTCTCAGTATTAGGATTCAAACCTTGACCGCTCAAGCACAAGAGCAGTTAAAGGCTTAAATGGATTTGCAGTCTCTGGGTCGGCAGTCACACACTCACAGGTCACAAGATTACAAACGGCTGTCTCGTGATGGAGCTGTCCCGTTAACGCACAAGCCAGCCATATGCCAAAATCCAGAGAATCCCTTTAAAGTGAACTTGATCAATCTCTTTCTGAATCCTAACCTCGCTCTGTGACCTCTTCAAGGACAGATATAAAGTGAGAACACACACAGCTCCTTGGATGGCGTTTGTTGATTCACTTACGGGCAGAGTGTTAAAACCAAAATTGGATTTAACAGGATGGGAGAGATGTGTAGAGCGAAGGGGTTTGGTTGTGGGTCAGAGAAGGAGTATCTAGATAATGTGATTACTCCGATATAATGTGGGGCCTAAGCTCCCTTAAACTCCACCTCTGTACATCAGAGCTGGAGTGAAAGACTGCAGATTTCCTCACAAAGATATCTGTGAGATTGGTTTGGGAGAAGCTGCTCCCACACTGAATAAATCATTGTTACAAATAATGAACCCTTTGCCCTCTGCAGCCGAACACAAATTATTAACCCTGTAAAACTCATCATCGGACAGATTCTAGTGGAGAATCAAGGCCATTTAAAATCACATTTCTGATGAGAAACATGTGCCAAATGATTGAAGGACGATCCAAGCGTTAACAATGAAGCAGTTCTGAAAGAAAATTAGGAATGACTGCTGCATAATTTGCTAAAACCAGTAATCAAGTTGTTATTGATGTGTGAATGGAGACAGTAAACACATGAAGCTGCTCTCCAGCAGGATGCTCATCTCTCAATCCTCTCTAATCTGTCAGTCCTCCACCCCTCCACCCCCTCCACCTCTCCATCTCAATTTACAGAATCAATGCAAGGTAATTTCACATGGCCATTCCCTCAGATCTCCTAAAAATGTGCCACATAAATAATTCAGGCTGACTGGGCAGGAGAGCCTGTGGAGATGCATGGTAGATCCGTGACCCTCCGTTTAGCTCGCAGTCAGTCAGACAATCACAGAGACAGTCAGTCAATCAGTCAGTCAGCAGTGGCTGCCTGGCAGGAAGAGAGACTTGTCTTCTATCGTCCCCGCAGGCAGCTGCAGTCACTGCTGCCGTGTGCAACTCTGGTGCATGAGGGGAAGTCCTGAATGCAAAATACAGAGTGTATGGGTGGCCAGAACACACACACACACACACACAATGAGGGAACAATGTGCAGGATACTTCTTGAGTCAAGTCAGCATTTGGTCAGTGACTCACAGAAAGGCTCAGTCAATACTTCAGGTCTGGGGAATTGCACCTCTTTGGTAATTTCTGCTGCACTGGACTGTACCAACAACATGCTGATTAGCTGTTAGACTGTTTTGTGTTAACTGTTGATCTGAGACCCTGGTGGCCTGTATTTCTTAAAAAAAAAAAGACTATTTATAAAGTACAATCAATGTGTTTTCCAAACTCACAAACATTACGGATGCCTGAGGATTTCTCACTCATAATTTTTATAAATCATCATATATAGAGCCTGGTGTTTTCTTTCGCCTTCAATATGCCAGGTTTAAAGTCAATGCACTGTGATAGTAGTTCAGGCATAAAAAGGTATTGCTGTGATGTTGTCAAGCAACGAGGGCGATTGGTCCTTGATCGTTAGTTGTTTTTGGCAGATTTGTAATTTTATTTTGCTAATATGGTCTGCCTCCCGAGAATTCATTCAACTCTATAAATAATCAACTTAGTAACTAGCACTTCTTATATTTATAAATAAATATATATATTCATTCATTCAGTCCCTCTTCAATTCTATCTCTGCCCCCCCCCCCTTCTCTCGTGCTGACACGCAGACATGCACTGACACAACACACACACGCACAAACTGAAATATGGTCACTAGATGCATCTGTAAACTCCAAATTTTAGAAGTTCATAAATATGTCTACTAATTCAAACATATCTTGTTTGAATTAAAACAATGGTTACTATGGTTAATGCACAGAGAAATGAGATTTGTGCCAATCTAACCTGGACAGAATATGAACAAGTATTTTCCCCAAAATATGTAAATAGTTCTTCTAAGAAACGACTGCACTTATCAATAGTGTGGACAGGCCTACATATTTCGTCCCCCTTTTTGCCAATTTGATGTCCTCATAAGTGTATTTCTCTAAAATGTGAAATGATCTTGGTTCTTATGCTGATATATGCTTATTGTTGTTTAATTCAATTTTGATCATTTAAACTCTTGTTTGTTGTCACATTAGACTATGCAGAGGATAAAAATGCAAAAAGAGAGAGCAAAAATTGTGTCTATATAAGCACTGTAATGAAGTGAGTGACGGAGCAGGTGGGAGCAGGATTTAACTTGAAGCCCTGGTATTGCGGCTCACTGTGAGGCTGGAGACAAACTGGAGACTGTGGACAGATGAGGCTATGAAACTCACTGGAGTAGAGCTGGATAATTGGTGCCCTGTGGACTGATCAAGCCTACGAGGGTGATCTATGTGTGTTCTGTGTGTGTGTGTGTGTGTGTGTGTGTGTGTGTGTGTGTGTGTGTGTGTGTGTGTGTGTGTGTGTGTGTGTGTGTGTGTGTGTGTGTGTGTGTGTGTGTGTGTGTGTGTTTTGAATGTGCAGTTATTTTTCCCTTTCCGATCTAAGGGACAGAGATACGCGCCTATATCAAAAAGGAAAAGCTTACCCATGCAAGCACGTGTAAACTCATGCATGGAGTGCTGGCCTCACAATGTGAATATTACCAGGAATTCTTATGTTTAGCAGTAATCATACACATGCCCATTTAACATGATGGGTGCTAAAACTATAAATCTTTGCTCTAACATTGCATGTGCACGTCATATTTAGACAAAAGAGATCAACATACTGAGGGGGAAAAAAACAAACAGTTCACTGTCAGAAAGACTCATCGAAGCGAGTGCTGTTACACCATCAGCCCTTAACGCTCCGTTTTTTTCTTTATTCCTCTTGTGTTCAATCCCCCCCCCCCCCCCCCCCCCCCCCCCCCACCTCACGGCATCCCTGCACAATCTACAAGGGTCAGAATAGTCATTGATGCGGTGCGCTTCCCGCCATGATTCTCAAAGGTGAATTAAATATTTAAGCGGCCGTTTGCAAGATAAACTGCTGTTGTCCTATTTTAACATGTCACCACTCATCACTCCTCAGTGCTGATGAATAATACAACAGCATGTAGAGGATTGGGGTATGAGTTTGTGTGGCTCACATGGCCCGGGATGAGATACATTATTGGTAATTCACTGTAGCTGTGCATGATGTTCGACTCTTAGGCATCCCGGAGTTCTTTGCTGCCTCGTTTAGGATCTGCGTTTAATGACGCCTGTCTTCCCACAAGCCTTTCAAACGTGTTAATACTTTATCAGACTGTTGCTGCCTCTATCCTCCTTCGTGACAACAACCTTTCGTTGCATCTAGATAGAAGTCACGCACTTTGTCAGATATTCAAATAATAAAAACTGTTGGGGCAGTTTGCACCAGTACAATGCAATGCATAGACATTTTAGGTAATATTGTGTCACTTAGAGCCTGAAGGATGAGTTGACATTAACGCTGGTGCGCAGTGCCTTTGGGTATACATCGGGGGGGGGGGGGCGGGATTTGCATTTTTCTGCTCTTAAAATACTGCACACGTTTCACACAGCTCGTCTCACATTAAAGAAGTTATAGCACTGTTATTCAGGATTCCTAAAAACCCTACAGCTCATGAATGCAGCTAGAATATTAAGAAATGTCAATTAAAAGCTGCTTCTACCTGAGATTCATCTTCCTGCAATTAGAGGAGCTATACTAACAATCGAAATACCTGCAGAGAAAATGGTCATCGAAGTGACCCAGGATTTCTCTGCAGTTTCATGTTGTACCTGCAGCTGCAGCTCTCAGAAAGCCACATGTGGGGGTAATTAAATGCACTTTTTGCTGTAACAGTAAGGGAAATTAACCAGTCAGTCTGGAGCAGCGGGGGGTAATGAAAGTGATTTCAACATCTCCGAGAGGAAATCTCAAAGAACTGGTAAGAGATAATGATGGAAATATAATGACGGCGGTGCCAATCACTTCACGTTGGTAAGATAAGCCCATTCATCCAGCAGTAATGTGAGCTGTGCACACGCCTCACTGTCAGTCTCATCAGGGAAAACATTACATCAAATGCACATAATGCACAATATGGGCAGCAGATAAATTTATGCCCCAGGAAATGGATAACTACATCCTAGGGTGTAAGGAGATGGAGAGATTACGATGTTCTCAGCTGCAGCGCTTTCTGACATGTTGTGTTCACACTCTCTATCCCTCTTGTAACAGATGATGGGGCCATAAAAACTATAACAGCGATGACAGCAGCAAAAGCAGCTCATCACTGCCACTTGACCACGAGATGGAAACGCTCAACAGACCGGCACCGCAGAAGACATGTAGCTAAGCATTAAAAGGGAGACTGTGTAACTTTTGGAAGAATGAAAAAAATTAAAAGTTGGTATCATAAGGACACATTTTTTGCCTGTGAGTCCAACTGGCTTCATCCAAAGTGACGGCTTTTGTGCCTGTTATGTAAATATCCCTCACAGCTTTATTCAGACCAGGCGAAACATTTGCGGAGAGAGAGCCGCACCTGCTAAACCAAAGTGAGCGCTGTCACTGCCGGAGGCCAGAAGTGAGTTGAAAAGGTTGAAAAGAAAGTTCTCTATTTTCTCAAAGTTTGTATCTGGGATTTTTAAAAACATACTGTACTTTTCTTTTGAAGCCTTCTTTAATGACCATCATGAATGCAAGGGTTCACTTAACGTGACAGGTCATTTCCTTATAATTTTTCTCATCAATTTCATCTTTTATCCAAACTGCGCTGCATGGACAAGCACAGAAACACGCGACATTCAGTTGGGATTCACATTTCTCAACGTTATATGTAAATTGTTATCTGTGGCATGGATGGAAATTTGAAATAAAGAGTGCAAGTTCTGGCCTGATTGCTATTGTACGATGTTTATTCTTGCATTGCAAAGGTCAAAATTATTTGATATACTCTGCAAGGAACCTGCTGAACAACTTAAAATGGGCCCAATTCTACTCATTTAAAATTGACTTGAATCTATGCAGATATTACAGCACTGTATAAAACATTTACATAGCAAGGTGCTTATTGAGTCGTACAGTGGTGAGCTAAGGTACTTGCATTATCTTCTGCTGTTGTTCTCTTAATGTTCCACAGTCTAATTACTCAGCCTGGCTTTAAATAACTCATGAAACTCAAGTATGACTATAAAAAAAACCTTGGACACTAGTTCTTACAACAACACACAGAGTAAAACACCTGAAAGCTGCCAAACATCCAGCGCAGTGAAAACGGGCCTGCAGCACATCCACTCAGCTGCATCGGTCCGGCTCTGCTCTCCTCCTTCACCCCGACCCCTTCACCTGACACCCTGCGACTGCCAGCTCCCAGCACGACACCCCAGCTGCAGCTGAAGTAAATGCAACAACGCTAAATGTGGTTACCGCTGGTGACTTTGGGACTGATGTAGGTCCCCTCGGGGCCCGGTCCTGCCCTCGTACATGGCAGCCATTCAACTTCCAGTTAATTACCTGGCCTAGTGAGCTAATTTCCTCTCAGCTCAGTGGGCCGTTCCCCATTGGCACCACGTAAGAGGACAAATATTGTTCTCCATTCCGCTGGGTTTTGCGTGTCTACTGGATGACTGGGGCTTCTGAGGAACATTTGTCACGTTCCTCCGGGTTTGGGCTGGAGCGACGCTAGTACACGCCAAGCCTCACTTCATAACTCACACAGCTACTTAGGAGCTGCTGATGCGGGAGATGGTGGCGGGGGTGTTTGGGGAACGTCCGACAACAGTTAAGTGCTCAACATGTTCTGATTGAATTATCTTTCTTTAGAGAATCATTTGAACACTGGTGGAGCATCTTTATACTAGTGCAGTCTCACAATATATCTGCTGTACGTAATCGGTTTCCTTTTCTTTCCCTTAGTTAATTACAAACTGTTTAGTTCTCTTGTCAGACACATTTCACACTCCACCTCCCATAGACATTACTCTTGTAGAGATTATTTGGCTGAAATTACCAATATAGGACAAAAAATAAGTGTGTATTCTGTGAGTAGTACACAGCAAAGAGGTAATAAACAGCTCCATCCAGGAGGAGAATGGAGGTGATGACAGCTGGAATTAAAAATGACAATGATATACACGAGAGGCAGATAAACAAAAACTTAATCATGCACTCCTCCGTTAATAGCTGCTCTGATGCCCTATATGCCGAGGTGTTTGGGATAATTGATCTCAAGTGTGATTACAAATTCAAATGCCATGAAAGCATTTAAAAGTAACATTTTACCCTTTGCAGAGCAGGGATAAAGACATCCACCATGAGAATGGCACGTCTCTAGAGGCCTCAGTTCTGACTATCTCTCAGGTCTTTTCAACCTGTTCTCCTTCCCCCACAGTTTTAGATGATAAAGCACAAGAACACTGCTGAAAGAAACTCAGGATTGTGTCCCTGAACAAGTCTGAACTGATACTTCTAAGTTTTCATTTGAAAATGCGGTTTTGTCCACGTGACCATTTTGGCTCTGAATCAGTTTTAATCTCTGTCCATATAACACGCCTGAAAACGCATATCACGTGACCACCCATGTATACTGCACATGCACATGCCGATGTAAACAAAAAGACAGGCACGTCTCACTCCAGCCCAGCTAAACACAGGAATTGTTGCTCAAATAATAGCTCATCTCCTACACACAGTTGTATCATCACCACTTGTTATAGAGTATCCATGTTGCGTTCTACACTGTTAACCGAGGCTAGTGCTGGTTGTTTTCTTCGAGAAGTGGGCCATGTGACAGGAGCATGACGAATCAGCGAAAGGTTACGTCATGACTGAAAAGACCCAATCAGCAAGCGGATATGAGTTTCTACATCATTGTTTCCAAACCTCTTCATCTCAGCACATCCAGACAACAACCCTGCCCCGGAGTCTTCAAACTAACTGGAGGCCAGCAGCGTTTCTCCATTTTAACTGCACTAAAACTTGACGCCAGACAAATCCGTAGCAGAGTTGATGTGTTTTCAAAAGAAATGAAATGTGGATGTAACCTTTAGCAGGTTCAAGAAGTAATGAAAGGTAAAGCTGGGATATAGTGGCAATACAAATGCAGCGTTCTGGTAATAATACTAATCCGTTTGAGTTACAGCCGCTTATTCCTCCCTCAAATCCTTTTCATGCCATGCAGCTGTGACAAACATTCGAGTTTCTTGATGCTGCTTAGGCTGCGTGGCTCCGCAATTTGTCGAGGGGATGCTTTTTCCACCCAGCGCCCAACTGGCAAACGAGTAAGGAAGAAGATGGAGTAGAGTCAGAGGAAAAGGAAGCAAAGAAAAGATAGAGAATGAGAAGGAGGGGAGGAAAATAACGAGTAATCCACTCAAAGACTTCCTCAACCCTCAGCTCAGCCTGGCAAACAGCACATCCTCCGGCCTCCTCCTCGAGAAAGACGAGGGCTTTGTAATCAGAGTTTTCTCTCTGTCAGACAGCTGGTGGTTTACACTGGCAGCCAATTAGGATGGAAGGAGAGAGGAAGACGCAGAGAGGAGGAAGAGTGAGATAGCCCGGCTTTCTCAGTAACAGTGGAAGGGGAGAACATTATCTCAGGCCGAAGCTTCAGTGATGACTTCCTGTTGCACTGACAGGCAGCAGCACTTTGAAACAACAGCCGCAGGAGCTGGTTAGTCTGAACTAATGCTATGATTGTGAAGATAAACAGAATCAATGAGACAGGGCACTGATCTTAGCTAATGCAATCAGATATGGTATATGCTCAAGAACAGAGAAAAGCTGTGGAACCATGCTGACAGCGTATTGTCGGTTCTCTACCAGTCAGAAAACAGCAAATGGTGTTAGACAGGAAGACGAAAAGTTCAGCAAACAGTTAATGTGACAGAAAATAATACATTTGTATTTACATAACTGTTCAGCCAAACCCCTCCCACAAACAGCGACAGCCCAATCATAGCTTAAAGAGTTTTAGGGGTGTTTTTTTATCCCCTGTCCAAAAGCAAATGTTAACAGCTCTATCCTTCTCTTTACTGCTGCTTTAAACTCCAGCCAAACTCATTACCTGTGATAGTGCTGCGTTTGTCTAACTCAATAGTTACTTCTTATTCTCTTTTGTCATGTCAAAGTGAAAAATATGAGCGCAGCATGGCCCTAATCTGCTCCCTGTCCACAAATCGTTCTATACAGTGAGCTATGACCACAAGTAACTGTCAGATTTCACATTTTCCTAATTACCAATATTCATTCCATATTACCTTTTAGAATTTCATTGTACCTTTGCTATTTTCTATATTTGAATTTCACCGGCTTTAATGGAGCATAGTTTGCTTGTTGCCACATTTTTATCTTTGTTTTATTTTATTTAAAACAATATTATACTTCTACCATTTATAGATGTGTGGCTCAGTGCTGTTTGATATATTCTGCCATCTAATCTGACTTCATTAATACTGTTGAGGCAATTCTGAGAGTTAATTGACAATACTATTGACTGTAACTGTTACTGCCTTTAATTTAACTGCATGTTTTATTTATACATTTTTTGTCATTCACTTTCATACACTTTTACTTCTTAACATTGACATTTTTTGTATTATTCTGTTTTAATTTCAATTTCTTATATTCCCTGTATTTCTGTATTGCTGTACCTCAGCACCATTGAAAATGAGGGTTCAATTGGTCAAGCACATTTATCGACTGGACCTCGATACTGCGGCTCCACATCACGATCACTACTACACTGACTCTGGCTCCATGTTATGTCATCAGCGCAAGATGGCAGCCTTCATATCCAGAATATTTTGGCTTAATTTCCTAGATAGTAGGAGGAAGTGGAGCTGCATCGTCTATCTTTATATACTGTGTATGGGGGAAAACACTCACACTGTGGGGGCCAAACTTTGGGGGCTAAAAGCAAGCACTAACATAAATCAGTTAGGGGAAGACTGTAAGAAAGGGGGAGAGTTAAGATTAGATTTAGATAAAATAAGGGTTAGGCAAGCAGTGATTAAGGTTTGGGTAAATGAATGTGAGTCAATATATTGTCCTCTGAAGACATGGAGACATTAATGTGTGTGTGTGTGTGTGTGTGTGTGTGTGTGTGTGTGTGTGTGTGTGTGTGTGTGTGTGTGTGTGTGTCCCACTATAGTATTTTTTTCCCCTCAAGCGGCCTTTCTTTCTCCTCCCGATCATCTGAGCAGCTTAAGCTAATATGCAGAACTTGTGATTGCTAAAGCAGAAAACATGATTAACTGTCTCCTCTTTTTGAAAAAGGACCCTCTGCACTGCAGCGCTCCTATAGGCTTAGTGAAAAATCACCCCTCCAGTCTGGGTCAGGAGACTGCAGTGTAATAGCTTATTATCTGTCACTGAGAGGGAATCTGTCCCAGGGAAAGGCTGATGTTTTTGATCTGGGTCATCGCTGAGATGAAGGTGGCATTGTTTATACAGCTCAACATCACATACACAGTATTACCAGGCTTTACAGACCCATTATTTTATACAGGCGAGACAGCATTTATTGTTAGTCTAAAACTCCAAAGTGACATGCAGTCATTTTATCTCAAATTTATGCACTTAGTCCTCCGTGTATTCTTCAAATGCCTTTTGAGTTACTGCACTCTGCAAGGATTTTATGGATCAGGCATTGTTGAGAGGAGAGGATAAGCGTATTCTGGCTTTTTTTTCTTCCAGAAGATGAACTGAATATCATATTCAGTTCATGTCATGTTTTACACAACAAGAGTAAAAGTGCTTTTAGGGGTATTCCTGTCTCCTGCCTGCAGATATAACAGAACATGTGTCATAAGATTACCAGACCCAACAGCAGATTGTACTTAAAGGCTGCAGAGGTCACCGTCTTGTTTTGCTTTCATTTGGGATTTTGGCAGAAATTTAAATGGCCTTAGCTTCAACACTGTTGGGTGTCACATGAACATGAGACTTTCATTTGTCTGAATAAAAACCCAACACCACTGCACTGTCCCTGGATGGGGACACTAAAGCGCACCCACCCAAATCACACACACTTATACACGCACACACACACACACACACACACACAAGCACATACATAAAAAAATGAAATAATACTGTGCAAAGGGCTTAGGGGATAATCCAAGCAAGTGGAATGTAGTACATCGTCACAGGAATTAAATTCCCTCTTCATCCAAAAAAGGACATGGCAGAAAGGATGGGTCAGGGGATGACACACACGGACATGACCACAAAGCTGTTCTCTTCACTTCTCTTATCTCACAGATGTCTTTCGCTACATCTATTCATCTTCCTCATCCTTTATTTTCTCTATCGCCTGCACTGCAGTTAGTTTGAGTGATGTTTCAGTGATTTTAATCCATCAACAGGCAGCTGGTAAAGTCTGAGGAATGAATTCAGTTCCACAAAAGGAAAATCTCCAACATCTGGCCAAGTGTTGATTGCATGTTTTGATCTAACTGTAAATATGATGTTGTGACACTTAAAGTTGTCAGGTCAATGGAGTCACAGTGGCCCTGTGGGGACATGAAATCATAGCGATAAACAGCCATTCTGACAGACAATGCACACACACACACACACACATCATTGATGATTGATTATGTCTTTATGGACCTGGTTAAAATACATTTGGTGCATACATTTCACTCTGAGCTAAGTTCACAGCAGTTATGCCACAGTTGGCAAACCACCAGGCTCCACGGGCAGCGATGGCCGGTGAACTCACAACATTTTCCAATTAAGGATTTGTGAGGCATTAATGTGGCGTGGCCTTTTGCAGACATCATATGGGTTTCAGGTTAGATCAAGATTGAAATCTCTTACAGAGCTACACGGGGAGCTAAAATAGAAACAAACACAACGATGATGCAAATCAAAGTTGTGTGTGTCCTTATAATAATCCAGTGCAATCCGTAGAGATTGCAAAATGGCTGCAGAGAGCATGTTTCCCACTAATCTGTCATTTCTGAGGCTACTGTGAAGTTCTTAAAGGGGTCATCCAGCGACCTGTTGTTTTCATTTCATAATTATGAACTCACAAAAATCTGTTTCAAAGTGAGTGGTCATAAATGAAGCAGCAGCAGCAGCAGCAGCGGAGATAACCCAACTTTTATGAAGGATCCACTGCTGCGTTAATACGACGCTTTGTGCCAGCACAATCATCATAACGGCCCAAATCACAGTTTCATGCTCAGGACACGTAACATATCTGGCTTTAGAACCGGCTAACAATCAATTACAATGGTAAAGAACCAGATGAACACACACCAGGTTCACCAGCTGCCTCCATTTTTGCATTGTGAAATGGGATTTGATTGGCTGTTGCCTGCGCTTCAGTGTTTGTTTAAACACAATTTGATCGGCTGGTGCCTCCAGCTGAAAAGTTGAGTTAGGGCCCGGTCACACATACGTGAATGCAAATATTGCGGGTCAAAGTTCACCAAAGATAGTTTACACACAAAGCCATACTGCGATTTGCCTCACCACAGGAAGCAAATGTTTTATTCGCTCCCTTCGCTTGCGCTGATTGGAAGTGAACAGGAAAAAAGGTTTGCCACTGAGACATTTGCATATGTGCGACCGTGCCGTTATGATCAACTTTTACTGTTTGAAACACAAGCAACACAATTGTAACTGTAGCAAATCGACAACACATGATGTCCCCCCCATTCAAAGTGAATGAGCAGTTTATGCTGAAGTCTACAACTCATACATGTGGGTCCTGTGTTAGTCTCCAACATGGATCCAGTCCCAAAACACTACATTTCCCATAATGCAACTTAATATTGTCTCTTAGAACCTCCCTTTTTGGTAAAAACTCATATTTAATTAAATTCACTATATATAAATCCAATTCTACAACTGCAGTTTGTAACAGAGGTTTTCTGTTAAAAACATTATTTTTGAATCTCTCAAATCAAGACAGGATGACATTACAATGTCATCAGGGTTATTTCCTCTGACAGTTTTTATATACTTGGTAGTACTGCCTGTGATTAATCAACAGATCGTCATGTAATGTTAGCGAAGACAGCTCCCTCTCTCTTTCACGTCTTTGCTTTCGGAATTCGCCTAATCAATAGGCCTAAATGACAGATCATTCATTAAATATAGCACCACTTCTCAGATAACTGCACGGACGTACCATCATGAGAGGGACAGTAACTGCAATCCTTCCTGTAAGTGTTGGGTTTACTGCGCTCTGTGTACATTGTTCCTCTTTCTCCTGTGATTCCTGCCTCATATTGCAAAGTCAGGCTGATATTTCACCTTGAGGAATTTGTCCTTTAGCTTCAACCGACTCTGTGCCACTCAGCACTTTTCCCCCCAGAAATCATTATCAGCCTCTGTGGGGTATTTAAACAGTAGCCAAGTTGGTACTTTGATATTCCTCCTTCCCTCTGACGACCTTAATTCCCACTGATCTCAGTGAGACAGGCAGGGCAGCAGCAAGAGGTCTGGAGGTAATTCACAGTCATGTGACGTGCATGTGTGTGTGTGTGTGTGTGTGTGTGTGTGTGTGTGTGTGTGTGTGTGTGTGTGTGTGTGTCTGTTCGGGTTTATGTCTGCCCAAAGTTGCAATATTATACCACAAGCTCAAATCTGGACCATTTGATCATTTGAGCTGAATCTGTTCAACTTAAACACAGAACACAAGAACATAAAATAAATATTTCTGAACCCCTTATTTTCTCTCTCTCTCAACCACTGAGCCAACCCACATTCCTCTTGAGACGCCAAAAAAAATCAATAATGCTGTAAATTTTGCAGCAGTCGGAACAAGGAGGAGTATCTTATATTTCTCAATTAAAAAAGAAATAGGGCATACGTGGATTTCTGATCACAAGTTTTGAAATAAGAAACAATGTCTCTATTCTTCTGTATATTTTTACAGAGAGAACTCAATAAACTAGAAAAAACCTTGAGGGCTTTTGTGTGAACTTTTGGTACTCCAGTTTGTGTGTCTGTGTGGGTTTAGTCTATGTGAAGTTGTCTGTGTAAAAGATGCTGCAACATTTGCTGCATTTGAGGGGTTGTGTGCAATGATTGGGGCTTTTTAAGAGGGTTAAGGTTAATTAGAAGCTCAAAACACAGGGTGATCATGCACACACACACACACACACACACACACACACACACACACACACACACACACACACACACACACACACACACACACACCTACCATTCATGCCATTGTAGATGCCTCGGTGATGTGGCGACAGCTCGTCTCCAGCCGGCCTCCTCTGCCCATCTCTCACAGGGCTGCTGAACTTCACATGGTCAGGGCTCATACTGTACTGGTGCCTGTGAATTTCGGGGCTGCCCCCCGGGACCACGCAGCCCTTTTCGTGATGCTCGACTGTCCCGAAATGTGCCTGTCGGGGCTCGGGGCTCCCACAGCCTGTGCTGCTGATGCTGCTCCTGTGGTGCCTCTGAAAGAGCTCCCCGCTGCCCCCCTGGCCCAGGAAGTGCTGCCTCTGTCCCAAGAGGAGGTCAGAGCTGTGGTGCTTGGGGTGCTGCTCTGGACTGCGGCGCCCCACGTTCCTCCCGTATTTTTCCGGGCTGAGGCCTCGTATGGCTCGACTGTGGTCAGGCACGGATATGGAGCCGCAGCGGGGTCGGCTGAGCTGGGGCAGGGTGTACGGGTACTCCAGGCTTGTACTCCGGTGACGCCCAGCGGGGTGGTCGGGGCTGGACATATCCCTGTCGCCTCCTATTCCACTGATGCTGCTACACCTGGGTTTATGTACAAGCTCAGGGCTCCTTTTTTCCCCAGCACTCCCAACTCCACCCACTGCTGCAGCCAGGTGAGGCTGCTTATGATGAGGGTGGTCGGAGCTGTCGGCGCTCCCAGCACTGGAGGTGCTACTCCCGTCCCCTACATCTCTCATCAGGAGCCCCTGCCCGGGCACCAGCAGCAAACTATTCTGGCTGTCTATTGAGTTGCGGCACCCTCCCATCCCTACACCCCCTACACTTCCACTTCCAGTGCCGCCACCACCTCCACCCACCACTCCCTTCTCCTCGTCCAGCAGCAGACACAGCTCCTTCAGCTCCATGTTCTCGCGGATTACCTCCTCCTGTCGCAGCTCCAGCTCCTTGAGTTTTTGGAGGTAGAGAGTCACCTCTTTGCGCATTATGCTGGCGCTGTATCGTCCCAGGCGCTGCCACTCCCTGGAGACACGCTTCCCTTTCTGGCGGTCATCGTCTAGAAAGCAGCACAAGTCCCGCAGCTCACGGTTGTCCTCCTGCAGCTTCTGGTTAATGTCCTGGGAGGAGGAGAAGGCAAAACACAAGAGGAAAAGAGAGATGAGGCATTCAGCCTAAAAGCATTAGGGAGCTATAAATTCAGATAATGCTAATCAGCACAGGAGGAACACAAGTGTGTCCTTTCGTACAAAACAAAATAGTTATTCTTCCATTAATTGTAAATCGCTGCAGTCATTTCCCCGTTTCAATCCACTTTACTGCTCTTTTAGATATCAGTCAAATGCTGTATGCAATCATGATGAAATGAAATCCTAATCCTCTCTGTCTTTCCCATAAAAGCATTGACTGTACCATTCAATGTGAAGTACATAATGTGGATTAGAATGCTCTGTCGGAGATGGAGAGACCACACACAGATATCAGACTGGGTTAGGCCAGAGAAATCATACGCCTTGAACATTTTATGCAACATTTACTTAAACATACCTTCCTCTGCTCTGTCTGTCATCCTGCAATGATTTAACTCTCCCCTGCCCTCCCTTTCCATCCCTATCTCTCTCCCTCTCTCCCTTTCATACCCTCTGGCCTTTTCTGTGTAATTAGGCAGCCTGGATGGGCGGAGAGGTGACAAGGTCTCCAAGAAAAGGCGAATGATCCCCATGTGCTTCATCTCAGCCCACCTCCGGCTGTGTTTTCGGCTTTAACTGTAAACATTGTGGACACTGTGCCATATTCCTTTTATTAGCGGTGCAGGAAAAGAAAGGAGCATGTGAAGGTTGCTGAGAGGAGAATTTTCTCAAGGCAAATGCCACGTTGCTCTAAGGGCAAATCACCCCTGCACATGTTGTAGATTCGTGTGCACAATCTTTTTTTAGGAATGTAAAAGGTGTGTGTGTGTGTGTGTGTGTGTGTGTGTGTGTGTGTGTGTGTGTGTGTGTGTGTGTGTGTGTGTGTGTGTGTGTGTGTGTGTGTGTGTGTGTGTGAAGACAGACAGAGAGAGGTCTGGACTCCAGATCTTAGGCCTGGCATGTGAACAGAGCTTTACAGAGGGAGATGCCCTCCTTTTTTTTGTATTAGGGGGAATTTTACCTCTGGCCTGCTGCACATTTACTTGCCCTGTGTTTTGTAAGCTAATTTGCAGAGATAGGCTGTATTCTGTCATTGGTTTTGGTCACAAATATGCCCTCCCCTTGATTTTTCAAAAACCTAAATGATCCCACCTCAACAGCAAAAGTTAAAGGAAAGCTATAACTCTAGGTTGAGATTAAGCATAAAGGCCTATGTGCACAGAGGCTCTAAATTCATTCACGTCAGACCCTCACTGCAGGCCTACACAATAGCTCCAAGAACTTCAATGACACCACCTCTCCTCACATTTGCCGACGCGCTCTCTATAGTTGGACATGCCTCCCGCTATGCGCGCTCTCAGGTGCGCTCCAAACCTATGATCTCATCCCTCAGCCAGTGCGCGCCCCCTCCGCCGTGCACCTCACCTTCAGCCCCCGGATCTCGTTCAGGTGCAGCTGGAGGCTGCGGTTGACCTCCCGGATGAGATTGCCGTGGTCCAGGATCACGCTCATCTTGTCGGCCTCGGAGCGCCTCAGCCGCCGCACCAGCTCCTCCTTGGACCACTTGAACAGCTCCTCGTCCGTGAGCCCGGAGATGTCCTCCGCCGGACTTTCCGTCTTGGCTATCGACAGCTGGAGCTGGGGCTGGGGCGGCGGAGTGGCTTTCTCCATGGGCACGGCTCCTCCGGCACCGACAAAGGGCAGAAAATACTCAGAGGCTCGTCGGCGACCTCTGCTCGCATCCGCTCCCCGCTCGACTTTTTCAGGCTGGAAAGACGGTTACCGATCGGGAATCAGTCGCATAGTTTGCCCCTTTTTCCTGTTCTTTCTGCGGCTCCCGAGACTTCCACTCTCGCTGCTGTGGAGCAACAGCTGACGATGCCGGCTGAGGAAGCAGCTGATGGGGGGGGGGGGGGAGATGATGATGCTCCTCCGTCTATCACTGCAACATCCTCGCAGCAGAGTCTATGCAGCAGACTGGCGCTGGGAGTTATCGCCTCGGTTTGGGCATCAGAGATCAGCCCTGTGCGCGCAGGGGAAGAGAGAGGAGCGCACACACCTGGAGGTCCAGCGCACTGCGAGAGAGAGACTGAGAGAGAGAGAGAGAGAGAGAGAGAGAGAGAGAGGAGGAACTCCCACCCCGCCCCTCCTCACCATCCTCCTCCCTCTATCTCCATCTCTCTCTCTCTCTCTCTCTCCCTCTATCTCCATCTCTCTCTCTCTCTCTCTCCTCTGCTCTCTCCCTCCAAGGGTTTGTGCCTCCCTCGCCAAAAGTTACAACTTGCCTACAGCGCCGCCCAGTGTTGACAAGTTCTCCAAACAAGCATAAGCCTGAAATGTTGAGTTCAGATTTACTTGAGATTTAATTGAAGCAGGAAACGTGGGTTTCAACGAGTCCCATAACTCTCACTGGTGTTTTGATTTGGACTGCATCGCTTCCCCCAAAAAAATCGTACTTCTTCACAATCTAAATCAACTCTACAAGCATATGAAAGCAAATCAAATTGGCCCACTGTTGCTCCGTGTATTCTTGCTTTTTAACTTCTTCTCATAAGTAGCTTACTATTCACTATAACCTATAATTAACCGGGGAAAACATCCCATGTTTTTGAAGGTGCACTGTAATGTAACATCCAGTTGAAACAGTTGACCATCCTCAATTAAATTGCAATCACTGAAATATAGTTTGTTTAAAGTAGACTATATGCTACCAGGCCACCATAAATTGCAGAGCAGTGCATGCAGCATGACCAGGAGTAGCAGAAGGCCACATGCAGAACACATGCTGATGGGGCGCAACAGGGTTCATGTTAAATTGTATCTCAAGTTAACATGAACCCACTTAAGACATAGTTCTTATTTTTGTGGTAATTCCAATGGGGGTTTATTACTTTATTAGCTGTATTTGTCTGGGAGAAACGCATTTTCGTTCTGATGTGTACTTCTTGTTCTATGGTCTGAATGACAGTAAAGTTCACTTTGACTTTGTTTAATTGGTAAAGCTGATATGCAGCACTTATTTGACTGAGATATCCAAATATTAAAATAAGAATTTGCCCAACACATACAAAAAATGTTTAGTCGATTAATAATTAAAATACATTTTATTCTGATAACTTTTAGTTTATAATAACATTCATAATTACCTCTAATAGACTATATAGGGAAGTACAAATATTCAGATAAAGTAAGATAGCTTACATATTTAGCCTACTGAACTACATTGGCTATTAGAGAGAAATATATAAGTTATATCTTATGGTTATGAGAATAATATTGACTTTACTGTAACTATTAACTTAATTTGTATTATTCTCATAACTAAAGGCAATAACTTTCATGTTTCACTCTAATAGCCTATAGAAATATTCAGATAAAGTAATATTGAAGTTCTTCTTAAGTAGCATATGGTAAATTATCATATAGGCTATTAGATTAGAATAGAAACGTTATTACCAATGTTAACTTTGTTGTAACTACTAATAAGTAGCATTTTGTATAATTCTGATAACTATTAGCAATAACTTTCATAATTCCCTCTAACAGCCAATGTACAAATATTCAGATAAAGTATAGGCTTTCTTTGGTAGTCTACATTTAGCCTACTTGACTACATAGGCTATTGGAGGCAAATATGGAAGTTATAACTTATAGTAATGAGATTAACATTGACATTACTGTGGCTATTAACTTATATTGTTTGTATGATCTATACTATACTCAATAACTTTCATATTCCCTCTGATAGCCTATGGTTCAGTAGAAATATTCAGATAAAGTAATATTGTAGGTCTTCTTAAGTAGCCTAGTACATATATCTAGTCCACTTCACTACATATAGGCTATTAGATTGTAATAGGAAATGTATTGCTTATAATTTGAGAATAATGTGTATTGTAACTATGAATAACTGTTTGTATTATCCTCATAATTCTACAATATAACTTTCATATTCCCCTCTAAAGGCCTATGTAGACAATAGGTCTTCTCTAACACAGTACATGTATGTTTTCTACTTTACTTTCTATCAGCAGTCAGAGGACGATCAATAGAGTAGCAATGACGTCATTGACGATACCTACCGACGTGTTAAGAAAGCTCAGAGTGATAAAACTACATTTCCCATGAGCCCCCTCTTCCTGTTCGTAAGTCACAGAGAGACGAGCCAATGGGAGCGGAGAGGCCGTGGAGGTACACGTCAGTGTAGTAAAGTGCGGACTGCGGCTGAGGGAGTGATCCGCTCACCGACTGTCGTCCTTCTGTCCTCCATCTCCACACCCGCCGGCCTTTCCCCTCCAAATGCTCTAGCTCGTTTGGGAGAGATTACTCTGTCTGTACTGTCCACTCCCGAGGGATCATAAAGTAAAAGGTAAGAACTCTAATTCACATTTACTGGAAAGTAGGCCGCCGGGTTTCGTGCTGAGGGAGGCACAGGAAGTGGGTCAATGCTACATTCCGCTAGCTAACCAACCGACTGCTACTCAACGTAGCATTTTAGCTTCAAGAGCCACAGAGCAGCGTCGAAACCACCATTTATTGTGTAGTGTGATGCCACACGGTTGCACACACAGTTAAAATGATGTTACATGAATGAAAAGAGAGTAGAGGAGCTGCACAGGACCACAACCCTCACTGTTCATCACCAGTGATCATACGTGGCCTGTTGCCTGTGTTGTAGACCTGGATCATTTTGCTGCCTGAAGATGACCGATGCTTTTCCTGTTAATAGATTAGATTAGAAATTCACAAGTTTGTTATATTATTCGTTGGGGAAAACGGGGAAATCAATTCCCCACATGAAATAATCAATATCAAAGCCCCCGCGACTTCTTAATTTGGCCGATCAAAGGTCACATCAAAGGATACACGTCAACAAAACAATCATCATTTATTTACTTATTTTCCATTCAAGCTCTTAAAGAGAAGGTGATGTATTTAAACCGCTTAATCTGCTCAATTTATGGAATAATAAAAGCTAATATCTTTGGGTGGTGGAGTGATGGAGTCATCACTCCACCACCCAAAGATATTAGCTTTTTTTTACTACATTAGTAAGAGTATCAGCTAGTGATGCTGAATGTTTACTTTAAATTAAAATGCACATGTTAATCACAAAGTTCTCAAACTGGTTGCTGATTACTTGTGATGGAACAATTGCCTTCAGCTATGACCCAATACAGTGTTCATCCAAGATTAATGTTTTTGGCACTTTTGTATGTTTCTGGGTGCTATGAAATCCCTTTCCTCCGATCACATACAGAGTAATTTGATTAATTGAAATACAGCTTTTACACCAACTCTTTTGAATAATGAGGCAAACATTTTCAAGTCCTGGATACTTATTAGTGAGAATTTGCTGTTTTTCTCCATCTCATGTGATGAGCAGAAAATCTTTGGACTGTGAACTGCTTATCAGGCAGCGTCACCTTGGGGTCTGTGAGATTATGAAATATCCCTCACAATTGGTATGTTTTCTTACATAATAGAGCGAAACAAGTCGTTTTTTGCTTGACAAAATGATTTGTAGAATAATTGATCATTTGAAATAACCAGTAGTTGCAGTCCAACCAGGTGCACAGTTGTCTGGCTAAACATATTTTTCACTGCGTTTTATGCCAAGCTGACAAGTGATATCAACATTAGTTTATTTTAATAGTTCCATAAATATTATTGTCCAGAGTCCTCTGATTATGGTGAGAAACAGGGAGTGTGAACTGTTGCTACAACAAGATGCCTGGTGATGTTTTTTTGGCGTGTCTGGAACATCAGTAACGCCTTGAGGAGAAGCCTAAATACTCCTAGGATTCCTCTGCTTTGTTCTCCGTCATCAGAACATGCTTTTCAGGTTTCCCAATGACACGTCTGTGCGTCATGCTTTCGTACCTCTGTGTCTTACTTTAGCTCAGGAGTGTCTTATTTTAGTTCAGGAGAGGAGGGAGTACCTGTATAAAGGTGAGAGTAGTCAGCATGAACACACAGATAGAAGCAGGGACACGTTTAGACAACTGCATCTAGTTATTCCATCGGACCAACAACCTCATCTGTTGGTGTATTGGGCTCTTTCTCCAGAAGCACTGTGATGGCGACCTACCAGGAGTTCATCCAACAGAATGAAGACAGGGACGGGGTTAGGTTCAGCTGGAACCTGTGGCCCTCCAGCCGTCTGGAAGCTACCAGGCTGGTGGCCCCGGTCTCCTGCCTCTTCACACCCCTCAAGGAGAGGCCCGACCTGCCACCGGTCCAATACGAACCAGTTCTGTGCAGCCGGGCCAACTGCAAGGCAGTGCTTAACCCACTGTGGTGAGTCAAACAAAAAAAGACATGTTTTCAGACGTTGCGTTGTATGTTTTAATGTTTTTTTTTCCAGCTTCAAACGCCAGAAAACAGTATCTATTTGGGCTCGGGGTAAAATTGTGCTCTCTTTTTTACATGGGAATTGCAGCCTCTCAATAGTTCAGTGCGAGTGTGTGCAGGTAATGTGTCATTATGTGTGTATTACAGCGGCTAAAACCAACTGTCATCAAAGGACAAATGCAAACAGATGAATTAATGGGAAACACGGGAATTGTGTTAAACCATTTATTTAGCTGACTATTAAAATTTTGTGCTATGTTTTTACACGTCAGCATTGCCTGATGTTTTAGAAGCTCTAGGTGTGTCATATAAGGAATGTAAACACACCTGCCAATTGGATACTAACATTTTAATCCCTCTTTTACAGTCAAGTGGACTTCAGGGCAAAAATATGGGCGTGCAACTTCTGCTTTCAAAGGAACCCTGTAAGTACTGACGTCCACAGAACGCTTCTATTTCATATTTGTCATTACATAGACTTGAATGAGCCTGAATATCTTAATGTGGACCAACTACATTCCTTTATCAGGTTGGTTTACCCAGTTCTCCCTTTGTCTCTGCAGTTCCCTCCCTCTTACGCAGGCATATCAGAAGTGAACCAGCCAGCTGAACTCATGCCGCAGTTTTCCACCATTGAGTACATAGTGCAGGTAAATACTACATACATGTCTGCACTCTGACCTCAGTACCACTTGTGCTGAAGTTGTACCATGCAAAGGGGAATATTACTGATTTCCATAAGTAAACTATAAAGGTAAATACTTCTTATATTATATTTAAGCCCTTGGTTTAATCAATGAGTGCAGTGTCACCCTGTACACATCATGCATCTAACAATAGGGTCTTTGTTCTGTGCTCATGGATGATTTTCTAAGCACAATGTTTTGGAAAAATAGATCATATACCTATTATGTGCACTTAATTTTGTCCACTCGTGACAGATATTTGCCTTTTATTATATTGTGTTTGGATAAGTTGATATAATACAGTTGGCAATAATAAATATTAGTAAGGTTACACACAGACATCCTTGGCTTTGCAACCAATAAGGGGTCAAACTTCTATAGTGGCTAACAAGTGTAACTTCATCAATAATGTGTATGTTATGTTTTTCAGGAGTAATATGAGCCACTGATAATCACATAGTGTCTACTAGTGCAAAGATTTAAAAAATATATACATTTACAATCCATCCTCAATTTGCTGAATGAACGAATGAAACAATAAATGAATGATCGCCATTGTTTTACTGGATATTATGAAGCTCATGATTTCGTCAGTTAGTAACCGTTCCATCCTGCCTCTTTACAGCGTGGACAGCCAACACCTCTGATCTTCCTGTATGTGGTGGACACATGTTTGGAAGAGGAGGACCTTCAGGCCCTCAAGGAGTCCCTGCAGATGTCCCTCAGCCTGCTGCCACCCAATGCCCTGGTGGGCCTAATCACATTCGGACGCATGGTCCAGGTCCATGAGCTCAGCTGTGAGGGGATCGCCAAGAGCTACGTGTTCAGAGGCACAAAGGACCTGTCCGCCAAACAGATCCAGGTGGGTTGGGGCAAAGGCATTTGGAATGGGAGGAATATGAAAAATAACGAGTTGGGTATCTGGTCACAAATGCCTTCGGTAAAAATGGAAGCAGTTTTGATATTTGAAGCTGATATGAAAACTCTCGGCTCAACTCAATAATGTGTATTTTTCTTTGTGTTTCAGGAGATGCTAGGTTTAACGAAGCCCGCAGCATCAGGACAGCAAGGACGCCCACTGGCCCCTCAGGACACTGCAGCCTCTTGCAGGTAAATAGAGTAACAATTTGTCTTTGTCAATAAACTGAAGTTGTGTTTTTTTCTTGTTCAACATCGGTTTGTTTGTTTTCTCATTTCCAGGTTCCTGCAGCCTGTGCACCGGGTCGATATGAATCTGACAGACTTGCTCGGTGAACTTCAGAGGGATCCCTGGCCCGTCCCTCAGGGCAAACGTCCACTCCGCTCCACTGGTGTTGCACTGTCTGTTGCTGTCGGCCTGCTCGAGGTACATTACACACACTTGTAGAAGAACAAATAATGTTAATAACTGCAGGAACAGTACATGTACTTTGTCTGTTCTAGAGCAGGTACCTTGTTTGCCTTCTGTCTTTTCCCTCTGCCATCATTATCCTCTCTTCTCCAACTGCTAATCTGCATGGTTATATAACTGATGTGCAACAGATCATTCCCCCCCACTCTACTCTCCTTCAGCAGATAGGATGAGGCCTGATTAGAATAAATTTGGCTCCAGATTCACTGATTTGTAGAGAGGAATTTGACTCAATAAATGGGTATTTTTACATATAAAGCAGAACTGCAAAAAGCAGATGGGGACCCGCTATCAGCTGTCTTGTGTATTTTAGTGTTCTCCATGACTGAGTAGACTTTGATCCTTTTAGAAATGAATCAGCGCTGACGTAGAACTGTCAAATGTAACATTATATTGAAGGCTTATCGCAGCTATGTAACTTCTTGGCCTATTTCCAATGTGCCATTGTGGGTTGAACCTTCCCACATTATTGGACTGTGGACTTTGTCGTAAGTGTTGGCTGTCAGTTTTTTGAGTTTCAAAATCATTTCAAATGACTGAATAAAATAAAGATTTCGGTATTATAATTAGGCATTGTTTGCTGTTTTAAAACTTGAGCTGTATTATTTTGTACAGTCTCATATACAGTACCCTTCACTCCTCTTTAAAATGTTAAATTGAGATGTAGGCCAGTTGTCCACAAGAGCTCAATATTTACAGCATGAAAACCACCGGGATTCAGCACAAATGTTAGAACAAAACCTACTGACGGATGACTCTTACCCCTGAAAGCTCCGGGTTTATGAGCAGTAAAGCGCTGTAACACAGTCAACATCTACATCAAGTAGAACTACTTTGTGTCATTGTAAAACAGTAGTACTTTCCCTTGACTAACCCCAGATTCCTCCTCTGCTCACCCACAGGGAACATTCCCCAACACAGGGGCTCGTGTGATGCTGTTCATCGGCGGGCCACCCACTCAGGGCCCTGGCATGGTGGTGGGCGACGAGCTGAAAACTCCCATCCGCTCCTGGCATGACATCCAGAAAGACAATGCTCGTCACCTCAAGAAAGCCACCAAGGTGAACTCTCATGTCCCTCTTTTAAGATTTCACCTCGAAGTGAAATCTTCCCATCAAAACTGTCCTTTTCTTATTATAAAATCTCTGACTGTCCACCTGTTAAAGTCAAGTCCCTCTTGCACTAAGCACAGAGGCTATATTCATTGACATTAATGTGTTTCATGTCTTTTATCAAACAGTATCATGAAGCCTTGGCCAATCGCGCAGCAGTAAATGGCCACAGTATCGATATCTACGCTTGTGCCCTGGACCAGACTGGACTTCTGGAGATGAAGTGTTTATCTAATCTCACCGGGTACGTCAGCTCTTAATTTTTAATTGGTGAAGGGTGTGGAATTATTTGTATTGTGTTCTTAAGCATCATTTATGGTTCTAATCGTAAGCTGTGCTTTCTCAGGGGCCACATTGTGATGGGAGACTCCTTCAATACTTCGCTGTTCAAGCAGACCTTCCAGAGAGTCTTTAGTAAAGACTACAATGGCGACTTCCGCATGGCCTTTGGAGGTGTCATGGAAGTCAAGGTAAATATTAGATTATTATCTATCGTAATATATTATCATTACATGCCACATTCTGGCTTTAAATGTTAAGATATTAGAGAAGTTGAATTTAAGTCTTGTCATTTTCTGTTTACACAGACGTCAAGGGAGCTGAAGGTTTGCGGGGCCATCGGACCATGTGTTTCCCTCAACTCCAAAGGCTCCTGTGTTTCAGAGAACGTGAGTCACTGCCTCTGATAAAAGTGGGCCACTAAGATCAGATTCCTTCCCCTGTCATTGGGTAATCTGAGAGCTGTTAGTTACCAACGTTTATCACAATACGTTCTCTGTTGTGTGCAGGAGATGGGCGTCGGTGGCACGAGCCAGTGGAAAGTGTGCAGTCTCACCCCCTCCACCACTTTGGGCCTTTACTTTGAAGTGGTCAATCAGGTAAATGACATTAACTTGATTTTTGGCTTTTTGAGCTGACAGGATTATGGCACTCTGATGAAAGTACAGTCACTGATTATATCAAATAAGTGAAGAAGTGTGATAAAGGCTGTGCTTTGTCAACTCTACAAACTGTGGCTTTTTGTGTGGTTTACTCCTTGTAGTAGAAGGCCTTTTTGTTCAGCTCACACAAAAGAGGAATGATTGTCAACTGAATTCTAACGTTCTCCACTGTTATCTGTGTCCAGCACAATGCACCAGTCCCCCAAGGTGGCCGAGGGGTGATCCAGTTTGTAACCCAGTACCAGCACTCCAATACACAGAGAAGGATACGAGTCACCACCATCGCCAGGAAGTAAGACTCTGTTTTTATTGTTGGTATAGATACAACTTTAGCTGCTTTCAGACACGCACTGTACTTCAGATAAATTATCCGGAAGGGCTGTATGTGAAAGGACCCGCTCCAGATGTAAATATAAAGGGGCCCAATGCAGGGTAAAGAAAACAATAATTTATATAATTTAGGTGAATACATACTAGTGAAAACATCACCATTGCTCCATACACACCTGGTTTTAACATGTGGTTTTTATGATCAGAGGACGTCACTGAGTAAGAGGTCATTCATACGTGGCCCAGGACGTTCACACTGTTAAAAGAATGTGGACCAGACCACACCGTTCACACCTGTACGCGATGTATCACAAAAACCACTATGTTAATACCAGGTGTGTATGGGGTCTAGGATTACTTTATATTCAATTTATGATGGATCCTTTTCACCTTACACACTGGACCTTTAATAAGTTATGACGGATAAGACTGTACCTACAACATACAAGCGAGTTCCTTCAAGTGAATATACACTTTACCTGTCACTTTGAATACGTCTTATAGTGATTCAGATATTTACTCAAGAGAGTGACAGCTAGAATCAATATTAGCTTCACTAGAAAGGACTTTTACACTCCTGTTTGACGACGCCTTTGGCATGTGCGTCATTCATAGCTCACCCATACTAACCTGCGCATCTCTGTGTCCTCCCTCCCTCTCTTTTTTTGTCCCTACCCAAGCTGGGCAGATGCGCAGTCCCAGATTCAGCACATCGAGTCGTCGTTCGACCAAGAAGCGGCCGCCGTGCTCATGGCTCGCCTGGGAGTCTTCAGAGCCGAGTCGGAGGAGGGACCTGATGTCCTGCGTTGGCTCGACAGGCAGCTCATCCGCCTGGTGAGTGACACACCCAAAAGAAAACCACTCCCTGCTTTGTGACGAGAGGAATAATACATACTTGGCATTGCTAGGATTGTGCACTATGAATGTTCTTTTGATATTGCTGTATGATGTGCCAGGTTATTATCTGTTCTGTTCAGTGTTTAAACAATGTTTTGTCTCCCTTGGTTGCAGTGTCAAAAGTTCGGCCAGTTCAATAAAGATGATCCTTCATCCTTCAAACTGTCAGAGTCTCTGTCCCTCTACCCACAGGTAAACCTAACTCCTAGTAACTGGAGTTTTGCCGTCTCTATCGATCAGATTAAAATGTGACTTAATACCCTGTAATTATAACACAGTGGCCACAATTTAATAGATTTGCAGTATTTAACAAGAATATGACATTAAACTGATTTTTCATTTAATAACTTGTCTATTATTTCTCTCGTCTTCTGCAGTTTATGTTCCACCTGCGGCGGTCGCCCTTCCTGCAGGTGTTCAACAACAGCCCAGATGAGTCGTCCTATTACAGGCACCACTTTGTCAGACAGGACCTCACCCAGTCCCTGATCATGATCCAGCCCATCCTCTACTCCTACTCCTTCCATGGACCACCAGAGGTCAGCCTCACACCCTCCACACCATTACCATTCATGATAGACGAGTCCAGCTTTCCTTTCCTCGAAGCCTCCTCACTGTGTCTAGAGGAAATGTTTGTCAGTGCTGAAGTATTTGGTGATAAATGTTTCTTAACTGTTTCCTGGATGTATTTGTCCCTCTCAGCCGGTGCTCCTGGACAGCAGCAGCATCCTGCCAGATCGAATCCTGCTCATGGACACATTCTTCCAGCTGGTTATCTACCATGGAGAGGTGAGACAGCAGACCCCTGACTAGAAATGCAAGTATTCATTTAGATTTCACCGATCACTTCTTAATGCGGTTTCTTTTCTCTTCATTTCCAGACTATAGCCCAATGGCGAAAGGCGGGCTACCAGGAATTGACAGAGTACGAGAACTTCAAACAGCTGCTGCTGGCTCCTCTGGACGACGCCCAGGAGATCCTGCAGACACGGTTCCCCATGCCGCGCTACGTTGACACGGAGCATGGAGGCTCACAGGCTCGCTTTCTGCTCTCCAAGGTCAACCCATCCCAGACCCACAACAACCTCTATGCCTGGGGACAGGTACAGAACAGCTACAACTCACTCTTTTCATAAAGCTTTCTTAAAGGTTACATGTAACATGTATAGGGTAATACCTTTTCTCCAGATTATCTAAAAATGATAGGATTCAGTGGATTATCATCAGAAAACCATACAATCTCACTATTTGTCTGTAGCCTGGATTAAAAGCTGTATTGACAACACAGAAGAATTAAAGTCAAACTGTCAGCAACGGCAGGTCTTGGATCAGCTAACCTCTGCTTTAAGTGGAGATGATTGAAAAAGGACAATAGCATTAATCTCTTATCTGCTGGTTCAAGGAAGAGCCGAACCATATTTTACTCTTCATCTCAGTCTGAGAATGACATTATCAAGAGAGCGAGGTCTTAGACAAGTTAACCTTGAGTGATAACCATGTTTGATTCATTAGCGTTGATGAGATCAGTGAAAAAAAGTTTGTAAAGTGAATAAATCGCTCAACAACTTTATTTTTGTGCCTCCACAGGAGACGGGAGCCCCGATCCTCACTGACGACGTGAGCCTGCAGGTCTTCATGGACCACTTGAAGAAGCTGGCAGTCTCCAGCTCTGCATAGACGCCTCTACTGCAGCACAGCAGAAAGGAGTGATATGACATTCCTCTTCTGACAACGGGATCATTAACATTTCCCCCTTTTCTTTGTAAAGGAGCCAAACTCCAGAGTGCTCTTTCTCGACATGTGACATTGCCATTATGCACAAGGAACAGAAAAAGGGAGAAAATAGCACATTCCTAATGAGAAAACCTCCACTTGTTTTCTAACGTGTTATTATGAGAAATGGCTCCGATACTCCTGCACCAAGCTGTCATAATGAAAGCAATATAAAAAGTCATTATTTCAATTTTATATTTGATATGACCTCTGACATGCAGAATGATTAGACAAATAATTTAATGTCTTCTCTTTGTTTGTTTGTCCTCATACATGTGTCTACTGCATCAGACCTGGTTGAAGGTGCTGTTTAATACGATGCTAATATGTGTTTGCTTTGTCTATAGCTAAAGATGGCATTTTTCTCATTAATAAATTATAATGGTACCTCTTATGCTGGTGGAGAAATGTTCGCACACAGAGCTTGTCAGGTCTGCACACCGATTGCTTGTTAATCATAGCTTGTTTAAAAGAAAACCCCACTTGTCTTAAAATGTTATCAAGAAGAACTGCGAAGAATAATGTGTGATTACTGTTCTGAGAATTGGAAGTCAATCACTTCAACTCTGCTTTCAATGAAGAACTTTGAGATTTATTTTTAACAGTAGTTTGGTCCACTCGTCCCCACTCATTCACAATCTGGTATTTGTCACCCAATGACTGCCCAAGTGTCTTTGTAATCAAACTTTAATATACTGTAGGACTGTGTACAAGTGACAGTTGTTTGATTTAAATCCTGTCTGGATTCTTAAAGCTATCTATATAAAGAACACGGGGAAACAGATTATGTCTGTGTTGTCTGACCTCACACATCCTATACACAACACTTGTTTTTGTATGTATACACATGCATTTGGGGCCACATTGTCTATTCAGCGGATATGAAATAAGTGGATTTTCACATTGAGGTTAGAGTTTACCGGAGATGCTCACTTTAACCACCAGGCATCTGTTAGTGCAACAGGTGGGAAGGCCTTAGTGACACCGCCTCGCGATACAGGTTCGCTTGGTTTCGTGAGAGTGTATACGAGAGAAAGGCACGCAGCATGTTCTTACAGAAGTAGGTGACATCCTCTGTGCAGATTGCAAGCGGCACTCTCCCTAAACAATTGTCTTTTTCTCATTCGTCGCTGCTTTACATAAAGTCCACACAGCACACAATCCCAATCATAAAACCACTCGCACACCATCTACTGTCACTGTAAGCTGATTCCAGAGCACCCAGACAGTATGATTTCGAGGATCAGTGAATGGCAGATTATGAAGACTAATCCGTACGGGCTATCTGTTTAGAGGAGAATTTGACTCTTAGCAGCTTTAAGCGGAAGTTGCCACTGAAATACAAATGAAGTCTGTGTCTATCCAGAGCTTAGGCCGTACAATGTTGCACTCCGAGGCCACATATGCTCCGAAGGTATTCAATGCTAAATAAAGAGATGCAATGGTTCTTAATCTCTTTTGACATGGACACTCTTGTACGATACCAGCAGCTCCTTTTTTGATCCCTTAATTTTCCAGTGGAAAGTGGTGTGTCTGTGCAATTTAAGGCTGTGGTGCACATGGATATAAAATGATCCCATTTAGAGAAAATAATCATGTCTTCACTTTAATCTCAGTGTTGTATGTATGTAAAAGCTGCGGCCGTCATCTACAGAGGAACATTAGGAATTTCTCTGAACCCACGTTTGCTGTGTTTTATTCTTCAGTGACCATTCATGATGCTCACATCCATGGGATTCTCAGGCTTAGGCAAAGCTGGAAGGAAACGTGTCGTCTTATTATCTCCTATCAAATCCGAACAGATCAGTTCACGTCCGGCAGCCAGAGAAATCCATTCTGGCTTCTGTCCCATATATCTTATGTAAGATTTCTATATAGAATTTGCCATAGCATTGTTATATGACTGACACAAAACTGTAGACCGATGACACGTAACTGATCAAGATTATAGAGCCTTAACGCAAAGTTTTGAATGTACAGTATATTAAAATTGTGAGTCCACAGGACCATCCTCTTTTAATCCTATGATATTAATCATCTTTACAGTGCAGTTTTCACGTAGCTGAATATAGAAAGTGTACATCACAACCAAAGAAAATAAGAGGGAAGCAGAAACTTACAATAAAATGAAACCAGACAATCCTCCAAAGAGGAAAGGAGCAGTAAATGTATGGTTGCATTGGAAAGGAATATATGTTCTTGTTAGCTGTGAGGAAAACTATTTGCAAATTCAACCATTTAAACCAAGACAACTGGATGTAGCTATTGAAGAGTGGTGACTATGGCTTTGTGTATTGATCCATAATCCAAAGTTACAAAGTTTCACCTAAAAAATGTTTTTAACTAAGCTTTCTGAATTTGTATGATACCAAAGCTCAATCCCAAGTGTTACTGCCCATACTCCAAATTTCAAGATAACTGCGTTTGTATCCAAGATATTCTGGTTTCATGTCTGGATAGCGGGAGGAAGTGGAGACGTATCTTCCATCTTTATATCTCTACACTACAGTTTACTGTCTGAACTCAGCATTGAAAACATCAACTTTTAAGTTATCATAGCGCTCTGGGAGGCAGTTGCTTATTTACACATCCAACAGATATGGAGCAAAATACTGTATTTTATTAGGAGTCATATTTCTGGACAGCTGGTAAATGTAAAAGTCCAATAATAAATATTGAGGCTCTTTAGATTTTTCATACATTTAAAATAAATACAATATGGTGAAAAAATATCTGGTTAAGTATTAGATCTGAAATGATGCATTACATCAACAGAAAATTCATCACTCTTTTAATAAAATAATCAGTGGCTGCAGTCCTGTCTGGTGCACAGCTCTTTCTCAGCAGTTAAACACCATACCTGTGTGCATCTGGTGCTCAAAGCAGAAAGCATCTTAAAACGTTAAAGCCAACAATAGGCACCCACTCCACAGCAGTGATAGTGAACCAAAACAGTGAAGCTACCAACAGGAAAACTCCTAAAAGAGCTGAGAATAACTGTGTTTTCATCACTCAGAGCAACCGTTCACATTATTAGATCCAACCAGCAACAGTTCACTCTCACATTCACACCTGCACCGACCTTTAGAAATCCAATTAACATCACCCCAATCTGCATGGTTTTGGCAACAGTGCTAATCACCGCACCACGGTGTGGTGGTTAACAATCTATTATTAAATCCAGTTGCAGCTTTACGTTAACAGTCAGCCAGTGATGAGATTAGCATAGAGGTCATTTGTGCACTCAGTGTTCATTTTTAATTTTTTAATTAGTATCCTGCAGAGGTTTGAGCAAACTGTATGTCAGGTCAGTTTCTCAGATCGGCCTGTAAACAGTGTCATAGTGGAGAGGGGCGTAAATGAAACAGATTTTTTCACTGTTCCGTTCTCAGAGAGATGCCCTGATCTTTAGAATGAAGTGGTGATCCTAAAGTCCAAAATAAACGTCACCATCAGAAACCATGAACATCCGGCAGCACAGGAAATGTGTTAAATTGAGAGCAAGGATTAACTTCTTGTTATTGCCTCAGACTCAGGAGACAGCCTATCACCGTCCACATGGACGTCATAAGCAGTGTTTACCCGACTCCAGCCAAGTATTCTGACTTCCAATATGCTGCTGATATTCCATAAGAACTCTTGTTAGCTGCTGGCAAGAACCAGCGGGTGATCTGAGGCCATAGAGCACTTTGTGAGGCTTGTAGTGGTTGAGTGGGAGGGTTTACTCACAGAGCGGCGAGTGTTGAGTTGCCCCGCAGTGTTTCAGTGGGTCGTCTCCTGGAATGTTTTCAACCATTTTCATTTTCGTTCATTAATGTTTTATTTTTGTGCAGATGAGCCTGCATAATATATGTAGAACAAGATATTCTAAGTGGGATATGTAATTGCACCAGCTCACCTCCCTCTGACTCATTGATCACCCACAACACCCTGCCAAGGTGGTAATTACCTACAGTATCACCAGCAGCTTGTTCAACAGTATGTGTGGCACTTGTGGTGGAGAGCCTTGGCCTGATTTGTCAGTTTTCAGAGTCATGTTTTGAAGTGCGGCTAAGCCCCCGGTGCTGAAGCGGAAGGCAATCTGCTGAGGTAACAGAGATGTCAGGCCTATCTGGCCTCGTTTCCTCGTGGGTTGTAAACACGGTTTGCCAAGAGGCTCAAATGATTTATATTTTTAGCTCCTTTTCACACGAAGAATCGCAGCACTCATGGGAAACGTCTTTGAAATGCCCAAATTTGCGGTGTCTCTGTGCCTCAGTACAGTTCACAACACAAGAGATTTGTTGCAGATTTTCAGCGCTGCAGAGTCATCTCTACTCGTCTCAGTGCGCAGCGCTCAACAGGCCACCGTCGGTCTGGTCAGGAGCAGCAGAAGGCTCATCATCCTCTCCGTGACCTCCCTCTTAGCAAGTTAACGCAGGTCAGCTTCTCTGAAAACAGACGACGCACAGAAATGAAAGAGAGCGCTAACAGGAAAAACACAAGCTGAATTTAACAAGAACAAGCATTTAACACTTTAATATACATAATAAATAAATTCACCCCTAAGTGGCAACTATACTAGCCTTTATTATTCTAGTTTACTGGATATTTAATAATTTTTTGATGCATCACTGATAAATTGGAATTTCTTAAACGAGGCTACACTCAAACACGCAGAAGATAAATGCACAGTATAACATCACGCAGAGAAAGTGTAGCATCTAAACTACTAACATAAAGAAGATAAAGAAGAAGAAATCTGTGCATTCACCCAGGTGTCATGTTTCCATCACTGCTGGTCAGAGCCACAGTCTATAAAAACCTGTGTCTACTGCAGAGTCATTTGACCTGGCAGTGAATGCAGATATACATTCCCATTGCAGACATAAAGCCAAATGTTAGCAGGTGTTAGTGGTTGTTTTGTATCAGTGAAAAGGTGTCGGGTTCAATAGAGCATTCAGGATGCAGGGGCTGTCTATCATAAGTCACTTTGAATTGCATTAAGGACATTTAAGATCCAGATATTATTTCATTACTAATACAGCTTTAAATCTAGTTTAGTTTTCTTTACTTTCCTGCACCTCAAAACAAAACGTATTTAAAAGACAAAATAGAATAAATTTGTTGAAAATAAAAATGACAAAATAGATCATCAGCAACAAAAGTAGTAGAAAAAAATAAGTTTTGTAGAAGTAGTAACAGGCTCATAATCGCTGATAAATTGTTAGTAAGAGATGGAGGGATGGAGGGAGGGAGGCATCCTAATGACAGAGAGAGAGAGAGAGAGAGAGAGAGAGAGAGAGAGAGAGAGAGAGAGAGAGAGAGAGAGAGAGAGGGGGGGTGGGGGGAGGGGATCTAGCCCTGACACAAGCTGAGTGTCAAATCCTTTCCCCGTGACGTCCCATCGGCTGCAGGACGCTTGTGGGACAGCGCGTGTGTACTGATGATGGAGATGTGACACTTTGGCTCAGATCGGATCTCACTGTGCGTCCTGCGCCTCCGTGGACACATCTGGACACTGCGCGGTGCCAAATGGGACCCGCACCTCGCCCGCTGCGTTTGGGAGAGACCCGGGGCTCGTGCGTCCTCTCCACCTCGCGCCCATGAACTTTTTGGTCGTGCGCGCGCCGCTGCACCTTCCTCCTCGCGGACCATGAAGTCGAGTCGCCGGTGCAGGAACCTGCTTTCTGTCAGCCTCAACTTCTTCGCCCTCTTCTTCTCCATCACCGCCTTCATCACCACCTACTGGTGCGTGGGCACGCAGAGGGTCCCCAAGCCCAAGTGCAGCAAGCTGCGCACGCACCAGTGCATCGACTACGGCGTGAACGAGACGGACCCCAACAAGGTGGTGTACAGCTGGGAGACCGGGGACGACCGCTTCCTCTTCCGCCAGTTCCACACCGGCATCTGGTTCTCCTGCGAGGAGAACATCCACGATGAGAGTGAGTGTGTGTGTTTCTTTCATCTACTGTGCGAGACACAACTTTATGAACTTTCACATCCATTAAAAGTGTGTTTCAATACGTTCTGATCAGGACTGATCATTGATCACATTTATAGAAGAGGAAGTCCTAAACATTTGCATTTTATCATACAAATATCTCAGTAACTGTGTGGGACAATTACTTTAACATCTACAATTTCCTCTGCAGGCATATGACTTTTCTTTTACCTACTTCGGCTCATTCTGTGTTTTCATTTCTTTGTAAATAAACCATCATATTACTCACACTTTACTTAAACATCCTGCATTCACAATTCAACACACTAACCCTAAAATATTCCCTTTCATGACAATTTCAGGATAATCGTCCTCCATTTATGTCAGTCTACTTATATCCGTTTTAACTTGCTATATCTGGTGTTATCTGGCATGAAATGCTGAGCAAATGCCTCATGTAACATTGTCCACAGACCTTTAGGGTTTGTTAAGTGAGTGGCCAGTGCAGCACTTAGCATGGGGCCAAATGTGATTGCTTCCCAGCTTAAGCAAATAGGAGGAGAAAACAGTAAATGACGCGTGCACGAGCATCACTCAGGGATAATGACTTTGACCTCATTAGAGTAAAGTTTGAATTACAAAGGAGTGAACTGGGCGAGGTGAGCTGCCAAGAGGAAGGTTCAGGTCAGAGGTGTGATCAGACCGGAGTCGTCCTCTCTGGCTGCTTCGCTGCTACTGACTCCGGCACAAACTCTGCTAATAACACACGTACTTCTTACAATGCTCGTGAATAGAAATGAAGCACAGGCTGAGATTAGTGGAGTGGGGAATTGCTAGCACATGTTTATCTCATCAAGTGGCTGTACGATGGGGGGGGGGGGGGTTTGGGGCCGGACGTGGTGGGGGCTGAGACAGCTTGAGTTAATAAGGATTATGTAACGGCGGCCTTGATGAGTTTTTCCTCAAAACAGCTGTTGCCACCCTCCTTCTACCTGATTAAAGTTTTCCACTTACAGCAAATCCAGCGACACGCTCCGCTCCACAGACGACTGAGGGAAAACATCACATCTGCAGGAATGTGTCAGGAATCACTGATATTTGATAGATCCTGTTTGTTACAGTAACCCACAGGCTCTCATTACATTATAATATTATTATATTATTATAACAGTGCTATGTATTTTTGCAGAATGTCTCAGTTCTGGTTTATCACTATAATTCTATGCATGCACATGTAATTCAGCAGGACAAGAAGCAGATGTTGCGCGGCCTTGCCAGCCCACCATCTGCTGACACTGAATCACAAGTCCAAAAAGCTTCTACTACTGTTTGCCTCTCATTTAACCTCTATTTGTTTTTGCTTTAAACTCATTACCTCTGGATTTTCCGTCGCTGTGCGGATTTCTCCGTGCAAGAGGTCACACTCCGGTCTGAGCCGATCCTGTGAAACACACCTGGACACAAAATGGGTATTAGACGCAGATTAGGACTTGGACTGAGGCCCGTATCAGTTCAGCACTAAGATCATTTCTTCATTCACTTTTGTTTGTTAATCCCAATCTGGTTCCCTGTGACCTTTTGGACGTTTCGCATGTCCCCCTCCGAGGCTCACTCATTTCTGACGAGCCGCACAGCGAATTCCACATAAAGTGGTGTTCAGAGAAGCTGCTGCTGCTGTTCTGTCATGACAGTGTTTTTTCTTTGTATTACAGGTGAGATGTGCCGCAGTTTCATTGATTTGGCCCCTGCATCAGAGAAAGGTGAGTGTCCACTGCTCATTATCAGAATAAAAAAGAACAACTGTTCCTCACTGAGGACCCACATGGAACTTTTGCAATCTGTGAAATGAAAGTTAATGTTCATAAGGATAACATGGCACCTGTAAGAGGTTAGAAATTTGATTTTCCCTCCATTAAGGGAATCTATTGATAAATCTTTACAGGAAACACACAATACTCAGTCCATATAAAACCCTCTTTCTTAATGGCCTTTTATCACTGTGCTGGAGGCCTGAGTTTGAAACATCAGCGAGGTGACTTTGCCTTCAGGCACGGCTGAGAGCAAAAGAAGTGGAATGACCAAAAGCAAATCTCCTTCTTTCCAAATGTATATATCATGCTTTTAAAATGTTCACTCTGCAAAATGTTTTTTAATAGCAAGACGTATGTCTCTAAAGACAAGATCCAACCCAAAATAATACTGTATACATTTTTGGAATAATTTCACACTTGATGTAATTATGATTCATTTGCTTTTTTCATTTAGCTTTGCAAGACACGAGACAGATACAATGACAGTGTGTGTTTGTAAAAAAAAAAAATGGGGTGAAGAGAGAGGTTCAAGAATATTAGTAATTTTATTATGGCAATAATAATAGTAATAAAAATCGTATAAATATATTCATAATCAAACCACAGTGATAATCTTATCATAATAATATCATTGTTACAATAGTAGACTTACAAATTAATACAAATAATAAGTTTGACGAAAGTATGAAGAATTAATAAGTAGCAAAAATAAATATTCATGTAATTATGATTTCAAATGTGTAGTAAAATAAAATCACTGAAGTTACTTTAAAGCACTGAGCTGTGCATGACCAATATTACGATGTACTCTAAATACTTCCTCAGAGTATCTGTTTTAGTCTGTAACTTCCCAGTTTTTTAAATCAGCAAGTCCTCCACTCTCAGTTTGGTAATCATCCCCTCATGAATCAGTGGAGGGACACAGGCTTAGCATTCTCAAGCTGTGTTGAATCCGTCCTTTGGGAAATGCTTGGTTGCCACCAATCTGAATAAGGAGGACAGGAGAAGCAGAGATATTTTTGTGTTGGCAGGTCACATTTGGCTTGATTCATTGAGAAGCTGAATCCGGCTCGTAGGAGACTGGAGAGCTCAGCTGAAATTCAGCCACGCGCTAACTGGAGATGTCACAGTCAGCCTTTATTAGCTGCATGAGGAACCCCTGAGATATCAGACTAATCACATTAGTGCAACATGCAAATTAAAGACTGTGGAGTTTTTGTAGAATAGGTGATATCGAGCTGTGAATTGAAATCGTAACATGTCTACCTTAGATCGAATTAAATGTTTTTGCAATCAATTGTCCCTGTCTTGCAGGGATGCTGTGGCTGTCGCTGGTTTCTGAGATGCTGTACATCATTCTGCTGGTGGTGGGCTTCAGCCTCATGTGTTTAGAGCTGGTCCACTCCAGCAACGTCATCGATGGACTCAAGCTCAATGCCTTCGCTGCCGTCTTCACTGTCCTCTCAGGTACTGTGGTGGAGTGTTGGTTTTTTTTATCGCCTGTAACACACCATACTGATATTAGAAACCATATATGAGTTTGTGATTCTATTCTCCATTTATGTGGTTTAATATAGGGCACAGCATGTTCCATCCCAACTCATGACAAGAAGAGAGAAGCTAACAAAACCAACATCATTCAAAGAAGCCAGTTTTTCACTTTTTTCTGTAAAGAATAAATCAAAACCAAACTAGAATGGCACTCAGTACATGACAGCCCCCTTATGAAATCACAAACAAAGTCACCATGTAAGTCACAAAATGCACATTCTCATACTCAAGATCCATAAATCATTATCTGAGAAATTAATGAAAATGTTCAAAAATACACAGGAAAAAAAATCTATGTTCCATCCAGTAGTTTTTGCGTAATCTTGTTTACAAACAAACAAATGGACAGGGGAGAAAATATAACCTCTTTGGAGGTGGTACAATATTTGTTCAAAATCTGTGACGTAGGATTATAATGAAATACGAGTGGGTCAAGATGAAATGTTGTTAGTTTTGTTCAGTGGCAGATGAGATGAAAACACTGAGATCACAGAGAGCGGGAGCCTCCAGTGGAATTAAGGATGATATTTGTTGTACACATTATATAAAAAATATCAGATCATTTAAGAATGAACAAGCATGAACAAATGGAACGGGAATGTAGGAGACTGGGATCCCATTATTATTTGCAGTGAGTTTGCATATTTGAAAATGCTTGTGGGAAAAAAAACTCTGTATAGTTTTAGAGAATCCCTTTGCATGATTTGTTTTTGAAGCCAAATAAGCAGACTTGCTGTGTGTGTGTGTGATTTCAGGTCTTCTTGGTATGGTGGCTCATGTGATGTACACACAGGTCTTTCAGGTCACCGTCAGCCTCGGTCCACCGGACTGGAGGCCCTACAACTGGGACTACGGCTGGTCCTTCTGGTATGACACACCTCAGAGATCACACTCATTGTGCTTTTGTTCAGAAATAAACGTCATATGAAGCAACTGGAATAAACTGCGTTGCACTTAGAGATACATACATATATAGCTCAGTCACCTCTTAAGAAAACCAGATGAGGATTTCCTCTCTGCATGCAGCAGCCCCAAATCGTCGGTTGTAGCTCAACTCTCACCTCTCCCCAGCATCAGTGTCTCTAATGAAAACAGCCCAAAGCCCAATGTTATGGCAGGATTAGGCTTTGGTGTCCAAAGCCCCAATACAGGCGTGATTGGAATTGCATAAGGGGATAATATTTCACTCCTTTACAATATGTTCAATATTCTGACAGATTCATTTTCAAACAATTCTTGACCTTTTGTTGGCATGAACCAAACATGATGGTTTGATTGTGTGATCTCACATGTGGTCCAGCATGCTCGAGGGGGGCAGAGGGACTTAAAGCGATTAATACTAATCTCACCAGCCACAGAGTCCAAGTATTGAGCGAAAAATGTCAAAACTAAATTAAAATGATGACGTTATATCTTCTCAGGAAGCTGAGTGACTTCGGGGTGAGCCCGGAAATTCTTGAATTGGTGTACAAGAATCTGGTGGAAAAAATCTTGTCTTTTAACATGGTCGCTTGGTATGGAGGGTTGGATGTTAATTTTAAAGTGAAACTGTCAAAAGTGGTTAATATGGCAAACGGAATCATAGGGAAACCACATAAGTGACAGGTATACTCTGAATACCAAAAACAAAGCTCTTGACCTAAAAGTGATCCATTCTATCCTTTGCAAAAACAAATGGAACTTTTTAACTCGAGAAGTTGTTTTAAACGAGCCACCAAATATATCTACATGACCTCTCTCGTACAAAGTGCAGTTACATTGTTACGTTATTAACATCCTTCGACATACGCAGTGTACCCGGCTCACAAAGGCCAAACCAAAATGAGACGGTCTGATCTACAGAGTATTACCGTGATTGGCGTCACTATCTGGTCTCGTCCTTATCACTGTTGCCTAGCAACAGAGCTGAAGTTGGTCATGGCAAGAAACTTTTAATGCCCTTGGTTTTTTTCAAATGTGTATAATTAGTTGTTTGGGTTGAAGGAGCCTTCAAATGCAGCCTCCGGCGATGCAACTCCTGAATTGAAACACAGCACATTGTGAACAATAAAGTTTAACCTAACCTAAAGTACCCTTAACCTTTACCTAACCTAGCCATTACCTATCCTAGCCTAACCTAAACTAACTTTAATCTCAACCTAAACCCTTACCTAACCCTTTACATAACCTTTACCTAACCTAACCATTACCTATGCTAGCCTAGCCTAACCTAAACTAACTTTAATCTCAACCTAAACCCTTACCTAACCCTTTACATAACCTTTACCTAACCTAACCATTACCTATGCTAGCCTAGCCTAACCTAAACTAACTTTAATCTCAACCTAAACCCTAGCCTAGCCCAGCCTAACGTAAACTAATCTTAACCTTAACCTTTACCTTTACCTTTACCTTTACCTTTACCTACCTAACCTAACCTAACCTAACTTAACTTAACCTAAAATAAACTAAACTAAACTAAACTAAACTAACCAAAACACAATTTAGATTTACACAAGCTTTTGCATTAATTTAACCACAAAGCAGAGTTCTCCAGCATGTGCTGATTTGCCTGTTTTCTCTCTTCCTTTCATATCAGCATGGCCTGGGCGTCCTTCACCTGCTGTATGGGTGCGTCAGTCACCACCCTCAACTCGTACACGAAGACCGTCATAGAGTTCAGGCACAAACGTAAGACCTTTGAGCAAAGCATTCGGGAGGAGCACGCAAGGGAGGCTTTCGGATACTTCCGAGATCACTCTGTGCACTCCATCTCCAAATCCGTGGAGGTTTATTCGAGCCAGAGCCTGAAAAGTGGCAGGAAAACTCCCATACCCGCTGACTCTCTGGACCTGAGTGACATTGCAGCATCTTTAGGGGAAGAACAGTGCTGAGTGCTTTGTGTTCAGTCCGGGATGAAGGCCTCAAGGGATCATCAGCTCCATCTGATGCATTTCAACACTGCCTTAATGAAACAGGTCGTAGGGATTCAAGTCACACAAGGTCAAAGTTGGCGCATCCAACTGAGAACTGGCAACATGGACATGATCTGATATCATGGATAAGGGTGTATTCTCTGTTTGTGTAACTTACCACAATGTAAATTTAAAGTATAACCCAATCATTATGGTGAGGGTCTGTCGGATGCTAATCGCCTTATTCAGTTTCAGTCAATCAATAAATCAATGCAAATGATTTTCTAATCACAAAGACATGGTGTAACTGGTGTTTATTAAATGTGAAATACTTAAACTGCAAATGATGTGCCTAGATGCAGTATATACAGTGAAGGCCGGAGGTTTTTAGACAGTTACACATTTTTCGTTCTTCAGCACATTCAATCTGAAATAAAATAATGAACAGTTGTGCAAAGTCTCAGCTTTGATTGGACCAGATTCACGTCATCATAGAACTGTGAGTGATGAAGTCCTTGAAAGACATAGCACCTAAGTTGGTAGAGTAAGATGGTTGTTAAACTAACACTTTCTTTGAATATTTCTTTGGCAGCTGTCAACCTTAGTTCGTGCACAAAAAATAGCTCATACGTGTCTGTTGAGTTTCCTGTGACTTTAATTGAAAATAAACTAAATCTATTGCCATGCACCATAAGGAATGAATGTGATGTGATAAATGTAAAATGAGTCCATTTGGCGCTTAGACTCCTTGTGATGGATATGAAAAAGGATAATGGAGACTGGAGGTGACGGGGAGGAAGAGGGTCGCAGTGAATCATTGAATCTACAGCTGAATGCAACAGAGACGAGAGGAGATTTTAAGTTTGACAGAAAAAAAAACATGATTGGCATGAGGCAACATTAGCTATTATTTAACCAACACTGGCAGCATGTTAATATTAAAGTAAAGTTTCTGTAGAATTTTTGAGAAAATTAAAGAGAAAAGCAGCTAAATTTGCATTCATAACTTGCCCTAATTAAATATTATTTTAAAAGTCCTTAAGAGGTCAGAATATTCACCTCACTCTTTTTCATGGTGACTCCCACTTTCTGTAAGTCAAGTTTCAGAAGATTTTACTGTAGAAATAGTGTCACCAGCTGTGTGGGCAGCGTGTTCTGTAGCATCATCAACTCCTGTAAAGAGAAATTCCTCTGTGACAATGACATCTTGCATGTATGTTAAATTTGAATCATTACTATTGAATCATAACTATATAAATAGCTTACTCTGTTGGAAAAAACAAAGCCATGAACAAGCACAAATAATAATGTATAGAAAGACATTACCGTAACTCTGATGATATCATAAATAATCATCCACAAATTGTCATTTTGAGAGATAAGTAAGTTGGGCTTTTTATGCTTTCTAAAGAATTTTTATGAACTAAAAACTGATTAAGACTTGGCTCAAAGTTATGCAATCAGCCATAGACCTATAGGTGGAATGGAAGTGTAGGGTACATTTACCAGCCAATACTTAAATAGTTTAAAAATAAATGTTTGGCGGAAAAGGCTGATTGGAATAAAAACTTTGACACAGCATGTCTAAAGACAGCATTTATATCACGTATTTGATATTTATCCTTTTTATATCTATTCTATTTTAATTTGATTTATGTCTCCTTTACTCACTGACAGCGAGCCAGGTCAAATCGGGAAAGGCCTGTTGTATTAATGATTGCCAAGTATTATAAAAATACTAACTAATGATGTATTTTGTTGCGAAATGCTTGGCTATTTATGGCAGGTTCAGTGTGACAGCTGTTACCTATGGTTCCATGCAGAGTGCCTGGAGATGAAACCAGCACAGATTCGACAGCCAAAACTGCAGACTGGAGCTGCTAGTCGTCACAAACAACTCTCATTTTCTATTATCTTCAACTATCTCACACACAATTCTTTCTATATTGATGCGCAGCTACTCAAATTCAAGCTGAGACTTGGCACTTTTATTATTCATCTCAATGTGCTGAAGCTCAGAACCTAAAGAACAAAATATGTGTTGTTGACCTAATACTTCCAGCCTCTACTATAAACTGTAAATAGGTTGTGGAGTGTAAGTGTGCATATGTACACAGAGAGGTTATGGAAAACTGTATATTGTTTTATTCTTGGATACTTCATGTCTGTTACTTTTATTGTGTAACAAAATTCAAATGAGCATTTGTTATACACCTGCATTAAACATATCAAAACTTATGATTAGAGACGTGTAGCATGGAGGGCAACATGAACACTTGATTGGAATGAAGGTTTGTTTCTGCCTTAATTGGAGGAAAATAAATACTCAATGTCATCAAAATTAGTATTTTAGACAAATACAGTGAATATTGTTACTTACAATTAAGATTCTATTCTCTACTGTTTGGACGGGCATAGATGTTTATCAATGTTTTTGGTGGATGTTTGTAGTGGTGGAAGAGATATTCATATATTATCCCGGGACTTTAAGTACCAATACTACTCCAAACCTATGTAGCCAAAACTGTAGTAAAGTAAAAGTACAGTTTTCAGCAAAATTTTATAAAATTATAATAATGAAAGTAAACACTCTGCAATTGCACGTTGATATTTGGGACAGAGTTATTTTTCAAAATGTATATGGATCTTTGATTTTGACTCATCAGGCTGATGACTATCAGTTCCTCTTAACATCTGATCTGTGGTGTTGCTGAACATTACCTACAGAGGGCAGTATTGTCTCAGCAGACTTTCACTTTTGCCTTTCTTTCATTAGTATCAAGAGATAATTTACACTTCGCAGGAAATATCTAAATATATAGTGTTAACATTTTATGTTTATGATACAGAAATTACATTAGAAATGGCACTATATCAGACCTTGTGAGTTAATGTTGGTACTTATTTGTTTTAAAGACACCAACTGAGAAATTTACTATTAAAATATATCTTTAAAAAAAGTTGTATAAAGAGGTGAACCTGCACTCTCTCATAGCTCTGCTACTGGAACTGTATTTGTTCTTTTGAAAACACAGCATGATTTATTTCAGTGCATTTCTGGAGAAATCCCCCCATTTTTTGACTGATAATAAATTACAACATGACAAGACGGATTTCAGTCAACTTAAAGAAATCTTTCCTGTTACTCTTTTCTCTTCAAGTCCTCTCCATATGGTAAGATAATTGCAGACCCCTTAGTTCAGTAACCATCATCAAATCCGTTCCCAGCCTCCTGCCGGGCCAACATGGCCTGAATGAGAGCACTGGAGCCTGAGGGGACTGGGTTTTGTGGCTGAGCAGAGCGCCATTGGCTCCTGTCCTCTTCCTCAGCTCTCTGCCTGGCTTGCATGACTTGCATCATAACATTTGACACAGAAGATGTTGGGTCCCCCGTGTCATCTATCCTGTCTTCCTCTGCTCTTTGTCTGGCTTGTCTCGCCTGCATGACAGCATCGGATCTGTTGACAGGGTTTTCAGAAAAGCCTGCCGTGCTGTAGAACTCATCCCTCTCTTGACCCTCTGCCCTCTGCCTGGCCTGCATGGCCTGTGTGAGGGCACTGGAGGATGGCAGGTGTTTATCAGACATCTGGTACACATCGTCAACCAGGTCGTCAGCTCTCTGCCGGGCCAACATGGCCTGCATCAGGGCACTGGAGGTGGACATGTCGGAGGGAACCGGCACTCCACCATCGCTCCGTCTTTCTTCTACCTCTTCGAGATGCTGGCGAGCAAGGAAAGCCTGAAACATGGCATTTGAGCTGGACTGACCGCCTGAGGAGTGGACATCTGAATGTCGTTTGGGCTGAAGGACAGAGGACAATATTCAGTGAGGACTGTAGGCAAATCTCAGGGTGAAGGGCGATTAAGTAGCATGAGACACATTTCACAGCAAACCTTTTTTTGATTCTTCTGTTTAGGTTTTTTAGTAGGCTGAGATTTCTGGAGGTTCCGGAGCTTGTCTAACAAGAACGACTTGTCTTTTCCCTCCTGGCCAGGAGAAAATGAAAGAGGAAAAAGAGAAAAATAGCGGGAAATTAAATAAACAGACATTTACTAAAATACGGATTTCAAGTACAACTAAGGTTGTGTCTTATTCCCCAAGGGAAACAAAACAAACTAAATAAATGAACGGACATCAAAACTCACATTAACAATCTGCTCTCTCAGTAGACCAATCAACTCCTTGCGACCCTGACTGACTTGCCAGAACATGTATATGATGACCCTGGGCAATAAAAAAAAACATGATTATGACACAAAGATGGAAAAATGTTACTGAACAAACACAAGTAACAGTGTTCCAGTCTCTATTGGTCTGTCATAGTCAAATAATCTAAATAAATGAACGACAACATTGTGACTGCTGGGTATGGGGAAGTTTCCATGGAGACCCATATTTACTGTGCATGACTGATTCACTGATGTGACCAACTGCTTAATGTCCTGACAAGCATGTTTTAGATTAAAGGATGTGAAACATGTACTGCTCTGGACCTATCAGGTCACTACAGTATTACATACACAACACCCTTCATTGTCTATTGTGTAGACATAACTGCCTCAGTCAATTAACATCATCAAATGTCATTAGGATTCCTATTAAAGCAAAACACATTCATTTGATGTAATATCATAAACATTTTGTTCAGTGGAACCCAGGGGATGAATCCTAAAGAATTTGGTGGTTCCCTTCTTTATACCCAAGAGGCTGACTTTTTTAAATCTAAACTTTGGTTTATGACCAAATACCTGCAAAACTAATGTGATTCCTATCAGCCTCAGCTGAGCTTTGTGTTAAGTGTTTGCTTTTCTTTGGTGTTTGCTTTGGTCTGCAGGTCCAATAATAATTGAAAAACATGCAACATGAAGCACACACAGAACACATCCCTTGCACGATGCACTTACAGGATGATGAGTGTGATAAGAAAATAGAAGATTTCACTCCTGATGACATTTTGGTAGATCCAGACCACCCACTGAGAACCAGGGATTTCCTCCAGATCATCTATCCAGACGCCAACCACACTGAAGGTGTTGTTGAGTCCCCGAAAAGGACCACACTGCTCCGAGGGAGTCAGACTGCAGAGCAGGACGAAACAAAAGGTTTGGGGGGATTTGTTCACTGGTGAAGAATACAGCACGTATCAAAGACATGGTTTTGTTACTCTATGCTCAGAAGGTAATGATCTTTCAAGAAATATTTTTCTGTAACAAGCTGTTAATGTTTGATAAATATTATATATTATATTATATTGCTGTCTCAATAGGTCACGTCCTCATACCTCCAGGCAGTGTATGCAACCATGGACAAGGCTCCCACGAAGAAAGGGAAGAAGAGGAGGGCGATGAAGGTTGTTTGCATCTGAGCTGCCCTGCCTGTTCGCCTTGGAGGCTGGCAGTTCTGGGTCAGGCTGACCTGAGGAAGCATAGAAAAAAAACATGAACAAACAATTGAAATAACTTGGTGAAGTTTCCCAAACTACGAGCTCATGTCCCTTTTCACTCCAGAACAGAAAACAGGAGAATCTCATCAGAGGTTTTGAATAGCATTGCTTGAAAGGTCATTCAGCATGTTCATGAAACATTCAGCAACACCAGATCAGGCCTGGGTCAAATTACGTAGTCATAAAGAAGTCATTTACTTTTCCACAAATCATTGATCTCGAATGTGGCCTGGGAAAGTACAATGCAACAGCCAGCTTAACAATCCAAAATCCTGCCTGTCTTTTCCACAATGCGAGCATGCAGTGAATATAATGAAAGGATTTGAATTAGTTATTGACCCAGGTGCACAAATGTAACACGAGCCGCTCAGGAGCATGGAGCTGCTCAGACAAAGATGGCATTGTTACTGCTGATGGCAGCGTGTCAACATGTCTGTTCAGTTTACAGAGTGACCAAACCTCATGAACCTGCCTTTACCTTCTTCAAGTAAAACAAAATGAAAAACTTGACAATCTGGATGGCAGGCAGCAGAGGAGAGAAGTAGATCCCAACCCTATGGAGAGAAAATGGAGGGTACAACAACTTTGAAAAGGATATTTGCACTTTGACCTGAGAGAAAAACACAATACTTTATTATAATATTATAATACTCATAATGTGTCCAATTAAGCAAGTGTTAATGAGTTGCTCTTACCAGGCAAGTGTCTGTGCATATATGAGATCAAGGACATTTCTGGCTATGTCGAACTCTGGGACCCCCAGACGTGGTAGTAATGTGGTCCCAATTACGCTGTAATAAAGAGATGATGAGTATAATTTACAACCGTGGCTATATGTGCTTTAAACTCAATTTGTGTTCCTTACTTGCTGAGAAACTCTCCAAAGAAAGATCCCAACATCAGGAAGAAGAAGTCAAAAATGACCAGACGGTACAAAGCCTGTCCTACCATGGACTCCCAACACTGCAGGGAGCACATTGGGTGGGAGATATGGTGAAACATATTGGTTATAAAAAGACAATGCAGTCTTATTTGATGCCAAACATACCGAAAAATTCGTAGCCACCACGTTCATCCAGTAATAACACAAGACACCCAGGATGGACATCCTGAGTAGGACATTTCTGTTAGTGGAAAAAGAAAAAGATTTATATTGAAGTTTCAATAGATCAGGACCAAATATGAAGCCAGAGCTAGTAACCGGTGAGGTCAGCAACCATAAAGACTGAAAACTGAGCTCTCTCTGGGACACAAGGGGACTTAAGGAGCCCTTAGCCACCTCAGTTGTATTATCTGTCCCCTCTGTTTACACTTTATGTAGCAATAGCAAAGTAGTAGCCATAGACAAATGATTGGCCGAGAGACATGCCAATCAGATCAGTTTGTTTACACGTAATTCAACTGATTGGTTTACCCCGGCTTGTATGCTTGGCTTTAAGTTAACTATTAAATGTAGTGCAATAAAATGGTTCTACAAGGAAAAAAATTCCAGAGAGCTCAGCCAATGCCAGTAGTAGCTCCAGTAGCAGCAATGACAGATGGAGAGAGTGAGCTAGCCAGGGCTGTTTTTTTATTATTATTTCATTTTGAAACAGTAGTTTTATGTTGCTGTTATTTAGCCTTTTGAGGGAATTGTATTGTTAAACTATGCCCACTTGCAATTTTTAACAGCACCCCTCAGTCACTTCATACTGGCCCAAGGCTTGGCTCACACAGAAGGTAAGTTTCACTTACCAGAACCTGTAACTCAACTAACACCCTAAATCTAGTTTATTTAAACTGTGCAAAGATGTGTTAAAAACCCAGTGTATTTATGGTTAGTCCAACAAATATGCTGGTACATAATCAATTGTAACATGGCAGCATATAGATTTTATGCCTTTTATACATTGTATATAAACTAGATTTTGGCTACCACGTTAATATTGAGTATCTTCACAAAGAGCCAGGCTAACTGTTTATGCCTGTTTTCAGTTTTTATACTAAACTAACAAAATAAACCTATTCCTTGGTCTTATGTGCTTTAATTCATGTAGGCCAATGGATTTGGAACCGGAGGTATGCTATCTGACCTGACCACCAGAGCGTAGATCTGTCTCCGCTGGCTGGAGTAGTGCTCAAACTTGTAGAAGAGTGAGTAGAAGAGCGGCACGACCAGATTCATCAGAGACACCACAAAGGGAACCAGGAGAGTCTCTGCCTCCTGCAGCAGAGACCAGCTGGCAGCATCAGTTGCTCGCTATAAAGACAACAGCTGGAGGTCAGATCAAGATAGGTTACAATGAAATGAATCACACCCTAGTGCTGCTGGTAAATGACTTGACACGTCACTTTCAATAAGTCAAACGTTTATGATGCTGATACAGATCTTAAAGTCAAAATCCTTTACCATGCCATAAAGTATGATCATGTGCTGTTCATCTACATATGGGATCCTTGACTTTTTTCTTTGAATACTGGTTTTTAATGTAATGACACTAATCAAATTTTCCCATTTGATATTTTCTATAGTCTATTTTCCACAACAAAAAAAGTATATCCCAATTTAACAATCCGACAAATTATTCAATCTTTACTTGTACCTGCTGTTCATATTGGCAGAGGTAGTAAATGCTGGCTCCGCAGCCAATAGCTAAGCCAGTGGAGAGGAGCCAGGAACCAAGATAAACCCCGAAGTGCTTCAGTTTTTCAGAGAGGGTTAGCAGCTCCCTCTGGGCCTTCTCCGACAAAGACTCCTGGAGAGATGGCAAGAGGACAAACATGGCGATGAAATATTATGAGATGCGTGATGCGCCTGCAAAAATGGAATTAATCTCTTAAAAGTTAACTGTCTGAAAGCCTAATGTGAATATATCATTTGTTGTTTCAGTAATAGTCACCTTGAGTTGGACACAGAGGTTGTTCTTGCGCTGTTTCACTGCTCTCTCATTGGTTATACTAAAATCCCAGCTGCACAGAAGCTGCCATGCGCCACTTGAAGCTGGTGATGCTAGTACATAGTTTGCCCTAAAGGAGCTTGCCATGCTGCATGAGGTTAAACAGAGATTGGAAAAAGAAAGGAAGCAGCCATTAAAACAGTTTTGTAATTAAACTACAACAAAACAAGGAGAACAAGTGGGGAAAGTGTAGATAAATGTTGGCGGCTGCCCCAGTCGTGGAGACACCGGGGGGGGGGGGGGGGGGGGGGGGGGTTCTCAAAGCTATCTGAACTGACCTGAAAATAAGTGCAATACCACACAGCACCATGTAGACTGTAATGGTGAAGAAATAGGCCAGCTGCATGTTGTAGTCCACTAGACCCACAAGTGTTTCATTGCTGTAGCCACCATAGTACATGACAGTATTGGTGAAGTAACCCTGGAGAGACCAAAATGCAGTGGAAACAACCAGTCATTTGTATCTATCTGCAGTGGGAGGAGTTCAACGTCAATCAAATATTAAAACACAAGAAGCTGCTAAAAGAGACCAAGTTAGATTTTGCTCGTTTTTAAAGCTGTGGCTTTACACGAGGTAGCTGGTTTGATCAGAGCCTCCACTTACAGCTCCAGTCAGTATCTCCAGTCCTCTGAAGCTCACGTTTGGAGGTATGTTGGGTAAGGGGTCGTAAACAAGCAGCGGGATGGTGATGAAGCCAAAGTTGACCAGGAAGGAGAAGATGTTGAACATGAGCAGCCACTTGAGGAACACGAAATAGGACAGGACACTGGTGCCAAACTTGCCACCAATCTCTTTCATGATGCCTTGCCACAGCTCCAGGGTCTGCCTGGCTGACCGTATACTGTAGCCACACCTGCGGAAAAACTGAGAAAACAGCCTGTAACATGTATGACATGTAAGGATGGGTCATGAATCACATTCTTTTGTTGAGTTGTTTGCATGGTGTCACAGCTTCTTGTTTTATGAACGATGAATCACTCACCAGTGACACACTCTCAGAGCAATCTGCAAAACATGTGAACTGGCGAGATTGCTTGGAGGACTTGAATGCCATTACTTGGCTCCTGTAAAGATAATTAATAACATTAATCCTTTAAAACAAGATCTATAACACAAGACAGCAACCGTTGAGTTTGCCCTCATTACCGTCACCAAGGAGGTTTAAATTTCACCCGTCTGTTCTTTTTTTTTTATCAGCATTTGTCTGTTAGTTGGTTTGCAAGATTATCCAAGAACTTTTTATTCACTTTCTTTAACATTATGAAATACAGCGTTTTATGATTTTCTTTTTGAATTTCTTAACAAATTATGCAGAATATCTAGATGAAAAAAGTCTGGCATATTTAAGGAAGTGGTATCTATGAACATGTGGAATTTGGTGCAGTTTTTAAAAATTTAAGGGGACTGTTGGTCCATAGTGGAGGTTTACTCTCTTAAGAGGGCAATTCTAGTTTATTTGTCAGTAAGGTTATGCAAAAACTACTTCACTGATTTTCACTTGGTGGAGGGGAGATTGAGATTATGACAAAGCATGAATAACTCATTTAAATTATCAGACAATTTCTGTTTTTCAGTTTTTTTATAAATCATTACTGTGAGAACTAAACAGTCATGTCTACGACTGTTTGGCCTTGGCAGAGGTATGCACTCAAAAGTACCATAAAAGTTTCTATATATCTTTATTGAAGCAAGAGAGCAGTGTGTTTATGTGTGTGTGTGTGTGTGTGTGTGTGTGTGTGTGTGTGTTCGCATAGGTCTTTTCCTCCTGTGATCTATTGCAACATCCTGAAGCCAAGAGGGTGAGGGAGTAATGTTGAACTTAGTCCCTTGAATTACACTAACAAATAAGTTTATTACCTTTGACTGCTTGTTTTTCAAAACCCACCTGATATGTTTCTTTTCCTCAAAGCTCATTGGAAGATCCTGAATAGCTCGGATTCGATCTCGTGTTGACATGGCAACAAGGTCCTTCACCAGGTTCTGTTCCTCTGTGACACACATGACCGACAAGACAGTCCTTAACAAACAGCAACCGTCCAGAACGCAGGCCGGGTGACATCCTCCACAGGAATAACACGACACCTGTCACAGGCTCTTACCATTCTCCATCTCGTTCCTGATGGCATCCTCTGTGAACGCTACATGGGTAGGATCAATGTCGGGAAACATGCTCATTCCTCCGCTCTCTGATTCCCCTCCATCTCAGTGTCATGTTGCCTGGGTTGAATACAAAGATGAAGGTTTGCTTTTCAGATTAAGATAACATTTACCAACAAAAATGTATTTCTAATTCCATCCTTCCTCCCTTCTTCCTTGTCATTTGTTGTTGTCAAAGGAAGCTATTATCTACAGAATGGGATTAGTTTAACAATTACCCGACATTGAAGAAGGAAGTCGAACCGATGGCGCTCGATCATACTGAGAGTCAGGGTTGATCTGAAATGTGCTGTGGTCTGAAAAATAAAAGTGAGGAGGAAGTAGAGTGGAACGTATCAACAGAGGTGTCACTTAGCAACACTTCAAGGAACAGAGCTGCAGTGTCACCTGACAGACTCACAAGTTTTGCCCTATACAAAAAGCATTATGTACACAAAGGTTTGAAGTCACAAGTAGATTGTCTACTCACTGAGGTCATGCTGCCTTGAAGGGCCCCCAGGGCGCGCTGAAATGAGGCCCATGGGGATGCTCTCTATCCCCCTCCAGCTCTCCCCCTGCCAGGCCCTCCAGGGCACTCTCGCTGAAGCCTCATTACCGCCCCTCATCTGACTCATGTAGCCGTCATGTGTCTCTGCCCTGTCACCCTGCCAGGCCGGGTCATCCCTGGGATAGGGGTTAGTATGGCGGGATTTGTTTGAATACCTAGAGGCCACACGGAGTAGATAATGTTTTAAGTTAAAAACAAACGGCTTATTAATGAACTCATACACTATATGTGTTTATAATAAAAAGATGGGGGTGTAGTGGAAAATTGTACTGACCAGTGTCTAAGGTAGTGGAAATCCCCTGACTAGGTGTCTCACTGCTGTGACCTTGATAAACAGGGTGTATGCCCTTATTTGGTGGTTTTCTTCCAACTGGTACAGCGGACGGACAGACACAGATGATGATCTCATGTCTTTTTTTCATATTATGTCTTATGAAATGCCTCTTGGTATAAGTTCTGGCTTTTGTGAACTTGCGGCCAGTTCCATTTTGAGCACCCGTGATTGTTGTGTAAACTCTGCAGAGTTAACTATTAAAAAGACTCAAAGGCAACTCCGGTCTGAGAATTTCATTATTTCAAATCTCAAGATGAATTTCCATCACAGGGGTTAACAAAAAAAAAACGAAAGTTGAAATTCAGATAATGATTTCATGATATAAGTTATCTGTAATTCGATATGACTGCTTCGGAGGCGATGTCTTTACAATGTGAGTGATAAGATATATAATGTTCTACAAGGAAGAGTTGGATTTTGTTTCTGGGTAGACATGAATGACTAATGCACTAATGCTTTTGTTTCTCAAATGTATTTGAATGTTTTCATTGAAGAATATTTACACTCTTTAGTCCTAAGAACAAAAGCTATTGAAACAAGCTTTATTCTGGAATAAAACCAGTGTAAATACTAAATCCAGCTGCATGTTCCTGATGGACTGTTCATTCTTTTATGGCACAGTATATGGCTTCTGACCAAAAGTACAAACAACACACAGCACTCAGTCAAACACAGTAATTGATTATTAAATATTAATTTTTTTCAGGTGATTATATGAGCACAAACCTTCTATCAACTTCCAGAGTCTCGCTGTCATGGTAAGCAGCGTTGAAAAATCCACCGTTGCTGTAACTTGTCATGAGATCCTTGTTGAGTTGATCCTCTTTTCTTCTTTGGAGAAAATTCTTCAGCTGCTCTTCAATATGTTGACGTGTCTATAGTCCGGTTGCAGTAACAGACTGTAAACAGCTCAGCCAGTTGAAAACACGCAGGCATAAATGACTTTAACGGTGACCATGAGTATATATAATATAACAGTATTTGCTTGATTGCATATTGTAATAAAGGCTTCAGATGCCAGCCATGTGAACTTTGATGAAACTCAAACAAGCGGCATCACACATCGAGGCTAAGTGGCTCTGTGTCCTCAAGAGTGACAGTTACACTGTCGGGGGGAAGCATAATAGTGTAATTTAATCTCTTAGTCCCATCCTCATCTGTTCATCATTAATTCATTCAATAGGTTTGGTTTCGTAACATGGCTCTATGGCTCTCAAACAGAAACACTGAAAGAAAATGTATAATCTCATAAAGTAGGGACTAATATATGAGAGTCTACAACCAATAGATTATATACATTAAAAAAATCCCATGACATTGTATTAAAATAATTCTGCATACCTGGTGGCTCCTTCTATCAATCCTGGTAGATTGAGCCTGAGAATGGTTTTGGTTTTGTATTTATGTCGCGAAGTGTGAGTCAGCCTGAGAGCCACAGTCCGAAAGGGAGAAAGAGAGAGAGAAGGAACTGTGTGGCTACCAGGAAGTGAGTGCTAAAGTCCACTGCTCCTATATACAACAGGTAAATCTCATGTGGACACTTTGTGATGTGACACGAATAATTAAACCCCTAAGGCTATAATCTAATTGCCATTCTTAATAAGATTCAAGTATTCAAGGGTCTGTGCTCAATCTACTGTAGAGGCTGTACCTCTGCTGCTGCTTACCGACTTAACTTATACAGAGAGACAGACAAATGAATAATAATTAAATTAATGAATTAATATATAAAAACGGTTATTGATATTATTGAGCATTAATACCCAAGTTCATATATGGGTTATTGTTACTTTGGTAGGTTAAAATCCAGGTTATTGATACTGTTGATCATTGATTTTCAAGTTATAAATACTTTGGTACGTTAATATCCAGATTATTGATACACTGGTACAGTAATATACAGTTTTTTTAATGTTGATCATTAAAATCCAGCTTCAGAATAATATGGTCCATTAATATCTTGGTTATTGATACTTCATGTATGTTGATACACCGGAGCATTAATATACAGGCTACTGTTGATTGTTGATATAATATCCAGGTTACCAATATTGTGTTATGTCAATATCCAGATTATGAACACTTTGATGCTTTAGGTTATTGTTACTTTTGTATGTTAATATCCAGGTTATTCATATACAGAAATTGACGTTTTGGTACTTTAATATCTGTTATTTTGTTGATGATTTATTCCAAAGTTATTTGTATGTTTGTATGTTAATATGCAGGTGATTGTACTATTTTATGTTAATACCAAGGTTATTGATACTTAAGCATGTTGATATCTAGACTATTGATATTGGTACTTTCATACACAGGGTTTTGTTGATGATTGATATAAAAGTTATTTATACTTTTTCACATTGACATTACGTTTATTGATCATTTGGAATACAAACATTGGTTGTTGATAATCATATTTCACATACTTCTATTCTGCAATAATAATAAGATGTAATATTTTGTATTCATTCACTCTATGTGCATCTTTCAAGTTTTCCAACTTCGCTGAATTTATCTAGATTTAATTTTACAGGGTAGTTCTTAAAAGTATCAATCGTGGTAAAATAAAAACAATAAAAGAATGAGATAAGGATAATAACCACAGACTGTAAAGAACCGTCAGTGGGAGGTGGCGTGTGTTGGAGCTGCGGTCACATTCAGGAAGTGATCTGCGGAAAACTGTGTTGTCTTCCTGACAGATCCCAATAGACCAGGTCCGCTAGCGTCACTGTGCGCTAACTGTGATATTACAGCATTAATAACACTAATAACTGTTCTTCCGGAGGAGGAAATGATGGAGGTCGACTCAGGTAAACATGGAGTTAGTGTGATGTGTGTTTCTATTATTGTTCTCACTAATAAGTTCATTAAAACAAAACTACTTCAACATTAGCTGCGAGGCTAATAATGCTAGCCTCCAACTTTAGGATCGAACAACTTCTAACAGGCTGACAACTCTGACGTACGACTTTTAATAAAGTTTAAAAATGACCTTTAGATAAGCACAAGTATGAGAGTACACAGAGTTTCGTTTGTTCGTCTGTCTGTGTCTACTGACCGTGTTCAAACTTCCCTCTGTGTGTTTTAACTCGCTCAGTCACACTTCAAAACAAGGGAGACACGTTTCTTTACTCCTGATTAGTGTTTGTTTCCCACACAGGAAACCTACAGAGTAACTGTCACTGGTAACACACTGACTCCTTGTGTGTTTTAATGTTACAGATGGGTTGCGACGTGTGTGTTGGAAGCTATTGATTCATCCAAAACAAACATTTCCCTGTGATTTCTGGTAATAAGTTACAGAGAAGGCAAGGAAAATCACAGGGAATGAATGATTGTCCAGTCCTCAGCATGTACGGCTGCATGCTGTGTGATTATAGACCCACTTTGATTCAACTTGTGATTTAATCCACTTGTGATATGAGCTGGTTGAAAGTACCCCCAATAATACAGATGTTCTCTGTCACACACAAGATAATATAGATCAGTAGGGAATCAAATAATGAATGACCAAAGTCCCTCCTTTGGAACTTCTATAACTTTGTACTCTAAATCGTCTTCATCCAGAAAATGTCTTGCTCATCAGGCAGAGATGAACTATTTGAATAAAATGATTCAAGGCGTACAACCAGAGTATTTAGAAATTATGGAGAATAGCTCTAAATCACAAATTGAAAAGGCATATTCTGGTTTGGAATAAATGAGTAAAACTGGTTTGATTTTTCCGACTACAGTGCATTAAACATGGAGTACATTTGGTTCTAAATCAGGGCTGTTGCTAGCTGTTGTTGTTATTTTACATTAATTTGCAGATTTTTTAAATGTTTGTTAACCGATTGATTGTTTTGTCTACAAAGAAAATAGTGAGAAGAAATGCATGTTATAATTTCATGATCCCAAATATTAAATTTCACTATTATATATATATGGCAGACAAAGGCATCAGATTTCCACATTTGAGAAGCTAGACCCAGGATCTTTAATGGAAGAATGACTCAAACAATTAATTAAATATCAATAAAGCTGCATATGAATACATTTTTAGTCGACTAAGTGATTGATTAGTTCATTTGATGGATGGATTGATTGATTTGAATTGCCCTCAAATTTGTAGTGTCTGCCACTGCATTCCGTCATTTACTTCATCTGTCAGTTTGAACCATATTGGAACTGTTGACTAAATGATCAAACATTTTGTCACCTTTGTAAGATCTAATCATGTTTATTCACCTCTTCAAGTGTTCTACACTGATCGTAGCGGAAGAGTCACCAGTAACCCACTGCTGGACCAGCTCCCCAGCTACCAGTCCCTGTTGTACCGCAGGAAGTCCGCGACCGGTACGAACAAGCGAAAGGGCAGCACTAGAACTCGGCTCAGCTCCTCAGGTAGCGGGAAATGGGGCGTGAGCACGGTCAGCAGACAGGAGGACAAGCAGAAGGCACAGACGGAGCAGAGACCCATCAGGGAACTGGCCAAGACCATGGATGAGAAACGTAGAGACAAGTAGGAAAGAAACTATTATACCGTCTCTACAAAGTCAATGTTGAACATATCAGTTCTGTTTTTAAAGTGACTGGAATGTTTCACGAATCACTAATTTCAAAAGGTTGCCTGTAGTCTGCTAAATTCTCAACAAGCGATGCATTTAACTGTGTAACCTGTCAGGACGCAGCAGCTGGAGGAGGCTCGAGATCTCAGCAGCTGGCGACAGTGGAAGCAAAACACCCGCAGGAATCTGAGGAAGCTGAGGGATGATGCCACAGACTTGCTGAGCTCCCTGCAGCTCTGGAGGGGAGACATCCACCTGATAGAGGGTGAGAGACTGAGTAATGATAGTGTCACTGTCAGAAAACTGTATCTAACTCTGTTAACTCTAACAGACATTTATTGATTTCGATTCCGGATGGTCATAATGATGAAATACTCTGAAAGTGGACAAACTTTGGTTTTGTTGTTCAGTTTTATGTCCTCCTTTCCTTCAGGCATGTTCGGCACAGGGATCTTGTCTTACTTCTCCTTCCTGCGCTTCCTGGTCATGCTCAACTTGATCATCTTTCTGCTCATGTTCAGCTTCGTAATGTTGCCCATCATCATCGCCTCCCATGCTTCAGGGAACACCACCTACAACCAGAATGATGGTGAGAAGATACTAGTGTATTAACACCTGGAGCATAAACTGAGCATAAACTGTTCTCAAACATAAAAAATAACTGTTTCCATACAGGCAGTGTGTGCAGTGTGTATCCAAGCAGTGCTCGACGAGGCCTGGTTATCTTTCATGAGCACATAACAGATCTGCTGTCTGGTGGAGTAAGTCCTTGTGTTTTACATCGAACCGTCTCTGGAGAAAAACTGTTTCCATGTTGTTTCCTCACTCACTCACTGTGCCTCATCTACAGGGCTTTCTGGAACAGACCTATCTTTTCTACGGCTACTACAAGGTGGACAAAATCCTCTTCCCAAAAGCCACTTATAATTTGCCACTAGCATACCTGTTGGCCACTATAGCGTACCTGTTCCTCAGTCTCATCTGGATCGTTAAAAGGTACTGATAAGACAAAAATCATGACACAAATACATTTATTTGAACGATCAGTTTGTGGCAGTATGCTTTTCTCTCCTCAAGGTCGGCCACAGGATTCAAACGTAACCTGGTCCAGGATGAGGATCGCTTTCAGAGCTTTTGCAACAAGATCTTTGCCGGCTGGGACTTCTGCATCACCAACGAGAATGCTGCGCGGCTGAAGAGAAGCAGTCTGCTCTATGAGCTCAGGGTTAGTCGATCATTCTGTTCAACATGATGCATTAGTGAGGGCAGAAGTGGTCATTTGCTCTGCTGACAGAAGCTCGGTTTTAATCTGGACAATAAACTTGTTTTTGCATTGATACATGTAACCCAGTGCAAGCTACAGCCGTTTCTTACTATGATCTAAATATTGGTTACTATTCAATAAGATTTTCATGTCTCTTCTTGGAGATCCCTTTTTTTATTTGGCTCTTTTCAAAAAGCTCTTCTCAGTTGAGTAGACTGATGCAGTGTTCTTTGTTCAGAAATGTGTTCCATCTCATTTTAAAATCGTGTCTGCAGACGGATTTGGAAGAAGAGAGGATCAAGCAGAAAATAGCGGATCGCACACGCAAAGAGAAGTGTCGGATTTACCTCATCCGCCTCATCCTCAACCTCTTTGTCATCGGAGTATTGGCCGGTTGCTTCTACAGCATTTATGCAGCCACCATCTTCTCCCAGGAAGAACAAGTGAATAATACAAAGGTAATGGAATCCAATCAAATCCATTAAAAACAAATTATAAAATAAAAGACTAAAGGTTATTTCTGTAAGTTTATCTTGAAGTTAGTTTGAACTCTGGAGATTCTGTCAGATCTTGAAATCTTTTTTTAAAATAAAAATGTTATTGAGACAAATTTGATATCAGTAGGCATCAAATCAATGTAATTTATTCTCTTTTGTAGGAGAATTTCATTGTGGCTCTCATCTATGAGTACCTGCCCTCAATAGTTATCACCTTGGCCAACTTCATCACCCCCCTTCTCTTCTCCGTCATCATCAATTTCGAGGACTATTCCCCGGCCTTCGAGATCCGCTTCACTCTCATGAGGTGGACCAGATTTCTATTTATTGACCACTTACTTTTAATTGATGGTGAATTGCATTAGGATACAAACACTATGATAAGGAAAAGTTATGATATTTGCAAATGGGAGCTTATCATCTATAAGATGAAACACTCTAAATAGCAGAACTGCCGTTCAAGTTTATTTATATATAAAATACACAATATAACATGACTAAAAATAATTACATGATGAAAATATATAAAATACATAGATATTACAGATATAATATCATAAAACAAACAAAGAATGACACTCAGTGGAACACATACATCCAATGATGCCCAACAGTCCCCTTAAAAAATTAATTTACATTCACTACATATGGATTTTATTTGGATCGGCATCAAATTTCACACACTCATAAATGTCAGTCCCCTATGCCGGATTTTTATTCATCAAGATCCATGAATTATTCTCTGGGAAATCAGTGAAAATGTAGAAAAACAATATATCTTGCAATGTTCAAGAAAGAAAAAACATTCCAGGATCCCCTCCATGATCCAGATCAGCACCAAAATTGAATGTTATTTGTGTATTCCTGCTAACTAACACAAAAACAAATACAGACGAAAACTAAACCTCCCTGATGAACATTTAAAAAAAAATAAAAGAGTAAAAACAAATAAGATTAAAAAAAAAAAACAACAATACATTACATTACAATAAAATATAATATAACAAGGAAATGACGACATTATTGATTCGGCAATAAATACAAATGGAGGGTTATTCTTTAATCACACACTAATCTTTCTTTCTTTTTAAAGAAGATAGTTTTGTCGAAGAACTAGTAAAGTGGAAGATAATTCCAGAGAGTGGCTCCATAGGGACTTAAGGCACCACAGGCTAATTTAAATGTTATTCTCGGTGAAGTGATGAGACCTCTACCTGTGAAACCAATGGCTGAAAATTGCTGCCCTTTTTTTCCTTCTTTCCTCTCTTCCCTCCTTCTCAGGTGTGTTTTCATGCGGTTGACCAGTATTGGGGTGCTGCTCTTCTCTCTCTGGTCTCAGATTACTAAATGTGAGGAGGATCCCTGCATCTGTGGCTACAACCATGTGCTTTATTCTGTAAGTCATTTTCTTTTATTCCAGTATAGAACTCTGTGCTTCCTTGTCGTAATCTGCAGGTGCGAGTGCAAACTCCCTTTTATCTCCCTGTCAACAGTAGCTCAATGCTCAATGATTTAAGAGGGTTTTAAACTATGAAGACTTTGTTTCAGAGTATTAATCATTTACGCCTCTTTACATTTACATTACTCAAGAGTGTATTTACCCATTTTATTTTGATAAGGGAGTTTTTCAGTGGTAAGTGAGCCCTGTCATCAGTCATTTGTCACCCATTTTTGTTTTCAACACATTGATGTATATCATTGAACATATGGTGTAAAATCTCTCTGTTTGTCCCTCTGTGTGTCCTGGCTATGTTCCACAGTGCTGGGAGACCCGTGTGGGACAGGAGATGTACAAACTCACCATCTTTGACTTCATTATTATTGGCGCAGTCACCATCTTTGTGGAGTTTCCCAGAAAGTAAGTCCTTGTGCTCCCACAATATAAAAAAAGAATCATCATCTTTATAATCTCAATCGAAACTAAACAACCTCTGTTATTCTGATTCAGTTTACAAATGGCATTTAAAAGAGGCTTTAGATGCGTTCTTGTGTTGTCTTTCTGTCTGTCCATCCCATTCTTGTGAACACGATTTCTCAAGGAAGTTTCTTGAAGTTACAAACAGTCATTTGGACTCAAAAATTAATCGATGAGATTTTGGTGGTTTAAGGTCAAGGGGCAAGGTCATACCATTATCTTAAATGTTCAGTGTGTAGAATTTAGTGACATCTAGTGGTGAAGTTGTATGTTGCAGCTGAATACCCATCACCTCACCCAGTCTTCCAAACATGAAAGAGAACCTGTGGTAGCCTTCAGTTGTCATAAAAACTCAAAAGGTGTTTAGTTTGTCCAGTCCCGGCCTCTGTAGAGAGGACTCAGTCCCAATATAAATATAAAGGGCCCACTCTAGGGTCCAGAAAAAAAATATTTGTACAATTTAGATGAAACACCCTAGTGAAAACATCACTGGGATTTTTTTTAATATTCCGTTTCTGCCAATAGATCCCTTTTACCTAAATCTCACACACTGAACCTTTTAAGAACAACAAAAGAGAATCCTTTCATATTTGGCACAAATGGATGCACAGATTAACTGATTAGATTTGGGTGGACAATGGTCAAAATTCAAGGTTACACTGGCTTCACAAAGCATGCTTTGGCTTCTTCTTCAAGATATCTCAAGTCTGCCTTTTTTCACTGAATTTTTCACTTGATATCAAATATTAAGTGATTAGTCATCACAGTGACCGTATATGAGTCTGGAAGAAAATGCATGTGGACTGATACTGCACTGGTTGGCAGAGGCTTACAACTTCAGGGTGGTAATTCCCTTTGCTTTCTTTTGCTGAAGTAGAATGTCTTCCTGTTCTGTGTTCTTCAGTCATATCTATTATCAATGTCCTTGCATTTCCCTGTGCTCTCAGGCTGATAGTGAACCACTGGGAATGTGGCCTGACTAAGTGGTGGGGCCAGCAGGAGTTTGCCATTCCTCAGAATGTGCTCGAGATCGTCTACGGTCAAACAATATGCTGGATCGGCACATTCTACTGCCCGATGCTGCCTGCCATCTGCACCATCAAATACTTTTTCATCTTCTACATTAAGAAGGTGATTCTTGTCTCTAATATATATATTTACATGGTTAAAACCAGGAATACAGCTTTTGATAACCTGCTCCCTTTCTCCGTTTTATTCAAAGTTATCGCTGATAAATAATTGCCGACCAGCCACACGTCCATTTCGAGCTTCTCGCTCCAACTTCTTCTTCCTTGGCATGCTGCTGATCGGTCTAGCTCTGGCCTGTCTGCCCGTCACTGTCAGTGTAGCACAGTGAGTAATGACCATATTAAGTTTTAACTTCAGTCTCTGAGGCTTTAATAGAACCTCAAGAGCAAGTAATGACATCAGAGGTCAGTGTTTATGTGATGAGTTTCACTTTAACATAAATTTCTTTCTTCTGCATATCAGTAAATTGATAAAAGTAGAATCATTCATTAGTATTGCTGATGTATTCTCTTGGCATCTACACATATTCACCCTTCCCTGTCTCCCTAGAATAAACTGTTCTCAGGCCTGTGGACCATTTGTTAATTATACCACCTCCTGGGAGGTGCTGACAACAACGGTCAAGGAGTTACCTGATGGAGTTCGGACCCTGCTCCTCACTCTCTCATCAGAGGCCTTTGCTGTCTCCTTCTTTGTTGTTACGTGGTAAGTTTCAGTCACAACTTTCAGCTTTTAGCAACAGTTGTTTTTTTCTCCTGTCTGGTTATATTGTTTTAACAAAATGTCTGTTTTGTCTGCAGTTTGGCCATGTTTTATGTGATCGCGTTAGCTGGAGCTCACAAGAGAGTTATCAATCAGCTAAGGGAGCAGCTCGCCATGGTAACGTTACACAAGAATACAACAATACATTTTCAGAAGATCGCCAAGCCATGTCATCATTAGTAATCTCATCTGTTGTGGAAACTTCTAACTGTGTGTCATTTTGTTTTCCAGGACGGTCGAGACAAACGTTTCCTGATCCAGAAGCTGTGCCAGGCCCAGAGAATCTCATCCGTCAGATCTCCGGTGTCCAACTCTCGGCACCGCAGCAGCAGCAGAGGCAGCCCCAGCTACCACACCAGCTTCTCCAACAATTTCAATGAAGCCCTGTTCTTCGCAAACTCACCTCCAGACTCCTCCACACATGTGTAAAATACTTTACATTGTACATCAGATGCAGGACTGGACAGATGTACTGAAATGGGGAAAAAAGCCTTTTTGAAACAATATTTTAAATGTTTTTTATTGTGAAAACACTACAGCTTGAGAGCTTCTGTGGACCAGCTGGCATTAATGCGTCATGACTTTTCAGTGATCTTCTCTTGACAATCATAACACTATTAAGAAACTGCAGTGCTAAGTATTTTTAAACCAAAAGTTTTTAGGTTTTTTGTGGTGTTTTTCCTTTCCTTCTTTTTTACTTAACATTCTCTCCCATCATTTCCTTCTGAGAAGAACTTGATTACTTTAACCACTGGAGTTTGAAAAACATTCTCAATTTCATGCACTTTAAAAGTATTAACACTAGTATTTTCTTGTACATCTTGTGTGTTTACGTACCATGTCTTTTGTGTTTTTAAATTTAACATTTTTATCAATATTATTTTACCTAAGGTTAGGGTTAGGGCTAACCCCTAACCCTAAGGTTGCATTATTAGAAGAATTGGTACATTTCACAACACTAAACTGTATCAAACATCTTTACCAATTCTGCAGTCAGTTTTTGGAGCTCTAACATAACTTGGATGATTGGGTGTGTCAGTAATAGTAGTAGTTTTATGTCGATTTGGGGTAAATATGCTGTTTATTTTTTGTTAGGTACCTTTTGTATGACTATCTTGAATATGTGAGCATTTACATAAAATAAAATAAATGTTCAAATGAGTTGAATAACTGTTACGCTCATTGTTGCCTTGGCTCCCTCATTCTCTTTTCCACCCTGGCTCTCGAGTCGCAGCACCTCCGTCCCGGCAGGGGTCGCTGCCGCCGCTCAGCGCCCCTCCTCGGTCGGACAGTGACAGGAGCTCAGCTGCTGCGGAACCAGAGGAACTTGCTGTGGCTCCGGGCTCCTGACACACCGAACATGTTGCGAGTTACAGTCCGGGCCGACATGGGCTCCCTGTGGGTGTTGTTCTGCATCATCTACTCCCAGTGCTGGACCGTGTCCTCGGATGTCATCGTCGTGGCCTGCGGCGGCTTCGTGAAGTCCGACGTTGAAATCAACTACTCGCTGATCGAGGTGAGAGTGCAAACGTCCCGGCTAGCAGCGAGCTAACGGCTAGCGGTTTATCGTAGCGAGCTAAAGGTTAGGTGGAGGCTGGCGGTTCACTTGAATGAATGACACTTTAGATAAAATAACCATTAAACCACTATATGTCAAGTCATTGAGCTTTTTGCAGCTAGTAGACATGCGTTAAAGGTTTTATACGACATTCAGCTGCTTGCTATTTAGCTAATTCGTGTGTTTTCTGCTGGCAGTCACGGTGGAATGAAACCCCGCAGGTTAATCAATAGTCAACATTAGTGTTTCACATGGCCGCTCGCTCTTCTTAAGCCCGTGGGTGTGGGTGAGGAAGACGTTAAGTGCTGGTCATCAGTGCTAATCCCTGCTCATTCACAGGCTCCCACTGATTCGCCATTTGGTGTAATTAGTGGAAAGAGCTAAATCCCAGAAAGGCTGCTCCTCATGTTGATGATAGCTGATACATGTGCGTCCATTTAACTAGTCTTCCAGCATTTAATGAATTATAGTATGATCAACCTGTGTCCTCTTTCATTCACAGATTAAACTGTACACAAAACAAGGATCCTTGAAATATCAAACAGATTGTGCTCCCATCAATGGCTACTTCATGATCCCACTCTACGACAAGGTACGGTAAACACTAACTCCAGTATTTTCATGCTCAGACCTGGTTCCTGATTTTAATCCCTGTCTATCTTTTTATGCAGGGAGACTTTGTTTTGAAGATTGAACCTCCTCTTGGGTGGAGCTTTGGTAAGACGATCACAGCTGCACCCTCACAATTCACACACTTTTAAGCTGCTTTCAGACTGAACTCCGGATAATCTGCAGACATCCTCTGGAGGGGCTGTGTGTGAGAATGCAATACTTAAAAACAAATATAAAGTTTTTAAGTGATAAGGGCCGGCGCTGGTGTTACACCTGTCTCCTGCCTGCTGCTGCCACCTCTCACCTTTCGATTTGAGATGCATGTAAGGCAAACTCCAAAGAAAGTCCCGAACCTAGTTGTGCGAACATTCTCCAGAGTTCATGTCTGAAAATGACTTTTAATAATGACAGCTGTTGCTAGAGGTTGTTTGCATCATCGATGTACTCTTTTACATGTCTGTATATGTTTAAATCTCACCAGAGCCTACCAGTGTCGACCTCCATGTGGATGGAGTTAGTGACATCTGCACCAAAGAGGAAGACATCAACTTCTTTTTCACCGGCTTTTCAGTCTTAGGAACGGTGAGATGTTTTCAGAGTTTCTTCCCCTTTATCTTGACTTGAAGACCATTCAAAATAATCTGTACAAAAAAGGGTGGTTAAATCTCAACAATTTCACTGATGTCTAAAAGTCTTGCAGCTTCATGCATTGCAAAAAAGTGCTCCAGTGTTTTGACAGAATCAGTCCCTCACACATACATCAGCTTTTCAGATCTTTCAGTTCTTATTTACACACCAAATAAAGCTGTTCTGATAGTGTATCCAACCTTCTAAAAGCCTTTTCTTGCTTTTTCTTATCACAAATTATCTCTTACTATTGTGTCATGTGTTTACCTCTTAATGTGCTGTGTCTCGTTCAGGTAGCTGAGTAAGGGCCATCTCCTGGGCCCGGCCGGAGTAGAAGTCAAACTGAGCCGAGAGGGAACAGCAGAGAAACTCCAGAGTGTTGTCACACAGCCTGGAGGAAAGTAAGTGACTTGCACCGTTCTGTTAAAGTCAATAGATGTGCACAGGTAATTCTGCAGTAAACACCTGAAAATTTAAATGTAATGTTTTAAGACCTTTCTTTTGTTTGGTCTTGCTAACACAGGTATACCTTCCTTAAAGTACTTCCTGGAAATTATGACATCACAGCTTCCCATCCCTCTTGGTCTCTGGAGCAGGTTAGTATATTTGTTTCAGGTATTGCCTTTGTGACAAACGTTTCTTAGTATGCACTCTAATCATGAGGTTACTGGGGTGCTGCTGGATGCCATTGTTTTAAGGAGTCTTTGGCTTCTTGTCAGTTTTATCATTTACAGGAGCTCTAATATCCAAATGTGATCAATAGAATACATCTGTAGGATGTTCATCTGTAATTCTAGAAAACATTTACCAATTTAAATATATAGTTTGTCTTTGTTAAATATTTAATTTCCAACAGGTGACACAAGAGTCAAGTGAAAGTAAATTTTATTACTAAGTTTTCATGTTGTGGAAAACATTTTTGAACCTCTTAACAATTCTTTTTTTTCTGCTAAAGTCCTGAGAAATTATTACACCAAAAATATAAGTTTACTGTTCTTTAACCCCTTAAGGGGTTTACAGTCATAACGCTCTCTCTTTTAAATGGTAACTCTTTATATTTTAAAACCAAGTCTCTGTCTGACCAGTGTCAATGCTGTAGAGAATGCACAATCTCAGTGGTCTTTTTAATTTGGCATCACCTTGGTATAGAAAAGTCATTATCCCTGTCAGGTTAGCTGGTTTTAAAACCCGTAATCTAATGTGCTCTTGCAGTAATTAACTTGCTCATGACCCTGTCATTATTCCGACCCTTTGCTGTAACGTTTGTTGTGACCTCTGCCATCCTCCGATAGAGCACAACCTCGGTGCACGTCTCCAATGCCAATGCCCTGGCCGCAGACCATCTGGTGGTTGGAGGCTACGACATCTCGGGGGAGGTCCGCAGTGATGGAGAGCCCATGAAAGAGGTCACCTTCCTGCTGTACTCGGCCGCAGTCAGGAGAGAGGTAAAAGCATTAATAGAGAAACTGAGGAGGTGAATTAGATGAAGTCATCATACTGCTTCTCTATCTATCCTTTGTTTCCATTTCTACTGCTGATTTTGATGTTTTGTTTTTTAACTAGAGAATACCCTTTTAGTTTAGATAATAGTGATGATAACTGTTGATGGACTGAGTGGATTGTGTGTTGTGATTTGAAGGATGTTACTGGCTGCAACATGACCCCAGTGGAAGGGGCAGATTCTGGGGACAGCTCCCTGGTCTACCTGTGCAGCGCTCTGTCCAGAGAAGATGGCACCTTCGTCTTCCCCTCTCTGGCCAGCGGAGAGTACACTGTGGTGAGTTTTTTTTAATGGGATAAAAGTAACCTGGCTTACCTGCAGGAATTATGTCCTGTGAGTCTCTCATGCTTTGGTAGGCCTCTTTGCACCTTTCACAGTTTTGAGTTTTAATGAGAACTGACAGCTACCACATGTTCTCTTTCATGTTTGGAAGGGGAGAGTGAGGTGAGGGGTATTCAGCTGCAACATGAAACTTCACCACCAGATGTCACTAAATTCTACACACTGAACCCTTAATGTAAAACTGCCGAAAAACTTGACTGAATATGGAATCAACTAGAATCCCCTCAGTAATAGAGCTGTCAATCGTCCTCTATAACCACATTCAAATTTCATTCCTTATTATTTTTAGTATTCAAATTGTATTAAATGTTTTAATGATTTGAAATACTATTCATCAGTAAATATAACATATATTATAAATACATATCTTTATACAATTTATTCTATGATTACATTTTTTTATAATTTTTTCGAAGTATATTTGACTCCTGAAATTCAATCAAGCCACACCAAATTCCACACACCCATAAATAAATATATATATATATATATATATATATATATATATATATATATATATATATATATATATATATACTTTTTTCATTAATATCCATGAATTATACTTTGAGTAATCAAGGTAAATATCATATCATCAAATATCTTATAAGGTAAAATAAAATGAAAACAATTGCAAGCTCCTTCTGAACCTGATCCACACCAAAGTTTCATGGATTCTTTCTTGACCCATACCACATCCTTCCACTAACCTCCTCAGTAACTTTTGTTTAATCCTGCTAACAAACAAAGAGACATGGGTGAAAGCATAACCTCAGTGGCAGAGGTAAAGCGTTTATTTGATTTCTTGAAACTCCAACTTCATCCTGCACACTGCATTGAGAATGATTCCGTCTCTCTCACACTTTTTCATGCACATTTAAATATTTTTCTCTCTAATCCTGCTTCTGTGAACTTCTTCCCTTCAGGTGCCATTCTACAGAGGAGAAAGAATTACATTTGATGTTGCACCGTCCAGGATGAATTTCAAGGTTGAGCACAACAGTTTGAAGCTCGAGGTGAAGCGTAACATTATCTCCATCGATCATGTTTGAAGATTTAAACAGTTAGATTATATATCAGACATGTAACTCCACTTTGACATACTGTCTCTGTCGCTCCTCTCAGCCAACCTTCCGAGTCATGGGCTTCTCCGTGACAGGCCGAGTTCTCAACAGTATCGAAGGGGAGGGTGTAACAGACGCTACAGTGTCCCTCAACAACCACATCAGAGGTAACCGTACAATAGGACCCCACACTAACAAAGCAACAATTAAACTTGAAACTTGAAAATCGTGGAAGTGCATTAAGTGTTTTTAACTGTAAACACGTTTTCTCCCACTGTCCTCGCAGTCATCAGCAAGGAGGATGGTTCTTTCCGGCTGGAGAACATGACAGCTGGTACCTACACCATACGTGTAAACAAGGAGCTGATGTTCTTTGAGCCAATCACAGTGAAGATTGCCCCCAACACGCCTCAACTTCCTGACATCATCACTGCAGGGTATTTAATTTTATGAAATTATCGAATTATATATTGTTAAATTTATTGCAGAAATTAAGCTTCAGTGCTGTCAGTTGCCACATTGCTAAACAAGTCGTGTTTTGTCCCACACCAGGTTCAGTGTTTGTGGCCAGATCTCCATCAGCCGCCTGCCTGAGGGCATGAAGCAGCAGGGTCGCTACAAGGTCACCCTGACACAGCAGGACCAGGACAAGACGTCCAGCCGGACCATCGAGTCCGACCCTCAGGGGGCTTTCTGCTTCCAGGCCAAACCTGGAGACTACAGCGTCCATGTAAGACTCTAATATCAGCTACAGTTAACAGTACTGATTGTTGCTGAGATTCTAGGATGACATTCTCTGAATTAAAACCTTATATAACATATAATTTCAAATTTAGTCTACATCTGTAGACACTGATGAAATGGACAAGAGGCTGAGCTGTAGCTCTTATGTATATTCAGAAATGCTCTAGAATAATTGAAATATTATGCTATGGTTTTAAGGCTGCATTGGCAGAGATGTAACTGATTCCAGTGTGTATGAAGTAGTATTAGAAACACTTGGTTTTCTAAAATATAACTTTGCCTCCACTTCCGTGGGTTAAGGTATCTCTCCCTGAGGCGGAGGTGAAAGCCGGTCTGGCTCTGCAGCCTCAGGCCCTGGAGGTCTCCCTCGTGGACCAGCCCCTCACTGACCTCCTCTTCACCCAATTCATGGCTTCAGTCTCTGGAAAAGTCTACTGTCTAGGTAAGGGCATAGTTACATATCGCCTGTATTAATACAACAGACTTGTGGGTTTTTGAATTATGTTAGATGATGTAGTATAAGATGTGGGATTTGACTCAGATTCAGCCCAGAAGAAAATTTGAATCTATGGTTTTGCATTTACACAAGCTAACCTTGTGTCTTCTTGTTGACCTCTAGCGTCCTGTGATGACCTCTCAGTAACCCTGCAGCCAGTGAGCCGTCAGGGAGAGAGAAGGGCGGTGGCTCTGTCTGGCAGCAATGACATCCTCAACTTCTCATTTGACAACGTTCTGCCTGGGAAATACAAAGGTCAGGACTTGATTAATACTTTTCATTGTTGTACCTGTGCGATACAGTTTTGTGCGTGTTTTAAACAAAGCTGCTTGTGTGCGTGGACCGATATTAAGGGTGTGTGTACTTGCTTGTGTGTGAGGTGAATGACAAATTGCTATTCGAACTGGTAGTTGTAGTCATGTGAGTAATAACCATGTCCGGTCTGCGAAGAGTCAGACACTAAATCCCACAATGCCTACTGATCTATCCCTTTGTTTCTCAGCACGTTGAATTAGTGAGCTCCGACATAACTTGGGTATAAACAGTTAATGCAATGAAAATGAAGCACTATTTTCACATCATAAATCAAACCCCCAACAAATGACGCCACAAGGTTGTTCTCTTCTGAGATGGTTGGCAGCTGATGGTTGGTATTTGTTTGATTGTCAAAGACCTGTTTAGGTTTAGCTATACCTGTGAGTGGTTTCAGAGATGGTAACAGATGTTTACTCGTGCTCCAACTTTGTAACCCGTGCTACAAAACTGTCAACATCTGTAGCACCAGTGCTATGTGCAAAAATGTACAGCCCTGTCAGTAATATCTAGGACTCAGTAGATCATTACAAATCAGAGATAAGAAGTTGTACGCATTTTTTTCTGTTCTAGAAGAGCCTCATCATTTATGTTGAGCTCGAATGCATAGTCAGCACACAGGTTTGGACTGGAAGAAGTCAGAGCAGGCGGAGTAAATAAACTGATTCCTCCACCGTTTCAGAATCCATGAAGAAATCACAGTAATTATTCCCTTAACGACTGTGTTAGAAAATCAATTATTAATTACCGTCCTTTCGATCATAATTGGGTTTTTAGCAGCAGCTAAATGGAAGCTCATATTATTTAGCTGTTGTTTCTGCACCTTATTGTGCCACATCTATCTCCCTCACTGTTCAATACACATGATCTATGTGTGTGACGACAAGTTATCTGCACACACAGCATCTTTGGTGCACATTTACTCAGCTTGTTGTGTTGTCAGGCCAGAGTTGTGCAAGAAGTGTACTTCCTTCAGCATTTCCTTAAAGGAAATAATTAGGATCCTGAGGAAAGAATCAACTTCAAGTGATTGGGGCTAGGTTTTTCCTCTGGTGCGAGTCTGAGAGGTTTAATCCTTTACAAAATATTAACACTTTTATTTTCCTGTTACTTTTACTTTCTCTCCTCTCAGTGAGTATTTCTCATGAGGAATGGTGCTGGAAACACAAGTCCATTGAAGTGGAGATTCTGGATTCTGACGTCTTGGGGGTTGAGTTCAGACAGATTGGCTACATCCTGCGCTGCTCCCTCTCCCATGCCATCACTTTGGTTAGTGATCAGTAACTTGACCACAGAACCAGTACCTGGTGTGTGTTATTTTTGTGATTCTAACTGAGTGTTTTTCTGCACAGGAATTCTTTCCAAGATGGCAGCAAACCTGAGAACGTCGGCATGTACAACCTTTCTAAGGGCGTGAACCGCTTCTGTCTCTCCAAGCCCGGTGAGGTTCACTCTCCTCACCTCTCATTAGTTAAACATAGTGTGAATTAGCATATTGAGAAAAGAAAACATCAGGGTACCAACTGTTCCCCTGAGCATAGTTGCACAGTGCTTTGAGCCAAAAGGTCTGTGTCAGACTTACCTAAATATAAAACTGGAGCAAAGTAATTAATCAACTAAAAATGGTTTGTGCAGGTGTTTACAAAGTCACCCCTCGCTCCTGCCATCAGTTTGAACAGGACTTCTACACCTATGATACGTAAGTAACCAGGTGCTCTGTCCATTTATTTCTGGGTTAAAGGAGTCATCCTCCCTTCATACATTTATGTAAGTAATGAATGTTGACCTGTGTCTAACAGCTCGGCTCCCAGCATCCTGACCCTCACTGCAGTGCGGCATCACATGACCGGGCTCATCACCACTGACAAGATTCTGGACGTCACAGTGACCATCAAGTGAGACTCGTCATGGCTGCGCTCCCTTTTCTCTGACATTCACTAACATTCACTGCTGAGCATAAATCTAAATGACTGGCTTGAATGTTTTTTTATTTTGCATCTGCCCTTCCTCTGTCAGGTCGTCCATCGAGAGCGAGCCGGCGCTGGTGCTGGGTCCCCTACGGAGCCTGGAGGAGCAGCGGCAGGAGCAGCAGCTGCAAGAGATTCAGCTCCGCCGCCAGGAGCGGGAGCGACGTGCCGCCGAAGAGGAGGGCGGTGCGAGGGATGACAGCCCGCCAATCCAAGAGAAGGCTGATGAGCTGACAGGCCCATTCCACTATGATTTCTCCTACTGGGCCAGGTCATTTAATCTATGTTTTCACTACAGTTTATCATCTTTACTCTTATCGAATTAACAACATTGAGCTCTGCAAGACCCTCTGTCCTGCTGCACAGTTTGTCATGTTGTTGATGGCACCCCAAGTCTGAGAGGCTCATTCAGTCTTTGATACAGCGAGTTAATATTGACTGTACGTGACTGTGCAGGGCCGGAGAGAAGATCACGGTGACTCCCTCCTCCAAGGAACTGCTGTTCTACCCACCTGAAGTAGAGGCCACTATCACCGGAGGTAAAGTCCTTCACGCACATTGCAACATTCTAACAAATCTATAAAGTTTGTCTGTTTACTTGTTTTTGTTATAACAGCTTTTTAGGTCTTTTGTTCTTATGGTTATAATATTGTATCTCTACCATCATTGGTTACACGGAGAAAGTGGAGAAAAATCAACTGAAACCATAAAATCCCTGATATTCTGTATCATGAAAAACAAGCAACCTGAGGACTCATCACACTCTCTTCTCTGACAGAGTCCTGTCCAGGCCGGCTCGTGGACATCACAGGACGTGCAGGTCTGTTCCTGGAGGGCAAAGTCTCACCGGAGCTTCAGGGTGTTGAGATCTCCATCACTGAAAGGGGAGCCTCTGCTCCTCTCATTACTGTGGCCACTAACGAGAAGGGATCATACAGGTAGGAGAACCTAGTCCTTAAAATAGGACATGAAAAGTGTGTAAAGCTACTGGGTTGATGCCTTTATCTGACAGTAATGGCTATCTTTGAGTTCTGCTATGAGTAAAAGTGCTTAGAAGGTCATTATACACTAAATGGTGAATCCATTAATACATTAGGGCCAGAGCAAGTGTAGACACAGCAGTGACGTGTGGGCTCTAGTTAAAGCTCTGGTCCTAAAATAATTTGCTGTTCAGGCCCAGAGAGTTGAGATGGGTTTTAAACGGCTCTGTTAAAGGAGGTCAGCCAAAGAGATAATTAAATCTCAGTTTGTGCCAAAGAAACCAACGGGATCTTGCAGCCTTGTTAAAAAGAGCCTGATGCTAAACTGCAACACAAGAGTAACGAGGCTGAGAACTGCATCATGAAATCTATATTATAAACTTCATATCTCCGCTGATTATTACGTATCTTCTGTTGTTCTGATTGATTTGGCCAAATAAATCAGATGCAATACAACATGTCAATAAATGATAAGTATTGGAAATAAAGCTTTAATTGGGATGCATGGCAAGATTATTCTACTGCCATTGTTTCTATGAAACATTTTAAAATTCACTCATCACTGTAAATATCATTCTAACCCATAAGGCAACAGGATTAAGATAATATGTTCTTTGACCTCCAGCTGTTCATAACGTTCCGGACAATATGTTGTAAATGTGAGCTGAATGTAATGGATGCAGTACCACATCCAATTAATACAAACATTACAGAAATCGTTTGGCTTAAATCAAACCTTACCTGACTTTCTGATTTTATATGCTGCATAACACTATTTTAGTTCCATTTTACTACCCATTAAATTTTGTTGCGGATCCAGACATTTTTTTTCACTCTGTTTAACATTGTGAGGCCGGGTGTTTTTCACCATTTCCCAAGAGAATAATGTTTGGGTCTTGATGAGAGTTGTTTTCTGTCATTTCATCACATATTCTCATTTATTTGGGATTAAATGCTCTATTAACTTAAAATTGTGTACAGTCTGGTACCTTTATGTTTGTTTTGTCAATTCTCCAATAACTTTTTGTCTCTGAATCAAATGCTTTTATAGTCACGATTCATCTCGTAGGTGGTTGGCCTGGCTTAAAACTCTTTTAATAAGGATTTTCTGAAACATCATAGAGAAACGTGGAGAAAATGAATGGGAATGTACTTCCGTGCTAAAAGTGGGGGTGGTCACAGTTACGCTTTATAATAACTTTATTCATAGACATGTAGCTATAACCACTATATTTCTCCTGTCTTTGCTCCAGTGTGGGTCCACTTCACAGCGACCGGCAGTACGACATTAGTGCCAGCAAAGAGGGATTCGTTCTGAGTCCTGTGGAGGGAACTCAGGGAGATTTCAAGGCGTTCGCTCTGGCTGGTGTCACCTTCAAGGTACATGGGACCACACTCCTCACTCACATGGGTATCGCATCCCAGTAATCACCAGCCACTTTAACACCCACATTAGTTAGCTGATGCTTTCACCTTCACCATCTTTACAATTAAAGCTCTTTGTTCCCATTTGCTGCTCTCTCTGATAATCTGGTTTAAAGCGAATGAGGAATGACATGACGAAAAGCCCCTGTTAGTTCCCGCTGAATGTTTTCGTAAAATATAATTAGGAGAAAAATACCAATGATGATAGTTGAATCGGTTTCTGCTTTGCTGTGTGTCAGTGCCTCGCCTTTGTACCGCCTTTGTTAAAAGGGTCCGCAATTATCTGCAGCGACCATGAGATCCTGGCACAAATGATCAGTGTCTGTTTCCCTTTCAGCCTCTGTGTCACAAACTGCTTTGAACTCGTCTGTGTAGCATTTATAAAGAGTTGTGTGCCCTTGTTTATCCTTCTTTTGTAAATCCTATCTGAAACAGAACATCAGAGACACTAAACTCACCTGTCAGCCTGATTATGCCCACGACTCTACAATCTGCCTCTCACACTTGAGCCATGACTGAGATATTTAATGATTTTCAAGATTTGTCTGCGAGAGTTTGGCTTCATTTAATCTCTATAAACATATTCTTTATGTGAATTTGCAGAATCTGTAGGTAAGGGATGAGAATTTGGGGCCGGAACCAGTTTCATGTTTGAGCAGGATTTGTCTGTGTGTGGAGCAAAAGAGCCTAAACACATCGACTGAAATGCATCAACTTCATTCATATACAGATGGCTGTTTATAGAGATTAGCCAAAATGTTGTCTGGACCTAAAACACCTAAAAAAAAAAAAAGTATCACTGTTTGTGTTTTGCTTTGAGAAACATTCAACTCATGGATAAAAGAAACTAAACAGCAGCGTTTTCCTCAGACTGAATTCAATGAATGGCAGTAACGGGGACGCATTTGCATGAAGGTCACTCTGGAACGCAACAGATTCCGAGTGAAGGGTACACAAACTACTGAGTGAAAGATATTTTCTCCCCTTTGAGAAAGAACTTCATTGCATGCCACATTTTCAGTTGAAAGTATGAGGTCTGACTCTGCGTGGATGATGAAAACGTAATGGGCCATAGCATGAGCACGCGGCAAATAGCGCTGCACACACCAAGTTATCTTACCTTTTGAATGTTTTGTGAAAAATGCTTTTGTTCATTATGAAACTGTGGCAGGACAAATGAGAATATGGCAGGTCGCCACAGTCAAGATAATCAATGGGAAACACTGAGTTAGACTGTATCCACTGTCTACACCAGAAGCCCCAAAATATTGGCCGTTGCCCCCAGAGGCAAATTCAGATGATAGATGATTGTCGATAGATACTCAAGTCAAGTATTTGTCAAATCATGATGCGAGCTATAATACATTCTCTTCTTCTCTTTCACTTCTCCATTAGATCAAATCAGAGGATGCTCATCCCCTCTCTGGGGTCCTTCTGTCTCTGAGTGGTGGACAGTTTCGGTCCAACCTTCTGACCCAGGACACTGGCCTGCTCACTTTCAATAACCTGGTAGGGATCCAGCAGTTTGTTCTTTTGCGTTCACCTTTGTACTTTTCTTTCTGTGGTGTAAGATATCAGTCCACCAAGCTGTAAAGCTGACCGTGAGGTGTTTTGATCTGTGTTGTGCTCTCGCTAACTGCTCTTGTATCCTCAGAGCCCCGGCCAGTACTATTTCAAACCCATGATGAAGGAGTTCCGCTTTGAGCCGGCATCTCAGATGATCTCTGTGGAGGAAGGTCAAAACCTCAGCATCGATATAACCGGCATTAAGACTGCGTACAGGTAAACAAATGTACCATAAATGGCTATTTCCTGTTTAGTTGTGTTTACCATCTTTACTCTGGCACTCTATTGTACAGTATTATGCAAAGGTTTTAGGAAATAAACGTTCAAGGGATGCTTTAAAGAACGGTGCCATGTTATGATGACATGATATCATGTAACTAAACACAGGAAACAGATAAAGGCCTTAATTGAACCTGTATCTGCCTTTAAAAGCAAAGAGAAATGATCTTGGAGAACTAGTCCTGACGGTCTGACCCTCTGTCTCAGGCTTAATGTCATGGTACAGAAGCGATTTTTGTCTGATAACAAATGTCCCTAATGAGCTGGAGTAGAATCTAAATGTCGTTAGTTCCTAAAACTTCTACACAGTAGTGTTTTCTTAACTGCTAGCTGTTGCTGTTTGTTGAATCCATAAACGTCCTCTCCACGCGTGTCTTATCATCGCCTTGCACCTTTGTCCCCAGTTGCTACGGAGCAGTGCAGTCTCTGAGTGGGGATGCGGAGCGGGACATTTCCGTGGAGGCGGTGGGTCAGGCAGAGTGCAGCCTCTACAGCTGAGGACACGGTCACTGATGAGGAGGGACGCTTCAGACTCAGGGGTCTGCTGGTGAGGACACTTAAAACTGTTCAAATCTGATTTTCAACAACTGTATCACACTGGTGTGTCTGGTGAAAGAGGCCGGTGACTGGGCTGGTGCACTACCTTTTCTAATCGGCATTTGGCATTGCATGAATAATTGGTGCTCTGTCGTCCTGGGTCCTTTTACTGTAAATCTTAATGTTTCTCTGCAGCCGGGTTGCAAGTACCTGATTCAGCTCCGCGCTGAAGGCAACGACCACATCGAGAGGGCGCTACCTCAACACAGAACTGTAGAGGTAAGAAACAAAAGATCCACACAGCTGTCCAGATGTGCAAACAGTCCTTCAGCTTTTAGAGAATTAAAAAAACGTACAAATTTAATATTAGGAGGAGCAATTATAGAAAGAGTCTAACCTCACTATCTGTTTAAATGTACTGGAGAACATGTTAAAGCATCATTCAGCTAACAAGGGAAAATGTTGATGATACAGATATTTATCTTTAGTCGTTCTTATGTTTGCTCAGTGTTCAATTGGATTTAGCAAACATGGAATGAAAACGGATAGATGCATCGATAATGAAGATATTTATTAGTTGCTGCCCTAAAATGCATGTTGTACAAGATAAACTATAGAAGCCTTTTTTTTGCTTAGATGTCATAGAATCGTAAATATGGTCTCATCAATGTGACCCTTAAAGCTCAAGGTCAGAGTTCATTCTTGACTATGATGACTGTTACGATCAGAAAGCTCCAGAACTGCCACTTAATGCACCTGAATGTGAAATTGTTTCCTAAGCTGATGTTTCCACAGTCAAGACCGAACTTTGAACCTCCATTTGAATATTAGTACCAGATATCCAGCCCGAACAATAACATATTGTAAATTCCGTAGTCCTTTCCTTTATGTTTTGAACTGCAGTAACACAGTCATGAAAACTTTAGTAATTGAATTGTTAAAATGACTGTGGGAACCCTGTGATTGTGTCTTATCAGCAGCCTTATCACATGGGCCCTTTTCTATAGGCAGAACAAAAGCAGCGATAATCCTGTTGCAAGTTAAAACCTCTCAGTTCGTAATTTGAGTTTGTCTGAATAGTGCAGGTCCCCTAATCTCTCCGGCAAGACTGGAAATGCCTTAATTCCACTTAATTCTCTGTTATTATCATACTGTGTGACTTGTACGGAGCTTTATCCCGACATTATTAGGAGTTCAAGGTTGTATCTATACACTCAGCTCCGTGTGTTTACTCTCAGGTCGGCAGCAATGACATTGAAGGGGTGAACATCATCGCCTTCAGACAGATCAATCAGTTTGACCTCAGTGGGAACGTCATCACGTCACCTGAACACCTCCCAACACTGTCGGTACGACTGATTCTCCTTATGTTACATTTTATGAATCTCTGAATCTTCCATGCATTGGTCACATGGTTGAAGTTTTACAAACTTTTTTTCTTCCCATTTTCTCTTCTTTTGGTCTGTGCAGGTGAAGCTGTATAAGAGTGACAATATGGACAATCCGATCAACAGCGTCTCTTTGGGACAGTCACTCTTCTTCCACTTCCCTCCTCTGGACAGGGACGGAGAGGTATCAGTTTGTAGTCATTAATCCCTAAGTCAGATCTTTCTAATCAACATTATTCACCGGTTATTCATGGCAGAGTCGTGGTGGATAACCCCCCCCCAAAAAATTGAGAAACGGGTATAAAATGTTTCTATGAATTCACAGGTTCAAATTAAATACACATGGGCGTCCAGCGGTTGAGAGCTCAAGTATGTTTTTTTGTCTGGAGAATTCAGAAATAAAACAATTCTTAGCATTCTTAACATCTAAATCAGCTTATATGAAGCCTAGTCAGGTGCAAGGATTTGATTCATTGCGAAAGCCGATGACACCACCTTAGACCCTTTCAGTATTAAGAGTTATGTGAGTGAAACTGAAATCAATTCATCTGGTACATCAATGGATGTCATAAAAACCAAATTAGCCAGTGGTGAATACATCCTCAATGGCTTTGATGCTTGTTAATCAAAGTTTTAGCTTTTCATAGTCAAAAGCTAGCTCAGCACGTTGTCGGGGAGGAAGCACATTGTCAGCTGCAGCAACACAGGTGCTGCAACAATTGTGAGAAGCCTTTCTGAGAACAGAACTCGACCACAAAACGAAAGGAAAAAGGAGGCCATCATCCGTTTAATGTGGGTGACTGTGTATGTAGCATGTGTGTTTCATCGCGGGTTATAGGTCGAGTCACGGGACGGGTTTGGATTTGACTGGAAGATATTTGCGGGTTGTGTCCAGGTGCAGGCGGGTTTGCAAAAATGGACCCCTGCAGGACTCTGATTCATATCTTAATGCGCTTTTATGTTTCACTAAATCTATCGATGGCTTTAGACTTAACTGTGACCCAGGACCTGCTGCTGTTGGATCTAAAGTCGTCTCTCTCCCTGTCTCCTCCAGACCTACGTTCTGATGCTGTACTCCACACTCTCTCGCTCCCAGTTTGACTTCACGCTGCCCCAGGTCTCCTTCACCTCCACCGGATACCACAAGCACATCACGCTCACCTTCAACCCCACTGTAAGAAACGGATGTTTGTTTTTTTTATAAAAAACAAACTGAGTTATATCTGCTGTTCTCTGTAGCAGCCTCTGTTTCTCTTGCAAAGACAAAGAACAACAGGAGTCACGACGAGGAGAGAAACAGTATTGATTGGGTTGTTGTCTCATCTCTCATTGTGTTTATATATAAATGCCTCTGTGTGTTTTCCCACAGCGTAAAGTGCCTGACCAGGATATTGCCCAAGGCTCCTACCTAGCTCTGCCCCTCACTCTGCTGCTCCTGTTGGCAGGATACAACCATGAGAAGGTAAAAACCTGCACCACACTCAATGTGCATAGAGCTCTTTCCTACTCGCCTATTGAATTTCTGATTCCATGTAGTTGGTATAAAATTCACTGGACTTTGGCCTTATTATGAAAATAAAAAATGAGATGAAGCATAATTTAGTTTTCATGTAAATTAATCATCTTATTCAGGGATTTATATATTAATGTTTCAAAGTTGTAAACTGCATGGAGATCTTTTGTTTGATGTCCTTTGCCGCCTCTCTCTCTCGCAGGTGATCCCGCTCCTGCTACAGTTCGTGAATCGTATTCAGGGAGTGAGGAGCATGAGCCAAGCCAGCACAGACAGTGCGGCTCTGGATGAAGCCAAACGCCTGGTCAAGAGACAGAAAGCGCGGCGCACATGAGGACTCACTTCAGACCACACCTTTGTCTGCTAAACAACACGCCAGCTACCATAATCCTCGGCAAACACTGGGTCAGCCGAGGTTCAACTTCCTCAGTAGCTGTGGCTAATTATGGGCGCTAGTAAACTGTTAAGCTGATGAAAGATGTGATTTGGCCCCAAGTTGAAGCTCAACACAAACCACTCGATGCGCATTACCACACCTCATCAGCCAATCAGATTCACTGAACTGAAAGCTGACATTTTACAGGTTGTTTTTTCCTTTTGAACCTTTTTTCCCCCACAACACTCATTGTCGAAGAATTTTGAGAATATTTGATACAATATGAGCCATTTTTATACATTTGTAATTTATGTAGATCTGCTAAAATCGTTTGTGTTTTGAAAGCACTTCCTTTTGATGTTTGTCCTAACCTGGTTTAGGATCAGTTACTGTGGATAACCATGTCCAGAACACGGCTGAAATTCGATAAGATTTAATCAGAACTACCAGGGATTTGTGAACAGGTTTTATTTAGACACTATAAAACTTTTCACAAAACGTTCAACAGGTTGACAAAGGCTGATATACAACCTTAAGATTTTAGGGCCTTGTCACACATATGCAATACAAATCTCAGCGTAGTGATGTTCCCTTTGAAACTGCACGTATGTGACCAGGCCCTAAAACAACATTTCACAAGCTCAAAAACTGTTTTGTCCCACATGTGAACCACGATCTTAAACTGCATTGACTGCTATAATGCCATCACCAACAAACGACTGTATGACTGCTATCTGTGTGTGAAGGACGGCCAAAGATGTACCATCTACCATTGGCCGCCATATCACTTCAATGTAAAACACCCACAGGTCACTGAAATGCGCTCAATCCACACCTGATGGATTTATAAGCTGTTCAGTGCGATGCAAGATTAACTTGTTTCTCTTTTGGCTCAGGAAGGTGACGGTGGATAAGATGCTGGAATTGTGGGTAACGGGGAGGGGTGGGGGGTGAGGAGCTATGGGGGCTTACTGACATTGATTAATTTATTAACAGAAGTCTAATCAGATGTGAATGTCTTACAAAGTGTGTGTGTGTGTGTGTGTTTTTATGATATTCTGTCAGATGAAGTGTGTGATGGACGACACGGTGAAGTAACATTTAAAATCCTCACAGAAGTAAAAATTTGTGAGAACATCTACAAAGCGACGGTCGCGACCTTGAGTTAAACTCTGTGCGATAAGGCAGAATCTTAATTTTTCTGAAGCTCACTGTCTCACCGCTCAGCTGTCGGATGCTGTGGAGCCCAATTATTTCCCTGCATTCGATTCGTCCGCTCATTGTTGTGGGCGACACTCGCTGAAAGATGAAAAGGCCGCCGACTATTTACTGAGTTAAAAGATATTCCAATTAGTCCACATTTAGGGGGAGTTAATTAGTTTGGGGTGGGTGGGGTGGGATTGTCATTCGCTCAGAATCTACTTCTTCTTTTTCTTTTCTGTTGAGATAATGAATAAAGTTTGACTTGAAGAAAAGTTAATAGTTTAATGGTTTTGGCTCCAGGGGGCAGTGTGATGCTAGACATGCATATTTTCATGAAGATGCCAGGAACTGCACTTCGCCTCATTCTTTAAGCGTTTAAGAACAAAAGTTATATTGTGGTATTTTAATTAGGGATCAATAACTTTCCTTAACATTCCTTCTCGTCAAATTAGCAGCATGTTATAAAATGTAGTTCACATTGATGATGGGCTTAGAGAGGTTGAAATGTAGTGTTTTAAGGAGCTCAAATCTTATAAATACCCACATCCAGAGATGCTTGGGAGCACCTCATTGCCTGGTCACTGGTGTTAGAAGGTAGCATAAGAGACACACAGGTGAATACCAGAGTTTCTGGACAAAAACCACGTATGTGAAAGAACAGTTCAGTTTTCAGGAGTTAAAAGTGATGGAAAAAATCCTGACTAGCAGCAGAAGCCACAGCAACCCAGACGTTTGGGATTGAAATACCTGACGTTTTCACAAGTGATACTTCAGACGTCAGCAGCAGCTTCAATGCATTAAACTCCGCTCTGTTCAAATAAGCGTGTAGCTCCACTTACATGACTTATTGGGACACAAACCTTTTAATGCCAGTAATTACACCTGCTTCTCTGTCTGCTGTGGAAAAAGGTCTGTTTTGACCAGTACGGGCAGAAAGATAGTAAAATTCTCAGAAACATCCCTGACATGCCATCAACTCTCCGTATTTATAACTAATGACTAACTTTAACCTCCAGACTCCTCCAGATTAGCTCTTGACTTGTGTCTCCAGCTACCAGGTTATACAAGTCTGTTATTTACAGACATTTTAGATGTGGTACGGTACACAAGCTTCTGAGAACTTAATTCCATCAGATTGTTGGTCTCTATATTACTGTGATTCTCTGTCCTTAATTGGAGCTTCTGGAATAAAAAATGTAAACACTTTAACAAAGGCAGGAAAAAGGAGGCAATTTAGTTTTTGTCCAACTGCAACACCTCCCATGAGGCTGTGAAGCTGTGACAATGACTAAAGACTCACGAGGCACAATGCTATTGTTTACTGCTGGTGGACACACGCTTGTGTGTGTGTGTGGGGGGGGGGGGGGCAGTGAATCTTCAAGATAAATTTATACAACCATGGCTATTAAGAAATACAGTGTTTACACCACAAGCTGATATATTTACAATTAGTGGAGCCTGTACACAGTACACAAATTCACATTTGGCATCATATGATATGTTCTCTCTGAATAGTTTTATATCCAAATAGAGTTAAAGTGCAATCTATTATGAACACATTTGTGTAAGAGATAAAGAACTGAGAGGGGGAGAGTATGAAATCAAAAAAAAAATCAGTTGGCATCAGGAAATGCTTTTCAATCATAAAATAATTCCCTTTGCCCTTTTTAAAACATTTATACATTTTATTTGGATCTGCACCAAATAGCACACACTCATAAATGTCAGTCCAGTAGATCCATGAATTATTTTCTGAGAAATCAATGAAAAATGTCTTGTTAAATATTAAAGCAACACTATGCAACTTGTTTATGTCTAAACAGCAGCTTCGCAATCAGTGTGATGGTACATTGACTTGGAGAATGGAAAACTGTTCTGCTCTTCATCCCCTAATGCTTGTTCTTGCTCCATGTAACTTTTGGGAGCAGGAATGTTTTTCACGTGAAAATTGACTCATCGTCGCAGCTTAAACTGGCAGCATCAGGTCCAGCAAGTTCAAGAGTAATGCTGAACTGAAGATCAGTTAAAAGACTTAAGTCATTAAAAGCCATGTGGTTATGTCTGATATTCAGTGAGGGAACTTTTAAACTATCAAGAATTTCAACAGAGTTTGGTGGTTTTGCTATACATTACATTTCATTTAGCTGACGCTTTTATCCAAAGCGACTTACAATAAGTGCATTCAACCATGAGGGTACAAGCCCAGAACAACAAGAACCAAGAAAGTACAATTTTCTTCAAGAAGGACAAACTCCAAAGTGCTGTAGGTAAGTGCCATCTAAGAGCTACTAAATCGCCACTTTTGTTTTGTTATAGCGGCAGCTCCTCAGCTTCAGAAGGCCCCTGATCATAATATCCACCATTCAATTGTCTGTCAGTTCAGTGAGTGGGACGACGCAGTCATCACATTATTCAAGCTTTGTCTTTGTCGTTACATGAAAACCGTTTGGTCGCTCGGTGACAGTGCCCAACACAATATATCACCAGAGGGCGCTGTTGCTCAGTAAGATACATAGTGTTGCTTTAAAGTAAGTGAAAAATCCTGGATTCGATTCTTCCACCACCCACACACACCACATCCCTCCACCAAGGTCTGTGGTTATCTGTCCAGTTGTTGCATAATCCTGCTAACAAACAAACAAACAAACAAACAAACACACACATGCAGATGAAAAACCTAACCTGGTTGGTGGAGGTAATAATTTAGTTATTACCTAATAATTTTAATAGAGTGTTGTCGGCTGCTGACATTTTGTGTTGATTTTAGGAAACCACACCAAGACTTTAATCACATCTAATTTAATTTCGGTGAACTGTTGGTCCTTTGTGCATCATTATTTCTCTCCTCTCCCCTCAGCACTGTTAGCATTCACCTGTCTCCCCTTCCCCCTGCACAGTTTGAGACAGTGGCGTCCTGCTGCATGTTCCTCATACGCAGGAAGGGCTGTGCCTCCATATACTCTCCACTCCGGGGTGAATGAGAGCCATTGTCTTAGAGCTACAGCTATACTCAATGCACAGCTTTTTAATGGCAGCTGAGGCTGCTCCGCACTGTGCTCATCTGCTGGCATTTAGTCTGGATGAGATGCAGCCAATTAGTGTGAGCCACTCGGCTCAGCATCTGTCTGAAGCAAACAGCAGCACACTGGGGTCAACGGCTCCATCAAATCACCTCGTCGCTCAGAACACATGGCTGCATGCTGGAGACATGCATCACAGTCTTTCTTCACCTCGTTTACATTTCTTGACTAAACTGTTGTTTCTTTCTTTTGCAGACACTTTTCCCACAGGAATCATTATCATACAATTTGCTAATATGCTACTATGGTTTTATGTGAACAGCTGTTTCTCAACATGTATCACTGACTGCCTTTACTGATGCTTTCTAAGCACAACCTGTGTGCTTCACACTGCAGCTCGGTAACTCCCAAATTGTATTCCAGGGACCCATCAGGGTCCGTGAGGGATTAGAACAGGTCCCCAACAAAATGTTGAATTGTGGAAGGTTTTTAAAACCAGTTGGTGTGTAGAATAATCGTCCCATGAGAAACTTCCACACCTTCATTAAACGGCTAAATCAATATCACACACAATTAACTGAGTTCTGTTGTCTTACTGTGACACAGAAATCACATGTACCTGTTACATCAATGCTTGATGGTGGGAGAACCTGATGCACATCATGCAACATCATAACAACCAACCAATCACATTTCCCCGCTCGTGACACACAATATTGCAGACTTTTCTTCTGAATTGCCATCCTAGTTGTTATTGCAATGCTAAAGAATTACACAAGAAAAAAATTAATTAGGTTTTATTTGCTCATTTGAGGCTAATTAAATGGTGTGAAACATCATGAATGACAGCCGGGACTGACTTGTGATTGGGCTTCAAGACCGCATCTCCATCCTCCAATTGGTTTACTGCACAGACTCTTGTTCCAAATGTGCAAGATGTCCCCGTTGGTATCCATGATGTTTTGTCTTCATTTCTTCATAGCAGAAGGAAGTGAAGCATCTTCCATCTTTATATATAGTGTGTGATTTAAACATGATTTGACTGGCTACTGCCTGCACTGCCACTTGCAAATGGAGCTTTGCTAATCTCAATGCAGTTCTCCATTGCACGAGGTCAGCCCATTCAAAGTGAATGAGAAGCATTTCCTTGAAGCCCACAACATGTTCATGTGTAAATGCACATAAGTGAATTTATTCAGAGTTTCTTTAATGCGAATGATTTGGGGAAATCGTACCAATAATCTGTGACTGAATCATGACGGGTTCTGCTGCTTTAGTGTGTCACCTGATATAACCCCTCTCCATTCACGTCACCCCAAACTCCAGTGGCATGCAGCCCGGCCTGAGTCACCCCTACCAGTCATAATGCATTGGCCAGGACACAAGTCATTGTGGAGCAGAGGAGGGAGGAGGAGGCGGAGGGAGGTGCAGTGCACACGCCGTCTGCAGTGCATTAATAGCAGACATTTGATGAGAAGGCCGGCGAGGGGGAGAGGAATTAAATATTCATTGGGGATGATGTGTTATAGTATCTACTGGCTGCTTTTTGTGGGAACCAAAGTGTGTGTGTGTGTGTGTGTGTGTGTTAGACAGACTCTAAGTGCCAGTTTCTATCAGAACACGAGGTGTGTCATGTCAACCTTTTTATGAAACCGAATGCCTGCTTACTGTATCCTGGATGTGATGAAAGCTGAGAGGGCTGCGTCCCCACTAATGTAATCACCGAGAGCCAGAGTGCACAGATGACATTCAGAGTCTCATATCATTCATACTTTAAAAACACACTCTGAGAATAAGAATAGGCCTCAGTCACACCAGCGCTGACAATGGCAAACGCAGTGTATTACAAACAAATTGCTGTGATTATTGCGCTCGCTTGGTGCGTTTACAGCAAAAGCAAATTTTCACGTGATGAAATTACATCATAAAGTTACATTACATAAAGTCAATGCAAAGATTCAAAGACGCAAAATCCGCTTCTCTCTCTCCAGTTGAAATATTAGACCTTGAGCAAACAATTAGCGCAAATTGGCTCGAGATACGCAATGCGACAAATCGCTTTCGCGTGTGGTGTGAACGCAGCGTCAACTCCAACAAAATGTGGGCAATGTTTAGAGAGCCAGCACAAAGGGTTCAACTTTGGTGAACTCTTACATGCACAGTATTCAATGCTCATCAACGGCAGACAGTGTTGACACCGATGGCCTCGGAGGGGATCTAAACACAGACAGCCCTCACTGAAGTACGGCATTACATCAGCTGTGACGCACATCTAATTTTATATAAACCTGCTTTACCTGTGGGCTGGATGAATAACATGACTACATGTATATGGAAGTTGTTCCGCAGTTCCCTTTACCTTATCTGGAGCATTACAGTCTTTCTCTGTGACTTTACTTTGCTTTTCTGGCCCACAACTGAAATGTTTTGGTTCACTGTCAGCGCTCTCATCAGCATTGTTTCCAGTCACAGCACACAGCCTTTTTCATTAAAAAAATAAATCTAAAAAACAAATCTCATAGTTAGCCATCCATATTTATCATTCCTGCACATTGCTGCATTTCTTGGCACATTACTGCCACCTGTAAATCAGTGGAATGGTGTGAAGCTATGTGCATGAGACTAAACCCAATGAGGGGCTAAAAGCATTGCTTTATACAACTGCATCGTTAAAATGTAATAACATACATATGTATGTCAGCAGTGTGTTAACAGCTTGTTTCTGCTTCCCTCAGGTAGTAAAAAGCCTGAGCAATGGCTACTTTGAAAAGTGGGCCCCCATCACTTAGTAATGTTACAGCGGCTCCTCTAAATCAATATCATAATCAATAATCAATTTGCTTCACACTCTATTGTTTGGGAAGATTTAGCACCTCTTCAGTGAGATGAGACAAGTGCAGCTTCAGGTAACTAAATCAAACATCTCTCTTTTAAGGACTATTTTTAAGAGCATTTATTATATATTTGACACTGGAGAGATGACCTGAGAGGAGGTGAAAGAGAGAAGGGGAACGCGTGCAGCTGCACGCAGATTATATGTCCAACATCCATGCACAGTTCCTGATTCAGTTGGGTGAACATTTAAGTCATTTCTTGTTTGCTGTTTGCTGTATAGCTTTGAGAAAAGCCACCTCTCATTGATTATATTTATATTAATTATCTGTGGAGATTCTCAGTCATCCAGGTCGAAGTATATCCAAGTGCTAAAAAACAGGCCAGAGTTTCTTGAAGACGTTTCACCTCTCATCCAAGAGGCTTCTTCAGTTCTAACTGACGGCTGGAGTCCCAGGTATTTAACCTGTAGGGGCGTTAGGAGTCGTGGAGGTTGCCTGAGAGGCTGCACCCACCCTGCCATTTGGGAAATTGTCCCTTGTTCATGATAGCTGTGTTCTTCAAAAAAAATTCTTAACAAACTGTCACATTTATTGTTAATGTTGTTCGTAAGTGACTAGTTTATTAGAAAACAAGACTACTGACAGGACAGAGGCACTTCAGGGCCAATCAGATTTAAGCTGGGGCCAGTGTCCCACTGGTCACACCCCTGGATCTGCCCCTGAATGACTGCATATCTTTAACTATATGTATGTAAATCAGGCTAAATTTGAATTCACATCATAGCACTTCTTGAAGACACAGAGTTCCCCCTGATACATTTAATCCATTATGTTAAACCATGTAAATTAAAGGTCAAATTTTAGTCTTAATTCTTTCAATTTTTTTTTGCAAGTTATACACTTTTACACAGCTTTTCTCTTTCTTTCCTCCCCCCATTTTTACCCAAACGTATGAGCACTAACATCTGAAGCACATTGACTTCCCTGCGTGAGCGTCAGTGCTTTCTTTGCAGCAGTTTATAGCCGGGTTTGAACAGACTTCTCATCCTCTGCCTGTCCACAAATCTCTCGTTGAACACTGTGTGACACTGACCATGGCCACTAGTTGTCCTTTCCCCTCCTCTCCATCCAGAACAGGGTCAGCAGGGTGAACCATCCTCCCTGCAGCTCCCCCCCCGACCCCTCCTGAGGTCTCACTGATTCACCTGCAATGCACAAGTGCCTCGCAGATCAAGTGCGCGTTCCGGCCTGCTCGCCACCCAGCGACGGCTTTGCAGCTGCCGCCCCGTTGGCTTTAAGAGTTTTCCGTTGGCGTGCACAGTGATAAAAGCTCAGACATCACAGTAATAAAAAAGCTGACAGGCTCTGGGAAAGACTGACTCTCTTTTCTCTCCTCCTCTCCATCCATCTCATTTTGTCTCATATCGCCTCTGCCTTCCTTCATCGCTCTCCTCAGCTCTTGGTTCCGATACACTGGTGCCATAGTCTATACTGTCATCTGTACGGTCAACGGAGCCTGACGAGAGAGGAGGAGGAAGTGAGACGGAGGGGTGTCTGCTATGTGTATACGGGGGAAGAAGTTGACTAGAATTACAGAAGTCCTTGAGCAAAGTCACGCTGCGGAGGAGGACAAAAAGAGGCAGGCATGGCCGCTGACACCCTGGAGGAGGCCTCGACCAACAGGCCTCCATTTACCGAGACCTTTCTTTAGTACATCGGCGGGATGAGCTTTGAATGTTAAATATTCAACATCGACTCGCAGCGCTCACAGTATCGATTAATGCCGAGCAGTCGTTCGAGCTGCCCTTCCAGGCCAGGTGTGGGCCTGACTTAATTCAGACACAGCACAGTGACGGGCACATTAACAGTCTTTGTGTGGAGTGTGTGGTTTTCAATCAAGCCAATTTATTCATTGTATTCAACTGTGCTGCACACGGATTTCCTTAAACTGTCCCATGAAACAATCCTCTGCAGCAGGTTCCACACAGACAGCAAATTACACATATTTAATGAGGTTTGTGTTAGCCGACCTCGAGGCACAGCTACGGCACGTATTAAACAAACACGATGTCGTCGCTGAAATCCAAGCCAGTGATGTGCGTGTCAGTCATCATGTTCAGATCAAAACAAGGTTTACAATCTATAACTGTAGTGTCAGGGTTTAAGAGCATGTCATGTTTCAAGATGACTGAGGATAATGAAATGAGGAGGAAAACCCGAATTAATGTTTCATCATCTCGCCGCCTCACCCTTCACACTTTGCTGAGCAGTGGTGGGAGGATACTGATGATGCTGCCAGATACCACACACATGTTTTGATTAGGTGTATATACCTTTACTGATGAATTGGATTAATTAAGTGGGTGAGTAGTCACCCAAGCGATAGCATAAGAGGGTCTTGTGTACTAATTTAATTTGATAGGTGTGCGGTGCTCACAATTAGGAGAGCTGTGTGGGTGTGTGGCAGAGAGGTAGAGTGAGAAAAAAGGAGGTTGTGTGTGTGTGAGGAGAGAGAGAGAGAGAGAGAGAAATCCTCACTGACCTCCACTGTTGCCTGAGGATGAAGAGATGACACAGTGGGAATGGGTAAAGCTAGTGTGGGCGGTCTTTGGTGCAAGAGGGAAGACACATGGTTGAAACCCTGACAGAATATTAATGGGGCGTGTGCAGCTTTTACCATCAAGAAATCATTAGCACGTTAATTTGGAGACATTAATATATTTGGTGTGAACAATCAAAGCAGAGTTGATTTGTAATATCTACAAATCACGACGAAGCATTTTAAATAACAACCCGCTGGGCTGAAATCCACAGCAAATCAGTTGGAAAGCTTTGCAAACACAGAAAGAGGCTGCTTTACTTTACCGCACCTAAAGAAGACACTGTCTTCCAGAGGGAGCTAAAGCCTCTAGACTTGTTTGCAGTGGCAGAAGGTGGAAAACAATGAAAAATCATCAGTTCAGCCAGAACACATCAGTTAGAGGTGAACACACAAATCAGACATAATATGAAAACCACTTACTGGGTGTAATGTTTTGTAATGTTCATATAACAAGTGTGATGTCCGAACTAAACCTGTTTAGAATGGGCTGTTGGCTTGGCCTGTGTTGCAGCGTTCTTTGTGAAGCTGTGAAAGTGAACTTCCAGTAATGCCTGGGCCACACTGGCTGCATGATGAGCAGCGTGTGACCGGCTGCATCGCTGATCTGATTTCAGCTGCTTTAAAAGGTGACATGTTAGCCTCAGGAATGTGTGAAGCCGCTCAAATCAATCAAAAGGGCATTTAGTTGTTGTGCTCCGCAGTCTGCAGCCCTGCGTTGAAGTCGTGTTCGTGGAGAATTATGTTGCAGCCAAACATAACAGCAGGTGGATTCACTGATTAGTTCCTCCCCTCTGACTGACGGTGTGTTGATCAGTGAAATCAAACGCTGAAGTGTTTGCAACAGACGCGTGGCGCTCACCGGCACACAGTCGGTCTGCTGTGAGGCCGTCTTCATCTCACTTTTGATCTTGTTACTTAATGTCTGCCTTTGTATCAATTTGCCTCCTCACATGCTCTTGTCCCTCAAGTGCTGTCATCCTCTCATCCTGGCTCGCTGTCGTCCCCTCCCTCCGTCTTCTCCTCTCCTCTCTGTCGCCATCCCTCACGCGAGGGTGTATCCCTCATCTCCCCACGTGAATAATACATGCATTGCCCCCGAGGCTTGGGATGTGGATGGAGAATAAGATACCTGGCCTGTTTTTCTGTCTCCTCAACTCCTGGGACCCTCATGCTCACAGCATCTGGCCAGCTGCTGAGAGGAATACTGAGTGACCCCCCACAGCTCATAGTCACCACGTCACTGGCAGCGCACCCACAAGCGCATGCAGACACACATATACAAATGTTTAGGAATGCTCTTTGCGCGCAAAACCCAAATGCAAATAAAAGGTACAAACCTAACGACCTGCTGTGTGGTTATGATACAGGTTTTATCTTTGTCAGGATAATGGGCCATCATCACTTGTAGTCTTTTCAGGGTAATTTATTGTGCAAATCCCACCTTCCTTCTCTGCATTGGAAACATCTGCTCACAACAAAACAGCCCGTAATGGAATGCTGGTGTCTGGGGGTTTTAGTGAAATGACAATTACAAATTCTCACCTAGCCCTTCCCCAGAAGGCCTTTTTCGAAAAACACGACAACATAGCGACAAATGAGAGCAAGTTTCCCTCTAATTGATAACCTCATTACCTATGTCTCCCTAGCTATTAACATCCCCCTGCCCTGTAGCGCCCGGGTCACTGGGTCACCACTGAGACTTGCATATAGGAGCAGCCAGCATTAAATTGGTACAACCTGGCCGGGCCACCGTGTGCTCTGCTCCCTGTCATCTGTCAAATGGCTTTGCTGGACGGACGCACCTTTCAAAGGGCCGCCGCCTGCCACCAGCTGCTCTTTGATGATACAAACAGAGAAAGAGACGCACAGGAATGTCGGACAGAGGGATCTGGCGGCGGACGTGTCAGGTGTCTGAGATTGTTATCACCAAACCTGACAATGCCTCTGAACTCCCACTTTGTGAGGATGTCTGGATGCTCTTCTGGAGGAGGGCTTGAAGAAACAGATTAAATAATTCATATTACATCACGTCCCGTATGTCTCTAGGTAGTCTGCTGGTGTTGAATAATAATATCTGACCTGGGGCTTTTGTGTGTTCAGCTTCTGAGCTTCGTTAGTATTTTAGTGGGAAGTGAACACTTCTTTGCACAAAGCTCTAATTGGCTCTCTGTAAGACTGCCAATAAACAAATATAATATCAGCTTTGGTCGGTTCATAGACTCCAGGCACCTGTACAGGAAACACTGTTAATCACCAATCAATCATAATAAATAATCTGCTGATGGGTCATTATCTTTTATTCAGGAACACTCAGGTTTTTAAATGTTTTTCCTCATTGGAGGCGTATTTGCTTTACTTCTAACAGGCAGTTAACCAGGTTGATTGTGTCATGTTCTATGTTATGTATTAATCATGTGCTATGTTCATGGTGCTGTCACTTTATTCAAATTTAATTGGTAAAGTTGTATTCGTAAATCCCCATGGCTAGAAAACTAACGATAAAAAAGTTATAATTGACTATGTTTATAACTGCATTATACCCGAAAGTGGCTACTTGGCAGAATTGGCTTTTGCAAACAAGATTGAAGTATGCATCACGATTAATCGCTAAATCACGTCATATTTTGTGTGAATAGTCAGGCACTCTTAATTTTAAAATTTCCCTCTGAATTATTCATTATTAGGGCCGGCTGTGGCAGAGGGGGTAGAACGGTCATTCTATAACCAGAGGATTGGCTGTTTGATCCCAGTCTTCCCCAGCTACATGCCAAAGTGTCCTTGGTATTTGGCTAAGTCATGACTATGTTGCACCTATGACACAACTATAACGTGCCTGTGTTGCAGAAGTCAAAATTGATCATCAGAAGTGAGCAGACACACACAGAATAGTAATACTATATAAAGGTCTTTGGCCTGGGCCACACTGGGTGTGTGTGCAGCTCGCGATGGCTGCGTTGCTGATCTGTTGCATCCCACAGGCGTCTGTTGTTCACACAGGGAGCGAGTCTGCTGCATGTCCCACTCACCACAACAGGGTGCCGACAAAACAAAGCCTCACAAGACTACACATAACCATTACATGGACAAAATTAAGAATAAATATCAACCTTGATTTTACTTTGCTACCAAATATACACAACTTGATAAAAAAAAAGATTACTATTATAATAATAGTGTAAAAGGTAGTCTCCAAACAGTAGTTTTTAACATGTGGTTGTGCAGCCCTGGGAACAGACTTTTTAGCACTTCATTCATAGCAGCCGATGCAAAGCCATGTCCCAAGAGAAGCCTGCCAGAGGTTGCTCTCAAAATTCTTTGAAAACAATGCTCTGACTGCCCCCAAGACGTCTCTTCTCCCCGAAGAGACGGTTGCCTGTTCCAGTCTTTACCTGGTGCTTTTCCACTTTGTATGCAGCTGTGAACTGTTTTGCAGTGGGGTTGATGTTGATTCCATCTCGTGTTTTGAAAAGAAAAGCTGCAGGTGATCCAGGTTGAGCTTGTATGTGAGGAGATATCGGCACAGTGGGCATCTAGGCTTTTGCACCAAATCTTTGAAAATGTTGCGTACACATATTGCTTTGGCAATAAAGCCGGTGACATGTGTTTGTCGTTTTCCAGGATGTATAGGCATTAGTTTTCATTCCAGAGATTCAGAAAGGTTTTTTCCTGTCCACCATCCCCTCACATCCTTTGAACCGTGGCAAATGTATGATTGTTGCAGTACTCCAAAGGACCTGCCCTACTGCTGCATCTTCTGTCTCACCCACCTTATATGTGCCATCTTGAGCTGTTTAGTAGTCTTGGGCCGTCTTCAAGTTTGGTCTGCACCATGGTGTATTGCCACTTTAATAAATCCCTTATTTCCTGAGAGGCTTTATCCTGTGGCAAAGATTCAAAATCACAAGGACAACTTGTGAGGAATCAGCTGGGTTGGTAAATGGGGTCTTACTGAATTTATATCAAATATAATCTGTCACCTAATTATTTTGTCTTGGCAAAATGGCATAATGATCAATGGTTAAAGACACTACACAAATGTCAGCATTGTCAAATCATAGAAGGCATTTGTTAATTATGTTAGTGGCTTCTTAGCGCATCAACTACGAAATATGCCACAGGGATTTTCCAGAGTTCGTCAATAGCAAGAGAACTAATGTTGCTGGTGACAACCTGTCATCAACAGCGCCGCAGATAAGATCTACATAAGCATGGAATTTCCCTCAAGAATATTTCACATGCTTTCTAATGAACATTTCATCCATCACTGTGGCACAAATTGTTTCCTCACCCTCTTGTCTCCTATCCTGTAAATGAGCCTGTTGCAGACAATGATGGTTTTGTGAATACAGGGTTTGCAGATATGTTGCTGATAGTGTCTGGATAGAGGTCAGAAACGTCATGCACACAGGCCTAGGCAGAGCAGAAGTGTCATTTCAAGTGATTCCTCTGATCCTGTGGCCTTCTTCCCACTGAAGGAGTTCTTCTGCATTTCTGCACATCCAGAAAAAAAGGCTTTTCTGCATCAGCGCACCAATGACCTCAATGGAGAATCTACTCTTATCATTAGTCTCTTATCATTTTCTTTTCCGATTTCAACTTTTCTAACAAGTCAAGTCTTTCTGCCACTGAAAGCAACTGAGTCTCCAACTGACGCTCCAGTGATTTTGATGATACCAACACTTTAGAGGTTTCTGTCTGTTGAACCTCTTCATCATCACATGTGTCTGGAGCATCAGTCTCAAAATGACCAAGACCTATGCCACATTGTTTTCCTTTATCTGAATGTATACGATCATGGAAGAATAAGAAAAGGTTGGGGACAGCTGTGTATCTGATGCTCTACCTACCCATGGACAAAGACTTTTCCTCTAACCCAAAAGAACATTTCAAGAGGCTTTTCATGGCCTCCTTGATTTTAAGCTGTGTTAGAAAATATTTAAAAACAAATATACAGTAGGTCTATATCTTATCATTGCATTAACTGCTGTTATAAAATCTATCCATTTTCTGCCACTTATCCAGGATTGGGTTGCGGTGGCACAAGGTTAAGCAAAGTATTCCAACAGTCAATTTCCCCAGCAACGTGTATAGAAAACTAAATTAAATGTTCCTTTTTTAAATTTGGGCTCATTATTTCCTGTTTTCAGCAAATTGTTGCAAAGCCAAATGAACAATCCAGATAGCTGCCAACATATCTCACTTGCCTCCGAGTGACCAGCTTCAGTCACAGAATAAATGTTTTTGCCAACATATGATGACACAATGTGTCTGCATGGTGGAAAGCAGCTATTACCATGGGTGGCATTGTTAGCATAGCCGTACTTTGTGTAGCGGGGTTGGTTGGATGGATCATGTATCATAGCTGACAGTTATCATGATTGAGCCTGTGATCAAATCAAAATCTGTACAACACCACCCAAAGTACCCGAAACCACCTCTGTGATATTTCCTGCTGTAGTAGATTTCAATAGGTCCACATTTTGCCATGATGGCACACACACGCACAACCACGTGGGCATTTCCTACAGTAGCATTCAGCTGTCTCTTCTGTGATCATTTTGTTAACATGGAACTGGAGCATGAGCTGTGACCAAAGTATGAAGGAAACAGTATGTTGCTTTCCAGTATTGTTTGATATTGATGATTTGAGCTGAACCATTTCTGCCCTCAGCAAGCACTTACTGTAAAGTACAAGGGCACACATCTTCTACCAATACAAACCAATGTCAGTACAGCTCAATGTTACACATAATGAAGTATGACTTTCATCAATACATCTTCTGACAACCAACAGCCAAATATCCATCCTGTCATGCATTTTCTTAGCACTCTGTGTTTACCCTAAATATTTTTTCAGGTAATGTTTTATACTGTATATCATCAATCAGCAGACAACATGATATTGTTGACCCCTTCAAAGTGGTGCAGTACAGTTAGTGAATGACATGTTGGGCTAGCCAACCCGCATACTGCAGGGATCAGTGCCAAATGTAAAGCTTTCTGACAGAAAGTGTTAGACGTCCCATATCTGGAAAACTGAGGAAAATGTTTGATATCATCAGTTAGCTCATCTGATTTTCTCTATTGACATCTGCTTTTGATTGGAATGAATTTATCCACTGTTACTTTGTCCATATCTGGGCAACACTACCTAATCAGTGACATGACCACCAAACAGTTTGCCTCCCACTACACTGCAGAATATACTGTATATGCAGCGCTCCCTGTCACACACTCGCTGACAGCTGTCCAGTCCGACTCGCTCATCAGTGGTGCTGACAGTTTATTGGTTCTCCTCAAAGACCTTAAGATACCACAACTCTTCTGGGAATTCATCAAAGTCAGAGCTGTCACCAGTAATGAGCTATTGGGTGTTTTTCCCATCTACACCAAAACTTTCACTTCACTCAGGATTTTAACACTCATGCTGACAAGACAAGATAACATCAAAAACAAAATCGTAGCTTGGTTAGAAGGAAACCTGTAATGCTGCAGGCAGCAGCTGTGGGTAAAAGAAGTTAAAAAACTAGGACAAAACCCACTATGTGCTTTGACCGTAAAAACATGTTGTGGAACTGAGATTCCAATTCACGTGTTGTCTGTTGCCTGTTGTCAGTTGATTGCAGCCCAGAGTTTGCAGGCACTTTGTCATAGGGAGTCACATGGTGACTTCCTCCTGGAGGAAGTAGCTGCGGCTTCACTTGAGGGATCTGAAGAGTCAATAAATCATCTTGTTTTATGTATGGAGATCTGCCTGTCACCGTTGTATGTTAGTTGGTGTTGCCCTTAGCAACGATAATCATAGCAATTAATGAATTCTATTCTATTACAATCAAACCTTTTACAGTGTGATATTTACACCTACCTTATATACAGCATGTTAACTGTATTAATCCTGAAAATAACTAATGCTATCTAATGGACACTATCACATTTTTACCATGTATTTTGTGAAGCGCTTTGTAACCTTGTTCAGATAAGTGTTATATAAATAAAGTTATTATTATTATTACTCCATTCCAAATCAATTCCACACTGAACATGTGAAATACAGATGGACAAACTTGCAGAAAAACATTGTATTATTAACTGGAAGATAACTCAGTAGATCGCATTCCTCCGCCAAGTTTCCAAGGCCCACCAGCCCTGAAACCACATTCAAAATCACTAGATGGATTTTTATTTGGATCTGCAACACATTGCTCACACTCATAAACATCAGAGGACATTAAAAACACAATAAGAATGACGCAGAGTAAAGCTGACACGTACCATGCTGACCCATGCAGAGTTACCTGAGAGGTGAGTGAAAGGCGTGGCTGGAGGGTTATATTCACTTCTGTTGATTATGGTGTTATGCAGGTTCCTGGGCACACTGCTTCAACCCCGTCACATGAATGACAAATAAAAACAGACTGACAGCTAGGTGGCCTCTTACACCACTGGACCCAAAACTGCCTGTTTTTGAAAACAACTTCTTGTTATATTTCAGTTGGTTCCACTGCCCCTATAGCTTCATCCATCTGACATTTTTCACGCACATAGGTAGTTACAGCTACGTAGCAAGATGATGCCCCCCTCTTAACACGAGTACTCTATTCTACCATATCCAACAACACCAGACACCACTGAACAAACCGTAGGTGTTTCAGACGTCTGCTGCCAGGCTATACTCGTACATACAGCAGAACATATAAAGTTAGCCATTAGAACAACAGACATCCATTCACATGTTGACAGCGAGAGCCAGGGAAGAACTTGCTAATAGAGCCCATCTTGACTGTCCCTTCAACCTGCAGTCAGATTTGGAGGTGGAAGGCGATGGGGGATATATACAAATAAGCTGATCAACAGGATGCTTAGCGAGTGTTTCCTGATGGATGCCCACAGGAAGGTGGACCTGAGTGGCAGCTTGGCAGCCAGTGGTAGAGAGATCTATCATGTCATGACAGGAAGGAGAGGGCTCTGACGTCTTGGCCTGCCCAGAGAGGCCAGCGCCTGTCAGCCTAATGAGGCTCCCAGTGACAGGTGATGTGGTTGTTGGATTTTGTGTGTGTGTGTGGTCCAAGTATTAGTCATGTGGGGATCTAAACCTGTTTACACAGTCACATTATGGGGACTTCCTTATGTCCCCAAAACTAAATCCTAAAATTTTAAGGCAAAGACAAGTTTGAAAGTTGGGTAATGTTAGGTTTAATGTGAGGATAAGAGTTTAGACAAATATTTATTATTATATTATTTAAAGTATGTCTCCAGGAAATCAATGTAAGTCAATGTAATGTCCTCTGAAGTCATGGGTACATTAGTGTGTGTGTGTGTGTGTGTGTGTGTGTGTCTGAATTGTCACAGAGGTTGAACAAGTGCCGAATTAGACTGATTTCCTCAGTTGAGATGTCTGTTATATTCTATCTAGTTCATGGCCGACAATCTTTTCCTCTTTGATTTATTTCTCATAAGTATCACAGAAGATTTTGTCCCCATTTATATCTCTTAGACTTTGGAACAAGTATAATAACAAGAGCCTTGTTTTTCTCTGTGGTTCAACATGGATCACAATGGATAAGTGTGCAGTAACTATATCTAATCTAAACCTAGACAATTCCCCTAAATTGCTCTAGCCTTAGTTGCACTTACCTGTGTGAGTGCACCAGAAAACTTTGAGTATAAATAACTCTTTGACCTCTCCGTCTCTCTCTTCCTTTTCCCCTCCAGCGCGTCCCTACCTCTGAAACTCCCTCACCTCTTCCCCTCAAACCACCCACTCATCTTCCTTTCCCCATGTGAGGGTATTAGGTTCACACAGCAGAATATAGATGAATCCAGCATGGACACTTTTATTGATTTCTCCCACACCGCAGACACCAGGGATAATGAAAGGGTTTTCCTTGCTTCCCCCCAAGATGCTCTGCGTCATGTCTCTTCAGGAGGTCCAGAGGTATGGGACAAATTGAAAGAACTGGACTCGATCCCACTGGTTCTGTAGTCTGTGCTTATCTGATATGTTCCCTATGATCAGTACAAGACTTGTGACTTGTACTATAACCAAGAGAATATGAATTCTGCATATCCAATAAAGAGCAGGACAGAGCTGCCTAAACTCAGAGAACCTCCATGCTTGCAGACAATGGGGTAATCATAGACAGTATATAAAGATGCATGCCGTGATATAGGTTATAAACCCCACCTCCTCCATGATAGTGGATGGGACATAAAAGGCCAAAATAAAAGTCAAGTCAATTTTTTCAAAGATGTTTTTTTGGCTTCATTTCTGGATGAGTGGAGATTCATTATCCATACATTGTAAGGGGGGGAGTCTAAACCGTGGATGTGCTACTCTTGAACACATTTTAATTAACCTGCATCCTGACAACTAATACGGTTAGTTATTACTACGCTAACTCTTGGTTCCTTGCGTAGATTACGACTGTGGGTAGTAAGCTGGAAGTCGGATGTGTGGTTTGCAGCTTACAAGAGCAGGTAAACATTTAAATTGAATCCATTACTCTTGTGTCGTAAAATAAAAAAAAAACATGTCATTCTTACACTCTTGAACACTTCCTATAGGGTATCTCTTGTAGCAGAGTGACAATGGTTGCTAAATGGTACATTTTTGAGTGATTTTAGAGGCAATATTATATGATCTCACAGCATCTGTTCGTCAGCTCCATGTTGCCAAAAAAGTGACGGTACCTTAAAGTAAGTTATTGTTGTCACAGTTTTACAAGCAATTTATCATCCCACAAAATGCACCCAAAGGACAAATACTCACACATGTCCTGAAAAGCCTTGAGACAATATTTTTTGTGAATGGCTTGGTGTAAATACAGTTATATGAGTGTTGTTAAACAGCCAACTGGGAAGTTTATTTCACTTTGATACTGATTGGAAGGTGATTCGAGTCGTACATTGTGGACTAATAGACTGCCAGAAGCGATGGTGGCCATTTGAGAGCAGCGAGGGGCTAATTTCTCTTCTTTTAATCTGGTCACACTGGGCTGGGTGTGTCCTTAGTTGCTTGAGGCTCAAATGGCTGCAACACTCTGGAGAACTTAATTACTACCCAAGCAGCTCTCAGAGATGCAGAGTTCGTTAAAGCCACTCGCTTTTTAATCGCTGCCGTTTCTTGCCCTATAAGAAAAGAAGGAGATCTTCTTTGGAGTTTGGAGAGGGACAAAGTGAAAAAATATACACCCTCACGATAAAGCTAAGATCCTTGGGCCCAATTTAATTTAGATTATTCCTTGGTTTTGTGGTATTGAACGAGAGACATCACTCTGTCTTTTACAACGTCAAACAGTGTACGTGTTTAAATATGTTTTGTCTCTATTGATTTCTTCATGAAGCTCAGCTGAGATAGAATATTGAGCTGTTCACAGACTTTCTCCCTCTGTGCACCCGAGGTGCCTGGTTTCCATGCTGCTGAAGGAAAAGACTTATCATGGGAACATGATAACATGATGTAGATGCACCGCACTCCGAAGTGATTAGTGCCGTCGACTTTGGACATGAACTCTCGGCCTCTTCCACCGTGACTCTGCATCAAACATGCAGAGGAGAGCTTGACAAGAGGTCTCGGGTTCGCTGAGACTGTGCTGAGATTACATGGAGCGATGCATGCTAAAGCACTTAATCACATGGTTAATAGGGTTTGTTGCCACAGAGGTAAAGAATACCAAATGGACGTAGAAGACAAAGAGTGATGTGAATTCATAGGCTCCCGCTCCCTGCTTGTTTTCACCTGACCACACTGCATTTCAAGGGTACATGAAACTCATCCTGCACATTTAAAAATAGGACAAACTGTCCATGTAACCTGATTTTAAGCACTCCTCCAGGGGCTTTGAAATCAGAAAATGATTTATCAGACTTGACACATCAATTTCTTTGCACTCGCAGATCTCGCTGCATATGCTTTTGGTCATGAGATTATTTTCTTACAAACGCTGTTACAGACGTAAATTTGACAACTCCTTTTTCCCCCCTACAGTAAAATGTTGTCACTTTTAATCAAACTAGCACATTTATCACGTTAGATATCGAAAGGAAAATCCAGCCTTTGTATTATTGAATTTCTGTACATTGTACTGTACATAATTTGAATCAGAGACCCTGTTTAAAATTATTCACACTTATCCTCCACCACTAATCCTTTAAATTATGTGACAGCTGCAGTCAGGACTAACGTATACCAGACAAGCTCAATAATCGTTTTTTTTTTACATTTTTACCCAGTATTATACATATTCACTGTGCTATATAAGGAGTATCCTACAGTAGCCTACATACATTTGAGAGAAATCTAATTTCATATATGAGCGACTATAGCACACGCTCTCACTCTCCCTTTTTATCTTTTGCTGCCTTTTCACTCATCTCTTTGGTCAAAATTAAAGACGTTGGAGAGTGTGGGTTTTAGTCAGCTAACCGCCCTCAGTGAAAAGCAGATTGGTCCACCCTCTCACTGCATTAGATTTAGTAAATCCCCCTCCATAACGTCAGAACTGCTGTTCCAGGAATGTGGGATTTTGCTGGAAGGTTCCACTGGCATTTTCTCAAAAGGTCACCGGAGCCATTCACCATTCAGTTCTATGACTTTTACAGAATGCTTTTTCACTGATATGTTCAAAAGTATCGGCACCTTATAGGTGGACTGAGCCCTTAAGTGTTGTAGATATTGACTGAAGGTGGCATTTCAAAGCTTCTGTGTTTGAACTGGACACACTGACTGAAAATGGTTTAAATATGGGACAGTGGTTACAAGGCTGATAGACAGCACGTTCTATACAGTGTGTAAGATCCGGTGCATTTCAAGTTAATTTGAGTTTTCCAGATATACATGGAGGTCATCTGTAGCAAGCGGCTTAATTACAACCATAGACTGAATGTTAGATGACATGTCTTCACTTCCTCCTATTATGTAGAAATGAAGCCCAAATGGGGCCAGAGACCGCACAGCAGTGATCAGAGGATGGAGCCAAAGCAGCGAGGTACCGTCGATACACAGGCTCGACTGCGAGTCAGTCCCAGCTTTCATTCAGGATGTTTATCCCATTTTACAGCATCAAATAACAATTTAAAGCCAAACTTAGTTGGAAAAAGAACATTTGAAAACCTCCCTAAAATGACAGAAACCATCTTTGAGAAGAATGTATTTGTTGCGTACGTTGATATTTTTGTTTGGTCCATGTCCCACCCATTAACATTGAGGAGGTGGGATTTATGATGTATACCAAGACACTTACTGGCTTCACTTTCTGGGATAAGTCATGTCGTACATCTTTATAGTCTATGATTACAACCTACAGTTACATTTTGATCTAGACGACCTCTATTGGCTGTTGTAGTAATGACTGGAGTAGAGAGGAGGTGGTTTAAAGAGCGCCAAATGTTCAATTATCAACATTATTTCCCATAGTTCAACTTTAACAGCATGGTTATTATACTAATAATGACGATGATGGTTGTCTAATCTTAAGGAAGAATTCATTTGAACCCGAGTCACTTTTGGCCACTTTTCCTTTGTCTGTGTTGTACAAATTATGTATTTTGTTATTTGATTTTGAGGAGTAGCTATTATGTCAAACTCAGTATAGACTCTTGTGTTTCTGTTTGACAAATGATTGAGAAAATGGCAAATACACATGATTGACAATGATGACGACAGGAATTCGCAGTTAGCTGGCTGTAAGTTGAGAATTGCACCCCTGATGTAAACTGGAACATATGCTTCCGCTGCCGTGCATGGATTACTAAAGACAGACTCTTTTGTGTTGAAGTGTTTAAAATGTAATAGGTGTTTGCTGCTGTCCATATAATCTGGCAAGAACATGTAAGTTAACCCTTCCTTTCTTTGAAATTGTTAGACAATAAAAAAATTATAAATTCAATTAAATTCAAATATCTTTATTTAACAGTTAGGAGCTGCATTTGTATAAAACCATGCGTGCTTATTTTTCATGTATAATGCAACTATACAATATTCAACATAAACCCTATGACATCCAAAGAGCAATCAACAGTGGTAAACACAGCTTATAACTGAAAAAGTAAAAAAGACACAATAAATAGTATTAAAATAATAGATGGGCCAGTAATGAGTCTGATGGATGTAGGCACAAAGACATGGCTCTCAAATCAGTGATACATCTATAAAAAAAATATGAATCTAAGTTGCAATAATAGAAAAACACAATCTGTGGCTCTCTGGGTCATCCACTAGCCAGAAGGTTGGCGGTTTGATCCCAGTCTCCCACATTTCACATGCCAAAGTGTCCTTGGGCGAGATTCTGAACCCAAATTGTCCCTGACGGCCGTGTCGGCAGTACGTGTGTGTGTGATGTGTATGAGAAAGTGCTGCACATAGATGCACTGTAAGAATGTGTATGTGTGGATGGGTGTAAAGCACTTTGTCATAAAGATGAGAAATCACCATATAAATACAGACCATCTACCATTTACTGACACAAGTCTTTGCACTGGTCTTGTTCATACTGAATATATCATTCAAACATTCACAGAAAAGTATGTGGGCCCCTCGGATAATGACATCAGTCACTTAGTAAACCTGGAGTCCTCCGCAAACTCTAAACTCCTGAAGCTTTTCAAGCTGACAGCGCTGAGAGGGATTTGAACTTTCCTCCACTGTATTCCCACTGATTATGTATGAGAATGTACTGTTTTGGAACTACGCTATAGTAATAAAAAAAATGGTTTCACCCAAGTGGCTATTCCAAATCAAAATTCAGAAGACCAGCTATGATGTAGAAGTCCAAGTGGCACAGTGGATTTGCATATATAAAGTCTGCAAGGCATTCTGTACTTTACACCAAGAGACACAGAGCTGTCTGTGCTGCATCCACAAGGTGTTATTTCAATTTCACTCCCAAAGATATTATCTGTCTGGTAACATCTTGTGGTAATGACACTGTCTGGGTCTCTCTGTTTTCTTAAATACCAGCTCTTTCAGCCTTTCACAAAGTTTTAGTAACTGGCAGACTAAACAAAGAGCTCGGAGTGTGTGCATGCAGATGTTTGGTTTGATTGTCTTGGTGTGCGTGTGCGTGTGCGTGTGTGTGTGTGTGTGTGTGCAAGACTATAGAATAGATATTCTGTATTCACAATCTATTCATATGCATGTAGGTTTCTGTTTCTTGGAGCGAGATGGTGAACGTGTGTGATCAGACACATGGATGTGAATGTGCGTGCACATGGACAGACGTGCTCAGAAGTAATTGGTTTGGTGTGCAGAATCACCAGTGGAAACATCAGAGAACAGGAGGAGTGGAGAGAGAAGGAAGAGAGAGGATGCTTTGCTTCAGCTCATTAACCAACGCCTGTTAGCTTGGAAATAAATTGGGTAAGATTCCACCACTGGAGAGGCTGATTAGTTCATTTTTCTCCTCCCTCCGACTGATCTGTCGTAGGTGTAGTGAGGCACGGCCGCTCCCCTCGCTCCCTCTCACTCCGTCTCACTTACACACATGCCGTGTGAGCCAGGGCAGGTTTACGCTCAAACCAGCAGCCCGTGGGTCCTGCAGCAGATGTGAATGACACAAGTGTGCAATGACGTGCGGCCTGCCACAGCTCAAAGGTCACCTAGACCTACAGTACCCCCATCTGGTGGGCCCACATCCAGTGGCTGGTGCTTCATCCAGTGGGACTGATGGCTGGCAGAAAACTTCGGCATCGCTAAACCTTAGAGCACCAGGAGGAAAGTTTTCCTCCATGATGCTGGTGGCGGTTTGGGTTTACTGAGCTCCTCCCAACATATAATTCTGAGCACATCATCTCACCGTTCCCTGTCATTACAGCAGCAGGGGAAAATGCCTCTTCTGCATCAGTGCAGAATAGAGCATAAAAGCAGAAATTTGGATCATAGCTTGTCATTTTGAAAACCTTGGCATGTGGTTAACATGATTGGCATGCCATTCCAAACAGAATACTTAACCCCACTAAAAGGGCCATTGTCATCCTGAATTAAAGCACCTCAGTTTGGCACAAGATTCAATGCAGAATGGGGATGCTTTTTCAAAATACGTATTTGCTGCCGTAATTGAGGGGGTACATTAGCTGAGAACTCCGAGATCTCAGCGAGTAACCGAGGGTGTTCAGGCTTTTAGTGTTCGAGCCTCCAGACCTGTGGAACAATCAAGATCAGAGTGGCAACACCTTTAGTGCCTTTTAAAACTCTTCTTAAAATTGTAGAGCATTTTGTTGTTGTATTTTATTGTGCACTGACAATTTATATTTTCATGTTCATTTTATTCCCTGTTTTATGAACTATGTGTGTTTATTGTCTGCTCAGTTTGTTTTACAAGCTGATTTTTAAACGTTATTTTTATTGTTGTTATTATTAACTCTGCCGAGGAGGTTACATTTTTGTATGTATTTGTTTTTCGGGGTTAGTACAATTACGTAAAAACTGTGCGGATTCGTATCATGGGGCGAACTCATACATTTTTTGAATCAACATTGTGATGCACTTTTCAACATTTCCGTTGAATTCTCAGAAAACAATTCATGGGTTTGGAAGAAAACAATCAGATGTTTAGAGGACTGAAGGTTAGAAGTGTGTAAAAATCTGGTTGAAGTGAATTTAAATGTGGTTTCATAAGGGGACTGTTGAGGTATGTGCTTAACTGAATGTGATTCTAGTTCTTATAAGATTACCCTGCAGCAGTGGAAAAACAACATAGAACTTCACACTACTGTTTTTAATGAGTCTGTCAATACACATTGTCCATGCATGTGTGCATGTTCATTCCCTCACTGACACACAGCTCATCCAAAGCTTTGCATTAGACATCAATGGACAAGCTGCAGGCATGAATGCACCTATGAACACAAATGTGTCATCATGTTCATATTCTAATATTAACACACAAAAGAGTGGACTTTTTCAATACTGCATGCCCTAATGCGCACACACACACACACACACACACACACACACACACCCACACACACACATTAATGGTCAATGTTTTTGGGCAGCTGAACAACAGCCTGTCATCTTTTCCCCGCGCTGCTCCTCCCCCCTTAATAACATCATTAATCAGGGAGTGTCAGCGCTGAGATATGGGTCGATAAACAATTTGGTGCAACATGCCTAATGGAAACCGGAGTCATTTAATATATTCACCTGCTTATAAATCCTACAGATTACATCCAGCTCTCTGGACCCTCCCACCGAAGCTGTCAGCCACAACTTTCGATGTTTTAGAGAAACCTGCACCCAAACTCACATTGAGAACGCCAAAGTGTTTCATCATGTTGTGAACTTTGTACCTCAACACCTGTTACGTGCCTTGAAGTCTTGAAAGGTGTGTGTGCCTTCTCGGCCTTTTCCCTGGGATGATTGATGTCTTTGATCCAAAGTTTGATTTGAATTCATGGGTTATCAATACAATCACACTACGCACTTGCACTATAAATTAGTTTTCTCCATCTAAATGTTAATAAAAGTGCCATAAAGAATCAAACAGACTCGTGCCATGCAGTTAATAATGTGGCATCTGAGCTGGCGTGCGATGGCAACAGCAGTATATTGGCCTAATTAATTAGGATAATAAAATGATTAGACGCATTTTAAATGTTTAGATTGCAGAGGTAGCAGAAACATACTGTCACTGTAATAAACAAATGTCCCAACCCGTATATCAAACTCAACATTAATGGCACTAGATACAGAGAAAGCATTTGAATTGTTGAAGAGTTATAAATGTATTTCATCAACAATACTGAGTGATACGGACAATACCGTACAAATCACTAATAGCTCAGATTCTCTCAAACAACAACATGTTGCCCTTTGTCAGATCAGACCATACGTGGGGAGAATAATCAATAAATATTGCCATGGAGCAACATAAACATAAATTTGCAGGTGATCCAATGTTTACTGAACAGAAATCCTGAAGTTATTAGCTATTAAAATGTGGTGTGTCAAGGTCATTATAAGAACAACATACTAGTGTTTAATTTACCTTCGATAAATAGATTGATGAGTGAAGCTATCATTGAATAGAAATACCAGACTACAACTTGAATTAAATCGATCTTAAATTATATTTTGATCAGTAACATTTAAGTAATTTTTGTTACAAATTAAAGATATATTTTGTTCACATTTTAAGACCTTTTAAAGGGCTGTAATACAACCAAATAATTATTGATCTACTGAAGTCCTACTAATTGATTGGTTGCAATCAACACATTTATACGTTAGATATAAGTAAGATAGAATTCGCAACATACTGTGATATGTGTATAACATAATATAAGAATTCTAAAGTTAGTTTACTGTTTGTAGATTATGTGCCATGGTTGGTGTAGAGTCCCTGTTGTTCTCTGTGAGTAGCTTGTCCCTTCTGTCACTGAAAAAAATGGCTTATTTTAGGAAGGTTATTGATGTAAAGCTTTGCTACTATGAATTTAATGGTGGCAAATATCTTACAAATGAGAATTCAATCACATGTCGACCAACTAATGAACCAGACGATTGTTTGACGACTGTCGATTGCAGCCCTACCTTTTAAAATCCAGGACAAAACTATGACTGTACTTGTAATAACATAATATACATTTTAAATTGGTGACATAAGCAGTTAAACCTAAAATAGAAGTGAAGAAATACTCTGTAGTGAGTTAACTGATACAGAACTTGTTTCAACCAATTCAGCAGCATCTGTGGCCGAGTACTAATTCCGGACACAGTCAGCAGCACATTTGGGACCAAAATCACACTTTTATATGGGCCCACGTCACACTCTCAAAAATGGCTGTGGAAAAACTGGACACATAAACCACAATGGACAAAAACTGGCCAGACTGGACACTATCTCTATTGTAAATGGCCAAGATCATGCACGCACACACACACACACACATGCAGAGCATCCAACTTTGTGGGTTACTGGATGATACACTCATGCCAGACACACTCTCTGGGGAGAGTGTTAACTGGATTAGTCATGCATACTCAGTTTTATCTCTCTGCATGTGTCTGCTCTTGTGTCCGTACACACACATAATGCATGACTGCTGCGTGAAGCGTCACTCGGTTCAGCGCTGGACGTTCATGTTTGATGAAGATGATTTTCCTCCTCAGGCACACGATGATGCTGGCTGTTATTTTGTCATTATCTTGTCGTCTTGTTATCTCGAGCTGATTGGTCACTGAATGGTGTCTCTCTCCTTTTCTGTTTACCTCTTACATCACTCCCTTGTTTTTATATATTATATAGATAAATGCATGTACACATCAACACACTCGTAGTGAATAATGCCGCTCTGTTCCTGACTGAGCTGACCTGGAGCTGGTAGCCCCTCTCTCTCTTCTGTGTGTGTCACCCCCCCCCCCCCCCTCCCTTGAATGACACACAGCCTGAGTGGACATGGCACTGTCATCAGACTGGGACCAAATGAGCCGTGAGTAACGACAGGAGCCACCCAGCCCATTGGCTAATTGTCCTGAATAATGCGCCTGGTTCTCCTCTCTGATTGGCGCTGGAGGTGGGAGGTTGACAGTTGGCAGACCCATCCACAGAATACAGTTCAGATTTGTCGGACGGCTGCTGGTGTTGCGAGAGTACAACCGCCAGTACTGAACCACCTGTGCGTTTTCAGAGCTAAATTCAACATGAAAAATAGCTGAGTTTGTTCAGTATCTGTATCTGAAACACAATTATTTTTTCAGACTCTTCGCAGCACTGTTCTGCACGTGAGCACAAAAACAACCCAGGACAAATTGGTTTCAGTGGAACTACACAAATATGGAAGGTATTGCATTTGCCTCATGCTACACAGACCCTGATTGTAGGTTTACTGCTGGTGCAACTGGACTGTAATCCCATTTCGAGTGTGGCAGTTGCTGCTGGTTTCCTGCTGGTGCTGCTGATTGGCTCATCAGAATGGAGCGAGCCACTGTGTGACATGCAGAACTCAGACCTGATTGCACTGGGTTCCAATGCTGATAAATGTCAAGGTGGGTGGGAAGGAGAGGAAGAAATGCAGCAGCTTCACGAGTTCAAAGATGTCGCTCCGGGTTCATTTGTATCTCACATGCTTTGATGAAGATCTGTAAGCATCTGGGTCCATAGTGGAATATATTAGGGAACAAAGCAGGATACACAGGAACAACCTGGCAGAAAGAAACAAAGGGAAAAAACACAACATTGGATTGCATGGAGTCATTTTAATAACTGAGGTTAATGAAAGTATTTTATTGTGTTATCATGAATTTATTATTCATTTATTTGTAGACATAGAAGAATTGGAGTCTGGGTTTTACAATGACACTAAAAATGATTCATCAGTAGTAAAACAGACAAGAATATTGACAAAACAAATATATACAGGATAAGGCTAATTTCCATCTATAACCTTAGTGGCAAAGTGTATTTTAAAACCGGTAATGTCTGCCGAGAATTGGAAATCTATTGTTTTATGACAATGTATTTTTAGACCTAAAACTAATGTTTCTCAGGGTCATTAATCGTGAGGGCAGGGATCAGTGGTGCTGGATACTGGTCTTTACAGCTACAACTATTGAAACCAAGTTATTACAAGAAATGACACAAAATATTCAAAGACAAGTGTTATAGAGAGCTTTTATGTTGAGGTGAACATGTGAAAGATTCATGGGACATATTGCGATAAGTAGTGTGAATGCAGAACTGGGGGCAGCAGTCCGTGCAGCAGTCATAGTTTGTTCTTATCGTGGTTATCCAAAGCCTCTGTGTCCAACACTCCACATGCTCGGCAAAGTCTGTTAACATAAATACACGTTCCCTCAATTACCAAAACATCAACTCGTGTCATGTGACAAATGTATACAAGATGTCTTCCATGTCATTCAGCTGATTTTGCCTCCGTCTTTTCCTGGCTGTCTCCCCCCCCCCCCGTCTCCATCTCGCCCTCTCTGTGCTGCGTCCTGCTGAGACTTCACACAGCCCACTCACAGGCTGCTCGTCAAATCCGCTGCACACGCACGTGCACACACATGAACGTTCACACACAAATTCAACCAATACCATTCCATGTCACCTTGCTGCACAGCAGGTCGCCATCGCCTGTCTGTCAGTGCCACCCCCAAAACACACCCAGAGCAGCAGCAGTATGACTTTATTAGCAGCCCCCCCCCACCCCCCCCCCACCCCGAGCTAACCCACTGGAGCTTGATCCTTTTCCTTTGACAGGAAGTGCTTTGACTCATGTATCTACATTTATGGATTTTGCCTCAAAATATCTGAAGATTGTCAGAGACTAAGACACAGACCTCTCTGCATTTGCTCTTTCAGTTTATTGAATGTGTCTTTATTGTAAACATGACTCGTGGTTCAGCCTTGTGATCTTGTGTTGCCACATTCTCATCTTGTCGGGCTTACATTGTATGATATCAGTAGTATTATATGAATATGATCTTATACATATTAAATTATAATAATCAAGAATAGAACACATGTGAAAAATATAATGTATAGGAGACTTACAAAAGGCATTTAAATTCACTAGATTCCTATTTTTATTTGGATCTGCACCAATTCCTATTCCTATGCCTGATCAAGATCATCAAGATCCATTACCTATCTTCTGAGAAATCAACACAAAGTGTGTATGGGTTTCCAGATAGGTTGTATGGTAATGTTCAGTAGTTTATGAGTAATCTATCTATCTATCTATCTATCTATCTATCTATCTATCTATCTATCTATCTATCTAAGTGTTCCAACTGATCAAATTATCTGATCTTATTTCCTTTTTTATTTTGAAGTCTTTTGCTTGTTTTACTTGTTTTTACAGTTAATCACTGTCTGCGTGCACCTGCATCATCTTTGTCACTGGTTCTTTGCTTCCTGTTTGTTTCCTGTCTGTTCCCTGGTATTTCCTGTCTGTGCTCCTGAGTCTCACATTTCTTGCTGCTTGAGTTTTGTATTAAGTCTAAGTTTCATCTTGTCTGCCAAACAGAACCTGTTTTTTCCTGTTAAATGTTCTCTCTGCACCTCTCCTGTCCAACGACTGCAATTTGGGTCAAGCAATCCAACAATTCCTAGTGAGTACTTTGCATTTTCATTGTTATTTATTCATCATGCCCCTGCTGTGTAAAGGCCGTGTGTAGTTACTGCAGAGATTATTAAAAATGCTTGTTTAATTCATTGAGATCCTGTGATGGAGTAAAAACCTGTCCAGGCTGTTTTCCTGTCTTCCCCTCGGTGTATGTAAGTTCTGACCCTCTGTGACTCTCATTAGCAACAAGTGGGTAAAGCCAGTTGAGTCATTAACTCGCAGTGAGAGGAGCCCACCCCTCCTGCAGACGACCCACAATGCTTTGCCATCAGCGAAGTATCTCTCCGTGTGTATCTCTGGGTATCCCAATCTGTGCGTCTGGGTCACCTCCATGCCCGGTTCTGCTCCTCTGGATAATTAGATGCCCATTCCTCGCTGCCAGACTGTGTGCCCCATGGATTTATGATGGCGATGGCTGGCCTGGTCTCGGGGGACACTGTGTGTTTGTGCGCGGGTACGTGCCAATGAGGCCAAGGCAGACATGGCTGTCCTACTAAGTGAGGGGACACAAGGTTATTTACGGCAGGTTGGACCAGTGTCATGGATATGGAGATAAGGCAACACCTGGGTAATAAATCATTATGTGTGTGCGCGCTTGTCTGTGCGTGCGTGTGTGTGTGCGGTCCCGATACTGAAATTGTCACAGATGGGTGAGCTTTTCGGCATCAGCTTCTGCTGCAAGGACAGAAGCTTTATGAAGTCTCCTGTCTACTTATTGTGTCACTTACATTCAATAGAAAAAAAACATGTCTTTCGCAGCCATTTGTGTCATTTTCTTTACTGTGGACTAAATACAGAGGCTTTTGAATGAATTACAGTGTGTATATGTAACACCGTAATCCCTGACACTTGTGGCTTCAAAAAAAACTTTTAAACATTTATACTGCTTGCATCTGAGCAGCACCTTGTGTGGCTCTTTTTCTCCTTTTGTTACGACCAATTTACTCTGATCAATGGGTTCTGAAATGTATCTGACGGTTTTAAATACCTGACGTACACAGTAGTTTAATAATGAAAAAAACACCTTCATTGAAATAAAAAGTTCTCTGTTCGAGATCTCTTCAAGTGTCTCTGTCCAGGAGAGCCTGACCTGTCTGCCCTGCTCAAGGTCTGTTTAAAACTTCTCCTCCGGCACTAAGAAGTTTTTTTAAAATCTTTTTTGTCCAGTATCGACTGTGTTGCTGTGTGGATATTTTTGTCTCATGAAAAAAAGAGAACATTTCATAAAGAAGCTCTGACAATATTCGAAACCAGTGATTTGACCTTTGGATGTGTGTCTTATTAAAAGTGGAGTGCATGTGGATTGGCTGCGCTGGTGAATCTGCCTCCCGGTGACCTTGTTAACCAGAGAGCCGACCTTCATCCTCACCTCACTCTTTCTCCTGCTTCAAGTCAAAACCTTTGACCCTGTGTGACACAGGTTTTAGTTTCATGTTATGGAGCTTGTTTTTCCTCCGAGACTCAGATGCTCACAAAGAAATCACCTTGTCAGAGCAAATATAATACACTCCATTTGTATGTACCTGACTGGCCACCGACATAACCTGGTTCCTTTGAACACGAGGGACCTCAACATGATATTATTAAACATTGTTTTCATGAAATCTCTTAAATTTATGGCCTGCTTAACTCCACTTATTCAATTCGTATTGTAGCGAGTGAATTAAAATGGGTCCACTGATCAAGGAGACACGGATGTAAAAGCACACTGCACCTTTAAACTGTTGTCCTTTTTTTTAAGTTTTCTTTATTTGTAAAGTGGAAGTCAGACAGAAAGTGCAGCAGATACAGGAACCTCCACCAAAAGAGTCAGCAAGCACACAGAGCTCAGAGAGTGAGTGAGTTAAATGTATGTGGGGCCATCACAGCAAGACCCTTCTTCTTCAGGGTTGGGCAACTGCCACTATTCATAATGAACAAAATCATGTAGTCAAACAATAGCATGCTATACAACTGCAGAAGATGAGCAAATGTTCAAGTCATCAAAAGTTATCTCCTTTGTTGCGTTCATATTTTTTTTCTTTTTCAGAAGAGACGTAGTCTCGTATCACTCCCTGATCATAATCCATCCATTCATTATCTATACTGATCCAATGAGGGTTGTTGGGGGGGCTGTAGCGCTGGCCGACACTGGGAGAGAGGCTGGATACAGGTTGCATCGTGATGCAAACATATAGACACAATTCAACCATTGTTCACACAACCTACTGTCAATTTAGAGACTTCAATTGACCTAACCCGAATCTGCATGTGCTGTGGGAGGAAGCCTGAGTATCTGGAGAAAACTCACACTTGCACGAGAGAGAACATGCAAACTCCACACAGAAAAACTCAGCATTAAAGGACATGTTTTCAGATACATATAACATTTTAAAGAGAAATGTTAATCCTGGAAAAAGCTAGCAAGAGCAGGCTACACTTATAAAAAATGCAACCAATACATCCCACCCCCTTTGATTGGTCCTCTTATTGAAACCACACCCCCAAAACACATAAACATGCACTGACTTTAAAAAAACGTTTCCATGACTCACTCACTAACTCATCATGGCTTCAGCGGTGTAAGTTTCTCCGGCTGAAGATTTTCAGACGTGCAGTTAGAGCTTGGGCAAGGTGCAGGCAGGTTAGAGACGGTCAGCCAATCATGTCAATCGGTCTGAAATAAATAATTGGTTGTGCTTATTACCTTGTGCTTATTACAGTCCTGCGAGGGCCACAGACAGCTCGGCTGGTTGTTGTTTTTTTCCGATTTCGAAATACAAGATAAAGAAACAACTTACCAACCCTAACATCAACTGTAACTTGATAACCATCTTGGGAAGTTACTAACTACTGCAATGCTCTATGCTGCTGCTGCTGCTTAAAATATAGGAAATCCATTGAAACATGGAGCATTCTAATGATTTAGCCTGGTGTATGGCTTGACACAAAGTTTCAACTATGGTCTCTCTGGGGAACCAGAGGCTATTCACTTAATCCCAAATTAGAACATTGCAGCTTTGCAATACATGCCTGCCTCTAAGTAGAACCATACCCGCAAATCATAGTCTTAAAGTGTTAGCAATGACACATTTTACAGTAATAGAAATAGGCCTGTCAATTAAAAATTGTTTTCCTGTATAGTAAACATGAAACCTCATAATTTCTGTGCAATAGTATCATCATTCCTTTCAGAAGTACACTTCCAACATGCTCCAGGCACATGATCACATCAAAAATAACATAAGAGCTGCAAACGCTCAGAGAAAAACCAAGACAGTTTAAGATGTAACCCTTCAGGTCTGCATCAGGTTATTCCCTCAACAAGAAGAAGAAGAAGTTGAGAAACAAAAATGTGTTCTTGTGTTGGCAGGAATCCACTGCCTGAGGTTTTCAGCTTGAAACAGTCTCGATGCTTCTTTTTATTCTTCATACAACTGATGCCAGTGTTTAATATGGAAAAAACTGAAGAAAAGTCAAAGTTAGGGCTGATGCAAGCAGCAGAATATCAATATGAATCTGACACTGTCAAACAGCCTCAATTCTTCTTCTCTTAATATTCCCCTCTACGAGCTCCGTTTTATGTAGATAGTATTTTGAATGGCTCAGTAGGAAAGCGCAATGTCAGTGAATTACATCCCATTATCTTAACCACCTAGCTTTGTCATTCAGTTGATGTCGCTGTAGCCTGTGTACGCCTGGACACCCCTGGCTGTTTGCCAGCATGTCCTGTTGATGTGGCCAACTTTATCCCCTTTGCCAGCGAGCTGTGACTAATATGAAAACCAATCGGACATCTGGCTTACTCAATCTGCGTGTTTTAAACAGTCATCCCAGTGAAGGATTAATTCGCTCTTTTCTTTAAGGACAGGTGACAGCTGCCAGAACAGTGTCAGAGGGGGGAAAGAAAGACAGGCTTCTCTCAGTTTAATATTTACACTGAAATAGGGAAACATGTACGTACTCCTATATTTGTACATGGATACAGATAATATTTATTCTTACTTTGGCATAAAAGGTTGAAAAAAGAATGGACACAATTTAAACAGATGTAGGAAAATCATGTTACAGCGGCATCGAGACAGAATCCCTCGGCAGCTAACACCCAGACTCAGGTTCAGTTCTTGGTTGTGATGCCTGTACAGTATTTTAACCATTTGCTACATTGAATACATTTCTCAGTGCTAAATGAACGTCCTCACTGTGTGTCTGAGAAAAACTCTCTTTAATCCACACTGGTGGTTTGTGATCCCATTGTTGGCTTAAAGACAACATATATTATAGTCCACGAGGGTCCACGTGCAACTCCAACTGAAACGAGACACTGGAATTGCCTTGTGCAGTATATGTACTGTATATATGAGGTATATAAACTGTATATACTTTATATACATTATATTTTGGGACATTTTCATGTAGTTCAGCCAAACAAAACAAATACAGAGGCCCTCTTCTTTTGGTACGTGGTCATGTTTCCTAGTGCACATGTGGAACATATGCTTGCACACAAAGGGCAAAGTCTTCACTCAGACTTTAGGGGGAATGAGTGATTGAGTGAGAGAAGGAGTGTGTGTGTGTGTGTGTGTGTGTGTGTGTGTGTATTTCCATCACAGGCTACCTATGACAAATCTAGTTATTTCAGCACAAAAGCTGTTCCCCAGTTGGGAAAAGCAGATTTTTGGGTCAGTTAAATTTGGGGTAAGTGGGTAAAGGGTGGGGAACATTTTTCCAATCAATGGCCATTTAATATTTTATGTCACTATAATAGGACCATATTAAATTATTGAACACATCATATTACCTCTCTTATGCAATGGCAGGAACTGCTTCTATCTGGTGTGTTGTCTGATGTCAAATGGCAATGATGATGATGCTGCACAGCTGTTTTTCAGGTTTGGGCCAGCTAGTTGACTTGAATCTTTGTAATAGTCGGTTTTGTTAAGAGCTTCAACAAGTCTCAAAACATCAGTGCATGTCTGCTCATAATGGGAAATTCTCAGGATGAAACATCAATTCTGACACAATGAACAGAATCCTAAACAGTTGTTGATATATTATTGCTGTGTGTAGATCCTTTTTCAACCCGGAGAATTGTTTGTCGATTATAAACTGTTCTCATTCACTCCCTCATTACCCTGCGTGCAGAAGAGTATTGTTTTTGACTGTGTTAATGCGCAAAATAGATCAACAAAGCACGGACTGATTTTCACCAAATTTGAGGTGAATATGACTTGAGGGTGTATTGGGAAATGATTAACTTTTGGAGCTGGCTGGGGGATTTCTCCTTGTGCTGCTGATGGTCAATCTGACTGTGGCAGGTGGCCAATGTGTTAGTTTGGGAGAACGAGGCATTGTCTGCCTGTTCTTTTCAATGTGATTCAACTTTAAAAAAATAAGCTGAGGATCCTGCAATTTAGTTAGCAGCACTAATTGGAGGATGCTCACCTGCACACAGAAATGATCTGTCTGCACACACAACCCTCTCTCTCATAGGGGATGGGGAGATACCTGAGCCGAAATAGTCCAATTTGTTTATTAACGGGGATGATTGTTTTGGTCATTTTGGATTAAAGACACTTTTAACTTCATGTTGACACAAAATTTCATTGGATGGATGAAGATTCCCTCCTGTGTGGGTATAAACTCCAGTCACCCAACAGGGGAACTGTTGAATAAAATAGGATATCTTCCAGGCAAGGCAATGGTTTGATGCATGTTCATAGTGCTGTAAAAGATTCCTTGCTCTTAGTGTCTAATTACTCCTCCCATTATACATCCGCTCTGTGCCTCTTTCTCTGTCCTCAGGAAAAACAACGGGAAAAAAAAAATCAACTGCTCACTATCCCTTTGTTCCACTGGTCTTTTTTTAAACATAGAGCTAATTCATCAAATGCTTCACATCTACCCTGTCCTCAGGCTCCCTGACATTAGGAGAACCTTTTATTTTCAGTTTGCCAGTTTTTCACAGGAAACCTACACTTTGGACAGGCTGTTTCTCAAAATAAAGTTTAATTATTACCTTTTTTGTGGCTTATGGAAAATGACTACATGCCTTGCTGGTGTAAATTAGACAAGACCTAAAGAACAATCAACAGACATCAGCCTGAGTTACACTGTTGATATTAAAATAAAACAAAAACTCACAGCACTGCGCCCCTTATCCAGCCACAGGGGTTAAATTGGGTACCATTAATTCCATTCTGGTGTCATGTATCTATAATAAATGTATCATATATGAATAATTAATTGACCATTAACTGAAGCAACTGGTTATTAGTGCTCATTCATTGTACATCCTTGGCCTCAGGTTGCTCCTCTGAAGACATCCTACTGAGCCAGCTGAGGACAAAGAAGTGGCCGTGGATTGTGACAAACTGTTCCCTGGCTATGTTTTATGAATTCATGCTTCAGCCTGGAGATGCAGCTGTGGTGTATTTAAGGTTTGTTTTCTTCCACATTGTGTACTAGCAAAGTGCAGTTAGAGTTTAACATGCCCTCATAACTTATGTATTCCAAAAGACCATGTGACTGTTTAGAGTTGGTTTATCTCTGGTTTCTACCGTTATTGTCGGCCAAAATTTACTTTTGGCAGTGATGTGGAATAGGGTGAAGCACCTCCTTAATATTGATGGTGCTTTGTAAGACACGCTCAGTGGTCTGGGAGTACTGTGTGCTTGTTAAATGTCTACTAAATATCCCGAAAATTCCCTAATTCATATCCAACCAGGTTCCGTGTACTCGTGCCAAAATAGCCCATCAGGCCCAATTAAAGTGCCACATTTTGTAAACAAGGTTGGTTTGTTCTCTTCCCATAAGATCGTGTGCCAAGTACTGCGGCTACGCCCAGGTTCAAAGTATCATCAAAAGCACTTTTTTGTAATTAGCTCTAAAAGTACAGAGAAACCTAAGCACTCTAACTTGTGCTCTGTGCATTTTTAACTAAAGCAATGGCTAATTTATGAGAATAAGCATACAACAATAACAAAAACAACAACATCAAAGTGCTTTTAAATTTGATATTAGTGCAGGAACAGACAATGAATATTGAATCAGCTCAGTTCCTCTCACACAAAGCACCTTTGATAGTTTAAAGTGATGCACAACCTTAAAAGTTTTACTACTTTCAAAACAGGGATGAATGTTTCATATTCCAGAGAGGCAGGGTTTTAAAAAGTAAAGTGTTGCAAAAACAATGTAGATACTGTAGGTACGGCTCAGGAGCCACATCATTGCTCGCCTTTTTATGTAACCCATTTTCCATATTTACAGATTAATTTAATGTGACACTTTATTTCTATTAGATTTCATTTATTGTTGTGTGGCAGAAAGATGGTATTGTCCGTGTCTGCCTTCAGTCTCAGGCCCAATCACATTTCACCCTTTGTCCCTACCCCTTAGCCCTTCTTCTCCATTTTGCATGTTCACGTTTAGGCGTAGTGTGTCCCGATCCTTGTTTGGGCGGAGGGGGAGGGTCAAGTGTCAGGGTTTACAGCCCTCGAAACTGAGATTTTCCAGACCCACACTTCATGAGGGCTTTGAGAATTTCCCATAATGCCTTGCGAATCACCGGCAAGAAGGGAGAGAGACCCACAAGTAGTATTTTCTTCATTAATAAGGATTTAAAAATTACGATAATAATTTTAATATCATTTCTTTTTACAAAAACCTTAAAAAGAGACCCCCACAGGTTGCATGATAATCCCGTATTTTCACATAATTTCATGTCGCACCCCCCTCTTTGCACTTGACTTAACCAGCGAGTAGCAGCGAGGTTACTGAACTTAACTGCTCCTCTAATAACAAAGCATCCTGACTGGGTTGCCTACAGACCACTGCTAGCAGCCTGAAGCAGTGAGCTTTTGATTTATAAGGGAAATAATGCAGAGCATCAATTTCCATTGGATGAATGGCAAATGTCATTCATACACCTGCACTAGCATAGATGTTATTTGGATATTATAGGTTAGTCACTTAAGCAAATGCAAGCAATAGCATTGGTTTATTTAAGATCTCAACAATGTTAATACAATGACATCCCCGGCAAAACTTTTTGTCGCGTCTGTTTACATCGACAACTACCTGGTGACGTAATGGCTTCTTGAAGTGCTGTCCCTATTTGGAGGGGAAGATTTCAACCACTACCTCTTGTAACTCTGTTTCATGGGGCAAGACAACCCTCGAAATCAAGGTGTAGGGGCCCGGGAGGAGGGGTGAATTGGGATTTGGCCTTAGACACACACAGTGATATTCATTCTTCCATCTACATGGATTTAAAGGCTGTGTCATATACAATATTCTCTGTTGCCATGGTTGCATAGCATCCTCAAATGCTCCCACAGCCCCTCCCTCTGCCTCGGTGCAGCTTGTTCTTGTCTCACAAAATCTAGTCTTGTGTTATTGATTTTCGGTTGTAATGATAAAATACTGTCACTCTTGATGGTCTGGCACTGGCGTCCCGTTCTACAGAAATAACTCTGCTTTGAAATTAGTCTTTTCTGAGGTTTGACCTTAGAATAGACTAACTTATAAAGAAAGTGAGTGGAAAACCCTGACCAGACCCAAACGTTTATTTTCCTTTTATTATGATCCTACAAAAGTGATTCAAATTAAACATTCTAATAAAATAGAAAGCACATAGCAAGGGCATGTCTTCACCAAAAGTTTTTATATAATAAATGTAAAATGAACCGATTTTCAATCTTTTAATTGAGAAACCGCTCTCTCTAGATTATTCAGTGGAGATGCAGGACCACACACTAGGCACTTAAACACAATTTGAGCCGTGATTCAGGGACTAAGGAACTCACAGTCCCCAATTTTCAAATTGATATTGCAAATATCAAACTTTTGATATTTACAATTATTATAAAAAATGCTCTGATTCAAATGCTGACATTAAGATTATGTCTGTAAACTTCTCACACTACAAGATCATTTGGCCAAATAATCTTCCTCAGATCAAACCTAAAATAGGTCTGACGATCCTCAAGTGTGTAGCAGGTATTAATCTATGAGAATTAGAAAAGAAGATGGATACCACTCTCGTGTTGTCCCTTAGCTAGGCATATAAAACTGGAAATGGGGAGAAACCATAGCCTGCCTATCCAAATGTAACAATCATTTTACCATCCCCTCTAAAACCCATTAATTGACACAATATGATTTAGAAACAATAGAAAATAGCATATCTTACCATCTAAGACACCCTCTGGATCAGCATATAAATCCATAATCTGCACCAAAAACTAAACATTTGTTCCTTGGCCAACAGAGTGATCTACCACATTTCACTAATGCTGTTCAGTTCTTTGTTAACAAGAAAAACAGGACTGAAAACGTAATCTCCTGTACTTTCTTTCAGGGATTAACAGATAAAGATAAATGAATAAAACAAAAGTATTATAACTTAATGCATGGTAAGATTATGCAGACCGAATACCAACAAAAAGGATAACACAAGTATTAGATGGGGTTTAAAAACTTACTAAATATACTGCGTATATATATATATTTATATCCCAGGCAATGTGACAGAAATAAAAGGAGAGAGGAAGGAAGCAAGAAGGAGGAAGAGGAAGAGGAAGAGGAAGAGGAAGAGGAAGAGGAAGAGGAAGAGGGCAGGAAGAATGGATCGGGGAGGAAAAGAAAGACGCCAATGTAGTGATCTTTCATCATAATCCTGTTACTGTTGAATAATTAAAGTATCTCCTTGCAGACATTAATTTCCTATCATCTACTTTGCCTCTAATTCACTGGGAGAATTAATGAGGATTGACATGGCCACTCTTTCTTGTGCAGAGAAAGCCAACATGGAGCTGTTGATAAGCGGGACGTGGCGCAGGCGGGAACAATGGGCAGCTGGTTAGTCTAATCGTTTATTTTACATTTCATCCCAGCTTTCATTAGCTTCCAAGAAAATAGGGCATGGAAATATATGAGATAATTAATTATCTAGAGTAATAATGATTATCAAAATTATCAAAGTGCTACAGATATACCGCATTTCCATTTTAAAGAAAAAGTACATTTACTTTAAAGTGAATTAAACACATACCATCATCTTCAGTGCGCATTATCTTTGAAAGGTCACCTCTACGCAGTGTAGTAGATATGTCAAGGACGAAGCCATGCAACTGATGGGCAATCTGTTTCAAAGATTGATAGCTCACTGCTGCTATCAATGATACGCCCATATGCCTCTTAGCATTCTGTAGGTCTTCATTGTTTTCCTTCAAGGGCATCAGGGGTACAAAACACCATATAAGATGAGTTTTCTGAAAAATAAATGGAGAGATGCAGGAGAAATAAAGAGGGGATAGTCCAACCCGCAACCACCGCCACCCACACACTCACCGCTGTCAGCAAGACAACAGGTTTGAAATACAGTGTTGTAACATCTCACGGCGCTTAGAGCCTGTCATTTTGAGGCTGCCAGAAGAGGAACATCGCTGGGAAGAGCGGGGGGTGCGGCTTCAAAGATCTGTCCTGTTCCAGGACGACTTTAATGGCTGAGCGTGAGAATGGAGCCGCGGTGACATTCACGTCATAGGAACCCGAAGGAGTCTAAAAATCAACTAAGGTTTTCAATGTGCAGAACAGGGAAGGGGATATACCTTAATTTCAATTTGTTGTTTTCTGTGAATGAACAGTCACCCTGAGCCTTTCCTATTTTCTTTTTCTAGTGGGAGACATCTTTTACTGTCAGTGGAACAGAGACAGTTTCAGGCACTTGTAATCTCTCTTATAATTTCAGTCTCCTAAGTAATTCAAATCCTTCAGTGCCAAAAAATATCTCTGCAAGATATGAAGTCAACAATACTCTTGGCACTCGTGATAGTAATTTAATTGAAATGTCAGTCCAGACACAAGGACTTCAATTCTGCAGAATCTGTTTTTTGTCTCTTCGGTCGCTGCACTTCTCTTCTCTTCGCCCCGCTCTGAGTTACAACTTCATCTTTCAGTAATAGCCGAGGACAAAGGGTGAGCCATGCATCAGGTGACGCACTCAATGCCGCACTCATTTGACCCATCACCCCAACAATGGAAGCTGACCCTGAACTGCTCCTCCAATTAATCACCTAACCTTCCCTTCACGCCACCAGCTGCCCTCTCCTGCCCGCTCCTCTCCACCCCACCCTCTTATCCGAGTTGACCCAAGGCGGCCAAAAAAGCCTCCACCGCTTCCCCTGCCTACGAGGGTCGGAGACAGGCGTCCACCATTCCGCATGACTGCCAGTATAAATCTGACGGAAGTAATTACCCATCACCCTCTCGGGGGCCATGAGCTGGCTTCCCGCCCCCTCTTCAGCTTCAACGTAGTTCAACCTTATTATACTCATCTGGGAGGAGAACTGCGGTGCATGAGCAGGAAGAGTCGTATTTAGAGTTAATTGCCTCTGGCGGGTGAGGACATCAGTTCCACCGTGTGCCCAGGCAGATGGCTCACTGGAGGCAGGTTCAATCAACTAATTGTAGAGTTCTGATAGGGCTTCAGGGAAGCGTTGACCTAGGGTTGAGATTGAGGGATGGGAGATAGACTGAGTGCCTAAAGGTCTGTGCAGACCACTATTTATTTAACATACTACCAAATATTCTGTACATGTCAATTCACCCTTTTAAACCGGCGTAGAAATGGCCAAAAATAAAAATAAAACAAACAAACAAACAAAACAAAATTTGACCACTTCATTCGACAGTCCAGATTCCCTGTTGGGTCTCGGACATGGCTTCAGGAGTCTTTTTATTTACGTCTTGTTGTAAAAGTCATTTCTCCAGAAATTCATAAATCTAGGGCATAGTTGAAGCAGGGGGCTTTGATGTTTAATAACTGTTAGGGGGCGTAATAGTGGTTTGATAACCTTGGAAAAGAGCCACCAGTTTCACGTGCATGGGCCTACCTCAATCTCTGAGACCATCAGCTATCATCTGATAATTAATTTCTTTTATCACATGAGTTAAATGTTTCTTTTTAAAAAGCACAACCAGTGATACTTTGTTGTTTTAGGTCCAGACAACATTTTGGCTAATCATTTCGGGCAATGTGTTCCGCCTCTTTTTCTCTCCACACTAATTCTTTACCAAATGTAATTAGTCAAACTACAAATGGAAACCAGAAGACTTACAGCCACAAAATCTTGTGCAAACTAAGAGCAGTACACCTCTGCAACACACACATACTACTGATAGGTGCATAAACGCATGCACATATAAAGCAAGGTCCTGCTCAAGCACATGTCCTTGCAGTTGCCTTGAGCTGTGGCCTTTATAGCTGAGGGAATTGGGAGAGATGTAAATAAAGTTGTAGGCTGACGTGAAATCACTCTGCTGGCAAAAACAAAAGGTAAGGAAGCCAATACAGAAAGAGGTAAAACAAAGGAAGCCAGAGGTGATAAACGGGGACGAATCAACACACACAACTGTGAGACAAACACATAAACACACACTGTATGTGCAAAATAAGATATTACCATTTCCTGTGAGGTCATATGAATGCACAGCGTATCCACTGTCTTCAAATGAAAAGTCTACATAAACATAATTATACAAACCTGAGCAGAGTCAGACATTTGCACAAGATATGAAAGAAGGAAGAGTGGAGCAAGAGATGGAGAGGAGGGAGGTGAGATGGATGGAACACACTTCGGAGAGCAGAGGGAGAGTGATGACAGGTCAGGTGCGCCCATGGGGCTTGTGTCAGTGAATAATCTTCAAAATTATTGTTGAGTCATTTAAATAAAATGGATCACTCAGCAGGTACAATGTCACAACAAGAATATTAAACCCTCATCTGCCTTTTTAAACAAAGTTTTCTTTACATTTCTTCAAACTCAGACTTTACATATTTCATAAAAAACACACTTTGAAAGAATTTTCGATTTAAACAGTCTCAATGCTTTAAGACATTTCTTTCAGCTTGATATGCAGAACACACTCATATTTCCCCTATGATATAAGCATGTCAACAAAACATCATAGACTTCAGTAGGAAAAAGGCTTAAAGGTTTGAAAAGCTAAAGCTGATACTGTTTACCTACGTAAAGCATAAAGCTTCACTATCATCTCCTCTGAAAATTGTGTTGGACGTCTGAAAGCAAAAAGTAATTTTAAAGCATAAAATTGGCAAAATGCAAATAATGTTTCATGCTGAGTTACAGGGAAAGGCAGACAATCCTTTAAAACAGTGATTTGGTGATTTGCAGGTTTAAAACTAAAGCGTCCAGACATCTAACTGGGCTGTTAAGTTCAATGTGACTTGAAGGGGGTTTCATGTCTATATTTTTAGCTTTGAAATGTACTCATTAAAATGTGTAACTGACAGAGGTAAGAACCCAGAAGTCTAGACACTGTTTCACCTGCAAATCGCCACATGGCAACTGGAACACAGAGCTGAAAACATTTCAAACTCAATAACCCTTAATTCAGCTCAATTCCATTTTATATGTATAGCACCAATCACGAACTTATATTATCTCAAGGCAATTTGCATAGTAAGGTTGAGACCTGGCAATATTATAGGGAATGGAGAGAAAGGGGGTGGAGAGAAGAGAGAGACAGGGAAGGAGAAGAAAGGGAGAAAGAGAAGAGAGAAAAAACATTCATTATCCCAAATATAATATACATTTTACAGGCACAATTCATGCTCGTATGGCTGTTTCCTACAGCTGGAATTGTCAAACCATAAGAATTTAGAAAACAAGTATACTATAATAACTATAGTTGTAAACAGTTACAGAAAATGTAACTCTACATCTACTTGCTTCTTTGCTAATCGTGAAAAACCTTGAGTTGCCTGCTCCCCCCTGCGTGTAGCAGCCACGACTACCATGTCAAATGTGTGGGACATATTGGTGGGCAAGTTACTTGAGAAAGTAATTAAATTACTTTACTACTCAAACAGCAGCAACATAACTTGGTTGCATTTTTCAATAGATTACTTTATGAAATCAGAGTTTACTACTTCCTGAAACCCAGACTTTAGGAAACACTGACTGGCCCCTGTTTTAGTTTGCAAACTGTGGGATTGTGTTTTAGTTTGGGTGGGCAGAAACCGGAACTGTTGGAAATTAAGCCACAGATAAATATGTTGGCCTCCTGATTGGATCTTATCAGTCACCACCATATCTCCACTGTCTTCCACTATCCAGGAATGAAGCTAAAATATCCTAGATACGAATGCTGCCATCTTGTGCCAAGGATCATTTGGAGCCTTGCAGAGTCAGCAGCAGCAATCAGGGGATAGAGTCTAGGCAGCAAGATCCCGCTGATGCATCCATTCCACTAGCTGGAAGTCAGTCTCAGCTTTCAATCATCATCTTTCACCCTTGTTTAAAAATAATATCAAATAAGTGATTAAGCCAAACTTACTGGAAAAATGACCACTTGATATGATACATCAGCGTGAGAAGAACTACCTAAAATGAAAGAGACGTTCTTTGAGAAAACCTTTTTTGACGTGTATTTAGATTTTTTTAGTTTGGTCCATATATCCCATCCACTAACATGTAGGAGGTAGGGTTCATCTTCTATCATGTGACCCTTTTTCTGAAGAACATAAACGGCATCAGGTTTAACTGCCAGTGCTGAATGCAACTGACTAATTGCAACTGCTGCTGACCCTGTTGTTTTAGGCTCTGGCTCAGGTAAAGCCCCAATTTGCACTTGGCCAGTGTACGTGACTGGTTTTCAGACAGAGATTCTTTCATTTCAAGTTAGTCTTAGTGGTCCGCTAACATGAACACAGTGTCAGTCTAAATGAGTAAGTTGAGCAAAATGGCAGATTTAATGGCAGTTCATTATCTGACAATTCTAAGCTTCCTCTGATTATTTGACATTTGAATGTTTACCATGAAACACACGAAACTCAGTGAATTACTTTCAAATCTATTTTCTCTCATGTTTCACAACTTCCAACAATAGCACTCAGGTTACGACACGATTCCAAACCGTCAAATGAGAAAACCTGTTATGGTTGTTTGAGCATGAAGCAGACCAGAGCAGTCGAAAGCAGGATGTCACGGATGGGTTCATCATCAAGTGGTTGCTGCTTTAAAGTAACCATGAACTGTAATAGTGTTTAGGAGACACAGTTTTTAATTGGGTCGCTGCAGCCGTGAAGGAGAATTTTCCCTTTGCTGATGCTGGGATAAACTTTTTAAGTTTTTATCTTAACACATCCAACACTCCTAAAAAATGATGTGTGGAACAGGCACTGGGGGCAACATTTCTTGGGGAAAGTCCTTTTGTTTACTGTGATGTTGATCAGACATCAGTTTAGATGACACATGTAATGCCTCCAAGCAGCTGGCAGCTCTGCCTCTTTCTGATAGGGTATCAGTCATAAAACATGATGGTCTCCCATTCCTCACTCAGACACTCACTCAGATTCCTCAGACCCCGCAACCCCCCTACACTCAGCGTTCGATCCACTTTGGACCTCTCTATTCGTCACGTGTGAATTGTTGTGCCGTCGAATCACCTTGGCGAAAACATAAGAGCTGAAAAGAGCCCGACATGAGTGAAACCTCACCTTGACTTTGATGAGTCACTACAGGAGCAGAAAACAGCAATGAGCTGCTGCGGCTGAGCCAGACAAACAGCAAGTGAGAGTTTGAGGGATGAGTTGAGGTGGTGTTATACTCATCAGGCACAATGACAGCCCTGGTGGATTGGATTTGTCTCCTTATTTATTTTTATTTTTTCAAGCCACAACTCATTCTGCCCGTGCTGCCACTGAGCTGCAGTAGATGGAGAAAACAAGTGTTGTTTCAGTGGGTTATTGAATAGTTTTTTTTTTGTTCTTTCATTTTAGCGCAAATGAATTCAGTTCATATTTGACTGTGACGCTTATGGCTCAAGCTGCACTATGAATATATCAAATGAAGTGTGTTACACAAGCTCCTTGCAGAACTGTGCCGCTTTCACTAAGCAATCTGTGTGTGTGTGTGTGTGTGTGTGTGTGTGTGTGTGTGCATGTGTGTGTGTGTGTGACTTAACATGGTCTTTGTGTGTGTTTCCACAAATGTACTGTATGTGTACTGATGCCGATGTGCATTAGTAAGCAAGCAACCGGGATACCAAGTGCTTTCGCAGAGGTGAGAGTATTGAAAGTTGGGTTGCCACAGCAACCATGATGGTGACTATAAATCACGTTAATGGTGCCTCTCATTGTGCCTCCATCTTGATCAAATTCAGGTGCTGAAAAAATGAAGAGGCCCTGCTCGGATTGCAGCCTAAGCTGTCAGCAAGAAAATAAATAATTACGGCAGGAGTCAGTGACAAGTTGGTTTCATGTGTTTTTTCAGACAATTCTCTAAAATCTGTCTTTACATACTGGACATCAGTGTAGATTAAGAGGGGAGCTGTTACATAAGATAGTGAATTAATAACAAGTTGCAAATTTGCTGTATTTAATGTTTCCATCCATTTTTTGGGTTGGGTTGCAATTGCAGCACGCTAAGTAGGGTACTCCCATTGTCCACCTCCTTAGCAATGTTACTCCAAAACTTCCTCAGGGATCTCAAGGCGTTCCCTGGTCAGATGAGATATGTGATCCCTCCAGCGAGTTCTGGATTTACCCCGAGGACTCCTTCCACATGAATGTGCAAAGCTAAGCTTTACAGGAAGGTACCCAGGAGGCATCCTTATCACATTCCTGAACCACCTCAACTGGCTGCTTTTAAAGTGAAGGAGCTCCCTATTCACCAAAACGGTTAAGTACTAAGTCTGAATTACTGCTGATGACACACCAATCACTCTCATGCTCCATCTTCCACTCATAAAGAAGACCCAGAAATCCCTTGGATTGGGCTGCACCTCAGCCCCAATCTGGAGAGTGTAATCCACAGTTTTCTGGGAGACAGCCTTGGCCACAGAGTTGGAAGGGCTGACTCTCATCCCAGCTGCTTCACACTCAGTTGTAAACCAGTCCAGGTCATACACGCTGAAGATCACATTCTGATGAAACCAGCAGAACCATCAGCGAAAAGCAGAAAAGCAAATATGAGTTGACTAAGGAGGAGCCAAAACAGCTAAAGAGTGACCTTAATAAATCAACCCCATCGGAGCTGCAGCACCTCAACTGCAAAATGGAAATCGAAGCATGTTCTTGGAGCCAGTTCTGGGGGAAGCCTGTCAGTGATTGTCTGGTACTCATTCTTGACTGAGTGGGGTGGCGTGCTTTGTTGGGCAGGTGGCATTTAAAGGAAGGAACCTGTGCTTTTTGAGTCTGGTTCTCGGGAAGTCGACTCTCTGGATCCAAATACAACGTAATATCAGTTTAGTTGATATGGCAAACAGCATTCATTTGGTACCGTATTTGTATCCTCAGCTAAACAATTAGCCATTTCTTCTTCAATTGTAAATATACAAAATCCATGATTGGTGCAGCTTTAAAGAAGCATTTCTCTCCTAAATCAAAGCACAAATCCTTACCCATCACTGTCAGTTGCTTACCGTTCAGTGGCTGTGGCCTTTGAGTTTAGAGGGGGAGTGGGTTAAAATGAAATTGTCAATTTGAAGCCAGACGAAAAGCCAAAGAAGCATTTGTTCACCTCTACCTCATCCTTCACAATGCTCCGTAGCTGTCTCTGCAGAGACAGCAATAAAAACTTCTAAAATACAATCCTCCACACAGCACATCCTGTGTACTACTCACGGTTCACTGAATCAGTAAATTGTGCTTTAGGTGGAAATCATTCTAAGGCAATGTATCGTTAATCTTTAATATGATCAGTAGATATGTTGTATATACTGTACTTTATCTTTCATTTTTCCACTGCAGTAATAACTAAATTCCCCCTTGGAGATCAATAGAGTTCATCTCATCTCCTTCCTTTACCTCCTTTAACAAGACAGGAATAAAAATGTCGGCTACAACCAGTAATGTAGCCCCCATCTGAGCCAATCAGCCACAAATACAGAGCCTTATATTTTCCCTGTAATTTTTAGTACCCGCTTTCAAAATGTAATTTGTTATGTCTGAGATACCATCAGCTCATACCGTTTGCAGCCTACTTGGGATAAGTATAATTTTGAAAAAACCACAACACAGTGGTGAGAGGGACCATTTATTGGAAACAATCTAATCATGGCTGTCTCAAAAAACTAAAAGCAAACAGAAGGAAACAGTTCTCTAGAGGAGAAACACATTTTCATGTATTTGTTGTATGCTGAGCAGTTATTCAGGTGAGACAGGTCAACCACACTGTGGATGCGTCTGTTGTTATTTCCTATTTTGTCCTTAAATATCTGCCATGGCTGGCACTGATCCTGTTTTATGAACAATTATCATCGTCGGTGCTCTGCAGGTGACTCTGTTTGACTAAACACAGGAGGCCTCAGAAAATTATCTCCTTGACTGGGATAAGGATCAGTGACTGTAAAGTGCGCTGTTTTTCCCAGGGCCTTCATTTTCTCAGAGATGTTAGCGCCCTCCCCGGTGAATTGCTTACATACACAGAGCCATGTACCATGATCTCCCTCTGACACGAAGAGGGCAGCTGCACTGAAGCGAGACCAGGGTGGAGGGCATGAATCAAGATCACCATAAACAGAATTAAAAGGAATAAATACTTGGCTATCATAGAAGCCGAGTGATTTATTTTACGCTTCCACAGCACTGGTTGAACAACAGCCCCTGAGAAATCAATATGTAATTATAGACATCCTACCCAGGGCCGTTCCTCTCCCGGCCTCCACCTCACCCCACCCGCCTCAAAACAAATGTCAGAACAGCAATGGGCCCACATAAAAACAAGACCAAGAAGTAGAAGACTCGTATTTTAGTGTTTACTCTCTATACGAGCACAGTTAAGTTTGGTCGCAACTTTGCATTGGTTTTTCCTTTTGGATTTTATGTCGGATTTACTATCAAATGATGTTGCCTAATAAAGTCAAAAGTTTGACCAAGTGTCTTATAATACCTATTCGTTCCCCTTCATTCTTTTCTTGGCTTTTGAGTGGTCGATGATTCAGCAGGTTTTTGGATATCTGCAGAAATGTACTTTTTTAGTGTGTGTTTGTTTCTTTGAATACAGCTACTGTGATTATGTTCAGTACAGATATGTACTTACCAAAGAATATGTTAAATTACATCAGCCAAGATACCCGCAAGTGAATGTCTCGTGGGAGGACAGATTTAAGATCACAATAATAATAATAATAGCTTGAATTTATACGGCACACTTTACATGTGTCAGTGAGGACAAAAGAGAAAAGAAAAGAAAGAAATCTGCACAAAACAGGACAGAAATAAACAGCACTAATTGCCTAAACACAGTCTGTAACATGGTGTTTCCTCAGCATCTGTTAAGCAGCATTAGCTCAGGTGATGCAGTTGCAGCGACGGGCCTCTGTGGGCACTGCAGTCTCTGGCTGTGTCCCAAATCATATAGTGCACTTTATTGTCAGTTCAGCCATTTTGTAGGGGTGTCCAAATCTTTAGTAAAGTTTTTATACCCCATATAGTGCCCTCATTGTTTCCCCCAATGCATCATGAAAAGTCGTGCACTAACCGAGCAATATATATCATCATGCATTGCGCAAGAGAGTGAGAGCAGCAGGAACAGCCCGACCTGTGGTTTAAATGTAAACAGAAGCAGAGCAGCACATAAAGAATATATATATAATATAAAGATTATCCTTCAACATGTTTTTTACCTTGAAGTATTAATACTAAGTGCAGAATAAACGTAAATGTACTTTTCTACTGGTTTTCCACTGGCCGACGTTGTCGTGTGTCGTAATCCTGTGACAATGATGTCATTACCAGTGCAGAGAAAATGCACCGAGTAGTGTCTGAAAGCGTTTCTTTCTTTTCCCGAATGCTCACTATGTAGTGCTCTGTATATTCACTATATAGTGAAGTAGGGAGTAATGAATGACTGGGGGATTTCCGACAAAGCATCTGACACATTGAACAACAGCTGTACAGTTCTGCAGTCTGCTCATCGCTCTGTGTTCACTCCCAGTTGAATCAATGAGGTATCCAGTCAATCCATGCCCACACTCAAGCTATTGCCAAACCCTTATCTGGCCCAGGCAGTTTAACACTGACCCCCAGCACAGGTAACTGGAGGCACAGTAATCCATCTCTCCCAGCTCAGACAGACTCATCCCATTTCATCCCATCTATCTCCCCCTCTCTGTCTCTCTCAGCTTCACCCATTCACTTGCTCAAACATGATTTCTCTCCTTCAGTCTCCCTCCTCCATGTCTTGCACAGTTTCATTCTCCCATTACTTTTTACTGTATTCCACTGCTGCAGCATTTCTCTCTGTATCCCGATCCCCCTCCCTGCTCTCGCTCTCTGTGGGTGCCTCTCGGTCTAGCCATGGGAGGGGGAGCTCCGGTCAAATTGACACAAACATCATTGCCTGTCAATATCTGCTCTCAATGAAGGCTGAAATGATTGGGAATCTGAGCTGTTTTGATTTGTCTACACCTCCTTCCGCCTCGGGCTCCAGCCTTTGATTACTAAGAGCTTCGGTCTTGCTGCACTACAATGTCTGAAAATATCTCCGCTAAGTCATTTGATACAGCACACCTCTCAGATTATTGCAGAGGAACAAGTGTTGGTAGCAGCTTGAGACGCACAATGTTATCAGAGCAGCAGGCAGTGAATGTTGGAAGCACGAAGGGTGTTGCAATTGTGGTAACAATTAGCTGATGTTATAAAAGCATAAGACATCCTAACTAAACACTGTTTCTCATGCTGAATCTGTGGAGAAACAGAGCTCGGTGAATGACTTGTGTAGTTAATGTGAACATAAACACTTCTGCAGTGTGAGAAAAACCCTGATAAGTGAGCTCTGAAGTCATCAGAAACATATTTTCACATGGCTGGGAAGCTGACCTCGAGGCCGCATGGGATGTTTGTATTGTTTCCAAAAAAAATTTGCCCTTATGATACAACCATGTCTCCTCGAGAGATTACGTTTGCATACAACCATACTGCAAATAGCGTGTGTTTTGTAGAAAATGTAATTACTAGCTGGATATGTTCGAAGGCAACATTTCTTTAAACGGATGAAGGAATCCATTCATGAACCAGTAACAGAAGGGCCTGGAGGTAGGTGGGGGGAGAGTACTGTCACAACAGAGACTGTGGTTTATATCCACAGTCCTTGTGACACAAGCCCTAGGTTAAGTTAAGGGACAGACTGTGTTTTTCTTTTATTAAACCTAAATATACCCCATTGAGTCTGAAATCACTGTAACTTTCTCTATATTTAACCAGACCATGGTCTGTAGAGAGGGTCTTTTATTTGTTTACATTACCTAAAGGCCACTGTAGGTTCTCACTTGGAAGGGGAGGAGTGAGGCAAGGGGTATCCAGGTTGTTACAATCTTTTACTTAATTTTCTTACAAATTGGAAATATGTAAAGGCAGTGGTTACATTATGGCCAGAAATACTTGCTGTTAATTCCGCGTACGTGTGCGCATGATGGCTGCCTCGCGTATCCTGCGTCCATTTGGAGCGACAGTTGTGCATGTCCTCAGAAATTAACATTACGAGTACGCCAGATGCAATATGCACATGACTGGTAGGGGCAGTGTAGCGGTAGTATTAGGGAATGGGAATGCTCTGCTGAACTGATTGGCTCACTGTGTGTGTTGTGGTGTATCATCAGTGGGCTCATCTGGCGGAGCAAATCATCAAACATCCTGGCGGACATTCGAAAATACTGGTGGTGTTTTTCATCCTCAATTTCCCGCGGTGGCAGAACGAGAAAAACTCGCTACTTAACGAGAAAAACATACTCGCCATTCATACGCCATGCTTGATTTAAGGGCCTTACAGACCATATACGATGGCGCCGCTGTCTCTTTTTCTGCCGTGATCTCAGAATGAACAAAATAGTAACGTCCCTGAGTGTCGCAATGTTTATTGTTTAGATCATGCAAATCTGGAAGTTCTATACAGTCTGATTTCTCCTGTGTGCCCTCTAGTGGTATCCTCCGGTAACACACGTAGTACATCCACAGGTATGTGAGCGCTGTCAACGCGAACGCGTGTTTAAACAGCAAGTATATCTCCGGCCTAAGATGTCACTAATTATTATGGTGTCATCTAGACTTCGACTTTATAATTGTTTTTGGTATAGGTGCTAACACTGCTCCCAGTGTTAGCAACAGAGGAGTGAGGACACATCAACTGTAGGTGGCATACTGGAGACTCAGTTATAGCCAGTGTAACCTGGACAGAGACTGAGAGCTGGTAGTCTGAGCTCACTAACCATAAGAAGCTGCTGTCAGACTCCCTCAGACAGGGAGTCGGTGGAGCTTTTCACAGTCACTACAACCACATAAATGGTCCTTGTGGTCCTTGTTACTGTGAGAACCCCCTTAAATTCTGGCTATAGGCTTGCATAGGTCAGTCACCTGTGAAGACCATCATCATTTACCCCCGAACCAGCGCGGAGAAATGCGCTTCCTGTGTGAACAGCCAGGTGGCTGCTCGCACGAGAATTGACGCCTCAGGTTCTCCCCGACGTTCACGCTGCGGTGTTAGACTGCGGTTCGAGTCAAAGATGACTCAATAAAAAAGTAAATTATCAGGTGCACAATTCAGAAAGCGCCACAAAGTAGAGGAGAAGAATATAGAGGTAAGAAACACCCCGATTGTGGACATCATTAATGTTTATTTTTGTCAACATGAATAGCTAGCTAGCTGTCAGTACAGCAGATTTCAGACTCTTTTTATATTTTTTATTATATATTTTTATTGTTTTTTATAGCCTACAATTTTGTCTGTCTGTGTGTGCATCTGCATACAGTCCAAAAGTTCTTGGGGATGCATGACAATTTGCGTGTGTATGTTGGGGGGCTAATCTGAAACATTGCCAGGGCCAGCCCTGCTAGTGGGTGTTGCACATATGACAACCTATTTAACCAGAGCCCCTCCATTAGGTGGCAGTGTTAGCAAAATATGTTTATCGAGGTTAACGTAACTGTTTATCAGGCGTAAATATCTTGCTATTCTTTGTATTCAGCTCTGTTATCTGTGGGTCATGTTTCCTGCCACATGCAGAAGAATAGTTCTTGTTTCTTGCTGAAGTACAAACGAGTCTTGCCTATTACGTCACAGCCAGGGAGGGAATAGAGAATATATCTGAACATTCAATTCCAAGCAGACACATACAAACTTACTTTGAGCTGAAAAATAACTTTTTGCACACAATATGTTTTATTGGAAAAATAACAGACAATAAGATAAAGTGTATGGTGTAAATGTTGCATGTAGTTCCTCTTCAAGGCAGGACCCAGCTTGACCTCATGTTTGTTATGGAATTACATTCAGTTGCTGTAGTTTGATAAGTTGCTTCCCAAAGAGATCTTAACTACTAGATCACACTAAAAGGGGCGTTTCGCAGAGCAATGTTCGATCCTATTCTTAGAGAGGTCCACAAACATTTTGTGAAAATACTTTGAAAAAACACGTTGGCCAGATACTCGTTTATGGAATTTGGATCCACGTAGTTTTTTTCACTCCTCTGTCTCATCTCCTCACCTGTGTATCGAGAATTTCAAAACACATCCATGTCATTTTAGATGGAAGCAAAAATATGACAAGAGAACCATGTAAAGAAGCCATTTGTTAGAGGTATCTTTAAATTCTTAACACCAGAGCGAAAAATATTGAACTGAATCTAGCAGGTAAGGTGAAAGACGCAGGTTGAGAAGAGAGATTGGGACGGGGAGGGGGAGACCTTGTTATAAGTGTATCCAAAATTCTTCTGCTTGCTGTCATACAGGATGTCTGATGATAGAGTTATGATACGCTGAATTGAACAGGAATTAAAGGGGAAGTGATAGAAATTGAGTGTGGAGAGAAGCGAGACAAGGATGTGAACAAGAGCGAACAAAGAAATGGAGAGGCAGGAGGGAAGAGTGAAGGCCATATTGCCACTAGGCATTGGCATTTAAGATTCATTATGGGCAGCCGCGCCGGTCTCAGCAGGGAGAAACTCGGCCGTCACTCTGATATATGATAGCAGTGTTTCCCCCTAAATTCTGACGGCCCACGGTAATTTGGTATTTAGTAAGTGATGTTTATCTACCCTTTTTCCTCCTTCTCCCCTCCACTCTCCGTAATAGCTGAACATTGACATTCTGGTTGGCCTTAAGGAGCTACTGTAAATAAGCGAGAATAAAGTCTCTGTGGATGTTGTTTGAAAGAAAAAGAGACAGCATACCATAGCCTCTCTGTTTTTTCGATCTGAAGCAACATCACTGGACAATCATTCTACTGGTTCGGTGCGTGGTCGGACAGATACGATTTGATCAATCTATGAAGTTAGAGCTACACCGGTGAGGGGAAGGTCAGAGTCAGTGAATGTCTCAAAGGTGTAGTTAAGTGTCTATTTCAGACGTGTGGGCTTTGAGAACCATCAGATAACAGGTGAGGGCAGTATTTCTCAAAAACCTTTTTCGCTGCCCTGTATTTATATTGACTGGTTGGTTGGTCAACCATTTTTCAAAATCCCGGCTGCGAGGATTCAATAAGTTCAATTCCAGAATTATTCACACTTTAAATTGAGTAAAGATACGGTCCAGTAGCCTATTAGAAAATAACTATTGAAACGGTACATTATCTGGCAAACTACAGGCAGTGATAGTAGGACAGTGTTTCCCACATTAAGCCGAGTGAACTGAGATACATTCAGGGTTAGGTTAGTACTCAGTTATCAGTCCCATGCTGGTCATGCTAATGTCTGTATTGTTGAGATACAACACAAAAAGACATTACAAATTAAGACCTACCTGACCGAGTGTATAATACACAAAGATAAAGACATAGGACTTTTTAAGGCCTAACATTTAGATGATTACATCTGAGACACTTTTAAATTAGCTTTATTTTAAGAAACCACTTGAATGTAATTTGAAAATAATCAAAAGCATGACCCACATGCTGCTTCTCACCTTTACATTGTTGAGTTATTGTTGTGTAAATGAAATATGAAATCTGGTCCGGGATTTTAGACACAGGACTTTGACTCTGTGTGACTTTGATGTGTTCAAATGACGACTCACCAGTTTTCCTGCCAAAATGATTGCAATCTTGTCCTTTGCGTTGTTTTGCAGTCAGAACAGTTGATCTGAATCTTGATTGCCTGCTATCATCTTGTGAGCCCCACTTGTAGGGGCATTATGCCCCACAGGGGGGAAATAGTTTGGTAATCACTGGGTTAAGGAATTACCACAGTGACATTAGCGCTGGATTGGCTTGATATGCTACAGAGGAAAAGTTGTTTTACGATGTAGAACTGAAAACCCAAAGTGGAGACTGCCATTTTAGCATTATAGCTAAGATTGCAGGTCATTTTTTTCTTTCGGGCTTCATGACAATCATGTATCTCAACGTATTCACCTTCATAATCTGAATTCCTGCCATGCACCACCATGTGTTTGTTTTGTGATACTTTGATCATGAATACATGTTATTAACGTAAAATGTGCATGTGTGAGTATACAGCTGAGATTTACATACATTTACTTGATATGCAAGGACACAGGACAAAGAGTATCTGCAGAGTCATGCTATCTTACAGCATCCGGCACTGTCCACTAGAGGCAGATTTGCAAAAAGGCCTCACATTAGACCAGTTGTATTCTTTGCTTTGGGCTTTGTGACATAGATATGAAGGGAACTCCAGTCTTCCTCCATACAGGGTGTTTTCAGTCGCCCCTGAGCCTAGACACATAGCTAGCAGCCCAGCATGGCAAATCTCTGCTGGTTGCCTTGCTTTTTCTCATCATCATTCCTCACCTGGGGAGCTGATCCAGCATTGGTTGCATATGTGACAAGAGGCTAAGAGAGAGAGAGAGAGAGAGAGAGAGAGAGAGAGAGAGAGAGATGAAAGTTTCATGAGGCACAGGGCTGGTGTGGGTAGCCACAATGAAAATGCAAAGATTGAACTTTTCTCCAGGACTGAGGGTGGGGTGATGAGAGTAAAGACAGCCTGGAGCTGCGTGGGCGAGGGAAAAACAGAGGTAGTGGAGGGGCTGGGGGAGTCGGGGAGAGAAGATAGCCCCTGGATGTGAGGAGGGAAGAAGAATAAAGGATTTATCATTGGGATTCTAATCCTACTCTTCCTCTGTTTTCACCCACCCCCTTTGTATTGTTTACCCCCTTCAATCTCCTCCTGTATTTATTCCACATCAGCTTCATTTTTCATTTATTTGGTCCACTATCTCATTTGAACCTCCCACTCTATTATACTCCATTTCCACCAATGCTGCATTATCCTCCCGGATGTGGTGGGCGTAGGAATGAGAACTGTGACCACGGGCTGGAGGAAGCGTCAGGAGACCCGGCTGGGAGGTGGCAGATGCCTGGGTGGCACCTCAAAGGAAGTCTCTAATGTCTTCCAGTCCTCTATCATATCTGTATACACACACACACACACACTGGCTGAGCACTGGCTCCATGGTTCTCCCTCTTCGCATCATCTTGTCTCCCTCTTCCTGGAAATGTGTGGTGCCGTGTTATGATCGATGGGTTGCGTTCAGAGACAGAGCAGCCCCCACTGTTTGTTTGTCTCTGTTACACATGGCTGCAGAATGACAGCTGGGACCAGTGCATGTTTTTGAGTCTGTCTGGCAAGAAAAGTCCTTTGGTGAAACTCTGTCTTTTGTTCCAGAGAAGGAAAGAGATGAGGGTTTTTGGCCGTCACAGGGCTCAGATTTGTATACCCTTTGGTACATCATGTTCACTGTGGGCACTTGAGGAATCTTGAATATAATATCCTGCTGCTGTGATTTATCTTGTCATGGTTTGACAGGGCAGGAGATGAGTATTAAACATGTTTAAGGATATGAATTGTTTAATTTATTAAACAATCACTTCTGTGCATTTTATCTTTACCTGTGTGATACATTCCAATTTGTTATGTGTCTGTGTGTATGTGCGTGTACTGCCAAGTCATAAAAACTGATTAGTCAGCAACCAGACACACATGTAGAGAGATGTGTTTTCCGACTCAGGAAATGAGAAGGGTCTTACCTGAGTTCATCTGATAATAGATTCTGTTTTTACAGCCCAAAAAATGAAATCCAAGCATTTCCTCATCATGACTGACGATGAGTCACTGATTCACTAATCATTATTATCTTGGCATGGCGCATTGGAAATTAACCAAAACGACACTGATAAACCCCTCGAAACAAAACTAATCTTATAACAGCGTTTCCAGTGTAATCGAGTTCGAGAGGCAGTTTTGTCCCAAGGGATCAAAAAGGATCTCACCTGCCTCACTGGTGACACAGCTGTCACAGGCACGGGGCATAAAAATGGAAGAAGTAGAATCAGGATCATGTGTTGTCATGTTTTACTATCAACAAGGACCAGATCTGAGGCTCTGAAGTTTCCGTACAACAATGATGGACTGCTCAGCTTGTTTTATTTACGGGACTTAGCATGAGGAGTTTCGCACCTTGAAATGATTTTAAAAATGCAAACATTTGAAAAAAAGACAAAAACAATAAAAACTCCAAATGCGGAACAAAAAGATACAGCATCCTCATGTGGTCTCCACTACCACCCGTACCCATGGAGACATCAAACGAATCCTCCCCACAGTAGGGAACATTTTGAAGCTGGTTAAAATTATATAGCTGAATGCAGCTGATTTATTATCACATCATCATCCTCAGGCACACAAATACTGAGTGGCAAGCTGGCTTCACACTGCTTCCATACATCCTTCTGACAGATCATGTATCAACAGTGTAGCTCTCCAACTAAATGTCCTGTATTGTTGTCTCCTAATGGAGTTGGCTTCACAACTGTGCATATCTCCATGATAGATACTGATGCTACAATATGGTGAATTATTAACAATATGTATAATGTACAATAAACAAATATATTAATGTGTAATACTGAACAGGCAGTGCACACATACAGTATTTACATTTTTAACGTATTAGATACATGTAAATTGATAATGCATACTTGTGAATAAAACATGTGTTTCATATATTCATGTAAGAATGTGTAAATGAGGATGTTGCAGCTACATGAGAACAGATGAACACGCACAAATAGAATATTCTAGCTATAATATAGATACACAGGTATGGAGAGAAATTACTGTTGATCATTATCACTGCATCACTTGGTGCTCAGCTTGCACACTAATATGAAAGCTATGAAAAAATTACACCAGGAAACGGATTGGTGCCAGTACATAAATGTACATTAATGTTAATATGTACACACACACACACACAGAATGTGAATAAAAAATACTGTCCTTTTTCCTCCCATTACCTTCACCTGTACATGCAAATAAATCCCTTGTCCCTCGAGACCCTTGCACATGAATACTTACACAGGTAGCGGAGTTGCCTGGGGTTTTCTGAGCACCTTTCCTCTTAACCTTGATGCTCTCTCCAATTGACACACATCTGTTTAACACGTGTAGCCCTGAGCGTGCACTTCCGCCTGAAAAAGAGAAGAGAGGGAAGAGAAGGACTGGGGGAACAGGTGTCTCCACAGACTCTGCTTGGCATTCAGAAACACAACTTCCACTCCTCGTACTCAGCATCCCTTAGAGCCGCGCGAGGCCATCGCAGATGTTGAGAAACAAAGCGGGACTCGTCAGACATACCTCACTCATAGATTGTCTCTAAAAACAGAATCCCTGTCAATTATGGCCATTGAGTAGCAATCGATTGTTGGTTTACAATTGTTTGGTTTATGTTTGGTTTTGTGTTGCATCGGGTTCAAACTGTATTTTGTTGCAGGTGGGAGGTTATAAAGTATTTTCAATTACTGTCAGTAGCAGCCAGTGGTTGGAGGTGTTGTTTTCCAGTTGTCCATCCCTCCCACTCTTATAAACAAGATATCTCAAGAAGGCCTTGAGGAAATTTCATCTCATTTTGCTTTTACAAACACTCAATTAGACTCAAGGATCAACTGATTCGAAATTGTCGACAACATTCAAGGTCACTGTGAGAGCAACATCTCAGGAACACCTTGAGGGAATTTCTTAAATTATTGATTTATTAAAAACCTTCAGGTGGACTCAAAGATGAACTAATTTGACCCTGCAAAACCCTTATTTGTCTCGTGAACACGTTGTCTTAACAGCGCCTTAAACGAATCAGGTTGAACATGATAACAAGTCTGCCTTTTTGGAATCTCCTCAAATATTTACCAGTTATCACCTGGATTCAAAGATGAACTGATTAAATTTCAGTGGTCAAGGGTCAAAGGTCATGGTCCCCAGACAATGTTACAGGCCTTCAGAAGCAAGGGCAAAGAAGAGTGAGGGCCAGATGGCAATATCTTTGGTTACAGGAAGAACAAATCCTGTGTCTTTCTGCCGTGTGTGTGTGTGTGTGTGTGTGTGTGTGTGTGTGTGTGTGTGTGTGTGTGTGTGTGGATGGGGTGTTATTGCTAGGGGCAGAAAATCAAAGAGAAGAGAAAACAATACAGGCTATTCTCTCCATTCTCTCCCTTGGTGGTTCTCAGAGACATTTTTTTCAGCTAGAGATGCATCCCCCCTCTCTCAATATTTTCTCTCTTATTTTAATTTTTTTTGCCATCTTCTCTATATTTTCTCCAGTTTTTTTCTATTTTACATGTACCATGAACCTTTCTCCATCCCTGTCTGCCCCCCCACACACCCTCAGACCCTCTGGAGAAAACGACTGAAGCTGTCACTGCTCGCTCAGGGGTCTGCAGCATGTTAAAGAATGCTGCTTGTGCCTGTAACTTAAAGCGATGCCTAAAGTGACAGAAATTAATACTGGCATGCCCCCAACACACACACACCTTCATTTAGAGCATCCACAGTCAAGTCATGCCCCCCCTTGTAACAACACATCCAGGGATAGATGTTCCTGCTCTCCCACTTCACTCCAACTCCCAGCTCATATAAACTGTGCTTGTCACCTTGTAAAACAGCCTCAATTCTTCTCTGTTTCCTGTCTGACTTTGAATGAGTCCTCACTCCATCATTCCCCCACTCCATCAACGTGATATGACTTTGAAAAGAAGACGGAGGGGTGGGGGGGTTGTCCTCGTGGACAAACTAGTTCCTGCAGATCCTGTCCACCCATTTGTGGCTTCCATTAGCCCGGCCCCTGCAGCCTCACTGGTTTCACACTACATTTGCCCTCATTCACTTTAACACTCCATTGGGTCTCAAAAAGAAAGGGGCGGGGTACAATTGCATTTTGAGTGATGTTTGTGTCTTTACCTTGCCTCAAAGTCAGCGACAACAACAACAACTTAGCAACACATGCTCAGCCTTGCTTAAAAGTCACAGCTGGCAGACTGAGGCTTTCAGGAGTTACTTTGACCTAAAATTTGAATTCCCCCTCGTCTTTGGTGCAATGATATTGAGCAGATCTGTCCATCTCTCATAAGAATATAAATCATTTTTGGGATATATTTATGGGAACAGCATCTAAGATTCAAGGCTCTGTGTGAGTGTTTCCCACAATAATGGTATAATAATCTTCAGAAAGCATGTAACTCTCCTCACATCCTGTCCTTTGCTGCAACTACTTTTTTCAGCCACTGTCTGAAAGGCTTGGTTTTAGCTCCTGTCTCTTTAAGGCCCCCCTCCTGATTGGTCAACTGCTTGCAGAGCTTGTAGAAGGGGTCAACCTCCACCCTGAAACATTCATATCATTAGAGGAAAGAGAAAAACTGAAGAAATTTAAAATTACTTCTTCAATTTCAGTTCAACAGAAGTGGTGACAAGTTAATGAGAAAATGTGGTATATTTGGTGTTTCATAGTGAACAAGGAACAATTTAATAATTACTCTATTTTTACAGAAATGTCTCTCTCGCTATAAATATATATATATGTGTGTATGTGTTAATATGAATATTTATTGTGATCTTCAGAGGTTCACAGTGTTCACAGCGCTCATATGTGTGACTCTTCAAAACAGGAGGGAGGTTTACCAACAGTTGTTACCAGCGGTGACAACATATGGCTGGTTTTCACCTACGTGTGTGTGTGTCTGTGTGTCTGTGTGTGTCTGTGTGTCCTGGAGACAGCGTGAACTGCAACAGAGACATATATACAGTATCTCTGTGTGACTGTATGGGGACTGTCGTCACACTAGTGCCCAATAGAGCAAAATAAAGTTGGAAAACTTTACAGGTATGTAGCTGCTGTATTCATATTATTGTAGTGATAGCTTCTGAGTACTTGTGTAATACTGTAGTAATTAGTACTGAGTCAACATGATACTTGTGTTTGTGCTCCCTACATGCTACATTATATGTTGAATATACTAGACAGCTTCTGATCTGATTGGCTCATGCTTCTAAAGTGACTTCCTTTTGGCCTGACATGATGCACAACATTTTAATGACTACGTCTGAGCTCAACTTCATTTACACGTCAAGCGGACTCCAGTTGCATAAACACAGCTGCTGTTTGTTTATGTCTTGCAAGTGCCAATTGTTCCTCGGTTGCTGATAATAAAATTACACCCTTGATTTCTACTCCAAACTGCTGCAGAGTGCTGACCAGAAATAGACTGCTGTTTGTCACATTAATCAGGGAGTCGTTTGCCAAGGTGAGAGATCCTCAGCTGGACTGACTCATCAAATAACCATATTCCTACCCAAAACACAGCTTTGGTTCAACTTGTCTCCTCTTTGTTTGCTTTATTGCCAAATTGTGGGGACTGGCATTGCGTGGCACAATGGTGGGCTGGTACTCACTTTTGATACAGTCCATCTCCAAGTGCTCATAATGTGTTGGCGTACATGTGCTTCTCTGCAACATGCATATGCATACGCATATGCGCAAGCTTTTACTGTTTGAGCGAAGCTTTGCTGTGCTTTAAATGCTAATCTGCTCAGACGGCACCAACCGTGTCCAGCGGCTATTGGCTAAGGACAGAAGGACCTTGACAGCGATGAATCTGTGTTAGTGTAAGGATGCCTCCACCGACACTGACTGGTCAGCCTCTCTCACCGCGTGACTCTCAAGACAATTTTGATGGCGCCCGTAGCGTAGACTTAGACAAATAAGGTTTGGGGGAGGAGACAACGGACTGAAGTCTAGACAACTGAAACACACTGGGGATTTCAGCAGCGACTGGAGGTACATAGATTATTGTCACGGTGCATCAATACACAAATAAATTTTGTTTGGCAGCAGTACTTAGTATTTATCACCATATACGCATACACTCATATATACATTCATTAAATAGACAATTTAATGAATTTTAAAAATGTTTAACAACAGTAAAATATGGTAGAGACAATACTATACAAATTACACATTGTTAGCAGCAGCATCAAAGTTTTTACATGAAAAGGCTCATATAAAAGGAAGTACAGGCAAGCTTAATTGAGTGACAGGACACAGAACAAGATAGCAGTATGACAGAAGTACAGAGATAGTAGAGGGGGAGATAAAAGCGGGAGAGAGACAAAAGAGAGAGATAAGGGCTGGCAGCCAGTGGTGACTCTGGAGGGAGTCTGGGATTGTTGGCGGTTGAACAGCACATCAAGCAGCTGGTCAGTCTGCGCTATTTGCTATCTTGGCCTTAAAGCACTGCTGAGATGAAAGCATCCTCAATCCCAAACACTTAGACACGAACAGGACACCCCCACACACAGACACACACACAGACACACCTCCATATGCCATCCTTTGCACATAACAGACCTCTTGCTGGAACCATGCCACCTGGATATCAGATGAACTAAATGTCCTTCTTCCTCAGCTGTGTAACACAGAGAGGGGAAAAAGTCCGAAAGGGAGATAGAACAAAAAAAAAGAGCAAACACATTTGTGGGCTCAGTCCAATATTAGCAGTCCACATGGTGCAGAAATCACATGCATCAACTATAATAGCTCTCATTCATCACAATGCTCATGGAGGAAGATCAGCCTCATGCATACAGTGCACCCTGCCAAAGACATATTGCTCGTTGTCAGTGTGAGGGGCACTTCATAGATTAGATTCATCACTGACCTCATCAAGTGCACGTAGGAAACAAATTGGCTGAAAATGTACAATGTTTGTCACTGGTTGACATGTGGCCTATTTTTCTCCCCTCTCCGGTCGCTCCCTAATTCGAGGCATTGACGCCGCAGGCGACTGCACAATGCAAAGAAATGTAAGGGCGCCTCTGCGCCGAGAGCGCGCACTGACTTGTATCCAGACAAACAAATCAATAGGCAGTCCACTCTGTTCCATTATCGGGCAGAAAAGTTAACCAGCAGCACCAACAGCGGGAGCACAACAACCGCTGAGAGTCATGAGGAGGAGGAACAAAACAATATGAATTCCCAATTCATTTGAGAGCAAACACTTACTCCGGCATCTTATTGATTGAGCACAAGTTGGCTGAAAACTATTAGTGTTTTAATGCTGAATTCAGCAGCTCTCTCGCTGCAGTGCCACCACTGCCTCTGCCAAAATATCAGATGTGTTATTAAAGTCTGACCTTAAACTGAAGTTCACTCCAGACTTCAGATGGAACTTTGAAAATTGACGTGATATTTCTCTCCTGTGTTAACTAAAACCATCATCTGTCTCCAGGGTTGTACTTACTGTATCTTTAAAGAGGCTAGTTGTGTCTTCCTGGCCATCTGTTGAGAATTTTGTGTTTTGCGTTAATCATGGAAGGAATCAAAATTTGATGAGATTGTTTCCCTACAGAAAGGTAGAAAGAGTGCTAAGAGTGTAAGAAAAAAACTCACAGTTTGAATAAAGCTGTGTATCTGTGATCCAAGTGTGTAATAGGCTGCAGTTTGTGTTGTCGCAACCTCTGTAGCAGAGGTCATTGCTAATCAGCCAAACCAGCAGGGGAACATAATCTCTCTCACCTACGCAGCTGAAAGTTTGGCTGCTCTGAGGACTTCTGGCACATATTTCCCAGGCTCTGTATCCCTCATTACCTGCCCCCCCTTCCTCTTTCTTTTTTATAAACACAGTCTCCTACTTCTCTCACATCATAGCTGGTGTTACTATTTTTACCAGTCTAACAAGGTTGCTTGGTCACTGAGGACTGTGGGTAGTGGCGAGGGAAAGAAATGTTCACTGAGATCGAAGATGCAGACACACTACTTCTGTTACGCCTGCCCGCAGAGCAAAGGGCCCTGGGGCTGAAAGTGGAGCCCCCCCCGAGATGGGGAGACATGGGAGTAAAAGAAGACAGAGCAGGTGCAAGAGCTGCTGCTGCTGCTGCAGTCCAGGCAATGGTTAGACAAACTCTTAACCTTTTAAGACAGATGAAAAGAATCAGCCTGGAGCTGAGTGAACACGAAAAAGAAAATCAGGGTTTAAATCAGGGTTGTATGGTGTCTTTTGGGGAGGAAAAGTTAAACCTTTGAAAAGTTAAAGGAAAAAAGACTTTGTATCTGCTGAATAAAGACGAACTGCGTGGTACCTGTTTGAACTAGTCCTACCCTTTCACCATGTTAACCGAATGTTAAGTATCAGTCTGATCTAATGATTCTTTTGGATTTGTGTCTCTCTAGGAATCTTTTAATACCCTTTTACCTGCCAACAAAGCCATCCTAACTGTTTCCCCTTTGATTCCAGGCTTTATGCTTAGCTAACTAGCTCCTGGCTCCAGATTCCTAATCATACAGATATAAGAGTGGTATTGGTATGTCTTATCTAACTTTCTGTAAGAAAGCAGTTACGTGTATTGTCAGAAACCTTAAACTATACTTTTAAAGATGCCATTTGTTTGCTATTGCTACACTTACTAATCAGGGATAAACATTGTGTTTCAGCATCAAACTTGATTCCTTGAATCCCCAAGATGGTCAGTAAATCTGAAGATAAATGATTTTGCTTCTTTTTCTATCAATTCTTTGATTTAGCTGAAATTAGTATGTTAACCGGCAAGCTCGGCCCATTTGGTCATGAAGTTGTTATGAAAAGATTTCGCCACTGAGCTCTCTGCTGTTCAGAGGGTGTATTATTTTAGCCTCATGTCCTTTGTATGCATCAATGGTTGAAAGTCTTGGCAAGAACCCATGTATAGCCCCAAGAAGTATAGATTTTCACCTCCAAGTTTCCTTTACATCCATCCAGTGCAACCTTACTCTATTGCTGGAACCATGACTAATTGACATTGGGTTAAGGTGATTTGATCAAATCACCATGCAATGAGTGAAAACAGTATGCAAGCTAAAACAATAGAGCTCTAAATAGATTTTGACAAAAAGCCCTTCAAAAAGTATAATAAGCTGATAAGAAAACCCAATTGAAATTGTATTTTAATGGTGTCAAATCACTGACAGTTACTTCATTACCAACAGACACACATTAAGCCCGGTGCTGTACCGATCTTGTCAGCAATAAGGCTTGAATATAGCTCTGTGACCATTTTTTAGGTCATAGTGTTTTTGTTGCATTCAATTTTGAGTTTTCCTGTATGATGTCCACTCCAAGCATACAGTGTATATTGCATCTACAGTATTTTGGCAAAAGACGGAGTTTGACAGTGTGAGAAAATATTTAACTTTGTTCCTGAGAGTTAGATGAGAAGATTGACACCACCGTCATCTATCAATTATAAATTTGAAGCAGCCAATTAGTCTAGTTTTAGCATCAGTGGGAAACAGCTCGCCTTGCTTTGAGTCAATAAAATCCATCCAACAGCACATTCAAAGCTCATTAATGAACTAACTCTAATATCTTCTTTAATCTGTGCAAAACACTGTTATAATGAAACAATTCATTTTATGCAGGGTTATATGTCTTGACCAGGTGTCCAAAAATGTAAAATGCCTCTATGATATTTTGAGTTCTATTGTCTATATAGAAAAAGATATTCACAGCCATGAGACTGAGAAACAAATTGCTTAATTGCATACACCGTATGGTGAAGATTTCCTATCCGTGCTGTGCACTGCTGGGTTCTGAAAGGTCCAGGACATATGGAATCCAATATCTTCCTATTTACATAGAGGTCACACACAGTCCATTTGATCTTATCCACTGGCTTCTATGTCATACGAATAACTAATGCTCAGAGGAAAAGAGCAAACGTCAATGCACAAAAAGTCCTTTTCTGTCTGTCAGACATGGAGACATATTCAAACCCATTTAACTGTGCTTTACATTATGTCCCATCAGCAAAAAATAGGGGGGGCTGGATCTGGCAAGGATAAATTATTCAGTGCTTTAATGAAGGTGCACAGGGCTAAATTTGCTCCGTTGTAAATGGTGCCTCACTGGAAGAGGATGTGAGCGATTCAGGACACACAGAATAGCCGTAAGGTCATAGACTATCAATATTAATAGATGTAAAGCTACGGAGAGCCATACTAGTCCCCAAAGGTTAATGCTACGACAGTTTACATGACATGCCATCCATACACTCTGGTTCGGGCAGATTGGATTTAAAGGTGTCCTTTTTCTGTTTTATTCAATCACAGTGACATCCAGGGACAATGACTAATTGCATCCCCAATGGACAACATGAGCACTAAAAGTCCATATTCCACATTTTTATCAGTCATAGCCATGCTCAGGGTTCCCGCGGGGTCTTAAAAAGTCTAAAATTGTATAATCATAATTTTAGGCCTAAAAAAGTCTTAAAAAGTCTTAAATTTGATTTTGCTAGGTCTTAAAAATGTATTGGATTAGGAAGTTACTTCGCAATAACATGTGTTGCAGGCATGGCCTGCCCCTTTTTAAGGAAAGTGGCCAGTGTGTGAAGTAGTGCACCTGGGTGTTGTGGGAAAAGGTGCTCCGGATGTACAGCGAGAATGTTAAAACCGGGGGTAATGGACCTCCGGTTTTAACGCTTTTAACCCTAAAAGCAGAGGTGCTGTGGATGCTAAATACTGTAGCTAAACACCAATTGTACAACAGCAACGATGGCATAAGTGAGCTTTTCAAATGCATGTTCCGTGCGTGTGGTGGTGACAAAACGTTGTACGTCACAAAATTTGGTTTAGCGGAATACATCAAGAGAGACCTCGTCTCTAAAGTACACAACGGTCCGTTTGTTCTGATGTTCGATGAAAGCATGAACCAGACGACCAAAACCAAGCAGCTGAACCTGCATGTACGTTTCTGGGACCTCTATGGCTGTGGTCTTAAATTATATTCAAAGTGGTCTTAAAAAGGTCTTAAAAAGTCTTAAATTTAACTTGTTGAAACCTGCAGGAACCCTGCATGCTAGAAGCTAGGCTGTGGCTAGGTTGACCATGTCGGACAGACAGTCAACCACTTTTGTCCTGACTGAAATATCTCCGCAATAATGTGACATTTTGTAGTGACATTTAAAGTTACCAGAGAATGTCTCTCATTGATTTTTGTGATCTCAAACAATAACCTTAGGGCCACCTAAGGATGGCATTGTTGTTGTTTTGTAAAATATCGTTACCACTATTGTATGCACTGCCTTCATATTTCATATAGGTATTCTAGGCCATGAATTATAAGAACTTTGGTGATCTTTTTTTATTTTGCAACAACAGGCCACATTTTCATTTCAATACATTGGTTATAACCAAATGCAAACAGATCTTGTTTCATTCCCGTCAACCGTAGCCAATCAACAAACATTTGCGTGCTAACAGGCTAAACTAAGACGGTGAACATGGTAACCTGCTAAATATCTTCATAAACCAACACTGTACTTAATCACATATAGAGTTATAGATAGATTTTAGAGACTTAAGAGAAAACTATTTTCACAATCCAAGCAAATTGTCTAAAGCACATTGTGCAAGTGCATTTAAGGAGTGTCCAAATCCACTTGTGCTGATTTCGGGCTCAGAAAGGATCGCACTCAATCATGAATGTGTTTAGGGTTTAAAATGCAATAATCAAGACCTTCTTCCATTCACTCAAAAAGTGTGTGTTTGCACCTTGCCAAAAAGTTTTTTCCAGGAAGTAATAAGAGAAATAGAAGCGGAAACAGGTACATTTTGCCAACCCGTATGTACCTGTGTATATATCTTGATCAAATTAATGTCAAAATAACAATGAAACTCTGCGGCGTTAAATCGCTTTCCATTGCCTCATGATAGCAAAGGACTAACACCGAACTTGACAGCAAGTTGAATTGCAATTTAAACAACATGTTGCTGGACATAACAATGACAACTGCGTGTGTCTGAAATTAGTGTTGAACCACTTTGAACCAAGTGTAAAATGAAGCCTTTCATCTCTCTTTTTCCCCCTCACCTCTAAACCAGACCAGTAATAAAGCAATATAACAAACACAATGTGTAATGGTTGACATGTTGGGAGACCAGCAGGCGAGTTCTGTGAAACTGTCAGGTCCAGGTTGCTGCTGCCAACACTAAAAACACCACGAGCTGCTCTGTTAAGTGCTTGCTGTTCCCAGTATGGCAAGAAATAGGAGAAAAAACTAATCAATTATCCCAACAAAAGACAACTGTGACTCACTATATCAGTCAGTTATACAGGTCTGTTCACATCTGCCCCACATTCATCCATCTACTATTTTGAAATGACACTATTGATTAACTAAGTGTTAATTTCATCAGCATTTAATCCAACTCTACTGTATAAGTCTTATAGATATATACTTTATATCCATATATATATATATATATATATATATATATATATATATATATATATCCAACTCTACTGTATAAGTCTTATAGATATATACTTTATATCCATATATATATATATATATATATATCCAACTCTACTGTATAAGTCTTATAGATATATACTTTTTAAATAGCATTGTTCATGTCCCATCCATTGAACATTTCCAAAGGATAATCCAAGTATAATTTAACTTGCTTCCTATCGGCCTTATTGCAGACTAAATCCATGGATGTATTCACAGTCAGACCTCATTACATTTTGTGAAACGAGCACAGATTACATATGATTATGTTGCTCCACTGCTAATTAAATCATGTGAATAGAACGTGAGTTAGAAATGCCCTTTCCTCTTGCAGGCCATGGTTCTTATTCTTCCCCATTTCCTTTTTCAAAAACCGCTTCTCTTTGTTATATATTCACGTACATTGGCAAGATGCTGCTGTGAATAATATGTCATTTTAAATTAAACTTATACTTCTTTGTTGTTTTATAAAGCCACTGCTCATTAAGTGGAAATCAATTTTTAAAAGTAGCTTATTTCTGCATGGATTGGATCTGCTTAAAAATGTTGTGCATATTTGTGCCCTCATTCTGAATGAAGTTTTGTTTTGCCTCTTTACTGCAACTCTGACAGTGTGAAATAAAGTCAAAAGGTGAAACAGATATGGATATAAAACTGAGGAAAAGAGAAATACAGCACTAAACTTTTCTGCTCCCAAGGTGTTGTTATTTATTAACTGTATGATTATACCATAAAACATAAATACACATAGACGTTTATAATTTTTTGCAGGTATATTTTCTTAACCACAGGCATCTATGACTCTGAGGAGGTAAGATGAACCTGCAGTGGAGCAGACAGCAGTACATATCTTCTGAAAACAGCAAATACACTGGTGGATTGAAGGCATCAATAGGAAACCACCCAAATTAGACTGTGCTGTTCCTTTACTGTGCAGCACACCAGATATAACTCTCGCCACCCGAGCAAGTCAACAAGAAATTTCACTCAACTAGAAAAATGTCTGTCTGCTGGCAAGAGTACACAATCTGCCACTTTTGTTGCCTAGCAACAAAAAAATGTTACGGATCTGTAAAAGTGATGTGGTGACTTTCTACTAACTTGACTGTGGTCTTTGAAGAGGACACTGGGATCCAGGCCAGCTGCTATGGTATTGAGATTACCTGCACAAAGGCACATGAAACTCTAATACGTCAAATATGGAAATCTGTCCGATTTCAAACGACAGAAAAAATATCTCTACTCTGATGTGCAAATATGTTTCTACGTCTTTTGATGGTTTTCCTCTTTACAGAACATGTGGTGTTAATGCTATGTCTCGTAGAAATTTTCTCTCAGCTGAGGATTTTTCCTTATCCGGTTGCCCTTCTGAAGCTGTGGTTTGCACTGGATGGTCTGTTTTCCCTGGTGGTGATTTCCGCTTTGTACCTGATAAGAAATGCTGCGTTCCTCCAGGATAAGCTGTATGATGTGAGAAAAGCTTGGTATCCTGGAATACATCCTTTTCCTCGGGAAACATGCTCACAGTCATACACATGTGCACATGTGCCAGTGGAATCTGACAACCAGCCTCCCACCTTGGGGATAAGGTAACTGACTTCAGATCAATAGGCTCAGCTATTAAATGAGCCAAACACAAAAGTAAGCTGTCACCAGTGGGCTAAATGGAACTGTCACAACGTGTCCCAAAGAGGTGGGAATATTTTGGACCTCTCAGTAAGTTTGCTGTGACCTTTGTGACACCTGGATGTTGTGGTATGGGCTCTAGGACACTGACGAGTGATAAGTACTAATCTTAGTTGGTCTAGGTGTCTACGAGTCCCTTATTGGCTGCTTGCTTAACACCCCCCCGTAGTTACTGTTGCTATGCACTTTAATATTTCTGCTTTGGCAAATTTAGCCATATAAAACCTGCTAGTATATCTATCTCTCCATCCATTATCTAAACTGCTTATGCTTTGAGGGTTGCCAGGGACACTGGAGCCAATCCCAGCTGACATTGGGTGGAAGCTGGGTTACAGGCCAGGTTGCAAACGTATTGCAGGAGCGACATATAAGGCAAACAACAATTCATACTCTCAGGCTTTGGACTGTGGGAGGAAGAACCCGCAGAAACCCATGCAGACACAGGGAGAACATGCTAATGCAACACAACATCTTGTTAAAAACTACATATCCAGTTGACTTTTCAATGTTTCATGTTGCTTTGTCTTAACACAAGAACCTAGTCAAATTTGGTGATGGATGGATATGATTTGGAGTAAGCCATGGTATCGAGGCAGATAAATGTGATTGACGAATCATGATCAATCATTTTTTATAGTGCATCAATTAAAACCAGGCTTTTTTATAAACATGAACACAAACATCAGTGTGATAAGCACTACCTAATATGATTGAAACCATCTTTGAGGAAATGTGAATGTGTACTATGACTTCTTAGTTTGGCCCATGTCCCATTCACTAACAAGGAGGGGGCAGGGTTTATGACCTATACCTTAGCCAGACACCAGGGTGCAATCTAGAATATTTGGCTCCACTTTTTGGAGGACTGTCATGTCGTCCATCTTTATATAGATTCTTAAAATAACAATGAGTTTGACCAACATAATTCAATCTGGCAAATCTAACATAAAGATTAGGACATAGATACTAACATCAATCTAAACTCTGATATAGAAGTGACTGGAAAATACAGTAATGCTCTAATACCTGAGATAGTAAGCTAATTTACCACGCAGGCTAATGAGATGAATAAAGGGTTTACTTCATCCTCATCCTTTTACTCTCCTGCTTTAGGATTTGAGAGGTTTAAAACTCTTGAGATACAGAGTCACTTAGTGTCTAATGCACATTATTTTGATGAGGTGAAATCCTTACGGTTGCTTAACTGTGATTGGACAATCACTGTCCAGGGAAGGGGGTCAGTTCCAACAGCTAATTAAAAAAGAACCAACATGCCTTCAACTATTCTAAATTGTGACATTTTCAATCTCTGACAGAGAGTACAGATTAGTTTCTGTAAAACAGTGTAAACACTGTATGAACTTTTTAGCAGCTCTTTACAGTTACATGAAATAGTCAATAAATGGTTCTTCCCTTTCCTGCACGTACAGTAGGATCTGCCGTGCGCACAGCCCGGCCGCTGCTATAGTCTCGGCGTATCGCAGTGGGAGAAAAAAGGCTCCCTCTGGTCTCCTGGGGCATCGCTGTCAAGGACACCTGTCTGCTGCTGTGTTTCTCTGTGTTCCGCCGCACTCCAGTCAGCACGCTGCCAGATTATATAAAACACTGAATGCATGAGAGTGTCCTACAGCAGGATGCCTAAGGCTTCACCAGTCATGCTGTGCAGCGCCCACCCGAGTTTTTCTCCCTCCTGTCCCAGACTCACTCCACCAGCTGGCTGCTCATCTGTCTCCATGCTCTCCTCCTCCCTGTCTCCCAGTTATGTGAACATCAGAAGACACGCGCACAGTGTGTGTGAGGACGGGCTGCATGCTTGCATCTCCCAGCGAGTTACTCTGGACAGTCGGTGTGTGTGTGTGTGTGTGGGTGTGTGTGTGTGTGTGTGTGTGTGTGTCTGAGTGACAAAGAGGTCGGTTATAATTAAAATCAGCATTTGTTGCCGCAGGGAATGGTAACCATCGTCGCGGCGACAGTCGGCCCACTCGGTCCCCTAAGCAACAGAGCTCCAGCTAATGAGAAGGGAAGACATGGCTCTGCTGTAAAAGGAGCATGAGCTGTTCTCTTTCTCATTTTATTTTTCCTTTTCTCCGTCTTTTAATCACTTTAAATTGTGCTCATGAATGCTTTTGTTTTTCTGCTCCCAGTCTTCCCCCTCATCTATCTCTCTTTGTGCTCTTTACTAATTTAGCAGACCAATACGCACACTTGCCATGCTTTGATTATGTTTTCTATTTTCTCTCCCATTTTTACCAACTTCACACCTTCTTTCCAATTACATCTATTTTTGTCCTTTAACCGTTCTTCATCTCGCTCTTCTTCCATTATGCTCTCATTTATGGCACTGAGTGCATCTCCTCCTCCTCTGCTTCCTCTTCCTCTTTCTCGTCTCTGTCATGATTAACAACTTTACATTCATTTCATTTGCACCATCTCTCTCCTCTCCTCTCCCTCATTCTTAACATTTATGAGAGGCTCAAAGATTTTTGGACAGTATGTGAGCACATAAAGACATTTGAAATTCAACACAACATTTATCTGTCTGTGGTCTGCAGCCTTATCTCTGCAGCATTGGCTGTTTGCCTGCAGAAATACCACCAAGTTCATCATTTCTGCTGCAATTCAAATGCCAAAATACTCTGAGGGAGCTATATGATGAGAATACAGATTAAACACTTGATCGTGGATGACAGAATACTTAAGCGGCTCTTCTTTGTGACAAGTGCTGCAATCCAACAGCATTATGCTCCTCCCTACCTAATGGATGACGGCCTGCAGTTCAGACCTACAGAATACTGCTCCATATTGTGCTGTAGTTTGGATGGACGTGTTCAATTGCTCCTTTGTTCCAGCTCTGTGCCAGAGGTTGACGGGGATAACTGTAACAAACAGTTGGGCTGAAAATGAACAGCTATTGTAAGAGAACCACATGCAATCCTGGAAATGGCAGGAATGTCTAATTGCCTTGTCGATTCAAGAACCACAAGGTCAGCAGCTCGCACTCTGAGAGAATTATCTTCCTGTGGCTCCTTTAGAGTTGTTATTTTGGGCTTTGCATAATATGCTTTGTCTGCGTGTCAGTCGAGGCATTCCTGAAGATGAAAACCATAGTGTGGTGCTCAAAATGATAACTTCTTTTTTTGTGTTTCAGCAGCAAGTGCAGTGTGTAAATTCACCTCCCTATTCCTGGCTTCACAGATGCAAAACTTAGTCTTGTGTTTAAAATTTGCATCTAGCAATTTTCTTGTTTTCCTCCCTCAATTATCTCATGTTGCCCTTCATTCAACATCAAACCAACCATCAATTTGTCAGGAAGCAGCAGCTTTTGTCTGAGTCAGGTCTACAATCTTACTTATTCACCTCAGTGGTTTGTTGCTCGGAAACAAAGACGGAAGGACCAACATGACTTTGACCATGAATAGCTTTCATGAGTGTCCTCAACATTATTACATAAAGTGTTCTTAATTTCTCTTTCTTTAGTATTAAATCACATCCTGAACTCCAAAGCTTTCTGAGCATTGGTTTGATAGAAACAGGAAGCTGAGATAGCCAAGGTTGAACATAAGTGAATTAAAGAGAGAATCGTGACAAAGTAAATGTAAACTCTTTTATTCTGTAGTTACTTCAGACCTGTTAAAACTTTATGGGGCCAATATTGTTTGTATTGTATTGTATTTATTTGTGTGTGTGTGGGCAGTTGTGTAACAGTATCTCAATCTGCGTGTGTGTAAAAGAATCTGCAAATGTGTATTCAGAATCTGTGCGTATGGAATCAGAGTTGTTAACAGGTAAAAACAAATCTGTAAATGTGGGATTTGTACATGTGTAGACAAATCTGCAAACGTGTAGATAGATTTTTCATTAAGTAGTGTTTCACTCTAAGAACTGGAAATACAGACAAGTCATCAGATATGACTCAACCACCTACTGCAAGGCGGGTCTCTCAATTGGCGGCTGTTTCATCCAAGATTTTTGCTCTGCAAATCTCAGCATACATTTCAGATTATTTTACATGTTTTTAGATCTGATTGCACACACACACACACACACACACACACACAGTCTCCTCTTCCATTCACCAGCACACTGAGTGTGTTGTAACTGTCCCTTGTGTGTCGGATCTTGGTAAATGGAAAACAATCCCTGCTGCAGTTCTCAATGTACAGCAAATGAAGCTGCAACCTCAGTATCAAACAGAGTCGTCTGTTTTGAAGGATTAGGTGAACCAATGTTACAGCTTTAACATCAGCAGGCTCAAACCTTTTACAACAATGGCTCTTGTTTGTCACTGTGTCACAGTTGTCACTCAGAGTAGGGAGGACTGTCTGGCCTCCTCATCAGAGTCTGGAGTAGTGTGTCTACTCTTTAAAGCTGCACTAATCAATATTTGTATGCCAGCTACAGCTGAGGCCAGAGGCATAATGTTTTCCGGTTGTTCATATATTTGTCCAGACATATAGTTAATCTTTCCATCCCATTCTTGTGAGCACAATATCTCAGAGATGCCTTGAGGGAATTTCTTGACACAAATGTGCATTCACTTTGACTCAAGCTTGAATTGATTATAATTTGGTCAAAGGTCAAAAAGGTTAAAAAAAACCCTCACTAAACATGTTTCTGACCATAACTCAGGCATTCATACTCAAAATAGAATGGCATTCAGTGGAGCGTATAGCTCCGCCAAGAGTCCCCAAAATTCAAAATTGCTCACACTATCAGTCCACCAGACTGGATTTTTTTTCATCAGGATCTGCATTATTCCCTCGAAAATTTGGTGCAAATTTTGCTCTGTGTTAGCTCGATGTGTAAATGATTGCTTACAAATTTTGCCTGTGGAGTTTTAAATATGGGATATATGAATACGAAATGTAAGTGAAATTTAGAGCGATTCTATTGTTCTTCGGTATCCACTGTCCTGAAGTGTAGCCAACAGCAACTTAAGCAGAAGCTGCAGAGTTTGTTAAATTCGAAGTCACACATCAGTGCAGTTGTCATCCTGGCATGGGCCGCAGCCTCCTCTCAGGGTGGGCTTTTGTTTTGTGGCCCACAATGTTTACAAGTAAATTATAGTCTTTAGTGCATGAAATTTACATGATTTTACATATTCGAATTAAGAAACCGTTCTACATAATCATTTTTAAATGTTGAAACTTGTTCTCAGTCTCCTCTTTATCTACCCAAAGACCTGCCAGCGTAAAACAGATGTTTGGGAAATGAGTGAGGATCTTAGGTTAATAAAAAATAGAGGCTCTGACTAAATATTATCGCTTGTCGTCTTTGTTTGCCACCAGGTAATTTGGCATTTGGCCAAGCGTACCCTGCTTTTTACCAAAGGGACACTTATAAAAATACATATTCAAAGCTGTATTAGAGCTGCATATATCCAATAATTAATTATGAACTGTGTTCCAACAGTGGTGGTTAAGTTGCTTGCAGATTTGTGATATAATATTCAACCCGAAGAAAGGAATTCATCAAGAACACAAAATGTTGGTGTGTCTAACACACATATATACACACACAAATAATGAGTAATGTGGTTGTCTATATCAACTGACCAAAGACATTTCCTGAAATCAGACTTGAAATATCATGTTCAAGAGGCTATAATGAACTTGACCCTTGACATTGACCACCTGAATAATTTAATCCATGGGTCTAAGTGAACAAGTGCCAAACTCAAAATGATTCCCTTTATCTTTAAGATAACACTTTCAAAAGGCAAAAGGAGTTGTGTGGGAATATTTCTGCCGGATGGATGTTCCTCATATATATCCAAAATCGAATCAGTTCCTATTTCAATCCATGTGAACGTTTGTACCAAATTTGAAGAAATTCCCTTGAGGTGTTCCTGAGATGTTCCATTCATAACACCTGAAACGTGATTCACAAGGTCACTTTGACATAGACCTTTGTGCACCAAATTCGAATCATTTCATCCGTGAGTCCAACTTAACATTTTTATCAAATTTAAAGAAATTCCATCAAGTGTTCTTCAGACATCATGTTCACTACAATGAGACGGATGGTTGGACAACCCTTACCCACTGGCTGTATCCAGTGCGCCAGCAGAGTATAATAATTATTGGCAGTTTGATTAGAAGTGAAAAAAAGGGAACATGCACATTCATTTTTCGGGGCTCCCACTGTTCACATTTGAAAATGTTCTTATTAACTAATTCAATTAATACGAATATTATTTCAAATGGATAACGCTGTCAGCATGAATATTCGAATGCCCAAATACATCATTATGCAGTTCAAGCTCTCTGATAGCTCAGTACATTGAAGCATACGTAGCACTGAGTGATGAGTGGTCTTTTCGGAGAAGTGCACTACACCATGATAAATGTCATGATGCAGCCTGGATGTGGCCATGACACGTAACCTTTTTAAGGCCCATGATTGGCTGATTCAATGTTTGAGGCAGATCATTCTGGGTAGACATCATATTAGTCCTCATTTTACAACACTGTGGAGTCACTGGCATTAGTGCTTGAGTCACATTCAACTTTCGGTATATAAAAAAGATTATTTATTTTTTTTCATTTACAAATAAAAGTTTTGAATACAAGTATGATTATTTTTATAGGAGTATATGTTATTCATTTAATGAAAGGGCCGTGGTCTTTGGTTGGCACCATGAATGTCATCTTGTTAACATGCACCAGGCAAAATTATAGAAATGATCTTATTAAGTATAGGTGCAGTATTGGGCTGTGCATCTGCCAGAGGGGCTTTTCCATCTCTGTTACTGGTGGTGTTGGCTTGTATAAAGCTCAGGAAGCTTATTTAACAAGCATCTCTGAATCACTCCGCAGAACTGAGCTGAAAGTTTGATTGAACTAAAAATATTCCCAGCTCAGAGTTGGACTTGACAGTTATTTATGAAGCTTCATACACAATCTCTCAGGAAATGGCAGACAGTATCTTGTGAGTCTGAATGATAAAATCATTTAACACATCGTGGGTTTTTCTTTCGTAATTAACATTAACATTAACACGCACAGTCAAGACTTACAATCAGATCTACAAACTGTATGTAGATGCGGTGATGGATTTCTTTCCTTTGGCTCCACTCCTAAGACTAATTAATGTGAAAGTTCGGCGTGGATTCATTACAAGGTGTATCCTCTGTGCTACAAAAAGGATTTTATGTGAGCTGTTCAGGGACAAATCCAAGAAGTCCACCAGTTTGAGAAGCATCTTTTTAAATCATTTTAAGAGGCAGAGAAGTGATTGAATAGGAATAGTGCCGATGGAGCTCCAAGGTGCAATAAACCCAGTCACAGCTGTGAGGGAGCCAAAAATATCACTGCTGTAGAACTCACCACCAACTCAATGCAAAAACTGCAGGAATTTGTTTAGTGTGGGGCAGGAACAGAATTGTGTATTCACTGTTTTCAATATCATACATTCTGTATTCCCGCACTACAGTGCCGCTAAATGTGCAGTACTTCTGTCAGAACTTTATTTGTTTGCAAATTCATGTTTGATAAATATATTTTTGTCTTCATATGTTCCTCTTTTTTCTCGATTGTGTCTCTCACAAACAGATCTTGATCTTAAATAGTCTAATCAAATAAACATTGAATAGCTAATTCTGAGCTATTGTTGAGCATTTTGGCCACATGATGGACGTTGGAACAACAAGGTCTTTTTATCAGATGACTTGTACATGTCTGTTCTGTGTGTTCATCATAGTGCATGGAACCACATTTGATTACCTTGTATCCATGACATGCATATTTTCGGATATAACACATGAGGGAAAACACTGGTGTAAATAATAAAACGAATGATGACAGAGCCTCTCTGAAGAGTTCACACACGGCGATCGGCGACTGCCGAGTGAGCGCCAATCGGGGGCTTTTGTCTGCGACTTGTGTAACTCGGGGGTAACTGGCAAATCTGGCTGAAAATGATGTTGTGTGAACGAGGATTTAGCTGCTTCAGTTTCAGGGACCTGCTGTGGTTTCACGCTGGCTCTCTGTCACACTGTCATGACTTACTCGGACACTCGAACAACTATGGTTTTCATACTATGACAAAAAATCTGCAGTGAAAGGGCTTATTGAAGGGGATATAAAATATTGATTGCAACCCTTATTTCCTATGGAGGTTTGTGGCTCCAGTTAGAACCTTCAATCCACAGCAGTCCGGTCTTTTCTTTATAAGTAAATGAGGTATATGGTTTTATTCCTGTGCCTAAAACTGAACAAAGAGTCCATCTATGACTGATTAAACTGATTTTAGATTTTTGATAAATGATTAGTTTAAGCAACAGGGTGGCATTTTGGTTAAATAAGAAAAAAGTCAATCAGATGACAAACTCACTTTATGGCAATTATCGGCCATGTCTTTGGGCAAATCACTTAATTTGTAGCAGCTCCACTGCACAGCTGTAACATACCTCCTGGAAAGCAGGGAAGCAAAAATGTTAATATACCTCTTGGATTCCAGCTGGGATCGAGCAAGTGGGGTGTAAATGGAGATAATGTTTCCAAAAACTTACAGAGGAGAGGACAGAAATTCCACAGGGTTGCATATTGAAGAGGGGGCCCAAGGAAATAATGTATCGGGGGACCCAGAGTTCCTGTAGCTACACCCCTGTATGGACCAGTTCATTGTCTGTCAAGAAGCACTAGAGGCCCAGTGACAGTCTATGATAATAATAATGGAACAGGGGCGGATCCAGGGGGCCAGGGGGTCACAGGCTCCAGCTGAAATCTGATTGGCCCCTGCAGTGCCCCTGTCCTGTCCTTGGTCCTTTTTAAAATAAACTAGTAATTTACTAACAATACTATAGAAAAATTGTCCTATAAGCTTTTTTGATGTACTAATGTTCTTGAACACAATTGTATTTGCTCAAAGCTATAGAGCTAACAGCAAACAAGGACTGAGGCTATATCCACATTACTATGTTTTCACTTGAAAATGCATCAACTCTGCTACAGATAAACCTGACATCCACTCTACTAAAACTGAAAGGTTTGGAAATGCTTCTGACCCTGTTTTAATTTGAAAACTCCAGAGCTGCGTTTTAGACTGGATGGGCAGAAAAGGGCTATGTTTGGAAACGATGATGTAGACACTCACAACTGCTTGCAGATTGGGTCTATTCGGTCATGACTTTACCTTCGCTAATGCAAAAGAAAACAAAAGGACATTAGCTGCCAGTGTTAAACACAGCGTGGCTAATCAACCTCAAGCGTTGCTGACCCTGTTACCTTTACTAAAAGCTATTGTACAATTTAATTTAGCCTTTTACAATGATACAACTGTTGACACGAGTAGAACGCAAGCTATTATTCAAGCAATCTGCGACAATTCTGCATCTAAAAACCAAATGCCCAGTGCACGTCAGGTGACGTGTGTCTGCAGGCGAGTTAGTATGGACAGGGATTACAACTGATATAGAGTCAAAACACTGTCTGGACAGAGATCATTTCAGTTTGAAAACACTGTTTTCAAATGATATTGTAGTGGTATGATGGATGTTGGCCCCTCTGTGTGATTTGTGGCCCCTTATTTAGAATGTACATCCACCGCTGTAGCAGACATGGCCCACGCCAGCATTTACATGTATTGGAGTCATTATCAGAATTTCTATAGAGATGAACATTTTGTCCAGCGTGTGTGTAATTTCTCTCACACAGAGAGGGGACATCGTGTCTGTCTCTGGACACCCTGTCACCCAGTTCCACCACACGGTGGCGCTGTGCCTCTCCTTCCCCACGCTCCTCCTCGCCTCCGCCGCCGTAAAGCTCAGCCTCCCTCCCTCCTGCTCTTCCTCCTCCTCCTCCTCCTCCTCCTCCTCCTCCTCGTCCTCCCTCTACTTCCACCGCTTCCTCCCGTCGCGCTGCGCACAGCCACAGACGGGTCCTCCAGCTCCGTGCAGCCCCGGTGCGAAGAAGATGGTCGGCGGCTTGTGCGCTCGCAGGTTGGCCCGCCGGTCTCGGTCCGCGCTGATCGCAGCCCTCACGGTGCTGCTGGTGCAGACGCTGATCGTGTGGAACTTCAGCAGCCTCGACTCCGGCGAGGACGGAGGCGCCAGCGTGCGGGAGAAGAGGGACCGGGTCGCGGGCAACAAAGCCGCGGGCAGCGACTATTTCCAGCAGCGGGTCCAGCAGCGGCAGCAGCAGCATCTTCCTCCTCCGCCGCCAGGGAGGGGGGCGGCTCGCCACATACAGCAGCCGGTAAGACACACCGAGCCTCTGCCGATGTGATCATGTCATGTAGAAAAAAGCGATTGTGCTCATCATCGCCGGGGATGGAGCCCGGAGCGGTTGGCACTGTATGGCAGGCGGGTCCAAACATTCCCAGTTGCGCTCTTTTGGGAGACGAGCACACGGCCTCGGCTCTGAATGAACGAGTGCTCGGTTGTTGTCAGCCTCGCAGGGTCATGATAGGATGTGTGAGGAGGCGGACGAGCCCCCGTATTCCCCCAGTGATGATGCTGAGGAGACGGGCATCCTCAGCTGAACGCTCGCTGAGGACAGGAGGCACATTGCGCCGCGGGAACGAGCGCACTCCAGCCCGGACTCCAGCTTCAACATGCCAACGCTGGGGATGAAATGTGAAGTCAGCGTGTAGTTCACTCCAGGACAGCACGGCAGGGCAAATCCCCTCCATGAGATCGTAGCTGTGGAGGTGTGTGAAGAGTCTGAGTCCCTGACTGGGGCAGTAGCTTCTAGCCTGTCACGGTCTATTTGGTGTTTAGAGTCAAACACAGGAGCTGCACGGCTCAGCAGCTCTGTGAGAGCAAGGCCAAACTGAAACATAATCTCATTTGCAAGGGTTGCTTTTGATGAGTGCACAAAGATTAGGGTCGTCTGTTGTTTGTGAAAATGCGAACAGTTTTATTGGTAGTGGCATAAAACACAAAAGGTCAAGATAGATGTGATTGTGGAGCCAGGGCACACATGCACCCCTGCACAATGAACATCTTGCAAACAGAATGAATAAATTAAATTACACATAGCCTGTGGAGCTGTGTCCATTCTCAAGCGGAGCAGCTAATGCACAGTGGAAATTATAAAAAAAAAGCCCCCCCCCAAAAAAAAAAAAAATCTCAAATGTTTATTTGCAGACTCCGCTGACTGACTGCTCCCTGTGCCCCGGAAGGCTTACACACCGAGAAGGTTTTTGAATTTGTACAGTGCTTCTGCGGAGCATGTGATTAATTTTCCCAACCTGATGTCTGGAATTAAATTCTCCAAAAATTGAGCCTCCCGCTCGAATGATCTCTCAAGCAGTCAGCCCCCCCCCGCCCACAAAAAGAATAAGAAAGAAATTGGACGCATTTACTCCTGGCAAGCTTGCTGCATTTTTTTTTCCCTTCGTAAAGCTGCCAGCCATTCAAGTAGAGCCCATACTGCTCTCCAGCCACCATGCAACCAGCAGATAACCGGCTGCGATGTAGTGTGATACACTGTGGCCTCCGCGCACAGTCACTCACTCTGAGCCCTGCACTGTATCATCTGTCTGCTCCGCAGATTTTACAGTGACTCACTCACTTCATCTGCTAGGACCCACTCGTCCCACCTGCCGGCATCTCCACAGCACAAAGTCACAGCAAGGACGGGTTCGATTTGTGCCATTTATTCTGTACTTTGACAGACTGGGAATCCCGCAGTGAAATATCAGTGTAATATCCCTGCAATGGTCCTGCAGGGACCGTGAGGTTTGTTAGTGAGTTTGCATCAGAGCACTTTAGGACATTAGTATTTCTCCTTGTGAGGAATATTTGTAATTGTCCTACAAGGACTCAGCATAAATGACACAACGGCAGCTGTGGATCGGTTGTGTCACAACCTGCTCACGCTGCGTCAACACCCATTTGTGCAAATGTGTGGTGCTATTAAAGCACACAGTGGATGTGCACCCTTGAGCTTTTAAAGAAGGGCTTTCCTCCCCAGGGGCCCAAAGCACTTCACACTGCCTGTATATGACAGTCAGTCCACCAGCCAGTCAGTCAGCTCGCCTGCTGCCAGCCTGTCAGCCAGTCCACCCTCTTTCTCCCTCTGCAGTTCTGTGCCCCCCCCCCCCCCCCCACCACAACTCTTAACATTCAACTATATACTATTATATACTAAACTATATATATTCCCTCAACTGCTTAATCACTGCATTTTCATTATTGTGGGTGGTGTGTGTGTGTGTGTGTGTGTGTGTGTGTGTGTGTGTGTGTGTGTGTGTGTGTGTGTGTGTGTGTGTGTGTGTGTGTGTGTGGTCCAGCATAAGGGTGACGCATAAGCGCCAACTGATGCTATATACGAGGCACCACGCCTGACAGAGGGGAGCGCGGCACTTCCAGAATAGAATGAGCCAGAAGCTACAGTGTGACAATAGCAGTGTCTCTACATGGTAACTTGTGTTGGACGGAAACATTACACACAGCCCAGGATGTGTCACCGCAGCAGGCAGGAGCTGCGGTCGTCATTAGTGGTTGTCTCCTGTTGTGTCTTTTGAGGAAATGGTGATGCCGAGCATGGATGTTTTTGTTGTTGTCGTCCAACAGACACCACAGCTTGTTGTTCACATCTCAGTACAGTACAGTTAGCTGGGAGTTCCAACCTGTTGCAGATGCCCCATCACAAATTCCTACTTATCAATTATTCTGTCTTGTTTTGCCCGACATTGCATGGCCTCACAATTATAATTAATAAGTGCTTATTAGGGTAGCCCCGGTAATGGATGGGAAATTGTGCTATTGTGCTGAAATTAAACTAATCTACCTTCAGCAGGAGACTGAGTAAAAGCTTTGAAAGGCGTCTGACTCCGAGCTTCACATCTGGTCGTCAGCATTTTCTTTCCATCTGCCACGGTAGTCATATACTGTCATGAACCCCATGTGCCCAGCGGGCGTCCGGCTCAAATACATGTTGTAAAGAGTTTTCCTGTTAGTCATGGTAATACATGTAACATTACCTCTGATGTACACTTTTCCCCTTGCACAGAGTGTTCCTGAACGCTTTCCTACGGTGAAGGCGGCATTTGTAATGGTCTGAAAATGCACGTTCACCTCAGGTTTTCTCTCTACATTGTTCCACAGCATGATGATAATACTTACACTGCATGACAAGCTTAACCACAAAATATTATACATCATCTCATTATAAATATCTTCTCTGCAGTTATTGTCCCACAGTGGTACGCTTGGCTCAGGGCTAATTTATACAAAGAAGCGTGTGCCAGTGGATATTTTACTCGAATAGTTTGTGACTGCCAAATATCGTGTTAATTTTGTCTCAGTGCAGCACGGCTCCCGGTTCGAATCCCAGCTTGGCAAAGGGTCTTTCTGTGTGGAGCTGTGTTCTCCCTGTGTTTGCGTGGCTTTTCTCTGGCTTCGTCCCACAGTCCAGGGACACGCAGATTGGAGTTATGTTAATTGGAGACTCTAAATAGACCTTTGGTGCGAATGTGAGGGCTAATGGTTGTTTCTATTGTCTTGGTTTCAACTTGTCCAGGGTGTGCCCCGCCTTTTGCCCAATGTCAGCAGGGACGGGCTCCATTACTCCCCCTTCATCTGCAAAGAATATTAGACCATGGATGGAGGAAATTAAGACAATAATAGAAGCTAACAATCTCAAATTACCTGTGTGGGGCTTTCCACCTGACCATAACTAGTATGATATTAATTATCTCATGTAATTTAAAGAAAACACTTATTCTGACATAGTTGTGGTAACTTTTGTTGCACTGTCTGTTTTTTGGGAACTTGACAAGGAAAAGCAGAATCCATTGAGAATTGTCAGAATTAACACTAAAGGGCTTGAAGATGATACTCGCATGCTACCAAATAACAATGCACTTCACATGTGCTTTTCATTTGGGAGCTTCGCTGGAATCTGTTGCTGCTACCAGCCTGTTCTCCAACCACCAGCACAACCACAACATGATTCATCCCACTGTGTCCATGATCACGGTGCTGACTCACACACACACACACACACACACACACACACACACACACACACACACACACACACACACACACACAAACATCCAAAATTATGTAGATGCAGAGAAGCAGCTACACGCTAACACACCCACATACACTTACATATTCATAGCAACACATACAGTCACATATACACAATGTATAAGTAGTTTTTAGGAATAGCCAGACAGTGTAGTGCCACGACACAGACCATGACAAGGGGCATACATACAGTCATAGATGACACAGCTCCATAGCGGCAAGGTCTTTGAGTGTGAGTGTGTAAACACAGTGACATCAAAAATCACTGGTTTAGGAGGATTAGGTCTATGTGTGTAGCATCTTATCTACCTAGTTATTCCACTGAGTTGAACATGTCTTCTTCTACATCCTCAGATTAACTACAGCTGTAGTCACCAACTAGTTCAAACCGCAGGTCAAAAAAGTCGCCAGTTAATTTTGTCTATTTGAAAATTTGGATTTCATCATATCGGACTGACATCATGGCCACAACATTTATAAAATCACTTCCTCTTCTTTCTGAAGATTGTACAACAGACCTTTGATGTAGCCGACATGCAATGTATGAAAAAATAACAGTAGCCTGAGCTTATATGATGAATCACAAAATAATTTTTTGGTGTGGTGTGGTGTCTTTTTTGTGACTACTATTTTCATATTTCGTGTCCTGAACAGCTCGGCCCTTCTCACCTTTCCCATGCTCTTCTCTCGTGTAGCATGTTCCTTTGCTACTCACTGTCGGCACTGGTGTTGTATTGTAGCCCAGCCACTCCAGCAGTGGGAATCGGTTGTTAAATTGCCACTCCCCGAAAGTAAATCACGTCGTGAGTGTGGAGATTTGAACATACATAATTACAGTCCAGAGACAACCAGAAGATGCGCTACTGTGTGATTTAAAATTTCAAATGTCCCGATCATTACGCCAATAAAGTGTTACTCTGTAAAACCTGTAATGAGGGAAAGTAAAGTACAGCCTGCCTATCAGTCCGTCCATCTGTCGTTATTTCACGCACAGCGAGCTTCTTTTTCAAGTGCTGCTGGTCGCGGAGAGAGTTGGAAACATATTCGCATCTGAGGGAAGAAGTCTGCACCTCAGACTTGAAAGAGATGCATCGAAAAAACCCGAGACACTTTGATGTTGAAGGGTAATTTGTATACATGACACCATCTGTCTCCAAAACCTGCAACTGGAGAAAAAAACCCCAAAACATTTCATTATTGTCGTAATGCAGTGTGCCGCTAAAACCCTGTCATGATGTTTCACAAAGCTGATCCCACTCATATGCAAAATATCTGTGTCAGCGTGGAATCCGAAAACTTCAGACTGTATGTAGTTTGCAGATTGAAAGTTTGGGTATCCATAGCAGCGCAAACATCACACGCTCACACGTCCCAGCCGAACGCTCCGTCGAGACCAGGTGCAAAATGTACTGCCGGCCTCTTCAGTGTGGTATCCATGTTGTCTGTTTGCAGCAGAGCCCCCGACCCTTTCTCTGTCCTCCTGTCTCTTTGCTGACTGTGTGTAAAGGAGGAATATCTATTTGACAGGTGTCAGGATGTAAGAAATACTACACACACACACACACACGCACACACACACACACACACACACACACACACACACACACACACACACACACACACACACACACACACACACACACACACACATACACACACCAACACTGTGGCATGACTCAAGCAGTCCTGTCAATTATGTTGAATCTAGCTCAGGATATGAAGTTAGTGCAACTTTCATTATTGTGTTATATTTAATAGGGTTAATGGATAACTGCATCATCAAGTTAATAGCAAACAGTGTGTTGAGGGTTTAACATCAGCCCAATAGTGTATGTACACTATTCTACATAAAATATATCTCAACAGGTCGTGCAGATGTAGAGTCGGAAATTTAATTTAAAGAACTCTTACTCTGCCAAATCTGAAGCTCATTACCACGGACGCAGTTTAATCAGCATTCAAAAAGCTAATGAACTTCAGCAGAAGAGGCTTCAATGAGACTGGTATCTACACTCATTCAACAGCCGCATGTTTTAAATTGAGCATTTCATCAAAAAGGCAGAATGTGTGAATAGCCCTGATGGAGGAGAAAAGGGATGTTGCCTCAAAGATGCAGCATCTCAAATGTGACAATTTGCATCTTTTTGTAATGCTTTGTGTAGTTATAAATTTAATACTTTCGGCTTTTGCTGGTGGGACAAGCAAAAGTCATTGATGAAATGATTAATGGAAAAACTAAGGTTAATCAAATTTTTATTAAAAACATAGTTGCTGCTCCCTCTTTGCTGATGCTGCCATGTTTGATATCCACTAATGAAAGAAAAAAACTGTACCAAAACATCTTATCAAGGTCACCGTAAGACCCCTGTATGCTGCTCATCCCTGTACCATTCTTGCAAAATGCTAAAATTTTTTGTTGGCTGGTTTGATGATTGTGGTCTCGTCTCACATGTAGGTCTTTAGTTGGGATGAGATCAGGCGACTTATTTCCATTTTCCACTAAGGCAGTTCAATGGCCAATTCAAAGCCAGTGCATAATGTTATATCAGTTCTTTTTGTTTCGATAAATGAAAAGAAATTCAATTTCGACTCTCGTACCAACATTTTGCTAGAAGGAAGAACTGCTTACATACAGGTTTAGGGCAAAATTATTGTGACCAACAAAACAAATTACACAATCTGAAACATTGTGATGAACATTTATAAAAAACAGAGGTTGTGTCGTTTGCAGTCTGCAAAGAAGATTTAATATTTTTGGATGCCAAAGTGAAGCAGCCGAGGTCACTGGAGGGGACAAACCACCTCCTTGTTCTGTGGCCATCAGCTGAACTGGAGGGAGCTTCATGAACAAAGCCTGTGGTGGAAAATCAGAGTTACAGTTATGGAATGACGTGGCTCTATGGTGGCCTGTGAAAAAGCAAACTGTTTATATAAGTCGGGGTAGGTACGTTTCTTTCTAAAACACTTTTTATCTCATTTGTTGAAATCCTCTCCACCGATCATTTCATAAGGTCTGAATGAAATGATTGGTCGGCGACCTGTCTGTCACTAACCCACCTGCCTGCCTGCGTGCACCCTGCCAATGCTTTCACTGCGCATGACTGGATTCTTCAGCCAGAGAGGCAGAGGCTAAAGCCAGAAGTTACAGACTTAGTCACAGAAAAGTTGGGTTCTAGCAGTGTGCATTCTTGTGTTTTGGGGGCGTAGCTTTGACGAGAGGCCTGATGGGAGGTGATGAAATGTATTGGTAAGTGTAGCCTGCTCTCGCTAGCTGTTCCAGGATTAGATTTATAAGGTTCCCAAGTTGAATTAACTCTGAACCAGCCCTATAGCACTGTCACCAGGTTCACCTTCATCATAAAGGGTTACAGTATATGAAGGCCATATCACAGATGAAGATGCCTCATGTCTTAATGGAAACTGTATGCCATATGTTTTAAAGCCCAAACTCATAATTTTCACGGCTATACTGCATGAACATGAAAACTTTGTCTGAAAAGGGAAACGTTGTGACACTTCAAGAGAGACCTTCACAGAAAATGACATCTGAGTCTTTTGTAACAGTGCTTTTACAGAGTGATGTGCATGTCTGAAAGGGACTTAACAAACACATAACGTACTACCCTCTTGTCCTTCGTTAGACTGTGTATGTGTGTGTGTGTGTGTGTGTGTGTGTGTGTGTGTGTGTGTGTGTGTGCGTGCGCTTTGTGCTCAGCATAACATTTCTCTGTGCCTCATCTGCAAAACTTCAAAAACAAAGATCATAACTACTGTGCATCTCTCCTCTGTCAAGTCTATTCAAACTACCACCAATTAGAGCTGCATCACACAAGCACACATGCACATACATACACACATAAAGACACACCCCATCCCGACATCATCCACGGCTGCTGCTGCTGATGGTTTTATTCCCCAACACATTAATAACGCATCATCCAGATGAATGAAGCTATATAATACCTAGCGTTGCCAATAATCCCAAAGGTAAGAGGCTTAGCAGGCAGCCCTGCGAGAGAGAGCTTGCAAGACGAGGCAGGGGCCGAATTTGTTTTATCTGAAGTTGGGTGCATGTGGACATTAAGTGCAGGGCTAAAAGGCTATGCGTGCACACACACACACACACACACACACACACACACACACACACACACACAGAGGTTTGGACTAGACCATCACCATATGGAAGGGTTATTAGACCAATTGCTCAACTCCCCTGCTGTTTCGTAGTTTCAGGATTATCCCTTTAAAAAGATCTGCTGTATGTTATAAAAAGAGATTAGTGCCAAGTACTGTGAGACACACTACTTGAATTACATCATGTTGCATAGATCATGATAGATGATGATCACATTAAACAGCTCAATAGAGAGATATATTGTTTTAAAAATTGAACCCCACAAAAGCACGAGTTGCAGATTCCAGGAGCCTTTGGGGTTAGTGTAAGAAACAACATGATGTAACATGATTCCTGGTTGATTTGGTGACACCAGTTGCCACTGCTGGTGACATTGAATTCGGTTTAATCCTACAGGTCACAGAATCTGGGGCCATCATAACAAACTATTGTTGTTTGAATAAAAAAAGTCTGGCATTCATTGAACATCTTCCATCTTTCTGCGAGCATATGATCTGATTTTATGCTGCACATGGCATCAGTCTGCGATCAGCAGGGCACAGTGAGCTGAGTTGGTTACCTCGCTGAGAGGATGGAGGTGTGAAGCCTGTCGCCTGCAGCTCTTCATCTTAACAGCTCACTGTGGCTGCTCCTTCTCCTTCCATTACTCCCTGGAATCTTTCAATCTGATCCTCAGTCAAAAACTGCCCAATATGACCCCTGTGTGGTGTAGATGCATTCTTGATGAACAATAGCACTAAGAGCAAATAATAACAAACCAGTTTTTATACTAATATTGTACATACATGTAAGTGTAAACAGGAAGCAGTTGGTTGCTTAGTTGCAGAAAATACTACAATAAAGAGCAATGGCAAAAAGTAAGAGCAGGGATGTCTTTGTGTCGAGTTAAGAACACTTGTATTTCGCTCTATGTTTCCTTCACCAATGGTTGTTGAGTCGTGACTGATAACACCTTATCAGGGAGCAAACATTGTCTGCGACATTGTTTCCAAAAGTCTCCATTCCTCTTTGTCCAAACTGAAACACAACTCTGAAGTCTCTGTTTCAGGGGCATGAAAACTCCACATTATTACGCACACCAGTAAAAATAATGAATCAAAGATGCAACAGTGTTTGTCAGTGTTGATGAGATTTGGTGATTAATGATTTAACAGACGTTTATTTAAATTCAAATCTTAGAAACAGCCACTCCCCCAATTTATCACATGGTTAGTTGGTCAAGACAAAATGACCCTGATGTCATCATGTTAGCCTCAGCTTGGGCTTGGTGATGTTAACTGTATAACAATACATGCGTGAATACAGTTGCTTGTGATGTGATTCACAAATTATGTGGAGAGTTGTATTTAAGGGAAGATAGTATATTTTCTCTTTAATGAAGCGTGAGTGGATGTTCTCTTCATGGTGTTGCTGCCGTGCTGGGCAATGGGACATGATGAGCAAGCTGCATGAGCACATTCCCATCAGGTCAGATTGCATGCAGCGACAGTTGCTTGTCCTTTTTTGTTGCTGATTTCCCAGTCTTGATCACAGTGTGCACCATAGCCTCTATATAGTTCCTCCTGCAACATTCAGCCTAGTGTAGGGGATCATCAGACAGCATGGAGTGGGTTTGTCTCTCAACCGTAATGGTCACATCGCATCGAAAAATACACACTTGACAGCGCTGTCGTCGGGGAAGCACACGGCAGATTGCCCACTTCGGTGAAATCGCTGCAGTGCTGCTACACTGACATGCACCACACTGATCCACATGTAACACGCAAATGCACATGAACATGTAATCACACCCACGCAGACTAATGACACTGAGCATGAGCCACCGCCTTGCTATCTCCTCAACGCACCATACACTAATCCCCATGTATTGTGTTACTGTAATAAGACAGAGTTAGTGACAGGAAGAAAGCAGAGTACGTGGCAGTTATGGTGAAGACACAGGGTGATGACACGTCGGTTGGGTAGAGATAGGCCCTGTCAGGGAAAGCTTTTGTCCGTCCAGTCCCATGGAGGAGCAAGAGCAGAGGAACTGACAGTGGTGCCTTTTTCTTCCTCCTCCCTCTCCTCCTCCTTTTTTCTTCTCCTCACTACTGGAGCTGAATGCCGACAGCCCAAAAGACTTGTCTCTGTGTGTTAGAGAGAGAGAGAGAGGAGAAAGAAAGAAAGAGAGAGAGAGAGATGGAGACAAGCAGCGAAAGCAAGACAGATATGCTAGACAGAAGAAAGCTGCATCAAGGAATGTTGGGGGGAGAAAAAAAAGAAAAGATAAACGTCTCATCCCTTCTACAAATCCGACGTCGACTCAAATCCTGGCGTAATCCTTAGGGGAACCCGGTTTGGTTTGAAGGCTTGTTATAGTAGCTAGGCCCTGGCTGGCAGAGACTGTGCGGTAGCAGACCATTTCTGGAAACTAGCCTGAGTCCAAATGGCCTCCACGCATGCAGGGAATCAGATCTGTGATTTTCCCCTCTGTTGGTGTACTTTAGGATTTAAACGTAAGCTGATGTGAAGACGCAGATCAAATGGTTTTATCAAGCATCTCTTAATTGGAGCTTCTCGTTCAGGATTATACTGAGGAGGTTTAGCAAATCTACCCACTGATCCCAGTTCTCCTTTGTCACCTTAAACAATGTTGTGATTGCAGTGGGTTAATAATTCACCCTGATGGACATTCGCATCTGACACGTACAGTGTTTCTTTGCATTATCCACATCTGGATAACGTATTCAAGTGGCTGATGCTTTTAAACAAGGAGAACTTTTGTTTTGATTTATGATTTCGTTCAACACACACAAATATATGTCATCCACAAATGAAGAAAAATATGTATAGAATTAAGCAAGAGGCATTTTCCATTTGTTTTAATATCATTTAATGTTGGATGTAGAACTGTGTTTGTGGTCTTTGTCCCTTTTGAGAAGGCTTTGAACATCTGGTAAAAAATGTTATCTTACTTACTATAAAGTAAGATATCTTCTGTATTGCTGCCTTGTGTTTAGACAACGTTTATCCTTTAGGTTCCTTTGTTAAATGGATAGTGGGTTGGAGTTTGCATGTTCTCCCCATGCCTGCATTGGTTCTCCCCAGGGTAGTCCAGCTTCCTCCCAGTCCAAAGACCTGTCGGTTTACCCGCCTCTTGGCCAATGTCAGTTGGGCTTGGCTCCACCCCCTATCTCTTGAAGGATAAGATGTATAAATAATGAATAGATGTTAAATGCATAATGAATAGAATATTTTGCGTAGAGTCCCTGACTATCTGTTGATAAAAAAGTTCAGACATTATGATGGAGCCTTTAAAATGGTGTTTGAAATGTGAATATTTGACTCACAACATAGAACTAGCAGATAAACAACATTTACATGACATCAAAAACTGAAGAATATTTTAATATTCAAAATTTTAAGATAATTGATTTTTTCCTATGATTAGGGTTAGGGTTAAAAAGGTTCATGAGAGCAGTGAAACTGAGTGACAGTAAACAATAAAGTCAGCTGGACCTAAAACTAAAACAATAAGCTGAAAGATGGAAGTGGATGGAGTGGAACTGCAGAGGAGATAATTCTCTGTGGTTTCATCATTGCACGCGACACCTTTCTCATCTCACACAGTGATTTGATCCACCGACTGCATAAAAATATTGATTGGTGCAGCTTTAAAGCCACATCAAAAGGAAACATTGGTAACATTAGTATTCATGTGGTAGATATTGTGGTAAATACAGTAGTAAGCTGGTGTTTGACAAAGCAGGTGAAAGCTACATAATTATAGCATATTCGACCCCTTACATACTCGTACCAGTATGTAGTATGTGAGAGAATCAGGGTTTGGGTTTATGGTCAAGGTCACGTTGATGAATCCCTCCCCTTGAGGTCAGTGAAGCGGTTCAGCTGAGGCTGCCTTTGCCTCGGGGCAGACACCGTACGGGGCGTTTCAGGGTACGCCGGAGACAGCCGGGATGTACCAGTTAAATTGTACAAGCTCATACACACCTGCAAACATCCACACGAAAGCCGACACGTCCATGCACACACCCACACACTCTTCAGAGGCCCCTCTGTGCTGAAGGCGCACACCTACAGAATGCATTAAATCATAAAATACTCTCCTTCCTGCATCACAAAAAACACTCACCCACACAATCTCCCTCTCACACACACACACACACACACACACACACACACACACACACACACACACACATAAAAGCTTGCAGATATACAAAGGCCTCTATCTCTCTGCTCCTTCCCCCGTTGCTCATGCAGCACATTCACATACTTTGAGGGTAAATAAACTTCTGAAACATTGTGGACCACACAAATAGCTGCTCTTCAGTATTCATGCCAAACCATCAGGACCGGCTCGCACTCATTACTGAACAGGTGTTTGCTCCATCAGCAGTGCATTTACATCCACGTCTGTCCTTCCTGCCTGACACCACTTTTGCTGATCCTTTGCATGCGTCTCCTCCACTACTTCCTCACCCTCTTCATCACTACGTGCTCCCTCTCCTCCTCGCCCCCGGTTGCTCTCTCCCTTCTGAAGTGGGGCTGTCTCACCGCACCGCTGAGTCGTTGACTGGTCCTCCAAGACGCCGCAGGCCTCCCAAATCAGCTTCAATGAGGAGCCCTGCAGAGGCTGTCGCTGTCGGGAAGAAATTGCGCTGTAATTGAGCTGTGTGATAATAATATGTTCTTCTCACTGATTTCTTACCAGCGGTGAATCATCAACACCATCATCATCGTGCCATCCCATCAGCAACGCTCCGCAGACGCTTCCACGCCACTGCCGCCGGAGTTGCCCCGCTCTCTCACTCGATTCTCTCTCGTCCTCACTCTCTTCCTCAATTGCTGTCGTTCCACTTATTTTATTCCCATTTCCTCTCTTTCTTTGTCCTTTCTCTCTCTCTCCGTCCTCACCACTATTCGCTCCTCTCATCCGTCTCCAGCCCTCCTTCCTGTTTCTGTTCCATTCCATTGAGCATAAAGCCTCAGAGGTATACAGAAATTACAATGTATGAGAGAAACGTGTCTGTGTGTGGAGGGTGGGTGGGAAGCAGAGGAGAAGATAATTAGGGCGGCTGATTGTGTGAGCACAATGTCAAATGTTTTCGCAATGCACTTAAGCTTCGCAAGAAAGCTTCGCAAGCTTGATCATTTTTCTGAAATAGTTTTATTTTTTTTAATTTCAAGCATTTTGAACATTTAACCTACAAGTCCTCTCTTTTTTGAACTCTGTGGATTTGACTCGGGCATAAATAAATAATATTGGAAGAAAAAACACAAGGGAAAAAGCATGATTGAAGTTGTTAATCAATTTGGAGGCGCCCCACACACACACACACGCGCGCACACAACCAGCTTGTTTTGTCTTTATACCTCTGTTTGTGTGTGTGTGTGTGTGTGTGTGTGTGTGTGAGAGAGAGAGAGAGAGGGAAAGGCACAATCGGGGAATCATTGACTGCTTATTGGTGTCAGCACTCTATATGTGTGTGTGTGTGTGTGTGTGTGTGTGTGTGTGTGTGTATGATTGTGAGATTGTGTGTGTCTGAGCCCAAACAAAGAACAATACCGCTCTTTTTTCTCTCCGTCTATTTTTCTCTCCCAAGAATGGCTGGTCTGGTTTCTTTTTTTGGGGGGTTGGTGGTTAAGGCTTGTTAAGTTTTTTTTTAACTCTCTCTTTGTCCTTAACTTACCCCAGTAGCTGCTGTGAGTAAAATCTATTTTTCCCTGGCAAATAGGCCCACATCAATGTTTTTATGCAACTCTCAGTTTCTCCACTAGATCGATGAATGTGTCTCACGGCATTCAACCAGTACAAGGTGGGTTAGGTGCATGTGTGTGTGTGTGTGTGTGTTTCTTTATGGGGTCAGATCAGGGTGAGTGTATGTTGGTTGTAAGTCAGACGTTAGTGTATGGACAGAAAAATGAGATGTAGCTTAGATCTATGCTCTGGAAAACAAAGCACATTTTAGGGTCAAAGCTTAAATGTTCCCAAGTGTTTTTGTTACGGATAAAATTAGTTTAAAGTGTGTTCTCCTTTTGCAGCTACTTTGCATCGTCATTAATTTTAAGAATATTCAAAGTAATACCACACTGCAGATTTTTTGCTCATGCTGCTGGAGGATGGAGATTATCAGTCTCACCGTTTTCTCATATAGCTGCAGAATGTATGTGGAAACGCAAATATCTGAGTCAGTCACACCGGACATTTTCCTGCCAGCCCCCAGGTAAAGGGCCCGGAAAATGTCTGATTGAGCCCATGTGAGAATACATCAGGAAAAAACATAATACAATAATATCTCAGGTTGAAAAAGAGGTGTCTTACATGTAGAAGACGCAGACGAAGATGTGAACTTAGAAAGACAATGTGATTTGAGAGCTTTTGGAGATCAGGGCTGACGCCGGTGTCGACGGGCTGTAAACAAAAACACTTTCTGCTTTCTGCAACAGAACTTATATTCCTCCTTCCTCCTGCATACCCAGGCACCACCGCTTGCTTTAAATGTTGTTGATCTCCTGCTGCGTTCTTCTAATGTGGAAGGCAAACTCCAGAGTTCATGTCTGACAATATCTTGTGTCTGTGGTGTATTAGCGCCTTTTACAGGTAGATTTTACTGGTAGTCTGGAGTGGAGAGGCGTGCATGTATTACACAGGTGAGACTCTATTAGTTAACATTTTTTATCAATACCAAGTGTATATGCTATAATAACCTTTGTGACAACTGCAAATAGGCTACCATACTGTACATATACGTGCAAAATAGTAACAACTGTATAAACTATAACTTCAGCATGGGAGCAGGTTTGCCAGTTTATTAATATTAGCCTCCTGCACATTAGTATTAGCCTATTGCACATACACATGTCTTCCAGAGGCACACAGACACAATTGTCTTAACTGCTGAGAAAGAGATTTGGTCAAGACAATTAGAATTGAGCCGGGGCACGTCTGCAGGCTGAGCACTCAGTCTATTTGCCTAAGAGACACAAATGACTGCAATTTACCAGCAATAGAGGAGGACTGTAATGAGTCGGTAACTGTTTGCCTCATGTGAGCGTGTTGCTCTGAGGTGGGAAGAAATAATCAAAGGACTAGGACTATATTTTCACTGGCATTATGTCCAGTGGCAGCAGTGGAGATTAATGAGTAGGAGGCGTATTAGCGTCTCAGAATTATTCTGCTCCCTTTCTTTTTCTTTCATTTTCCTTTCTTTTTCTTCCTTAATAGAGTCTGGATATAGCCTATGTATATTACATCTGCTGCAATTATTCCTTTTAATTGTGAGGTCGGTGGTTGTGATGGTGCGTGGTACCATTAGCAGTGCATATGAACCTCCATGTTCATATGCAGGGACAATTAATACATTTACATTAAAATTAGTACATTTGTTGAGATCTCTTTCTCTTCTTTTTGAGAAATATAAGTAATTCGTTAGTGTTGTGCAATGTATTTATCCTATCATGATTTTGAATTTAATATTTTCATAGTGCATTAAGAAAACCAGACCGTGGTTCTTTATATCCATGAATAAATGATTATATAATAATTTGATCATGTGTGTCTCAGACTCTCTGTCATCTCTGTACTGTCTGAGTTACTTCTGCACCTGAGGTTAAACCCCCTTTGGTTCTGGATGCCTGGACATTGCAGCTTTTACCGCTCGGCTGGATTTGGCTTCTCTATCTTATCACAGGCTCTTTGATACGAGAGCCACATGTGATAAAACTTATCCCCCGTTATTACCAGTGTGAGACCTTCACTTTGGTGTACATCCTCATTACACCGTGTATCAGCCTAGTTTTTTGGTGTACCGACTGTGTGACTCGAGTTGAGCATTAACCTGCTCTTGTGACGGACAATTAAATATATGCTGAATGTGTTTCCCTATCATACTGGGGTCTTAACCATGCTTTGAACTTGATGGGTTCCTTCATGACCTTGGTGGTAGAACTTGTCAAAACAGTCTCAGCTCAGGGTTCACTGACTTTCTGACCACGTGCTCATTTCCGTCTTGTTCTCAAACTCATCCCCAGCCTATACGTTTTTTTTGTTACGAATTTAGTTGAATACAACTGTACTCTCTCCCTTTATATCTCAATAGACCATTTCTGTAACATTCCAAAAACCCACCTCGCCCTTGAATTTGCTCAGCTGTGCGGGCGTGAAAACCTCTTTTACATTTGTTACACAACTTTTTCCATTCAGAGCAACGTTAAACACCTGGGCCTTAGTTGTGTTAGTTTTAAAACCTTGGACCTAGTCACATGGGTGCCATCAGCATGATTCAGTCTGCTCATTTCAGTCATTCAAATGTAGATATTCAAAACCTGAACACCATTTGCTGAAGATAATGGTGTGATTGTGTTCGAAAGCTCCAGAATAGGTGAGTAAGGTGACCTTGAGTTGAGATTGTGATATTTACGTGGCCTGACACATAGCTTCCAAGTCCTTTTCCAGTGGTTTCAAAGCATTAATAAAATTTTTCCTGCATTTTTCTCCTTCATAGTAAAGATTCACTACATTGGTGGAGGCACAGTACGTCCTCAGTCAGGAAGTCTTGTTAAGCACTGTCATATAAATCCTATTTTACCTACCCCATGTATGTAAGTATACACCACAGACACCTGGTGTAATTCCTTTACATGTATTTGACTTGAAAGAAATGAAGTGAGGACATAACCCCCAGTGTGCTGTAGCGTATATGCTGAATTATAAATGCAGTGCCTGATCTCAAAAGAATCCTAGAACAATGTTGTGTTACTTATGTTTAATGGATGAAGCCAATGTGAGTTTATGATAGCCCGTGGGTGTACACACTGTTCATGTGTGCATGTGTGTGTGTGGTGTAGGTATTACTTGTGACATGCAGACCTTTGTGTGTTGATACAGTCACCTGGGGACTAGTCTGCACATTAACATTTAATGGTATGGGGTTTGGTTTTTCATCCCCACACGGAAAACATGTTTTAAGGTTAGGGTAAGAGTTGACTGTATAGCCGGGTAAAATCTGGAGAGTTTGCCTTTCACACATGCACAACACAGCGGGAGGTTTTCTGAACGGCCAATGGCAACATATCCTCTGCATTATTCAGGTGAGAGGTGGAGCAGCTGGGTGCAGCAGGTAGAGGAGATCACGTGATTTTCTTGACAACAGACAGCTCTTATCACCACAGACTCTCGAGACATTTCCGTCAGTATCTTCTACGTGTAAGAAACCGCTTTCTTACTGGCAAACATTTGTTTTTAAAATTTTAAAGAAGCACCCCCAGCCCCCTCACTCGCTTGCGGTCAATCCAGCAGGGGATCCCCTGCTGTGTTCTCGCATCGAATTCTCTTGGATTTAATAGTTGGGGGACTAGGCTCAACAGTCCACAGAAACTGTGTTGAGGAACTGTGGAGTTCAGTGCATGTCTGAAAGAAGCTTTAGACTGTGTGTGTGTGTGTGTGTGTGTACGTGTGTGTGTACGCGTGTGTGTACTTGTGTGCGTGTTACTGGGGTGGAATGAGGATATATGTGCATGCTGCATTGAACATCAAAGGTCAGGAAAGGTGATAGTTCTCTCTTTCTGTGTGTGTGTGCGTGTGCGTGTGTGTGTGGTGCTACACATGGCATGTCAGCCTGCAGCGGACCCGATGATTCAGAGGACACAGGCTGCATGACGTGCTCTGTCTTTGACCCTTCTCTACTGCAGCTGTTAATACAACACTGCAGCTGTGTGTTCCTTTATGTCGTAGTTTGGTGCTGATGAGGGCAGCAATGGAACTAAATGTGTATATTCGTCATACACATTTCTGTGGGTTTTTCACATCGGTGCACAGCTGTGTGTATTTAGCGCATGCTGGGTCACCCCAGGCCCTCTGCGCTCCTGCTTTGGCTCCCAGGGGCCCCAAAGGATTTTTTTGCCGGGATATGCTGACAAATTAATGCTGCCGGACTGGCTAACTGCTCCTTCTGTGGCACTGTCCGCAACATACTCTGAATACCAAGCGATGGCCGTGAGCACTTTCTCTGTCTCTTTGTTTCCCACGCACACACACACACACACACACACACACACACACCCGCACAAACGCACAGAGAGAGGGAGGGAGAAAATGAGAGAGAGAATATGGCTGACATCACTGAGCAAATCCAGAATTTCAGATGGGCCCAGCTTGAGGAAAAAGCCCCAAATCCAGCCTAAAATCTGGATCAGAAACCTAATCCTCACCTCTGGGGGATCTGATCTGAGGCACTGCGGGGTCTGGCTATTGGCCATCGCTCCATTCCTCATTGCCTTCCCTTATGCTCTCTCTTTCTCCCCTTTTCTCTCTCTCTCTGGTTTGCTCTCAAATTTTGGACAGCTGTTTCACACTGTGAAAATTGAGGAAAGTAGCTTTAATTTTGCCAATAATGCCCCAGTCTGTGCATCTGCTATGTCAAAGTGATTAGTGCAGCAGAAGCTGTCTTTACTATGGTGACATGCCCATATGGTTTGCGTATGTAGCCTAGTAGTAAGCATTAGGCTTGATATGTCACTTTGTATTAGAATTGGTTTTACATGGCAATATGTAAAATTGTTAAATCTTTCCCACAATACAATGGGTGTAGGGAGGGTTTGTGTATCTGATTCAGTAACACATGCTCACATATAACCATCCAATATGAGTTTAACTGGTAAATCGAGGTAATGGTTTACAAAAAGACAATACATATTATAAAGAGTTTATTTGAGTGTATTTGTGTGTTTTTGAAGGGATGCTGGTTAGTGATTTAGCAATGTTGGAGCCCATCAGCAATTCTCTGTCTATGAATTTGCATCTTAGGGCAACAGCTAATATTTTGGGGCTTCCGTTGTACACAGGGGCAACTGTGAACATCGAATGGCCCCTCATAGATGTTAAATGTACAAATTGGAAGTCGCTTTGAATAAAAGCGTCAGCTAAATGACAGGTATGTAATGTACAGAGTGTATGTCAGCAAAAACATACACTGTTTACAGTCCAGCAAATTCACAAACAGTAATTTTTGTTGGTGTTTTAAGTCCAAAACAACATTTTGGCTGATAATGCAGATAAGTAAAAAATATGCCAATGCATTTCGGTCAATGTGCTCTGTCTGCTTGCTCTCCATACAGACAGTTTTTTACCTGCAGGCAACCTACCCTGCTCAAACGGGATCAAACTAGAAACAGAAACTAAGAGGCTTCCGGCCCCAAAACCTTGTCCCTTCCCTACAGATTCAGTTTGCATATTCACATGAATCTGGCGAGATGAATGACTTGGTAACACGAGACACATTTTATGCCACGTTACAGTGCTGCATAAACCCAAACATGTACAAACAAAGCAATCTTTGCATTCACAGTGTGACTGAACCCAGTGAACCTCAGCTATCCCTACACAGCTCAGGAAAGGTACTTCTCCTCGCTGCATCGGTCACACACACACACAGAGGAGGCTCTGTGTGGCTCTTTAACAGTTTCCTCTCAGACGGAGCAAGTTCAGTCCCAGCCTGGTTTCTGTTTGCCACACAGTGCACCGCTGTAGCCTGCTATCCTTGCCTCCATCTTCCAGGCCTTCAGCTATACCAATAATTAGCTACCCTCCACCACTTGCCAAGGCTAACCACATAATTACTGCACTCATCTGGCCGAGTCTGCTCTCGATGCAGTGCGGAGGCATGATCCTGCAGTCGTGGAGAGCCGCTTTAGCCAAACCCTCGAGCATATGAGACTACAAAGCTCGAGCTCAGCCCTTATAACCCTCGCTGCAGTGTGGTGGAGATAGAGCCGACATTCTCAGCTTATCTTCCTCAGAAGGTCATGGATTAGCAATCCTTGGGCCTCGTAGCGATGTAGCCTAGCTCTGACTCATTCTTGTGGATCGAAATCCAGAGCACAGTCAACACACCGGTATCGCAGGATGAACTGCTCAGAGTTGTGGTAGGAAAGTCTGATCGGAGGTGGTCGGACTGTGGTGGAACATGATCTTGCCGGCGTTCGTCTTGAGGACTGAGTCGCTCTCTGTCTCTAAAGCAGAGCAGGAGAGGAGAGGAGAGCAGACCGACTGAGGAAGATAACGAACATGTTTTGGTTCGTGTGTGGGGGGGTGACAGGTCTGACTGTGTGTGTGCCTTCTCATATCTAAACTGTGTACAGAGCATGTGAATAAGAGTGGACAATGATGACATGAGTTTCCCCTGCCTACTTCCCGTCCCCATTCAGGAAAAGAAGAAGTATAGAAAAAACCCATGAAACATGGGGACTTCCCTGTGCATATCAGCACAGTGGGGGCTGTACAGACTCTCAGATCTAAAATAAATAAATTTAGTGTGTCAACTTAATATATAAAAAAGTTTTTTTTTCTTCCTGTTATTTCAGTTGGCTTTTTCTTCTCCATCTCTAATGATCTCAGTGTCTTATCATCTGGAAGACAAACTCTACACATCTCACAATATTAAAAATACAAACTTTTTCAGTGATGGCAAATTATCCTCCATGTGCTGTTGGACTGAATGAATGGGTCAACACAGGTTGTAATCTGTTTGGGATTAATGGGCCTGATCTGCTTGGAGATGAGATTAAATTGTTTTTAGCAACAGAATTGGATTATGTTTAGAGAAATATTAGTGGATCATTTAACCATGTAGTTGATATATAACCCTAACAAATCTGGGAACAGGATGTTTTATTTTGGTCATTTTTATTGTGTCATATCTACATAACCTGTGGCTTTGCCTGTCTCTGTTTGAACTTGTGGAGCAAACAACATACGACAAAGGAAAAACACTGGTTGATAGTTAGCAAGTTGACAGTTTTTTCCTTCCACTGTTTGTGTTTGTCACTCTTAATGGATCACGATAACTCATGGCCGTTTGCTGCGTAACGTGAAAACTTGAATTGATGCGTTGTGTGTGTCATCATGATTTGCATCTGACTCACGTCAGGTAGACAACTCCCATGATCCTACACTGCTTCATGACATCAGCAAAAAAGTTTTGTTATTGACTAGATTAAGAGACCCCTAGAGGCCGAAGTTAAATATAGTTTGTTTAAGTAAAGCATACTTAACCAATATAGTTTATTTGAAGCGCGAGTGAAAGTGAGTGTTTTGCTTCTCATTACATAACTGACATTTACATCTCTTTCGTCTCTTAAAGTTGCTATTGAAGGCACAACAAAGCCTCATTTATATGTAGCAGTAGACTGTTCCTCAATCCAATCCAAGAAAAACATCATCATCTTCATCATGGATAATAAGGTCAAACTAGAGCCAACGGTGCCACACCACAACCTGAAGGCGCCTGAGAGCCGACAGCTCAGCTCGGTGTAGCCTCACGCCTACGATCGTAAAAGAGAATTGCAACCAGAAAGGTAGTTGTGTGTTAGACCCCTTCAGCAAAACAAGTAGTCATAGTCATGTCCTGCTGTGCCGATATAAAGCGTGTAAAAGATTTTTGCCTTGTCAGACGCTTTGTAGAAAAGTAATTACCTCTAGTTTCCATTGAGGCTGGAGATAAGCCAAGACTGGCATACTGAAGTCCAACTCACAGAATATACAGTCTCCTGTTATAGCAGAGAGCAAACAAGCTCACGTACACAAGCTGATGAAAAGTGGTGGAATGGTAAATGGTTTTGTATTTATATAGCACTTTACAGTACAGTTTTACATTCACCCACACATTCATACAGTGCATCTATTAGCAGCACTTTGTTGTTCTATGGGGGGCAATTCAGGGTTCAGCATCTTGCCCAAGGACACTTCGGCATGCAGATGGGGAAGACTGGGGATCAAACTGCCAACCTTCAGGTTGGAGGACGACCACTCTACCCCTCAGCCACAGCCGCCCGTAACAACTTCATATCTAAAACTATAATATCAATATCTAAAACTTCATATCTAAAAGTTTGCCTCACTGTTTTAGATTTTTCTTTTTCATAAATCTCGTCGTTGTCCTCCACCACAGAGACACTGAAAAGAGATTTCTTTATTTAAGGCTATTCATTTATTTAAATCGTGATTCAATTATGTATTCACCTCTGCAGTATTTACTTTTGGCAGCAGCAGGATTTAGTCAGAAAATACGGCGCTCATCATTAGGAAGATAACCCACTGAGCAAAACTGTCAAGTGCAAAAAAAGGAAAGAAAGGAATAGAAAGAATGAGACGGAAGAGGCAAATGACAAACACGATGAAATAAAAAAGTTTTTTCAGAATAACACTGCGTGGGAGGAGATTTGGAGTGACCTAATTAAAATGCTGGAATCCTGAGAGGAATAAATTAAGAAAACGTCAGTTAGGCTGAGCCGGAGGAGGGGAGATTAAGAGGCGCAAGCTCGAATACTGTCTGATTTCTGCTCTTCTTCTCTTTTATCGCTGGTGCATGAGAACATTGGCCTTTAACAACAACACAGTGAGTTGGTGCCCTTGTGTTAACCATCGGAGTACACGTAGAACTTTTGCAGACATGTGAAAAGAGAAAAGGAACGGTGCTGCAGGTTGGGAAAGTTTTAGAAACTTCCTGGGGAAGCTTTGAAATGAAAATGGAAATCTGAGAAAAAAGGAAGATAGAGAGAGGCAGGAAGCTACAGAGCTTCATCAAAATAGTACAACCCTGCGGTTTAAGCTGCTTAAGGTTTCCACATCATTACTGCACAGGTGCACTATGAAAGTCTATTATCATCATCCACCTAACATCCTCATTGGCTCCCACAGGCATCCCAAATATATTCCCTTTGTGCGGAAGCTCCATATGGGGCCAACATGTTTCTGCTGTGCCGGGCAGGACGGGACCATACGGGCGCTGTCAGCCTGGATGTGTAGCGTGTATTCGAGTAGATGACGGTAATGGCAATGTGTCGATTGTCAGCACAGAGGAGGAAGGAGATGGGCTGAACAATGAGGGAGAGTGCAATGGGAGGAGGAGGAAGGGAGGAGAGGCAAGAAAGGACAGCTGGTAACCAAGATTGCTGTTAGTTAAGGATGACTAAGTGACATGTTGACAAAAGTCAGTTAAGAAGACTCTGTACAACAAAGATGAAAAAGGCGAGCATCGGGGGAGCCTCTGATGCCAGTGTGCTTCAGTAAAGTACAAGATCTTTGATTCCACTTCCCTTTGAAGTGATCCATGGAAATAACGTCATGTGGCATGCATGAATTTTAGCAATGGATGGAGAAAGAAAAACTGTCTGGTGCAGCATCCCTAATCTTGAGACTTCACAGCCTTCATTGGCTTGCACAGCTGCAGAATGTTCCTTGTGCTTTGACAACGGCACACCAGTGTGCACCCTCGCACATTGTTTGTGCAATGAGCTCTCACTTTAATTTCAATCTCTATCAAATCACAAAGTTGGATTTCATCAGAGTTTTGACAATGAAAAGGATGATACATCTAATCTATTGGACACTAATCGCTTGCAAATGAACGACAGTTTCAGTTTGCGTTTTCAAGTGAGCAGAAATGAAAGGCAATTGCCCCCCCCAATGCATTTTAGTGCCATATTCCAGCACTCAGACCCACACTGTGTAATCCAGACTTGTAGTGTTGGTTCAGAATTGTATTGCTGAACTCCACAACAACAGGTCATTTGTTTCAATCTAACAATAGATGGCGGTAACAAAAGAGGATTTTTTTTTTTTTCCCCACTGAAAAACCTTGCGTCAGCTGGGGGAGGCTTTACATAATTTCTGTCATCATTCCTCACACCAACCTTAAAAATCCTGTGGGCTGTTTTAGGTGTGTGGTTCTCAGCTCTCCTGAGCAGCACCAGCAAGCCTGTGTCGGTGGCTATTGGTGATAGTGTTACAATAGCTGTGGGGCTACACTCTACTTAAGTTGTCATGCTTGTAAAGACCAGCAAATTTCAGAGTGGAGATTGCTGGTGTGTGCGAGTTTGAAAGAGAGAAAAGAAAGAGGGGACTGAAGTATAAGATGGCAAACATGGTACCTCAGGGGAGAAGCTCTGACTAACTGCTGTGGCCACGGTTGGTTTTTCTCCACCCACATGTTGTTATACTCTTCTGTTTGCCCATTAAAATTTAATAAGGACGTCAGTCAGGCCACCTCTCTATCTAAACCATTGGATGAACATTTTGTGCACACTCATGGTTGAGGATGGGGCTTATAGGGCCAGGGATGAGTCCATACATGTTTTGGTGAGGAGGTGCTCAAAGAGAGAGATCCAGGAATGTTTTATTTGTTTGCTTAACATTGAGAGATAAGGCATTTTTCAACATTTTTGTCAATTTCTCATGAAATAATGTATCAGCATCTCTGACAGAAGTAATTCAATATGGTGGTGGAGGGGGTCCCTCTCGAGTGACAGGTAAACTGACTGAAGAGTAAAATACTTTTTCTTGTGTAAGGGAGAGAACTGTATCGCATGCCAATTGTTATATGGACAGTAACAACTTTATAGACAATAGCAAATGTAGTTGAACTCTCAGGATTTTTTAAAAGACAAAATATGATGGAAATGTTTTTTTTTATGCTTGGTGGAGAAGTTAGCACATTGGGAAAAAAAAAATTGATAAAGAACAGGAACACTCTCTCAAACACTTTGGCTTCACAGGATATGCTTCTACTACTGAAAACAAAGCAAAACTAATCAACGAATTTGAATTCATAAATAAAGGCCAAAGTGTGAAGAAGGAAGGTTATGGGGTATTGAGTCAGGAGTGTGTAACTGCAACTTCACTTAAGCTGGAGTTAAAAGAAACATACACTCTTGTTTTTATTAACAGAAATTTGATTCTAAAGAGGCTCAGTTGTATTTGAAATGCTGTTGTCTGGAAGAGCTCAGAAAGCCTCTCTCTCTCTCTCTCTCTCTCTCTCTCTCTCTCATCATTTCTCATTTGCGCAGTTCTCTGCATCTTCTCTTCTGCTGCTGTAAGTCTGTGTCTCGTACGTCTCTCTTTGCCTCTTTCACCTTTTTTTATGCTTCCGCTTCCTTTCACACAGTAGGTCTGTTTGCCTCTTCACTTCTCCCACTGTGTGTGTGTGTGTGTGTGCGCGCGTGCGTGCGTGCGTGCGTGCGTGTGTGTGTGTGTGTGTGTGTGTGTGTGTGTGTGTGTGTCTCTCTTTTCCCAGTGACATTTCCGTGCCAGGTGTGACAAATGGCAGGCAGAGAGGAAACATTTATTCCCTGTGGTGAGCTTAATTAGCCTATCAGCTAAGCCTTGGCAGCAGCTTGTTTTGAAAACCACACACACACACACACACACACACACACACACACACACACACACACACACTTGCATGCTCGCAGATTTATCCTCAAGTAAGAATCCAACAACAAGTGCACATTCAGACACAAACACACACATATAGACATACACACATGCAAAAAAGGCAAATCACTTCAGTACATGAACCGCACAGATAATTGGACGGTACAATTAAACATTGTCTAAATCACAGCTCCAATCCTTGTTTTTCTTCTCTGGCTTCACATCCACAGGGACTCAACTGTAGCCAACCTCATCTTTTCTCTATTAAAAGGTTAAATCATTTACAAATTACAGCTCTCTTCCAGCAGTTAGCATATGGTGGGTGTGGATAGGCCATGCAGGGCCAGCAGGCAAGACTGGAGGAGAGGCAGCAAAGAGATAGCATGTGTATCTGCGTGTGTGAGTGTGTGTGATATTATGAGCATGGTATCGCATTCACTGCAGTTTTACATCATGTGCCACCTGCGTGCACCAATGTGTGCGTGTGTGTGTGGAAACATCTGTCCACCTGTGTGTCTGTCCATTGTCGTGCCAAACCACACATGTGCTGCTGAGGGTGGGAAGTTTGGACAGTGAGGGTCGGGTGGGGGGGGGGGTAAGTGTTGTCAAGCAATCTTGCAGTCAATCAAGATGGCTGTAACACAATGCTGCTAATAACACAAATGCAAACACACACACACAGTCAGGCGCATAAAGGGGCTTTCAGCTGAATGAGCGGTGCAAAAGGTCCTTTCTTTGTGTCTTTGCTCCTCAATCCGTGGACAAATTACAGACATTATTGGCTGCAAAAGAGACTCCCTGTCTACCTTGGTCTTTTTCTCTCTCACACTGAGCCCAGGCCATGGATGTCTCCTGAGCACCCCCGCTGCGGAGAAGGAAATGAAAGCCAAAAAATGTTGCTGATGTGTCTCCACGCTAAGCACTGGCTTTCTGGGCTTTGATGCCAGCCAGGTGGTGGAGGGGATATTAAGGTGGAGAAATGGGGGAGGTGAACATTGTAATTTGACCAGGCTGTGTTATGACTTGTTTTCGGGTGTGGCCCGGTCCAGCATCCCCGCTGCCAACAAATGGCTTTTGATGTCAGGGTTAAAAGGTTTGCCTGGATTGCTTGGAGAGACTGCCTGCTGTTCTTAGGTGGGCTTAGTGTTGGAAAGTCAACAATGAGAAGAGAAACACAGTACGTGTTGTTCTCCAGCACCTCAGCAGTTATGCTGATTAGACAGAGTGGCTGCAAAATGGGATTGGGTTTGCTTGTAAATAATTGTTTAAAGGTGTTAATATGTTATGTTCACAAACTTGAGATGACCTCTGGGACCGTCATAGTGATCACATGCTATAGTGGGAACATGCATACATAGTGTTTTTTCCAGACAAAGGCAGATTTCCTCTGTTAATGTATCAATATAGCTGCCATTCATAATCTTTACCACAGCAAGCTGGTACATTCAGTTCGAGTGTGCTTGTATTCCAGTTTCCTGGTCAAACAAGTGTTAGATAATGTGTGACCCATTGGTCAAGGAAGACAATCCACTTTTTCTAGGGTTTGGCATTAATAAGTAATGTATAAGCTAGCTTCATCCATGATATTTGAAAAATTAAAGGCAAACAGAGATATCAGAAATCATAAACAATTCCGTCCTATACCACATCAAGGAACAGACCTACTCTTGATTTCCTCTCCTTTTGATTTCCTGAATACTAAGCACAGGAAGTGCATTGCTGCCTCCTGCATCACATTTGGTGTTTGCAAACAGAAAATGTTGTGAATGACCTGTCCACAAGTCATAGGATCGCACTGGATGCATATTATCGCCAAATATGAACAGGGTATTTGCTCCTTAATAGTGGTAACAGGTTAGAAGCAACAAGGATATGCTCATCACCCTGACCACCATTGACCAACGTGAATTACAATATACATCACAAAAAATGCTAGCAGGATTGCAATTTCTCCACACTAGCGTTGTGGCTCTAGTGATGATGATGTCATTCATTGTCCCGAGAGGATGAATCCTACTGACTTTGATAATCCTCTGAGTTTCCCTTTTGCACCACTGTGAGGTTTATATTTATAGATTGGATTGAAATCGCTCAAGAATCATTGGATTGAGTGCCCTGAAATTTAGTATAGAAAGGAATTGTAATAACTTTGGTTGGGTGAAAATTACAACTTGTCCAATTCTTTTATTTATGACCGAAGAACTGCAAAACTAAGCCTCAGATTTAATACTCACTAACTTGGTTCATATTTTATTTCTAATAATAAAAGAATAATTATCTTTAAGAGCTCGAGCCAGACTCTTTTAAACTAAAATGTAAGGACTGCTCTATAACCTTAATGTACCTCCAGTCATCTTCTACAAATGGCTTGAGCTAGTCTACTGCTTTAAAAGGACAATGCTGATCAGAGGGAAATGATGCCTGGATGAAAACCTTGGCTGGTTAAGAAATTCAGTTGCAGCACTTTCATTCCATACAGGATTATAATTAATCATTAGCTCCTTTGATAAATACTGCTACTGTAATTGTTGCAAGAAAGGAAACTAATTCTGTCACAAAGGGACTAAAGACTCATTTTGTTTATTAGCAAAGCGAGTGTACAAAATTTTCACCCTGTAACAAATATTTCTTTCCTTTGATCCTTAAAATAACTCTGAAAACAGCCTAAAGTCTTAAATCTCCTTCCTGCTTCAGGGTGTGCTGTGCTGGACAGTGGGCCCTTCAATCATTTGGAGGTTTTAATGATCTGGGTGTCAGACCAGAAGATCGTATCAGCCGTCTCTGCGCTCATTATTGCTAGCTTAGGTGCTTAACTCCTCACCTTCACTCTCTCCGCCTCCCCGCTCTGCCTGTATCCCAATGATCGTTATCTCACACAGAGAAGTCAGACAGACTTTAGAAAGTTATCAGCCACATTCCTCTCAAACTGGAGATTGTTACTGGACTTTATTTTTTTCCTTCACTTTGCGGTGACCAAGCATGACAGTGCAAACCAATGAGGGTAACACAGCTGCTCACATTAACAGTCATTAGTTGGTTGCGTTTGTTGTTTACATGCAAATCTGTCCCCATGATGTGACTCCCAAATGAATGAATTAGAATTGTTTGGAAATTTACATTCATGACAAAATGTTGAACTGCTTTATATGCAACAGGAATCAAACAAATGTGAATGCAACAACTGGGCCATTTACACTTTTGGAAAAAACTTTGTTCTGCACATTGACAGATGATTTCACCCCCAATTCTCTTGACAGATACCCGACCAACAACTTTCTAATTTACTCATGTAAATTTTTTTAAATCCTAGGGCTACGTTTTCATTTTAAATTGGAACACCCTTTGTCCACACAGGCACTTTAGTTCCATATCAGTAATAATCCCAACCTGAAATCACATCCAGTGAGTATTCATGTACACAGGCAGATCACCCACTCTGCAGCTGGTTAATACTACAAATGATAGTAAACAAGCATCATCTTTTCCAAATGTCTCAGTTTTTGTCTGTCCAGTCTTTAACAGCCCTGGAGTCTTCAAACTGAAATTAGGCCAGTGGTTCTTCTAAATGTCTGTCTTATAGTTTCTTGTAATTAAGCGTAGACGGCAGACGTAAATGCAGCAACAGCGATGCATCTAAACCCAAAAGTCATAGTGCTATTGGGTCCTGATTGGGTGTTATCAGTAATAACCAGACAAAGTGTTTTCTAAAGGTTCCTCTCAGTAACAGATCCACCTGATCATCAGTCCAAGCAAAGAAATCCTTGGACATCTGCTACCAAGCAGCCAGCTCTAGACTTGCCTGCTTCCTGTTTGCAACAGGTGACACATGCCCAGTGTATGTTAATAGTCATGTGTTATGCGTTTTCAGGTGTGTTAGTATGATTGATTTCCTTTTAAAATAAAAAGCATATTCATGTGAATGTAGCCTTACTTTTTGCCATTGCTGCTCCTCGTTCATAGCATTTTTTCCTACTAACCGACCAACGGCAGAGTAGATAGTCTGCTTCCTGTTTGTGCATGACTTTTCATGTGTTTTCATAGGAGGGAGATTATTTCCAATTCAAAGTTAAAATACTCATCTGGAGAGATATTTTCATTTAAAAAAGCTGATTTAAAACTTGATGCCTGGTGGCCAGACTATCACATCTAATATTAGGCAAATGTTTTTTCTCTCCTGTTTACCCTTAACTCTACCTCTCTCTAGTCTGTAGCTTTCTAAATAACCTGCTGCTGTCGGTGCAGTTCGGCTGATGGGACAATTAAGCTCCTAGAGATAAACCTCAGGTGATTCAAATTGTGTCTCTCTTCCATCTTTTCATCTTGTTTTTCACTCCACCATCAGTCTGCTAGTGCACAGAAATTATATTCCTCTGCGGGTGTTAACAGAGCAGATGGAGCTCTAACCTCTGTGCGTAGTACATATTCTCTTTCTATTGTCAGGTCACTGGCACCTTATGTATTTGCACAATTGTGTTCCCAGAATATGCCTCTTAATGATAGTCTGCTCCTGATGTAGCCGTGTAGCATTCATCGTAACAATAGCATACAAATGAGACAGAGAGAGATGACGTGTGACAAGACTTGAGCCTCATTTGAATCCACGTTAAGATGCGTGGAGAGAGGTATGTTTTGCATCTGAGTCACCAGACGTACTTGGAAATCAAAACATAATTAATAAATGTAATTAACAAGTGCCTTAGGTTCCCATGAAAGCAGATGTGTAATGGGAAATATATCAAAACAATTTAAAGCGATCCCCGGGAACTGTTATTACCTTTGATAAGAAGGTAATGTTTCTTTCTGACGATCCCAGAAACCTTGAGCTTGACATTTAATTTTGAACTTTGGAAACAGTTTGACAAAAACAATCTATAACTCTCAGCCACGTTAGCATACTTCATCAGCACGATAAAAAACTGTTTAATGTGCTTGAAAGCTCAGTCACAAGGCAGCAAGTGGATATTGAGTTGGGTTTGTTTGACAAATCATAAAACTGTGAGTAAAAGTTGGTGGAAAGTTAGATCAAGAAACAGGTTTGAATGCAGATTTGCATCCATGTGGTGATCCATGATTTTGATCAATGTTTTTGGAGCACACCCATAGGAAATAGAAAGTGTGTTTGAAATATATACTATAATATATAACAGAGTTTCTTGAAGAAAATTGTACTTTCTTGATTCTTGTTGTTCTGGGTTTGTACCCTCATGGTTGAATGCACTTATTGTGAGTTGCTTTGGATAAAAGCGTCAGCTAAATGTAATACATAGCTGCTTTCAGACATGCACTGGACTCACTGGCTGTATGTGAGAACTCAAAAGTCAGAGTCAGCTGCTGCGGACTTTCTGCAGAGTTTGTCTTGCTAGCCCCCAACTAAAGAATCTACTAACATGTGACAGTCGCAAGCAGATGAAGAAAGGTTTCATACACATAGAAGAAACAAGAAGTTCTTCACACGCGAAAAGAGAAAGGCACACTGAATCCCATTTTCCGGAGTTTATGTCTGAAAACGGCTCATGTGTGTTTGCCTGCTAGTTGTGCTAGTTAACATTACTGAATTTTGATCTGATGATGTCACAAGTAAGAACGCGATGTATGAATGTCTGCACCAAATTTCATGGTAATCCGCTCCATTAAATAGTTACTGAGATATTTTACTCCAAAGAACAGTCTGATGGCTACAGATAAGAAAGACTGTGCTGCCTCGTCGACATTAGGATTCTTTGTGTGTCCTCTTGAGTCATATTTTATGTTAATAGTTGAACATTTGGAGAAGAAGAAGTAATGTAGTATTATTTCTCCAGTCATGTTGGGGTTTTTCTTTATGCATGTGTCGCAAAATGAAGTGCTTCTGGAGTCGTGTGCTACCGACACAATTTCTGGTTGCATTGTGAAAGTGAAACCAAAAGCTCACACCATTGTGATATATTTGCACATCATTAGCATGCTGTACTCATATTTACAAACACAGGAGTGACACAAACACACACACACACACACACACATATGGATATGCACCCCCATCCAATAAAACGGATGACACAGCATTTGAATGGATCTTGCATAAAACACAGAGATTGTCATTTTCTGTCCCGCCGTGACTTAAAGGACCCGACCCACCCAGCGTGACCCCGCCGACCTCCGCATCGGGGTCACTCTGGGGTCATGCTGTGTCACTGCTATGTCACGCAGATGCTTGGAATCTCAGCTATGTTCCCTGACACTCTCACCACAGACCTTACATCATACATTGACTTGTCATTCCCACAGCCCATTCATGCGGAAGAAAGAGAGGGGATGGGGGTCTTTCTAATCAGTGGTCTCTTCCCCCCTCCTTCTCTTTCTCTCTCTCCCTCTGTTGATCTCCTCCTCTACTCCTCTTTCTTTTTTCTTTTTTTTTGTCTCGCTATATCCCCTCCTCCCCCATCTACTTGTAATCTCTCTAATACCTCTTTTTTCTTCTGCATCGCTGCTATTCTTAACTGCCAGTATTTTTTGGGCATCAGTAAAAACTTTGTGAAGAGCTCTTCATCTATGGCACATACACACTCTCCCTCTCTCTCTATCTCTCTCTCTCTTTCTCACACACACACACACACACACACACACCCCTATAGATCAGCTGTAGGATCCCACTGTGCCGTCCGACCACGTGGACTCAATTCACAGAAGGGACCCTCTGTTGCGGTGCCATTCAGCAGAGGCCCATGATGTCACAGGAAAACCGCCTTCGTCTCCCACACACATATACACATGGACTCTGCATAGAGACGCGGCTCCTCCCCCACTCCCCTTTCTTCTCATCGCCGTGGTGAATGGAATTGCATGGCTGTGCAGTTCAATCACTGTCAAGTGTAAAGAAAAGGGGTCTCTTGTGCAAAATTTCATGATTCACAATTGATTAAATAGGGGTGTCATTTCATGGCTGAACAGGGAGGTGTGCGGAGACGAGGGGAGGGGAGGGAGGGGAAGACTTTTTCATGCCCTTGTGAGAGATATGGCTCAGAAATGGCTTGATGGGCCCCATTCAGAGCTGGAGATGTAAAGTTCTGGGGTTAATTCACAGTGGAAAATAAGAGCCCGGTATAAGAGAGAGGAGGGGGTAAAGGGACACAGCGGGGGGATTTGCCGGTATCTTCTCGCCTCATCTTGCTAACAGGCTTTCATGCCACTGAGAGATATAGACCTAATACACTGTACGTATGATTTAGATTCCTGTTGTCATCTGGAAACTCCCAGGGTTCACCCAGCAGGGAGGGAGGACAGGAAGTGGGTTTGAGAGGGAAAGAAGACGTTTGAGATCATTTCATTGTATTCCACAATAGGACACCGACTACAACAGTAATGAGGTTAGAGAGAAATATTTCAGCACTGTATTGGGTCGCAAACCTCTGAATGTGACCGATGAGGTTTCTCGATTGCAAGGCTACTATTCTAAAGTAAAGAACTTATTTAAACTTGGTAGGAAGTAGTATTGCAAAACATTTGAGCGACTGGCGCTCCCATCTTTAGACCTCAGCCAGACGTAGAGTTATTACGTTTCACTTTCTTATGTTGATAAAGTCATTCTAATGGATCGCTCTAATAAAAGATAGTATTTGATTTCTGAATTTTATATAGGTCTTGTCAGATAATCCACAAATCAGAACCTTTAAAACAATATCCTAAGCCAACTACAATTTTTTTCTGTTTTTAAGCCAGAAGTTGTTCATGACTACAGATGATTGTTATGTATTCATCTAGACAAGTTATCTAAAGCTGAGGGTCTGGACTTTCTCCACAGTTTGCCCTTCACACATGCACAATGCAGTCAGAGGTCCTCTACTCATACACACTCACAACAACACAGATATCTCCAGAGTGTTATGGTAATGGTCTGTATTTCTATGGAGCTTTTCTAGTCTTGATGACCACTCAAAGTGCTTTACAGTACTTTTTTTTTGCCATTCACCCATTGGAGGACGACCGTTTTATCCCCTCAGTCACAGCCGCCATAAGTGTTCAGGTGAGGGGTGGTGCAGCAGACAGACATATTATTATTTTGCTATACAAATGAACATTGATGGAAATAGAAATCATCTTATTCTAAATGCATATTTTTTTCTGTGATGGATTGGATAAGCACATCGCACTAATTATCTTGTGAATGAAGTGTGGTGTAAATTGCTGACTTGGCCGAATTTTCTTTAACTTACTATACTGAGGCATTCACGGTTTTTACTGTATTGTTTGAGTATTAAACATAGTACACAGGACAAGTTAGCAAAGAGAGATATGTGTGTGTGTGTGTGTGTGTTTTGAGTAATCCACCTAAGTAAGCTGCTGGGTTTCCGAGTAAAGATTTTTAAGGGGAGAACAAGACCTTGTGAGACTCAGGCAGACCGGCTTCACTTTTGCCACATGCTTTGGGGATTTCAGCTCCGACGTTGTTCACAGTGTGAGCCTCCTTGTTGTTTGTACACACTCAGAGTAAATCTTTGAGGTTATTTGAGGTCGTATCTCGGGGTCTTTAATCCAATTTATGTGAAAAAGCTCCAAAGCAGAATAATCTTGATTTCATCACATTTATTGTATTTTCAATTTTCTTTTCCACTGTAGCATTCTCACAGCTAAATTAAATTATGCCCATTAGTTGACTCATTTACCTTTCAAGCAGTTATCCGATGCTTTTATCCAAAGTGACTTGTAGAAAGTGCGAGAGATGAATAAGCTTGAATTACTGGATTCCAGGTACTCAAAACAGCCTGGAGAAAGGGTTTTAATGGAGTGTAGAAACCTAATGTGTGATCATGCTACATGAAGTATTAGTGGCCAGGAAAAGCAAAGTTTGTTCCACTGCAGGATGAAGCTAATTAAACATACTGTATAAGTGGCTGTATTGAATGTGTAGTGAGGTGACACCGAATCAACACTAAGCTATGAACTGCAGTAAAGTATTTCTGAAACTCATTAACCTCTTTTATTATCTTTAACCTAACTTTTATTGTTTTTTATTCATTCTTGCATATTCCCTAAACTGCCTTCAGACATGCACCGAACTCTTGATAATCTCCTGACATTCTCCAGAGGGGCTGTATGTGACAATGCAAATGTCCGAGTGAGAGTCTCTGGACTTTCTTTACTGAATTTCTCTTGGCAGCACCCGAGTAAGAACTCTGAAGAAAATGCCCCGAATCCTCAGGATCTCCTGCTGCGTTGTGACTTTGTGAAAAGCAAACTCTGGAGAAAGTCCTGACCCAATTGTACGGAAATTCTCTGGAGTTCATGACTGTAAACGGCTCTAGTTATGTGTTTTTCTTCTTGTGTAATACTATAGCACAATGATGATAAATCCAACCGCAGCAAATATCCTGTTTATATAAATGTTTTATCACGAGGGAAATACTCTTATTTACTTTCTTGCCAAGAGTTAGATGAGAAGATTGATACCACTTGATTAGTTTAGCTTAGCATAAGCTTTCGTACTGTGACAGGCCTAATCCTCCTTTATGAGAAAGGCGTACTGGCACTACAGCAAACTGCATCCACTTTGTGCTAACCATCAGCCCAACTACACATATAAATAGATGATTCTGGGTTATGCTCACATATCAACAGGCCATCAGAGAACATCAGCGAGTGGGCTGAGCGTTATGTGTACACAAGTGGAGCTCTGGGGGGGGAACTATTATGAGAGATCACAGAAGTATTGCAATGGAATGGAAATACATTGTGAGGGAAGCAAAAGTCTATTTTTAATTCCACTCTGGCCTTGAGGAAACTCATCAGAAAACCACAGTTAATATATTTCTTCATATGTATCTTTGTGGGTTTCATACAGAGTTTTGCTGTATTTGGAAAAAGAGACGTTTTGAGGAAGAGAAACTCATATCTTCCTTGTGCCTGTGCAAAAGTCTGGGCTTTTTGTGTTCTTGCCCAGTTCAAATCCATGTGTGCAAATATAGTCAGTGAAACCATATAATTACATCACAAGACTGTCCAAAAAGAAAGAAGAGGGATTCAACAGCAGTTTGTGAGATCCCCTCTGCCCTCTGGTCCTGGTGAATACCCACTGGTCCCAACCCTTGGATCTTTGTTTCTGGAAGACATTGATCTTTTGTTCTGTGGCTCCAATCAAAAGTAGCCGATTGCAATCATTTGTCTGATTAAGAAGATTCCCAGAAGAGAAGCACTTTTCCTTATTTTACTTTTTTAGCTTTCTTTTCAGACAACACCTCCTTTCTCCAGATTTCAAGTTTTTCACTAAAAGCTCTAAAGTCAATTTCTGCTCTTCTCACTGTCTCTTCTAGGTATTGGTCCACACACACACACACACACACACACACACACACACACACACAAAGGCACACTCCCTTTTCACCATTTTGCCTCGGGGCTTGTCACAGGGCACACAACAAGAGGCTTCTGTGCATACCAACCCATACTGTTCATACAGAGTTGCCGCTAATCATGCACACACACACACACACACACACACACACACACACACACACACACATACACACACACAAACATGTACACAATTACATTACATGTGACTAGCATTCCTGTGGTTTTGGCCTCTGGAGAAAGAAAGGGATTGAAGGGATTGGCTGAAAGGAGGAAAAGAAAGAGAAAGGTTGCAGCGACAAAGGAAATAACTGGAGGACAAAATACAATGAAACCCCCCAGATACTGGGAACCAAGCATAATATCTTTTTACGGAATCCAGTTGACTGAAGCATCAAAAAAACCCTCTCCATGACTCATCTGTGTATCTCTTTACCCTGTTTCCAGCATGATTTTTTCTCATTGTCAGTTTCGACACTTTAGACCTTTTGAAAACTCCGGGCTTTGTCTTCTTTGCTGCACTTTGTAAATCTTTTTGAATAAGAGTGTTTGATACCTAAACTGTGAATCTACAGACACAGAAAAGAACAGCTGTTCTCGCCCCCCAAACTCCGCTGCTGATAAGCTACGATAAGTAAGACTTTCTAAGACGTCACTAAGCATTTAGGTCAACCCCTCTCTACCCTGGCTCATCTCTCCTCTGCTGTGTCCTGGGGTGCCAGAGCAGCTGTGAACTAAAGTCTGTCAGTGTATCAGTCTCCCGTGTCATGATGCCAGATGCCACATCTTGCTCAGAGTAACACAGAGATTCAATCCAGGTAATTAATCTGAGCTTGTTAGCCACATGGCGGGCAGGTCGTGGCGGAAACGGCCCCGTGCCCTGCTGAAGTTACTCAACACCCACCTACTCTCCCAGTCAGTGGACGGTTTGCTCTTTACTATATGTTTACCTGCAATGTATTGTGGTCTGCATGCAACAGCTTATGTGGAGAGAAGGGGCGTGACGATTCGGAAACCGAGACCAAAACCACAATACATCCACAATCTTATACTTAAATACAAGATGACTGAACCAAGACACTGCAATTTGCCGCCACAACTGAAGGTGCACAACCGATTGTGAGCTCATTACAGTATTGATTTAAAAGAAAAATGTCTTCATGTCACAATTGTCACAAAAGCATGTAAATTACAAAATCTTTATTCCAATTAATAACAGGGCAAAGTATAAACTTCATAAACATTCAACACTACACTTATTTTATTGTCTTAAGCTTTGTGTGTTGCATGACAATCACCATCATGCCTGTGGTAAACGTTAGACAAGATTAATGAGTTTATGATGGAGAAAAAAAAGAAGATGTTTGACCCAATCTGTGGATTTGGAGAGCCGTTACACTCCCAGTTGACAGAGTGCGTGCTGCTGACACACGCAGTAGCTTATCTCAGCTCGCCTCCCCATAGGAATGATGTCTTTTAAAGCAAGAGTGCCGGGAGGATGGGGTGAAACTGATATGTGCTGCTACCTTGCTCTCCCTCGCCCAGCAACGGTAAATGATGGCATTAGGGAGGAGGTGAGGGGGCGGAGTAGATGAACCGCTTTCCTTCCTAGAACGAGGGATGATGCGTGGGTCGGGGGGAGGAGGAGGAGGAGAAAGGCGAAGCTGGACATGTGCTGAGAGAGATATGTGGCCCTTTTTTCTCTCTCACTCTCTCCGGTGCACAGGAGATTGGGAGAAAGGGAGAGAAAAAGGACAGGTGAAATATTTCCCCCTGTGGCAGAGGAAATGAGGGAAAGTGGAAAGGGCCAGCTCTGTGTTGAGAAATGGACTGAACCATTCCCAACGGGGGGGCTGGTGGGGGTCCTGAAACTCCCAGCCCCACAGGCCTTTCCTTCCCTCTAAATGTACCTACCAGTGATGGATGATATTAGCACGTACCTCCTCTGCCTTTTTCTCACTCCACAGCAGTGCTCAGAGAGCTCGCTGTTTGTGTGTCTGTGTGTTTGTGTGTGTGTGTGTGTGTGTGTGTGTGTGTGTGTGTGTGTGTGTGTGTGTGTGTGTGTGTGTGTGTGTGTGTGTGTGCACAGCAAGCACAACACATGCCAGGCAATCCTGGTTTGGCCTCCCCTTCACTCCTGGAAAACATATCCCCTGCAACAATCGATAGCTACCCCCAGCTCCCAACTCCGTCTGCAGTCCGACGCATGCCGGCCCTATCTCCAGCAGCTGCCACTACTATTAATTCTGTGCCCCCGCTGCTTCCTGCTTCAGGGCCCGGTCCCCGAGATTAAAGAGCAACACGGCCACTGGAGTCCTTTGCTCACAGGAGGAGGGGGAGGAGTGGGAGGGAAGAAGGGGCCACAAGATTGTTTATCCAGAGAAAAATCTCCTCACCGCCAGCTGACAAATACTACTCATTTCCACTCCAGGGCCACATGGGGCTAACCTCCTCTGATTCTTATCCGCGTCAATTCATTTGGAGCAAATCAACATCTTTGTGATGCTTTTAGGTAATTCTAAATGCAGTCAGGTCACTTTACAACGGTGAGATGAATAATTAGTCAGGTGGATGTTGTTATGTTTGGAAGGGGCTAAGCTACATGGACCCAGGTAAACCCAGTCGTTTTAGACCCTACTGCGCATTTACTGTAAGACATCATCTAACTCTCATCATTAAATATCAAAGTAGATTGAGTGGATACCTTCACCAAGGCCCAACATTCCCCTTCTGAAACAACATCTACATCCATTCGATCGATTTTTATTTGGATCTGCATCAAATTGCCCACACTCATATTATAATCTGCTGTATATTTGCTGTATAGCCCAATGGCAACCCATATACTTTGATATACAGTACAGAGAGACATGCCCCTGGTCGTAAGGAAATTTGTGAAAGCAGTGATAAGCGAATGTGTAGAGAGTGAGAGTTAACCGCTTTCTTTGAGTTTTCCTGTTCTCTATAATTGAATATTAGCCCAAGCCTAAAGCCTATGTTTACAAATATTTAAATGTTGCATCCGACCAGCAGCAAAATCAAAACCTAGTATTTATCTTAATATCACAAAAGACAAAAAAAAACCCAGAAGGAACAAGAACCAATACATTTTTGGTAATTTGCAAAAAATTGTCGAAAAAAGACATAAATTATTTATCACTCATCAAAAAGCTCTGTGATGAATTTATTGTGGTATTATATTTGCTTGCTTTGACATTTTTCCAGTTTAATTGTCTCTCCCTTATCTTCTCATGTCTCTTGCCGTGGGACTCACAGTGGGAGTATCCGTTTCCCCAGAGCAAACACATGCCACCTCTACCTTACTCACTGTCTCTCTCTCTCTTTCCCTTAAACACACACACTCAAGTGAAAATCCACGAGAAGCATGCACTGTACACACATAATCGTGAATGCACACAGACTCATTTTACCTCTGCAAACATCCAGCGACTTGCACTGCATGGATTAGCCTCCTAAAGCATTCCCTTTGAAAGTCGGCAAGTGGAGATTTCTTTTTAGGTGATCACTGCCCTAAGCAGCTGTTACACGCAGGATTAGCAGGTTCTGCCATTCAGACAACACGGTCTGTTTAAACTGGCTCGCAGTGAAGAAAGTAGAGAAAGACAAGGAGGGGAGGGGAGGACGTGAGATGGGGTTATGACAGGCAGAAGCCGAGATGGAGCCAAGACTAAAGGGGGAAAAGAGAGAGAGAGAGGGGAGAAAAGGAGGTGCGAGAGACGTGTATTGCGGAACAGACGATGAGGGAAGGGGAGCGGGATGTGGAGCAGAAGGGATGAGAGGTGAAAGGAGCGGAGCAGAGGGGTGGAATCAGGATGTGTGAAGAGAAGTGTGAAGGAAAGTGGAGGCAAAGAGTCAAGAAAAGTCAGGAGAGGAGAGGAGAGGAGAAGAGAGGAGGGGAGAAGAGGAGGAGAGGGAAAAAAAGGTATCCACTCTCCTCTAACAAGCTTAAAAAAATTAGCTGACATTAGAATATTGTTCTCCCTGTTTTTCATCCAGTTTTTCTTCTCTACCACCTCCCTCTTTTTCCGGAGTGTGAAAATGTGTCATCCAGCCACCTCTGTGTAATTGTGCTGGTACAAGGTGTTTGCAGAGAGAAAGACGGTTGATGGGCTGATAACAGGCCTGACTTTAGGGGTTGGAAAAACATTTCCATGCAGAGCACCTGGCATCTCACCCTGTGTCTCCTACATCTCCTGCTTAAAGGCTGTGTCACATGCCTCATATTGCATTTAGCACCCAGTGCCTCTCTCTCGCTCTCCTTTCGCTCCTCTTTTTCTGTGTCTTGTAAATGGTCAAACACATCAGGGATCCCTGTTGTTGTTGTGAGCTCTATCTTTCTCCGCTTGTGTCTAGCAAGGTGTGGCGGCCGGGCATCTTCCTTTACTCTTCCGTTTAATGCATTGTGGCACATCTCTCCGGAACATGCCGGTGCTTCCTGGGAGCAGAACTCATGTCTCGTGTCAGCGCTCTTTTGCCTCGCGCTCCCCCACTTTCGCTCATTGCCCGTCCCCCCCCCCCCCCTCCTCTTTTCTGCCAGCCCCTGTTCTGCTCCTTCGCTTTTAGCCCATTCTGCTGGAAAGATAGGGAAATTGTACATTCAGACGCTCACGCACACGCACACACTATCTCATATATGCAGACACACAACGCTGACAAGTGCAGCCTTTCCAGTCACACGCCACACCACGACGATTTCTTCACATTTCTCACATGGCACCAGTAAAAAAGGAATGAACACACACACTCAACACCCTCACAAACTCACAGTCAAATTTTGCCCCTTTATCCCTCCTTGGTAATCTGTTTACGGAGTGCTGGGCCCATTTGAAGTAGAATTTAATTGAAACAGGGTCTAATCTGATGATGGCACATCGCGGACAGAGCCCTCTGCCCCTGCATCACCTCCGGTTAAGTTGCACCTTGTTCTCCTCACACTCGGTAGCTTGCTGCTTAATTTCATGCCTCACGGTCCAACGCAGCGCTGACCACTCAAACATGCCCCATTGATTGTTAATCCGACATTTTGATATGCACCACGCTCACTCAGTTCTGATCTTGTTTTTCTTGTTTGTGTCCCCCCCCCCCCCTACTCTTTTCTCTCTCCCCCTCCCAATGCACCCCTTGTCTTTCTCCTCCTTCTTTCTCTTCATACCAGGATGGATATTACTCCCACCGGCCGAAGGAGAAAAGTAGAGTCGACAGCAACAATGAGAACTCTGTGCCCAAAGACTTTGACAACATAGACAATAGTAACTTTGGTGCACGCTCGCAGCCAAACCGGCAGTCTGTCGGGGCCACGAGCAGCAAGCAGCAGCGGGAGCACCTGCAGGAGAAAGCCCACGCACAGCAGCAGGCCTGGCGGGACAACTCCCCCGGGCTGAGCCGCAGCTCAAATGAAGTGCTGCCCGTCGGCCACCAGCCACTAGCGGTAGGCAACAATTCCTCCTACCTAGGTGGTCAGGGTGTCGTGGGAGTTCCACGGCAGCAGCCCCATGCCTCACAGGCACAGCAGGCCCAGTCGCAGCACAGACATCAGCACCCCCACTGGAGGCAGGCGACCGCAGCGCCACTGGAGGTGACCTACGACCAGCCACCCAAGTGCGAGATCAGTGGGAAGGAAGCCATTTCAGCTCTCTCCAGAGCCAAAAGCAAGGAGTGTCGGCAACAGATCGCCGAGGTGTACTGCAGACACAAGGAAGGGCAGTTAATGCCTGAGAAGGTCACTCGCTACTGCCACCTTGAGGGTGAGTCCATGGGTGTAATTACAATGATTGATTATTTGATTTTAGTTAATTCAAATTGTTATTCCTAGGGAGGTAGAACAGTCACTTTGTATTCTGCACAAAAATCCTCTCACTGAATGGGTCGATAGCTATCAAGCTTGACTACGAGGGCACATCTGATTCAGGAGTATTGAGTCCAAATTAGTTGTATTAGGTGTTGTACAGTGTCTGATGCCGCACAGATACCTCAAGATACCTTCAAGCTCCTGAAAACATGGTGTCAATTCTTCCAAAGTCCAGGAGCAAATCTCCAAAAACGACAATTTATCGAAAGTGGAACCTCCATCTGGTCTGTGTGGGTTTGATTGACAAATGCCTCCACATTTTGATTGATTGGAGCATTCAAGCATGGGACGTCATGGTTTTCCAGCTAAGTCCTGCCCACTTAACTCCAGTGAGAAAAGCATGGACAATTAGTCAACAAAATGTTCTGAGTCTGTTCAGTGGATGAAGAGGGACAATTACATGGGGTCAGAGGATGTAACAGAAAAAGGTGTAAGATATTTAACCCCTTTAAACCTAAGGTACCGAACAGAATTGCACTACAAACCCATGTCATGTTTGAAAACCACCTAAAACCATTTGTACGTTTTCTGAAGAACTGACAGAATTGCCAGTGTTTGCAAAAAACATATTTCTCAGCATCTAAAGCAGAAAGAGACATGAAATAAAAACATTTCAAAGCTCATACATTTAGCTTTCATTGTAAATTATTACCTTTTCCCTAAAGCTTGTGAACTTCTTCCTGCTCAAACATGTCTTTAACTGACTGAGCCTTGGAGCCTGTAATCTGCTTTAATATCGCTCCCCTCTCTTAAAGTGCCAGCCATCGTCTGAAACGCTACCTTCATCAATCAATCAAGTTTCATTTTTATATTGCATGTTCACAAATCACAATTTGTCTCATAGGACTTAACAAGGTGCAACTTTCTCTGCCCTTAACCCTTAGCAAGAGTCAGGAAAAACAACCCCAAAATACCTATGAACAAGGAAAACAAACTTAGAAACCTCAGAGGGAGCCACATGGGAGGGATCCCTCTCCCAGGACAGACAGAAGTGCAATAGATGCAGTGTATAGGTAACACGGTCACTATTCATTATCAAGAGCCTACGTGATGGATGGTGATCATGGATCTCTGCTACGGCCACATTGTGGATCTTTGATCACATACTTTTTTGCTGGCTTAAAGCACTTATAAATAATACAGTATTTGAGCAAATCACTGTGTATTTCATCAGTCACCAATCTTGAAATGATGAGGCTCTGAGAGGAGAAACACGCAAACGTCACACCCAGGTAAATACCATGTTGCATCCAGTCTAAATGGGGTAATTATGAACAAATCTCCCAAAAGCAAACGTTAAAATGGGGAGAGGAGCCAGAGGCAGCAGTGCCGTTTAAATATTAGTTTCCCTCAAGTCAATTTGAAAGCAAAAACCTCCCAAAAGAATCTCAAATCAGGATATCAATGAGCTAATTAACATTATTTTTGCTTGGATTGATTTTTCTGTCAGGCTCACAGAAAGTACAAAACACAAAGTAAAACTTCCTTGAAAGAATGCTGACAGGTTGTCAATGTCCTTTCTCTGTATTGTTTGACACTTTATTTCTTCCAACTCTCTGCTGCTGCACAATTTCTTTTACGGCAAAAAAAGAAAAAATATATCTGCAAAGCATCTACTCTGACCAGCCGGGCTTCAGTACATGGTCAAATATTTCCGGCTCCTGTAATTGCAGTTCTCATCAAAGGCAAGAAAGCGTCTTTTTTGCTGATGTGTAATTGGTGAAGTAAATTGTTAGGGAAAATGTGGATGCTGCTTGTATTCTCTCCAAATTGGTTTCCAATTTTCATTTGTTTTGTCAAGCTGGCCACAGAACACACACACACACACACACACACACACACACACACACACACACAATCTTTTTATCCTCAGAGTTTATATACATTTGCAGTCTGGTTGTGGATGCTATAAACAAAATCTGTTGCGGCTGCAGCCATTGGTGAGCCGGACGCATCAGCAACCATGTTTAAGTGAACGTCACATACACACAGATGCATTTCCACTCGTGGGAGTGGACTGAATGCAGAATGGACAGCAGGGGAGGAGGAGAAAACTATTAGACATCCCACCTGTTGTACTCAGATACCTTCCTTGGCCCTCGCTCATGTTATTAGAACTGGAGGAGGCACGGTGACTTAGCAAGTTTTGTACATCCCCCTTTCCCAGGAGCAGGGGTATCGTTTGTCTGTGCCTAAGCTCCTGTCATCTCACAAAGCAACTCGCCGTCCCACTCAAACTGACAGTTTGATCAAAAGAGACAAAGAAATTGAAAAGGGCTTTCCCCTGGTGGTTGGGCTGTAACAACACGACAGCTAAATTAAATCACTTTTCTTTCTTATTCTCTGTCTGCCCGCTTGCCGCCTGCCAATGTGTTATCTCTCTCCATCTTTCTCTCTTCCCTCCCTCTGTTCCCCTGCCCAATTCAAGGCCTAACCTTGTTAGCAGAGAATTGTCCAATTTGATTTGATCAGTATTCTGTCCTTGAGGCCTTGCTTAGATTAAGCAATTGTGTTAGCTCTGGTAGCATCAATGAATAGCCCAGGAACGTGTTCAGTGTCTTTGCCTCCCATATGATAACTTTGCTAATCATGAGATGACAGGTCTGTGTTGCTCCATCAGCGGCTTTAGCTGGCACACGGTGACCTTGATCCCATGTGGCGTTCACTTAATGGTCGTTAGAGGATTGATACTGGACCTAAGCCCCGCAGGTTCTGATGGTTGGGCTGGATTTGGACAAAAGTTTCAAGTTTCGAGTTGATCACATCACCTGAACATTAGACAGCAAATATTTGACTTTTGAACTGCGAATTAAAATTAACCGGACAACATACATTCTCGAGATCCAGATTTTTGTTTGAATCTGCACAGATGTGCAAACGCTCATAAATATCAGCTGCCTAAACATGCCTGATTTATTTCATGTAGATCCTTCTGACTGAGGCTACAGCATCTTAGCTGCTCCCTCACCACAACACTCGCCTGTGTAACACTGTCTCTGTCAGAATGTGGTCTTGTAAAAGCTGATTGTTGAGCACACTTACTCCACAGAAGAGCGTTAACTTCATCCAAAAGCATTTGTCATTACAGCTCATCCAGTGCATGTTTCCAGCTGTAATGACCTTTCCCAGCACTGCAATTGCTTCCCGGCAAACTCGGAACCCTGGCTTCTCTTTTATTTCAAGAAAAATAATTCAAGTGGTAACCGCTTATAGTGATCACATTTGTCCCAGGCCTCTCTCACACACACACACACACACACACCAACACAGACTCAGCTGACATCTCTGACCCGCTCCAGTTTAAATGAAGATTTGTTTGAAATGACCACCCCTTATCAAGACTGATCACCATATAATGATTGATACTTTACTTAAAATAGTTAAATCTTTCTTCATAATTCAGCTGGTCTCTCACGCTGACACCCACACACCCTCACACACACACACACACACACACACAAACCCATCTGTAAACTGGGTAAAAACAACAGAATTTGTAAACTTCTATGTATGGAGCGCGCTCGGTTTGGTTCAATTCGATAGGGGGCAGTAAATTACTGACAGCCAGTAAAAACAATTTAAACGTGTATGAAAAGACCCAAAATGAACACTGTAAACGGATTACCTACCCAAATTATCTAAACAGCATTTATATAGGAACGATTCAGTCCCAAGCTTTTTTATCCATATAAACGGTTTATCCCTATATTTACACTGTATTTGTCCAATTCTCTTTTAAAGTGCAACATTCTTCATCTACTTTTCTTGACAGTCACCATGAGGCTTGTCAACGCTGACACGTAACAGCTACTTATGTGTTTTGTTCACCCTGACTGTGACCTGACAGCCAGAAGGACATGTTATTCTACTATTTTATATTATTTTCTTTTATCGCTGAAAAAATTAACTTCTGTCATGGGATTTTATTTTGTATCTCTCAGTTGCTTTCCTGTATTTATAAATTGCCTCACTGGTTCGATCAAACCATTTCTTGGCCTGGAGACCAGACGCCTCCCCACCCCTGATTTACAGTCCAACCTGTCTTTGTGGATGGTTTTGAGGAGCACACACCGTCCTCAAGATGTTTAAAAATGCAATTTGGCTCAGCTCTTGTTCTAACCTCTCATACGAGCAGTTAAGATGGAGGGCGGGTAAGAGCCTGAAGTTACACGGGACGATAGAGGAAGAGACTGGAGTGATAGCAGATGAGGGAGAGGCAGTTTAAAAGATAGATGACGAGGGGAAGCATGATGAAGAGTGATGAGTTCAAGTCGAGGGCTTCAGTTTTTTTTCCTTTTGGAATACGCCTGTGGTGTCTTCAGGTCCAGGTTAAAAAATACTACACGTTAAGCTAACACATGCTCAACAGTAAAATCGGACAGAAAAATGTAAGTTCACACTCACTCACACACACACACACACACACACACACACACACACACACACAAAGAGCAGTGCTCATTAGTTCGGCTAGCTAGCATAGCACACACTCTCAAAGTGCTTTGTGAAGCGACTGACCAATTATCTGTGTGCAAAGCAAACCAGTGAACCCTCTTAGCTGGCCACCAATTACGGTTCAATCTGATATGGCCTACAGCAGCTCCCCTCCCTGAGCTGTCTCACACACACACACCCACACACACACAGAGAGAGAGAGAGAGAGACAGAGAGGGGTTGAGTGACTGACAAGAGCCACGGCCAATTAGAGCCAAGGGAGCGTGTCATTAACCTCACCCTGGTGGTCAGACCTTTAAACAAAGCCGTGTTGGACACCTGGCCTTAAATTTGAATCAATGAGATTAGTTGGACGGGAGGGGCCGTCTTACACCCTCCCTGGCAACTCATAAAGAGGAGACATGTCGGACACTTGCCCTTAAATTTTGAGCAATTACAGGACCCCGGGCCAGACACTCTGGAGGGTCCTGGAGCCTGGAGGGTATTTTTTGTCTTCTTTGTCTTCTTTGTCTTCTTTTCTTTCTTTCATTTTTTTTGGAAGAACCATCACCTCGGGAGTAAACACCCCCCACACGTCAGTATTCCCTCAGCTTCCTCTACTCTATCACAGACAGGCTCTTGGGAACTGAAGTCCCAAATTACAGTCATTAATCTCCTTAAGGCACATCCTGTGAACAAACATGTCTCATAAGCTGCGTGTGCACATTTGCTGTAATAACTGCAGATTCAAAAGAAACAAACAATTTCTGTGGTAATGTTCGGGACACTCGTCCAGTGAAGCACAGCCTTGAGAAAGGTTTTTTGTTGTTGTTGTTTGTTTTCCGAGCCTGTTTCTTTTCGAGCGGTTAAGGCTGGTACGATGTTATGTGAGGTCACCAGTGGCTCTCCGGGGGTTGGATTATAGTTCGATAGTGGCTTGGCACGCCCTGACCGGGGCGGCGCTCGCCTGTTGTTATTTGTGTGAAATCCAAGGCACCTTGGGAGTTTTGCCGGAGAGGAATGATAGCACACTGTCAATCTTTGCTCCACCCTGGAAGCCCCCCAGAGAAAACGCTTACAGGATTCCTGTGTGACGGAGGATAGTAGTTACAGTGTGTGTAGTGTTTGGTAGAAATTGTCATAGTTCCAATTCAATCATGTAAGAAAAGGGATGAGTGAGTCGGGGTTTTGTGGTGCCGGTTTATGGTTCCACAGCGAGGCTGAAATAGATGTATGACTGTCTTTTCATTTATTCATGTATTTATTAATATTTTAGTTGCAGCATGGCTTCGGTTCCCTGTGCATAATTGTGACCAGTTTGGCCTCCTGAGAACGACTGATGTATTTAAATGAGGCAGCAGAGAGCAACACCTACACTTAATATCATAATATCATAGTCTTAACATACAAGAAGGCCTCTTGATTGGTCGTTATAAAACAGGTACTTCCTCAGATAACATTCACAGAGAATATATAATTACCCACTGAATTGTGGCATAGCAGTTCAATATTATAAATATGCTAATCACCTTTCAAACTGATACTTACTGTGTTGCTTAGCAACCTTGTTGTTTAGCTATCTCCATTTATTGTTTAATTAAAGAATAACATTGAATTATCATTTATGACTGTATTCATAAGGCTTTCAAATTAGCTTTCTTTGTCCCTTGAATTTATTTCTAAGTGCTCACCATCCTGTAATAACTAATAGCAAAACCTCTCATAACTTATCAAAGAAATAAGAAATAACACATGTGATTTTATAATCAAACAGCCACAGGTTATTTTGCAGACTGAGAATCCATGCAACTGTGTGAATGAAATGCAGATGAGTGAATGAATGAAGCACCTTAATATTGACTGTGTTGTCTTTATACCTGCACAGGTAAAGCCAATGTGAATGTCCAGTGGGACGAGGACTCTGCTGAGAGCTTCCCATCAAAACCAGTGAGAATAGGGTTCGTGTTGGTGGTCCACGGACGAGCCGCTCGCCAGTTTCAACGCCTCTTCAAAGCCATCTACCACACCTCGCACTACTACTACATACACGTTGATCAGGTGAGACACAGTGAGCAAACGTGACCTGCTTCTAGACCTGCACTGATCTTCGGTTAATCTCCTGAAATTATCCAGAGGGGCTGTATGTGAGAACCCAAATGTCTGAGTGAGAGGCTCTGGACGTTTTCCGGGAGTTTATCTGCCAGCCCCCTAGTAAAAACTAGTGAAAAGGCCAGAATGAGCACTTGTGAGAACACAGCAGGAGATATTCTGAAGGATCCACCACGAGAGGGTGGGCGCTTTAATCATGTTTCTAACATGTGAGAGGTGCAAAACTGAAAAGACAAAAAGAATACAAAACAATAGAAGACACTGTTAAAGATGTCAACTTAAATTTTGGAGCTTTTGGTGATAAGGGCAGACGCCAGTGTTGCTGTAGACAAAAACATTTGATCTCTGCAGTGGAATTAATTTGTTAGTCCTGCTGCCTGCCTGCTGCAACACCCCTCACCTGAACGCTCCAGAAGGTTGTTGTTGTGAGTGCATCTGACCAGAGAATCTCCTGCTGCGTTCTTCATATGTGGGATGGCAAACTCTGGAGAACGTCGAGACCCCAATGTGTGGACATTCAGGGTTCATGTTGAATACACCTATTAGGTCCTCACTTATATGAAGCCAGTCAGGCTCTTTTAAATTTGGTCTTTGATTGATTTAAAGTAATTCCATTTATTTGTTTTTCAATCACATTCACTTTTGAAATATAATCTCTTAATGTCCCACAGAATATTAATCAATGTTTGGTCACTTTCATTCCTCACTTTTCATTTCAGCGCTCCAACTACTTGCACAGGCAGGTGCAGGCCTTGGCTGCACAGTATCCCAATGTAAGGGTGACACCGTGGCGCATGGCCACCATCTGGGGCGGTGCCAGCCTGCTGACCATGTATCTTCGCAGCATGGCTGACCTGCTGGCCATGAGGGACTGGAGCTGGGATTTCTTCATCAACCTCAGTGCTGCGGATTATCCCATCAGGTAACAGAGCAGCATGTTGCACCACAGTAAAGAGTAGAGGGGTAGGGCCTGAGGGGAAAGCAGAATTTCTCCAAGAATTTTAAGTGTCCATTAAAGGTAACAAATCTTTGGATTGGACGTGGTTTTCTTTTTAAAAATGCAGCCGCGCTTCATGTACAACAATAGTGGACAGCTCTCAGCCAATAAGGGAGAAATTCAATACACACAGGTCTAAGCTCCTGTGGTTAACTGTGAGCTTTAAATACAGAGTCACTCCAAACCAAACAGATCAATGAAGTAGAATCTCGGCATTTCTCAATCGCTATTCGTTCACATCTTCTCTTCCAACCCCCTGCTTCCTTTCTTGCTTGCACTGCATTGAACTGGTTACATGATGAACTGATTACAGTTTAATTGCCCTGGGTCAATATCTATTGACTTTCGAGGTCTGTTGTGTACTGTACAGTCCAAAAGTCATCTCTCCTTTTCCAAAACATCCCTTTGAAGAGGCTGTAAAAGGTCATTAAAAGCCACAAAGTCTACTTGAACTGGACATGTAGCATGGAAACAGGAGGAGAAATTTCATGAGTTGAACAGTTTTTTTGATGTGAGTTTATAGTCCTCTGGGAGTTCAGGGTCTGCTGGGTTTTTGATGTAGCTCTGCAGCAGCCAATTAAAATCCCCCTATTAAGGAGAGAGTTATCTCTCCTGCACAGCCAGATGTCCACCAGTTGAATTTAGACAAGCTGTAATAGCCACTGGCGAAAAGGAAGCTGGATCTGATGTCTCCACAGCTGGAGCCAGGATGCAGGGCCGAATGCGTATGTTGTGCGTGGACGGGTTCAGTCTTGTTGTGTTTAGCCGTTTTCAACATTTTTCGATAAACGCTGCTGACATGTTGTCTGCGCACGTGCCCGCTTTCCTGCACCGGTGTGTGCCCGGCTGAGTTGAGTGTGTCTCAGCACTTGTCTGTGTACATGCGTGCATATCTATCCTGTTTGTGTGTTTGTCAGCGCATGATTAAGGGTATTTGCGAGTGCATGCGCCGAGACACTGTTTCCTTCCCATCTTTTGCCTCCTCATTTGCATGAGGGCGATGTTGTTGAGAAAAGGGCTGACAGTGGAGGTTTTAAGCCCCATCTGTTGGGAAACGAAACGATTGATGGAGCGAAGGAGGGAGCCGAGAGGCAGAAATGACAGGGAGAGAGAGGCGGCAGTGAGAATAAACAGTTAGGGAAGGGGAATGACAGGGAACTGCATGTTTTGAAGACATGCAATATGAAAAAAATGTAAATTGCACACTTGTATCTTTGCTTAGCAAGTGCATTTGTAACCACAGTTTGGATTTGACTGAGTCTGCACACTGCATATTTTACTGAATTGAACTTGAGAATCTGGCGGGCGCAGGTTCAAGCCCTTGTAAGAGTGTCCTGGAGCAAGAGACTGAAACCCAATCAGCTGACAATCGTCTCTGATGTCTTTGGAAAGAGGATCAAGTGAAAAGAGACATTCTCCCCCCAACAAATAAACACTTCAGCATTACATCATCATTATGGAGTCACTACATCACAGTAAAACATGTTGGCATAAGCACGGGCATCACTTTCGCAAAACCTTTTCATTACTTATACTGATCCTATTACATTTATCCAACTGAAACTTTCCAACCTGCTCCTTAATGCCCTTACATTACACAGGCTTGGTCCAAATGGCACTCGTCATGGTGCAGTCAGGAATGCGGGGGGCTCCCCTGCCCCGCGCTGCCCTGACTACTGCTGTTGTTATCAGTGGGACTGGAGACGAGCATTATTTCCCCTCTAATTCCCTGATAATGTCTGTCCTGCCGCATGGATGGCTCTCAAAGGCAAATCCAGAGCCCCTCACACCAGCAGAGGGTCTGTGTGTCCACGGGGAGATATACTGTGTGTGTGTGTGTGTGTGTGTGTGTCCAGAGAGAGGCCAAAGGATGAGTTACGCGCTTGCTTTGCCAGAGAGTACAACGCTCTTTCCCAGCTTTTATCAACAGTCTCCTTGCTTTTACCTCTTTCTTTTTCTCTGAAGCCCCTTTCATAGATTTTATAGCAGCTTTTAAGAAGTCGGAGCTCTGTGAGACAATGAGTGGCTGCGGGCGCCATATCTCCTAATCTCCTCCACTTTGTCATCTGCATCAGGGGAAAGTGTTCTTTTTTTATATCTTAGCTCTGTTCCATGACTGATAGGTGCCATTTCCTGCAGTAAAAAATAAATCTTTATTGCACTTTAGAACTGAGCCAAACCATTTGAAAATGGAAAAAAGTTAAATTCCAAAGTTACTGAACTTTTTGAAGGTTTTTCGAGGACCAGTATAACAACTGTATGCTCCATCTCTCCTCTGTTTGAGTGTGAGTTCATAACCTGACAGCCAGAGTGTTCAGATACTCCCCACTGGGATGGGATATTAAAAGTCCTCGTTATAAAAAGGGCAGATTATGAATTTAACAGTAAGACCATGGAAGTGTAACAGTGGCATAATGATGTTTAATTGGCTATGATATTGAAAAGGTGCACATTTTGGTATGGGAGGCGGAGTGGAGACTCACAGCAGTGTGTGTGCATGTGTGTGTGTGTGTCTGTGTGCGTCTGTGTGCGCGTGTGTGTGAGTGTGACTGTGAGACAGAGCAGCCACAGGGCTGACAGTAAGCAAATTAGACCCAGTGGATGGGGTGACCATTCAGGTGGCAAATGTGGAGCTTGACATGAATTCCCCTTGCGCTATGTGTGTGTGTGTATGAGTGTGCGTGCCTGTCTCTGTGCATGTAGCGTATATTGTATTGTCAGTGTGCGTACTAGCAGATACACAGCATGCGAGCGTGTGTGGGAAGTAGAGACAGAGAGGGCTGTGATGTGTCTGTACAGCACATCATCAGTTAGGCTTTATGGCTCAGGACCTCCTAAGATAAGCCCCCCAGGCTGTGAAATTGCTCCTTCAAGAGAAAATGACATTAATATGCGCTTGTCCCTCCCCCCACTGATCCTTGAGCTTTTTACCAGAGCCTCGCTGCTCTTTCAGAAAGCCAAGCCAAGCCGTCATGAAAAGCTCCTCCACAGATGAAATGTTAGAGCCATTGACTAGAGCAGAGCCTGCAGAGCAAAGCTTTTAGCCTGTCTGGCCCACATGTGAGGAAGTAGACTGCTCCACAATGTAAGAGCAGCGTGAAGTCATTCATCAAATCCACAGATAGCACAATCTTTTGAATGATCCTAAATAGTTTGAACAGTCTGCAGGGGCTAAGGGGCTGACACCGAGAGCAGCCAGGGTCTGTAATTGATTGGAAGTGACCCCAAAAATGTTCATGTTGGAGCTTGACTGTGTAGAATGATGTATGCAGATGATAATAGGCACTTTTCTCACTTATCTGATGATAGTTTCTCTCCTTCAGTGTGAGTTTAACACTTGTGACACTTGCGTATGAGCAGGATTGTGTCACATCACAGCTCGTCTGGAAGGAAATTAACAGGCAACTAACACATGCATCATGTGATAATGTGAAACCTCCAGTGCAAATACACTGAGAATTTAAATATATACATAATACATACAAAATGAATGTGTGAGGGTCAGTGTTAATATTGTGGCTGTGACCATCAACAAATCAATGTATGAGAAACACTGAGAAGTTCTTTCAGTTCAGTATGAAACTGTAGCGGATCAGATGATGTCAGCTGAGGGGGCGGTCCTCCCCTCCTGGGAGGGTGTGTTTGAATGTTCATGAATAAACAAACAACTATAAAAGTTCAAATTTGAAATGACTGGATCTAATCCATAATTGTTACTTATTATTTATTTAATTTAACATATGATACTGAGCTAATCTACCTCATTGGACCATAATGTGTGTGTGGATGGATTGACAGTGAATGACTGATTGTCATTGGTGCACAGACACAAGTACGGAGTCCTGTTCACTTTGAACCAGTGAGGAGATCACAGACAAAAACAAAGAGAAACTTCTTATGTGCATGTCACCAAAGTGAAAGTCACTTTTTGAAGCTCTGAGAAAGTTTTACAGAAATAAATCTGGATTAAACATTCATAAAACTAAGAGTAAAAACAACCTTGTTTACAGTTCTGGGTGTGTAAGAGTGCTGCGGTCATTTATAATGGTGGTCAACAGGGAAAAAGCTTTTTGTGCCAGTGGGGAATTTTCCATAGCACAACCAGGTGAACACTGGGGGAAAACAGCAGCAAGTCTGAGTGGAAGTGCCGTATCCAGCGCTATCCACAGTATTGTTATGGGGGGTATTTATATCAAATCATTACAATATCGCTTAGGAGACCAAAATGATTTACATAGCATTATTATTATTATTATTATTATTTACATTTGTTGAACTAAAACCGTACCCCGCAGCAAATCAACATAAAATCATATGATAAAAGAGTAAACAAATTCAGTTATATAAGATAAAAGAAATCATTATAGGTCAATCAAGAAACTGTATAAAAATGCAAATTTGAAAAAAAAAGTAGAAACTGTAAAAAAGAAAAAAAAAAATCTGGAAAGTTTCTCCAATAAAAGTGTGTTTTCCGAGGGGATTGAAAGGATCTCACTTACTCATGCAGCCACATTTCCTCAGGCGGGTCGTTCCAGAGCCTCGGGGCCCTGACTGAAAACTCTCTGTCCTCTTTAGTTTTGAGCCGTGTCCCTGCAAGAGATGAGAGACCTCTGCCTGAGGTTTCCCAACCATGTCTTGGTTTTATATGGTACTGAAAGGTCATAACTGTAACTGGGTGAAAATGTCATGTGAAACTTAAAAGTTAACAGTGAACTCAATTCTAAAACTTTGAACATGGAAGTCAGTGAAGCTAAACCAGGAGTGATGCGATGTGTCTATAGGTTCTGGTTAAAAGGTTCTGGACACCTGAGCTCTGCACAGTGTGGAATTGAGTGATTTTGATCTAATACCACCAAGGCCCCCGAGGGGTAACAGTCAAATGTATTTGCATAATTTAGCCCCAAAGTCACATTGTTTCCTTAAGCATGGCCAGAAAATATCAAAGTTGTGCCTCGAGCTCATTCTAACCCTGTGTGTCCCTGTCAAAGCTAAGTCTATCTCTTCCATTTCAGGACCAATAACCAGCTGGTGACCTTCCTGTCCAAATACAGAGACATGAACTTCATCAAGTCACATGGCCGGGACAACGCCAGGTGAGATGCAACTATTTCGTACAATTAATTTGAAAGTTTTACTTCACCCCTAAGTTTTGACTGAGGTGCCTCTCTTTGGAAATTCAGGAAATACATTTTAAACGCAGTGTTGGGAGGCGTGGCTAAGACACGCCTATCCCCCACCCACCTTACACACACACACACACACACATGCACACACACATTCCAATTAGCTCACCACCCACCCCTGATTATAGGGTGTTAACCTTATCAAATATAAACAAATCTCATGACGTAGAGACGTCAAGCTACGTAAGCATTGGCTCTGAAAGGTCCAAGATGGTTTGAAACACTAGGTGGCGTTATGAGCCATGTTCAACCCATGTATGCAGATCCTTTATAAATATAGTAATACATGTAATATTAATACCAGCATTGTGTTTACTCAAAGAACAGAATAGTTTACAGCTCAAAACACGTTTTGTTGTGTATTGTCACTTTAATCTCCCCACAACATCGCTGCCTTATTGTTTCTCTATGATAAATTGTATTTTTGTGACACTCACACACACACGGAGCAAACTCCTGCTCCCATGGCGTGGTCACCGAATCATGACACCATTAGCTGCCATCTGTGGCTTCATTAATTCCCCTTCTTGGTTGGGGTTAGTTAGCGAGGTCACCGCCAGAACGTCCATCTCTGCTGCAACCCTCTGCTTCCTGCCTTGTCACGCCACCGGTGGAAAACCAGTCACCACCGCCACCAACTCTGAGAGCAAAAATACTCAAGAACACGTGAAGAAGAGGAAAAAAATAAATAAAATCCAGCATGGATGCATGAGTCAGCGTGACTCAGCTTTATGTTGCAGTCACAGTTTTTATTCAGTGCTATATGATGGAGTGGGTTTCGTGCCTGATTTAATTTTATATTAACAACCGCAATGAGCTTGATAATCGACCAGTATATGCTTATGTTTGCATAAAACAAATAAAAATGCGTAAGAGAATAAACATCCTCTGTGTATATGTGTGTGTGTGTGTGAGAGCTCCTGTGAAGCACAAGGTCAGTGCATCAACAGGGTTTGTCACCCGTCGGATAACAGAGGGAACATTTTGACTTGGGTGGCCTGAATTTGACTCCCTGTCTCTAACACTCGATACGTTCACGGGAGTAACACCTTCATTATGTATGCAGGGTGTCGCTCGTCTTACTGTGGATAAACGCGTCTCGTGACAAGTGTGAGCAACGTATTTGTCGAGTCATTTAAGGCCACACACGAAACGACTGATTCTCCACATCCACAAAAAAATTCCATTTAGGGAAAGTAACGGGAAAAAAAGCAAAAAAAGCTGCTGATACAGATCATTTTTCACAATTAATTCATTAACTATGTGTATATTTAGTTGTCAGTCGCTGATATAACTCTACGTTTATGTGTGTTTATTAGGTTTATCCGTAAGCAGGGTCTGGATCGTCTGTTCTTCGAGTGCGACACCCACATGTGGCGGCTGGGCGATCGTAAAATCCCAGACGGCATCTCGGTGGACGGCGGCTCCGACTGGTTCCTGCTCAACCGCATGTTCGTGGAATATGTCATGAACTCCAAGGACGACCTGGTCACCAACATGAAGCGATTCTACGCCTACACACTGCTGCCTGCCGAGGTAAGACAGGAGAACACATGGTGATTGAACAAAAGGTTTCTATAGCACACACACAGACACACTTGTGTCTGTGTGTGTGCGTCAAGTGTTTCTTAACTGACTGACAAGTGAGCACTGTTTTGTTATAGAAGCCGTAGACACTGTTGTCTTTTGGTGTCTGTGTTAGATGTTCAGGGGAAGAAGAAGAAGTCGGAGGCCGACTTTAATCATAAAGTGAGGTGAAGGTGTAAAGGCTGACTTGGAAAATAGGATGTTTATCATGAGCTGCTGTGAAACTCCATTCTCTGCTCCAATTCTATTTTAGTTTGTGGGTTCTGGCGGCGTAACATAAATGAAAAAATAAAAGGAATACAATTGTCTAATTTTTGTCTCTGCCTCCCGGTTTTACCTCGCTCTCCCAATCCCATTCTGTGTCCTGCTTCCCAGTCGTTTTTCCACACGGTGCTGGAGAACAGCGCCTACTGTGACAGCATGGTGGACAACAACCTGCGCATCACCAACTGGAACCGTAAACTGGGCTGTAAGTGCCAGTACAAGCACATCGTGGACTGGTGTGGATGCTCCCCGAATGATTTCAAGCCTGCAGACTTCCACCGCTTCCAGGTGATGATAACACACACAACTGTAATATGGACACATTCACTTCATCAATATTAAGTTATAGCTGTGAGAGGGACCCCTTCTCACATTACAGAGGTTCATAGCTGCTGATACTTTTGTCCTTTAGGGTTTTGTAGTACAGTAATGGAGTATTTGTACTTTGTGGTACTAGCAATTATTCTGCTTTCACCTCTGCATATGTCATGATTTTAACAAACTACTATAAAATTACATTTGGTGATAACAGCTGAGCAGCATCGGCAATTGGTGACTCAAAACTACCATCTTAAACTACACATTCAGCCTCAGATAACATAATATTATGTTCGCCATAATATTGTACAGTCATTCTAAATTTTAGAATGAATTGGTTACTATGAATAACCAATATGCATGTCCATGGAGACATGTTTTAGATTCTAAAACATGTGGACTTGCACTCTCTTCTTTCTCTGTGTCACTTTGACTTCTCTGTCTCACTTATGTCCAAAATCTCACTTTTAGCAGTTTGATAAAAACAGGCCCTGGGCTTTAAAGCTCCTCTGGATTTAAGGTCTTAACTTCAAGTAGATGTCCATCAGAGACACACCCAGTAAACCTGATATCAAAATGAAAAGCATACAACGTTTTGGAGGATGTTTGCTGCACACACACCTCAGTGCATCATGGGAAATCTATGGCAGTAATCTCTAAATTCTCTGCCCTCAAGGTTTGTCCTCTCACCCTCAGCATCCAGCCTGTTCCCACAGCTTTCACAATCACTACGCACAAAATGATGTCTCTATTAGTGTGACCCTGAATGGGAAAAATAAAATTAATAGTAATTAGATCCTGCCTGCCTTGGGTATAAAGGGGAGAAGAGGGTTAGTTAGCTTTTCAAAATGAAAGTGAGTGATTGGCAGTGACTCCGAGACCCCCAGAGAATGTCGGTATCGCTGTTTGACTTTTAATGGGCTCCTACAAAGTAAAAGCTACGAAACGAATCGAAAACATTCTGCCACAGTTAAAGACCCTCTCAGTGCTGTGACTCACTTGGTCTCTCCCGTCCCTCAAATACCAGTCAAAGCTGCTGCCCTGACCTCAGTCCTCTCTCCGCCGGACCTGTCTGCCATCTGTCTCGCCCCGGTCTCTGGCTGTTCAGCGCCAACACATTACCACAGGTCCTTGGCAGGGCTGCAGGGTCTGTCTGGCACCCTGGTACCAGCGAAGACCAACCCTGGGAACAAAGCAGCCTTTCCAGAAAGCAGCCAGGCCCCCAGTATTTATAGGATTTAATATCCCTTTGAGAGCGCCATCTAAGTTTCCCTTTGAACATTAGCAGAGGGGGAGATACAGGCAATTACAGTGGGCTGGGATTTGGTTTGCAGATGAGAGGAATAATTCAAGGTACAACTGTTGAGTTGCCCCACGTGGTGAAGTGCACCCTGAGAGAGAGTGGTGCTTTTTGTCTCAGTGCATCATTGTTTAGTAATGTGTTTCAGGATGAGGTGAATTTGGGAACTGTGTCGGAAAGACAGGCTGTGACAGGTCGGTGATTTCAGACGACAGGTCAGAACGAACAGTATCCGGGAGTGTGTATGCACTTAAACCCCCTCCCCCTCGTTTCATTTGATATCTTGGGCCAATCGCGGCAGACTGATGCATCGTCTGGTGCCGTGTGAAGGAGCACCAACATCCCACAGTTGCCAGTTTCAGCCTGAGAAAATGGCAAAGTCTCAGAAATGTGCCACAGCTTGGTTTTTTTTTTTTTTTTTTTTTTTTTTTTTTAGCAGATAGCACCAAGGCGTTTGGTGCTGGGTAACTATCTGTAAACAGTTTTGTCACTGCGACTGAGAAGATGTCTTTGTGTTTAAGCCAAGCTGCGGAGGCGGCAGATTTCATGATGCACCATCAACCACACGAGCAACAGTGTGGCAGGGACAGAGAGGGTTAGACAGAGATGGAGAGGTGGAGGGCGAAACACACATACACACACACACACTGTACAAAGAACTGTGAAATGATGAATGGAGGGAAAAATACAAAAAAGGGCCAGTCTTAGAATCAGCCTCTGATGTGAGGCATCTTCTTTCTTCGTCTATCACCTCTAACTGTGTCTATAATTCCTGTGATCAAACAGTTTTTCCTGATCAACTGCAGCCAATAGCACTTCATCAATACTTTCATTGATAAAGCAATAACCTTTAAAGACCTCTCCTGCTACATCAATTGTTTTCTCCACAAATTTTCCTCTGCAGCTCCTCGTTTCTTCCTTTGACTCTCTGCTCTGGATCTGAAAGAGAAATAGATAAATAGCTCAGAAAAGAAAAAGTGTCTTTTCTCCCTCCCATGAGACGATGTATTTAACTTGGGTGGTTTCCTTGTTAATTATCAATTATAGTCAGTGCATTGTGTGTCTGGAATATATTTTAATTGACTCACAGGAACCACAGAGAGCAGTGGTTCCCAAACTTTTAGTCTTGTGAAACCTTGAAATAAAGCAATGTTTAATTGAGACTTCTAGTAAACAAAGGTGTGCAAATCCAGACTTGATAAACACAAGGGGCTGAACAGAAGTGACGAAACCCAAAAAGACAGGAATGGTAAGCTTGTACGTTTCCAAAGAAGGGCCTGTGCCCGAAACGTTCACTGGGAGGTTAAATTAAAAAAGTTTATGAGAGCATCAACTGGCGTGTGGAAATTGTCTACTTATGATTCTTGTGACTTCTTGTCATAGATTGCATACATTCTGTTGCCATTGGAATATTTATGGGTGTCGACTGTGGCTTTGGTCGACCAGGGCCTTTCTGTGTAGAGGTTTACATGTTCTCTGCCGGGTTCTCTCCGGGTACTCCGGGTTCATTCAACCTGGGTGTACCCCGCCTCTCGTCCGATGCCAACTGGGATTAGCTGCAGCTCCCCTCGCTACCCTGCAGGGACAAGCGGGATATGTAATAGATATCAGACATCCCAAGGTTGGGAACCCCTGACAGAGACCTCGTACATATGGACCATTTGAATTTAAAGTGCATAACAATGAATTCACCTTATCTGCTTATTTTATCTGCTGCATTTTATCTACTCTACCTTCTGTCGTCACGTTCTCTCTTCTCTGCCCACACGTCACTTTCACACACATCTCACACATCACATGTCATCCTGGCACAAAACCACGTCTCAATCTTCTCCTTTTTTTCTTTTTTATCTCACCCTTCCCTGCTTTGCCGTTCCCCTGCCTCCTTCTGCAGCAAACTGTGCGACCCACCTTCTTCGCCAGGAAGTTTGAAGCCAGCGTGAACCAGGAGATAGTGAACCAGCTGGACACCTACCTGTTTGGACCATTTCCCCAGGGAACGCAGGCGCTAAACTCATACTGGGAGAACGTGTACGACGAGCCAGATGGCGTGGCCAGCCTGTCGGACACGCAGCTCACGTACTTCCACTCCTTCTCTCGCCTGGGCCTGGCCAGGGCTGCCGCCTCGCTACAGGGTAACCCAAAGGATCACAGCTGCAGGTAAACACAGGCAGATTCACCTGTGCAAATACTCTTTGTCTACTTTTCTACATCTGCGCGCACATCATCAGACACCTACCTGCACCTAAATGCACAGGTGCACCTCACTTTGATCGTACGCTCAAAAGCTGCACGTTGGAACGAGAAACCACAAAATGTATTAAAGCCTTTTGAATCGCTGCTGATGTCTATGTCTGGGATCATATGTCATGGAAATAGGATAACAATGAATAGTGCCAAATAGCAGCAGAGAACTCTGGGTAATGCTTTTCATTTTGTAACACGATATCTTCCTCTGTCAGTTTATCCCTGAGATAATGAGGCTATGTAGGTCATAGCACTGAAAGCTGTCCCTTCATGCCAGCGTATGATTAGTGGCGATGTATGAATTCCTGAGTGCTGTTAACATGGGTGGTTAAAATGAAAAGGGAACACCACACTATAGCCAAACGGAACATTTCAGCTCCATGTACTTCAGTAAGGGTTTTCATCAACATATGTTTTCAGTAGCATCTGGTGCAGGAGCATTTAAGTTTCGCTTCCCATTAGTCTGTTTGCACGTTGATGAAGCCCAGTGATTAAAAAACTGTGACAAATTAAATCTGCTGATTCAAAACGCAGAGCAAGAGATGCAAACTGCTTCTTAGTGTGACACGAATCTCCATGCATCTCATAGAAGAGCACCTCAAAACAAAGGATAAAGCAGAGAGACACGACAGGAAAGAATAAAAATATTAAGATGACATTATTCTTAATGATGGCAACAGACATTAAGACTTTTACCCTCTTGAGAGAGGATATGACAATTTAAATAAAACAAAGAATGAAGGAACACAGTTGGAACGCTATATGAAGACACCCTGTTCTGAGCTGCTTTACATTTTGTTAGTGGTCATCCAAGCTGCCAATTCCTATTGGTCTACTCAGGAAATGTTCACAAATCCTCAGATTGACAGACCGATCTGGACTCCGGACATTCTTGTGAATATTCTCCTGAGTTTTTCCTGCCTGCCCCCTAGTGAAAAGTCCGGAGAATGTCCGAGTGAGCTCATTGGAGAAAACAACAGGAAAATCACAAAGATTCACAGCGAGTGAGTGGCTGTTTAGATGACCTTTTTTAAAACTCGTCAAACACACAAAAAAAAAATAATACAGTATATATATATATTTAATCCTTGGTGCTTATCACCAGAAGCTCTTGGATCTCTTAAAGAGTCTCTCAGAGAGATTCAAGAGCTTTTGGTGATAGGCACCAAGGATTTGTTATCAGCTAAAACGTCCTGTTCCGCCTCCTCCATGCTCTACTCAGGCACCACCCCTCGCCTGAACGCTCTGGACATTTTCCTGTTGTTATGAACTGCTGCATTCTTCATGTGTAAAAGGCAAACTCCAGGAAAATGTCCAACCAATTTTCCAGAGTTCATGTCTGAAAACAGCTTCACAGTTGTAGAGGAGGAGGCGGCATAAAGCTATCATCGAGTGTCATCTGAGATGGTTTTCTCCCTGTAAGTGTTAGTGGGGCACCTAGTGATTAGTACCCCACCACCCCTGCTGCATTGTGGGTGTTCTGTCCTGTGGGTAAAGCCAAGCAGAGAAAGGAAACATGTTTCCGTCTGTCAAACCTCAAAACCATCTCTCCACTACAGCTGTTTCTACTCATACACCGCATCTGTTAAAAAAGAGAGTGAGAGCAGACCATGGGTAAGGAGGCTACATATACGGGTGCATTTGTGAACATGAGTGTATTATTTGACAGAACGCTGGGGTCTCCGCATTTCTGTCATTGCCAGGAAATGAGCCAGTGAGAAAAAGCATTTCCAAACAAACCTTACAAACAAGCCAGTCTTCTAACGTTTACATGTAACTGTTTTAAGTTGGCTGAGAGGCCGAAGGTCACTGAGCAAGGAAATTGAAAATGTGTGTGTGTGTCTGTGTGTATATAGTCTAAGTTATGTATGTGTGAGTGTTTAGGCAGTTGACTCAAGAATTAACCTGTCTGTGCATTCATGTGTGTGCGTGTGTTTGTGTGTGTTTGTGTGTGTGTGTTGCTTCCTTGTAACATATACACAATGACTGAAGTGTCGCCCGATGTGTGGGAGTTGTCTTTAGGCCCTTGGGTGAATTTCAGTGTCCGAAGTTTTCTTAAGCAAACTGCAAATCAAAATGTCATCTGTAAGGTGTGTGAATGCATTAGAGTGTTTCCCATGAAAACAGTTTGATAGTGTTTTACTGAGTCTAAAGTCTTTAATTGCATTTTAATGGCGGTGGAGTCAATTGAACACAAACTTTATGAAAAGATTAATATCACCACCAAACATGTGAAAATAAGATATTGCATGATGATACATGGTGCTAGGACTAAACTGCAAATTCAAATCCATAAATCTTAAAAATAAATGATTATCAGGGAAGAATAAACCTGTAAACGTACCCAACATTGGCACATTTGACTTCTTTTGTAAAATTTGATTCCGAAGTTTTTAAGCGAATGTCTAAGTTTAATGTCTTAATTCTCGAATATGGGGTTTAATCTTTTTCTTTGTAACTCATAATTTCATAATTTAATGTAATATTTTGGAAATTGTAATGTTGGTCAGACAAAATAAGACATTATCAAATCTAATTTTACTTTATCTGTTCTAAACAGAAAATCTATTAATAATGAATGAATTAAGTAATTATCAGTGGCAAACCCAACTACCATTACATCTGAGTCCCACACAAGTGCCCTTATTTTCCAAACAATAGTTACCTGTCCATCTTGGAGAACCAGGTTTTTCTAACATCACTTATTGCTGCTCTGTAGTTATTACAACACAGAGAATCCGTTTCTTTTAATGCTCTGTGTAATATAGAGACATGACAATAATCTTAAATGTGCAATAAGACAAGTATATGATTTGGTCACAGAGCTGCAGTGAGACATTGTTCAGAACAAAGAGGAGAAATAAAAGCTAAAATGAGTCTGCGAGTTTCTATTTATTCAGCCACAGTCTGGTTTATAGGCCTAATAATTAAATATACGATGTGTGTGGTGCGACTGCACAGGGCCCGTCTGCCTGGAGCCTTCTTATTTTTGTTTTATTGATCCGGAATTTTACTGATGAAGTCGAGTAATTAAATCCAATCCAATCCAATTAAGACCAAAGCAAGTCACAGCAGATGAGTCCCTCATTTGGCAAAATGCAAATGTCTGCATGAAGTCCCATTCTTGTGTCTCAAGCCTGTATGTGTGTGTGTGTCTGTTTGTGTGTGTCTGTGTGTGTGCGACCACTGGCTACATACACTCAATTGTCAGTTGAGCTATAACTAATGCAGTCTAATTCAACAGTCCTGCAATAAAACCTTCTTTTTAACAGTTGTGGAAAAAGTTCTCAAATATTTGACTTAAGTAAAAGTACATATAAATAGGCAAAATATACTCAAGTAAAAGTAAAAGTACCACATTACCTTTTCAGCTTAAGTAAAAGTAAATACTTGTTTTTAAAGCATTAAAAGCAAAAGTATGAGTGTAACCAATTCTCTAATGTCTACTACATCATTAACTGGGCCTTCTATATACTTCCTTCAATATTTAGAATAATACAGAGTCTTGTCATGTTAAATGCGAATGCTGCCGATGATGCTACCAAAAACACTGGGGGTCTAATGTAACCTGTCTGCTCTAATTGGATAAACGGTCCCCTCTCGTCTATATTATGTTTGATACACTTATTGTAAGTCGCTTTGGATTAAAGCGTCAGCTAAATGAAATCTAATGTAATGCAATACATCACTTTTAAAAATATATAAAAACAATGGGAAAGTAATGCAGTGTAAAAGCCAAGTTGACTGGAAAGAACGGATATTTGCTGAAATATGTAGTGGAGTAAAAGTGAAAAATACCTGAAAATAAATCACTTAAATATAGTACAGATACACAAAAAATATACTGAAGGAGTAAGTCTGTAAATGTACCTTGTTACATCCCATCAGTGCTTTTTGTCTAAGAGGTGTGGATGGTCACTTTGGAGGGCATGTTCTTTGCAGACCGCATTAGTTTTAGCTAGGTGCTGTTAATAAACTAACAAGTGTGGCTAAGTGTATTTTGCATGCTTGTAGCATTCAGATGTGCTCCCAACAGATGGATGGATCAGCCTGAGAGTGAGACGGGAGTAAAAGAGAGGAAAAGGCCATAGAGAGGGATTTGGCTCTTTAAGAAATCCTCTGTGACTGGACTGGAAGAGACTGTGGAGTAAAAGCTTGAATGGAGCTTCTGTGCCGGCTACGCCTTGGCCCCCTTTTCACTGCGTCTCACACTGGCATCAACACCACGTCTCTTTTGGGAAAGACAGGGCAGGGGGGGAAGGAGAGCCGAGGGATGAGGCACAGAAAGCAGGATGAAAGGAGGAGAGGGGCAAAGAGGGGGAGGCAGATGGGGGAACAGAGAGGAGAAAGAGAAAGTGGCATCAGGGGAGGAGTGAGTGTGCACCGCTATCCTTTTGGGTGTAAATATTTGCTGTTCTGCTTGTCAGGGTAGCATTTACTAGGACGGGTTGACTCTTGGTCCTGTAGTAGAATACTGATGAGGCCATGAGCACTAGGGAGGCAGCGCGCACGTGTGTGTGTGTGTGTGTAAATAAGAGGAATGAAGATGAGTGTAAGGAAGCATAAGAGACGGAGGATGAGAAATCTGGGTGAGAGGGGGGGGGGGGGGGGGGGTGCAGAGAGCAGCTGTGCAGTGTTCCCCAGCAGTGCCCACCCTCCACTCTTTTTTGTTTTTCCAGAAGTCACTCTGGCCGGCCGCCCCGAGGGCCGGCCCTCTGCCACGTACGAGTCGACACACAAACAGAACAACAGACTAATCAGAGGGGCAAGACCTTCATTTGGCTTCAGCTGACTGGATGACCCAGTTCAACTTTGTTCAGTAGACTTGTAATGTGTGTGTGTGTGTGTGTGTGTGTGTGTGTGTGTGTGTGTGTGTGTGTGTGTGTGTGTGTGTGTGTGTGTTCAGACCTCTGACTAATCTGAATCTGCTGCCAACGCACCCCGTGACTGTTCTGTAATTTTCTGTCGCAAGCAGATTGCTGTGGTCTCGACCATCTTGTGTCCTCTCTAACTGTCCCTTCTACTTTACAACCACAGCAACTGCTTTGGCAACCGTCTCATGTTGAGCAATCATTAGTGTGGAAGAAGTTTATTTACTTACTCGGAAGGATTCAAAGGTACCCAAGCTTTAATTAGGTATTCACCAACCCATTACTTTTCTTTTATCTACTGTAATAGTGTGTGTAAGCATAAAAATAATTAAAATCACCCATTACCCAAGCGTACATGCAAGTAACGTTTAAAGGGAATCATCAGAATGGTCAACGCACGTCTTTGATCAATTGGTTTTCTGTTAAATGTCACTGAATTAATGTCCAGCGTGTCACACACAGAACACACCGACTCCCCACTAACCTTCACTGCGAGCATAAATTAGCATCCGGCCACATTAGCATGTCCAAGGCCGCCCCCTCCAGAAAGTAACCAGAGGAATCTCGATATTCCTCTCCTCTTACAGCGTTGGCCCTGAAAAGTGGCACAGCAGGTAGATGGGCCGCTATCAGGTTTGCTAATGGATTCCTACTCTCTCCATGCTCTGCCAGGTACTTCCCCATGGGCCACCCGGTGTCGGTGCATCTCTACTTTCAGTCGGACCAGTTTCAGGGCTACCTGGTCAAGCACCACGCCACCAACTTGGCCACGAGCAAGCTGGAGACCATGGAGACCTGGGTGGCGCCCAAGAAGAACTTCAAGCTGAGCACCCCTGCGAGCAGCACGTTCAGCAGGTTGCAGTTTGCGGAGGTGAGTCAGCATATTTGCTCGCCTGGTATCACATGTATTTTTCATTTCCATTTAAGTCACTGGTTTGGCACGAGCCACAAAACATCAGTCAGCGGTTGCCAGTGTCAGGAAATGAGCTCCATTAAAATCCTAAGCACCACACAGGAAAAACACAGCTATTCAGCATGTAATTAGAGGTGAGATACACAGCTCATTGCCATGGTGAACTCATATTCATTGCTATGGCGACCTTGCCAAGACTCATAGCGCTGCATCTCCACACATTTAAAAGTGTGCCTGTAATGGCCTTGTAAAATGTAAATTGATTGAATTCATCTAAGTTTATAGGGATGAGCGCATCCTGTGCTGCTTATTTGTTGTTTCCTAATAGAACGTCTTCTCACCTTCACACTGGAATGCTTTCCTTGATTGTCTTGTTATGTTAATCTGTGTTTCTGTTTACCACAAGGCCTGTTTAGGATACAGCCACTCGGCTGTGATGTGACAGCCACCGAGTGTCTTTTTAAAAAGGACAAAATTAACTGAGTGAATGTAAATTGACCTTTTTCTCTGGTTTATCATGCACAGCTTTTTCGGAGGCAGAAATGCCAAACGATTTGTGAATGGATTTGTTTGCTTTGTTTGCGCCTTTGGATCACAGTCACACACCTTGACCCTGTTCGACCTTTTCTAACAGTCTCAGAGTAAACTCAAAAGGCATCCAGATTCCACGTAGTCCTCTGAGGCTACATCCATACTAGTGGTTTTGGTTTGAAAACACATCAACTTTGCTACGGATTTTAGTTTGCAAACTTTAGTGCTGCGTTTTAGTCTGGATGGGCAGAAACGGAGATGATTGTAAACGATGAGGTAGACGATCACAACTGCTTGCTGATTGATGATTCTTCAGGCCCCTCTAAAATGACCCCTTAGGGAGAAAACAGCCTGCATAAGCCTCAGCTACCGGTGTAGAACGCAACATGGATAAGCCTTAACAAGCACTGTTTATCCTGTTTATCCTGTTATCTTTGCTAACAACTAGTTGTGCAGTCGACAATTTCACAATGATACAACTAATTACTAATTAATGTGTAAGAGACAAGCTGTTATTTGAGCAATATGCACAAATGTCCATGTCTAGCTGTGTTTTCTTCCTGTTTACACCATCACACGCATACCCAGTGTACATGAGTGGTGATGTGGTATGCGCTTTCAGGCATGTTGGTATCAAATCATATCAAATTTCTATCTGTCCATACTGTCTATTTATTATGTTATTTATTTATCAGTGGCAGGGATCACTATAAATATATCTATTTTTTTTTAATTGCCTTTTATAAAAAAAACGAATTATTGGGAGCAGTGTCTTCCATAATTATGACGGTAATACTGTCGAAATGACAAAAGCAGCATCAGCTAAGATATGGACGGTTAGTTTTGTAATGCTGCTTTCAAAAGAAAACGTAGTAGTATGGATGTAGCCTGAGCTCTGTGCGTCGAGCCTATGAAACCATGAGTGACAGAGAAACGATGTGAGCTGTGGCCTTTATCTGGATGCTCAGCCCAAGGAAGCGTTCGCTGTGTCGAGCTGTGTAATGGCTGTCAGTCAGTCAGTCTGTCCATCTGTCAGTCCAAACGAGAGCAGAAAGAGCTTAAGTTAGGCAGCGCGGCGTAGCTGTAACAGCTCCGTGCTTTTTGTCAACTTAGCAGATATGACCCGTTACATTAAAGCTATATGCTGGAGTTTGGTAGATAAACCATATGGTCGGCTTAACAATGTGTTTCCTGTCCTCCTTGAGATATAAAGGAAGACAGATACGTCTTTCTCTTCCCTCCACTGCTGCCTCCCAGCTGCCTTATAGGCCCTTTTACAGCATGATTTAATGTAGGACCACTTACAGCTGGCACTGTTAAAATTAGTATTTCACCTCAAGTCAGATTTGACATTGAGAAGTATATTATGCTGCGTTGAATAAATCTTAAACAGTAGAATGACTGGCTTTGACTGATGGTTTAGTCCTTGCTCTACCACATATACACAAGCACATCATGGTAGAGGATGTATAGAGGGAGACAACAACAGCTGACATGATGATTTAATCCAATAAAACAGCTTGACAAATCAAATATTACAAAAGAGTGGAATCAAAATTTGTCTAAAAATGTAGCATGAGACACCACAAATAAAGATGTTCTGTACATTTTTTATAGTTATTTGACATATTTTATCAACATACTGACACCTATGTGTTTTCTTATGAACCTAAAACGTGGGATTGACCTAGCATGGACAGTTTAAGAGAGAGCAATTTGTTTTAAAATTTGTTTGCAATTTGTATGTGGCTGGAACTGCTTCCTGTTCCACCTGCAATTCAGAAGGTTCCTGTTTAGAATACAATTTTAAAGCAACACCATGTTCTGCTCTGCGTTGGAGTGCACGTATAGTCAACATGTATTGCTGGAAGAAAAGACACTGGAGTTTTTATGAGTGACCCCCAACCCCTTCAAAAGAAAACGACTTGGCTATTGAAGCCTCTAAATATGATTTGAGACCCCTACGAAATCCTTAAATCTTTTTTCTAATATGAAAATAGTGGTCTTTAACTGCTAGCTGAGTACTGACAGACATGCTAACTAGTGATCTTAGTCATATCAACAGTTTAACGGAATTGTTTGACAAAACATAATATTAATATTACTTTAAAGTTTGTACAGTCGATAAGAAGGTACTGCAAGCAGCCAGTTAGCTTAGTATAGATTCAAAATTGAAAATGCAGTAAACAGTGGTTTGTAACAACCTATAGAACCAAAATGTGTTCATTTTCCCACTTGTTGATTTTTACTGGCAGAACAAAAGAAGAGTGAGTGTAAGTAGAAAGACATTTTTTGACTGGCTAGCTGCTGCTGGCTGTCAATATGAGGATTTATTCCCCAAATTCTATACTTGCTTTATACTATTCTTATTTTATCTTATTGTCAAACTGTCTTTTTTGGTCTGTATTGATGCATCTAACAACTCTCAGCTTGCAGCTTCTACTACATGGTTTCATCTTCTTTTGAACACATTATGTCCTTGCTGTCAGTTCCTTCATCCATGGCTCCACAGTGTATCTTTATTAGGTGGCATCCATCCGTCTTACCCATAATCCCTCAGTAGTGTAAATGATGCCCTGGGGGAGTCTTCTGCTGCGTCTGGTGAACACCTGGGTTTTATTACCCCTCTCACAAAAAGTGCCACTAATAAGTCTCTGTAGAGAGCTTCAAGGGACATTTGTGCCCTGCGGTTTTAATCAGGGTCAGATGCAGACTGGGACTGTCCACGCCACTGCCTGATCAAACTGACCTGTTTTATTGGACGTGTCAGACTTTCGGCGCCGGCAAGCCAATGACGTAGATTAACGAAAGGTTTGCAAGGTCGCAGTGTCAGAAGGAAGAAATGGAAAAGAGATGGGTTATGAGATGGGAGCATTTTATGTTCTCTATAATGTCAGACAGGGAATTGAGCAGTGGATGAAACAAGGAATATGAGTAAACGGCATGATGAGGCAGTGTTGAAGAAAAATGGGTAGAGGCCACAATGACGTTGGCAGATCAGCATTAGTTCCACAAAACCGTGTATAGCTATAAGCGAAAGAAGGTCATAAGCCTCAGACTTGGTGAGTGCCTTCAAGGCTTGATTGAGTATTGGTCTTAAGCTAAAGCTTATTGGGTAGCGCCGACGGCGAGGGACAGGTTGAGTGTGGAGGTCAGCGTAAGCTATAGGCAGAGGCTGAAATGGGCCAGAAGTTAATCCCTGTTTGACCCACTTTCGTTCTGGAAGAAAGGATTTCTTGCTTCTCTATGCTTCCATTGTCACCGATAGATATACTTCAGATTTAATCACCAAGAGAGTGTTAAACTTTGGGAATGTAGTTCAAATGTTCCAGCAAACTTTGAGCCAACATGAAAACAATGCTGCAGACAATTTTTGTGGGGGCATTAGGACCCCAAGCTCTGCATAAGATATAGAATAGGTCAATGTATAGCATTTTAAACTTTTCGGGTCGGAATAACTGTCCTCTGTCCAGTATTTCCGTAGGCACCAGGGTTGGGATCAAGCGTTGGTCAACAAATTGTGCGTAATGAACCTTATTAACCTGTGTGTCCATAGCATATGTATGTATTGGTGCAGACAGAGGAGAGTCTGTGGACGTTGCCCACTTGTCTGGCCTGAACTTTTTTAAATAGTGAAACTTGCCAAATAATCTACGGGCAAGAACAGGAAGCCGGTCTTGGGGGGGTCCTCTCATACCAACAGCATGTGAACACTGTCAAAATCTCCCTCTCACAACTCTACAACTCTAACTTCAGTCTGCAGACTCTCTTCCAGTGGATTACAATACTCCCTCCATTTCTTTCTCGGGCTTAGAACAAGAGTGCTGCCAATCAATTGGGGATGTAATGTGGTGCCAGCGCGTTAGCCTTGAATAAAGTAATGAGCTCCAGAGGTGCCAGACAAGAGAGTTGATTAGTAATTTAAAGAGAAGAGAAGGTCCACGGGGCAGAAATGGCAGAGGTCAGTCCAATAATTGAGATGAGAGTGAGGTGTCTTTTACAGAAAGGCTAAGACACTCACACCCTTTCTCTGTGGGGCTCATTTATTCAACTTGTGTCTATTTATACTGTACATTGCAATCTCAATTCTCATAGGAGGTAATACAGAATCAGTTCCAGTCAGTCATTGATCGTTCTGCGGGATGAGGCTGTGTTAATCAGCCCCCATTGTAAGGAAGAGCGCTTCCTAAAGCCGCCGTTCCTCTCACATTTCTGCCAACACGCTAGACATCTTTCACTGTCAGTACGTGTGTGTGTGTGTTGCCTCCTTCTTTATCACCCTGTCCCCACCATCAATCGCAATCACTCCACATTTCTCATTTTGCATACCGCACGGTTTTGCAATCCCTGCAATCCAACCCACAGAGAGATCACACCTCTTCAGTTACAGTCTTCACCACAATGACGACATTAAATTACACTTTTGTTCCTTTCCTGTTCTTGCAATGTATTCTCCACTCTCTCTCTCTCTCTCTCTCTCTCTCTCTCTCTCTCTCTCTCTCTCTCTCTCTCTCTCTCCTTTCTGTTTTACTTTTCTTGCGATACCTCTTTGTAGAAAGATGTAATCAGTTTTCTTTTGTCAAATCATAGGTTCCAGCCTGTAATTCTCGGTTCAGTCTAACAAACAAGCCAGCAAACAAGATGTATCTTAAACTGGCTCATTGGTCCATTGGCAGTCCTCCAGTGTGTTAAAGGCTTTTTCCCATGTTCTGCAGCCAGGGGCACCGTAATGTATTTTCCTATTAATTCCACGAACGTCTGTGTGTATGTATGTGGAACTCATATCATCGGCTTCACACTTGGCAATCTGAAGATTGTGTCCATTGCTTAACAGACCTCCGAAATACCATGTATGAAAAACTAAAAACCAGTTCAGTTAATCATCAATCAACATCCAGCACGCTGACGATAAAAAAGTGTCAGTATACTGTAGCACTGTTTGAGGAGGACTCACTAATGACAAGGAATAATTCTGAAGTAGCATTACCACAGGACAAGAGAACAGCCCATTCCAAACCTGCAGTTTAGAACAGGCACTGCAATAGTATCTCATAATTCACCAAAGTTATATTTGACTTTGATATTATCATAATCAGTTAGTTTTTTGAAAGTTGTTGCATCTTTCTCAGTTTTTATGGAAGCTTCAAAACCTGATTTGTTTTTATTGTTGCCTGCATTGACTCATCTTTTCCTGTCACAAAGGCTGCGGCCAGATATAATCACTGCCTTCATCTGTTTAGATTAATTTTTTTCATTGGTTGTACTCAGGGCCATTGCCTTCCATCTCTCTTTATATTTCACTGAAATGTATTCGGAGAGAGCGCAGGGTTCGATCTTCACTTAGTCATAGAGCTTCCTCAGCCTTTCTATCATCACAGATCATCGAGTAACTATGGACAAATGAAACAATCAGGCCTGTCAGCTTGTGCATATTATAGGATTGTATAACGTCAGAATGGAGGGCTGGGATGCAGTGTGGTGCTGTTTGATGAAAAATGCATGCTGGAGATTATTTCCCTGGATGATTCGGTGTAGATATTGGTTATCTTGAAAGTATGGTGGTGCATGCACAGAGAGCGTTACTTATGTATGGTCACTGTGCACAATATGCTGTAAGTAGTAGGAGTGAATTTATAGATATTTATCTCTTGTGCTTTTTTTGGCTTCTCTTCATGTCTCTGTTCTTACCCCATTCTGTCACTCACTCTTTTTCTCCCTGTTCTTTCTCTCCACGCTGTCAGATTGGTGCGGAGTGGGATGCCAAAGAGCGAATGTTCAGAAACTTTGGCGGCTTAATGGGGCCCATGGATGAGACGGTGGGCATGCAGAAGTGGAGCAAAGGGCCCAACGTCACCGTCACGGTCGTGTGGATCGACCCCACCAACGTCATCGCCGCCACCTACGACATTCTGATCGATGCCAGCGCAGAGTTCACCCACTACCGCCCACCACTGAACCAGCCCCTGCGGCCGGGAGTGTGGAGCATGCGCATCCTGCACCACTGGAGCCCCGTGGCTGAGATGAAATTCCTCATTGCCCCGCTGTCCCATCACAAACACCAGCCCATACGACAAGGTGAGAGAGAGAGAGTTAAATAGTGCCTGCGGTTGCCATGAGGCTTATTTGTACCTCACACTTGCCATTTGTCTCATCTTAAGCGTAATACAAAATGACCAGCCCAGCGGACATATTGCACTGCGATAAAAAGCACCTAAGGTGTCACCCTTAATGACAAACACTTCACCACACATCTAACTTCAGTGGAAGCTCCGTGCTGCACATACTGTAGATCTAAGCTGTGCAATTTAACTCTGCATTAAATCCCATATTTGTGAAGCTTGTAACATTTAGGTGGCATTATGAGCCACGTTCAACCTATTAATGAAGGTCTTTTATAAATTTGGTCTTAAATTTTGTCTCTGATATTAAACCAGCATTAATGTTAATCATTGATAACTTGCTTTACAACTGAAAAAACACATCTAAGTGTGCACTGCAGCATCTCTTTGAGTAACATCTTTTTAATTTGTAATGGAGTAATTTTTTATTATGTACTACAGTTCTTCCACCACTCTGTGTACACAATATGTGCGCACTCATATGGTTTGTGTTCAGGATGTTGAAATTGAAAACACGGAGCTCGACTGTGGCTTGTGTTGAGTGAGAGGAAGTTTATTTTCAGTTTACATTCTAAGTAGTTATTGAGCAGCCAGAGAAACATTGCATTCACTGCGAAGTAACAATTTCCAGTTTAGGTAGACGACACAAACACACACAGACACACAAACACCAGAGCCTTGTGTTTGCAGTGATGCCCTTTCTAATCAAGCCTCTGGGCCTCTGCAGACCCGGGTTGTTTGTCATAAAGTCACCCCTAATAACCCAGCGAGCTGCTCATACATACTAAACAGAGTGTTAAACAACAGAGCACTTAGCCCTCCAAAAACAATGACACAATTAAGTCAATCAGGCAGCATGGATAAGGGGCAGGATTGCATTGTTCTAGTCCATGAGCAGCCAGTTTGCTCTGAACGTCACATGAGAGTTGAGCCGTCGGCTCCGGCAGAATTGCGTCTTTCTCTCTTTAATAATCTCCCTGAGCCTTTTTAATGCCGATGAGAGGCAACAAATAAAGTTACAGCTTTTTGTCTCTAACCTGAGTCTCAGTGGGGCTGTGTGTGTGTGTGTGGGGGGGGGGGGGTATGCCGTGAAATATGAATCATACATTATGGGTGTTTAGTAACGTTTGCATTACAGTTATTCTTTGGGTTCTCATTAGTGTGTGTCGCCACAACACATTTCCAGCAGTGTTGTAGCTCAGTTATTAGATCAGCTATGTCACATACACTCAGCCTCCTGTTTGATTGGTGCCTCTGTCTAAAAGTAATGCAGCAGCTCAGTATCCTGCATCTCTGAAGGTTATAATGTGAAGTTTTCCTTGAAAGAGAGGTGGAGTCAATGGAGTGGACGTAATACAAAACATTACAGAGATAAAACCTGAATGTTATAATCTTCATGAAAGACAAAGATTGTTTTTGGTTGAAGAGAAGAAGTTCTTTTACTTGTGTAAAAGTACCACAATGTAGAACTTACTTCCTTTAAAATTCGATTGTAAATATTATCAGTTTCCTTGACCTGCATTGTCAAAAACACTCTGTATATAGAGGAGATGCTGCTGTATAAGTCGGTCAGTGACTCAAGGACTAGCTACAGTTACACTGTGTTTTAACATGACACAAATAGACAATTCTTGTGTCACATCTCAAAAGTACCTCGGCAGAAAATGACCACTAATGACCACAGCTCTTTTGTTTGGTGCTGGGGTTTACATGTTGTCATGTCGTTGGTTTACATTTGGATTCGAGATTATTATTTTACAATGCAGATAAAATACGCATTTCTGTTTATATTTTAAGGCTGGCTTTGATAAGTACAGTAATTTATAATAAGGTTCATGGTTAAACTGTAAAATATCAAACCTCACTTACATACAACATCTTTGGCATTTCTTTTTTGACTGGCCCCCAAAATGTCATATCAGCTGGACTCTTAACATCAGAAGGGTGTTCTAACATTATGTAATAGATTGAATTAGTTATAGATGACCAAAAATGTTTTGTTTAGTGGAATCTTGTGAGATCGGCTGACATAGAGACACTGTGTGTGTGTGTGTGTGTGTGTGTGTGTGTGTGTGTGTGTGTGTGTGGCTTAGCGGCTCAATCCACCCGCCTATAATTTACTGGCATGTCTGGCACCAGGTTTCCCTCCTACATGCAGTGCAAGTAAAACTTTATGGCATGGCCCTTCACCAACATTGGCAGCAGCAGACACATGCACGCTCACACGTGCACACAGACACACACACTCATTTCCATACATAAATTGTGCAGAAATGACTCCACAGAAATGACTTCATGACACACACTTCTCCCACAGAGCTAGCTTTGGCATGAGTTGAACAGCGCCGTGCGATGGCGGAACACCTCACATCTGACAGCATCTTTCTGTCACCAGAGCATGAAAAGCGCTGATGTCTGCAAACATGTGGGTGTGAGGGGGTTTGTGTTCCACTGCCACACTTAGAAGAAATGGCTGGAGCCCCAGTTAGAGGAGCTGTGAGGAATTTACAGCTCCACTGGAGCTCAGGGTGGAGAAGGTGTTTCAAGGAGAAGTTATGTCTACGTTTTCTGTCTTCCTGCACAGCTTGACCGTCATGGGAAGAAAGAATGAGTGTGCGTCTGGGTATTTCTGACTGTTTCCAAAAAGTCAGCATTGCAGTGACTTGACAAACCACATCAAAGCCTGGGCTTTAGGGAGTCCAGTCAAACCAAAAAAATCAATCCAAGCAAATTAGCATCCAGTTAAAGCTTCTCGGATAATAATCAAACAAATCACGTTTATGCTTTGTTATCTCATGACTCCTTTTTTTCTCTTTTCTCCCTTTCTCTGCAACCTTTTCCCACTCTGCTATCCTCTTTCTCTGTCTGACCACTGATCATCAACTCTTCACACATCACCGTCTCCTCCTCGCTGCTCTTTCTCTTTCTTCCTTCCCACGTTTCCCCAGAGGAAACTGTGAAGCTCCACAACGGGCCAGCGAAGAACAGCTACATGGAGCAGAGTTTCCACGGCCTCAACCCGGTGCTCAACATCCCTGTCAGCCTGGGCTACGTGGAGCAGGCCAAGAGGAACGCGGCGCTGACCGGGCCAGAGCTCGAGCATTGGTTGGACAGCCTGGTGGGCGAGCTGTGGGAGGCGGCCGACATCTGTGCCGTGGGCCCTACGGCCTGTCCTGTCATGCAGACCTGCTCCAAGATCCCCTGGAGCTCCCTGAGTCCGGACCCCAAATCCCAGCTCGGAGCACCGCACGCAGACGGGCGTATCAGGTAGCAGTGAGGCCTCCAGCTGGACAGGAGGCCACGGCACAGGAGTTTCACTGTTGATTTTTATTTATTTAAGGGGTTTGTTGCAAGCCAGGGAAGGAAAATTGCTCTTCCTCTGTCTCGGGGGGGAAAAGAAAACTAAAGAAATGGTGCATGTTTTTGTTGGGGAGGTTGGTGAGGGTGTCTGGACAGAAGGCAAAGAGAATGATTTTCAGATCCTCCCGGGGGGTTGCTCCTTTTAGGGGATTATGCTGGCTTTGCTATTTCAGTTTCTCAGTGTATTTATTTTTCTTCTCATGGCTGAGTTTTACTGTGATCAAACGTTGCAATTTTCAAGCGTCTATTCTGCTGCTGAATGAGTTATGAAGTCAGCTTTTAAAGCCCTGCACGGGGCACAGCGGTCATGTGAGTGTGGATTGTCGACACTGGTAGCAGACTAAGATCTGCTACAATAAGGCCTTAGCTGTAAGACCTGTTTGAGGAGGACGCCTGGTACTGGATTAAACGTGCCTCCTCCATGTTCAGGTCAGCAGAAACAAATCTGGGCGTTCAGATGAACCAGAACAAGTCGAAAAGTTTATTTTGATACGACTCAAACGCAGCACCATTGGAGAAACTTTAAACAACAAATAATTTAGCGTAATTAAAGCCACTTACTTTCAAACCTCTGAGTTTCTGATAGTCGAGTGACTCGGTTTGTAAATCAGTCGAATAAATTGGCAACAGCAGCACAACTTCAGGGCCTGATCAGGATGTGGAACTGTTGTGGCTGAGCTCACCATCTGCTGCTGCCACATTCCTACATGTGGAATAAAAAAAAGAGAAATGCAAATACAGAGGCCTTCATAGCATAATTACAACTATCTGGATTATAATAGAAATGTAATGTAGGTCTAAATTCATAAATGCTTAATTTGTGGCTGTTGTACATTAGTATTTTAAGACGTACCATTGCCATAGCGTAGTTTTCTTTAACAAAACCCAGATTTTTTGACAGGCAGAGGACGAAGAGATTATTATTTTGTTCGTTTTAGATTTTTTTTTTTGTTACCAAACTGCCTCAAACTTGAAACACATTAATCTCAAGCTGACCTTAAAATTCTCATCCTTATGTTCATAATTTTTTACTTTTTTTCCCAGTCATTTCAATGATACTTTATGTTGTACATAGTTATACAAGAAGTCTCAAAAATTGTGTGTGAATGGGGGGGGGGGGGGTTGAGTCCATGAGTCATGAGTCACTATTTATTTATAAGTTTATATTAATACTGATATTTTTAGTCAGTGACTAAATAACTGCGACGCTGCCTTGGCAGCATGATAAATATTTTTTTGTAAAGAAAAGCCGCCTTTATTTACAAAGGCCAACACCCCAAACTTATACTGTACCTTTTTATGGCCCGCACCTGTGTGTCAGTCAGTGTTGTCCTGTCTAAATAGATCTCCTCGTCTTGGTTTCTTACAAGGCTGTTTGCCAAGTGCATCACAAGAGAAAGCCACCCTGACCTCTGGGGTCAGAGGTCAGCTGCCTAACAACCTCACCAAACAGCGAAGGTGAAAAAAAGAAATAGAAAAACACTCCTCACGAGCGAATACATCGGACAACGTCTGGATTGAAGGAGAACCTGCTGTTATTTGGTGTTTTATGGTTCAGTTTGAGAATGATAGTGAGTGGTAGTGATCTTCATGCTGTGACAATAATGTACAAATTCAAGTGAGTATTATTGTGTCTTGATTGCAAAATGCATAATTCATCAAATCGGGTCTGAGGCACCTTTACATTTACATTTTAAGAACTTTTTCTGCCATCAAGACAATCTCTGGACACTTGAGACAGTTGACTCTGGGGGAGCCACTGTACCACAACACATCACGAACGTGAGGTACGGTCGCACATTTGTCTTACTTTGAAATAAGTTTCGTCTGAAGCCAATTCGGATTTCAATCTGTGATTGTCAACATTGTTTAGCCACTGCTCAAGCTAAGTGAGTGTTTCTGCTCCCGCTAATTAGGAGACATTACTGTTCATTAATGTCAAGTTCACCTTGCCTCAGTGTCGGATGTGTCTATTATAATCGCCGTCACTCCTTCCCTCTCCAATCGACACTGTTTCTGGGCTTTGGTTGTAAAGAACTACTTTTATTTTCCACTGGCCGGCTGCTGCTGCCATCTTTTGACTTAAAGTGCCACCGTGCTCCGAGTAATTACTTCACACAATACATATGACTATGTAAGTTCAATGACAGTTTTGGAAAAAAGGTGACTTAAATAAATGTTACTCAATGTGAAAGTCCTATTTTGTAACAAAATGAATAACAAATGAAGAAGATGTACATAGGTATTTTGTATTGAAATATTGTTTAAAGCCGTATTGTACATGTAAATACAGATGTGGTAAAAATGACATTGAATTATTAAAGACTTTTTAAAATGTCGATAATTGGGCACAAATGAATTGATGGTGTTTATTGATCAAAGTACATAACCTGTTTCAGTGTTTTTTGGACAACAGCCTTGTCCTGTTTCCCTCTCAGAGAAAATCACATGCCAGATTGTTGTTGTTCTTGCTGGAATGTATTGTTGAGCAACTGTTGCACAAATTTCTCTGACTGATGTCCCCCCCCCCCTGCTATTATCTTTATTTTAATTTTTTTCTGGGGAGGCTCTGTGTGCCTTAGCTGACTTTTAGAACCTTCTCTGCCCATAAAAAGAAAAAACCCTGATTTTTTTTATTTGTTTTTTGACGTTATGTGAAGAATACCGCGAGTCTGTCAAGTGATTTCCTGGTACTGCAACACCAAAAAGATGTCTGCTGTTGTATAAATATCATCAGGCCTTCTGTCTTTATCAGCTTTTATTCTTTTTCTTTCTTTTCCCGTCCCTCTGTGGGATTTGTTTTGTTGTACTTGACTGGCTTGTTTTACTTTTCTCTGACTGCTTTTTGGAAATAAAATTCTATGGAAAATCTACTCATGTGAACTCATGTGCTACAGCTGTAGTTTATGTTAACAACATGAAGCCTTCCGTCTTTCCAAGTAACTTTGCAGATATATCCCACGTCCATTTAACTAGGGAATATAATACTGTGAAAACAGTATATTTTCATCCGCTCATATCATTTTCATTCAGTGATATTTATATATAATGTTGTGGAGGCATAATAAGTTTGTTTGCTTATGCTTAGATTTGCTCTGCTTGTGCTTAAACTGTGCACGTGCACTCAGATGTTTTGATGCTCGCACTCAGATTTCCTTCGCTCCAGCTTCAGCTCTTTTCCTCTGGCTCACGCTGCTTCTGTGCGCACATGAAACGTCTCACTGATTTCTCTTTGTTATCAAAGTGTGTAAATAATGACACGGAGAAGGGAAGTGCAACATTGCCCCTACAGGATTTTTAAAGTAACGCTAACACACTCTCAGTGAAGGTGGAACAATTTAATTTGTAAGCACTACACCTGGCATTTCTATTGGTGGAATTTTACCTTTCTTTAACATTGCAAGTTTTTCACAATTTCCTCTTGAAGAATATCAGACACATTCAGGTAATTCATAACTATGAGTGTGTGAAGTTTGGTGCAGCTTGACTAGATCTAAGGAAACTGTTGCGGAGGTACACACGCTACTGACTGTCATTCCAGTTTAAAGAATATATTCTATTAAAGCTGCACCAATGGAAAAGTTTACATGAACAATCTGAATCCCTGTTTAAAACCTGAATGTTGCCACATGTAGTGACGAATCCACAGAGAATTATGACCACTCAGTGTTACAGAGATGTTCTCCACTGTAAACTCTGTTTGCCTCACAGTTGGAAATCATTTTGGGGCTTTAACCGTCACTTCATGCCTTTAACATTTTCCTCAGCCAGACTGAGGAATAGCTGAATCCTTAACTTTGGGTACAGCTAGTTGCTCCCATATGTTTTCCACCAAATTAGCTTAAACAACTGTCTCCTCGCAGAGATTCTCACCCAACACCCACGTCCTAACAGAGCTGCTCAGTGTGCAGCTACAGGGAAAGATTTTAGAGAAAATATTTCTCAAAAATGATGGCTTCCTGCAAACGGGACGATCCTATGGTCCAATAAATACAGCTCTGATGTGGAGTTACACTAGTTCTGCTGCAGCATCTGATAACAAGGGCAAAGAACTGCCAGTAGATAGTGTGTGTGTGTGTGTGTGTGTGTGTGTGTGTGTGTGTGTGTGTGTGTGTGTGTGTGTGTGTGTGTGTGTGTGTGTGTGTTTCCCGAAGAAGCAAGTGTGTAAGTCACTATGCCAGACCCTGACACAGGTTTACTTACACACACACACACACACACACACACACACACACACACGTGGGTGTGCCGGTTAAGGCAGATGAGGAGGGCAATGTACAGACGTGCTGCTGAATTTCCCGTGAGGATAATCGGCGCCGTGTTTGTTCAGTTACGATGTGAAACACTGAAAGCGGTCCTGCTGATGCTGGGAGGAAACGACTGGGATTAATGGCAGGTAAACACTGATGATTATTTTCAGCTTTTAACTCTCGCTCACCGACACACGTGCAGCTTCATTAATTAGCACATGGAGAGCAGGGGAATGCATGTTTGTCACCCCTGAATACATTTACTGTCACATTATACTTAACCAAATCACTTCCTGATTCACAACCTGCACATATTACACCTAAGATATCACACACCTACATTGAACAATAATAGAGATAATTTTCAAGATGAATGAGTGAGTGGGTGAATATAAAAGCCGAAGAATAAATATGATTGCCTCCTAACTGGTTTAAGAAAAAGTCGATCCATCAATTATCTATATTGCTTATCCTCTGAGGGGCCTGTTGAATCCTGAGCCAATCCCTGCTGATGTTGGGTGAGAGAAGGGATGAACCTTGGACAGGTCGCCAGCGTATCACAGGGTCGACGTACAGAGACAAGCACAATTCCTGATTCAATAAGGTTCATATTTAAATCATTCCTTGTTTACTTTTAGCTCCATAGCTTTGAGCAACGCCATACATCATGAAATATTTATTGAGATATTGTTCTTCAAAAAAGCTTAGAAAATAAACAAATATCATATTTTTGTTAGTATTGTTAGAAAGTAACTAATGTATTTTTTAAGACTGCTGACAGGACAGGGGCTCTTCAGGGGCCAAACAGATTTCAGCTGAGGCAAGTGCCCCCCTGGACCCACCCCTGGTTCTGCCCAAGATTAGTGCACCAAATGTGTATTATTGTCAAAGTTGAATTTCTTGAGTAGTCATATAGACCTTGTGTTAAGTGCTGAAAAATAACACAAAATATGTCCCCTGCTAATTTTTGTATAGATTACTATAATCTGAAACAGAGGTAGCAGTATGAATCTCTGCTTGTCTGACTGACATCTCTCAGTGGATGTCCGCACACCACCTGAAAACCGAGCTACTTTACCTTCCAGGGAAATGCTCTCCCACCCATGACCTTACGATCACCATCGACAACTCTGTGGTAGCCCCCACCCAGACCGCAAGGATCCTGGGTGTGACACTTGACAGTCAACTCTCCCTTACGGCCAACATTGCTGCAACAACCTGCTCGTGTAGATACATGCTGCACAGCATCAGGAGGATACGTCCCCTTCTCACTCAGAAGGCAGCACAGGTTCTGGTCCAGGCTCTTGTCATCTCATGCCTAGATTACTGCAACTCCCTCCTGGCTGGTCTGCCTGCTAGTGCCATCCGACCTCTGCAGCTCATCCAGAATGCAGCAGCTCGACTGGTCTTCAACCAGTTCACCTAGATTACTCTGCTCCTCCACTCCCTTCACTGGTTACCAGTGGCTGCCTGTATCCGCTTCAAGATATCAGTACTTGTGTACTGTGCTGCGAACGGATCGGGTCAGCCTATATCCAGGACATGGTCAAATCTTACACCCCAGCCCGTCCACTCCGCTCTGCATCAGCCAATCGGCTTGTTGCTCCCTCACTGCGGGTGCCACCTAGCCACTTAACTGTTTACTCTCCTGGGCCCCCAAATGGTGGAACGAGCTCCCCATTGACATCAGGAGAGCAGAAAGTCTACACATCTTCCACTGCAGACTAAAGACACATCTCTTCCAACTCGCTTAAGTTGCATCTACATGTAGGTTTTTTTCAAGCTAATGTACTTACATGATTCTTGCTGTTTTGGGTTTGTACCCCAATGGTTGAAAGCACTTATTGTAAGTCGCTTTGGATAAAAGTGTCAGTTAAATGATATGTAATATATAATAATAATAATAATAATAAGAATAATAATAATGAAAGTTCTACGACAAGTTCGTCAAAGTAAAAATGTGGAATATGGGCAAAATGCCCACTGAATGCAAAATCCAGGTGGCGCTGTTGAGACATTTTTCTACGCCCATTTCCAAATACTCAAGAATATGTACATTTTCACCACTTTCTAATTTTCCGCAAAGTTACATAACCTTTTGAGCATGTTAAAGCCCTCAAAAAGCCAATTCATTTGGGTTACAATAATAATAATAATAATAATAACAATAATCCTTTCAATTTCAATAGGGCCTCCCACCGTCGGTGCTCGGGCTCTAATAATAATAATAATGTGTGACTCTTGGAGAACCTCCAGAGCCTCTGAAAATTCAACTTTAATAAGAATTGTGTTTGAGGTTATTGACATTAGCGTGTTTTAATATATAAGGTGATTTGAGTTTGAAGAGGAAGGGCACAGAAATAACGTAATGTAAAAGTTTAATTTAACATGGAAATTTCCTGAAATAGTATTTTACAATATGATAAACTGGGGTTTGCTGCCCTCTCCCTTTCTTTTCTCTTTTTGTCTCACCCTGTCTTGCTGTGTAACTGCAATGTGTGATGATTTATAAATCTGATACATAGAATCATAATACAGCATGAGCACATCCCTCCTCTCCCCTTTAATAATATTTAATATACTTAAATCCAATGTAATATGTGATTGGTTTTACTTAAAGTCACCAGCTCCCCATCTAATAGTGAGATACTTGATGATTGATCTCACCTCTCATCCCTCCTCCTCTGTGCAGCCTGCATGTCTGAGATACTGTGCATCAAGATTTCATATTTCCAGCTGGCAAAACTGTTCAGCAGCCAAACTTATCTCAAAACCAAGTCAGCATCCTCGGGGTAAACAGAGCACAAAATATCCCCAAAACTCACGGCAATTACAAAATTTACTTTCAAGCTCCAAGCAAAAAGACAAAAACAACATGTGGAGGAATATTTGTTCTACACATATTGGAAAAATAAGCTGCTGCTAAAATGGAAAAAAGAGGATGTTGTTTAAGAGATATGGTGTCTAACACAGTGACGTATATTGTTACGTATATTGCCTGTACAAACAGCTGGATGTATAAGCAGATACTTCAGTATGATTTGGACCCTGGTGAACACTTCTTCTCTGCTTATGACTTACTATAAAAACAGCCACTTTGGAAACGATGAAGACTTTCAGTGAAGCTTGTGCCCATTTAACCGAGAAGCTCACAGTCAAATGTTAATCCAAGAAACCATCAAGTGTCCATCTGGCCACTAGCACCATGCAGCGTGCCAACACACAGACGGAAGATTTTTTTTATGCTTTTCCATGTTTGAAGAGTCAGTCACTCATAAATGAAAAACCAGATACATTCATATCAGGCATTTCTCTTTTTGATTCTTGTATACTGGAACCATGCTCAAAATTAAAACTTGGTGTTTGCCAATGTTATGTTTGGTGTTGGTATTAATTTCTGGCTTTGTACACATCGAACACGTCATCTTTTATTTATTTACTATGCACACACATGCAAACCAGTCCCAGCCTGAGCTTGGGTTGTGACCTGCATCTAAATGCATGCGATCATATTAATGCTGCGTCATAAAACAACCAGTTCACTCTTGCTCCGCAGGGCAGGGTTAGAACCCTGTGGACAGAACAGATGTAAAGGAGGAAAACTTCTCTAACAGTGCAAACTGGGAATTCCTAACCCAAACACACATTTAACTTTGGAGAAAAAGAAATTTCAATGACCATAAATTATACAACAAAAATGGTTGCGTCAAATTCAAATCTCGTGAAAAGACCGAACGCAGCCCTATATACTAAATATCTAAATGGATTGTATTATTGTAGAGCTTTTTCTTGTTTTATCAACTACTTAAAGTGCTTTACAGTACAAGCCACATTCACCCATTCACACACACATTCATACAGTGTTTACACAGCCGTCAGCAGCAAATTTGAGGTCCAGTATCTTTCTCAAGGACACTTTGGCATGCGGACTGGAGGAGCCAGGGATCAAACCACCAACATTCTGGTTCGTGGCCGACTCCCACTACTTCCTGAACCACAGCCGCTGTAGTCAAAGCATTACCAGGAATCACGAGCCTGTACCTGTTTTTGAGTGTTGTGCATTAATCTAGGGTAGAAAATAGTTCTCAATACATACATTTTTTGCTCCTCTGTGTTAATCTTTTTATATAAACCTACAGTGTCAAGCTGTTTGCAGAGATTATTTTCCCTCATTATAAAATGAAACGGTATTTAATTTATGTCAAACACATGGTCGCGAAGCTGATTGGCCCAAGGAATGTTTTTTGTCTTTTCATACATGAGGACAATAGCAAATATGTAGAACATCACCAGCCTTTATTTTTAACTTACATGCATTCTCTAATCCCTCCACAGGTGGAAAGATGAGAGAGAGAGAGAGGAAATCATGGAGGGAGAGTGAGTGAGAAAGAGGAGATTTGACATAACAAGAAGGGTTCCCTGTGGTGAAGTCGTATGTGTATTCTGAAGGGGTCTGCTCTATACTCCCTATGGAAGTTGAATAATTTCCTGATGTGTGATTTTATTTAATTTTTAGGTAGGTACCGTCAGGGGCGGACTCAGACGATAATTTAGGATGGGAATTTACCTCCTTTACAGGCCAACCTTTTCACGCAAAGCGCCAGACCTCTTACTTTGTAGGCTTACCCTATTTGTTGGTTTTCCAGACTAGACAACAATTACGTGGCGCAGTAACTCACTGCCCCTCTGCCATCTTTTCTATGATGTCATCCATAAGAATCTCCTTGTTGCCACAATGAAAACAGTGACAATATGATATTTTCTTTGACTTTGACTTTTACTTTGAAATTCTTCATCAGATTGTCCTTGTCTGGGTGACAAGCTGAGGTGTGGAACTGTCATTGTGAAGTCAAATTAGTCTGTGTAAACAAGTACTTTATTTTTATAGCAATCTGAATTTAGAGAGAAAATTGTGAAAATATGGTGTGTCTATGGCTTTTACTTTGATATTCGGCATCAGAATGTCCTTGTATTTTTCTATTATTAAATCTATTAATTGTTAGATTGAATTTGTGCATTTTAATGAATTAATACATTCGTTAACTTATGAATTAACTGCGGTCATGGGGTCGTTTGTGAAAACCTGGTCACGCCAGCCACACTTTTTCAAGTTTCAGGAAATTTTACTGTAGAAATTATGAGAAAATTAAAAGGCAAATTTGGCAACTTTTTCATTATGGGGTTCATAACTTGTTCACATTAAATATTCTATTATTCCAAAAACAATCCTAGACAGGTGATGCAGATATGTCCCCTTACACTTGATCATGGTGACCCCCACTGTCTGTATGTCAGATTTCAGGAGATTTTACTGTAGAATTTTTGAGAAAATTAAAAGGCAAATTTAAATACTTTTTCCTTTTGGCACTCATAAGTTGCTCATGTTAAATATTTTCAAAAAAAAAATCCTAGAGAGGTGATACAGATATTTAACCTCATTCTTGTTCTCGGTGACCCCGTGTGTCAGTATGTCAAGTGTTGCCAGATAAGTGGATCTGAAAGGTGTGTTCCTACTTGTTTTATTACAGCTGGTGAAGTTATCAGTTCAAAGCAGGCCAAAAAGACCATCAGGCCAGCGGGAAAGGCCGCGGTGCTCCCGATGTGCAGTCCGCCACTGGGTACTGTATCGATCCTGGAGGAAAATTACTTTGCCACTGCAGCCACACATGTACTGTACAACATATCACATCACAGGTACTGGATAGAAACAAGTGGCATTAGACCAAAGTACAAGTGAGTGATTTATAGTTTACAATGTGTGCTGAAACCTGCTATTTGAGAAAATGGCTGAGACCTCCTCAGTGAGGGAGCAGTGCCCGTTCAGTGATCAGTGAACGACAGATCTGAGTGACTCGATCAAGCTCGCCCCTCTCCCTGCCTCTCATGTCTTTACGCCTCAAAGTAAGAAGTAGTATCCAATAATTATTTTAATAATTGGTGAAAATATATGTGCTGTAATGACAAGGTGATGACTTTGTTGTTTTCAAACTTGATCTTTTTATCTCTATCCGACTTAATTCAATTAAGTATTATCGAATTATCGAAAGGCTGGATGGACCTCATTCACCTGATGTGATCAGTAAAAACCTGTATTGTTTTAAAGGTCCCTGGCCCATTAGTGCAGCGTTCCACCATGATTCCTTCCAGTATGACAGATGGCCAGTCTAGCTATGAATGAGACAGAAAAAGGATGTGTGGTGAGTATGGGGGCAAGCGGACATTACTTTCTGATTGTTTAATGATGTAGCGCCGCGACCCCAGATAGGGGGGAGGATGTTATTTGGCACTGAAAACTTGAAGGAAGCAGGAGTAAGTGAAAAAAAACATATATTTACAAAAATGTACTACAACAGAAAGACAAAATGATCTGTGGGAAATCCAACAAAACTAAACCATAGTAGAGACCTGATCTGTGTAAACCTGTTGTCGCTCTCCCTGATCCACCGACCTGGAAAACAACAACCAAACAGTGCAACATCACAAACATAACAATATAAACTGTCAACAAATACTTGCTGGAAAAGAATACAACACACAACAAAAAAAAAAAAGGATCTACATATTCTAATTGATAATCAAAATTCGAATAATAATCAAATGACCATATGTTTAATGTTCGGGAGACAGGTCCTATAGTGAAAAAGGGGGAGAATGCTCCCTTTTCAAAATAACCATAGATTGTGGTGTATGAATGTCACCTCCTCCCACTTTCCAGAAATGAAGCCAAAATATATACCGGATACGAAAGCTGCCATCTTGAGCAGTCGTGTCTATCTTCATATATTCTATGTACTGCCAGTCAGATTTATTCTCTTATTAATGGAATGTGATGGATTTCTGTTCCTGGTCGTATCTGCTCACTTTAACTGCTGCTTTGCATCACTTAAACACTAAAGCTTTTTCAAGTGACACTGCATTTTTCACCAAACTCCCCAAAGTTCAGATTCTTTTTCCCAGGACACTATTGATGTGTCTGAAATTCATGCAGTTTGAAGACTTGGTGACAGCTCAGTGGTTTGCATGTTTTCTTCCATTAGCAACACTGAATACATGGATTTCACTGACTTTATGAACTCCTCCTCTCAATGTGCGGCAACAACATTGCCAGTGTTATTTGCTCATGAGTTTTAAGGATCTACACTGGGGCCTGCAAAACACTACAGCTGAGATGAGAATCGATGTGGTTGGGGAAACTCCCATCTGAAGCCACCATCACCAGCCACTAAAGGATTCAAACGAAATGGAAATGGTTGGACTTTCATCACCAGCTGGCTGGTAATGACACTTATTTCTTCTATTTTCTATCCACTGGACAGAATAATGACATCATCTTTCAGGGCCAGCATGTTGCTGCTACTCTGTGGAGAGCAGCACGTCCGCTGAACACCAGAAAAAGATCCTTAACAGTCAAATCGGATTTGAAGCACATCCACGCTGCTCTGCTCCAACTTATACTGCCAGGCTGATATATTTCCAGCCAGGCAGAAGATGCTTGTAAGCCGGAGTGGGTGCTAAATATTTCAGTAACAGCACACAGACAGTGAGAAAGAGAGCAGGAGATGTGGCAGGGCCTGGTGCTAGACATTGTGGGAGCAGCAGTGAGGGGTGACAGGTTGGTGTCGGTGTTACATGAGGCAGTGTCTGAAAACATCAGCGGTCGCATGGTAAGAGCACCACGAACGTTAAGAGCGAGAAGTGGGCCAAGGCCACACGGCACATTGATCAGAGAGGCTGGAGGAAGGCGTCCGTCGAGCTTCCACTTATACACCTGCTGGTACAAGGTGCGTGTGAGCGGTGGAGAGGCAGGAGGAGACAAGCTTTCACTCTTAGAGACAACCTGACCACAGGCAGGGAAGCCCAGCTGAGAGTATGTTCATACACAGACATCATACATTTATGTATGGAGAAGATGATTGGGGAGCGTCTGCAGAGATCTGCTGTACATCAGGCAGACACAAAATAAAAATAAAGAATAAAAATAGTGAAAAAGGCTTTTGAATGTTGGACAAAGATCTTGTTTTGTTTGAATCAACAGAAGCAGCTGCAGTTTATTATCATGCAGGCAGGTTCAGTGCATGCATTTTAACATCTGGACCTAAAACCAGTGTGGAAACCAGCATAGAGATACGACGCAGGCAGATTGAACCCCTCTGCCTCCATCACTTACCTATGTGCTGTGCTAGAAATTTGTCCCTCACACTCACAAATGAAGATTACACATAGATACTGGGATTGTGCAATTTCCAGCCATTTTGATAGCATCAAATATCTGATTAAAACTAAACTTATTGGAATCGTTAATTTCACCTTGACTATTTGGCTTGGCCCATGTCCCATTGACTAACATGGAGACGACAGGGTTAGAAACCTATATTTCAGCCAGCCACCAGGGGGCGATGGAGATGCTTGGCTTGGCTTTTTGGGATCAGTCATGTCGTCCATCTTTGCTCAGTCAGAGTTTATCAGGAAACATTAATGATTAGAAAACATGACAGCAAGGTCATCATCATTCTTCAATTAACATGTTTCTCTAAGAATGTAACCATGTGAAAGCTGGTCTGAATGACCAGTAGCTTATTATAGCTAATATTAGCTAATGTTGAAAACTTCAGCGATATTGTTGTGTGACTGACTGAGTTTGTTGACTCCATGATGCATCTCTACTCATGCTACTGTTTCGCCTTTGCATTTAAAATTGTCCTGATTTTATAACTTGAGACCATAGTGGCTGCTCTTTAGTGATATTACAGCAGACAAGTGGTTTTAGTCACGTTCACTCACTGGTTGAAATATAGGTCTTAGAATTCCATCTCCTCCATACGAACAAGGACCAAAGACCAGAAATTCAAAGTACTGCTGAGTTATGGAGGCCAACGTCCACGGCAAATGGATTCTTCTCTCTCACAGAAAACACTGCTCCTGAAAGACCTTGTTTTCATTCCTGGCTTCTGTTTCCCATTTGGCATCTAAATGTAAAATGCCTGGCTAGCAAATAGTTTGGTTCAAATGAATATGTCAGAACCAAGGCTATTGTTACTGTGGCTATAACAGCTGATCAGAAAGCCTCTGGGTAAGGGTCGGGACATTTCCGACACTCACTCTAGACCAATAACAAGAGAGCGGGCCAGCTGACCAATCAACAGTCTGAGATTTTGGGGAGTTGGTTCAAGAGAAATCCAGCATTTCAGACAAAGGGTGAAAAGAGGTGCTAAATCACAGCAGGCAAACGTTGTCAAGTAGACGCCCAAATTAAAAATAGGAACCTGTAAATGAGCACTTTAAACTGAAACATCTGTTCAGGAGACAGACAAGAGGATATTGTTTTTAAACAGCTTTTATCCCAAAACAAAACAGCTTTTCCCCAACACCCACTCTGTTGAATTAACATATTAGGATTATTCAGTCTCAGCCTAACACAGTCATTGATTCCCCTCGAAGCAAAGAGCCTGAGGTCGATTTTAAAATGCTGATCAGCTCGCTGTGTATTTGAGTTGAGATGTGCAGTAGAAATAAGTCAGGAGGAGGGAGACAAGAGAAGGAGGAATAGGGATGGACACAGAGAGAGACAAAGGATGGTGTGTGTGTGTGTGTGTGTGTGTGTGTGTGTGTGTGTGTGTGTGTGTGTAAGCGGAGCAACTGAGAAAGAGACAGAGACAAGGAGACAGCTCCCAGCAGAACTCTAAAACAACAGCGTGTCTTGCTGACGGATGATACGCAGAGGCCGGCTGGCCAGCCATGCGAGCAGCCCATTCCCTCCTGAACAGCCCGTCACCAAATAGGATCCCCATCAGCAGTGCAAGAGAGAGGAGAGGAGAGGAGAGGAAAGAGAGACGAGGGCGAGAAAAGGTGGGGAGGGGAAGGTCAGGAGAGGAGAGAAAAGGGTACAAGAGAAAGAGATGAGAAGAGAGGAGATGGCACGACACATAAGGGGAAGGCGTAGATTAGTGGGGGAAGAAAGATGAGAGGGAGGGGGAGGCGAGGTGAACCAGAGAGGAGGCTAGGGAGATTTGAAAAGGGCAGTTAGGCCGACTTCCTCAATTATTCATTTAGAAATCAATACGAGCCCCATGCAGCAGCAAGGGAGGCAGAGGGAAGAACATGAGAGGAGGAGAAGGTGGATGGTTTTAATTTGTGATCAGTTATTTAGCTTTTGGATGTGTGTGATGTGTGTCACAGCCTTACTGTACTTTTCTGACAAGTTGGCTGTGGAAAGAAATGGATGTGACTGTTGTGTCGTAAGAGGTCAGACCGTCCTCAGTGCTGCTTTACTGCAGAGATACAAGCCGTTTCCAGACAATGTCCTCTCACTTGGGCCTGGAGTCTCTCCAGAGTTGGCCTTTCACACATGAAGAACGCGGCAGGAGGATCTCCGGTCAGACGTGTTCATTCAGCCGCTCAAATCATGTGTTGTTGTTTGCAGCACATCGACACTGGTGTCTACCCTTATCACCAGAGGCTCTTTTGACATCTTCGTTGGTGTCTTCTACCTGCACGGCACAGCTTTTTCATCCTGAGACATTTGTATTTATTTTCTTTTTTTCAGGTATTGCATCTGTTTTTACTCAGGGGGCTGGCGGGAGAAGCCCTGGAGAAAGTCCGGAGCCCCTCACTCAGACATTTACGTTTACGCATGCAACCCCTCTGGATAATGTCAGGAGAGGATCTGGCGTCCAGTGAATGTCTGAAAGCACCGAAATAGAGTAAGGACAATTGATGATAAGGAGAAAACAGCAAATAGGTCTGTGAGGAAGGTGCACCGGGATGAGGGAGAAGTAAACAGCGGTAAAACGAGAATAAAACTACGTCATGAACTTCTCTTCCAGGCTGAGCTCTCCCTCTTGTTTTAATAGGTGTCTGTTCAGTTGTAAAGCTTCTGACTGGCACTAGAAGTAAAATGCATCTAAGTGAGGCCAAGAGTCGTCCGTATGTGATCAGATCTGCCTATTAAACCCCCCCCCCCCCCCCCTGACTCATCCTCTCCTCGCAGCCTCATTTCCAAACTTTCCCTTTGTGTGTTGTGGCCACCAGGACCCAGGGGTAGATCTCTTAAATGTCATGAAGACTGATGGCGAGTGTGTCAAAGTGTGGTGACATTACTGCCTCTACTCTCCCTCTCCCTACGTCAGGCTTGTCTGCCTCCCGCGCTGACATTTCGCCGGCCGTGTTTACGTGGGACTCACCGGCCAAAATGTCACTCCAAGATTTATAGCTGTGAACACTGACTGCTGGAGCGGAGAGAAGCTGTGTGCAGCCAGGTAGAGAAAAGCATCGTACAAATGAATTTGAGCATTCATCGGCTTTCTGTCTTCTCACTTTTCGTTTCATTTTTTTTGTTTACTTTCATCTCCTCCTCTTTCCCTTGATATCCACTGTCATCTTCTCTGTGTTGTGAAATTCTCTTCCCCTCCAGTCTCGCTTTAATTTTCTGTTGTCCAAAAAAACAGCTTCCCCTCTCATCTTTCAGTTTCATTTTCCTCTTTATTTCTCTACATTTCTCTTGTCACCAACTTATTTTATTATTTAATCTTAATGAGAGAAAAGTTTGCATTTTATGTTTTGCCCTCCTCAGTTGCTGTTTAAAGGATAAGGCTGCTGATATATTTCTGTTATTGCCATAAAATCCCATAAAAAGTATTTTCCTAGCACGACTGTGCTACACAGAACCAAACGTTTAAAAACTGTTCATATGTTGCATTACCTCCCAATACATATTGCGTTTCCTCGTATATACATTTGCTTTATCTCGCAGTAGTTTCCTGTTCAAACCATGCAACATCGTCATTTAATCATAGGTGCACAAGTGTGCCATCACCTGTATCCGTGCATCTGTCCTTTGTTCCGAATGCATCTGACGACATCCAGCAGATCACTGTACTGTGAGAACTCTTAATATAATAACTCGTTTAAATTTACTTTCACTAATTATATAATCATGCCTGCTGACCTGCTATATCAGCATTCTTCACACCCAGTTCAAAGCAAGCTGATCCATTGTAATGGAAAATTCCACTGATCAATGTCTTACTACTGTGAAGAATGTCTTCTGCTGTTTTGACTGTTTTCTGTGCACTTAGCTGATACAACATCAATGTCTTCCACCTCCTGTTGACCTTTATTTGTGCAACTGTGTGCTGGATTTGATTCCTCTTTTTGTAACAGTGATGCCAGACAGCAGATGGTCCTGTCTGCTTTCTGTTTTGTTTCCTGTTTATCACATTGTTTAAAAACCCTCCTTTTTAACTTCTCGTTGTTGCACTCTGAGCCATGTTGCTGGCTGTGTAACCCTCTGCAGAGCTAATAATTAAACCTCTAAGGCAACTCCGGTCTGAGGAACTCATTATTTCAAATTTCCATGACACCATACTGAGGGGTTCCGCTGGGAGACAAGCAGAAATGGGCTACGACTGTGAATACAGACCTGAGACAATTTCTAAGTGATCGTCAGGTTTGAGTCGGTCACGTTAGCTGGACATGTCTGACATGGCTCAGAGGGAATAGAGGAAGAAAAGTAATGTGCGGTAACTGCCAAAGTATTCTGAAACAATGGAAAAGTATTACGAGGCAAACATATCGACAGGTGTCAGATATTTGTCGTATTCTTCGACTCAGCTCCAGAGAGTGGGAGAGCAATGGAGCTGATTTTCAATGAGTGGGTCCCAGATCTGTTTATCTCTTGCACATGCAGTTAACAGTCAGTGCGACAGCTCAGTCACTAACATGACAATAAGTTCACACAGTTTATTCAAATGACTCCTGTGTGTCTGTCTGAAATCTGGATCTTTATGTCGAGGTTTTTACTGTGGCAGAGGAGGGTTAAATAAAACTGGTGACATTCAGCAAATAAGCTACTTTCCTTGACTTTGGACTCTCCAGTGCTTGCTAATGATCGAAAGCGGTGAAAATGTCCCAACACTTCACTGATGATGTGAAATGTCTTCATTTATAATCCTGGCGTGACCATGCGTTTATTCTTGAAATCAGTCTTCTTCAGTCAATCTTATCTATAGACTTTTTACCTTATTCCTTATTTTTCAGCTTCTCTTCTTTTCACTTGAGAACTTGAGAGCAAAGGTCGGACAACGGAAATGTAAAATGTTTTCTCCCTTATGGCTTGGAATGCTGGGGCATAGTAAAAGGCCACATGAACAACATCAATGCCTTCCACAATGAATGCCTCGTGAAAATACCCAGCATGGGCTTAAAAAGATCTCAAATGAAAAACTTTACAAGAAGACTAACAGCCTGGTGCTAGAGATCAGATGTCTACAGAATGGACGAGAACCACATACCAAAGACTGCCCTAAGAGAGACACCACCTGGAAACCGCAAACAAGGTCGGCCCAGAACAACATGGCAGGGAACTCTTACACTGGGAGAGGCCTAACACGTAGTCCAGGACAGGCACAGATGGGCAGATCGTCGATGTCTTCAAGGGACGACGAAGACATCGAAGATAAGATTCTCTTCTCTTCTCTTTAAAAAACTCTCACTTATAAATCACCAAAACCATTTTCCTGGCCATTTGAAATGGTCTCACTTTGAGTAATGAAAGTGAATTTGGGACAACAGTGTATCTGATATCACAGTTTCTCATGGGCCTGATTTATTCTGTGGGGAGAAACAAGAACTATACGGCAGAAAAATCTAAAGCTCACACTTGCTTTACACACCATTTTTCTCCTCTTTTAACATTCCTGGTCAGAATAATGAGGTTTCGAGAAAAGTGAGCAGTCAGAGGGGGGAAATGTGACCGAGTAGGAACGTAACCTTTCTGGTGGTTCAGTGTCACGGGCATGTACCACATAACTCTGTGCGGTGATTCCTGTGAGACAAAAAGCCACGTCTCAAGGGCATTGTTCTTTCCCTCCTTTATGGGTACCATGAAAAACGTCCCCTCTCCCCCGCTGTGCCCCGGCATGTCGTGTGTGACCCATATAACAGTTAAGAGGAACAACAGCCGCAGCCTATGTGCTTACTGTTTGTACACACATCATATGTCATGACACGCTGAGGGTGATCATGGCGAGGTGAGGACATCAACTGCCTCTCTGGGAGCGGCTCGGCTGCATAATGTGTGGGATGCATCAACCTCCAACCAGCACAATCTCTCAGTGTGAGGAGGTGATCTGTCATGCTGGCAAGGAGGTGCACCGAGTCCCACTAAAACGTACACTGACTTATTTCTTCACGTAATTGACTAAATCTCGGTGACACCATGTGTGACTGTTTGCTCTGGGTATGTAACAGCACATGGAATATCAGTGAAACAGCCACCTTTCAGCAACTGGGAATCAACCTGGATGTCAGTTGGATGAAAATTAATGTTTGACGTCATACAACCGACTCTGGAAAAGTTCTCATGAGTCCATGAGGGCCACATCACTTTTTAACACATAATCCTCTAATAGCAGAAGCAGAAAACTATTACAGCAACTGGAAGGCGCAGGTTTTCAGCTGACGTCTTTGTGGTGTACTGTAAAATGAAAACTGTTGAACTGCTTTTCCTCTAAATCTGCTGCACCGCTGCTGGCTGTGGTTTTTGCACCTGTTACCACACCCAGCCGTACAGGCCGCACCCTAGAATACACGTCTACATCACTGCAGCGAGACGAGAAGTGAATCAAACCTGAGTAGATGAACTTAAACAACACTTTTAGTTGCTATTAAATATTTATTGAATCAATACATACACTGTATGAAGCTATATAATGTAGTTAACACTGGCTCCCTTTCAACCTGCTACATGGGAAATGTGTTTGTAAATATTAACAATAATTGAATGTACAATGATATGATAAAAGATTTTTTTCTGCAGAATTAGCTGTTTTGAATGGTTTGATTTTGAATGATGGATGTTCCTCATGATCTGCCTGAACCAGACGAGCTGCTGCTGTAACAAATACACACATTTTTTTTTAACAATGTCACCATCTTTTCAACTGATCTACTGTTCAGCATTTACTGTAATTGATACAGTGGCTAAACATCTAGAATTAACTACACACTATGCCAGATTTCTATTTATTGACTTTAGTTCAGCTTTCAATACAATTAAGAAACATATCCTACTTCACAGGCTTCTGGATCAAGGGTCGGACAAGTGGTTTTATTTGGTGGATCAGATTCCCTCACTCCCCACAAAGAGTGTCCTTTAATGGCAACGTGTCAGACTTGACTATTTTAAACACAAGCACACCCTAAGGTGCCATTCTATTGCCTTTTTGCCTGGAGTATGCACCAAACAATTCAGAACCAAGACTCAATTTAAGTTTATTTAAATATGTGAATGATACGGTTCTTGTCAATCTCCTGCATGAAGGGAACAGTGCAGGAGAAAGTCTGTACTTTATCCATGTAACACCTTGAAAGCTCTGGAGCTAATTATTAATACAACTAAAGAAATGGTTATATGCAGTAAACACTACATCTCATTGTCAACCTCCGACAGTCAAAGGGCAGCCTGTTGAAGAGGTCATATGTTTTAAATACTTGACACTTTAATTAGAAACAGATTATGTTTTTAAGTGGCTATCGCCTACCTAATCATGTGAGTAGGATTTAAATGCATGGCTTTTTTACTTTGTTGTATTGTGACTTTTATTCAAGAAAATCATTTCTTCCACTACTACAGTTTAGTCACTTTATCAGGGATACATTTTAAGTGTCCCAAGGTGGTGATAAGAGTGGGTTGTATTAATCCTTTAAAGCCAGACTGTTTAAACTTTATCTACCTCACAGTATTCTTATTTTTCTTGTAAGCTCTCTTACCCAGGTCATCTCTTGTGCCTCGCTGCAGCAACAACAACAGCTCAGTGCAGAAGCCTTGTAAGACAGACAAACATCATATCCTCATCCGGCCCTGGGAGGTTTCTGCTCCCTCCTGACTTCCCTCCCCGGCAGCCTGGCTCTACTGGTGTTTAAGTCCTGCCTGATCTCCAGACACACAGGCCCAGTCAGTGGTGATGAATGTGGAACAGGGCCCAGCCCAGGCTCCTGCCATTACCCTGTGACAATTTATTACCCTTTATCTGTGGGCACAATTAACCCCGGCCCAGGAAATAGGGACTTATCAGTCCTTCATTACCAGGACCTGCCCATGTCCCCATCCCTCTCTGTCACCTGGCAGAGACACACACACACGTACACACATATATTTTAACGTCTATCTTTGTGAGGACACTCATTGACATTGTGCATTCCTGAGCCCTCACCTTAATACCTAATTCTAACTTGAAGCCTAAAACCAAGACATCTCAAACAACTCTTTAGAGTTGCAGGGACCGAGGAAAATGTCCTCACAGTCTTAATTTGTGGGGTATTTATTTGATCTTTTTTTGATAGATTGTTTTTCTATTTTTATTTCCATTTCTTACTACATTTTCCCTTTGTGCTGCTACTTCCTTGCGCTGTTGTGTCAATTTAGAATTTCCTCTAGATCTTATCTCATCTTGTCTTCCCCACATACTGTATACCATCATCATGAGACAGATATTCAACACCCACTTCTAATTGCAAATAAATCTTGGTCTATGAATTAGGGTTTTATATTTGCAAAACTTTCACAGAGCATAGGAAATCTATTTTTAAATGTGTCACATGATTCCAATGGAAGTTATTCACTCACAAAGGGACATCCATTGAAATGAAAATGTGCCACCTGCTCCGGTATCCAGTTCTTAAAGTACACCCATGCTGATGCCTGAGTGACTGATACAGGGTGAGTTTGAATAGAATACAATAAAATAGAATAAAATACCTCGTTTTTATCTGAGCCCTGTCCTCCTTAAACCAGTTAAAAGAGCAAAAACCCAACTAGACAAATCCCTCATGTGAAATAATCGAAACAGTTCAAACTAAAATATTATTGTATTGGTGTAGGAACCTATCGCCAATTGAGAGAAGCTGATTGAAAACATATTAAATACAAGCTTCATCACAATAATACAACAATGAGAAATCTTTATTTTATGCAGTCTCACACCCCAGTGTCCACATTGTATCAGTGTATTGCTCTCAGCTCTTCAAGGCAGTAACATAATCTGTAGGAGTAGCTTTGTGTGAATAATAGGACTAATCTGTCAACATTATCCAAGCATGTCTGGGGTATATCCTCCTGGTGTGCATCCAGTCATCACACAAAAGCCCACTATGTACCCCACAGGCCAGGTTGCTATTCAGGCTGATTCAAAGCTAATCAGTGCCAGCCTATGAGCAATTGTCGCTGGCACCAACAACTGGCGACTGCTGACATTTTAGGGCTGCACCGATCGCACTGCAAAATGGAGGAGCGGCGCACAGAGCTACGGTCAATCAGGTCTGAGGTGAGCCGTGCTGTCCTGCAGCCAGGGCCCTGTCCAGGCTTCTCTGGAGGCACCAGGTCTCTGCAGTCACATAAACTGCTGCTTGTAAATATTATATAAGAGTGTGGAGTTGACTAATGAATGCAGGCCCTGTCCTGTTGGCCAGGAGCGGGAGGAACGATGACAGCCAGGCTTAACAGCACAGACATTTAGGAGAGCTGTTATGTATTTGTATGTGTGTGTGGGTGTGAGTTTGGGAAGTGTTTCTTATTTTGCAGCCTTGCAGGCTTATAAAGTCAGCAAAACTAACTTTATGTGTTATATAAACAAGATATGTTGGAGGATTCTTTTTTAAATATATAAAAAATCGATCTGCCCTTTGCTCTCAGTCTTTTATTCATTTGACATCAGCCAAGAAATGTCTCGGTATCCATCTTGAAAATGCTAACAGCTGCTCCTGCTATAGGAGACACCCCTCATGTGTGTGTGCGTGTGTGTATTTGTCGAAATACAGTACATAACAGTCGCAGACAGTAACTGAACTGTTGGGGGGGGGGGGGGGGGGGGGGGTCGCTGAATGAAAAGCCGGGGTCCGTGTGGGAGCTGTCACCAGAGATGCAGTCGCTGGAAGCAAAGAAGAACCAGGAAAAGCCAAGACTCCTGCTGCGAACTGATAACAACATAAACAAATTGTCCCAGTTCTCCATCCCTCTTACCTTCCATCTACCTTGCATCATATATTCAACTGTATGGTGTTTATGAAATGATTGAATGAGAGGACACATATTTCAAACTGTGCAGAGCCTACACGTGATAAAACCTGTAGCCTCATCTTGACCAGATTTCTGGCCTTGAAGGAATCTCTGATGAAAATGGTATTGCCTCCTCCTCCTCCTCCTCCTCCTCCTCTCTTTGTGATGCAGACAGACACAGACAAGAATCTAAGAGAGCAGGCAGGCAGTCATTTTGAATAAAAGGATGAATTCAGCGAGGAGCACATTCAAACCCAAAAGGACCTGCAGCAGCAGCTTGTTATTCCAACACAGATGTTTCCTCAAAGATGCAGTTTTGCGAGATTTTAAGTTCAGAAAAAAACCATCAAATGTCATCGGGAAATGAGCGGGATCGACGCGAGGCGCTCCTCCGTGGAAACAGCCTCCATAATAGAACACTATTCCCATCGACAGAGCTTTGAAAATCTGTGACTTGACAGATACAAAAGCAGCATCTTAAAGCTTATAACTCCTTCTGCCAGAGGCGCCACCACTAAAACTGCAACAGCTTGTGTGTTGCTTGGTTGTCTTGCCAGGAGAGGGGAAGGGAGCAGGCATCAAGGCACGCTGGAGGCAACGTGCCCGAACAAACGTCCACTGGCAGGCGGCGCTTTCTTCACAACCTACAAACTGCATCTTTAAGTAAAGATTAGTTTAAGGATTACAGGGCTGGATACCTTTAGCTCCTTGAGAGTGCTCAGTCTCTTTCCTCAGAGAGTTTTCCATCCTCCCTTTTCACTCATCCTTTATACTCATTAAACAGAATGGAGATGTGTGATAGAGCAGGATGGGAGAGAGGGAGCGAGAGAGAGAGTGGGTGACAGAGAGAGAATTAGATTCTCTGACACCCTGCTAATTGAGCGATCTCCTTTGTGCCCGGCCCAGCCTGCCAAGTTTTAATTAGCAACTAATCAAATCAATATGGAGGCTGCCAAGCGGAGAGCGAGGCACCTAGATTGTGGGATGGCTGCCCTTTTGCACCTGGACGTGGTTTTTCATGGCTCTAAGTGATGAGGGCCAGTGGTGCCGATGGTGGGGAGATCCTTTCTTTGTGAGAGAAGGATGGAGTTATCGTGAGACGGGCGAGGTAATGATATCTGGCATCACCCAGCTGCCTAAACAGAGGGAAAACCTGTGACCTGACAAAGGCTGTCTCTTAAAATGCATATTTGCATGAGAGGAATCTGTGTAGTCAAAGTGATTTTTTTTATTTTTAAACATAGCAGCTGTGTCCACCTTCCAACTTCTGATACATGCTGACATGTGAGCGTGAATATCAGGAGTATCTATCTACTACTTCCAGTAATCTATCTGTGTGTGACTCATATATCTCGAGAACCGTCCATCATATCGGTTTCCCACCTGCTGTATTATTAAGGGTCCAAAGAAGTGCAGTTTTGGATTAGGTGCGATTTGGACAAACAATACATTCAATATAAGTAAAATTTGATGAAGGGTGACAGCAGTGGTTGGGACACATCAACATTAGTGACTTTGTTGTGTTCACCACAACTGCAAGAACAGCTGATTCTCCAGTTTGGGGTTCTGCGTATTGAGTCGAGCTTCACTGAACTTTGAATAAACAAGTGAACAGCTCTTTGTGCAGCAGCTGTGGTGAGGCTTCAGTGTTCTGTAGAACATTTTGTCAGGATGGAAGATGCATCCGGCATCACGACAGAACAAGTAAACAGCCCATTCCAAACAGACGCGTTTAGAACGGCCACTGCAATTGTTCTCACAAGAAGGTCACGCGTCAGTGAGGAGGGTGCAAAGATGCACATCTTCTCTGGATTCACACACTTTTGCAAATAACTTCTGTGATTTTTACTTGAATTGATGACACATGCCTACACACACACACACACACACACACACCTTCCGTCATCCCACTGACACACCTACCCTCCAGCATCCCCTTGAAACGTGTTAATTACAGAGAAACCTGATGTGATGTGTTGTGCCATCTTCACAGGCACCCACATACACTTGAGATGAAAGGCTGGGCCACTTCTGCTCTCTCATCTGCCTCAAAAATCTGTCAACACATCTTGACCTCCCCTGGAGGCGTCCAGCTGGGCCTGACGTCTTCTAGAGCCTGAGGGCCCCCAGACTCCTACAGCTGCTACGTCTCTCTCTGACAAACACACACAAATACATCAACACTCAAACACACATTAATTTAAATAAGTACACACATAAAAGCACAAACGTTCACATTTGCCCCTGGTACATTAATATCCTTCTGCTTCCAGTCATGTGCACATGTCACACTGGGCCTCGGACCATCAGGGTTCTTCAAATACAAAGTCAAAGTGTTTCTGGCCTGTGATGGATACGTGTCTTTTAACAGGATGATGTAATCGGGAGGTGATGTCACTTTTTAGAAAGCATTTAGTGTTGACTGGGCTGTTGCAACAGGTTACACAAAACAAGACATTGCCTGGGGTCCCAAACTGAGGGGTGGCCCCAGGCAATGACATTTTTGAGAGAACCCCCTTAAATGCTATGATCAGCTAAGTACAGGAGACAGCAATGGTGCCATGATTATAAACCCTCATTAACAAGGCCCAATGCCACTATCTCCGCCAAAAGCTTAATAATTTTAGAGGTTTGGTTGAGAATGTGGTGTTCTGTTTCGATGTAGGGCGAAAATACAGCAGTGGATAAGAATATAAACAAAGCAGATTGTTCTAAAGCAAAGATAAGACGGTGGTGAGGTAAAAAAAAAAAAGTGGGGGGGTGCCAAGCTAAAAAAGAATTTGACTATCATTGCTTTTGGAGATAAAAATTGTACGTGCTATAAGGATTTTATTCTGTAATGACCCTGAATCCTCAGATTGCTTGGAGGAATGTTGAAACCATAAACCTATTTACTATAAAATCCTTTGCTATTTAGAAAGCTCTGTTTTATTTCCACAACTATTTTCATAATCTTGGACAAGAATAAGAAAGGCTGTGATCAGTGGGCATAATAGAAAGACAACATGTTTTATCTTTGAGGTGCCGAGAACATGCAGCCTTAAAGAGGAAATTTCACCACCTGCTGATAATAAACTGGCTCGCATGTTAGCAGATGGGAGCCTGGAGACGCCACAGAAAATGTCTGTGAAGTATATGATGCATGGAGAAGCTCCGGACTTTAAGGAAGTGGAATTATTTATTTTTTACAAAGGAAAAATATGCTAATAATAATTATAATTTTCCTGCCTTGATGAGCGCAGGGTCTAATACTTAATGATTTGATCAAATGCTGCAATTAGATGCGATGCCATACGATAACATGTGATGCAATGCAAACCAATGCAATCAGATCCAGTGAAATTGACCTCACTGAAAAATTGGCTGCATTAAAGGTAGGGTTGGTAAGTCCTGATAGCCATCGATGAATAGATGGATGGAAGATTCTGCTGCCGTGGCCCCCGGCAGGACTGAAATAAACATGACCAATCATTTGCAGGTTTTCTTGCCCTGTCACCAACCGACCTGCCTGTGCACAAACTGTCTGTGCTCTCACTGACCAGACTCTTCACAAGTCGTACAGACACACAGCTGAAGCAGAGACGATAGTCGGAGGTTAGCGAAGGAGTCGTGGAAAAGTCTTCTTCTGTGTTTTGGGGGGCGTAACTTTGTCGAGGGAGCTGATGCGAGGGGGTGGGATGTATCCGTTGCATTTTTCCAAAGTGTAGCCTACTCTTGCTTGGCTTTTCCAGGATTGCCAACCTATAGCTTTAATCATCTCTTCACACAGTGAAGCTTTAAGGCAGCAGGAGGTCAGGGTGTTTAGTTGGGAGCAAGCTTGTTTACACTCACACAGGAAACCAGTTCTCACCTGTGCCACCAACCCCAGAGCAATGGGTCTGTCCGGACTGAAATATCTCTATGAATATTTGATGGATTGCCATGAAACATGCTGCAGATATTTATGTGCTCCACAATGTGAGCTGTGAAGAAAGTGGTGACCAGAGAGATAAAAGCTTGGAAAGCTCATCCAGCATAATCATCAGGAAAAAAAAAAGGTACAAAAATGATGGAGAATTGTCACACGCAGATGCTTTGGCCCTCTTCACAATAAAGAAGAATAAAGACACTCACTGCCATAATTAAATATTACATTACATCCATTTGTACATATCAGTGTACATCATTCAACACTTTGGTCCAAAGGGAAATGCCGTCACACTCAACAGAAACGAGAGGTAGATGACACGGTAATGGTAATGACATGGTAAATGTTATTCCTGCTAAGCATCAGCGTGTTAACATTTAAAGCATGTTAGCGTGCTCACATTAGCACATGGCTTAAAGCACAACTGTGCCCGGCAGCCTCGAGAGCAGCTCTCAGTCTGGTTTTAACCCTTAACCACAATCTGTCTCTATCCTCAACCAGGCAGCGGCAGATCAAACATCCTGGGTCACAACTGTAATGGTGTTTGTTTGGGGGGGGGGGCAAAATACCCATCAACATATTTAGTTTATTTTGTTATTTAGTTTGGATTAACTTGTTAGATTCAGTAAAATGTGATGTGAAATGACGATTTTACATGAACTACCATTACTTTCATCATTAATTATTCAAGCCTGAGCAGTAATTGGTTCTTCCTCTGTGATTTACTGTGGGCCGTACCGTTCATCATCCACATAAGAAGCCGAACGGCACCATAATGCTCAAGGTGATCTATAGCGGACAAATGAGAGGCCTAATTAATAACAGCGGCCCGTCGCTGGCACCTCTTGGCCTCGCCATTATTATATGTGCATTAACAGCTTGTGTTCATTGCCTGCTAATTAACCATTGCTTAACGTGCAGCGAAGGGTGGAGGATGGATCCACGGCAGCAGCAGCAGTGGCGGCGGTGGGACCCCCCCTGTAAGCCACCTATAAGATGGGACCCCAAGAAGCACGGTGCCCTTGGGGACAGCCTGGGACTGCAGGGTAGAATGGATGGCTGCGTTCACGACCATAAATTCAACGCTTCCTTAACTATCTCATTCATCATATGCACACCAGACTCCTCCGCACTGTGAACACACCAGCACCAGGCCTTCCTCCCTGCTTCGTCCTGTGGTAAATAATACAGACTGAGATAGGACAGAGAGTGAAAAACATGAGATAAGTGTATCAGTGAAATGACCATATGACAATGCACAGCCCTCTATTTCTCCTTGGAGTGTGTGAATTAATTTGTACTGGGGCGGGGACACCAGTCCTCTCTCTCTCTCTCTCACTCTACAAAATATACATTTTCATATCTTTCTCTCAGCTGGTCACCATTTATTTCAGAATTTCCTCGGCTCTTTGTAGATACGGGGTGTGTTGGAGCTGTGCTGGGTGGTGGAATAAATCACATGGCTGCTGCAATGCAGAATATGATCTCATTCAACACCAGCACGGTAACACAAACACGTCTTGTTTGTGTTGTTGCAGAAGCAGCCTTCCCTGAGACTACATGTGCAACCTCATAAAATGAAATCACTTGTTGTTCCTGTTGTTTTCACTGATGCAACAGTTTATTTTCTGTCTGGTTGGTTTTCTACTTTCCCTGAATGTCATTAATGCAGGTTTATTGCAACGGAGGATGGTGCTGATTAAAGTTGAAACGATTCCTCTCTTTTGTCCAATTTTCCCGAAAAAATTACGAGTTGTATTTATGAGACTAAATGTGCAGTGAAATGCAAACACCTTGCGCATATGATGTAAGAGCTCGCAGAGCAAAAAGCTGAGAAACAAATGAGAGCAGAGAAAATAAAGTTGTGACTCATGGGCTGCTTGTACGGGAAAATGAACTTTTTATAAAAGGAATAAATAAGTAATTATGATTAAATATTAGATTACAAAAATCCCAGCTGTCGATAAATTTATGTAAATATGAATTTACAAATTTGTGAATATGCATTTAATCATATTTATATGGAGACATATGTAGTGTGTGAATATTTTACATGAAGGAAACCCTCATCATATGATGTCATATTGTTTTCTCTAAGCTTTTTTTGCCTTTAAATTCAGCTCTCTTCTATGTGGGAATATTTTACATGAGTTCCGATTTTTGCTCTCTACATTTACATCTAAAGTCTATATAAGCTCCACATGCATTTAACAAAATAGTGAATGTGTTTTCTTCTTCAAATAACTCTTGGAAAATGAGTCAGGTTTGATTTCCAACTGTCTTTGTTTCAGACGCTGTGTTTCAATCATAAAGCTTTATTCAATTTATACGTGTATAAGCTAAAACTTAAACGTATATAGCTTCAATTCACTTTTACATATCCCCTTTCAGTTTTCCATTCGTCTGTGTTTTTCGCCCTCATTTCTCTGTGACCCTCTAAGTGATTTATGGTGGCAGAAGACAGTGTGAAGCTGGGTAAAAAGAAATATCTTTCTTTTGAATGAATCTGCATTTCACAATTTTGCTGCTATTCCAATATTAATTCTGTTATCTCCGAATCAATCATAATTACTCTTGCTGCTTGCCAACCAGCCTGGGCTGAATGCAGTATGAGGTCGAAGAAGCGGAAGAGGAGGAAACCCCACACAAAGACGTGTTTCTACTGCCCTCAAGTGTTCGCCAGAGGAACCGTAAGGACAGAGGAAGCAGAAAGGGTGCTGGTATTAAGAGCAGCTAGTATGAAAAGTGATGCCATAGCAAAGGACTAATACGTTTCTGGACTCCCGCGGTCAGGCCCTCAGTTGTATGTGATAATGGGTGTGATGTTTGCACAAGGACCTCGGTGTCAACTGCAAAATGTTTTCCTCCTGCCAGGAATTTGCAACATTCAATTGCTCTACTCGAGCTCCATCACCAGCACACTGGGAAAGATCACCAGGAGAGGACAAGTCATTTCACACTGCGCTCATTTTTCACGAAAGAGAATTACCCCAGGCGATGGAGATTTTGTCTGCAGAATGACAAGGGGTTAGCAGGCACAACGCAGATCAATGTGGATAATGGAGTGGTGCTGTCTCAACACCAGGGAAACACATAACAAAGTATGTGTTACAAGTGACCAGAGCTGAGAGTAGTACCTCAGGAAAAATGAAACAGAACATTTCAATCCATATCACTGTGGACAGACAACATCTTTTAAAGGGTCATTTCACCCATATCCTGATTACATACACTCGAGTGATGCACTTATAGCAGAGGGAGAAAGGGGAAGAATGGATGAGACATTACCATTCAGTGTTGTTGCAACGCATTTTAAGTTGCTACATGTATGAGTGTGTAGTGATACACTACATGTGTGAGTGTGTAGTGATACACTACATGTGTGAGTGTGTAGTGATACACTACATGTGTGAGTGTGTTTAAAACCTGCCTCACACTGGAAATGCTATGACGTTTCTAACATGCGACAGATGCAAAAATGAAAAAGAAAACAAATATCTCCCAGTGAAAAAGCGGTGCCATACACGTAGAAGACAGAGACAAAGATGTCTAGAGAGAAGATGTCTTGGAAATGAAATGGCTGGCTACATGATGATTGGCTACATAACAATCAGGTTAAGATAGACAGTCCCAACTTAATTAGGTAAAACGTCATTTCTGAACACCCGATTACAGTTAGGTAAAGGTAAAGGTAAAGGTTAGGTTAAGGTTATGGTTATGGTTATGTTTAGGTTTAGGTTTAGGTTTAGGGTAAGGTTAGGTTTAAGATAAGCTTAGGTTCAGGTATAGGCTCGGGACAAGGTGGGGGCCCAGGTTTTTGGGGTGTTACGGGTTCGAAATCAAGGTACACATGAACAAAAAAACGAATAAAACAATTAAAGGTCAATCTGGTGCCCAGGCTGGAAGTTGGTCCTGAAGGCTGCTGCAGGTACAGCTCAGAAGGTCAGACGGACATGTAAAAGGTAAGTGTCATTACATGCTATATGGTTTCGTGTGCGTTGGTCATCCGACACGATGAGCATGTCATCATGTGTCATCATGTTTTCATAAGTACAATATTTTCTGACTCACTCGTTCAACAAAGGCCCGCAGAGGCACGCCCCCGTTGCTCTCTTGCTCCCCCTGTTTCTGGAGCTCTCTCTCTATCAAAGCGGGCCAAACAGCAGGCTTTTTGTTTCTGTATTAATGTATTCTGTTTGTTTGGTGAGCCGCACGTCTCCTCTTCTCCACCACAGTTGTGCTTTAAAACCCTTCAGGGGTAACTGGGGGATCCAGCTGACAGATGGTGAGGGCTGGAGGAACGTGTTGGAGGCTGGCGGGATTGTGGACCGCGACCCTAGGATGTTACAGTGACGCACATTGTCTTCAAACACACTCCATCACATCGCACAAACAGTGAGGGAGGCCTCGCAGATGTGGATCTGACTTCAGGTGTTTTCCTCCTCCAGCCAGAGCCTTATTTCCTGCTCACTGTTACAGCTGTGTTTACACTGCAATAACTCCATCTAAAGTGTGCTCATAAAAGATGGAGGAATGCGATAAATATTAAACTGTCAGTTGAATATTGGATCCATAATGATGACACGACCTGTTAAGATGTCCTGGAAAACAAAGCTGCTTCAATTGTAGACACCAAAACAAACCAGGAAACTGATTCTAACCAATGGATAACTATGAAACTTGGTTGAAGGATGTGGTATGGATCAGGGAAGAACCATTACATTTTGGTGCAGATCTGGATCTTGGGCCAGATCCAGGAATTATTTTTCACTTTTCTTTTCACCGTCTGGTTAACAGTCGTCTTCTAACCAGAGGGTCCTTGGTTCGATCCCCATCCGGTTTTCCCCATCTGCGTGCCAAAGTGTCCTCGGGCAAGATGCTGAACCCCGAATTGCCGCTCATAGGAAAAAGGTTCTAAGCTTTTTTTTTTTTTTATCTGTTCAAACAAATAAAAAATTCAAAATACAAATGACAAAATGCTTATTGTCATTAAAATAGATGGGATCAATTAGATATTCACCACATAGTTGAGTGATGTCATTTTTTTTTAATACAAACGTCAGTGTAACTCAGAATGTTTTCTTATTTCTGAAACAGAATTATTACTAATCGTATAATGCAATAATGCCACTAGGGTTAGGGTTAGCTCACCACAAGAAATTTGTTCTAAAAACCCGATCTTCTCATGTTTCTCCACAGGGGAGTATTTTATTTTCCTCCTGTAGTCTGACAGCTTTTCAGGTCATATCTTTTTTAAAGCCCTTAGTGCTTCATTAGAAAAGTGAAGCAAAAGACAGAAGAGACAGATGTAGTCAGGCTTCCTGACAGATGTGGAACCAACTGTATGGTCAGTGCCTTCAAGTTGCTCTTGGGTAGACTTTCACCACAGCCTCTTTCAGTCTGTGAGCACCAAAGCAGCTATTTCCCACTAAAGCATCAAAGAAGACCAAGTATTCCTGGGAGGTCAAATTTTAAATAAAGTGTGGGAGTGTCGGCTGATGTGCAGACATGTCTCCTCTTCTGGTTTGTGTCCCTTCTGTCCAGCACCTAGTGTTTATCAATATGTGCAGACAGATCTGTAGACTTTTCTGAAACACTATAGCACCTACCCTTTCAAAATAAGAAGTATCAAACTGCTTACAAGCTACCTAAATAACTGAATTATTCCCTGCAGCCAATACAGCTGCATCCATTTGCTCTAAATGTCAACAGGCACACTGCTAACAGAGCAACAGAGGCCTAACTCCGCAGCCCCTCTGAACTCTCAGAGCTCTGCGTCCCGGCTGCAGTCCCCGCTCTTTAAAAACAGCAGCAGCAAAAGAGTTTGTTTCTCCCTTTACAAGGAAGCGCTTAAGTGCTGTGAAGCCATGAGGGAGGCAATGCTGTGAAGCCATGTGCATGGCCCACAAGGAGCACTTGGACAGAGCTATTGCATTAGCGGGGCTGTTGCTTCCCCAGCTCTTCAGAGTCTGAGGCAAGGTCAGCCGCCGGGCTCCAGAGAGGACGGGGACGACGGCTAAAATACGCAGAGGAGCCCAGAAAAGGTCACAGTGATGAGAGGATTGCAGGGGCAGAACGCCAGCGCTCTTTACAAGCTGCCAGCCGCGTTAGCAGAGAGGTGGCGGCTCTTAACAGTCACTGGGGGCCACAGCCACAACATGGATGTGCTTATTTGAGGTTTGTCTGGGGTTAGAGCACAAGTTGTGTTCGTCAGGTCTGTTGTGTTTAGAGATACCGTCCTCTGAGGGGTGTGGCCTGGTCACAAGTCATCCACGCGTTTACCTCAATAGCTGCCGTTAGTGGTACTGATAAACGTATTATCACTCTCTCTCACAAACAGTTGAGTCCTATCCACCTGTTGTTCTACCTGAGGAATAACAGGTGGATCAGGTCTTATTCCTGCTGAGTCTGTTTACATCAGGTGAGAAACAGTGTACCACAGATGAACTCATCCAACCCCCTTCATCCCTCCAGTCAGACTTGTCCGGGTATCTGCAAGTTAAATTTAGGACTATTAAGACCATAATGACGTTTTCAAGTATGAAAGATACGAAGGAATATTGGAGTTCCAGAATAATTTAGGTTTCCCATAACGGAAGATAAGGTGAAGTAGCCGATTAGAGCAAAACCCTTGACACACTACATTATCTCAAACTACAGACAGACCTTTCTCAGACAAGTCGAGTTTACACAGATAAAATTTGATCAGATCCCTTTTGTTTGTAGTTTTATAAATATATAAATATAAATATTGTCATGTTTTAAGAGTGAAATTCTAATTATATTTTATAAGTCTTAAGATTCTGGGTGATCCTTTAAAGATGGATTTAGTGAATATATGATCAATCTTCTCTTTTTTGTTCACACCCTTCTGATTTATCTCAGTAAAGTTTTTCCTTTTAAAATCCCAGATTAGTAGCTCTATCATGACAGTGTAAGGTTTGATGTCAACAACTGAAGCTCCTGACCTGTATTGTTTAGCATTGCAGCAACATGGACTGATTGAACAATTGCATGAATAAGCCAGTGTACAGGTTTTCTAATAAAGTTTCATGCAGACACGATTCCATTTGTGGCTTAAGATTTGATCAAACTGTTGCACAGCCAAAGGAAACTGGGAAAGACGAGCAGTTTACTTGTTAAGTTTCTAATGACATGAACTTGAATTTTCATATTGCCAATTACACTCATGTTGCTTAAGTTGTCTATGAGTTTCCATTTTGTCTCACCCTCTGTGGAGTTTAAGGCCAGAATCAAATGATGTTGCGAGTTTAACTTTCAAGTTCTTATCAAACAATACCAGCCCCCGATTGTCTGTTCTGAAGGATCTGATTAAAGCTGTAGTGCTACAGAAAACCATTTCTCTACAGACACATGAAATAACAGCAGACCACCAGCTTCCTCTTGGTTGGTTTTTTATTTGCAGTTCTTTACATTTTAGAAAAAGAATCCAAGGATTTTGCCTCCTGTGTGTTTCCGTCTGGCCTCTTCATGATCCATGATGCCAGCCGAGGTGGTCAGCACAATGTATCTGTGGAAAGAAAAGTCAATGTTTTATACACTTAGGATTCATCACCGCTCAAGATACCATTAAAACAGTCAGAGGCCATTGTAAGTGTGGTGGGAGTAGACAAATCAAAACCAACTGGTGTAGCTTTCAAAGTATAACATTCACTATATTGATTGCAAGCTACAGGTGAGACTCAAGCTGCTTTCAGACATGCACTGAACTCTGCAGTCTCCCCCATTTTCTCCAGAGGACGCGCATTTGCAAATATCAGAGTGAGACGCACCGCAGTTTCTGCGAACTCTCTGCCTGGCCTCCTAGTATAAAGTCTGTAGAAATCCAGGGAAAAATCGATGTCTGAATTCAGCAGGGGATCCCCGCTGGATTCACTGCGAAGGAGTGGGGGGGTTGATGACGTTTCTAACATGCGACAGATGCAAAAATGAAAAAGAAAAGAAATATCTCCCAGTGAAAAAGCGGTGCCATACACGTAGAAGACAGAGACAAAGATGTCTAGAGAGATTTTGGTGATAAGAGCAGACACCAGGGTTGGGGGTGCTGTACACATGATCTCCACAGCGGAGTCAATACGTTGCTTCCTGTTTACGTCTGAAAACCTGCCGCCGTGTTGTGCATGTGTGAAACGCAGACTACAGGTAAAGTCAGCAGACGATTCTCCAGATTTTACCCAGAGGTAATGCCTGAAAACAGCTTCAGTGAACAAAGCTGTGGGGCAGCTAGCAGCTACTGCAGTGATCCAATCCAGGTATTCTTGGATATTATGAGAGAAAACAAATACATTTTAAACCCATTAGAAAAAGGGCACAGCCGCATTTACCTCCATAGGAAGCAAATGTTCGCCCTCTTGTTCGCACAGATTGGAACTGAACAGGAAACGAAGATTCGCCACTGATATACGTGTACATGTGATCAGGCCCTAATGCTGCAGACAAGCTCATGGCCTTTAACGTTTCTGCTACATCCTCTACTAAAACAAAGACTGCACCTTATAAAAGTGCTGGAAAAAAAGCCCTCAAACAATTAATTATCTTATTACCCTGTTGTACCATTGAAAGTTCAATTGAAACTCAACTGGTACCATCCACCGACCATTTTTCACTTTACAATACAAAAGTTTCTTCACCCAAAACTCTTCCGATTTTCAAAAGAACTTGTTCAAAATGCCCCCCAAATAAATCAGTAAAATGTTGAAGTAAAAATCTGTTTTATGTTGAGTGTCTAACCTACGTGTTGTGATTATGCAGACAAATCCTGTCAGTAATCCACCATAAATGACAAATGTTAAGGTGAATTCACAAAGTATATGTCAAACAGGGTGGTACAACAAGGACACCCTATTAAAAGTTATTATTTCTGTCAACAAACACGATATACTGTTCCATATGTTGTGCATCAGCAGGGCAGTGATACTTTGTGGACTTTGGGGCGAAAATTCTGAACGGATTCATTCCACTTCTCTTGTGTACGATTCACCTTAATGACAACGAGGTCTCCTCAGCGTCCTTCCAAACAAATAGTGACTCAACCACTGATCAAAATAATACATTTTGTTTAACACATTGAGCATCGACCAGCGTAACACCAATGCCTATAGTAATTTCAAAAGCAAGACAAATGGGCCTATTGAGATTCTCAACTCATTTCCATTCCATTAAACTCTTGATGTGAAAACAATTCTACCAATCTCAGATCAGGACAAGTAAGGACACATGATGGACAAGCAAGTTGATAACTACAGTAAGACTGGGGACCATTGGGGGCTCTAATGTCAGCAAGCTTCACTCATGTGCATTTCAGATGAAAGGCTCTGCAATAGTCTGTGATTCTCACCCAAACTGTCTAGAGGGCAGCAAGTTGTTCTGCCACTTCTCCAGGTCCTTGAGCTGGAGATCAAAACGAGGACTGATCACACCGCACTGAAAATTAAGAAAAGACTGGTTAACATTCAAAATATACAAAAGCAGATACACATCTCCTGGTTGAATACTATTAAATGTACCATATGTGATAACTGTGATATTCCCATCAGCACATTGAGTATTAATGAATTCACCACATCACAAAACAGGAAAAAAATGGAAGCAATTAGAAATATAAATTCAGATTTTACATCTAAAGAGTAAGGTCCCGGTCACACATGTACAAATGTAACTGTGGAAAATGTTCGCCTCAGGTTCACTTCCAATCTGTGTGCGATGGGGGGGATTCAAATTTGCTTCCGGTGGCGAAGCAAATCCGCAGTTTGGCTTTGTGTGATGTTCTAGTTCGGCTAACTCGCCTGCATGCTCGCCTGCATGCTCGCACCCTAACTCAACAGAACTAAGCAGGCCGAGACCAGAAGCTGTAACAAGCTCTTTACGAATGTACATCGTGTTCACCGTAAGGTCGACATGTACAAAGCAAGTGTTCATTTAAATAGTCAGAGTGTGGAAGCGGAAAGTTGAGCCAGAAATGAAACTTTACCTTGTTCAGCCTGCCTGTGAGATTGACGACAATTTTTCCTGCTCGGTGATCGTCAATGATCTCAAACTCGCCAATGTAACCTGGGGGGGGGGGGGGGGACAACATCAACATTAGATGAACACTTTGGATTTAATTAAACTTTTAGCTGGTGACATGCTGACCCATCTTATGTCAAATGCATACTAGCACATATACAAGCAACACTATTAACATGTTTCACGCCCACCGAAACTAAAGTAGCAGCAACTCACCGTGCTTCATCATGACGGTGAGGAAGCGCACAATAACCTTGGAGCAGGGCCTGATGAGGACCTGGCGTTTCCCACGCTTCTCTGCATTGTTGATGCATTTCAGAGCATCTGCGAGAACGTTCATGCGCACCATGATGCCTGTGGACACAGAGACAAAGACTTGGTTTGAGAACGTGCGATCTGTGAACATACACTGAAAAACATGTGCCTGGCTTTAGTTTCCCCAGTGTCCTGACTCCCACTGACAACGTATTACAAACTGGAGGAGAGACAATGTCTGTTACCACACTGTAAAATAAGTCTTAATACATAAAGTACACAATCAAGCACTGAGTGGGACCCACATAGAACAACCATTAACAAGGAGCATATGGAGGCGTGAGTTGTGGCTCGTTGTGTCCAGCTAGCACAACTTGGCTAACGTTTAGCAAGTAGCGCCGCTTTCGTATATTACAAATGAGCAACAGCAACTTGGCTAAACTAAAATTGGACAGGTTAGGGGAGCTCTGTGCGGACACCGGCGGACATTTACACCCAGCGGGCAGCGCCGCTTCAACCTCGGTCCCGGTGTATGTCACACGAGACTCCCCATCACAGCATGGTCCTTCGCGAGCACACACAGCGGCTAACTAGCCTCAACGACTCCGGCAGCGAAGTGGAGCTCTACCTGCCCACCGTGAGCTCAGAGCCGGCGGAGAACCGAGCGTGCTGCGCTCAGACAGAAACGCACCGCGGAGGCCGGTTACTCAAAGTGTACTAGCGGTGAAAACAGACGTGTGTGGCCGCTAAGCTAACAGCTCAGCGCGGGCGCACTGGAAAGCAGCCTCCCAGGGCCGGACACGGCGATGGGGAGGAAATTTGAAGCCCGGCTGTGATTGTCTACTTTCACCGATCGAGACAATATTGGTCTCAAATCACTCATCTGCTCTTTCGCTACAACGTGATCACACCGGTTGGGTATTTAACCTTCAGATGCCTCCGATACGCAAAAGATTGAAGGTGACGGGGGAGAAAGACATCTTACCGGTTCTGCAATATGGCGGAAAGAGGAAGTAGAAAAAAGCCGCAATGCAATATGGGAAAGAAATCCAAGATGGACCCAAGCGAAGATGAGCCACACCGTGGCGAAAATACTGTCTCGTACTAGTGTCCCAGTTGCAGTGGTGGGATGTAACTCTTTACATTTACCTCGTTACTGTGCTTGTGTACTTAAGTACATTTATTTACAGGTCGTTTTCACTCCACTACATATATCAGCAAAATACCTGTTGTTTACGATGTATTGTGTTACATGTTGACAGTAGTTTTTTTTTAAATACTTTAAAAAGTAATCAATCAGGTGCATTGGTCCAATCAGAGCAGGCAGATACAGCTACAGAAAGACCTTGAATAGATTTGGCCTTTGCATTATGGAATAGGCTACACTCAGTGATATTATGATATAATAGTATACTTAAAAGCACATGCATTAAATTAAGCAGATAAGTTAGTTGTGGTACATTTACTGGAGAACATTTTTGTGTGTTTATTTGTACTTTTACTAAAGTGAAATGTTTGAGCACTTCCTCCACTACTTAGTGAAAAACGATACAGAGATGATTTGCATGTTATTATTTTATTTATTGTTATTAATTTATTAATTTAATCCGAGAGGGTTTATTGCATATACTTTGATACGTGTTTAGTGATATTACTCTGATCTATTCAGCCACATTATAAAAACCATGATATCACAACCAGATGCGTACTACATGCAGGATCGTCAGTAATCATGAGTCAGATTTAAAGCAAGGACTGAGGAAGAGTAATACTTTATCAATTTCTAACCCCACTGATGCATTTGGCTCAGCAATAAATATTTGGTTGATTTGTTAGAAACCAAAACAGAAGGATTTTTTTGCGCCTCATATGCGCGTTCCTGACGAGGGTAATGTGGCTTGGTGAGAGCAATCAATGTTCACATTTGCTGAAGGCGCAAATTAAATAGAACATTTGGAAAGCAAGGTAATTTTCAGCATAATCAACAACAAAGCCCAGACGTTTCTGCTTATGTAACACACTTTTAGTGCAACAACAGGAGGAAATGACCAGTGTGGTTTGGGCGTGAAGGAAGGTGGGTGTGTGTCATGAGATGATTTGTTCGGAGTTAATTGTAGATTAGGGCTGTGCAATTTAAAAAAAAACACAGTTTCTGCACTGCCCTGGCTCAGTAAACAGAAGAGGTCCTGCAACATGATAGATTTAAGTGGGCATGAAACATTTCACAACTTATCCCTGTTGTTTCTTCTGCTCTCAGATTTGCTTGAATGGCTCTTAGAGACATGATGATCCCAGTGGTCTCTGTACATTTGTGTAATCTTAAATGCATACTGTGCAAACCCTTTCAGGAGCATGTACACTTCTTTTCACACTTTATTTAATAATTTATTTATTTATTTCCTTCATATAGTTCAATTAACACAAACTAAGAAAAATCACAAGCACATTATTGTTTTATAGTTGAAAACGCCAAGACAATGAGCAACCAGACTTGGGTGAAGCATGAAACAAATGCAGACTTCACATTATTAGGGACAGGTAATATTTTATTCCCTGTTTCAACATGTGCAACAATTCAGTCTGATACTTATTACCAGCAGGTACATTCTAGTCAAATCCTTATCATATGATATCATATGATCATCATACTGTACCTAGAAGAAATTAAAACACACAGTTACAGTAACATCTGCAAATGCCTGGTAAAAGTAGCATGACATTATGAAAAAGGTTGGTTTTAAATGATGACAATAAAGATTTGCAATACAAAGTCTGTATTATGTCTTTGGATATCACTGGATACACATGATCCCAACAGTGGAGTGGTGAATAACCACGGTTGTAGTTTTTTATGGATCTTTTTTCTTTAGTAAGTAAATAAGTTAAATGAAAGGATATATATATATATATATATTATGTTTTAATATATTTATGTTTTATATATTTTCTATACATGAGCAGAAATTATGTCTGTAGTATGATCTACTCTCTCTCAGAGATGATCTCCTGCCGATATCAATGATGACACATGAGCATACATACAACTCACTGTCTTTGTATGTGTGCAAAAGCTTTATGTATTTATTTAAAGACTTTTATCCCTGTGAGTGCACTTTTGGAGTGCTCTGAATTGTGTTGTGTGAGAATCAGAATCATCCCATCCTAAAAAATTGCAATCATATGAAAAGTATGACTGTTGTGTACAATGACAATAAATTAACCTATATCTAGAGCAAATTTGAACATAACAACTGCAGTATATGATGTACGCATGTTTCTTTCCTGTCCAAGCAACATGTTTGTGCCCCTGGCTTCTTGCAGGAGCCTCTTTATCAACTCTACTCTGAAGCTGAATGTTCATGTTGAGTGATCAGGATGACAGTGAGCTGTAGATGGTACAATATTTCCAACCACCTGCTAAAATCTAAAGCTCTCCCACCACTACAAGTGAAACACCTTCAGTTTAGGCCTAAAGCTCTTTCCTCTGGTGTCCAGTAGAGGGAGAGCCAAACCACTCACACCCAGACACAGTGACATACCCACCAGCCACCAATTTAACAGACACATGGAGCATAATGGAATGCTGAGCAGCACAAGACGTAGTAACCCGATTTTTGTACTATTTCTATGGTTACATTTAAATTTCAAAACATTTTCCTCTGTTAAGCCTTTGTCAGGCTTTCTCTGGAGCTGCTTTCCATTCATACACTTAGCCACCGTTGCTGACCATGCTGGCAAGAGAATCTGCATCTCCCTGGGGATCCAAGCCCAGCCACTGGAGGTTGAGGCCCATGGCTACTAGCATCTGGAGTAGGGTAAGCTCCTGCTGGGTGGCCTGGTCCACCAAGGCCGGGCAGGTGGGGTTGCACTGGGGCCACTGGCAGGTGTCGACCAAGTGAAAAGGACAACCTTTGGCTGGAGTCCTGTTGTTGCGCGTTGCCTCCAGGCTCCTGTCCCAGCAGTGCAGGGCCCGCGGCAGAGAAGTACCTCGGACTTGGAAAGTCATCCAGTTGCTGGAGGGACAACAAGACAGATATGTCAGGGGGTGAGAAATAAAGAGTGAGAGGCTAGCAGAGGTTAGCAGAAAGCAAAATACTACATTTACATTTACATTTTTCATTTAGCTGATGCTTTTATCCAAAGCGACTTACAATAAGTGCATTCAACCATGAGGGTACAAACCCAGAACAACAAGAATCGAGACAGTGCAATTTCTTCAAAAAAGCAAAACTACAAAGTGCTATATTTAAGTGCTACTAAATTGTTAGTTTAAAAATTTTATTCAAGGTATAGTTGCAAGAGGTGTGTTTTTAGTTTGCGGCGGAAGATGTGTAAACTTTCTGATGTCCGGATGTCAATGGGGAGCTCATTCCACCATTTAGGAGCCAGGACAGCAAACAGTCGTGATTTTGATGAGTGTTTAGCTCGCAGTGAGGGAGCAACAAGCCGATTGGCCAAGCAGAGCGGAGTGAATGGGCTGGGGTGTAACGTTTGACCATGACCACTAGACAGCCATGTCATGGTCTGCTATTTGCTTTGGACACTCTTGTCTCATTGTCTGGGTGCAACAAGTGTTACATCACAGCAGAGTCACTGCACAAACACCAATTATAATTTGGTCTGACTATGTAAACGTAGCTAAGACTGCCCTGACCTATCAGTGTCCATGTGTGCAGGAAAAAGAATGAGTGTGTTCAGGGGGTGCTACCGAGGGGTTAGGGAAAGTGTGAAATAGCATTTGGTGACATGAAGAATGTGGCATGATGAACGAGTGAGCAGAAAGAGCAGCATAAGCTCAGTAGGTAAAGATGGCTACTGGAATAGACGAGAGTAGCAAGTGTAAGAGTGTATTACAGCCACATGAGTCACATATCCATTCTTACCTTCTAGTCAGCACTGTGTGGGAGAGGCAAGATGGAGCAAATACAGCCCTGAAAAACATATACAGAATACGGTCATTTCTAAGCTTAGGCCCATTCACCATCTGGGGCATATTAGATCTAGTGTTATCATTACATGTTGCTCTTCCATAGAAGTTGTTGGGAACTCACCGTGACATCTCTCAGGGAGGTCGTGAGCTCTCTGCCCAGGTTCTGTATGTACTGCCACTGCTGCTCAGACAGACTCTGTCCTCCCATGTAGATGTTCTCGACCCTCAGCTGCTCCTCATCGAACAGCCACTGCACAACAAACAGAGGGGCTACAGGGAGCAAAAGAGTTCAACATTAAAGCTGCTTTGATCGATATAACAATTAATCCAATGTGTTGCTGTGAGTAATCGCTTGTCGTGATGGACTCGCAGAGAGTTATCACTTGATCACTCCGCAGTTCCTCCCTGCTCTACAATGTTTTATAGCTTGTTTTAGATAATTGTTTAGGTTTTAAAGGCCTATTTAAAAGCTTATTTATTCAGCCGAGACTATCGGCTGAATAAAGTGGAGCATTTGGCAGATAAAGAGTAAGATATTTCCCTCAGTAGTTGGTAGAGACCAGAGGAGATAAAAGGAGAATGGTTATTGGACTTACAACCATGTTCTGTATCTGTAACGGTAATATGTCACTTTTGTGTTTCCGGCTTGTTGCGCTGCCCCCATGTCACCAAATAGAAATAAGATACAAGCAAATTCTTCAGGTTCAGCCTGTGTTGCTACTAGCATTCAGAGTTGCCAAAGTTGTATTGTTGTAAAATCCTTATCTGAGGTCATTAAGTTGAGGACATTAAGTTTTTCAGAGTTGTCACATCTAGTGTTTATCCAGGTGTTTTTGCCTGGATTGTATAGAGTCTGTTAACTTGTCAGCTTCTGATCATATCCAACTCACCATGTCGTAGTAATGTGCACCTTTTTTAAAACAGCGCAAGACAATTATATTGCATGTTAATCAAACACCAAGATAAACTTTGGTACCACTGAGCACTCACAGGTCAAGGTAGAGTAGAGTTTGTGTCCAAAGAAGCACTGCCACTCCTCTCCTCTCTTATAGAGCTGCCGACACCTGTCAGGCACAACCCCATTCCACAACCTGAAAAAAAAACCACACAAACTGCTTAAAAGCTTACTCTGTTAAACCTAAACACCAAATCTGAACTGCCTGCCAGAAGAATGCACATCTTCACCTGAGTCCTATCTTGATGGCATCTTCAGGTGAGCAGGAGACAGTCTCGGGACAGTTGGGGGATCTCTGCTGCTTACTCTCTAAAAACCAGCCAGAATCCACCAGGCCTCGGACCTGAGCCTCGGCACCCAGCTGCTCCAGCTGACTGGCCACCCTCTCGATGTTCAGCAAAACACCTGTCCCGCCAGCACTTCAGGGGAGCCAAAAACATCAATAAATAGTTTGGCTTTGAGAGACATGTTTATGTCTGGGGTGTCAAAATGACAGTGCATGCCAGCCAACAGCAGGGAAGTGAATCAGTGGATCTTGTTTTAGGGCCTGGGGGTGTCCTAACAACCCTGTTGCTAACCTTGGAGGTATGTTCACCATTACAGGGCAAGGCTCTTTAATAAACATTATGTCACTGTTCACAGTTGACTGCAAACATATTCATTGTTGACAAGAGGATGCACCCAAAATAGGGCTTCACTAGTTTAATGTTAGACATGGAAATGGTCCAGATGGGACAGAGGATGCAGACTCTTGTCCACAGCTACGGCCAGTGTCACAGCATTAGTGACAAAACTAACTCACCTCGTGCCAGACAGCATTACAACCTTGGCCAGCTTGATTCCTTTGGGGATGAGGTCTTTGATGACCTCCCGGATGATCAGGGATCCCATGAAGGTGTACTCAGCTGATAACAACAGAGTAACAACGTCATATTTTGGGAGTAACACAACACACAGTTAAATCAATCATATCTTAAATCTTTAAGGGAGGAACCTCACTGAAAATGGTAAGTGTACTGTATTTTCATTACCCATTCACTCAGCACTCATGTTACGCATACAGTGCTTCACTAATATTCACATCCACATGCGTGACTGGAGGAGTTAGGAGAACCACTGACCCTATGATTAGTGGACTTGAAGGATCTAAAGGAACTTACTTGTGTTTGCATCTTGCTCTCTTTCTTTCTCTCTTCCTTGTCGTGGCCGTGGCGGGGGGGTTGGGGTCGGCCCAGTACCACTCCATACATCACTGGAACAGTACGGGATGAATCTGCAATAAAGGAGACAATCATATCTGGTAGACCGTAGCTTGAGGCCATCTAAAGAACTATCTCCTCTGTAAAAATCCATGTTGACAGCACATAGCCTCTTCCATCACTTTTCTGCATAAACCACTATTTGCTGCTGGTCACATCAGAACTTTTGAAGCTGAAGCTGAAGCAGCCCAAAAGTGATGAGCGAGGATGCCTTTTACTGCTTTATGAAGTCATCATTTCATTTAAAACGTGAAATAGTCTGACTTTATGCTCAACATTAAAGGGAATTCTGGATTTTTTTTTAACCGTATAGAAATATTGGTGTGTAAATTAATGGTATTTACAGAAATCTTTTGAATCTGTTCAGAAGATTGCCTGTGCTGCCGGTCGCGACACGCAGGCAGTAGCCACAATGTAATCTTGTTGAGGAGCTGCTGTAGCACTTTGTCCCGAGAAGAATCTACATAAAAGTGTATAAAATAAAGTATATTTTACTTGTTTGATATGATTTGAGCTGCAACAGTCCAAGAAATGTCCTTTAAAGTTGCCTTTTTTCTCCCATAAAAAGCTTGAATTGTTATTCTGGGTCTTTGCTAAGAGTCTGGTAATACTACACTCAATGAGAAGTCTCACTGCGAACCATACAGCAGCTACTTGTCCCAGAGAGGTCCATTATCACAACCTCCACCACTGTCGCCATGTTTGTTGTTGTCAGAAACAGTTGACTCTGCACTGCCCTCTAGTGAATGTTGTGCTCTGCAACCATGCAAATGTAAAAGACACATCGGAATTAGAGGGCAGGGACTGATACATTGTTTGATAAACATTTTTATATCAACAACATGAAAGAGGACACTCAGAGATAAAAGTCATCACATTGGAGCTTTGTGCAGGATTTTGTTCCAGTCTCCACAGGTGCCAAAGACAATTAGGAAGACACTAGGCAGACGTTTCTTGCAGCTTTTGTCAGCGATGAGATTATATTTGAATGAGTACAGAATTTTAAACACAAATTGCAGCCTTCACTGAGTAGCCACAATAATAAGACACACGGTGAGGACCTACAGGTACTTACACAATGTTTGCATTATGCCAGTGAGAGTTTTCCTCTGCTTGGGAAGAAAGCAGTCCGGTTCCTGTAAATCGAGCAACCAGAGATCAGACATGTCCCTTTGTCTCACTACAGATTATGTGAAAAAAGCAACACTATGAGAACATGTAGGACGTGCTTTTTAAAACATGACCTACCTCTTTTTGTTTGGGGCCACCCTGATGAGCTCATTAGTCGTGGGATATTTTGGTACCTGGAATCACAGGTCTCTCTGCTGTGACAGCACCAGCCACCTAAAAATAATAGAGACTAATATTAGACTGTCATATCCGGCACAGCAGGGGAGACCCTTGTTAGCCAATCATAGAGGCCTGTGAGGAATGGAGAGGGAAAGCAATGAACTTGTAGCCTGGTCTGTTAACAAGGCTGTACCATACTTTCACTCACAGTCTGTAAGACAGGCGTGATTTCTAAATCTTGTCATGTCAGCCAGGTAAAACCTCTGTGGCTTTTCGGAAATCCCACAGAAGTCAATCAGGAGAACAATCCACACAAGTTTACTCTAACCTAAGTCTATCAAAGTGACAGATGACAACCAAAAAAGGAGAAAAATAGAAGATGACAGGCCAAGATGACATCCCCATCAAAATTCCAATGGGGGCGTCGCGCCAAAACAAGCTGACCTTTGGGGACCAAAATTAACCAGTTGGGTTCTTAAATACTCACCTTCCAGAAATAACAGCCATCGGCGGCTTCCTCTGAACTCCTTTAGGTAAAACCTGTAGAACCACAAATAATCAGGAATGAGGAGATGGTGACGATAAATCATCCATGACACAATGATGCTCTGTGCAGCCACTGAAATCACTTTATTAATCAGATGGCAACAAAATACAATCAAGAGTGTAAGAGAAAATATGAGACCCATCTCACCCAGCTGCTGTTCCATCATTACATGTGACTTGGGTGTTCTTGAGGAAATGCAGCCTCATATCATTTGTCTGCTGTCCAGCTGCTCGAGCACCCGCAGCGCTCTCCCGTCCGGCTTCAGCCATGCCTCCAGTGCTTCTTGTGCCTCCAGTAACTCCAGTACCTCCAGTCCCTCCACTGCCTCCAGTGCTTCTTGTGCCTCCAGTAACTCCAGTACCTCCAGTCCCTCCACTGCCTCCAGTGTTTCTTGTGCCTCCAGTAACTCCAGTACCTGAACTGCCTCCAGTGCTTCTTGTGCCTCCAGTAACTCCAGTTACTCCAGAACCTCCTGTGCCTCTCGTACTTCCAGTGGCTCCAGTGCTTCCAGGAGTCAGTTCAACGACAGGGGGTGACTGGCCAACATCACCTCCTTGGTTCCCACCAGACCTCTTGGTGGACTTGCCACTAGCTTTAGCATTACGGTTGTTCTGACACCAGATTCCCCCAAGCAGAAGCAAGAAAGCAATCTGGCTCAATATCTTCATTTCTTTGGCAACACAAGAAAAACAGATACATTCATTATTACTTGCTAACAATTTGGCTTCACGTGCACATGCATAAAAATGACAAAGTATTCTTCATCTTTGAATCTCATCAACTAAAACTTGTTATCCAAATAAAGTCCATCACTTTTTGACCTAAAAATAAAGTTACCTCTTAAAGAAGAAAGAATCAACCTTGAAGATTGTTGCTGAGGCGCCTCTGAGGTCAGGTAGATAACTGGTGCTGCTGAGGAAGGAGTGAGAAGTTCAGAGCGCAGTGACCTGGTGTGAGAGGAGGATACCAGTCATATGAAGTGATGAAGACTTGACCAGTTTTGATGAAGCCTGCAAATCAGTGGTGAGCTTTATAGTGCCACCATATGGATCAGATTTCCTCCTGTTTTCTCCTGCAGCTCCTGCCAGGGGCTGAGATAAAACTGCTGACGACACACCGCGAGGGGAGGTACTGGATGGCCAGTGGTGAGGAGAAAAGATAACACACGCATCTCTTCAACATATTTCAAGTCGTTGCACACACCCACCACCCGGCACTTTCCCATCTGACCATGGCTCAAGAACGAGCTCTCCTTCCCCCCAGTCCCCACTGCTCTTCTCCCTCCCACCTTACACCTCTGATCGCCAGTACTTTGATTTAAACATCTACATGGTCGTCACAAGTGCACAGCCCCTTTGTGTGCGATTTAACCCAGGGGTCATTGGAGTACACACCTCAAACACTTTCCGACACAGGAATGAATAGTACCACAAGGTCCACAAGGTTCCTGCATGGTCAACAATTGCACACTCATGGTGTCATGGTGTCATATGTTGTGTTAATGTATGGAAGAACAACCATTGCATGTACAGGGCTTTTGTTTTGTTTGTTGTTTCTTAAAAGCAACATACAAATTATTATTCGATATAAAACTTTAATGTCATGTAAAAATTATCATTATTCCACAATGGGGGGAGAAGTCAAAATCCGTCAGGTAGTTAACAAGCCAGATTAACACACAATGTGCTTTGACTTTTCATGCCCTTAAAAACAGAAAGACCAAAAACTTAAGTTTAAAAAATGTTTTAGTTATTTATATGATGGATTGATTGGCCTGCTATTATAACTAATGTGCTCTTAAATTAGATTTCTGAGGCTCTTTGCCTGCAGAGTGTAACATTTTCAAATCAAAGATTTTAAATATTTATCCATTACTGTTAATTACAGTTTTATGTAGATGATATTATTTTATATTTGTCACTGACTCTTAAATATGTCACTTATAGAAATACTTTATAGCAGGATTGTTAAAGCAGCAGATACAATGTGCTGCAACCTCCACTCTGAGATTCTTTGATCCGATTTATCATTCTGGTCTTAGATAACTTTCAAATTGTGAGTTGCAACAGGGCAATAATTAAGTGGTTCAGATAGATTAGAAATAAATCGTTTAGATTGAAAGGTTTCATGCAGTGTGTAAAGTGTCTTTACCTACAGTTGCTTTCTCTTACAGGTTGTCTCTGCAGACTCCTGGATGGCAGGTTAGGTTAGTTTGCCTTTGGTGAAGAAAGATGCAGAGTATTTGAAACTGATCTGTGACTGTCCCCCCTGGGATGGTTGTAGGGTGACGTAGCGCTGTTCCCTGAAAGATCACGAGCCCCAGGGCTGTAAAATTCTCATCGACGAAATGCACACCATCCCGACGTGTCAACAATAATGATCACTAGGGAGGCCAGAGGCTGCACAGGGCTTTATCGGGCTGCTGGGACTGAAAGGACTGCAGGGTGGCAGGAGGTCTGAGGATGACTTAAGCACAGAAGAAAATAATAATTGCGTATAGCAAAGACAATATAGCTTCAATTCACATCCCCTTCAGAAGACTAGACACACTAGACAACAGCAGATTCACTCAACATTCATACTTGAAATATGAAAAACATGAAGGGCTGAGCAACAGTTTCAATTTTGAGGCGCATATAAAACATTATGATTAGGTCAAAGGTTAATCGTAAAATTAAGATTAAGAAGTCCTTTATTAGTCCCGCACTGGGGAAATTTGCAATGTTACAGCAGCAGAAGGACATCACATAAGTCGCATGCACTACTTGGGTGAAGGAATATAAAGAAATAGAAATATGGGTTGCAAAATAGCTGTATTTATTCTGGGTGTGTTGAGGATTGTTAATATTGTTAAGCAAAATCATACAGTATTTTGTCTGCAAAAATCACATAACCATTTGAAGACTTAAATAAGGCAGACAGATTTATCAAGGTTTGTCTCGTTGCTTTGGCAGGGTGGAAACGGTATTTTTGTCCATTTTTCAAGCATTTCATGCGATTTTAGCTACTTTCAACTATGGCCAGAAAGAAAACAAAGCTACTCAAAAATATGTGTTTGAGATCGTATGCACCTACGTGCAATAAAAATGTACCCTAAGGACATCACTATACTGAATTTGATCTACCGAGCTGAACAATTTTTCATTCCTCCACTTGTCTTGAGGCATGCACACCACCATCTGTCTTCCCAGAAATCAATGCAACAATCTGTTTAACAGATACCTCAAATAGCTGAAAAACGAAAGAAGTTGCTGTAAATCTATCACTGTTTCGCCAGAATGTCACGAACAGACAGATGGCATTACTGCTATTTTGTTTTTCTTTGATATGGGATTGGACAGAATGATACGTTTTTCAGAGCAGGCTTCAGATCAATGGATTAAAGTGAATTTGTTCTCTGCACCTCCAGTGATTCAACTCCCAGAGCCTACACTGGGACAAACATTGTCCCCACCAGCGCCTACAGACGCATTCACACACAAAGTGTCTGGAGTCTATTACATTTGTCTCTTTACATTTGTAAAACAAACATTTTACACCCATATGAGGCTCAGGAGGCATGTTGAACTTCACCCTGACAGGGGCAACAGCTTGACCCCTTGTGCAGCATAGGAGGCATTCTTTCTCTCCCTTGTGTTGTTATTTCTCACAGCCAACCTCCAAGGTCAGGACACCTAAACCCCGGGTGGTCTGAGCACTTTGTCTGCAGAGCATGTGTGTCATCACCAGCCTCAATATCTGAGGGCACCGGCCGTGAGCTTCAAAGAACAACGAGCCAGAGGCAGCAGTCATATGCTGGATTCTTGTGTCCTCACCACAGTGCAGAAAGGTTGTGACCCACAAATAATAACTCCACATGAACAACAGATTGAACCCATAGAGTGACCCAACACAGATGTTGTATGTGTAAAACAACAAAATCTTTAAATAAAGTTATGGTCCATCCACGCTCATGCCCTGCAGCTCTTTTTACCGTGTTGCGTGTAAATGTGACAATCTGCAACAGCATCACTCTGAATCTATGTTGTCACCAGCATTGAAGGGCATAGCTGGTGAAAGAGGCCCATGATTAATAGGTGATAAGAGTGTCATTTGGACAAGCCACAAAAAACGGGCCTCAGGTGAGAGACATGAGACCTGGTCAGGGCAAAACTGCCAGAGCTCGCCATTCAATCCGTGTGGACGACAGACGGGGTCTTAGCGGGATCGGTGTAAAGTGCTGATCCACTGCAGGAGGAGAGCAGGTGGGGTGGGCAAAACTATCCCCTCAACCAGGTGTTAAGAGGTCTTGCGTGGAAACCTTTTGCAAACTATGGATACATCAAAGTGATGAATGGAGGGTCGGCAGGGGATTCAAGGTGTTGGATTCAGGAGAGCCTCTGGGGAGTGATCTTACAGCCATAGATAAGGGTGGGTGACAATGTTTTGAATGCTACGAGTAGCTGCAGCTCCCGTCACAACCAACTGTGTTCTGTCCACCTTACCGTTGTGCCACATGCATCTTCATCTCAGTAAAATATGTTCAGCCTCGAAAATGAGTGCCACAACCGCCACAAACAGCCAAAGATGTGCAAATGTCACTTATTGACATAAAAGCATCACATCACAAAAGTTTGTTTTAACAAATTAGTACAAATGAACCAAATATCAGGTTTTGCACCTGACATATAGTTTTGTTTTTGCAAAATTCTTCAGGTTTTTTTTCGAATAAGCAGCTTAGCACTCAATATATGTGCTCATTTTTCTCTAACTGATGTGGAGTTAAATTCTAAAATACTTAATTCACATGGATTCTATAGGCCTTGTTCTCCTCCCGAAGTGCACCACCTGTTTTAAAGAGGGGGGGGGGGGGCATACTGTGCTTGAGTGAACAGTTCAAAGTGTCTTTTGGGCTCATGACACAGTGGAGCATCAACGTGGCCTTGGAGTCATTCTAGATAACCCACCAGGCCTGTCAGAGCAGTGATGTATACCAGTGGAGAGGTCACACCATGCTCATCTACACCAACAGGTCCTTCACATACAGTGAGACCTGCGTAAGCCCCGTCTGATAAGAGATACACACACGTCACTGTGTAGGATCTTTGTAAAAAAATCTATTTCATGCCCTAAAAAGAAATCAGATTGCCAACCAGTTACATAGCTATGATCTGTGAGGACCATAGACCTGAAAGACTCACCTGTCTGAAGTGACAACAGGACAGCAAAGCCAGCAACTCTGCGAGGCTTTGCTTTGAGCCGAACACTAATGTCACCATGCTAACATAGCAATGTTAAGCAGGTATGATGTTTACGATGTTCACCATCTTCGTTGAGCATGTTTAAATGTATTGGGCCAAAAAGATGTGCTGGACATATTAAAACTACTACCAATGTCTTTGTAATTCATCCTATGGGAACCATGAACATCTAAACAAACTTCCATGACAACGGGCACCAAAAAAGGACACTGACACAACATAACCAGACATTTTGTCAGGGTGGTGATGATCAATCAAGCAAATTTTATTTGTAAAGACCATATTCTCAAATCACAATTTGTCGCATAGGGCTTAACAAGCTGCGACATCCTCTGTCCTTAACCCTCTACAAGTGTGAGAAAGAAACTACCAAAAAAAAACCTCTAACACCCACTCACATCTGGCTTTCGTTTGCAAAGAGAATTGATACACTCCGCGTTCACTCCTGGGTCAAAGTACTCTGCAGTAGGTTTGTATCGGCTCCGGCTCTGATCAGCATTGATTGAATGTTACACCTGGGGGAATGCATTCATTTGGCAGGACAGCGATGTGAAAGAGTTGTCAGTCAATTCATGATGTTAAACATGATGCACCAAGGGGGAAGACAACAGAGGCAAACTACTGTACTGGCAATGGGAAAGGAGGATAAAAGTCCGTTGTTTGTGTAGGAGTGTCTATTTTACATATTGAAACAGATTTAAATAAAAGACTGTATATTCATCTGTTCAATATCAAAATCATGATCAGCTTCCCTATGCCACTGCTGCGTCTCTTGAAATGGATCTTTGGTGATATGATAAACATGGTGCGCCCCACACAGCTTGTCAGGATGAAATTCAGTGTTGGAAATTCCATACTGATGAACCCTCCTCGAAGAAGACTGACCTTGGTGTGTTGTTTTTTCTCTCTCCAGAGCGGGTTGGTAGATGGCACTATGTGACAAGGTGTAAATCACAGATTCCAGCCGAAGTGATGTCAGCTCTTTGCATCATGTGTTGTCACTTCACACTGTGAAGACTTGAGGACACAACTCTTTCAGGCCACACACCCCTCGGTCGGGCAGAGGATTTGATCGCAGGTGCATGTGCATCATATAGATCTTTTAGCACAACAAGTGAATATGTTTTTACTCCTTAGCTAAATGACTGATTCATTAATATGAGACCTGTTAGCGAGGTAAGCAAGGCAATCGAACAGTATGTACTGTATGTATGTATATGTATAGACATACCACAGGACAGTAAAAATGTTAACTGTTTACTATTTATAGAATTGCCTGTGTGAGTGTGGCAGGCCACACTACTGCTGTTGGTGAGTAGTTGACCTGGATAACCAGAGGTATATGAAAATCTCAACGGAGTCCCTTCAGCTAAAGGCCCCTCACTTCTGGGAACCCCCTTGTTAAAGGTTCAGGGTGCATACTTTAATAAGCATGCACAATTCGTGCATACAATTTATGGTGACATGACAATTTCCTGGCTGAGCGCAGCAACTTTTCATCTCTTTCACATCCAATGTAGACATAAACAGGAGAAATCAGGAGAGGGAGAGAAAGCGAGGGAGCAAACTGGCATGCTGCAAAGGTCAGGAGTCAAACTGTGGCCAGTGAGGTTATGTAGTATTCATCAGCCATTACGGTTTACCCGGGTGCCCTTTATACTTTCATAGTGATAATCAAACTATGTAATGTGCTTTGCAGTGCATATGCCCACTGTTGAATACATTTTAAATTCTGACACTAAAGTTAAATGATTACTGTGGTGTATTCACTGTGGTCTTGTATTTTGTCGAATAGGACAATGCATATGAGGCAAGTAACTGGAATGAATTTAAATAGGAATACAAGCACTTACCTTAAAATACAAAAGTGAAGAATGACAAAAAAAAAGACAAGAATTTGTCACCGGTCCTTCAGTGATTTTTGAAGCCAGCTATTTCATTCATCCACACTGTGTTTTGCCTGGAAGGATAAATTGTTTGGATGGATTGTGCATTTGTCCAAAACTATACTCGAGACGATAGTTTGTCTTACAGCTCACATCTGGCTTCCCAGAAGGCACGCTTATGTATCATCAGAGGACAGGGGGATGGTTGTTTAAAGGATGATTCTGTATAATCCATCATTTTAAAAAGGGACTGAAGTGAGATTTAAATCCTTATATGCGAGTGCATTTACATAATCTGAAAGAACACATTTTTAAAGTTATGAGACGTCAAAGGCTATCATATTCCAAGCTGCAGATTCGAAACAATATCCACTCATTCCACTGTGGTTTCTCAATGCTACACATGGAGCTTATGCTACCTATTACTTACTATAAATCCAACACAGACCTGATGACTGACAGTCTGCATATATTCAAGCCAACAGGCAATACAATCTGTATCCGAAAGCTTTTATGACTTATAGGGATTTGTATTATTCGTGCTGCTCAAAATTTACAACCACGATTATTCACGGCTAGCAAGACAGTCCTAGTTTAGTTAAGTTTTATTGCCCTCTTCACATTCTTGTTGCCAATATCTCAGTCAGCGTTTCAGCAGATTCCTTTGGACATGATTCTGAGAAAAGAACCTAAACAATTTACATGAACTCCTGATGGCCGTAGATGGATGCAGAATCAAGCTGTCTGGTGTACTAGAAATGTAGTACACACAGATACTATTTACTATTTTAAAGGGTATTGTGTCTATATTTATACAGGGCAGCTAATTTAGATGTGGAGCTGAAGGTTATTTACGGTTATTAATACTGGCTTGAAGTCATGTTTATTTACCAGTGTAATTGTGTCACCCAAAATGGGGCTGCAGATGGAGCTGTGCATCTGTTGCTTTATTTAAACAGTTGCATGTTACTATAAAACTGTCAGCACTATTAATCAGGAGCTGAGATAATGAATGGTGCTCTACTTTAGATTTGCAAAGCTGTCATATTATACCTTTGTTGTCCTTGTCACATCAATGTAAAGATGATTGAAAATATCTATAAGAACGAATATATTGTCAATATAAGAATTTCCTAGTAAAAATACTAACAAGTGAGGTCAAAGAAAGGGTCGGTCACCAAACTGAGGCAGCCCTCATAGAGTTGAACTGACTAATTCTGATTAAGTGATTATTATTTTAGAATCAATGAGATTATGTTTTCACCCCTGTCCATTTGTTTGTTTGTTTGTAAGAAAGAATATGCAAAAAACGACAGGACGGATTACCATGAAACTTGGATGAGGGTTTGGGAAGATTTTTGTTGATTTCTCAGAGAATAATTCACGGATCCTGATGAAATACAATCATCAATGTGTAGGGGACTGATATTTATGAGTGTGGGCAATTTGATGCAGATCCACGTAAATATTAGGATCAAGTCAATTTAAATGAGGTTTCATAAGGAGACTGTTGGGCCATGGCGGAGGGATGCAATCTACTGAGTCTATTTGCATGAAGAAATGCAATAAGTGTATCCTATGATCACAGGCCGAAGATTCAGGTAAAACTAAAAAAATTGTCTCATAATGTCCAGCATCAGAATAAACATTACGGGGGGGTTCTTAACTTAAACTCTTACTTGGACTGATGGACAGTCAAGACGAACCTATTTTTAAGGAATGGAGGCCATACGGCACATTGACCCCTGATGTCAGGTCTGATATGCAAACCCACCCCAACTAAAATAACTCCTCTGACCTCATGCTGGGCTAAATAGATCACACATCCTGTGAACCTAACAGCCCATCTCCGTGAGACACTGCCAGTCCACACACTGATGTATTGGATGGGTGACAATTTTCATGGAAAAGCTGAATAAATGAGTGGAGAAACAACTAAACAAATGCAAAGGGCATGAGGTCACTAAATAGTTACTGTTTTCTAGTTCAATCGGTTAATGTCAGGTTGATGTCAGGAAATGGGAAAACAGAGAAAAATGCTTCTAAAGCTTGAGCTGACATCTTCACATTATTTTGCAATAACCATAGTCCAAAACCTTAACAAATTCACTTTATTATCATTATTATAATCACTTAATGAAGAGGAAAAGCAACTAATCCACAGAAATGAGAAGCTGGAAAGGCATACTTTTTGGCATTTGAGCATCAGATATGATGTTGTTATAGGTCCCTCTAATTTCAATGGTTCTTTATGTAACTCTGGCTCATAATAGAAGCTTATATAAAAGCGACATTGTGTCAAAATCCAAGCCACATGCAACCCTCACATCTTGCTGCTAGATCCAAGAGACAAATTACCATCAAAGGATTTCATTTAAGCCCCATCAGCTCCTGCCACTGACAATTAATCACTACACCGCCATGTCCCCAGCGCTTGAAAAGGCCAAATCACAGGTAAAAAGAACCGGGTCAGTATCATTGTACACTGAGGACAAACTGATACCGACTCGGAGGGGAATGAACACTTTGCTCGACCTGCTAAGGCCTAATAGATTAGGGGCTCCTGGACAAGCCTCTTGTCAGTCCTTCTTTCTCTGTGACCTAATGTACCCAGAACAGCTGTGTGAGGACGCTTAGCAGTTAGGCCATGATGACAAGTCATTGCTCAGCTTGATATATGAACTACTACATGTGAAACTGGAGTTTGTTGAAGGGTATGATGGCATGGCTGTGCAAGTATCAATATGTTCTTTTCATACAAGTATTTATCTTTTGGTCAAAACCAAGCATGAGATCTTTAGGTGCAGGTGAACTTTAAACCAGTAATAGGATTATATATCTAATGTCAATGTTGAACCAATTTTCTTATCATTTTATAAATACAACAGTTCGGGTTAGTTAGTGAGATCTGCCACTTAATTCAAGAAGGGTCATCTCACCAACTCAAACAGCTCATGAATTACATTCTGTACAAAGCAATAACATTTAGATTCACGTGTATAACTATGAAGTTTGTATACAATACCTTTGATCTGGCAAAAGCACAGTGACAAAAATTCTAAATGAACCCGTTTACAAAAAACTGAGTGAAGATATCAAAACAAGCCTTTGAAAACAATTAGACCCGTTGTGAAACATATATTGCAGCTTTGCAGCCGAGCTGTATTGCATTTTTTAGTAGCCAGTATCCAGGTAGCTGAAATCAAAAACAAACAAATCAAACATACTGACATTAGTGAATCACAGGGGTTTACATGACATTCAGTAAAATCTGCAAAGACTAGAGTACTTATATGAATAAACATTGGTTAAAAGCAAAGCAACACAAACATTATTGACCAGATTGTGGAGGATACTTACCGATTCAGCATCATGCTCTAGTCCTGTATCATGATGTTCCAACTCATCGTCTCTGAATTCCTTTATGACCTATTAAAACATACCCCAGGACATTCATTAAGAAAGTGAACTAACTCAGATTGAACCCCAGCAGCGTCTCTGCTGGATGCAGGTTTGACTCATCTGGAAAGTATCCAGAGAGGATGACTAAATGTCAAATCTATTTTTTATTGAATTAGTAACATTATGCGATGTGAACAAATTCTGGTTTGTGGAGTGGGTCCAAACTAGAATAGACAAACTGCGACCTGCAACAGTGCTCAGTGACTCAATCTCAGGCTATGTCCACTTTAAAACTGAGTTATAAAACTAAAACGATCTCAATCCACGTGTTTTTTTCTCTGCATTAGGAACAATCCCCATTCGTTGCTGTGCACGCAGGAAGCAGATTGTCTACTCTGCAGTTGGTTGCTTAGTTACAGAGATACTACGAACAAGAAACAACAAGAATGAAAAGAAAGATGAGGGAATCATTTTCTTGGACTGAAGATGAGGTGGAGCTGTTATCGACTGTAAGTGTTTGGAACAGTTTGCATTCACTGCTGGTAGTCCAGTCGTAACACTCCAGAGCTCCTCCATTTGTTTCTATCTTTCTTGCTTTCTGTGATAATCACATTATACAATAGTTTCCTCGAGTAGTGGTGGAGTGCACCACTTTCATGCTGGAATCAATTTGCCCTCATACTCAAAGGATTCACAGGGAATGAGGTCCATGTGTAATTCATTCAATAATTCAAGTACATTTCATTGTAAACACCCTCACTTACTGCTGTTTACTCCCCTTAAACTGTAGCAGAGATGTGTTGGATTGGTGTTGATGCAAACTGTTTTTAAGAGGAAGTATTCAGTACTGAGTGGTTGACTCACTTTTAAAAGTTCAGTGTATCTCTCTGGGTCCTCTTCCATCAAAGCTCTAATCTGGCTGTTGTAGTGCTCGGAGATGCTCTCCTCCACCGCCACAGTGCAGGCCATGGCCCCCTCTTTTCCCAGCAGTGCAGTGGAGGCCCCTAGTGGAGATTTAAAAGAAGAGATGTACACATTATGATGTGATAAAGCAACAAATCGTTCCGTAAAAACTGCAGCAGATTTACTACAGAAATAAGGTTCAGGCTCAGCAACCTAAAATAATGTATTTATATACTTGTTGGTTATTACATCAACTTTTTAAAACATCTGTCTCTCTTACAGAGGACACATCTTTAACCTGAGGTATATCGTGATTTATGCAAAGGCAGCATTTAAGACTGTGACAAAATCTTTTATGAAGTAGTCTTGCTCTTGAGGGTAAGTTTGTCTTTTAATTTGAATAAACTCTTATGCTTATGGGCTGTACTAACCTAACATAAACCCGGCGACATTCCAGAGGGGTAACAGTGCTGTGGGTCGAACTCTGTTCTCAGCCAGAATTTCATTGAACTTCTCAAGGTGTTTCTTTTCTTGGTCCCACATTTCCTGAAGCAAAACAAACATGAACATGACACAGTTACACAGGAGCGGAACACACATGTACACGTTTTGTTTGTGTCACCAAACAGCAAGGAAGCAAGGTGCAGTTCTCCATGTTTTAGTTGAGTCGCACTTACCTTGTTTTCGCACCTTAAAGTCGCAAGATAAAGCAGCATACAAAAAAGTACTGTTTCTGTTTGAATTGAGAAAATAAATGAACCGATACACTTTGTTAATTTTGTTGCCAATGTAATATCACTGTGGTATTAACACCAGCCAAATGAACACGATCCTGTGAGCGGATTCCACTTCTTCTTCTTCTATTGTCAGTCTCAAAAGAGATTATCTTTTCACACGGCAAACAAATGCAACTATGGCTCTGTTTGATCCAGACCGAGACCACTGGTTTTGCTGAGACAAAATTTCAGTCTGTTTTGTTTAGACTTTACTGAAACGTCTGAAGCTCCGGACCAAAAAATGTAGGTGTGAAAGCCCATAAGCAATATTGTTTTGTATGAAAATACAACAGAGTTTCTGCCCACGCTAAAATCTAATATCAGATCTAAATATGTAGGATGTTCACCCGAGAAAAAACTACTTTATTTATTTTATTCCACAGAAAAATCTGGAGAAGTTTGAACCTTACAATATCACTGCTTCTTTTGTTGTTATCCATTAGAATGTCTTGAGTTGAGGGTATTCAAACCCCCCCTTGCTCGTTGTAGTGTTTAGCGTGTAGCTGAGTCCAGGTTTAAGATGTAATTCACTAATCAGGCAGCACAGTGTCAGACCTCCTTACTGCCCTACTTCAAAGCTACGTGTCACACTGTGATCAGACCTGGATGAGCGGTCCGATCCTGGATCGACCCAACACCGCCATCTGGCCGGCGTAGATGCGGTTGGCACCGTATTCACCCGCATGGTCCACGCGCAGGACTCGGTGCAGCATCTCCTTCTCCTCGGCGTCTCGCGGGGGCGGGATTACGCTGTAGGCACGCGAGCTCAGCAGCAGGGGCGCTGTTACACCACAGTAAGAAAAAACATGATGCTAATGTTAGCTTCTCTGAGGCTACAGAGGAAACTTTCGGCCCCTTCAGGAAAGAGTTTCTCCAAAATATTTCAAAGCATGTGAACTACATCATTGAGTCACAGGCTTCCACATTACACCGTTTGCTTTAAAACATGTTGTAAATAAAGAGACATAACGTTGTTGTCAGTTGTCATGAAACATTAGCGTAGGTGTCCACAAAGCTCCTGCTACACTGGGAGTCTTGACCTGGAGCTAGCTAACAGTGATACGTGCCTGCAGCAGACAGACCGCAGACACACGGGTGTTTTTAGCATTTTAGCACATTGGCGCTTGGGCTGCTAACCTCTCTGCTTATCTTACCTCTGCATTTCGAACACTGACGAATCAGCGCTGGACCGACCACATGAGACCAGTCGTACAGCGCTGTGTGCGCGGCTCTCTGCATGGCGGACACGTGTTATCAGAGAAACGTTACGAAAAGTGCAAAACTGTCATTGAATGTCAGAGGGTGGACGTGGCGCAGGCGTATGACGTAAGGGCGTTGCGACTCGCACAACAGCCCCCATGCAAAATGAAAGTGCATATTTCTTTTATGAATATCAAGACCAGTGTGTTAAAATTGAACTCCACTTTTTCTTGAGGTTACATTCGTTCTTTTTATTATTAAAACATTATGTGTCGACCATTATAAATATTTTCTATTGCTTTTTAATCAAATAAAAATGTACCTCTGATCGTAGTTTATGGAAGTTTTTGTTTTGGATGTTTTATGCAGTAGTTTGATGCGTTACACCTATAAATAAATAAATACATAGATAATGACATGGATAAATACACAAATAAATACATATCACCACAGATAAAATCTAGTCAAATCACAATGAGTGGACCATGGTTGTCAGCCTGCAGATCCAGGGTTTCTCCAAAGGTGGCAGATGTTCATCTTACAAATAAAAGGTCATAAATAAATTTGTCTGAACTTAACAGGTCAATAATAAGTTTGTAGGCCTGAAGCATTTAGCTGCAAAAAGAATGGATTAAACAGTTGTTCAAGTGCAAGGTCAACTGAAGCACTTACTTACATTGTATTAGTAATTTGGTCATAAGTACAATAAAGTTGAGATTTATTGATATTATCATTGTTTACTTTTTGTAGCTCACATCATTTTTGGTCTTATATGGATTGTATTAATCAGAAGGTCCAGAGCGACGTATATTGCTGCGCACCATCACAGGGCCATGCTGAGTCTGTCTCAGCAGGTCCGACAGGTCACTGGTCTTTTACAGGGCAAAGACGTAGCACAAGCAAACCCACACTTAATTGGCAGTTTGGAGTTCACACAGTTCACCTGGCCCACATATCTGTGGTCTGTGGGAGGAAATAAAGTAAAAACAGACAATTATCTTTTGGCCAGACACTCTCTGCCTTTCTGGGTCAAACAGATCATAAGTGCATCCTTTGTTTGGGCTTGTTATGTAAGACTGAAGAGGACAAAAATAAAATTAAGCAAGTTTGTAGAGTGATCAGATAAATTGTTGACGGTCTACAGATGGCAGTGTTGCACAGATAAAGGTGATCTGGGGCACATCTTGCACTGTAAACACCTGCAGGTCCCAGCTTTCATTGTTTCCGTTTCAGTCAAATTGCTTGGAGGGCCACAGTGCAACCATGCAGAAGGATTAGATTTCACCTATCGAATGCAAAAAAACAAAAAAATACACTCAGCCGTCAGTCAAACCATCATTTACTTTAATTGCATTAGTCAGCTTTTTTTGGAATGCCTATATAATTCCTGTCTTTGTAAAAAAGACTCACGAGTCTTTCTGGAAAGCACATAAAATAGAGCTAGGACACAGGAATGTGTGGAATGATGGGGTTGACTGCTGAAGTGCGGTGATGGTCATGAGTAAACAAGGCCAGGATGGTGAATGGTGGGGTGTGTCGATTTTGTCTGTGTGTGTGTTTGTGGTGAGACACCGGTTATGTGTTTCCTTATCTGTCTGTCTGACTGTGGGTGGCTACGCACGTGTGGCTGCACTTCTGGAGGTGTCGATTACCTTTTGGTTTCTCGTGCGTGAGAGTGCAGAGGTCAAAGGTGTGAACGAGGCCAAAAGTCCCAGGTTCACAACTTGTCATTTGTTTTATTGGGAATATAATCAACTGCATATTTCAATGGGAATTTACACTACAACACAACATCAATTGCTATACGTCAAATAATTAATGTAGCTGGATATACGTATTGTGATGTTTTTTGTTGTGGTTTTATCCACTACTTATGTTGCTGATGATCCATATTGTGAAATTTATTAAAATAAAAAGTTTTCTTTTGAAAATGTTTGAATGTCAACCCAGACAAATCCTGTGATCATGACATAGCACTGTGACCAAGTCTTGTAAAGGGAAACTTTGTCACACTTTGTACATACTGGTTTTAAAGGGGCACTCAACACATGAGGTTCAGTGGACCCATCATGCTGAGCTGAAAACAGATGTCTTCAGAGGCTCTAGAGGGAGCTGTTCTAAGAAAATAAACCTGATGATGTAATTTAGTCCCATAAAGCTGCATAGTGCCACATTAAAGGGATAGTTCACCGAAAAATCTAAATTCACTCATTATCTACTCACCACTATGCTGATGGAAGGGTGGGTGAAGTGTTTGAGTTCACAAAACACATTTGAAGTCTAAGGGGTAAACAGTGTTGCAGCCAAATCCAATACAATTGAAATAAATGGGAGCCCTTCTTCAGACGTAAAAAAAAAAAAAAAAAAACAGAATAAAAACACAACATGGCTCCATACTGCTCATGTGGTGTCAATTGCATATTTCAGTGGGAATTTACAGAATTAACATCTACGGAATTCACAGCTCTGAAGTGTCTGCAAGCCCCGACATTCATATTTGACTCATAACGTTGTCATTTACACTGTGTTTCTAGCCCTAAAGTCCCCATATATCCTCCTTGGATATCCTCCCCTCATACTCCTAAAGTGTTTTGTGGACTAAAAACCTTTAGTCACCCCTTCATCAGCATAGTGGTGAGTAGATAATGAGTGCATTTTCATTTTTCTGTGAACTATCCCTTTAAGTACCCAGGATACCAGGGACGAACAGCATACACTGGATATACAAATGGACGCAGTGATGCCTATAAGTGCCTGTAGTCTCTTGAATGACCAGCAGAGGACGACTCCACTGGTTTTCACAAAAGTGGGTTTCTTTAAAAGTCTATGAGATTATTATTTGATTTGTAACATCAGTAAACATATTTTACAGAGTTTATGGTCTCAATGTCTTGTTTCAATACAGCATGATGTTCATATTGTAAATTACTGTCCCATTTAGAGTAAAATAGATGATAAAATCCAGTATGCAGTGTCCTTGAACTCTCGGCCAGGCTCAACGCCAGCTCCTCCTAATATTCTTACTTCAAAAACCCAAGATGGATGAAAATTAAAAAAATATTTAAAGACACTATAAGATATATTGACCTCTGCTGCTCAATTCTGAACTCTCATGAATAAAAAACCTGTTGTTACTTGTTTGTCTTGGGGGGCAACAATAACAGATTGTAAACTGATTTTGCATCAAGATATGTGTGCACCTAAAGAATGTAAGTACAACATTCAGTCTCTTTTAGCTCTGTTTTCAATCTCAACAAACTCCAGGGTGAAACATCTGCCTCTTTGGTTACAAAAGTCACCACATTCATCAGTTAGTTGCTGTGTGTAGTTGTGCAGTGTAGGAGGGTTGTAGGAGCGTTCTGACAAAGACCGCCTGCTGCTTAAGACACGAATACTCTAGTTTTCAGACATGAGCACTTTGCCTCTCATATATGAAGAACGCAGCAGGAGATTGTCTGGGTCAAATGCATTCACAACAACGGTGGCGCCGGGGTAGAGCAAGCAAGAGGCAGGACATAATGTATAAGTTCTTTTGTTGAAATCATGTTGTTGTTTGCAGCACATTGACACCGGCCTCAGCCCTTATCACCAAAAGCTATTGAATCTCAGAGTTGACCCTGTTGTTTGTGTCGGCTACGAGTTTGACAGTTCTATTCATCCCGTGATATTAGTTTTCTTCCAGTTTTACATACATCGCATGTGGTAAACGTCATGAATACGCCCACATTTTCAGGACAGTTGCAGATAATGCCCAAGGCAACTGACTTTGGCGTTTGCAGTCTCACGCAAAAACCCCTCACAAAATTATCAGGAAAATGTCAGAAAATCTGTGTGAAATCAGTGAGAGCTTTGAGATTGAACTAAAAACCCTTTGTCATTGATACATTTCGACTATAGGTACTTTAATGAAACAACTTTGTGGAAGACTAAAAGTAGACCTTTAAGACCCTAATTATGTTTACATATTACTTATTCTAGGCTGTGTCTGACACACTCAGGCCACACGGTTGGAGGATTTGTGCGGAGAAAACAGAGCCTTTCAGCGCAAGTGGTTTACAAAGGGGCTTTAAAGGACCGTCTGACAGGTGCAACTTCTATTCCCAGTGAGTAAACACTCCCTCTCACTTTGCAGCGGATGTATGAAGTAATCAACAGTTAAGTCTTAAATTTGGTAGTTCAACTGAGGGAAGGAAAGAACAAGAGAAAGTGTGTGTTTTTCTTGCTCTTTGGTGTGTTGTGACTGATGAGTGGATTAAAGAGCAAACCGCAGCGCTGGGGAAAGCGTGAGAATGGCTTCTGAACTTACCTGTATGTATATGTGTCTGACTGTGTTTGTGTAATGTCTGCATGCATCCATGGCCATGTGTGAGTCTGCACACCCTCGCTCCGAGGCTCTGGTCAGACAGTGCATAGCTGTGGTGGGACACAGGCGTGAGTCAACAGTGTCTGCTCTCACTGAGAGAAGACATGATAGGTCTTGTCTGATTTGGTCCCCGACTGGTGTGGTGGGACTCCCTGTGTGTGTGTGCGTGTGTGTGTGTGTGTGTGTGTGTGTGTGTGTGTGCGTGTGCGTGTGTGGGGCATGCATATTTATTTGTACAGCACCAAACCACAACCTATATAATATCAAGGCACTTTACATTGAAAGTTCCCGACAGGAAGAAACATCCAACAGAACCAGAGGCATCTGCTTCCACTGGCTGGGATGACAGGAGAGAAATGCAGGAGAGATGAGAGGTGGGTGGAATAGAGGAAGAATGGGGGAGAGAGAAGAGTGAGAGAGACCAGGAACAATTGTGAAATCTTTGTATTAAAGCTTAAAGCAGGCATAACTGGTTTTAATGATGACAACTTGAATGACGCTCAGTAGAGTGCATACCTGCACCAAGGCCCAACAATCCCCTTGTGAAACCATTTTTAAATTCATTACACCACAATGAAAATGTTGAAAAATCTTGCAAAGTTAAAAATTTGGAATCCACACCAACTTTTAATGTGTTTTGTCCAGAAGTTTTTGCGTAATTCTGTGAACTATCACGCAAGCAAACAAATGCAGACAGAAACATAACCTCCTTGGTGGAGGTAATAAAAATAGCGATATGTAGATGTTATGATGTTATTATTGATAACAGCAGCAGTGCTAGCACCCATAAAACAATACAAAAACCAATGTATTTAATGATTTATATTGCAATTGCACTTTTGTTGAGAGACTCACATGGATACACTAGCTAGGATGAAACCAGATAATATGTGCAGTCCTCACATCATCAAAGGAGCAGAAACTAAACTAGATGTGTCAGACAAAACATCCACCTATCCATTAGCTTATCAATTGAGAGATGCAGTGGGGAGGGGGCCAATCCCAGTTGATTAAACTGCATGTGTTTAGATTGTGGGAGGAAGCCAGACTACCTGGAGAAAACTCACACAGCCTCTTAACAAGGACTTTGCATGACACCGCTTTGAATTGTGAACTTTCTCACTGTGAGAAAAACTACGCTATTTAATTAATTGTACTTTTGAATTTTTAACGTCTCTTCTAAAAGCTCTCTCTAAATATATTAAATATAATAGAGTTCTTTGAAATTGTAGAGGCATAGAAGGCATCCACCTACAGTTCCAGATTCTGCATAAACAAGAAACACAGGCAAGAAAAAAGTACAGTTACGTAATTCATATATAATATAGCATCCCATCTTAATTCAGAGTCACAGCTGGGAATTGGCATCTGTCCCAGGACAGGATGTGTTTTTTGACTGTAAGGAGAAGGTGGGGCACTTACAGGGAAATATACAAGAACATGGGGAGAACAGTGGCCCGGTTTTTAAGCATGCTTAATTATTTCTTCTGCCATTTCCCTCGACCTGAATCAATAAGGTTGACTATACGTTGCTTGTTCCATGTCCGCTGAGAGTTGCATTCTTGTTTTCCGGTCACATGTACATGTCCACGGTTCAATTCACATTTGAATTAGGGTCCTTGTCGGTCTGGTGTTCCACAGATGCAAACCTGATCCCACATTCCGTTCCAATCCATCCCAGCACGTGGCGCGGTCATAAATTTCGGATGCAGACGTCTGCATAGGGATCCATGAACACCCAAGCAGATGTGGACCATAATGCACCCCAGCGGAGAGGGCAGACGCAGAAACTATGAATTCGCCTTGAGGCCCACTTCTTAAGGGGCACGCTGTGAGGTGACAAAGCTAATTAGAGAGAACTTGTGTCACTTTATTGTTATCTTAAGATCTAATCACCTTATTGCCTGCAACCTTTTTGATCCTCTTTATTCAAATGTCTAAGTGAAAGATCAGCAGCAGGAAAGTGTTTTTAACAGCCTGTAGAGTTATGGTTGTAACAACCCATGTTGCATGTCACTTTGGTTTCATTTATGACCTTGGCTGATATCCACAAATACTGGTGGGGCTGCACTTGACAATATAAATTCTTTAACTGCATGGTATTTCCCGTAAAAACAACAGTTATTCATCCAAATTGGTACAAAAGTGAGTGAGTTATGCAACATTGTTTAAAAAAGCCAACCGTTTTATGGTTTGGTGGTATCCCTCTGGAACAGGCAAGATGTCTCGTAAAATAGTATAAAAAGGAGGTTGGATATCTGATTTAAATTCACCAAGTCTCCTAAAAAGCCATCTAACCCTTTTTTATAGATGGCTGTACAAGATTAAAAGCCAAGAAAAGTGATTTCTCTTCCATTATTGAATTGTTTACACTCAGAAATCCATCCTGCACACCCTGCAGACCTAGTTAAATCACACTCTAAACCGCCTGTTTTCATGGACACTGGAGAGTGTATTTAGCCCCGTCTGGTACAAGTTAAATGGCCCTTGTTTGTCTGGCTGTATTCCTTCGTGTTGTTTTCTTTTGCAGCAAAAACAATCAGAGATAATGTCTAAATCTGATGCTTATTGTGTGTGTGTGGGGGGGGATTGAAAAACTCATACATGTTCAGGCAGTGCTCATCAAGACACTTGGAGAGATTTCTGAATGAACCAGGCAGGTAATAAGTGCCATTTATGCTAGGGAGCTGAAAACACATTCATAGCAGCCCAATATAAGACGGAAACATGTTAACAAACTCAGGAAAATGAGTCAAACGTACAGCGTAGTCATCTGAGATTATACTGAAATTGTTCATGTTTACTATTTCTATAACGACAGAGGCTTCCACGATTTCTCACTCATGCTGATAGTCACGGACAGACGCAAGATGCATTTAGGGCAACAATCCTTTAGAAGGGTGTGATGGCAAGCCACGCAGCCCTTTATTTATGAAACCTGTTATTTAACCAGCATTTCCTGTTTGCCACGGGATGTGGCTCATTTTGCTTTGCCGTCCCGGCCTTTGCTTTCCTATATGGTGTTTCCGGAAGTCATGTTTGTGCTCTGTGTTTTACAGAGAGCACACTGTGGGTTACCAGTGTATGAGTACATACTGTAGTAGGCCTTCAAATGGGCAAGTTCAGTGGTGAGTGCTACTTTTACTGTAGTGTATGTGTCACTTTTTCAGCAGTTTTATGGCTGAATTTAGATGAAGGAAAATTCGAAAGCATAGTATCAACCTATTGTATGTATTTGCGTTCTCACATAAAGCCTCTCAGGAAAAAATGTATGTCCGGAGTTCAGTCCATTTCTGAAAGCAGTTTAGAGCACAAAAACATAAAGTTACAAACATTGAATATCTTTTGGGGTAATTTTACCACTATGGTGCTTGGATTAAAACCATCAAGCTCCCATTAACTGTCTCTGTTGCTGTTATTGTGAAACATCCATGACTCAAATAGTGCAAAACTGCTGGCAGTAGTCTAAAAGACATCACATATAAAGAGAAGCAGACCAGGATTAAGGTTCTGGCGGTATTCTGTGGTAGTCAGAACATAAAAATATGATATTGTAACAAGAGCAGCCAGTGGTAGAAAATTCTGCTGGTCATCTCGTCATTATTTTACCACATTGTACTCATCCCATTTGTTTTCCAGCCTGAAAAAGACAATGTTTTTACAGCGTGAAGGGAGTGGACAATTCCCCATTAAATGTCACAACCACAATTCCGGCCTCCCCCTCAGTTCTTCTTGGTGATATTTTTAGAGGAGCCTCGGCCCACAATCATCAAGTGAAACGGCAAGGAATTGTTTTTGTTGATGCTCGTCTTACCACTTCAGTGTGGTGACTCCTGATGAGCTGTGCCTCCATACGTCACAAGAGGCCAGGATGAGTGGGAGTCAGGCTCCAGGCTCTATTAAGGGGGGAGCCACTCTCCCAGGTTATTGGGCAGCTAGTGACGGGGACCGTCGCGTGGATTTCCACTCGCTGCTATTTCAGGGCTACAGCAGGTCTGTTTTCGGTTTAAAAAGAAGCCACAACATCCTATTAGAGAATTGTTAAAGTAATTGAGCAGTGTTTACTCATCGAGTCTGCCTGGTTACACTGGAGCTCCTGAGGCTCTACAGATGGTACATGAGAGAGAGCAAGGCTATGGATGGATGGATTGATGGATGGATTGATATACAGTAGATGATGAATGGATATACATTATATGTATGTATGGATAGACCCACGGATGAGAGGATAGGATACAATTCAGTGGATGGAAGTTAGGCTGTGGTTTAATGCAAAACCTCCCGGGGTGGGGCTGCATAAGCAGTGTGCATGCTCCTCCACACGCATAGACACACACATACACACACACACACACACACACACACACACACACACACACACACATAATCAACCAGGTGAAGTAATGATAACTGATGACAACTATGCTCGTTACTGTATGCACTGTATGAATGTGTGTATGAATGGGTGAATTGTAAAGACTGTACTGTAAAGCACTGTGAGCGGTCTTCAAGACTAGTAAAGCTGCTATTTAAATACATAACATTTTGCCATTCAAACAACAGCTGGCTAAACTAGTAGCAAATTGATATGGAGAAACTAAAACAAAATCTGACTATCTGTAGTTCAATGGGTGGATTGGTGGATGGAGGGATGGATGAAAATACAAGTTACATATTTTTATAATTATGTCTCAATCCAAGGCCCGTTTGTAAGTATATATTTAATCTGTTACTTGCACAACTTCTATCTAAACCCCAGTTTCCATATATTTCACTCCAATTTTAAATGTGTGCTTAAATTATAATGAAAATAAGTCCATTGCACCAGAGATGAAGCAGTTTGAGCGCTAACCTCTCATTTCTCGCCTGCAGCTGTAAAAGTCCTGCCATGCTGTGTCCCCCTGGCTCCACTTTGTTTAGAGGCTGCCTCAACCTGTTTGGACTGTGGCTGGGTTACTGTGAGGCACGGCCAGGCCAGATCCAACCAAAGCTCACCACTGGCTGACACACAGAATACAGCTACCCAACATTATGCCTGTGGCCTCTACATGCCTTCCACATTATTCTGAAAGAGTGTGAAAGCGTTGGTGCATCATCTACTGAGATTACATTCAAAGAGTAAATCCAGGTGACTCTTCACAAATTATAGTACTTGTTTCTTTATTGTCCAAACCTTTGGAAAATAGAAGAAAAGTAATCCGTCACATAATAAAATCTCATTTCACTAAATTCCTGGTTTTTAGTGTGTGTCAGGAGATTTAATTTCAGCCGGAGGCACACTAACAAAACAAGTGTCACCAGTTTTGGTCACTAGAATAAAAAACATCAGTTCATCATCACTATCATTGAAAGACTGAATGACCATATCACCAGTTTTCTTGAGCTCAAACCTTGAGAAACAAATGACAAATGGTGACGCAACTGCTAAACATGCTGTCAGTCTGTGATGAAACTCAAGAAGACGTGGAAAACACTACTTTCATAATTTCAGTGATGATTGTTTCTTTGCATCTGCTTTTCTTTACAGTGATAAGTCACCATTGGCTCTACCACCAGGAGCCAACACATTCCATTCCTATATTTAACTTTTGTTTTTAAATGAAGTGTTATTTCTCTACTGAGAGAGTAAACAATACAGGGTTGACCTTCCGAACCGGCAATTTTTTTAAAGATATAAGCTCATATTAGCACAATAAATGCAAAATATAATGGCAAAGTGTTTTTTTCCAAACCAGCTTTGCAGCATCTCTGCCGTTCTGCCGACTGGCTGTTATCGCGCGTGGTTTTCCTCTGACGGGTAATCACAGCACAGGCTCATTCAGACACCTTCTGGTTCCAGGACTGTTGGGAAGATGATGGCAAGCGAATTTGCAGTCTGAGAAGAAAAAGTACATCTTTACTGTGTCTGAGGTTTGCAGATGTCGGGCTGAGATTAAAAAAACAAACAAACAAAAAACTTGGGCCCTGGCAATTACCGTCCTAATTCTAAATTTGTTCTGCAACCAATTTGTCTCGTTGCATGGGGTGACTAAAATAAATAGAGTAAATATCATGTGCAAGGAGCTGGTTGAGGTCAATTTTGGAGCTTTTCTGATGAGCCTTTAAATACGTGGCCCTCCACAGCATCAGTTTGACATTCTGGGAAGTATGCATAGTTGCTTTCTTGCTGAGAGTTACAAGAGGAATTCAATGCCTGTCCAGTAAATATGCAGCTTAAACCAACATTTAGCTCAATTTAGTAAAAAAGAAAAACAAAGAAGGAGGTTTTGCTTCATTTTGTTTGCACAAATTAGCTCACGGAAACATCGGCACAATCCATGTGGACACACCAGTTGTGATTATGTGCCTGTGTGTGTGTTACTAGTTTTGTGGAGACCTCAAACTGTTTACACTGTCACCTTCTGGGGACAAAAAGCGAGCGACATGTCTCCACTTCATCTTACTGTTCGCACTTAAATAAAAAAATGTCCTGGACACAAAAGACAGTAGCAATTAGTGGAGGAAATTCAATATCAATGTCCTGCTGATACATAATCTTGACCACAGCATAGTCGCAGCTGTCAATCGGGATATTTAGGCCGTTTATAGCATCAAATAACCAATTAAAGAATAGCAAGTCAATAAACATTAGTATGATAAGAACTACCTAAAATCATAATCTTTTCAAAAATTAAAAAACATCTTTGAGAAAAATGTATTTGACATGTACTTTGTTGTTTTTTGTTTGGTCCATGTCCTTTTCACTAATATGGAGGAGGCAGGGTTTGCAGCCTGCCAGCAGGTGACAAAACACATTGCTTTCATGAGAAGTCACATCGTCCATCTTTATATGAAGTCAGTGGTGTGTGTGTGTGTGTGTGTGTGTGTGTGTGTGTGTGTGTGTGTGTGTGTGTGTGTGTGTGTGTGTGTGTGTGTGTGTGTTCATTTCTTTAACATTATGTTGCCTATTTGGACGTCGTATGAATGAGTAGCTCCTCAGTAAGGTGATACATATTTTTAGGCTCATGTCACTCACAGAAGCTTGTGAGACGGGTCTAGAGTCTGAAGACTGATGAAACAGGTCTGACACACACACACACACACACACACACACACATTATCATCCGCGTCATATCAACTTGCACAGCACAGCAGTCCTGTTGACAGACAGGAAGCAGGTCGGAGTCAAAGCTCAGTCTTGTGGAGCAGTGAGAACAGATTGAGACGGCACTGTGGGTAAAAGCGGGGGGGGGGAGCAAAGCGGAAGACGGAGCCCAGTTATAATTGCTTGCGTAGGCTGACACATCTGAATTTACAGGCTGCACTAGAACTGTGCTACTCATTTAAGACTGCTTATTTAACAGCAAAGAGCGAGAGAGAAAAAATACAGATTTTGTTCACTTGTTTCTTAATCGGTTTTAGGCCCCTCCCTCTGCTTTGCTGTTGCTAAATTTGTCCCCTCTTGCTCAAACGTAAGAGGCCAAAATGACACCATTATTTTGACTAGACTGTTTTTCCTCCCAGGGAGAGAAGCCAGAGGAAGTGTAGGTGACCTAGACTGGTTAACCACTTCTTGACCACGGATTGGCTGGGGCACTGCCGCCCCCGCAGCCACCTTCTGCATCCACTGCCTGCCAGGTCCACATTACTACTACTATACACCATGACCACAAGTGGCCTGCTCCGCTGCCAGCCTGCCATCAGGTCCATGCTGGGTCCTCTCTCTCTCCTCACTGATGTAAACAGTCTGCAGTCGGACCATCGGCGGGTGCAGAGCTCATTTTACGGACCAGATGTGCATTCGTTTGTATGCACCGACCTGTTTTGGGCCTGTATCAGCAGTTTGCACAGCGCTCGCTCTTCTTTGCATGTGCACAAATCTGAATGTGTGTGTTGTTTTCGTGCAACATTTGCTCTGAGCATTGCAACACCTCCAACCTCAAGCTGCTCTCTGGTTCAGATCAGCTGAGGGGACCCGCCTCGGAGGTTGCAATGAAGTTTATTCTAGACGCAACGGGGGACATTTTAAACTATCCCAATCAAAAAAAGCCACAGATGGTATGAGCACATTTGCTAACAACCTTTTCTGCACAACAGACAACACGGCAATTTCAGGAAGACGCGTGTGAACGGGGCCCCTTTCGAGAAAGGTTCTCACATACCCATAAAAATGTACCCCCACAGCCAAACACCAGATGTTGTCATGCGTCTACTGTTGATTAGAAAACACAAACACTCAACCGCAGAGATTCAAGCATGGCAGTTACGCGAGTTAAAACAGTGAGGGAACATGGGCCAAGTGTCTTTCTCTCTCTGTGTTTGGACCCTGGGTATTATTTGGGACAAAACGGTGCACTGTAAACACTGCAGCCTGTGCTACACACACACACACACACACTCTCTCTCTCTCTCCACTTCACTGGTTGTGTTATACCACCTGTGGTGTTTCGGACCATTTGTTGGTGGTAGCAACATTCAAGTCAGGCTGTGGGACGGAGACATAACACAACAGTCAGTTAGACCCTGGATGTTGGCTTTGTTTAGATCTGTCTGACAGCTACATTAGACTCTGTTGCAGTCACTTATTGTCTCTTAAAAGCTGCACAAAGGCTGAAGGCAGCAGCATAAACTCTGGGGACAGCAAATGGACATTTTGAACTTCCTGACCTTCTTACCAGAAACACACCCAGCACAAAATATTTACCTCTAACCGATACTTTTAACCACAGGTATAGCTCCAGCTTCTTTGTGTCACCTCCAAATACACCTTTAAACAACAGCCTCAAATCCAACTTTTTAATTTCAAATTCAAATGAATTCACACGTCACGTTATATAATTCTCAGGATTTTGCACCAGGGCTTGAAAACACTTCGTCTGCAAGAGAAATATAAAGTGATGACTCACTTTTAAAAGAATAATAATCTCATATTTGCGCATGGCGAGACACAGGGCCTGGTGGTGGTCTGCTGCCTCTCTGCCGAACTTTCCATGTTTCTTCTCTGCGGTGACGATGCCAGCGGTGGTGTTAGTCCCAGTCGAGTTGGTGTCATACTTTCCTGTGCAGCTGCTGTGTGGAATATTTCCCTGTGTCTTGACCATAGTGACCATCCACACGCCATTCAGTGATGCATTTCAGCAGACTACAAAGAGCTTTGATGACACACACACACTTGTTTTTGTGCTTATAGTATTTCTGGAGATACATGTTGCTGTATTTTTATTTTATGATTGTTTTTTGAATCCCAGTGTCAAATAGCAGAGTTACTCTCTTTTTTTGACACTTGGTATATGTGTAGCACATTATTATTCACAGAGGTCATAAAAGAGGTATAAAAATAAGAGTACAAAGCCCTTAACACACAAAATGGCAGTTTGGTATAGAAACGGTGTACAAACAGTATAAAACAGATAATGTTGAATTAAAGTGTAAGACTAAGTGATTGAGGGACGGCACGGGAAAATAGTTTCAATCTATTTTTAAAGCAAGGCATGGTTGGGGCAGATTTGATATCCGCTGGGAGTTGTTTCCAGGAGTGGGCAGCAGAATGGCCAAATGCCATTTCACCCTGTTAAGATTTAACAGCAAGTTGCACCACTCGTGCCACTCACTATACCTCCATTCACAAGATGGCCACAGACTTTAAAGCTCATAATTCAACATGACTTGTTGAGACACTTTCCCTCGTTGGGTCGTTTTCCACTGACAGTGCAAGTTTCTGCCCAATGAGATGACTAATTAACAGATCTACTGACTTTTCTTCCTATATCAGCAAGTTGTTTTGCAATACTTGGAAATGCATGTGATGGTTTGTGTCATAGAGGTGACTCTACATTTTCCATTGGACAGAAATAGTCGAATCAGTATTATTCTGGACTAAAATCATAAATTTCTGACTTGTTATAAGTGTGTGTGTCCAGCTGTAAAGGTGACTCCACTCGTACATGCTGGTATGTTATGCTTTGCTCAGCTTTGCACAACAGTGGTGATACATATGAAATATGCATCACAACAGTCACTCATACAGAACCCCTTAAGTCCCCAGAAGGGATTTTCTTTTTTATGATAATATGATAATGATACGTCACACAACAGTCACTTGTATGGAGCCCCTTAAGTCCCAGAAGTGATATTTTTTTGTATGCACAATGTAACGTTTTATCAAGATTTTCGATATTATAATTTGATCACAACCTTTAATTGCACACCACATAAACTAGTAAAGACATGATAAACATAATATATTTATTTTGTGGGCATATGTGTAGTGTAGCTATTCATATTAATGAACCATTTCTTTATGTTTCTATTGTTTTTCTAATTTGGTACATTAAACATGTGTAAATATGTATTAATGATTTAATCAAAGTAAGTGAATAAAAGACATTTTAGCATCAAAACTTTGTGACCTGAACCTTTTGGGTTTGAAAAAATAAATCAATAGTACCCTGCTCCCTACCAACTTGTGTTAAACTCCACAAGTTTAGTCCAAACTGCCACAGATTACAAGCCACCCACCTACTGCTTCATAGCTCAGGTGTAAAAAAGATATTGCCTTTTGGGACTTTAGGGTTTCTGTACCCAGTGATGCTTGTGTCATGGTTTGAAGTTTCATCAAGATCTTAAAACTAAAAACTTAAAACTGGCATTTATCCAAGTGTTTCTCTTCTCAGTTTGAATCCACAAACAGACAGTGTGTGGCTAAACGACTGGTGGTCTGGGATGTGGGGGAAAGGGCGGGGGGGGGGTTAAAAGAGGGAATGTAAAAGTAGGTAAGGGGCAATGAGGGAAAGTGGGAGGAGTGTGTCTGGGTGTGTGACTGTCATCCCATTGAGGGGAGTAGCTGTGGTGTTTTGATCGAAATCCAGTAGATGTGGGAGAGAAGAGAGGGGTGCGAGTGAGAGAGAGAGAGAGAGAGAGAGAGAGAGAGAGAGAGAGAGAGAGAGAGAGAGAGAGAGAGAGAGAGAGAGAGAGAAGGAGGGAGAGAGAGAGAGGGAGAAATATTTCCACCCACCCAACAAGGAGACATACTCATAAACAGCAAGCAGACCGAGTGAGAGTCAGAAGGACAGAGGATCTCAGGGCAGCAGCAGTTCAAACAGCGAGGCAGACAGAAACAGAGTTTCATTGAGAGAAGATGGTTTATTAAAGGGGAAGGAAAAGTTTAACAGACACACTCTCGCACACTAATAAACACAGAGCGTGCCACCTAGACAGAGACGCAGCTAATTCCAAGAAATAGCAGCATTAGTAAGAGAGGAATAGGGACACATATACTGTTCTTTCTCCCTACCATCACACACACTCACACACACACTTGTGCTGAGTGTGTGTGCTGCCCAGTGTCAGAAGCAGGGTTGTTCAATCCCAGCAAGTGGAACATCTGGGAGGAAGGAGCGAGCGAGTGGATGGATGCCTTCTGCAGACTCAGTGGCCTGGACCCTCTGTGGGTGAGTTTGTGATGCGTTCACTGACCCTGGAATCACATTTATATACTGAGTGTTTGTCTTTTTCTGTCACGAGCAGATCGCGTAAAGCCTCATCCAGTCCAGTTATAGTGAGTTTAAGTGTATACAGTTTATATAAAGTGATTTTTTTTTGTTGTTGCTCATGTCACATAGGCTAATAGTAATGTTTATAAATGACTAAATGTTTATGTAAAAGTTTGACTGTGTCTTTCTGAGGCTGAATCATTAACAATTGTTTGTGGAAATTGAACAGCATTACACAATGAGACAGTTCTGATTATTTGCTTACTTAATCTTATTAACATGTTTTATTTTGACAATTTATATGATTCCATGAAATAAAGTATTAGCGTTAGCCACATTAGCATGCATGGTCCTTGGCCATCAACTGTGCTGACATTTGCATTCAACAGGTTTTTACCATGCCACTGGAAGTTTAAGTAAACAATAAGATTTAAACTTTTTAACTTGTGTGGGGGTAGATAATGTTTGCTGGCAGCACTCAGCAGCAGCACGGAAAAAGAAACTCAGCATAGAATACACTGAACTTATCTGTTTGCACCCTGTACAAATCGGAATGCATTAGCAAGCCAATCCACCTGGGAGACTTTGGTCTATGCCTGAGTTGTGTTTACCGTCACTCGGCCCTGTGATTCAGCACAATGAGATGCTTAACTGAGCCGAGCTGCTATAGCTGGACAGGCTTATTAGAGTTGTATATCAGCAAACCTCCACATTCTGAATCCCGGCTCGAAAATCTCAGCTGGTAAATCCAAAATTACAAAATCCCAGCTCGCCCCCTTCACCCCACTGGTTCCTCTCTCCCTCTGTTTCTCATTACAGCTGCGGCTCTGCGTTTGCCACTGCAAATCCTCCTTCTGCCCTGAAAGTTCAAAGTGCAGATGTGATGCTCTGAGCCACAGAACATCCTTTAATCAGCGCAGAGTAATGTTTTAAAAAGATTTCGTTGTCTCTGGTCGGGTCCGAAGCTGTCAGTTATTAGCAGCGGTAATCAACCTTTTGCATACTTTAGGTGAGGCGTCACAGCTGTGGGGTATTGCTGTGGGAGTATATGGTTTTAATACGGAACTCAAGCATGTTCAGTCCAGGAGCTAACAGCACATTTACTTTCTTTCATCTTTAACCAATCCATCCTGTTATTTAAACAAGAGGTCAAGGTCCTGGTGAAAGTGTCAGGAGAGGGACTGATGCTCTCTAAAATCACAGAGTCCTTGGTTCTTATATGACAAATACTGTCAGTCCTGATTTTCTAACAAACAAGGTGGAAGATTTCACTTATTTAACCTTATTATTAGCACGATTTGCATTACAAGGGGGTTATTGCAAAGCAGGGGACATTAAGCAGATTTGCAGCACAAGTACAAGTCTCTTTTCTCAATTTTCACATCACAGTGTTTGTCAGGTAAAAATAGACACCTTGCCGTGCCCAATCTGCTGCCATCTGCTAGTTTACTGCCAGCATTTCAGCCCAGGGTGAGAAACAGGGTAAGCACTGAGCAAAATGCACAAGAGAAAAGCCCAGAGTGTGTTTGACAAGTAAGATCTCTTGCATCAAAGTAGCTGTGATTCATCTGCCTGCCAATGACCACAGGAGTCAGAGGGGTCTGTGAAAAGTAGCCTCCCACTCACTGCTTCTCAAGAGATTTATCACTTAAACACATTGCGGTGCATCAGCGTTCACAGAGACCACTCTACTGTGCAGAATGTGTAAAATGCCAAGTTTATCACGTAACCATAACCAGCTGCGTTATACGGATTTATGTGGGAATACCTGTGCTTTACTTGTGGTGGAGTTGGGACAAGCTTTCATTTGAACTCAAACGGGTTGGCCACAATGTCCAATGATTCAGACGCCTTGGGGATGGAAGCGCGGCAGCCATTGATGGTAAACCTGTATTAATCACTATTCATAATGAGACACGCTGCCCTGACGGGCAGCAGCATCAGTCAGTGTGAGTGTGAACATCTCACCTGCCGCGCTTCACTCGCTGCGTGGATGTTGGCACGGTTGTTGCATAATGATCCTGCAGCTGCCACCAATTGTGGCCTCTCTCTCCCTTATCCAATTTGGGAGCCTACCAGCGGGGCCAGACTGCTCTGCCATACTTGAATCTTTAAACCACTTCCTGTGGCGACTCCGCAGGGCAGTCTCGTTAGTGCAGCCAGACACCGTGCCCCTCATTAGACCAGTGAGGTGATAAACAAGACAAGCAACAACAACAAGTCACTTAGCTCCCTGCAATTCTTTTTCAAAACAATAGATGACCTAGCCTGGTTCCGCTGCTGCTGCTGTTGCGTAATCTCACACATTTGGCAGCATTTGCCCAACACACCTCGTATGCGTGGGCTTTTACTGTTATTAGTATAATCCTTGACCTCACTGTTTAATGTGTTGACAGTTGTTACTGTTCTGCTCAAATTAGGAAACAAGTCAGAGACACAGTAAGGAAAACTGATTCTTTTCAGCAAAACGAAGGCTTCTTCCAACTCACACTCTCTCAGGATTGGGCACAGATAGATTTTCTGTAAACTTACTGTGCTTTCACTTGACACCGCCTTGATGGATGAAACTTAGGACGTGCACCAAGTCTCGATTCTCTGGACTCAGCTCTCGCCAGCTGTGTCTGTCATGATGATGAATATAATCTCACAGTTTGACCTCAATTCCAGACTCATACTGTAAACACATTCTCTTAATCAGAGTTTTTTTTTTTTTTTACTTTTCTTACATTGTGTCTGTTGTAGGACTGGAATCGAACGTGGTACACGGCCAACCCGGATCTGACTCAGTGTTTCCAGAACACGGTGCTGGTGTGGGTTCCCTGTATCTACCTGTGGTTTCTGGCCCCTTTCTACTGCCTCCACCTCTACTGCCATGACCATGGACGGATTCAGATGTCCTGCCTCTGCTCCTCTAAGATGGTGAGACTTCACACAGTCTTTGGCCATTCTTCAGTGTATTGTCCATTTTTAATTCACAGAAATGAAAACAGATGTGCAAATGCAGATGCAAATGTGACGGCACATCCAGTGAGATCCTCCAATCAGCCTCTCATTCATTTCCTGTCCCGTTCAGGTGTTGGGCTTCCTGCTGGCCTCCTTCGGCTTCGTGGAGTTCTTCTATATTCTGCTGGAGAGGAGTCAGGAGATCCACCAGCACATGGTCTTCCTACTGAGCCCCATCATACGCAGCATGACTGTGGTAAATACTGTGGTTCCTTAAACTAGCATTTACAATGCATTTACATATATATGCCCAAATTGGATACAGATGACTTTACGTTACATTAAGATAACGTAGGCAGTGGCTACAATAAGATAAGGCAGGCCTTAAATGTATGTGTATAGAGTTAACACTATTAAAGAACAGGAAAACTGCACATTCAAGATACCACTGTAATCAAACTGGGTGTGATATAAAGCAAACTATGTTACAGGGCTTGAACCATAACTCTCCACTTTTAGCTGTTAAACAAGACTGTGCTTTCATCATACTCATTGACTATAAGGGATTTATGCGTTGCTCAGGGCAACAGAGACGTGGGCATATTTCCTTGTGTGTCATGCTTGCTCACATGTCAATGTGCAGACACATGAAAGATTATATAGCGTACGTGCAGTATGTTGGCCAGACATTGAGGCGCAAAGTTGTGTAACAGGGACAGATTTATAGGCAATGCACACATCACAGTACCCTGAAAAAAAAACCTTTCTTAGACCGTTACGCACCAGGGTACAGAATATACAGTATATGTAGTGACATAAATTACTGTTTGATGTGGTTCAGTGTACATATATGCAAAGTTCCAGTGCAATTAAATATGATTGTTTAGGTGCTTTGTCAGTCAGAGACCATATTTACATAAATCATGATATTTCAGGCTAAAACTCAGCATGATTTTATATAATTACCCCACATCACAGATTACAGGCCAGTACGTCAGCTGTGAGCATTGGCTGTTGCTGCTTGTCCACTTGAGAGCTTGCGTCAAGTTTGCCCATTAATGCAGCAGCTGGGTCGCTCAGTGTGCAATGGCTAATCATGTGCTTTGAATCAACTTCATATGAATCTCTTCCAGCCTTTATCTTTAAAAAACACAAAACCGCTGAATACAATGGGGATGACTCGGAGTCATAGCATATGTTTAACCTAATTACACAGAGAGATTCAGCCTTTAAAGGTTCTACAGGTATGCTGTTGGACCTGATGCCAGTTTCTTCTGTTGAGCGCCATTGTTCTGACCAAAACTGTATTTAAGGTGTTTAATTGCACTGCCTGTACAGAAAGAAAGAAAAGACAAAAAGGGCAAAACACTCATCCAGGTTACTTTGGAATAATAAGCAGAGGTTTAGACTCAAATAAAATAAACCCAAACTATGAGCAACAGCTCAAATGACAAAAATGCTCCAAATCTGTTCAGAACTAGTACATATTTATTCTGTCTGCTCAGGTCTTTAATTTTTACAATTATTGTTTGCCTTTTCCCCCTCCTTACATCTTGAAACAAACCATAATATTCCCCCACCACCTGGATCAGGGTGGTGTGTGAGGTGGGCTACAGATCATTATTTATAGAAGATAAGGACCAGTGTGCAATCAAAGAAATGTTTTCAGCAGTATGTGTTGATGGAAGTGGCCCCGAATGTTTCTCGAAGCATCGACCCCACTCGTTTTAAATGATACTTAAATGATGCGTAGGCACAAACAGAAGAAGGGCGCAGCTCACAACATGGGTGGCATGACAAGTTTGAAATGCATGTTTATGCTGCGCAGGAGTGATTTAAGAATTACAATGCAGTTCAGCCCGGATAGGGAGGGTTGCTGTAGTCCAGTGAGTCTGTAAAGCTGACCCACGGAGCTGTAGAGCCTCACTCACAAAGCTCCCTCTCTCTGCAGCCCAGCACAGGTCCTGCACAGTCTCCCTCTCCAAGTCAGACAGCCTGGCCCACCTGTGGTCTTTTCAGACTCCTGAGTAAATACCAGCACTTGTTTGGGTAAAAATACAACTCAGACGCTTTATTTTAAGGACGTCATTAATCACTCCCGAGGGCCAGACAACAAACTACCAGCACGTTGCTAATCTTTAAATCTACTGGCCAGATCTATCTTTATTATCACAGCATATAATTTTCTGGATGTTGATTGTAGCCACCCACCACCAGCCGTTCTCTGGGTGCAGTCCAGGAACACTGTGCTCTTGTTGCTTCGACCAACTTGTGTTGTTGCCCTTCGACTCGGGCTGATGTATTGGAACGATTTTGCCTGAGTCAGGCAGCCCACAGGAGGAATCATGGTCACTAGCGATGAAAGTCATTGAAAGTGCACACATGACACTGACTATAATCAGCAATACCATTACGTAAAGCTCCAGTTCCTTCCCCAGCGCTGCACACATTACACCCATGTAATTATAAGGTAGGGTTTTGATTTGGGTCTGAGTGATGGACTTAGTTCCACCCACTGACTCGTTCCAACTGATGGGCTGATGGTTTACATCAAGATGACAAGTCAGAGCACAGGGCTATAAGAGGAGAGACACTGGAAATGTATGGTTGACCCAGGGTCTGCTATACATTTGCTTTCACTACTTTACGTAGAGGTTTGTATTTGGGCTGATGCAGCCTCAACCTCCTCACATCCGTACTCAAAGACCCAGAAGTCCGGAACAGAAAGTTCTTAGTTCCACCCACGGACTCGTACAAACCGACCGGCTGATGGTTTATAGCTATAGGGCACGTCAGAGCATAGGGCTTTAATAGGAGAGACGTTGGCAATGTATAGCTGAGGTCAAGGCCCCACCTAAAGAGCTGTTGGTTCATTTAAATATCAAAGCTGCTAGTAAAGTAGTTCTCTGGAGTATTTTGGTGTCTTTGAGCTCTTTGTTTTTGGTTTTCTAGTCTGCCACTCGTTTGAAAAAGAGAAAATCAGCACGCCCAAAGAGCCACCATCTTAAATACCCACAATCCTTTTTGAACAAACATTGTGATGTTTCAGCAATACAGAATATATACATATAAATAGTATACAAGATACAAAATATAAACTCACATATAGAATTCATGTCACATCGATAGCTGATATTCCATTACAGGTTAAAGGTGTCTCTGTCTGGTTACATGTTAAAGTCAGAGTAACACCACAGATCAACATTCAGGTGGATGTATACACAAATATCTAGAGAAAACAAGAGAGAACATACAGGACTCATGATAGATGAAGTAAAGTCACAACAATGGTCTAATATCATACTTTAATCAGCCCTTTTGGGGCTAGAGTGCCCATTGTGTTTATCACAAAAGGTTAATGTCCCACTGCTGTCTTTGATCTGCAGCCCCAGCACCACTGTCGGCTACCTGCCCGCCACCAAACAGTACAGTTAGAGACAAGCTGCTGAAAACAGTAGAGCTGAAGAGTCGGGTATTTAGTTACGAGGTGTTGGAGACCAAAGCAGAGCAAAAAGAAGAATGAATATCAGTCTTGATTCATTGTTCAGACACAAACAATTCATATAAATACAAATCTTGTTATATATCTGCTGCATGAATAACAAGCACCTTTTTACCATCACATTCACCATAACAACTTTGTGGTGATAATATATGAATAGCGGGCTGCCCACATGTTGCAAAAAAGAAACTGATGAAGGTCTGGAAAAGTAAAATTAAAAAGTAGTTGCTCATAGAGTAAACGATCACTTGCTTGCCGTCCGCATGTTCTTCCTCGTGTGCCTTTGGCTCTAACATCCCAAAGACGTTCGAGTGGACTGGGGACTCTAAATTCCCCATATGTATGACTGCAGAGTGGCTGTCTTTCTATAATCATCCTTCGATGCACTGCCAAGAAGTATGAGGGAAATGTGAATGAACAAAAAAATGAAACGGTCACAACACTGAGTAAACAAGAACCCTGGATGTTGTTTATATCAACCAGAGAGATTTCCACCCTCTTGTACACATCTCCACCTACAGTGTATCAGCTTGTTGACTGGAAAGACTTATATAATTACCAGACCGCTGTAGTTTATATCAGGACGATGCTGTGCCTCATCCCATAGTAACCAATATGTTTCTTATTATTAAGCCTAAACCAGCGATCTGGCCACTGGGTGATGAGCTAGTATGACAAAGTGACGTCTGGCTTGGCTGACCACTTAAAGAGGAACCAATTACAGAGGTTCAATAACAGACGCAGGATTTCTATGACAACAGACAGATAACTGGGTCCACTGAATGAGGGAAAAAAACACTATATACGCTCTATCTTCTTTGTTAACTGAAATAGTAACATTGAGCAATATGTTTAGGGCACGCAGCACACTATACATGTGCATTACTTTATAGGTCTGCCAAGTCACATCTGTCCCTGCGGCCAGATGAGGGAAAGTGCTTTCTTAAAACCACCATCGCCTACATCCATTGGCAGCTAATACAGGGGAGCTAGTGCTTCATGTGCTGGGGCATCATTTCCCCGGAGTTACTTCATGTTTTTAAAGAATTCTTCACAAAAGAATAAGAAAAAAAAAAGATTTTGTGTGAATTTACTTCAGGACTTTTACTACTTGGAAATCCTGTATTTTTTTCTTTTCCTGTTCTTGTTTTTGTCAGTGGAGTATTGGCGCTCTGCTCTCTGGCTCCGAGACAGATTTATTTCCTCTCTTGTGAAATAAGAACCACTCATGTGAATTCTCTAATTCAGTCCTTTCTGTGTCTCTGTCTAGATTCTGGCCTTATGCATCATCCAGTTGGAAAGAATACGAGGCTGTCGCTCCTCGGTGTTCCTCTTCCTGTTCTGGGTCTTGGCTGTCGTCTGCTCCCTGGTGCCTCTCCGAGCGAAGATCCAGCTGGCCATGGACGAGGTATATAGTTAGCCTATTAAGATGTAATATTAACACTGTGCTGTATGATTTAACATGAATATAATCTGTAATATAATACCACACGCTGCTGTATATTACAACCACACAAAAGTACCCTCTACATCGTAAATCAGGTATAAGTGGCAGCCAAAGAGTTTTTCAGTTTTGAACCCGTTGAACCTGCAGTGTCAAAATGGTGTGCGGGGATCTCTCATCAGGTCTACTTCTACCCATAGTCTAGACACAAGACTCCAGGCGCAAAACTGGAGATATCCCTGTGTCAGCAAAGCATTTCTATTTCATCCCCCAATTTTAACCAGGGTAACCTAAAGTTAACCAAGTGCTGGAGGATGACACTGCCAATTCTGGTCAAGCCTGTGTGTGTTTAAGTTTCCCTTTTCTTCCTGTGTCTCCTGTCAGACACTGCAATCATTGTTGCATGGGATAAGTTTCTATTTAAGCGCACACAGGGCCGTGGGGCAGTCACATTTGCATTTCTATAAAAAGACACAAACACACACACATCCATATTTCTGTTTTATCGTCCTCGGTGTGACATTCCCACACTGCTTGGGGGAGAGTAATGATGGCCCTGGGATAACTGCTGGTGAGACACGGCTGCCCAGGGTCAGACCAGAGGAACGTCAGCGCTGTGTTTATGGGCCTACACTGCTGTAAACACAGCCAGATGGAAATCTATGCATCCACACATAATGCCCTTTGGAATGTAGACATAGATGTAAAACCACACGTGCACATCCCACACGTGACAACATTTGAATTCCTCTTCCATATTGAATATTAACGTCTTGATCCAAATCATTCATTCATTTTACTTTTCAGCTCATAATACCATCCAGCCACCTCTTCTCCTCACGGGCAATAATAATGTCATGTGTCAGACTATTGTTAGGCAGGTGCATCAATGTAGCAGGGATTTATTTTCACCTTCTCCTACAGATTAAAGATATAATGTGTCGAGTAATGAACTTTACATGTGCTGGATAGTGGATTTTGTTACGGTTGTACCGACTAGATGTTAGCTGATATAACCTGCTTGTGTTACCTTGTGTATTTTGTGTACAGTGATGAAAGTGTTACCGACCTTCTCATCTAACTTCCAAATTCCCCCAAAATGTTTCTCTAACTCTTGTCAGAGTTCAGAAACTAAACTTTTAAGCCGCCATTTTACTCTTTCCTCATTTATCCCAACCAGTATCAGATTTTATAAAATAGCACAACACTTTTTGTCAGTAGTTTTTATATATTTGAACATATACATATTGTAAATATGCATATGTTTTACAATAGGTGCTGTAATGTTGTGAGATAATACAAATGATGCAGCACACGTCAGCAGTTCTCTGTGTGTGATACACGTTGCTGTGTTGACGGCTCGAGGTGACAGAGTTCATGTTTGTGGACCCTTGGTCCATTCTTGGTCACTTGACCTACATTTTTCCCACCCACTCTCCAACCATCCTGGCCCTTTTTTTTTCAGCGTGTGGCCGGATCCATGTGTGCCCTTCATATCTCCTTTCTGAGCACAGCCCCACACTTTTCAGAGAAACTCATTTTACTGTTTACCATGGCTCTGCTTTCCATGGGTACCCATACGGCTGCACAACAGGCTGGCTGTGGCAGGGGTGTTGACCCAGTAGTAAACGATGACTCTGCCAGAGCCCGCAGTTTCTGTACGTCAAGAATAACACAGCAGCTCGACATTTCACAAAAGTCACATGTAGTGGTTAATATCACAGCTGTTGCCTTGATTGAAAGTAAGAGTGCTGGTTTGTAAAACCACAATCTCCCTATTTACAGATACGTCCGCTTAGCGTGACTGAGAGGCAGCTTTAACTATCGCTTCATTTATATAAAGTAAGCCATTAAAGACTTTGGGTTTTCACTCTGATTTAGATTAAACGTCCAAACTACCATTTATTGTGTCTGTGATCTCGGTGTATAAACTCTATCCTGTGCTATACAATGCACAAGCATGGGAAAAAACATAAAATGGAACTAATGGCGTTGTGGATCTGCACACAAAGCCACAGGATGCTGTGTGATTTGTTAATTATTGTTAATGTTGAAAGACATTAAAGGACATTTTGATCCAGCTGAAAACCTTATGCCTGGATGTAATTTTAATGTTATTTTTTCTTTGGCATTTGCTTGGCCATGAGGCCAATTAATATTGGCCTTGGTTTCTCATAAAAGACACATTTACGAAACTAGTCTGGCATAGTTTAAAGCAAATAAACTCAAGGAACTCTTTTTTCAGACTCTACTGCAGCCTTCTCATTCTGTATTTTCTTACTTATTCCACAGGGCATTGCCTCAGACATTGTACGATACCTCGCCTTCTTCTCCTACTTCACAATCCAGCTGGCCCAGCTCTTCCTGTGCTGTTTTGCTGACCAGCCTCCAGTGGGAAAAACCGTCTTGGAAAAGGTAGGCAGAGGAGAATGTGTCCCACTTCCGTCAAAAACGTCCATTTACCAGGGATGAAAAATGCCTGAGCAACTGTCTTGTGGTTTCAACTTTGTTTTTGTGAGGACACTTTTCCCTTTTGGAGGAAATGATGATGAGTGATTCACCTCCCTCCCTGCTCTCTCTCTCATTTCACCACTTTAGCTTCCTGTGAGAGGAGTGTGGATGCAGGGTGTGAGTGTGTCTTTGGCATTGCTCTCCTGCATACCATCAACACAACTCACTCACTTCCGCATCGGATAACACCATGACTGCTGCTTATGTCAGCCATTATTTATCACAGATCCCATCAAACACAAGCCTGACAAGAACCCTACAACCTCAAAATATCTAGGTACTGTTGTAGAGCAGCTGACAGGTGGATGACATTTTTTTTTCGAATCAATCAAATAGACGTGCGGTGTATTGTTTCCCCGGTAATAAACAAAATAGCTGGAAAAGTCCCTTACAAACTCTTGGCGGGCGGCAGGGAGGCTGTGGGCGCAGAAGCCGCAGTCTGGCGTGATGGACACACCCATTGGTCGCTCCTCGCTGCGTGCTCCTCTTCTTCCTCCACCTCCTCTCTGCCCCATGCTCTGGTTAGAGTTACTCACAGGAAGAGGGGAAGTGAGGGGACAAAGAGCAAGAGTGCTCATATTAAAGAGAGCAAACACCACGTGCGGGGGTGGCAGGGTGGAGGAACGGCATAAAGTACGCGTGAGAGCACAAACTTTCTGTGTATCTGGCGTGTGTGCGTCTGTCTCTCTGGACAGTTTGTGATGACACATTTCCGCTGCCGTCTGCACCAGACCTCAAAACGTCATCTTTGCCCGGTGCTAACACTGAGCTCTATTTATTCTGTCATGTGGGAGTTCATGGCCTCTTCTCCCCACAATGGACCACCTGATTGTACAGCGATGTTTGCGCACATCAGCATTCTCAATCTTGACCCCTTCACAAGTGCAGCATTCAACCATGAACCGACGGCCTCGCTGAAGCTTGTGTGTTTCTTGAAAGCCTCTAAGTGTCAAGAGATTTACTACGAAAACAACAGTGAGTCTGGTCTTTAATCTGTTGCAGAATCCCTGTCCCGTGAAAGATGCTTCTTTCCTGTCAAAGATCCTCTTCTGGTGGTTCACTGGGTAAGGTGGTTCTTCAGAGCCCTCTCATTTTTAGGCCCTGGGCTGACTCATTACGGTGACAGTTTGTGCTTGTTTACAATAATATGCGTGTTTTGTTGACGATTGAGCGTGAATCATCGCTGTGCTCCCTCTGCAGGCTTGTTGTGAAGGGCTATCGCAACCCACTGGCAGCAGAGGACCTGTGGACCCTGAGGCAGGAAGACACTTCAAACAAGATCATGTCTGAGCTCCATCAGGACTGGACAGCGGAATGTGCCAAACTTCAAAAGTGAGAATTGAACTGATATTTGATCCCAGCATTTCAGTGTTGATCAAAGTTGAAAGAGCAGAGGTCAAGACATCCAGACCTTTTGTCCACAGTGCAGATCAAGTTCCAAAAGCACTGGATCCTACATTTCAACAGTGCAAACAGTAGCATTTAACCCTGTGTGATTAACACACTCTTATAACACAGACTTTCTCTTGTGAAATTTTAGACTCTAAAGTGTAGAGATTACCCTGAAGACATCAAAACCCCATTGCTTTTCTCAGACTTGTCCTTGTGAGGAACAAACTGAGCTTTAATTTATTTAATCCCTCGTGATAGGCTTCCTAATCTTCTAAATGTATTAGCCTAGAGTTATAACATGAACGTGTGGCAGAGGACCAAACTTCACAGGGAAATGACATGCGCAGGGCGTGCACACGTTGTCTTCTATGTTTCCTCTGGCTCGTATGTCCTGCTGTTTTGACACGAGCTTGTTAACCACTACACAGCTCTCACTATTGTCATGGTTTAACAGCCAAAGCATCAATTCCATTTTATTGCGACGCGGTCACACGTTTACATGGTGTTAGTTGAATTAATGACCCAAGCAGAGCATGACTTAGCCATGATTGCGGTAGATTGAATTTGGTACTTCTCATTACCAGAGGCATTCAAGGCCAGAAAATGGGTCCAGAGGAGTCGCTTGAGGACACATTGGACCCTAATGTCAAGACAAGAGCCCTGTGTCATTTTCAAAAGCTTGTTAACATGAGCCAGTTCTTTGAAGATCTGCCTTTAAGTTATTATGTCATTAAATAATGTCTTTTACTGCTGCTGGCAGATTCTTCAGTCCATCAGTGTTGGCACTAATAAAACCCTTTCTTTTTTTTTTTACAAAATGTGTTTTGCATTAAAGACTTGAAAGGCACCAGAAGCATGTCGGGGCATCTCTGACACAGAAGTCTTGTCTCTAACTACATGTGTGTTTTCTCCCACTGGCAGGCAGGAGAAGGCTTTGGCGTCGGGTGTGGCGCTGGGGGGCAGACTGCCAGACCAGGCTCAGCTCCTCAGGAAGCTGCAGAAGGAGCAGAGCTCCGGCTTCTTCCTGCTCAGGACGCTGGCCCGCAAGTTTGGTCCATACTTCCTGACCGGTACCCTGTGCATCATATGCCACGATGCCTTCATGTTCGCCATCCCACAGGTGCTCAGGTGAGACATGTAGTGGGAGCGCGCTCTCTGTGTCTTAGCTTAGCTGCACCTTGTGATGGAAATCTGGAAATACAAGAGGCTGGAAACACCAAAGTTATCTACGTGTATTTTAATAGGGACTTTCTGCAGAAAGGATCAACACAAAGAGTCACAAGGATCTCAGAGTGAAGATGGAGAACAGTCAAATACAAGGATCTTATATAGGAGGACTAAGGGCTGTCTCTCAGAACCAGTTCAGACTGGTTCTGTAGACACAGGAGAGAGGGAATCTTAACACAGACAACTGATTAACATGTGTTTCCTAAGGAGATAAGCAGACATACATTCAGTTCTTTGGAGAGTAAATAAATGGCAAAAGGGTCTGACAGTTTTCAGGTCAACAACAGTTTAGACAATAAAACAGCTCAGGTCATAAAGCATTTGGACAGTTTGTTTATATATGTAGATACAGGTCATAAAAGCCTTTAGACAGGTCTGCAAAAGTTACTCTCAACTACAAAATAGTTTTCAACCACTCTTAGTTAATTTTTCCAATACAACCTCAACCCAGTTCCATGAGGTTCAGGCCCCCAAAAATGTATCTTACTGAATTTTGGGGTCATAGATATTGCTGGGATTAGCACAAAGACAGAAATCAGGCAGTTGATTATGAGACAATTTTAAGAAAACTGCTCAAAAGTATAGCAAATAAACGTGTCATTATATTTGGAAAGAAATGTGTTTTTCACATATAACTTTTTCAGTGCTCCACAAACCAAATGGCATTGCATACTCTATATTAAGGAAGTTGCAGCCAATATTCCAAACCTCAGCTCCTGGATGCACAGCACTCCAGGCTAGAGTATAAAAAGCATTTTATAGTATTTTTTGGTGAAACTGTCCAATTCAATTGGGAGATTGAAGTGAAAGAGATTTATTTTTCCTGGTATGATAATTTATAGAAACATGGGTTTTGAAGATTGTGGGGGGAAACCCCAAAATACCACAGTCTAGATAGATAAATAGACATGGTTGCATAAGAAACTCCAGATATGTCACCTTCATTGTTCTATTTAAAACGATTTGTTATACCGACAACCAAACAACAACAGAGGCTGGCAGCAGTGAAAACAGGTCACAGCTGACCCGCCACCCTCCACACCATCCCTCTGGCCAGACTGGAATGTTGTTGTTGATGCACAGCACAGAATCAGTGGAAGTGTTAATTATGGTCATGGAGCTGTGAGCAAGAAAAGTAGACGAGACCGCAGCCCTCTGTGCTCCAGTACGGAGGACAGGCGACCGAAAGGAGGCTGTAAATGGCAGCAAAGCAATCGGACCACAATAAGGGAGCCGCTGGCCAAGTGTGAGGGCAGCACGGCCACAGGCCGAGCACTGTTGTGCAACCCGAGCTTGCTTTGTGCAGACCAGTCCGCCAGCAGCCACAGCAGTGCTCAAGGCCGTTGGTTTAAGACACACAATGAATGTAAAATAATAACCAGATTGAATGAAAAAACACAGTAAGGAACTGTGTTGACAGGGTAAAAGCCCGCCTGCATCTGATTTGATTGGTATCATTTGCTACTTTCCAGGGAAAATCACATAGGGCTTTGATAAAGTAAAGGCAGTGACTCAAAAGTGCACTAAAGGGTTAAACAAAAATGTGTTAAAAAACATATTCAAACTTCTGATAAACCTGTTCTCATCTGCTTCTCCTCTACCTCAGTCTTCTTTTGGATTTCATGAGAGACGAAGATGCCCCGCTGTGGAAAGGCTACTTCTATGCCACCCTGATGTTCCTGCTCTCCTGCCTCCAGTCGCTCTTCAACCATCAGTACATGTACGCCTGCTTCACAGTGGGAATGAGGGTGAAGACGGCTGTTATGGGCTTGGTTTACAGGAAGGTGGGTAGATTTGCGTCCACAAGACATGTAACCTCGAGATGTGACATAAATTATGTCTCAACTGGCAAAAACAAAAAGCCTGCTTTGCTTCCAGACTGGAAACTGTACGCAGAGTGTGATTAAGTGGTCTTCACCTAAGATGTATGATCATCGGAAACCTTTATGAGGGTGTCAAATTATATTGTACACAATGCACTGAGGGCTAAACGTCTTTGTCTCTTTTGTTGTCGCTCCAGTCTCTGGTGATAAACAGCGCTGCCAGGAGGACGTGCACCGTGGGCGAGATTGTAAATCTGGTTTCTGCAGACACTCAGAAGCTCATGGACTTTGTGGTGTACTTCAATGCTGTCTGGCTGGCTCCTATTGAGATTGCTCTTTGTCTCTTCTTCCTCTGGCAGGTATGTATCTTCACAATGCCTCCCATTCATGCACAAATGCGTGTGTTTTACTCAGAAGCCCTTTGACGCGCTTTTATCCCTTCTTTTATTCAGCATCTGGGCCCGTCGGCTTTGGCAGGAATTGCCACTGTCATCCTAATTTTTCCACTCAACGGATTCATTGCAAAGAAAAGGAGCAAGCTGCAGGTAAAAGCTGTTACTGGAATCCTTTGCTCCTTCGCTCCAGTGAAGCTGACATCTGGCATGTTGGGTCAGGGAAGCCACAGCTGGTTTAGATAGTGGCTGAAGAGCAGTGTGGGTGTTTGGCCTGGATGGTACATTCTCCCTTGTCCTTTTGATGTCTGCCCCATATAACATGTTTGAAAAACAATGACAGGAAAGGGTGGGCAGTAGGAAGACATAATTTTTCATTTCTTTGGCAAAACAACAGACAGTTCTGTAAATTTGGATGCCAATTTAATCGAACGTTGGCTTCAACGGAGTGACCGCATTCCTGGCCCTTTGTTGTTTCCTTGTCATAAAAAATCACTAGAATGTAACAGGCAGTAAATTCTTGCTGAATTAAACAACTTCTGTGATGTTCAGGAAACTGTAGCTGTAACAAGGGCAGACAAACCCATGTTCACAAATGTATGGATTTGCTTTCGTCTTAATTGGTAATTGTCTTTCCACTGTAACCCAGTTTCATCTTAAGATATTTTATTTCAATCATGAAATGTAAAAAGAAAATTGAAAAACACATTCTTTGTGGTCAACAGGAGATCCAGATGAAGTTCATGGACGGCCGCATCAGACTGATGAACGAGATCCTGAATGGAATAAAGATCTTGAAGTTTTACGCCTGGGAGAAGGCCTTCCTGGAGCAGGTGTTGGGCTACAGAGAGAAGGAGCTGGAGGCTCTGAAAAAGTCTCAGATCCTTTATTCCATCTCCATTGCTTCATTCAACTCCTCCTCTTTCCTGGTAAGAGCAGGAAACTGAAAGAACTCCTGATAAAGAAACTAATTCCAAAGTTGACAGAGGTATATTTATAGAGATACCTTCGTTGCACAAAAAGACCAAAGCCAGTTGTTCATTGATGTGTGTTTACCCAAAGCCTGATATAGCTCTGTCCTTTGCACTGCTCTAGTTCCAATGTCCTTCTTTGTTTGTTTTACTTGTTTTTGTTAAGTACTTTGTAACATTGTTAAGAGACGTACTGGCCTATATAAATTCATTATTATTATTATTATTATTATTATTATTATTATTATTATTATTATTATTATTATTATGCGCATTCTGTCTGTAAATCTAACTTTGAGCATCTTTTCTTCTAAGATCGCCTTCTCAATGTTTGGAGTCTACGTGACACTGGACGAAAGAAACGTCCTCGACGCACAGAAGGTCTTTGTCTCAATGGCGCTGATCAACATCCTGAAGACGCCGCTCAGTCAGCTGCCATTTGCAATAAGCACATCCATGCAGGTGGGTAATATTTCACATAAATTCTACTGGCTGCTCTGAGATGTTTTCTCCTTGTGCAGCAAACAGGTCAGTTAACTAACCACTGACTCTGTTTCAGGCTGTGGTTTCACTCAGACGTCTGGGAAAGTACCTGTGCTCAGAAGAACTGAAAGTGGACAATGTCTCAAAGGATCCATTGAGTTGTGGTAGGAGCCCCACCCATGCATAAACTATTACACTGCATGAATAAACTACCATACTGCACTGTTTAGTGTCACCAATTTCCATAATTTGGTTCCTATACTGTCTGAAATCATGGGCTGTCATAATCGATACAAGCAGCCCACAAGATTTTGCTGTTTATATCTGTGGTGCACCACAGCCTTGTATTGCTCATGTGCACTGTCACTTCCTGGGTCTCGGCCTGACTGGTAGACACGTTAATTATAGGATGTTCCCATTTAGCGGTTGATCGTAAATCAGAGCATGAATTCAGACATATGATTTATAGAAAAATAAAAAACTGCGCTCTGTGTCTGTAATCTGTCAACACTTCCTGAGACAGCTTGTGAAAAAGCAACAGCTCTGTAATTTGGATGATTAAGAAAATTCTCTTGTAATTATGCCCAGACTGCTCTCTGACAAGTCACTTCAAGGGAGGAATTTTATTTTGAAGGTTTGTTTGTCGCTCAGGTAGAAAGAACATGTTGTGCCTTTAGTGTTTATTGCAGGCCTTATTGAGTTCACTCAGTGTTTCTTTCTCGTTCAGATGGGGAAGACGTGGTGATCGACAACGGCACTTTCAGCTGGTCTGCAGAGGGCCCTCCGTGTCTGAAAAGGTATGAGCTGTGACAAAGAACAAAAAAAGAAACTAAATCAATAAAATTAAGAGACACTTGCTGGATAATTCACATCCTTGTTGACAGGATCGACATCCACGTGCCACGAGGTTCCCTTGTTGCTGTAGTGGGACATGTGGGCAGTGGAAAGTCATCTTTGTTGTCGGCCATGCTCGGAGAAACAGAGAAAAGAAGCGGTCAAGTCGTTGTCAAGGTGCTGAGCTCATGTCCCATGTGCAAGATCTATTCGTAGTTTGCGGGTTACATTTTAATAAATATTGACAGTCTCTCTTTGGACGTCTGTCTCCAAAGGGCTCCGTGGCTTATGTGCCACAGCAGGCGTGGATCCAGAACGCCACGGTCCACGACAACATCCTTTTTGGCCGTGAGAAGCTGAAAACATGGTACCACCGTGTGCTGGAAGCCTGTGCTCTGCTGCCAGATCTGGACATTCTTCCTGCTGGAGATTCTACAGAAATCGGAGAGAAGGTATGCAAATGTTTTTCTCTTTTAAAATAAACAATTAAAAATTCTTGTCTTGAAAATCATCTGAGTTAGGTCTGAAATGTTCTCCTAATCTTGGTCATGCAGGGACTGAACCTCTCTGGTGGGCAGAAGCAGAGGGTGAGCCTGGCCAGGGCTGTCTACAGGAAGGCGGATGTGTACCTGCTGGATGACCCGCTGTCTGCTGTTGATGCGCACGTGGGTCAGCACATCTTCGACAAAGTCATCGGACCCAAAGGAGTGCTCAGAGACAAGGTAACGCATGTAACAAAAGCTGCAGAGTGCAGTTAAGCTAATTCAATTCAGCTGCAAAAAGCCAAAACATGGTTTTATGACACCTAAACCACTTACAAGCACAAGTCCAGTGCTATTGTTATCATCGCATGGAAACCACTACTTTGCTGACACTTAAGAAAGCTTCAATTTAGTGTTGGATTGTGCTTACATCCTATTTTTCTGACCTGTGCGGCTTGCTGTGCAGACCCGCATCCTGGTGACCCATGGGATGAGCTTCCTGCCGCAGGCCGACCTCCTTCTCGTCATGGTAGATGGAGAAATCACAGAGAGCGGCTCCTACCAAGAGCTCCTGAGCCGCCACGGTGCATTTGCTGACTTCATCCACACCTTTGCCAACACCACAGAGCGAAAAGAGAGCGCCATACAGAGAGGTGAGGAGACGTGCACTATCATTCATTTTATATAAAAGAGTAAAGTGTACTTACATGTGCATTAAAAATGTCCTTTTCCTGTAGCTGGGTCCAGGAGGTCCAACGCTCGCCTCAGCATGGTCGACTTCATGCCGTTTTCCAGAGACCTGTCCCAGGAGCAGCTCATCGGGTACTTAACAAATGCATAAAGTGTCACAAAGCTGTGTGGCACCCCTAGCATCTTTTTTATGATGCTGACTTTTGGCTTCTCCACATTCTCCAGGGGGGACACCACTAATACCAACCTGCAGAATATGGAGCCTGTGTCTGAAACGGACCAGGAACAGATACCAGAGGACTTGGGCAAGTTGACTGTGGTTGACAAGGCCCACACTGGAAGGGTGAGTCTGACAATAGCTTCTCCCCATAAAGATTCTGTAACCAATATTCTTATATTATTTATTAGATCAAATGACTACTTGTATGTGCAAGGCAGTGTTTCTGAGAATTAGCATCCAACTTTGCAGTTCCCCTCAGATCTTTACTGATTTACAGCTGCCCTGGCCTTGTTGTTTTGGTTTTCTAAGCCGCAATTTATATATTTTAGTTTACTCTCCCAGATATTCAAAACATTTTAGGCTGCAGCAAGTAGTTGTTTTCAGTAAAAAAACTAAAAAAACACTGAACACTTTCTTTTCACCACATAACAAACACATTTAGCAAATAGCTGGTGGACATAGTTTAGCTTTAAGCAACTAAAGAGATAGATTTTCCTCAGTAGTAAAGGGAACAAAATAGAGCTAAAATGAGAAGGATTATTAGACTTCCTTTCATCTGGTGACCAGAAATGCAACATCAAATATAAGTCATTCAGTCATTACAGATTTGATATTGATACACAGACAAACAAAAGGTTCCTTTAATTCCTTGAGACTGACAAGTAGTTTTGTGTTTTTCTGCAAAAGGTGAGGTTGGACATGTACAAGAAGTACTTCAAGACAATCAGCTTGGCCATCATCATTCCCATCGTCTTCCTGTACGCCTTCCAGCAGGGCGCCTCACTGGCGTACAACTACTGGCTCAGCATGTGGGCCGATGACCCCATTGTTAACGGCACTCAGCTCGATACAGACCTGAAACTGACTGTGTTTGGGGCTCTGGGCTTTGTACAAGGTCAGTTAGTTAATGTCGTGAGTCCTCAAGGACAAACACTCCAAATGTTTGAACAGTTCACATTGGTTTATAATGTCTGGCTCCGGTTTGATCGAACGTCTCTCCGCTTTGTTCAGGTATCGCTATCTTTGGTACAACCGTTGCCATCTCAATCTGCGGCATCATCGCCTCTCGCCACTTGCACATGGACCTGCTGATCAACGTGCTGCGCTCACCCATGTCTTTCTTTGAGTGCACGCCCAGCGGCAACCTCCTCAACCGTTTTGCCAAAGAGATTGACGCCATTGACTGCATGGTGCCCGACGGCTTGAAAATGATGCTGAGCTACGTCTTTAAACTCATGGAGGTCTGCATCATCGTGCTGATCGCCATGCCTTTCGCAGCTGTGATCATCCTGCCGCTCGCCTTCCTCTACACCTTCGTCCAGGTACATTTCCCCCCCCTGATGTTTAAACTCCCCGCCAATGGCTTTGATCCTTACTTTTTCTTTGAGAGCATTATTTTTGAACATGGATCACCAAGAGCTGGGTTCCATTACTGTGTGTTATTGGAACGCTCTGAGTTCCAAAACCAACCCTTCTGATTTTGCCTTTCACATGTATTTTGTTTCCCCACCTGCTGACATAGATGTTACATGCATTCACTATGAATTATGGGAAAGCCCTCAGCGCTCCCCCTCGGTTTCACTCATTAAAGCTGGTGTTTTACTTTTCCACTGTGGGCTACAGAGCTTCTACGTGGCCACATCCTGTCAGCTGCGCCGGCTGGAAGCTGTGAGCCGCTCGCCAATTTATACCCACTTCAATGAGACGGTGCAGGGCGCTGGCGTCATCCGGGCCTTTGGGGAGCAGTCCAGGTTCATTCTACAGGCCAACCAGAGGGTCGACTTCAATCAGACCTCCTACTTCCCCCGATTTGTGGCCACCCGGTGAGATGATTCGTGAATATGAATTATGAAGTGTTTCGATTTAATTCTTACATTCATTTGTTCATTTAACAGCAAAGCATGGTAATGGTTAAACAAACTGCCTCTGGCTTTAATAATCAGGAGATATTTTGGAACTTGTCAGCCCACAACTAAATCATTGTTACATCCACAGGTGGCTGGCAGTCAACCTGGAGTTTGTGGGTAATGGTGTGGTCTTAGCTGCTGCCATTCTCTCTGTGATGGGAAAAAACACACTGAGCCCGGGCATCGTTGGTTTGGCTGTGTCACACTCCCTCCAGGTAAGTGGCTCTACCTACATGCTCACACACACACACACACACACACACACACACACACACACACACACACACACACTGCAGTTCTGGCTGTGTCCCAGTACCCAGCGTATTAACAACCCTCCAGTGGCATGTTGCATGTGGCAATGAATAAAAGACTTTGAATTAAACCGTGCTGTCTTGGATACTGCAGGTGACTGGACTCCTGAGCTGGATTGTGAGATCCTGGACCGATGTGGAAAACAACATTGTTTCTGTGGAGAGAGTCAGCGAGTACGCAGAAACTGCTAAAGAGGTACACAGACATGGAATCACTACCTAGCACACGAAAGAATCCAACAATGTGCAGGAGAGGGTCTTCTCTGTTCTGAACTCAACCTTTGTTATGGTCTCATTTAGGCCAGTTGGAGTATAGAGGGCAGCTCCTTGCCCCAGGCCTGGCCCCAGACCGGCACCATAGAGTTTCAGGACTACGGGCTGCAGTACCGTAAAGGCCTTGAGTTGGCTCTGAAAGGCATTACCTTGCATATTCATGAAAGAGAGAAGGTGAGTCATTTAATGTGATACAAAACACACAAAATTGACTTAATCCTGGATCACTCAAATTGCAGCGTAATGTCACACTTAAATTCTAACTAAAAACCTCTTCTCACAGGTTGGAATTGTGGGTCGAACGGGTGCAGGGAAGTCCTCACTTGCCCTGGGAATCTTCAGGATCTTAGAGGCGGCGAAGGGAAAGATCTTCATTGATGGCATCAACATCGAAGAAATCGGACTCCATGACCTCAGATCCCGCATTACTATCATTCCTCAGGTATGACAGTAGAAATAACAAAAACTGAGTCCTGGCTTTCATCATATAAACTGTTTGCAATAGCTTCAATCTCTATCCACTCCAAAATAATCCGTTCCAAATTGTAATAATCCTGTTAGCGATCTGAACAGCTCAGTGCTGGATAACAGCTGCTCTCCTCTCTCCCAGGACCCCGTGCTGTTCTCAGGCTCCCTCCGGATGAACCTTGACCCCTTTGACACCTACACTGATGAAGAGATATGGAGTTCATTGGAGCTGGCTCACCTCAAAAACTTTATCTCCAATCTGCCTGACAAACTCAACCACGAATGCTCAGAGGGAGGAGAAAACCTCAGGTACGACACGTTGCAGTGCAGATACACAACCATTTGTAAAGCTATTTGTTTTGCCAAGTCAGTCATTCCAGGATCAGTCCTCGTCTGAAATGTGATTCCACTCATCCCTCTCCAACTCTCCTTTTGTCTGTGTAGTCTGGGTCAGCGCCAACTCGTCTGCCTGGCCAGAGCCTTGCTGAGGAAAACCAAGATCCTGGTGTTGGATGAGGCGACAGCTGCTGTGGACCTGGAGACAGACACACTCATCCAGTCCACAATCCGCACACAGTTTGAAGACTGCACTGTCCTGACCATCGCTCACCGCCTGAACACCATCATGGACTACACAAGGTACGTTTCAATCCAAGACAATTATGCATCAAGTCAAAGGTAAAATGGTCAACTGGTCAGTCACAAGACATTTATCAAGTAGAATATCTAAAGTTTAATGACTACCGATTCTCAAATGTAAGTTTGCTGATTTTGTCTGTTTCCTGTCACTGTAACCTGAACACCGTTGGATGTTTTTGGTCCGAGAAAATAACCCATAGATAGACATTAGTCTGGATTCTGAAAAACATGTACTGGGAATTTGTCTTAAATTTGACACTTCACAAACAAAACAGTAGGATAAAAATATAATTACTGTCCAAACAAATTAACATTTAGTTCCAACAATTAAACTATCAATAATTCTAAAACCTCTGTATCCTTTTTTTTTTGCTGCTCCACAGAGTGATCGTAATGGACAGAGGCCACATTTCCGAGATGGACACTCCAGCCAACCTCATCGCACAGCGGGGACAGTTTTACCGAATGTGCCGGGAGGCCGGGCTGGTCTAGGTCTCTGCTGGAGCCTCGTTCCTTGGAGCTGGTGGTGTGGCGTGCAGATGTGGCACCTTACTCCTGTGGCTCTCCAGACACATGTTAAATCGGGCCATTCCCAGATTTATGGCAGCTCAGAACGCCTCTCCACGAGGGCATTGTCCACGAATCCCAAGAGCAGCTGCAGACGCAGTCCCTACAGAATTTGTTTTTTTTTTTTACACACACACTCAGACATGCTGTTGTAAGTCAGGAAAAGACATTTGTTAACCTCAGATGATGAACATTCAAAAGAAGGCTACAGTCGATTGTTGAGAATCTCCAAGCTATAAATATTGTACATAGAGTATTGGAGTCAGTTTATTCCATGAAATGTTTAAGGCAAAGGCTGGATTGAAAGAGTACCACATTTTCTTTCTTTTTTTTTTAATGGAGGCTATATTATTTTTATAGTTTTTGTAACTGTTTATAAAGCACATGGCATATTTTTGATGTTCTCTCAGGCTTAAATGTTGACGTTTACTCATACTATTTTAGCCTTGTATACCAAGAAAGAGGTAATTTTGTTATTGTTATTAGATGGAAACCTATTCTGCCATCTTGTCCCAGAAACTGGGAGAGGAAACACTCTGACACCCTAACCTTCAAAGGGGTCCGCCTGGCGAATGCGAGGGAAGTGAGTTTTTCGCAGCCTTCGGGATCCGAGCTCGAAGACGCCAATTGAGAGTTTTTATATGTCAGAAAAATAGAGGACAACACTGAATTGAGCCAAAGCATTAGCAACAGTCCAACTATGTTGTGGCTGTTGTTTATTTCTGTCAAAGTAAACATATAAAAAAGTCAATAGAGACCTTGCTGGTCAGACTTAACCTGACGCTGGTAGTGGATAAACCACCATGAATGAAGAGAATGCCTCTTCAAAACAATGGTGATAAATCTTTGTGTGATTATCTCTCTGCCTCCACCGCACAAATTCAGGCTGTACACACATACACATGTGCACAGAGTATAAAAAAACATCAGTATGGTTTCATTGGTGCTGACATGACAGACTGTATATAGTCCACGTTGACCTTTAGTCTCGATTCGAGGAAAGAACCCTATGAACTTTTCAAAGAGAAGAGGCATTTGCTGTTTTTGTCTTACTGGTTTAGACAATATATTCTAAGAGAAAGCCTATAGTTTATTTATGTCAAACGACAAAATGTAGTTACTTAAAATTCTGAGGATTGTTTTATATTTATACTTTTTATAGCAAGCTTGTTAATTTTTCATTGACTATTTTACTGTAAATGTACTGTCTTGTTCCATACATCATGCTGGATAAATAAAATGTATTTGAATCCATGCGTGAATTTGTGTCTTTTTAAAGGGGTTTGGCACAAAATGCATATTAATACATACTTTAACTCAGCCCTTGAAATACTCAAGGGCAATTCTTGGGCAACATCGATGACATCAGTGCTGGATTGGTTGCTTCTTTATTTCCGTGTCATGCACACAGAAGTGGCCAACACTCACGGGTTAATAAGACACCAAAGCTAAAGTTGCAGTGATCGATCAACATTATTTTCCATTTCAACATTCTGCCTTTATTTCCAAGCTTCGGGAAAATAAAAACTGCTTCCACAAACCTTCCTTCTAGAGATGTAACACATAAACAATGATCTATATTACAATGATCCAGTGGAGTAAATATTGTGCCATTAAGCTGGGGAAAGATGCAACAGACTGAAGTGAGGCCTGTTTCTATGGGTGCTGATGAAACCAGGTAGTTGTAGTTCCTTCAGCCAGTCACTAGATGGCAGGAGCTAACAGAACCATCAGCTGCAGACTGTCGGTTGTTTACACTGGTTTCAATGGCGACCATCACCGAGCTGAAGAGTGGTAAGAGCTCACTGTATTTCATGGTGCTTTTGTTGAGATACTTACATTTTACTCTTAGATCACACAGAGGCAAATACACGACAGGTCAGGTCACTGCATGAGTTAATCCAGAGCTGCTAACCGGGGTTAGCTCAGGTTAGTTTAACCACAACATCGTCTACGAGTCTCCATTCAAAAACTTGATAATTCTGCGAACTGAGGTGTCTGTAAAAGTGAGGCAGACGTGGGACTTGAACTTTTCACTCTCTTCTCCATGAATACTTTATGCGTTTCAATTCGGCTCAGGTGAAAACGTTATACAAAGTACACGTGTGTCGGTTATTGTGGGTTTTACATTGTTATCATCCGCTAGCTAGCTCGGTGACATGAAGCCTTAGGCGATTGTGGGTAAATTGTAATACACGCTGTTGTTAAATAAAGACGCAGTAGTTATTCACATGTATTCCGATTAGAAGAAGGGTCTTTAATAATTCTGATAAGCGCATATTTCACATTTGAAGAGGTCTTAAGCGCTGTCATTTACGAAAGTCTCATTAAATTCTCAAATATCTGAATGAAGTATGGCAGATGTTTAGAAAAAAAAACCATCATTCAGGACAAATGTTAGCTGGAAACACTGAACTATACAAGGGGTAAGCTTCCAGTCATTGTAGTAACATGGGAAGTTTATCAACCCGATTCTCATACTATTCTGTATCCGGTCACGATGTGAATATTGTAGCCGTGAGGGACACGCTGGAGTCCCGCGGCGTGCTGGGCCAGCTGAAGGCTCGGATCCGGGCGGAGGTGTTCAGCGCCCTGGATGATCAGCGGGAGCCTCGGCCTCCGTTGTCCCACGAAAACCTGCTCATCAACGAGCTGATCCGAGAGTACCTGGAGTTCAACAGGTACAAGTACACGGAGTCAGTACTGACAGCAGGTAGGTGGGGAGATCGAAGCACAACTCTCGCTTTCCACAGGCTGGAGGATACAAGATCACAAAGTGACTCACCAACAATGTGGTGTCACATTTAGGGTTAATGTTGTTTCACTGTTTTTTTCCCACTTTTGTATTTTAGTTTTAGTTTTCATTAATTTCATTGTAATCCAAAAAACATCAAAACAATAGGTGTCTACATATTCCATGAACGAAACAGTAAGAAGAAGAAAACTCTTGCCCTTCCATACAGATAACATAAATACATCCCTTTTTTGATTTCCTGTCTTTTCACAAATTACATAACAAATCAATTATACATGAATCCATAGTCATCAACATAATATATATACACTCGTCATGTTAATGTAAACAGCTTCTGTGAGTTCTCAGGTCCTTTTCTGGCTTTACACATAACAATCATGTTTTTATATCAGCTAAAAATGTAAGTTTCAACAGAAATGACTAGATAAACAGTCTGTTGGTATGTTCTCTTACATTGGCAGGGAGCCTTGTTGCTCTTTACTGTAATACATATAAGGGTCTAGTCAAACTATAGTATCAAACTAATACTAGATTCTAGTATTAGTTTGATACGTGTTGAATCACACATCTGTCCAACAACCAAAATATGGCCGAATAAGTGAACAATACATAATATGGAGTGATGCAACATCTAAAGTGTCTTTTTGCTTTGTACAGTGCTGCATTTGTTTGCTCACTTTCCTCTTTATATACTCATATATAGTATATATACAGTATATAAATGAGGTTTCCAAGTAAGTTTGTCATCTATTGCAACACCACAACAATTTGGCTTAAGAAACTCTTTTATCAAGAGCTCCACCCATAACCATTTTGATTTGATTATCTTTGATTTGATTTGCAAAATCTGGGTTTTTACTTAATTACATCAAACCACCACATAGGTTTTATCATTTCACAAACAACACTATCTGTAACTGTTCCTAATTTCAGATTCCCACTGCTGTTGTTCACTGTTAGAGCAAAGTGTATTTCTTCTGATCCCTCTGTTTGTTTTGTCAGAGTCAGGCCAGCCTGACGTCCCTTTGGACAGACAGTTCCTGGCGAGTGAGCTGAAAGTCACAGAGGATGCGAGCTCCAAGTCTGTGTAAGAAAAAAAAAACAGTACAGTCTGCTCTCCACAGTGCTTAAAGACTTACTGAACTCTCTGGGGGGGGGGTTACGATCAGCTATGGAATGATATATTTAGTAAAAGCTCCGTGGATCATCTCCATCATCAGAGTTTCATTTTGAAATACCAAGAGGGTTTGAATAATTTCAGCTTGCCCCCCTGCTTTGGAGAAACATGACCACAAGCAGTTTGTTTTGTGAAAGTCCACATTTCTCTGGGGTCTTAGTTTAACTGACATGACTCAGCAGATGTAGCTGGGGGTTGTAGACTTGCTTGAGTCACTTCCCTAACACTCTTTCTTTCCCAATCGCTTACCTCAGGACCCGTTATGAAAAGTGAAAAACGCATAATTACAATAATTGAATAGAACATGTACAGAACTTTATCAGCCAGCTTATTTCTCACTGTCATCATTTGCTAAACGTGAATTACTCGTTCATTTTACTTTGCAGACCTCTTCTCTATGGCTTAGTGTCCCACTTCCTGAACAGCGGTGATAAAGGAGGGAAGGTGTTCCTGCGGGGATCCTCTCTGCCAGCCGGCCCCACTGCCAGCAACATCGGACCTGGATCTAATGCTTAAGAATTGACAATGCATTGAATACTGCCAAACCTTGGTAAACCTAGTAAATACATACATGGCAGGAAATGTAGCAGCATCGGACATCTTGTCCTCAGATTTGACTGTGAGTGTCATCTGTATGCATTACGGCACAGAGTTTATGAACAATATGGTGACAGAAAGCATTTGTATTTCTTTTTGCGGTTGCTAAATGCCCCCAGATCACCTTTTCATGTTATTTTTATTTCTGGCTTTACCGATTTCAGCATCAGTGACATTGGTACTGATCGCAGTCATCATATTCCTTGCTCTCTGCATAATTCCAACTGAAATTTGTCTTCTCTATAATATTTTTCACATTTTTGATACTATTAATATTGTCTTTTAATTGTTAAAAATAAATGTTTTGTATTTAAATACCACACTGAGTCAAAATGGTTTGTAAAAGTGCAGTTTAATTGGGGAACACATGGTGGCAGTGTCACCAAATATAAAGCTGTAGACTGGGTTGACTGGTGCAGCCAAAGGATGAACAGTAAAAACCTGTTTTAACCTCAAACTTAAAAAAATATCTGAAAGCTTTTGCAAAAATCGCACATCTCAACAAATAGGCATTCGATTTTAGAATATTTGTGCCAAATGAAATTCAAATTTTCAGACATTTAAGGTCATAAACGCAGTACAGACCACAAGTGCACTTTAGTCAGCTGTATACATTAATACAGCTGCTAAACATGATCCTACAACTACATTATGTCACTTAAACAATATAAATTTTATAGACTATAACACTCCTTCATATATGAGGTGTATTATTTGTCATCAAAAGTGTATTTGCAAGCACAGTTATGTTCTTGTGCATCAATGCATTTGCTTTGTGCAGTCATAACATCAGGTCAGTTTAAATGGTGCTAAATAACCTTCAGCCAAAAGTCTATTTAATCTATTAAGTTACATTTACTTCCTGTGATTGTCTTCTGTGCAGACGAACCCACCACGCACCCTTTCCCTTGAACCGGCCACAAATGTATTTACTAATCCTACTTCAGCCATGTTTGTATGTAATAGTCAGATACATCATGACTGTTAAGATGTCTTATCTTGGTCTCTATAATCTACATATTTATGCTGAGCTGAAGAAGCCATCCCCCCCTCAGACGTTTTACTCTGATGCGTTGTCTTCTCTGCCACTGAAGAGAAGAGGCTGAGACGTCCTTATGATCGCCTTGATTTCAGACTAGGATCATGTTAACTTGGCAGGACAGTGCAGAGACTCCTTTCATCGAGTTCTCCTAGTCATGGATAAACTTAATACGTTAATTAAAATTCTGCATATGCTTTTAAAAAACAACCTTCACATGCAGACCACAGCCTGTGCTGGACACATAAACATCTCCTGCAACAAGCCCACACTCTCTGCATCTCACTTCCTGCCTCGCCATTTAAGGGAACTTGACATTCTTATCTCACACCACTTAAAACCCAGAGTTTCTGGAACTAATTATCCACCGAGCCGACCGTATCTCAGCCTGACTTGATGCTGGACGAGCTCCGCCCCTTCTACCACCTCTAACCTAATTCATGTCCAAAGTATTCTGAAGGTGTGTTTGCCCTGTCTCCTCTAACATACCAGTACCTTTTTGTGTAATGCTCTTAAAAACAAAAGCAGATTAAACATAACCTCCATAGCACAGGTAAAAATAATGTGTTGTTTATTGCATTAAAACAAGTGCATCATCTGGATCAGTCTGAATCTACATTGCTTCCTTGGATCAAACCTTATTTGCTTTCAAAACCTGTGGCCCTGGGGCTCCTAGTGTATTGGCACCACCAGTGCACTTCTCAAAATGGCTATATAAGCGGAGGAAGTTTGACAATGGCAGATGATTGTTCAATTGGCAGTTTGCCCCGTAATAGGTAGCATTTCTCCTCCGCTGTATAAATTAGTGGTGTGTGTACAAGAGACAGCTGTATAAATAGTATTAAATGTAGTTGTCCTCTCTCGACTGCAGCAGAGGGAACCAATGTTTGCCCCTGGTCTCAAATTAGACGGCAATGGCATTCCGCGAGGGTCAAACATATCCATAAACATATTTTCTCTCTGATAGATGGCCATGTATGGACATGAGCGTGAGGAAAAACATTAAAGATATCTCATTTAAGGGATCTCTGCATTAAAGGTCATGTTGTGTTAATTGCATGTTTGTTCTACACCGTTGTGTAGAGGGACATTAATGTGAGGCCTGAAACGTCATTTGCTGTGTAAAATTAGCTGAAATTATTTGATTGAAAAAGCACATAAATAATGGTTTTATTTTCAGCATAATTCCATCGAAGATTATTGATTTTCAATGCAAAATAATAGAATCCACTGAACACCACTGCACTCATCATGCTTCACTGAGACTTTTTCTCATGCTGACTCCCACCACCTCCTCGCCACCATGTCACTGCTGAGTTTTCACAGATTTGAGGAATCACTCAGGAATTATTATTTGTCTCAGAGAGCCTGGAGGGGAGGGGGGAAGGTTTCAGCCAAAACTTAGGACCAACTCATTTTGTAGGCGCACATTGTCCCATGTGAACCGTTCAGGTCGTTTGCAAGGAGAGGGCTGTCCTTCCTTCTCCCCACATCACATTAAAAAAATTTATAGAAGTGACCTTTTTACAGCAGTCATGGAGTAATGACCTTGTTATTTACTTGTGTGGGGGCGGACAGAGGTAGAGCGGGTCGTCCACTAACCAGAGGGTCAGCGGTTCGATCTCAGTCTCCCGTTCCGCTTGTTGATGTGTTAAGATAAACAACCCCATAAACAGTGTGAGAAGATGTATGATAGAGTAAGTGCTGCACATAGATGCACTGTGAGAATGTGTGTGTAAATGAGTGAATGGAAAAATTGTAGTGTAAAGCACTTTGAGGGGCCATTAAGACTAAAAATACACTACGAACACATTTGTATTGTATATATATACATATATACAGACAATTGACCATTTGTGGGGGGCTAATCAGCTTCATCATATAGCCTGAGTGGGTTTGTTAAGGGAACCACATGGAACTGCATCCGTCATATCTCTCTCATCACCAATGACACCACAGATCTCTAGTCCTCTGATATTCCCTTGTTCCCTTGGTCTACCGTAGATTGATAAACCGTTTCTGTGTCCCAGCTAACTACAGGTAAATTAAATGAGTCATTTCCATAGAGGCAACTTTGTTTGTTTGAACAATGCTGTTGCTGCTGGACCATATTTAGTCACTGGGGCTCGGGGTGCTGGCCTGTGCTCGACTTTGATAGTAACACAGAAAGCTGCCGAGATTCCACACAGACCCACTGTCCTTATATGGCACACACTGCAACCTCTCTGTTCAATGTATCCCCTGCTTTCTCTCCCTCTCCTCCTCCTCCTCCTCTTCGTCTTGTTCTTCTCTCTGTCTTGCCTCTCGCCCTGTCTCCTGTGAGTTTTTCAAGCCTGGTTCCTCCTTCGTCTGAACCGCCGCCCCACCTTCCATGAGGCTGGCCAGAGGTAGCCCAAAGGTCTGGCAGGTTGGTCTTTATTCTGTCATCGGGTTTCTCACAAACACACACACACACACTGGGAGAGCGCGTGCAGTTCCATGTCTGCCTGGTATAAAACAGACCCAGCCATCAGCCGGCAGCTTGATTTACTGAAGCAAACAGAACAGTGTCCTTATATAGGAAGTTCCATCTGAAAGAAGCTGGGGAAAGTAGGGATGCAGCAAGAGAGGGATGGGGGGGGGGGGGGGGGGGTAAAATAGTGGAACACAATGTGCGTAATGAAAGGAGACCCTTTTGAAGGATGCACACACAGAAAGAAACTCACATTAATTATGTGCACTATGAGTTATGTGTATTGGGGGGGGGGGGACCTCTGTGGAACAGTGACAGTAAAGGGAGATTCCTGTGCTGGGGAAAGCTGGTTTGCCTTATGAGGAGTGATTGCTGACTGAATAATGCAACCTCACAGCATGTGGAAGTGCAGCATGTGTGGAACTGGTTGTTGGTCCATCCTTTTTTGATGCCTTCTTGTTTTTTCCAAGGAATATTTTACAAATATTTCATAAACTGAGTGATCCTGAGCAATAACAACATAGATGCTGAACTTTAAGAAAACCGTCTGAACCGAACTGTTACTGTTTCGAACGAGGTACAAACAAAACATTTAGCTCAGCAAGGAACCATTATACCTCAGTGACTTTTCATAGACCAATAATATATCGTAAAATCGGAATAAAAAAGACAGAAATTATGAAAACACAGTATCTCTCTTGTACATCGGTAGTGAAAGAAGAAGTGAGGCTCTTAATCTACAGTATATAAAACTAGAAATACCACAGAAGTCATTTAGTCATGTGACAGTGAGGATGGCTGTATTCTTGTGCATGTTGACTCATTGTCACTCTGTCATGGTTGTGCTGTGAAAAATAATTTCAGTTATAAAAATGTTACCTGAAGCAAAGCCTATACATATTAGTAGCAATATTCTTAACATAACAAACCTCTGCTGTTCAGTGTGACCGTAGTATAGAATAAGTAAAATCCTAACTGTGAAGTAGACAAATATACTTTGCCTTACCTGCTCAGCTACAACAGTAAAATGCTGCTTACACGTTGTGGTATCATGAAATATAAATATTCGACATCAGAGTTTGTTATAAGTTAATATAATAATGATGCAATCTTCAATCACAGGGGGCATATTACTGCAGAATAAATACTTGATACTTCAGTACTATTTACTATTAATACATCTGTGATTTTAGTAAAGTCTCTCTCTCTCACACACACATATTCTTTGCATTGACTTCCATTCATTATGCAAAGTCAGAGCAAAACCTTATCACTAACCTTAACCATAACCAATTCATGCTGAAGGAGAATAATGTGGCATCCAGCTCAAACATTGCATTTAAGTCTAATAATTTAGCAATGTAATGTAATGTTAGGTAATGTAAATTAAAGTAAAGTAAGGTAACCTAAAGTAAAGCAATGTATTGAAATGTAAAGTAATGTAAATTAAAGTAAAGTAACGTAACAAAATTGAACTTAACGTAACCTAAAGTAAAGTAATGTATTGAAATGTAAAGTAAAGTAAAGTAAAGTAAAGTAATGTATTGTGATGTAAAGTAAAGTAAAGTAAAGTAAAGTAATGTATTGTGATGTAAAGTAAAGTAAAGTAAAGTAAAGTAATGTATTGTGATGTAATGTAATGTAATGTAAAATGAAGTAAAGCAAAGTTAAGTAATGTAATGTAATGTAATGTAATGTAATGTAATATATATAAAGTACAGAGTAAAGTCAAGTGTTTCAGATCTGTGTGGAGTCTCTGCAGCGCCTCAGCGTTGAACCTGCCCTGTCCTCAGTGCGCATGTCCGCTGCCTCCTGCAGATGCTGGAGGAGGGTCCGCTGGAGCAGCTCCACCCTGACGCAGCGGTGCGCAGTTTAAATGCTAACCCTGTGAAATGGTCGGGGGTCATTTGGACTGGTCGTGTTTGGAGTATAAACCTCGTCATCGCCGGCCGCTCCAGACCCTGACTCTCCAAGCCCACAGCTCCCCTCTACTCTAATTCCTGCTCATCATGTGAGTATCATGTCACTGAGCGCGCACTGCTGTCGTCTGAGCGGTGATGCTGCTGCGCTGCACTTGTCAACCCGCAGCACTTTCACAAGTTTGATGGAGCTGGAACTCTAACTGAGGAAGAGGTTTTATGTTGTCTGCGTTTCTTCCCCTAGATGTTGTAAGTAATCAAATTAAAACAAGAGTTCGTTCAAGCAAAACCTGGATATTACTTTTGTGTCAGTCTGTAAAAAACATTATTTAGAAAGTTATTACATGACCTGGTTGTTGACAAGTTTGACTATGCTATTTGTATCACTTCTTTTAAAGAAAGTTATTGCAGAAATATGTGACAAAACTTAATAAGAATGATATTTATGTAATGATGATAGCTAATTGATTTTGTGATGTGTGAAAAGAAAGGAAATCCAAACGCATGGCAGTCGGTCTTTATGTTATTTGTATAAAACGGGCAGGTGACATGAGACTTTCTGTCTTCCTGCTCCCTTTTCATTCATGGAATGTGTATAAGTACACTGAAATAAGAAAATAGTTTACGAACCTCAAAATATAAAAACAATACTTCATTGGTGAGTCGTGAATGAAATAATCTTTTTCATATTAATATGATACATTGTGTTGGAATAACTTAATAACTTTAATTAGAATTTTCTGAATTAATTGAGGTAATATTATAGATGGTCAACACTTAGACTCGAAATAAACTGAACTAAAACATCATAATGTATAGATAGTTTTCATATTAGTATCGAGGGACTTTATAGAGTAAAGTGGTTTTAAACAGTACAATAACGCTGTGTTCTTGACACACTGCAGTATTAATGCTGTAGTAAGGAAGTGAGAGGAAGTTAAGTCTGGATATCTTCTCAGAGAAACAGCCGTGATGGTAACCATAGTGTTTCCTGCTTTCCAAATATGGTTACATAAAGGCACATGTCTGTCAAAGTGTGGAACCTTGTGGCTGAAGATGCAGAAGCTGAAGTGAGAACATGTTTTCACATGTTACAAGTGCAAGTCATCAGTGATGTGCACCTCACTTTGAGTTCAGTGAAGGATGAACTGCATATGCCTCTGTCAGGGGCACGACCCAGTGGCAACCTGCCAAGACAAACAGTGCTTGTGCTGAAAACACCTCTGACTTAGCATTTTAACATCAGCGTGTCTCTGAAAGAGAAGTTATGTGTTGAGCCTGTTTTGTATTTGAACGGACCAGTTCTGCAGTCGCTGACCTTCTCCGTGAGCCAAAAAGCATTTCCATAACGGGACAAATCAAGTGTGTTTGTCATTCAAGTCTATTTTGGTCTGCATGATTTCATTATTTTCATGCTCCGATCTTTGACAGTCTCACGAGGCATGGAAATCGAAGCATGTCAGGGCTGTTAGGGAAACGATAACAGGAGGACTATTTGCTGAGAGAGGAAATGGGTGAAATCATTCACAGGCCCTGAAGGTCGACCCCTTTCTTTTGGAGAGGTCACGCAATCTCTAGGGGTGACATTTCCACTTGTTTATTATTCTCGATGGAGGGTTCAAAATAATGGCCTTGTATATTGGGCTCATTGTAATACAGTAATCAGTGTTTTAACTTTACTGAGCAGGTCAGTGAGTGTGCGTGCTGCTGTGTTATTGTGAGTTAGATTTTACTGTGGTGCATGTGAGCAAACCCCTTCCTTCCCCTTATCACCCTCTAAACTTCCAGTCAGTAGGTATCAACCGGTTATCCTGTCAACCCCACTTCAGACACCTGTCTTCAATACACCGGCTGAGTACAAAGCTGTGTTGACACAACAGAGAGAGAGAGAGAAAGAGGTGGGGGGCAGCTTTTCAAGGGTATTAAGCCGGGCTGGTCAGAGTTAAAGGGGGGATGAGGAGGAGGAAGTTGACTGGCAGCTCTGGAGGAGTGTCAGGAAAAGCCATGTTTACTCTTTTCTGCGGTAATCACCGATCATCAAAGTATCAGCTGGTCCCTTCCCTGTTTCCTCGCTGCACTGGCTTTGCAGTTTTTTGGGGCAAACAGGAAGCGTCTGTTTCTGTGTCGAGTTCATATTCATACAATATCTTTCAGTAGTTTCTCGTGGTTTTGGTTTGGCTCGTCCGTCTGGTACATTTATGGGCTTTCTCAGGAGGTTCAGTGGCTTTTTTATATAGTTCCCACTTCCTACTCAATTAAACTGTGGGCCAGTCTGTGTGAAGTAAGTAGGCTAAACAGCCTGTTGACATGAGACAGTCCGTAATTCAGAGGCTCATCCAGTCTCACGCGTCATAACACGGTTTCACAGTTATATCATCTTTACTGGAACAGTGTAGTTAGTTTGCTGATGGATTTGTGTAGTGCAGGACAAGGGGATATATTGGAAGCACTTACTATATCTGTATTTCTTATTTATGTTTGTTGGGAGTCATATGCAGGCGCAGTATCTGCGCTTATTACTGTTTGCACTTTGCATGGCCGCCCACCGCAGGTACGGCTCCCAGAGTCCCAGACACTTGTTCATATTTCAGCTTATGACTGCTGCATTTAAAAATGACTGCCACTGGGAGCCAATATGAAGCATGATAGTTAAAGCTCCGGGCCCCCGTCAGGCTCGCTGCCTCACTGTTATCATTTTGGAGTAAACGACGAGGCCGGTGAGAGACATACTATTCCCTATATGGGCTTTGTTTGGGAGTTCACTTGCCTCACTGTTTAGGTCCGCAGAAAAGAGTCCTGCTCCAGACAAGGGGTCCATATATGGTCATCACAGCACGAGACTGAAGCCTCCCTGCACAGAGACAGGGAGACACAGAGAGAGAGACGAGGAGGGGGGGAAAGATGATGAAAAAAATGACTGATGTCAATTAAGCAATGCCTATGAGTATGAGCACATGACAGTGAGTATTAAAGATTTAGGGATATTTCAGATAAAGCTGCTGACAAAATGTACTTTTGTTTGTTACTTAGTTCAAATCAATTTCCCTGCATCAATCTCTCTATCTAAATTAGTGAGGGCATTGTTTGTATGTGTCCCTGGTGGTGTATGTGAAACATCCTACTTTTCTTCCTCTCTTTTAGTCTGTGTATGGTAAATACCAAAGAGTTTTTTCCTTGGGGCGAGAGAAGAGACTTTAAAGGTTTTCCTGTGAAACTGGATGTTTGGACAAGTAATTGTTAGGAAGTAATTGTTCGAGCTCAGGAGAAAGTGGGATCGTCCAGTATCAAACCATCCCAGCTCTTTGGCTGCAGACAAAATGTACTTGTGTTTGTCACTTAGTTCAAATCAATTTCCCAGCCTCAAACTCTGTATCTAAATTAGGGAGGGAATTGTTTGTATGTCTCCCTGCTGTTGTATGTGTGTGTAGGGTCGGAGGGGGTGGAGGTCTGCGAGAAGGACTGCACTCCCTGATGGATGAAACCAGTTTTATAGCATGTCTCCCACCAATGGAGACTCATCATCTACTGTTGTGTTTGGATAAGCCTGTGCTGTCGGTTATTCCTAAAAGAAAAGAGGGTTTTGTTCATCTATGATGCGTGATACAAAGTGTGAGCTGTGACATTTTTCATTATAGTATTGTGCATCATGTTCTCTGATCACAACTGATACGTCACTGCAGTATCGTCCTGTAAGTTACACTGCATTCAAACCTCTTTTCTTGCCCTCTCATCTTTATTTATTTCCTGCCTTCCCATCTTGCTTTGTTCCTGTTTGCCTGTTCTTTCCTACGTTACTTCCTTCCTTCCCTGCTTGCTTTTTGCCTCCTTTCTGTCTCTGCTCCACTCATCCACTCCATTTGTTGCCCTCAACAGTTGGCCCTCCACCTTAATCCAAGATGTCCAAGAAGGCCCCAACCGAGGACGAGAAGTTCCTCTTTGTCGACAAAGACTTCCTGAACAGCCCCATGGCGCAGGCCGACTGGTCGGCCAAGAAGCTGGTGTGGATCCCATCGGAGAAGCACGGCTTCGAGGCGGCCAGTATCAAGGAGGAGCACGGTGACGAGGTGCTGGTGGAGTTGGCGGATAACGCCAAGAAGATGACGGTCAACAAGGACGACATCCAGAAGATGAACCCGCCCAAGTTCAGCAAGGTGGAGGACATGGCCGAGCTCACCTGCCTGAATGAGGCGTCCGTGCTGCACAACCTCCGTGAGAGGTACTTCTCTGGTCTCATATATGTAAGTATACACCCCCAAAACATGTCGACACTCACAAAATCCTAACTGGATGTAACATTACTGTAAACTACAAAGTTTGTATCTATTCTGAACTTCATTGATTAATAACCTTGAATCTGGAGCTTAAAACCACTGAACTATATCCTAATACTATAAAGGACATTCCTCCACCAAATGAAAGCACATTTCTTTTCATCAGGATCCTTGAATTATTCTCAGAAAAATCAACACAAATGTCGACCTTTGCAATGTTAACGAAAGAGAAAAATATATCCTGGATCCAAATCAAATTGAATGAGTCTTTCCTTGGGTCATGCGCCACAGCTCCACAAAAGCGAGTATTTCAACCTGTATATTTGCCTTTTCTTGTTCTTTCTGACATCTTTCAGTTGTCCCATACCAAAAAGACAAACATGTACAAACCGTTCTAAAAATCCTCTTCTTTCCCATGGTCTCTTCTCTCAGACGTACTCCGGCCTCTTCTGCGTCGTGGTGAACCCTTATAAAATGCTGCCAATCTACTCAGAGAAGATCATCGACATGTACAAAGGGAAGAAAAGACATGAAGTGCCCCCTCACATCTACTCCATCACTGATAACGCCTACAGAAACATGATGCAAGGTGGGATTCTTATATTTCTCATGTTCCTAATGTGTTGTACGACTAGTAGGGCCACTCAAGGGGAAAAACATATTTGAGATTCAAGATTTTGTATGAGTGGCTTCTCCTTACTGTTTATTTCCTACAAATGTTTTTTGTCCCTTTATTCTTGTAATATTATAACTTCTTTTCATTAAATTACAACTTTATTCTCCTAATAGTAGACTTATTTCTCTGATATTTTCATTTTATTCTTGTAAAGTTATGACTTTTGTCTTGTTAAAGTTCTCAAAGATGTGAAAGTTCTCGAAATCACCAATTTCTTTCCCCTCACGTGACACTAATACTCCATCATAGTGACGTCCCTGCCTCATTCAGTTTCTTTTTATGTTTACCCGCTCGTCCAGTCGGTTACTCCTATCAGGAGACATCACTAATTGTCCCAGTTCCTGTCTGTGCTTCTTGTTTTTAGTAGCTCTGTCTACCCAGTGCTTACCTGAATAAGCTCCAGCTTCTACTGCGTGGAAATCCTCAAATAAACATGAATGGATCCTATTAAATTGAGGCATGACAAAGCAACACGGGAGCTGGTGCAGAAATCGCCGTCACCTCCCTCACATTACAAAGCGAGCAAGCTGCTGGCCTCTTGAGTTTTTGTGTCAAAGTGAAGTGTTGGCTTGTAGCTTTGACGCCTTGGTGTGGGTGAGCTGTGGTATCAGCTGACAGAAGTTTAGATTTTTTTTCAATGGGCGATGACAGTTTGCAGCCATTAAGCTCTATCATGTTCACAAAGTGGTTGATAAAAGCCACAAATGGCCCAGTGCTGTCAGTTTCAAATGCAGAACTGTGTTTGTTATTACGTGCAATCCAGAAGCTTCCTCTCAGCCCCATCCCTCTGCTGCGAGTTCTTGACAAAGTGAGTCGGTATGAAAAAATGATAGCCTAATAAAATCTAAAAGAGAATTTTATGGACTGTTTCAGAGTCAGTGTCTCGTAGAGGTGGCGATAGTGGACAGTCGGCAGAGTGTATCTTAAAGTAAATGGCTCGGGGCCTAACCCAGCAGTGGTACGATTTCAGAGCGGCTGGTTTCCCACAGAATCTGTTTCTCGTGCCTCCAGGGGGTCATGCCCACAGGACTGCATGTTGACGTGAGGATGTTCTCTCAGAGGAGTTGACATCTGGATTGAGAGATGGGTGGACGGCCGTGAAACATTTCCTGTTTCAAATCAAATCTTCCAACATTTTTCTCTCTCTTTTAGTCTGTGTACAGTAAATACCAAAGAGTTTTTACCTTGGGGCGAGAAAAGAGACTTTAAAGGTTTTCCTGTGAAACGGGATGTTTGGACGAGTAATTGTTAGGAAGTAATTGTTCAGAGAAAGTGGGATCGTCCAGTATCAAGCCCTCCCAGCTCTCTGGCTGCAGACAGAGATGCGGAAGGTCTAGTCCTAAAATAGACAACCTGAATGGATGATAATGCTAAAACAATGCCAGCTAAACAGCGAAGTGGTTCTATGAGACAGCGGAGATGAATCGTTCTAATTTACAAGTTTGCCCTCTAGTACAAAATGCATTTCTTAAAGAAGAAAGTTTGGTATCCAGATTTTATTTTGTCCTACATACTGGTAGATACACATTTGTGGAACTCGTGGGACTTTTATTTGAGAATGTTGACAGCATCAGCAGCAAATTGCTCCTACAGCCTCTGAACTAGCTCTCAGCAGACTTCCCATACTTGTCACTTGTCTGTCTGTGTAGAGGATTTCATGTCAAGTCTGTCAGCAGATTAATTTAGTCCAGTCCATTCATTGTAAATTTTAGTATCACTGACAGAATATTGACACTGATATGTGACTGATGCCCAATCAAGATGATTTTGATGATTTTACAGAAAAAATATAAATATATGACTAGAATGTCACTAGTGCATTCCTCCACTGACAGACCCCTTATGAAACCATATTTACATCTCAATTTCCATTAGCATCTGCTCCAAATTGCACATACTCATACATATTAGTTATACTTAATTTGTCTTTTTTCATTGGGATCAATGAAATATTCTCTGAGAAATCAATGCTAAAGAAACTGAAAAACATCCTGGATCTGCCCCTTGATTGACAGAATTGTATGGATCACTCCCTATTCCGCACCACACCCTTCCACCAGGTTTTGGGGTAATCCATCCAGTAGTTTTTGCATAATTCTGCTAAAAAACAAACAAATGCAGATGAAAACATTATCTCCTTGAAGGAGGTAACAAAAATAGCTCAATGGCTACCAGCATTTAAAGTCATATAAATGTTCATGTCCATATTATTCACTCTATACTGATCACAGATATAGAACACCAAATACATGGTCCCCACTGTACCCACTATACTGGTGTTGTCACTTCCTGTCCATCTTCATCTCCAGGAGTTAAGCCACACAGGTTATGAAAGTGCATTAGGACTCATGATGAAAGCTGAGCATATAAAGGAAACTGATAATGAATGTGACAGGTTTCTGGCAGCTCCTCCACAAGACTGATCATGTGAAAGGAAAATACAGAAGCCTAAGAAAAGCAGCTACGATTACATCCAGCTCTAATCTGTGGATAATGTAAAACCAGAGCGACTGTTAATATAATGCTCCCTTTCCTGACTTCTTTTTTTATTTTTTTAAGCTATTGTCAAATCCCTAAATCTGGTTTGGCTCTTTGATGATTTGGTCTTTACACTTAATGCTCTAATGCTTACTTAAAGAACTCAGCTGTCACTAATAAGTATGTGTACGTTGGAGGGTTTTACGTGGCCAGTACACAGAAAATGATGGTACTTTGTACTACAGCTATGGTGTGTAAACACAGACTCATCAGTAAACAAGAAGAGGGAGGATTGATTGGTGTTTGTGAGGCTGTTTGGATTACTCTTCATCAGCACATCCCTGGAGAAAAACACAGATACAGCTGCAACATAAAAAGCATAGGGAAATCTCACACTTGGCACCCAGGAAAAGTTGTTCACCACAAAGAATGTTTTTTTTTTTATTTCAGACTAAACAAGTCAGTCCGTTTGCTTAGGCTCATGATATATGAAATGGCAATTGATAATTTAGCTCAAAGACCACCCATTCAGCTTTGGAATTCTAGACACAGCTTTAAGCTGCTTTACAAGCAAGTCAAACTGATGAAGTAAACAGCAACAGCAGTGACAGCACGGTCAGTTAATACATACACATACAAACATAAAGGCATAAACAGAAAACACGTAATAAGTAAAAAATGTCACATAAAAGTGAAGCTTTAAAGCAACACAACGCAAGTTTCACTCTCTGCTACATTCTGGCTCCCCCTACAGGTGGGATTTATAATTCACTGCCATAAATACGAGTTGCGGTCTGAGCCTGCCCGTGCACACAGCTGTACACACGTTCATTAGTTGACACCTTTTTGGGGTCCAACAGTAAATGTTTTCACATTCATTGCATTCCAGGAGTAGAACAGTAGCGTTACACGCTAACACATAGGCAAGTAGCCAACGCAGTTTTCGATATCCGAGCATGATGTATATAATCACATGGAGGTGTTTGGCTAACTTGTGATGATGAACTAGCATGTCGACAAATTCACTTACAAATCCCAACGTCAAGCGAGCAGAACAGAGCAAAATGACTGCTAACTGATGCTAACTGCAGTAAAAAACAAGTTTTAATCTCTTAAAGCTTAATATTTAGTCCTAACACTTTTTAATAGACATGTTTGTTTTTAATCTTTGAATCTGAGATAGTGAATGTATCAATGTTTTCATAAGGTTACCAAAGGTTGAGAATAAAACGACACATCTATCAAGCCCTTTGAACATGTATTATATAACATATGGCTGACAGGAAGCTGTTATTGTTGATGCATTAGAAGGCTTTCCCATGAAGAAGTAGCCAATGAGGCAGGTCGTTTAACATTACAGTGGAAGTGGTGCGTACCTACAGCAAATCCAGATAACTCTCCTCAGCTTCCACACATTCTTCCTCCAGTCTTGGCTGAGATTCCATTCCTCTGAATATGTTCCTCAGACTTTGATGTGCCGGAGATAAAAATGTAAAATTCCAAAGAGAGTTGTGTTTGTGTCCCGAGCAGCTGATGACTGATGTGTTGTCCCTCTGTGCTCCCAGTGTTTACTGTACGTTACCGTCATCAGATTTAGAGTTATACTCCCCATGACAGAATCAGCTTCACAAAGATATTCATAACATTTGGCCCGATTTTGTTGCATCTGTAGGACCTTTTCCAGGCATAATCAGGAAAGACATGCAGCCCCAAAGAGACTAAACTTAATTTTCAAAGTCTTGGTTAAGATTAGTGCAAAGATAGGTTAAGGTTAGGGATATATATGCAATGGTAATGGTTAAGGTTAGGCATAAGGTTTTGGTTAGCTCTGTCCAGAATGAATGTATTTCAATAGAAAGTCGTAATAAGGGTGTGTGTCTGTGTGTGTATGCTTGTGTGCTTGTAGAGTATGAAGCTTTCGATGCTTTGCTGTATTAAGACAAATGTTTTGCAGCTTTAAGGTTTCACTTACTGAGAGTTTTCATGTCTGAATGCAGTTATCTTTTCATTCAGCAGTACTCCCTGTACTCCCCCAGGGCTGGATTGTAATGAAGGATACAGTTACAAAATAGCCGTACATGGACTTGTGTGTATTCTCCCAGGAGTATTTTGGAGTCAATATAGTGACTCATTGCTCAGCACATTCTGAGTTGATTTTTATGGTTAGAAATCAAAGTATTTGTGGGAGTTACATGCTTCTTTAGGCATGGGGGAGCCTTCATAAATGAGCTTTGAACTGAGTCCCAGCTGGTGTCTAAGTTCTACACCAGACATTGTGATCTTTATTAAGTGTACTGTGCTATTGGGCATAACTGTACAAATGTCCTCTGGCCAAGCATGAGTGGGAAAAAGAAAAGTCCTGTGAATGTTCTCGTGCTACATAATATAAATGATGTATATTTAATCTGGCTATTGCAGATTCCTTTGGTTTACCACCTATTCTTTCTGCTTTTATAGAGTGATCTGCACACTCACTTACAACCTGCATATTTGTAGAATCAGTTTTCATACAAGACGTCTAACTCTGTCAAATGTCTTTGTTTCCGCAGATCGCGAGGACCAGTCCATTCTCTGCACGTAAGTGATCATCTGTCACCTCAAAGTCTGTGTGTGCGTTGTGCTTGTGTGGAGGAACAGTTACATAATGATCGTGTAAACACTTAGTTAAACAAATAAGATTCCTGTCTGGTCTCACAGTGTCAGCCACCAAGAAATCACTCATAATTTAACAGTGGTATGTGTTTTTCTTGTGTTAGTTTTGAGGACATTGGTGGCTGTTTTCTTCGGTTTTTCCTGCTTGTCGCACTGTGCAATTGAGATGTAATTAAATGGAGCCCAAGTGAATGAGCATTAATGCGTCCGCAGCTCTCCCTGGGGGCTGTGGCCTTGCTCTCATCACAGACTCTCGGTCAGGAAGTGTGCCCTGCGTCCTGATGGGAGTACCAGATTAGATCTCCAAATGTTTGGGCTCCATTCTGATAGTTTATTTGTTTTAAGCTAATTCTTGAGAACTTTGGCTGGGTGATTGGAAATCCAGGGACAGACTCCTTTTGTCGGGCAATAATCTTTGGATTTTGATTCAAAGAACACAAATACATTTATCTTTTTTGTCCTTTGTATGTTTTAACGGCTTAGTAGGCTTTGTTAGGTTCATAATTGTTGCATGTTTGTATGATTAGATTAATTTCGAAAACAGTGTATTTACCTCTTTTTCTATAGGATTCATTCCTAGTTTCTCACATTTGTTGTTCTCACTGGCTTATGATCTATGTTTATTTCAGTCCACTTCTACTGTAACTGTAGAGCAGGAGAATAACTTTGGAAAGGAAAAAACTACTTTGAGCATAAAATAAACAGAAACGAGCCATTATGTAATATATATTGAACATAAACTTTCTTTTCACTGAGTCCACTACAGTCACTGTAAATTAGCTGCTGAGCAGTAGATCCTAAATCAGCAAGGGGCCACAATTGACATAGAGGGGCCAATATGTCCCATGCACAATTCCTGATTCAGTAAGGTGCACATTTAAACCATTCCTTGTTTACTGTTTGCTCTATAGCTTTGAGCAAAGCCACACTTCATTGAATATATTTAGAAAATCTGTCCTTGTTTCAACATATTGTGTGCTTCAAAAAAGGAAGGACACAATAGAAATATATAAATTCTTAACACGTCACATTTATTGTGAGCTTTGTTAGTAAGTGACTGGTTTATTTAAAAAAAGGGACAAGGGCATTTCAGGGGCCAATCAGATTGAGCTGAGGCCAGTGCTCGCCTGATGCCAGCCCTGGATCCACCACTGCGCTAGCTAACGTGATAATGTTTACTTTTTATCATAGAGTTAGATAAAATAAGGAAATGAGAGTTAGGGCTCTTCCTCCTCAAGTATCTTTTTTTAAATTCTAAATGAAGTGATGCCAGGATCATCACATCAGTCCATTTTCTTAACTCTCAAGCTACTTTATCAGAGCGAGATTTCGGAAAAGCTTTGTTGAATTGATGCCCGTCTGTGTGTGTGTGTGGACTTGTTGTTAGGTATACAGACACGTTAAACTGACTCTTTGATGCTGATGTGACAAAACTTATTAGGAGCCGCACTTTGAAACTGTCCAAAGTGATGAAGTGTAAGTGATATGATACAGTCGAGCTGAAACACAAACTCTGGCTCGCTGTCCGCCAGGTCCACACACACTTTGAGCCAGCAGCCGCCAGCAGCCGAGCTTCAGCCTCAGCCGGCCTCTGGAGCCATATATGGCAGAAATGTTTCTGGTGCGATACATGGAATTTCATGTATGACGTTCTCCTCCTGTGTGTGTGTGCGTGTTTAATTGCAGAGTATGTTCTTTGCCAGAGTGCTTTTACAGTAGTTCATCACAGAGGCCTTGTATCTTCATAGTGTGAAACTCAGTGTTTGTTAATTGTGATAGGAGACTTGAGTAACTATACTTTTTTCTTACAATTTAAGGACTACATCTGATTGGTATGGAAAGTATGGTATAGTGCAGAATAGGATTTTCTGCCACAGACTATACCTTACGACTGATTGTAAAACATTTTGTCTTTTTGTTGAACTTACTCATACAAAGGAAATTATCTGACAAGGTTTTAGAAAGGCTTTCTGCATATATGTGAATTCATTTAGTTTGGACTACTTAATGCTTTTTATGGAACTATTTAAAGCATCATCCAAGTCACAGATTTATAACATACATTTTTTTATATTTATTGAATAGCGTATTCATTATATCAAGTAATTAGTTACTTAAAACCAGCTCATTTAATATACAGTAAGAGACTAGGACATTGTTTATTAAAATAAAAAAACAGAAAAAATTATGAAAAAATCCAATAATGTTGCTGTGTAATATGACACTATCACAATGGAAAAAGAGGATTTGTGCTGAAATACAATTGAAGTGAAACCTGCCTACTGGATTGCATTAGATTCCATAAGGGTTTCTACTGTATTTTTTGGACACAAACTATTCTGCAGGAATCTTATTCCTCAGATTCTGCCACACAGTAGCAGGACTTTGCCATGGGAAATAGCTGGGAGCAAACTTAAATCCATTCTCGAGATGTTGACATTGCATCTCAGCAGGGTCAGCAGTTTCCTTTGTTTAGTATTCATTGCATGTGTGTGAAAAACTGGACTGATAGAATGAATATAGTGGCCACAAAGTGGCAGGATGTTGCTCTTTTTTGATTCTGCAGAGGGTTCAAATGTGTCACACATATGGAAGAGGGGAAATCCTTTTGATTTATCTGTAGGGTTTTTTCTTATCCGTTTTTTCTTGTTATGCTACGGGATCAAATTTAAATTTCAGAAGCCTGAAGTGACACAAACAAAAACCCGCCCCCACACATTTTTTATATATTTAGGGTTTTTTTCACTCCACTCTGTCCTTTCACATATTCTTGTAATGGTAAGTGAAACGAGTACAGATGATATGCAGGGCATGCAGGATGAGTCAGTTTGATGGACCACCTGTAGGAAAAAAGTCCCATCAAAATGTCTTCTGCTCTACAGTAGGAGCCTGGATGTCGTGTGTCCTCCCCGAACCTGAACAGGAGTAATTAGGTTCCTATCAGAGCTGCCAAGCCCCTAACATCGAGAGCATCCGATGCCTTTCATGGCCCCATACCTGAGTATGTGTCTGTGTGTTAGACTACTGGCTGAAAGCTCTGGGATCGTTCAACTTTGTCTGTCTGAGTGTCCGAGATCATTTCTCTGAAAAGACAGACGTGAAGTGTTCTGGCTTCTGTTTAAAAAACGTTTGTGTTAATGATATTTGACACGTCGGACCAGTTTGAGGGTATCTGTCATAAAACTCTTATAATAGTCTTGTAAATGTCATATGAAGTTTCTACAAGCTACATAGACACTGGCTTTGGATAGGCACGAAGTAGCAGGCGATTCATTCTGTGCTGCTGACAGGTAGCCATTTATTGAAAAGAGTAAACCATCTTTATAGACCATATTCAAATGGCGGCTATTATCCTCTGACATCACACTCAAGGTGGGAAGCTCAAATCCTATGATTTGAATTTACAGTTTACATCAAGCACTTAAGCATTAGATTTAGCATTTAGCGTTAGATTATTAGCCAGTTCCCAGTGTACTTTACTTCTAGGCTTCAATACCCAGAAATGCATTGATATTTCAGGATTAAACTGTCTTCTCCATTGAGGAGACCATGTTACAGTTCATTATTAAATGCAAACCATAGCTGTTGTGCTGTCAGATATGTTGTTAAACATTGAAACATGGTCCCATTACCCTCCGGATTTTATCCATCTATTGTCTTTTCAGTTGCTGGTCAATTCGGAGGCAGTGAAATTAATGGCAGATTTTTCTGTGTATATGACTTATAAACCTGGATCCCAGCATTTGAGCTTCCCATTCTAAATGTGTGATGTCAGAGGAAAATAGTCTATTGCATGTCGTACACCCCTCTCTCACCTTGATTATTTCTTCATAATCGACTGTGAAGAAGGAAGGCAGCGATGCCAAGAAAAATCGTATCTTTTGAAAAAACTTTGCACATGATCTCCATTCAATTAACCTGGTTTATTCAACTGTGAACAGAGAACCTGCCAGCACTGATTATCTTCTTGTTATCTCTCTCATTCCCTCACACTATATCTCTCCTTGCATCTTTTCATCCCCTTTTTGTTTTTCCTCCTTCTCTAGTGGAGAGTCCGGCGCTGGGAAGACGGAGAACACCAAGAAGGTCATCCAGTATCTGGCTGTAGTGGCCTCCTCACACAAAGGCAAGAAGGACAGCAGTGCTGTAAGTATCCATGTTCAGTGACCATGTTGTATTAAAGGTTAGGATATGCCAACCAGTTCCCTCACTATTCAACATGTCTGCCCAGTTTAATCTTGTATATCGCCATTTCCTCCAAATAGCAACAATCAGGAACACAGTTTGCCTACGTGAGTAAAGGGGAATGCCTGGCGTGTGTTTTTGTGTGTGGTGTTTGTGCGTGTTCCTTCATTAGGTTAGAAAAATGCATGAAGATGATGTCTCTGAGTCTCTGTTTGTAGATGTTTGTAATCATTTTCATTTCAGCGAGGGTCAAGATCCCAAACCTTACATTGTTACCTTGAGGGTGTTTCCCCCTGACATTTGAAACCTGTGTATCTTTACCCAACCAGAACTGAAGTAGACTGCATGATCATCATCATCATAGTAGTGACTCGTACTCACTTTTCAGACCTGTGAAGTGTTCAGTGAAGGATGTGTAGCGTTGCATACTCTTGAACAGGTTCATTGTGTTGAATTTTGTGTCTTAATCCGTCTTCCTATGAACACCCTTTCACTGCCAGCGGAGATTAGAACTGAAGCCTCCCCGGCAGTGAAAGGGTCTCTCACAGATCAACGAGCACAGTGTGAGCATGCCCATCTCTTGTTGTTGTCTCTCAAACACAGACCCCCCCCTACCCCTACCCTCCTTCCCTCCTCCTCATCCTCTCACCTTGCCAGTTGCCCTGACAGTGGGCCATTGACTGTCCAGTCCTGTAGAATTCACTGTACCATGTGGTTTGCACAGTGTATAGGCATTTGCCAAACCACCGTTCTTGTGAGACTCTACTTTTCAGCGCTCCAACTGGACTGAAATGAGCTCAGACACCTTCCTGATTAAATATTCTATTTGAGTAGGATTGTGACAAGAAGCCTAGTCAGACCTGGTATTAACATCCATCCTGAGTTATCCCATAACAAGTGCTCAACGCTAAGTTCCGGTCTGAAAGCTTCCTCAATGCGTCCTGAGACCTGATTACTCAGACCACATTTGGAGGTGGCCTGGGATGTGGCCATGTTCCTTTTTGCTGTATGATGCAATGTGTCCTGGGCAACATATGACGGACTGCTTACTCTGCTGATGTCCTGGACCTGCTGTAGTTTATATGTATTTTTACACTTCTCAGTGTCCTTGTCTTGATTTGGAATACTGCCACAGTGTCAACAACACCACATAATGATACCTACTCTATTTCTCGACTCTCAATCACTTACAATACATAGAAAACACATCAGACATATCTGTAAACTCAACTTGTGAAAACCCAAAAGATTTGGTCTTCAAGAACAAAAGTGCTGAACGTGATTTTTGCGTATAGCGCAGGGAAGTGAGATCCTTTCACAGCTGGTCACAGAAGACACATTCAGTACGTATTTTAATGTCAGGTGTGAACAGACGAACTTAACACTGTCCACTTCTGATGGGATCTCTCAGGACAGATGTTAATACCAAGTCTGGAGAGGACCTAGATGTCTCCTGACTCGATGTTGATGGTTTGTGATGTTGGTGTAGCGTCGGTGTGGGTATTAGCCGGATTAATTCATGGATTAAAGAGACACTTCCCTTCACCACTGACTGATTGAGGAGATGTTGTTCTGTCCCCTGTCCTCTGTAGGACCTCGTTGCTCCCAGGGACCTTGCCTGACCAGAAATAGCATCTGGTTGATCTTTTTTGCTTATGCTTTCTCTCTCCTCCTCAGGCGCTGCTCTGACTCCTGCTGCTTCTGTCTTCATAACTTTTCTTTATGAAAACAGAACCAAAAAGAAAACAGTCCTTCCTACCAGCTGTTACTTTTACTTTCTTTAGTTCTATTTCTCTTTTTTCTTCTCTCTCCTTTCTTTTTCCAGTGGCTTAAATAAAAAGGTCCCCCCGCCTCTCTGCTTTGCCAACTCTGAACTGCACCTCTACAGCTGGTCTGTATCTTTCCAATTTTACCATAAACTTAATGTTGTTGTTGATAGACTTTTCCAGCAGGACAACAAAACATATTTTCACAAAATAATAAGTGAATTACCTTCAATCACCTTCACTTGTTTGTGTGAGTTAAAAAAATACAAGATAAAGTGTAAAGGGGAATTCCTGTATCTATACATCCTATATGTTTATAAATGTGGGTGTGTAAATGAACAGTTATCAAAAACACAGTGGAATCGGTTCAGTAGATCCTCTCCACCGGCATCTGCTACACAGCAGCCCTGGCTACAATATAATCTTATGGGGCAACTGCAACGGTCCATTAAATGTCCACTAAATGTGCTCAAATGCTTCTTTGGCATTGGCCTTATCAGAAAAAGATTCGGCCATGATAGTTTCTCTCAGTAAAATCCAAACTCCTCTATCCAATTATCTCTCTTACACACACACAATGCAATTCTCATGAGACTTGAGAGTGAGACTTCTTATTGAGTTAGACATGTGCAATGTTCCAAACTCTCAGCCAAGACAAAGAATAACAATTTGAGAATTTGATTTGTGGAAAAAAACTTTTAGTTGACATTTTGTGGACTGTTGCCCCATAAGATTACATAGTAGCCACTGCCACCATGTTGCAGCTGCAGGTGCAGATGATCTAATGGAACCAATTTGATTATTATGATCACAGGACCAAGGTTGAGAAATACCAGAATTCCCCTTTAATAGAAATTCCCTTTATAATTATCAACCCTTGCTATTGAAGATGTTTAAAAGGCACTGTCCATCATTAATTCTAATCATTCATCAAAATCAGACTTTGTTGTCTTGCAGTAGAGGAGAATAATCCTCTCATTGACTTTTTTTGTGTGTGTTGACATTGTTTACTGTTGTCATCTCACCTTGCCAATTTCACTCTCAGTTTTATCATGATGTGGCGCTCTTCTTCCTCTCTTCCTGGCGTTAGCTCGTTTACAGTGATAGCTGCAGGGAGTGTTTTGAAGTGAGAGAGTAGGTGAGGTAGAGGACTACAGCACCTGACCTTGTTGCTGGGCTGACACAAGCCCCTTTGATCGGGTGGATTAGCCCGATGCAAAGTGACAGGGTGTCTGCCTCATTTACCCACCATCACCCGGCTCCACCCACCGGCCCACAGGCTCTGTAGTCACGCTGGAGGAAAATCGCATCTCCTCAAGGCTGTTTGTGAATCCGAATCAATTTTAGTTTTGCGATACACTGAATCCTTTGGCAGGATCGTCCAATGATTTAGTTCAGTTAGCATTAGTCGGATGTCTCATCTGACCCAACATAACCTCCCTCATGCAACTCCAGGTCTGTTTCCACATCATCAACAGCAACAGTTTCTCTCTAAGAGAGAAGTATCTAGGTAGTGGGTCTGTTTTACATAATATGTAGAAGAACTCCATGTAAATTAGTATGAAATCATATTATCTATAGATTTACTTGTCAGCATATTTATTGATTATTGGCGAGCCAATTACATCCTTCATGTTTTTATTTGTTTATTTTTACTCTTCAGTGATGGTATTCTGCTGAATCCACCCTAACCCATACCCACCCTCGATCACCTCATCCCCACCAAACAACACCCTCTGCCCCCCCTCCAAATCCATCAGTGTGTAAGAGCCATGTTTTTGTATATCGCTGTCATCACTAGGGGGAGCTGGAGAAGCAGCTCCTGCAGGCCAATCCCATCATGGAGGCCTTCGGAAATGCCAAGACCATCAAGAATGACAACTCCTCCAGATTTGTGAGTTTGCTGTTTGTAGAAGTGGATATATTGAGTATGAGTCTTTATTTTCTCATTTATATTTTGTGCACCTGTTGTTCATCGCATCTCCTCATCCTCTAACGTCTTCTTTCCTCATCACTCCAACAGGGAAAATTCATCCGCATCAATTTTGATGTGACCGGCTACATTGTTGGAGCCAATGTTGAGACGTGTATCCTTTTCCTCTCTCTTAAAAAAGCATTGCTCTCCGTTTTTGAAAATGAAATGAAATCTAAAATCACTTTTCTGTGAGATTTTCTAACTGTCCATCAAGACACCGTGGAATGATATCAATTCAAAATCGTTGCTTAATTGTGTGGCTTTTTAATGTCTGTTTTTATGAATGTAGATTTTAAGTAATTATTAAAAGTTTAAAAAAATGGAGACGCTTTCTTTTATGATTGAGTACCACTGCTAATCTGCCATCTTGTATTCATTGTTTCTGAATATTTTCTTTTTCACAGTTTTTATGAATTTGACCTTAATTGTTTAATTTATATTGCTCAACTATTCCAGGCCCTTATAAATAGTTTCCCGTACAGAGGGTATATGTTAAGATATGCCGTTCAATGCATTTTATTTAAGAGTGCGCTTCTAATCTGGTCAATATCTTTGCATAGTGTCCCTTATTTGTTTCTTTTTTTGTCTTATTCACCCAGTACAAACGACACAAAGGGAGGCAAGGTTTTTATATCATGAACACAGAATTTTATATTCTTTAACAGCTGCCTGCTCTCAGACCTGCTGGAGAAGTCTCGCTGTATCAGACAGGCAAAGACAGAGAGAGCTTTTCACATCTTCTACTACATGATTGCTGGGGCCCAACAATATCGTGGTGAGTCACAATCTGCAGCACTTCCATTAACAACTGCAGGCTGATTGACCATACATTGCACATCATCACAGCCAACATAAAAACATTATGTTTCTGAAATGAAATGTCATAAATATTTTAGTTGAGCCAGTGAGATTAAAAAAGTTAAGCTCGCAGGGGAACATGTGAACCCCTTTACTGATGTCAAACTATAATAAGAAAGTCAAGGCTGAGAAAACATGATTCAAATTTGCAAAAAGTCAAATCTTCACTCATTCAGAGAACACTGAAGATACATTAAATGACCAACGATATAACTCTATGTGTTTTATTATCAGAGGAACTGCTTCTGGAGCCCTTCGGTAATTACCGCTTCCTGAGTGCGGGCCACGTTCAGGTTTCTGGCCAGCAAGACGATGAGCTGTACGAGGAGACCATGGAGGCCATGAAGATCATGGGCTTCACTGATGAGGAGAGAATCGGTACCAGTGATACTTCTGATCTTATCTCTGTTGGGAAGAATAGGATGGGATGGAGTCAGCTGTTTCTCTGAGCTGTCACGCTTGTTTGTTTCAGACATCCTCAAGGTTTGCTCCACCGTGATGCAGCTGGGAAACATCGAGTTCAAGAAAGAGAGGAACCAGGAGCAGGCCACTATGCCAGACAACACTGGTTAGACACCTTTATTTCAAACTATTAGAAAGTCTATGAACATTAGGTCATTAGCCACAAGTTAATTTTACTGACTACAATATAAAATGTACTTCTTAATAAAGACATAGTATAGACCTGGTATTAACATCTGTCCTGAGTGATCCGATCACAAGTGGTCCGCACAAAGTTTAGGTCTAAACGTACCCACGTGTCCTGAATCAAGTGGTGATCAGTGTTTTATATATATATATATAAAACACTGATCACCACTTAATGATTCCTTTCTTAATTTGATAAAAATCTTTCTTCACAGCTGCGCACATTTACTCTTCAGTAAGCCACTCCTGACTTTGCTCACCTTCTTGCTCTCGCTCTATCTCTCTTGTCTGCACCAACACACCCACAAACATTGTCATCAGGCACGTCTGTAAACTCAAGACAGGGTGAAAACATCAGTTGGTCTTCACAGACAGAAATGACAGAGAGACAACAGCGATATTTACAACTGTTTACATGTGGTCACCGACTCCTTTCCTCTTGTCTGTGCAGCGGCTCAGAAGGTTTGTCATCTTCAGAGTATCAACGTGACAGACTTCACCCGTGCCATTCTCACCCCTCGCATCAAAGTGGGGAGAGAGGTGGTGCAGAAGGCACAGACCAAAGAGCAGGTACCAAACCTGGTGCACTGTGTGAAACCATAAGAACAAAGAAGCCTATTCTGCCTCTATTGAACACTTCCGAAGCCTGTCTCTCATCAATCAGACATTTCCTGTCTGTCTGTGTGTATTTGTCAGGCTGACTTTGCTATCGAAGCTCTGGCGAAGGCTGTGTTCGAGCGACTGTTTCGCTGGATCCTGTCGCGGGTCAACAAAGCTCTGGACAAGACCAAACGCCAGGGAGCCTCATTTCTGGGAATCCTCGACATTGCCGGCTTTGAGATCTTTGAGGTATAGACACGATGATCACTGATGAGCCAGAAATCAAGAAGCTTCTACGTGTTTTGAAAATTTGACAAGATGAATACTAAAATATACAGAATATATTCATGCGGGATGTCTTTAGCTCTGTGTTTTGGTTGTTGCAGGATAACTCCTTTGAGCAGCTGTGTATCAACTACACAAATGAGAAGCTGCAGCAGCTCTTCAACCACACCATGTTCATCCTGGAGCAGGAGGAGTATCAGAGGGAGGGCATCGAGTGGAACTTCATCGACTTTGGTCTCGACCTGCAGCCCTGCATCGAGCTCATCGAGAGACCAGTGAGTGGCAGTTAAACCAAACAAGATCCGCAGACACTTTTTATGAATTATTTTCTTTGAATAAAAAATGCCGGTCAAACGTTGTAACCACTGTACATATTCTCTGTAGAACAACCCTCCTGGTATCCTGGCCCTGCTGGATGAGGAGTGCTGGTTCCCCAAAGCCACAGATATCTCCTTTGTGGAGAAGCTCTTGAACACACAAGGAAACCATATTAAATTTGCCAAAACCAAACAACTCAAAGACAAGACAGAGTTCTCTATCTGTCACTATGCTGGGAGAGTAAGTATGAATGGACATTTATAATATGATTAAATCATGATTTGGTGCCCCACTGAGTTAGAAACCTAGTATTCACATTTTGAGCTATAATTTAAGTATAATTTGCTGATGTATTGTGAAAAAAAAAATCTGTAAAACCAAAGTAACACTGATGTTGTTTGTAGGTGGACTATAACGCCCATGCCTGGCTGACAAAGAATATGGATCCTCTCAATGACAACGTCACAGCGCTGCTCATGAACTCCTCCAGCCAGTTTGTGCAAGATCTCTGGAAAGATGGTGAGATATCTGACTTTACTGGTTTGAGTCAGACACAACTCACCCACAACTGGTTATATTTATATTTGAAGGAAATATTCCTGCAAATATGTTTTAAAAAATGAAAATAAAACTGTTAAAGTGTACAGTAGACATGTTAACATGCTGAATTAATGATTGTAGTGATACTAATAAAGCTGAATATTTGATCGGAACTAGATCTCAACAAACCCTACAATACTATTTGAGCAAGGAATACATAGTACAATAATCATTGCAGATGGTGTTCAAATTAAATTTGCATACATCTCATTTTGGACTTAAAGGCTCTAACTGTTGGATCTGAAATCACAAAAAACACTGTCGTTGACAGCAATGCAGAACACAGATAACTGGACTTCAAGTGAGACATACAGGGCCGCACCAATTTGTACTGTGCCATAACATTAAGATTTCACACATTATTTTATTCACAGGAAAATAAAAATTACAACAGGAACCAAACACATTCGCTCCAGAACATTTTCTACCATCTTGCATTGAATATACATGTCTTGTACGTTGCAGCGGACAGAGTGGTCGGCCTCGACACGATAGCCAAGATGACGGACAGCTCCATGCCGAGCTCCTCAAAGACCAAGAAGGGGATGTTCCGCACGGTGGGACAGCTGTACAAGGAGTCTCTGGCCAAACTCATGACCACGCTGCACAACACCCAGCCCAACTTTGTCAGATGCATCATCCCCAACCACGAGAAGAGGGTAAGAAAAAAGCCTGGTGGTCTGGACCATGTGAGACCACGCTCTCCATATCCTCTGAACCTGAACAAGATGAGCATTTTCAAAAGAAGTGATTACGTTTAGACCCGACCCAGTACTTTTATCTGTTGCCTCATGGCACATTCAAACATGTTGATTTATTTATTAGTATGAAAAGCTACACAATATCTGCACATGGGCATTTGAAGGCATCCATCCATGTATTATCTATACCACTTGTCCTGTGAGGGTCATTTGGAGAGGTGGGGTACACTCTGGACAGCTCACCAGTGTATTGCAGGGAGAGACAACAACCATTAACTATCATTCACATGGTGAATTTAGAGTCTCCTATCAAACTAACCCCAATCTGCATGTCTGTGGACAGTGGGAGGCAGCCGTGGTACCCAGAGAACACCCACACAGACACAGGGAGAATATGCAAATTTGGGATTCAAACCGGGAACCTCCTTGCTAACCACCGCACCGCACCTCACCGCACTGCCCCGTTTTGAGGCAGTCATGCCTATATCCTAAATCTGGTGTGATAAAAAACTGTTCTCCTCAGGCAGGGAAGCTGGATGCTAATCTGGTCCTGGAGCAGCTGAGGTGTAACGGTGTGTTGGAGGGAATCAGGATCTGCCGACAAGGGTTTCCCAACCGAATCCTATTCCAGGAGTTCCGCCAGCGGTGAGTCAGATCTACTTGCATCATGTTTTCGAATCAAGTCAATTTTCTCACCATATTAAGTTTGATATATTTATGTCTCCTCGCAGTTATGAGATCTTGGCTGCTGGCTCTATTCCCAAAGGTTTCATGGATGGTAAACAAGCCTGCTGCCTCATGGTAAATGTAGTTCAAAATCCCAACATTTGTTAATCCCAGTCAGTCCATGTATAAAGTCGTACCTACTTACTTTGTGAGCTTCATCTTTCTCACTAATCTCCTGTGTAGATCAAGCATGTGGACTTGGACCCCAACCTGTACAGGATTGGACAGAGTAAGATCTTCTTCCGCACAGGAGTGTTGGCCCAGCTGGAAGAGGAGAGAGATCTGAAGATCACTGTGATCATCATTGCTTTCCAGGCCCAGGCTAGAGGCTTCCTGGCCAGAAAGTATGAACATGCAAGCCTCCTCACACATACTACACCAGTGGCGGCTGGTGATAAAATTCACTATTATAAATTGCACTGTCTGTGATGCATGTTACTGCTCACACGTTCAGTCAGTCTAATCTTTCAAACTGTATTTTGGCTCATTCTTTATTTGACCACAAAGAAAGGGTTTCATATTTTGTGTTCTTGCAGTTTCTATCACTATAAATCACAACTTTACATTATATTATTTGTATTGCCGTATTTTTAAAGGGCATTTGCAAAGAGGCAACAGCAGCTCACAGCCATGAAAGTCATTCAGAGGAACTGTGCTGCCTACCTTAAACTGAGGAACTGGCAGTGGTGGAGGCTCTTCACAAAGGTCAGCTTCTTATTCATGTAGTCTAACAATATCACAGTACACCCTGGTATTTTAGTCTTTCTTCTTACTTTTGTTTGTTGTATAAAAAGTATTAAATTAAAGACTTGAAGGCTTGACCTCATTTTAAAAATGTGTTTTCAATTCTCCAGGTCAAGCCTTTGCTGCAAGTGACCCGACAGGAGGAGGAGATGAGTCTGAAGGACGATGAGTTGTTGAAAGCCAAAGAAATTGCCATAAAGTTTGAATCTGAGCTCAAGGAGATCTCCTTGAAACACACATCGGTAAAGGATGACCGCCGACACATTTTTGCTTTCACTGAATGTCACAGCCATCTAGAGCTGTTTCAAAGTAACAATACATGAGGTTATTAAATACAAGCATAAGAATTAAGCACTGTGTGTTGAATCTGCTGATAATGAAGCTGAAGCGCATCTCCACCTGTCTGTGTGCTCCAGGTGTTGGAGGAGAGGAATGCACTGCAGGAGCAGCTCCAGGCAGAGACAGAGCTGTATGCTGAGGCTGAGGAGATGAGGGTTCGTCTGGGGGCTAAGAAGCAGGAGTTGGAAGAGATCCTTCATGAGATGGAGGCGAGGTTGGACGAAGAGGAAGAACGTGCTCAGGCGCTGCTCGTGGACAAGAAGAAAATGCAACAGCAGATGCAGGTCTGCACATTCTTGCTTCTTCTTCTGCATTTACTTTTTTGATCATGTTATTAAGAAGCTATTCATTTTATTTCCATGTTTAGCTGTGCACAATGCAGTGAGTGAGTGTGAGACTCTTTCATGCAGGAATTGGAGGAACATCTGGAAGAGGAGGAGGACGCACGTCAAAAGCTGCAGCTGGAGAAGGTAACCTACGAGGGAAAGATCAAAAAGCTGGATGATGATATTCTGGTGATGGAGGACCAGAACAACAAGTTGGTGAAGGTAAGAATTGTAAAACAGTATTTATCCAAGAGGCCTGGATATTGGTCAATCACTTACCAAGAGAAAATACCAATTAAACAATTCAATGATGTTTTGTAGGAGCGGAAGCTGATGGAGGAGAGAATCGCAGACTTCAGCTCCAATCTGGCTGAGGAGGAGGAGAAGTCAAAGAACCTCACCAAGCTCAAAAATAAACACGAGTCCATGATCTCTGAATTAGAAGGTAATCATCCTTTATAAACCGTTACTTACGGGACAACTGGAGCTGTGCTTGTACTACAAAATGAAGATTTATGCTAATTGTAACCCTCCCCCATACTAATAGTCCGCTTGAAGAAAGAAGAGAAGGGTCGCCAGGAGCTGGACAAGGCTAAGCGGAAGTTGGAGGCCGAGTCGAATGACCTACAAGAGCAGGTAGCTGACCTGCAGTCTCAGGTCGCTGACCTCAAAGCTCAGCTCGCCAAGAAGGAGGAGGAGTTACAGAATGCCTTGGCCAGGTAAAGTCCTGAGACGTTACAAACATAGCACGCATTAATTTAAATGAATCACTAATACACTGGATTCTAAAAACCCATGTACTTCTCCTGTATCCCACAGCAACTATAAACTTCTATTATACTCACTAGTTTCTTCCTCTGCACTTATTTTCCTTCTCAGGTTAGAAGATGAGACAGCCCAGAAGAACAACGCACTGAAGAAGATCAGAGAGCTGGAGGGACACATCTCCGACCTGCAGGAGGACCTCGACTCTGAACGGGCGGCCAGGAACAAGGCAGAGAAGATCAAACGAGACCTCGGGGAAGAGCTGGAGGCCCTCAAGTCTGAGCTGGAGGACACCTTGGACACCACCGCCACTCAGCAAGAACTAAGGTTAATCATACAAAACTAAAATATCCATTTCATTTCATGCATTTAACTTATATTCTTGGTTGTATAAAGTAACATACAATGACCGTTAAATCCAAATATTACATGTAACCAAGAGCCATGAGTTCATATTTGTCAAATAAACATTTGCATTATGGATCCATCTGTTGTGCAGAGCCAAACGTGAACAGGATGTGACGCTGCTGAAGAAAGCCATCGAGGAGGAGAACCGAACCCATGAGGCCCAGGTCCATGAGATGAGACAGAAACACACCCAGGCTGTGGAGGAGCTCACGGAGCAGCTGGAGCAGTCCAAGAGAGTAGGCCTGCATTATCTCACACAGTCTGATAACTTAGGAGTTTATTTTGCTTGATAAAGTTTCTATAAGGAAACACTTTTGTTTTCTTTCTTATCTCAAAGATATTGATTTTCTACTCTCTCCCAGGTGAAGTCAACTCTGGAGAAGGCCAAACTAGCGTTGGAGAAGGAGACGTCCGAGTTAACGATGGAGGTGCGCTCACTGGCCCAGGCCAAACAAGACGGGGAGCACAAGAGGAAGAAGTTGGAGGGTCAGGTGACGGATCTGCAGTCACGCTTCAACGACAGTGAGAAGCAGAAGGCTGAGCTGGGAGAGCGCTGCTCCAAGACCATTGTGAGTAATTAGTTACATCACAAATGTACAGAGAAAGAAAAATATAATTTTTTGTTGAAATGTCTCAGAAACTGTATCTTCATCTTCATGCAGGTTGAACTGGAGAGTGTGACAAACCTATTGAATGAAGCAGAAGGCAAGAACATCAAACTGAGCAAAGATGTTTCAAGCTTATCCTCCCAATTCCAAGACTCACAGGTAACTGGACTTCAAGCAGAATATACAGCTATATTGTATTATCTATTCGGTTTACATGTAATATTTCCTGTGATACTTAAACACTTAGTAACATGCAAACAAAATATAATGGGTTCCTCCCTAACCCATACTGCATCCTTCCACCAAGATTTGTGAAAAATCTGTTCAGTTGTTTTTGTGTAATCTTGTACCTTTTGACAACATGTTGAACTGAAAGCATTGACCTTTGAACTGGCGTGTCGCTGCAGGAGCTGCTGGCCGAGGAGACGCGCCAGAAGCTGCAGCTCTCCACAAAGCTTCGGCAAGTGGAAGACGACAAGAACAGTTTGCAGGAGCAGCTTGAGGAGGAGATGGAGGCCAAGAGGAACGTGGATCGACACGTGTCGACCCTCAACATCCAGGTCAGAGCTCAAACCAGGGGTCATTACTTAACAGATGATTTAGTCAAGTGGGAGGTTTTAAGACAATAGTCTTCGAACATGAACAATTCAAAAGACAAACTGCTCAGGAACCTGAAAACACTAACGCAAGATTCCTCTTTTATTGTCAGTGACCTAACACAGTCTTATTCTGCCCACAGCTGTCAGATTCAAAGAAGAAGCTTGAGGAAATGACAGGAAACGTTGAGCTGCTTGAAGAGGGCAAGAAACGTCTGCAGAGGGACTTGGAGGCGGCCAACACCCAGTTTGAGGAGAAGGCCTCGGCGTTCGACAAGCTGGAGAAGACCAAAAACCGACTGCAGCAGGAGCTGGAGGACACGCTGATGGACCTGGACAACCAGAGGCAGAACGTGTCCAACCTGGAGAAGAAGCAGAAGAAGTTTGACCAGGTCAGATAAATCAGAAATGGATTATTACAGGAAAAGTAATTAATTACAGATTACAAATTTGATAATATAACCTAAAGCACAGCCGCCATAAAAGATATAAAAGTACTTCTGATTATTGCCACATAATACAATAATATGCTGGTGCATTTTCAGGAAAATAGAAAACAACTGTTTTGTTGAAAGGATTTTGTCATTTTTCACAGATTTCACAAATGTAAAGTTAGAACTTAAAAAAAAAAAAAGTACAGTGTGGATTGAATCTCTTGAACAAGCTACATATATCCACTTATCTATGGTTATCTGTCCTCCAGATGCTGGCTGAGGAGAAGAGCATCTCCAGTAAATATGCAGATGAGAGAGACCGGGCTGAAGCTGAGGCCAGAGAGAAGGAGACCAAAGCTCTGTCCCTGGCCAGAGCTCTGGATGAGGCCCAGGACTCCAGAGAGGAGCTGGAGAGAGCCAACAAGGTCCTGAAGGCGGAGATGGAGGACCTGATCAGCTCCAAGGATGATGTGGGGAAAAGTGTAAGTGAGCAAGTAACGCTTCAGGCTGTCAGCACTGGATTTGTCAGTAGATCCAGTGGTGTCACTGGTATAACTTGTTTATTATAAACAGGCCACAGCATTGCAGTTGATTTGAAAATGTATCCAATGGCAGGTCCACGAGCTGGAGAAGTCCAAACGAGGCCTGGATGCCCAGGTGGAGGAGATGAAGACTCAGCTGGAGGAGCTGGAGGACGAGCTGCAGGCGGCAGAGGACGCCAAGCTGCGTCTGGAGGTCAACATGCAGGCGCTGAAGGCCCAGTTCGACAGAGACCTCCAGGGACGTGATGAGATGGGAGAGGAGAAGAAGAGGCAGCTTGTCAAGCAGGTAAAAAAGCATTCAAATGTATTATGTTCCTACCTGGAGAATACAATATGATCCACCCTTAGAGAACATTGCACCAGCTGCATCCGAAGTAAGTGATGATAAACAATGATCGATCGCAGGTTCGTGAGCTGGAGACGGAGCTGGAGGATGAACGTAAACAGAGGGCCCTTGCTACAGCAGCCAAGAAGAAGCTGGAGACAGACATGAAAGATCTGGAGGGACAGATCGAGACAGCCAATAAGGGACGGGACGAGGCCATCAAGCAGCTCCGCAAGCTTCAGGTGCGACTGAAAGGGTTGGAATAAATCCAGCAGCAGGTTTAATATAAACACTCAACAGTCTTATTTTAGGTTTCATTTAATTTTGTATTTTGTATTTTTTGGATGCACATTGTTGTTTATCTTTTCCTCCTATTTCTAAGCGGGGTGATAAAACAATATCAATAATTATATGTATATATAATTTACATCAATAGCAATATAACAAAAGTCCAATATTTTGATATATTGCTTATGCATTGTGTAAGCACATAATCTACTTCAGATTTTTAAAACGTTTTGATGTTTATCAAGTGTTTGTCATTCTCTGCTTATAAAGAATAGTTAATACTACAACCTTCACTCAGGAGCAACGCACACACAAACACGCACACACATACACTTCATATTCCTCGGTTGTTGCTGGTTTTTGGGTGAATACACTTTTTAAAGCTGATTTGAGTTGTGGTCTGTTACTTTTGCAATGCTGTTTTTTCTTCTGAAAATATTTAATGTCTGGTTATTTGCTCATTGTTTTGTCTGGTTTGACAAAAGTTTTAGCTTTTTGCTTTTGCTTTTTCCTTATTATTTGTCAGCACTCTGACTAGCACATTAATAACCAGCGTGAAATCTGCTACAGTATAATTGTTACCGTTTCTTTGTTTTTTTAAGATTGTACCGTGGTGCAGGTTTGTGCTTCAAATGATGACAGTACCAACTTCTGATTCGTATTGTCTCTACTCTCCTTTTTTTCTTTCTGTCTATATTCCTGCTCCTCTTCCTCCCTCCAGGGCCAGACGAAGGACTTCCAGAGGGAGCTGGACGATGCCCATGCTGCCAGGGAGGAGGTGCTGACCACCGCAAAGGAGAGCGAGAAGAAGGCCAAGGGTCTTGAGGCCGAACTCATGCAGCTGCAGGAGGTAACACAATGTTTCCTAACAAGGCAGAAACTTGTTTGTGAGCAGATTTTGATGTGAAAAAAATAACTTTGTCATTTATCTGTTTCTAGGAAATGGCTGCGGCAGAGAGGGCGAGGAAGCAGGCAGAAGCTGAAAGAGATGAGCTGTCCGACGAGCTGGCCAGCAACTCCTCTGGAAAGTGGGTGGCGAGTTCATTCTGTGTGTAAGAGTGTGAAAAGTGAAACTAGAAAAGAAAATGTGATTATATTTGATTTCCACTGTGGCTCCTGTGTTCAGGTCAGCCTTGTCAGATGAGAAGCGTCGTCTGGAAGCGAAGATCTCCCAGCTGGAGGAGGAGCTGGAGGAGGAGCAGAGCAACATGGAGATCATCAACGACAGGCTGAGGAAGAGCACACAGCAGGTGACCCGACCGCTGCAGCTACATGAGTCCTTACAAAGCTCATTAAGTCATGTAATATACCTCATCCATATCCCCTGTATCATGTTAACAGCTTCTATTCCCTCCACAGGCGGATCAGCTGAACAACGAGCTGCAGACAGAGCGCAGTGCCTCCCAGAAGAACGAGAGCGCTCGGCAGCAAATGGAGCGCCAGAACAAGGAGCTGAAGACCAAGCTCCAGGAGATGGAGAATCAGGTCAAGTCCAAGTTCAAGTCCTCCATCTCTGCCTTGGAGGCTAAAGTGGCACTGCTGGAGGAGCAGCTGGAGCAGGAAAACAGGTTGGAGACAAGGAAACACACAAAGAATTATGTTGAATAAATAATGATAAGAATTATTCATGGATCCCTGATCCGGATCCACACCAACAATTTATTGTCTCTCTCCTGACCCATACCGCATCCTTCCACCACGTTTTGTGGCAATCTGTCCTGTAGTTTTTGCCCAATCTTGCTAACTAACAAACTGATATGCAAAGTAACTGACCAACAAATGGGCAGGGGGGAAAACACAAGCTCCTTGGCAGAGGTAAATGAAGTATGGTAGTTTTTGTGGGTAGGTGGCGCTAAGTCCTTACACTTAAATCTATGTCAAAGTAAAACAAAATGCTTCCAATGCTACTTATTGTCGACTATACTGTACTGTATTTGACAAAACATTGCACTTGCACTCCGTTATTGTTTATTTGGTTTTAATTTCTCATAATTTTTTTTAAACTTTTATTTTCATTCCCCTAAACACTGAACTCTTGGATCTCTCAGAGATAAGCAGGTCTCAGCCAAGAGTATACGTCAGAAGGACAAGAAGCTCAAGGACCTGATAATGCAGGTGGAAGACGAAAGAAAGCAGGGAGAGCAGTACAAAGACCAGGTACCATCGCTTCACACACTCAAACATCAGTCATGCATCTTAAATCCACCGACAAGTACATGTGTACAGTGCATATGTATGGTTTGTGGAAGTGAAGCATGGCGGAGTAGTAAGCCTGAATATTCAACCTGTTTGCTCACTAGGCTGACAAGTCAAATACTCGCATGAAGCAGCTGAAGAGGCAGTTAGAGGAGTCGGAGGAGGAGTCTCAGCGCGCTACGGCCGCCCGCAGGAAGCTGCAGCGGGAGCTGGATGAAGCCACCGAGGCAAATGATGCCATGAGCCGCGAGGTCAACTCTCTCAAGAGCAAACTCAGGTAGGACTAAAGGCCAAGGAATCTCTGTCGGTCTGTAAATCTCTAGCTAGATTTTCTTCATTCTTGGGGCAACTGTGTTTTATGTTCCTGTCTTTTTAATAGCAACTTCATTCCTGTGAAGCCACAAGGTGGCACAGATACTGCAAAGGGAAAATGGGTAGATCGTTAAATGCTGTATATCCTGAGGATGCACCATATATGACAATGTGTGAAATACACACTCGAAAACCACTTGGAAACTGTGCAATTGAATTCCCATGTGTGGCTGCAGAGGGCGCTGCTGCTTGGTCAAAGTGACACAGTGTTGCTTTAAAGCATTCAAGATTGGTTTTTAGTACAGTGGATTTAGCTTTACTGAGCACAAGCAAAACAATCATGTCCATCTCTATTCCAGAGGCAACCCTGAACCCAAGGAGTAACACAGCAGGTACCTCTGCCCCTAAATGTTCCCCCATCACCATTTCTACTATAACCTCCCATAACTTTTCATCACCCACGCACACTTGTAATGCTGTCATTTCTTTCATTGAGCCTAACTGAGAGAAATATGGCTCATCAGCTACCACAGATTTACCTTAAAAAATATATTTTTAACAGCAAGTCCAGATGCACCATTTGGTTTCCATGACACCCATTTCTTGGTGGCCACATTTTTCTCAGTGCTTGGTTTAGTTGCCATAAACCAGACTCATTCTCCTGAGCCAGGAGTTAAATGAGTTACAAAGATAACCAGCGTGCTTAACCTGTAACCAAAGCACATCCTGTAACCTCTGATTTCCTCAATCAATGTAGTGTGCAGCACCCAGGTGGTTCTCAGAATATATTCCCCCCTCTCACTGTGACCATGTTTTTCTGCATCTCTGTCTTCTGTGTGCGTCTCGGTGGCGTTTTTAAGGCGTGGAAATGAGCCCTCCTTTGGCAGCACACCCCGGCGCATGGGCGGAAGCCGGAGGGTGGTCGAGGATGCCTCAGAGGAGGAGGCCGACTCCCAGGGCGACTTCAACGGAACAAAGTCCGCGGAGTAAGGTGACGTCCAATCACCAGATATCAAATTTATCTTCCGGGACAAAGTGTGCCACTTAAAACCAAGAATAACTTTAAATGCCTGACATGCTATCTAGTTCTTCCATATCACTTCAAACGTATAGATATTTTCTCCCATTTCCAGTAGTGTACTGATCTGTCTTCTTGTTTTCGAGCACTTTTTCTTGACAAACCAATCAGGAGGTGTCGACTAGGGGAGTTGTTTCGTTGGCCCTGTTAATGTGTGATTTGCAGTTCCTTTTAATTTTTTTTATTTACACTGTGTTGTACTGCACTGAATGACTTTCTTACGCAAGGTTTTGTACACAAAATGTAGGTGCATCTAATTACCACACTAAGTTGCCAGGAAAAATATTGGGTCTCTCCACAATAAGTGACCTTAGAAGTTAAAGCAGAGACATAATGTAAATCTACAGATGTGTAACTATGATCAGCAACGTCCCCTGTTGTCGTCCTGTTGCCTGTGACTGCTGTTTAAGTGTTTCAGAGCAGCACTGAAGTGGTTCATCAGACTGGCTATGTAGTCAAGATTATATTTCTATACCCAGTCTGCTTCCAATCAGTGCTGCCATTTGTACCCCAATGAACAAATATTTAGGCTTTTCTAAAGTCGCCAATTTATATATTATTTGCACCTTTCCTGTGTCCAGATATGTCAAGTGAACTTTTATTACAGAAATAGCTGAATGTCAAACAAGGTTTAGTAACTCCAACTATAAAATGATGAGCCAGATGTGTCAGTATCAGACACTTTGGAGCACTCACACCTTCCATATTTGTCCTTTGTCCAGATTTACTGTGCCTGTTCAATATGCCCCTCATCACCCTAAACTCAGTACTCTGACGTTTGTAATCAACCGATGTTTACATGACACCATTCGTATCTATTCATTGTTGAACCACCTGCACAAGAAATAAAGATATTTAAAAAAATTTGATTTTCTCCTTTTAATGTTTCTGTCTTCACTCCAGAAATCAAACTGAATCCTCACAACAGATTCTCATCTGTTCAGCCAAGTAGAAAAACAACTGCGAACCAACCGACAGGATCAAAGTTGGGTATAGTACCTCAGGCACATACAGTTTTAAATCTAGATAGAGCATAAGCAGTTGCAGACGTCCTGCACACACACAACCAGTACACAGTGGTCATAGATGTACATTCACAGTGAGCTCACAGGGATGCTGGAAGTTAGTCAGATTTGGGGGTGCTGAGAGAAAACTATGTAATGACGATATAAAAATTCAGTGCTGCTGTTCAGCATGTAGGATTTTTATATTTATTTGAACGGCCAATACTAGACCCATTTTAGAAAATTTTACACAAACAGATGGTAAACTTTCAAATGAAATCTCTGCATTTCAAATCAGAATTGAGTCATATTGAGGTTGGGACAGTTCACACACAGAGCAGGTATTTTCCACACCAGAAATCGGGCAGATTACAGGCTAAGTGAATATCGCAGGTCAAAGTTCACCAAAGTTGAACGCTGCGATTTGCCTCACCACAGGAAGGAAATGTTTTATTAGCCACCATGCTGGTGAAGATTGGAAGTGATCGGGAGGCGGCGGTTCACCACTGAAACTTTTGCGTATGTGTGACCACGCCCCAGCAGAATACCAGAATAAACAATTCAAATAATAATGGGTGGACACGTTACCTGAGGAAATTAAATCAAATGATGTTTTTTTGGTTTTTGTTTTGTAAAAACTATATGGCCTTGCAGTTACGCTGCTTTACCAGTAGGGGAGTAGAGCCCCTTCAGCACCCCCTACTTCCAGGGTCCTTGTCGGCTGGTGTTAGTTTGAGGAAGGTTCGACAGCAAAGAGGAGCAGAAACTGCATTTCTCATATGTATGAAGTTAATTCCGACACATGGCTACAGTGTAGTACCCAGTGATGACTTCAGTATGTGCGTGAATTTTAGATATGTACCGAAATATGTTTGATGAGCTGATGGATGGCAGTCGTGAGAGTTACCGATTAACCAGAAACATTTCAGGGAAAGATGCCACATTAAAACTTTAAGCCACTATTTTCCCATTAACATCTCTTACTAAAAAGGCAGGAAAAGGGGTCTCTGATATAGGCTCTATATATCTACACAAATATAGTTCGAGCTGTGCTTTTCTTTCACTTGTTAAAATCTATTATTGCTTTGTATCTTTGCCCTGTTCGCAACATACAACCCTCAATGGCAGACAGGAGGTCTCACTCCTAGAAAATTATTACTTTACATTCAGTAGTGCACATACACAACGCTAAAGTCTTCAGTCAAAAAATGTTGGTAAAACGTTCTTGGTAACAGGAGATCATAAAGCTGCAGAATGATGAATGCTATCTCTGGGGCAGGAAACCTTATCTTCACATTTAGAAACCCTGCATACCAGAAGAGAACTAGCAAAGAAAAAAAACAAGTCTGTGCAATGTCAGGAAGGAGCCGACAGAAACGATATGGGCCAAACTGAATTTAACAAGCCAAGATGTGACATTGCTCAAAGGAAAGGGACAGTTCCTCACTTCTAGAAGGATTAGGGATAGATTCATCTCTATAAACAGATTCTGCATGTGAATATGCTATTTGCAAATAGATCATCCATTATTGAGGTTAATAATTTAAATATTACAGTAGCACGAGACCTACAAACTGAAGAGGTAACTAAACACTGAAGGCAGCAAAGGCTCAAACCTCAACGTACGGCAGTAACTAATTCATCCTTCTCAATTAAACATTTCTGTGACAGTGAAAGAATTATGATCATCCTTGTTTTAACCAACAGTCTTTCTCCTCCACACAATTCTTTGTGAGTTACAAGTCAACTCATGATATTTCAGATTAAAACTACATGACTCAAGCCCTTAGTTTCAATAATAAAGAACAAAAACTGACTAGTTTATGACAATAAACCTCATCACTTAACCCTTTAATGTTTCTTTTTTTCCCTATTCTAATCACAGCTTTGGTTTGGACTTGGTCAGAAACAGAGTATTTGTTCTTTTGAACGTTTTTCTGAATGACACTGGGTTGTTGGTCCCTATACCTGTATCCCTTATAATATAACTTGCTTTAATTTGGTTCCCTAGTTCAATGAAACAATATAAACAAATAGGCATAGGCAACATCCATCTGGGAGCAGTAATGTCCCAAAAGCCCTGATGCGCTTGATCCATCACTGACAGCAAAGCTGTTGTCACAGAGCCGTGTCAAAGATATAGTTGAAGTTCGAGTATGATCAGCAGCGTTCCTTGATGTAATGCAGGCTGAAGCGCTGCTTCCTGTGACAGATATGGTCACAGCAGCAGTCCATGTGCTGATTATGTGGGGCATGGAGCGAGGACAGTGGCTTTCTTCAAATAGTTCAGCAGACACGTGGCAACAAGGGAAGACAGCTCACTTCAGAGTCCCACTGCTATAGTTTATTTAAAGGTGGATGTTATTGAGGCTGATGAAGGAGGGTGGAGGCTCATCTTCTTTTTGTCTCATAGCAGGATCTTGACTCCTCCCTGCGGAGACTGGGCCCCCTGGGAGGACCCTCTCGGAGGAGCTGGTCCAAACTCTAACCGCTTCACTAAACTGGAAGACAAGATACACACACTTATTAACAAACCCTAAATTAAAAAGGGAAAATACTTAATAAACACAACTAAACCACTGTTGTGAGCGACTGTGTGTAGCATGTGTGTGTTAAATCACGGGTCGGGTGTGGGTCATATGGTGAGAGGTCCGGGAGGGTCCGAATTGGCCAAGGTGGCCACAGCAGAGGAAACTTCATTCATCAGGACAGATGCACATTATAGGTCCAGTTGCCTATTACAGTGCCAAAGTATCTCGTCGATGTGTCCTCCCTGTCCACTCCCCTATGGCCTCCACTACTAATCAGGACTTCTGCAGTTCCTCAAGTTTACTTGACAGAGACAAGCAGTCACGCACACCGTCCAAAAAGTGGAAAATACAGTGATATTAATTTTAGGTCAAATCGCCCACCCCCTACTGGACCCATGCAGGACTCTGCCCTTTGTGCCCTGACTATTGGTCATATAAACTTTTCACTTACAATGTGAAGATTCAGGAAACACCAACTCTGACAGCATAACAAGTAAAGACCCAGGTGAATTTGCACAATCACATCTTAAACGAGGTTCACACATACAGTTAAGTCAGAAGAATACAGCAAACAGTGTCTTCTACCTATAAAATAAACATGAAACACCACTGCACAGTACTAACTTTAATGTCAGAACTGAACCTATAACAGATTCTAATCAAACGAACACGTACCTCTGGTTAAGTGCAAACTACATGACAGATACTCTTTAACCAGAAAAAATGACCCATGTAGTCTATTCTATTTAATTATTGAGACAGCAACAAAAACATAAGTTCTTCATTTGGTTACACTTTTTCCTCACCTGTCGTACTGAGGAGGGGGGCTCATGCTGGAAGTTTGGACCTCGGGCCTTGCTTCTACACCTGAAGGACTAGCAGGACCAGCTGGAAGTGCCGGTCTGCTGACAGACGTGTCGTACACAAAGTCTCGACAGGATGCCAACTTGGACTCTAGATTCTGGCAGGGGTTTCCAAAAAGCATTTTCAGCCAGCTCGTACATGCAAAACCCAGACCTGTAATTATACTATTCAACGAAAACACAGATCTATGAAATTATTATAATAGTACTTACTCCAACTTTTCTCAGCAGCTCCCCCACAATGTTGAGGGCAGATATTCTAGCAGACGTAGTGAGGGGAGTCCCTGTTAGACCATCACCTAAAACAAAACCAATGTGAGTAGATAAACACAACAAAGTCGGTGTATTTACTTAGTGAAGTTCTTAAAATGTTCTATTCACCTCGTCGGATACTGGACGCAGGGGGTGTGGCAAATGAGCTGAGAGGTTTGGAGGGTGTGACGGGGAAGGATGGATTTCCAGCCGAGGGGCAAGACAGATCTGTTCGATCTGTGTCTTTGCCGAGGCTGCTGGACGGACGTCTTTCCTTGTGACGAACAGCCAGCTCTTGACGGAGATCTGCCACAAAGAGAGAAACAGACTGCGAGTCAGCAATGACTGAGAATCCCATGCCATGTGTTAAAAACAATGGTTTCCATTCCATTCAAAACAAATAATTTTTTTAACTACGTGAAATCTGTAATCATCAGCTTCATACAGTGGACACTGAAAATCTGAATGGAACACTGCATTTAAATAATAATGATGAGTCATTTATCACCAAGCCAATAGCAAGGACATAGCTCAGTAAAAGATCAGGTCTTTGTTTAAAGAAGTGCAGAAGAAAAACAAAAGAAAGACAAACAAACCAACAACATAATTCCCCTTAAATACTAAAAATACCAATAGAGAATATGCTTAAGAAAAAAATTCCCCGCTGACAATAATAAGGCTGGTTTTCCTTTTCCTTTTTTCTTTGCACAGGCATTGTCAGCTTGTCGGAAAGAAAAGTAAAAGCAGAAGCAAAAGATTACACTGTAAAGTCATCACTGACGGCCTTTGTCACCAATTAAACATGTTGCAGCTGTTGGCTTTGTGGGTGGGCAGCTAATATCGACATTAAAAGCAGAAATGATATTCATTGTGATGGACAAATGCACTTAAGCAAGTTCATTTCACAGTTAAATTAATGCCTGCAAAAAAGGAAAAACACAATTCAAATCTGTCAGGTACTGTAAAACTCACTACTCAGCTTAAATGAGCTAAAACGTGTAAAAACAGTGTACGGCCCTTTAAATTTCGAATGATGTTAGATAGTACAAATATCTAAGAATACAACTGCACATTATATCAGGTACAGGGACAACAGGATAGTCTTGGGATTTGTTGAATCAGTTTCACTATCAAAATTCACTGAGTCAGGTGTAAACCAGTTTATGAAGGAATCAGCTGTTCTTGGAAACTTGAGAAGCGACAGTGAGTGTACGTTTCTACCTCTGGCTTCATCCTTGAGCCTCTGAACAGACTCGAGCAGGTTCTCCTTCTCATCCAGCTCACTTTCCAGAAAGGCATTCCTCTCAATGACATGGTTCATCCGCTGCTCAAAGTCCTCCAGAGACATGATGGTAGCCCTGCAACAAACAAATACTTTTAGCATGCTGCAGTCTTAACAACGTCCGTGTCTGTGCACCAAGGGTAAAGTTGGCCAGTTAGTTTGACAGTTAATTCAATAATTGGTGTGATAAAGGGCTTTAAGACATGCACTGGCTGTCTGTGAGAGTGCAAATGTCAATTCAACTCATTTGAATGCAAATTTGTTTTTTCCTTCCAACCCACTATTAAAAACTGGGTGCCTGAATGAGCCCATGTGAGAATACAGCAGCAGTTTATCCAGAGGATTCACTGTGAGCGTGTGGGTGTGTCGATTATGTCTTTAACACGTGATGGAAGCAAAAGTGAAGAAAAAAAAAAACTCTAGATAAATAAAAAAAAAAGAGCCATGCACGTAGAAGATGCGAACAAAGATGTCAACTTGGAAAGACAACGAGACTCCTGAGGTTTTGGTGATATGGGCAGCACATGTAATACATTTAACAGATATGCAATGAAAAACATTTGAATTCGCAGTGGATTTACTGTTACATCCGGCCTCTTGCATGCTGCTCCACCCCATTCCCTGTTCTCCGGAGGTTTTTCTATTGTTGTGAACACATCTGACTGGAGAATTTCCTGCTGCGTTCTTCTTATGTGAAAAGAGAAAGATCCGTACCCCATTGTCTAGACATTTTCATGGGTCATGTGTTAAAACAGCTATAGTGACATGAGCTTTCTTAAGACACTGACCTTTTGGTCCTCTCCAGGTCATCATTGGACTGCTCGAGCTCTCTGATGTATTTCTGCAGGTGATCTTTTACTGCTGTGGTTTGTGCCAGATCTTCCTCCAGGGTTGAGATGTGCCTCAAAGCGTCAGAATGCTGGGCATCAAATTTTTCCTGCAATCATCACACAGACATCAAATTAACTGACACTGACAGTGACATTTTGGCCGTGTCATCATGGCAAATCATTGGCCAATGCAAATGTATTTTTAAGACATTAGCTGAGGCAATAAAATCCCACTGAATGGTTTATCTACCTCCTTGTCCCCAACAACCTTTAAGCAATGAGCACAATCCTGAATTCACTTCTTCCATTAATGTTCACCCTCCCAGTGGACCACTGAACAAAAATAGCAGTCAGCTGTTTATAGCTAGGCAGCAATTTTCCTAATGGCCATTAGGAAATGGCATGTGTTGAATAGGAGCTGTCAGTTTGTGTGGGTGGGTCTGTCTGTCTGCTTCTGTCTGAGAGAAGGTGCAGCATCGTGTTTATCTGTCACCACTAGAGCCTGAAGTCTATATATAACTGAGCTGCTCAACCTTTATGTTCTCCAGTTCCATGCGGAGTCGGTTGTTGTTTAGAAGCAGCTCTTTGTTTCGGCCCTCACACTGCTTCAGCTCCGTTTCCAGCTCTGCTTCATAGTCTCGACTCATCAGCTGAAACTCCTGCAGCTCCTCCTGAGCTTCGTCAGCCCTGATGAGAAAACAACACAAGACTCACTACTGTTCCCATGCCTAGACGACATAAAGATATAACAGATCATTTGGTTATTCAAAGTACCTGTTCAATGAGTGGTGTGTGCTTTGTTATTGTTACCTTTGCTGATGTCTCTGTGCCTGCTCCTTCCAGAAGCCCAGCTCCTCTTCTAAGGATGCGAACTTGTGTGTTGTTGGCTCTACCATGTCTGCTCCGAGTCAGGATGATGGGGACGGGATACCTAGCAACAAAATGTATCTTAATAAACCCGCCAGTGCTGCCCTGACTAACCATAACACCATGTACAGCTTTACAATTCAAAGCACCAAATTGTTGCGTTCAGCAAATGCTAACTAGGTTAGCTAATATAATTCACCGGCGCCATACATTCGGTCACTAAATACAAAGGCTGGGACGACTAGTAGCAACAAAACAATGCTATAGTGACATGGGTCAAGACGTGTAAAGACGGGACGTGAAGGCGTTGCTACTTTTAAAGCGAACAGCGGTGTTGGAAACTACACACAACTTCAGCGAATACCTTCATACCCTGTTTGCAGCTAAGCTAACATGCTAGCTAACTGACGTAGACAGGGTGTGCTATCAACAGTGTTTAAGAGAAAACCAGCAGACTCACCTGCATACACGGGAACTCTTAAAACATGCTAATGCTAACAGAGAGAAATTCGAAATAATAGCAATTTTCCGTATTGAGCAACAAACGTAAAGTGACTTGTTCAACTAATCTGTGATTATGCTCCGACCGGTAACGAAGAGGCACAACTCGCCAATCAAATACAAACCAAGGTTCGGTTCTCAGTCGCCATTGGACAACACAGATGACGTCGCGTAAATATTACCCAACCACATTGCTGAACGAGGCAGCGCACTACTCACTACTTTCCTGTTGATGTTCTGAAGTGTTGCATGAGGACAGTGTCTGTTGCAAGCAGAGTGGAAGAGAAAAATAAAACATTGTTTTCTGATTTGTGTTTCTAATATTTCCTTCCCCTGATTTACAGACACAGCAGAGCAAATAAGAAAAAATGTTATAGTGCAATCCAATTCGACAAAGAGAGCGAAATGGAATCGGATTTCTGAATTGCACTCAGGGAGCTCAAACCTCTGCCAAGGCCCAACAGTCCCCTTATGGAACCACACTAGATCTGGATTTTTGATGAGATCTGCACCAAATTGCACACATGCATAAATATCAGTGCCCTAAACATGCTGGATTTTTCTAAGATCAAGATCAATGATTTTTTTTCTGAGAAATCAACAGAAATGTCCCAATGTTGAAGAAAATAACAAAAAAAATATCCTGGATCCAGCCCATGATTCAGATCCACAACAAAGCGTAATGGTTTTATGTGGTAATCCTTAATTTTTGTATAATCCTGCCTACTAACTGACAGACAGATGCAGACCGAAACAAACTGTTGGAAGGAGGTAACATCTTGCACGTACTGCACATATAACTGGGAATGGCTGATGACACTGGATGGAAACCTTGGGGACGTATTGGAGCAAAGATGGAGAAACACTGAATACATGTCGTCACCATGTACGATTGTAGGTTTTACATTCCTTGTAAAAACAAACATGTTTTTTTGCACATTGCCTTGAAGTTTCATTTAGTGTATTATATGGATTGATGGATTGGTGGATGGATATATCTCATTAGTATCTAAGGTTAGTAATGTAATAAAACACCCCATAATGATTTGATTGGAAAAAAAACATTCTTTATTTGTATATGGACCCTTACACAACTGGGTCAGTAACCGCTATTGTTCACGTCACATTTACACATAAATAATCACAGTCCAAACAAATGCTCTCCAGTGCTTCTAACAATGTGTAAGGCTACTTTGGCTGGATCAAAGTTCACCAGTCATTACAGGTTTTTATTTTCCTCCTAAACTATAAACACACGTAAACCAAGTGCTCGGAAACTTTTCAAATTTTCTTAACGTATGTTGGCCAAATCTACTGAATTTAAAATACGCTTTTTCCCCATGGATTCCACTTGTAGGTTAAAACAACACCAGCAACAGCAAAGAACTTCCTTTCAGAAAAAAAGGGTTGCCTCAGACCATTGTAACTTGTCCTCTGAACTATTCAGATGAAAGATACATGTAGTGAATGTCACTGGGACACATCATCAGGGATATTACCTGGGGTCATCGGGTTTTTCAACATCATACACACCCCTCCTTGGCGACCTAGCCAGGCTGGACCAGACCCCAGCTTGGTTACAGATTTCATGGCTCTCCTTTTCTCCCTCCCTGTCTTGCCCAGCAGAGTGAATGCCCTGCAAAACCCTGGCAGCCCAACTCCACAGGTTCACCAGCCTTTCCTTCCACACGTACCCACCGGCTCCTCGTACTTGGCGCGCTTCCTCTCATGGGCTTCCTCCAAAAGCTCTTCCCAGGGCACTGTTAGTTCCAGCATGATCAGTTGCTTGGTGGGGTCTGAAACAATGATCATAGCTGTGTCTCAATTCGAGGGCAGCATCCTTCAGAGGCTTAAAGAAGACCAGACCGTCTCATTTCGGTTCGGCCAACGCAGTCTACGAGGCCGATGAAGCATGCAGCTGAAATCAGCCGGGTCCTCCGAAGGATGTGGCCCCTGAATTGAGACACAGCTAGTGTCTGGCCGCAGCCGTGATGGTGTTATACCAGCTGGAAACTTAAGTTGTTTGCCCAGGTCCACTTCCATACACCAGTCATTGGCTGTGGTGAGGAGGCCCGCCGTCAATCCAGGTTGTGGGTCGGGTTTTTCTCCGGCTCTTAGGAAGGTGATTTTCTTCAGCTGGTGTTGTTGATGGTCGTGGCTATGCTGTCAACAATTGCCTTTTGGCAACTGCAGAGAAGATGTTCCACTTCCTGCCTGTTCGTACCTGGATGCCTGCGGTGTCCATTTTTGGGTCACTGGATTCTTTGTACTGCAAGGCTTCCCGGGTCCATAACACATTCACATATATTAAAAAATACGACACAGATAAAAGAAACGTCTGTTTGCCAAAACTACTAAATGGGTTTTTTCCTATGGATTACACTTATGAATTACACTTATGTAGGTTAAAGCACCACCAGCAGTCAAATTTTACCATAAAGCCCAGGAAGAAGGCTTTTGCAGCTGGAAAATTATTTCCAAGGAAAATGGCTTTTACTGTATATAATGACTGGAAGGAATTTCAGATCCTGAGAAAGGTAACATATAGCAAAGACAAACATTAAAACCCAGGAATTTCATTTCAGAAAAAAGGGTTATCTCAGACCTGAGTAACTTGTCATCAGGACTATTCATAACTATAAAAAATATGACATCTAAGAGGTAAAAGTAAGGTCTCTTGGCCAAAACTACAAAATGTGTTTCTTGCTATGGATTACACTTTTGTAGGTTAAAATACCAACAGCAGTTCAGATTAAAGTAAGTGCACAAGTTTAACTCCCGCTTCTTCTTTTCCATCGAGGCAGGGCTCATCCTCATCGCGTCAGTTACTGAGTAACAAGGCAGAGAGGTCAGAAGGAAGATAAAACAAGATTAAATTAAATCCACAACATAGGCAAATTATCTCACTGATGTTAGCCTGCATCATGCTGCTTAATTTACTTGGACAAAACAGAGAAATGTGCTCCCTCACCTTCAGAATCATGCTTCAGCCTTAGTAGTGTTCTTGGTGTCCTTGCGTGCACACGTCTTTTCGCACGTCCTCTTACTGTCTAAAACGTCAGACTTCACCTGACCCAGAGTTCTCAGCAGGCACATGGAGTCAAACCCCTCCTCACCTGCCTCTTGCAATAACTCTAGCACCTGCAAATAAAACATTTGTAGTGATATGTGACATTTGTTAACCACCGCCCTGGTCCCACATTATCAGCGCTGTGACCCACCTGCAGACACTTAAAGGATTTGAGTTCACTCAGGTTCTCCTGCAGGAACAGCAGATAGATACTGAGGTCGTTATAGAATGGCGTGACCACACCCAAAGCACCAAACCCAGGCAGAATCTCATAAGGCCGGAGGAAGTCGGAGCTCTGGCGTGCCGGGCCCAGAGCAGCGTACACCACCAGCGGAGCGAGAAGCACGTACACCACCAGGTTGATGTAGCTGAGCAGTCTGAAGACGCCCACTGCTACGAGCTTGCACTGGACAGCGGCCGGCACCATGCTGTTGTTCTTCAGGATTCCTGTCCGCAGGTCACAGGAGAACTCGTCGGTTAAGGAGGCCAGTTGGATGTAGTAGCCGAGGTAAAGGCAGGCCATCAGGAGGATCAGCAGGGTCAGGCCCCGGCAGACCAGGTATTTCACCACAAGGCAGTGAGAGAAGCGCTTGGTCTTTAGATACTGCTCCACCAAAGGGTACTTGAAGCAGGCCTCAGTCAGATCCAAAGCACTGTTGCAGAATTAAGTACATTCAGAGAGAAATTAAACCAGTTCACTTGTTTAGAAATAAATATCATACAATGTAACAGAGAAGAGTAACACATAACAATAATATCATGGTCTGAAAGGAACACAGCAAGAAACGCAAAAGATGTTTGATTCAAATGACGTTTACCTCTGGTTGTCCTCTTGCACTTCCTTGCTGGATGCCAGATTCTTTGCCAGTCTGATGGCACGGTTGTAGAAGCGATCGAAGCTCCTCCATGATGAAGTTGAGGTCAGAGGAGAGGTGCGGAGCTGCAGTGAAACGCCAAAACAGGGCTGGGATGTACATGAGGATGGCCAATAAGAGCAGGATGTATGGAAAGAACTGAGTCAGTCACAGAGAGGGGGAAACAGAGCAGAGGAACATGTTAGAGATGACGAAGACGGCTTTACACAAAAACCAATTTCCACATTATCAAACTGTCAGCACTCATCATCCTCCCTGGCAGCGTCTGCTGACATAAAGTCTGTACCTTGTGCAGCCATAGTGGAGAACTGTCAGCCTGTTGCTGCACTGCAGCCCAACAGAAAGAGTCCACGTATGCGGCCTGTCTCCAGGAGAAGTTAGTGGGAGCGAAGCAGCTGATCTGTGTACCTGGAGGAGGAAAGGCAAGAATCAGTCAGAGCTGATGGGCTTTATGGTGAATCAGCAAAAAGACACAAACACTGCAACAGTTGTCAGGTCGCCCCTCTTCTGCTCTATTGGATTAATTAGTTACTGGGTTATTTTCAGCGTACTTTGTGTCAGTAATTACACCATGCCCCAGTATGCTGGGGTTACAATAGGAAATTCATTCAGGCAAGTACAATTCACAAATGAGCCAGATAGTCAACATTACACTGAATGTAAATATCATATTTTGGTAGCAAAGTGGCTGTCATATTATGATGTCACAGACTGATGTGGATGAGCTCATCCTCGCAACAGTGATTTGAATATAGTCCACAAACTATCACTGATATCAAGTACAGTATCAGTAATTTGTGAATTATTATTATTATTAGTAGTAGTAGTAATAGTAGTAGTATTGTTGTTGTATTTTAACACTTAAAAAACCCTGCCCATTTGGAAATCAATGGGTTATTTAAGGATTGTATTTTGAGGATAGCAGGGCTGCTAATGATCTTTTGATTGATTGATTGATTGATTCATCTGAAAATGATTTCCTCAATTCATTGATTAGTTGTTTAGTCTGTCAAACTTCCAAAAATAGAGAAAATCTAACTTACCATTGTCCATGTATACCAATAGTTTGTTTTTGTTTAGATATTCTGTATGTATCTATATCCAAATGTAATAGTGGCAAATGAGTCCAATCTTCACTTTGAGAAGCTAAAACCAGCCCAGTTAAGGTATTGTTGCTTGAAAATGCACCTAACACCTGAGCTTCATCCACTATGACAAGTCAAAATGTGTGCAGTGAAAAAAGCCAATTCACACCTCATATCTCATATCTCCCTCTTCCTCTGTGTATCTCACCCCCTGTGGCTGATATAATGTATTCAACAGGAACGTATGTCCGTTCTCTCAGGGGCTTACAGTGCAATGGATCCACCAGTCTTTGAAGTCTTAGCAGGACTGACAGCACTGTAGCAGATAATTATAACAACGGCAGGCTGTGGCCATTATGAGCTGTAAGGATTACATAGATTAGTTAGACATGCTGATCGAGCTGAGCTTGTGTTCACACTACAGCGGGCATCATGAACCCAAAACTGAGCACATCACCTCCTGCTTGTTTGTGTGAGGTATTCATTAATATCATATTTTCATTAATAAGGTAAGATAAAACTTTATTGATCCCACACCAGTGAAATTTATTTCTTAGAGAAGATTAGATAGAGATTAATTTAGGCAGACGAGAGAATAAAAAAAAGGCAATAGAATACAAATTTTAAATAAATAAATGAAAGTATATGTACATAATATACAACTTTACAATACACAAGGATGTACACTGTATTTGTGCATTAGGATAAGGAGATATTAAAATATGACATATCCTTGTATATGCATATGTATTCACAATAAGTGGCATACATTTGGAATACTATAACATAATGTGATATAACATGTGGTATACACATGTGGAATAATATAATATGATATTATTGGTAAACACGTGGAATAATAAAATATGATATAATTGGTATACTTTAAATGGATAATGCACAGGAGGACACTAATTTGCAAAATGCCATTTTCATCATTACAACTTTAAGTATGTCATCTGCCCACATTGAGTCTGGTTCTAAAGGTTTTTCCCAGTTAAAATGTAGTTTTCTCTTTCCACAGTCGTTGCTTGTTCATTGTGGGAATTGTTGGGTTTCTCTATAATATTGTAAGGTCTCGACCTTACCAAGACACTCAAGATAATGTATGTTGCGATTTGACGCTAATAATCATTTGAAACAGAATTGAAGCATCCCCCTCTGCAGCAGCACCATCAGCTGCAGCAGCTGCAGCACATGACTGTCTGGGGCGTGAATGAAGCAGAAGGGTGGAGACATGAACCACACCTTCTCCCGCCTCTTTCTTTCTCTTTCTGCTCATTTACGTGTGAGCACACATGTGTGTGTTTAGATGCATAAATGTCCCTGTGCCTCGCCCACCACTGCATCTAACAAGGGTTTCACTGAAAAGCAAAGACAAAGAGACAAAGGAGCTCCTCCATGATCTGTGCACGGATCGTGACGAAGAGGAGGCTCACTCATTCAGCAACTCACCCACTGACACCTCCTGAGCGAAGGCGAGCGAGATGAGGAACAGAGGCAGCCCCACCACCAGCACGGTCACTATTTTGTCCACCGCCAGCTCCGCACGCAGCCCCTTGTACTTGGCCTCCGTGGACTGGTCCTTCAGCAAAAAGTCGGAGAACATGTACTCCGTCGCTACGTGGGCAATCGCCATGACGGAGAGGAACACAAACCGCCGGTGTAACTAATGCAGGAGTCGGGTTCTTTCCTGAGAGCCTGAGGCGAACTGATGGAAGAGTTCCCCCTGTGGTGGAGCAATGCGAATAACGTCTGAACCACCGAGGTGTTATTGTTCACGGGTCTCCATTCATCACCAGAGACCGGCTGCTGTCCCGTAACTGGAGCCCCCTCATCGCAGGGCTGGCTGCCTGCCGGCCACCAGGGGGCACTGCGGGGCCGTTAGGTGCACCTGCCACAACTGAGCCACACGTGTTTGTCAACATTCAGTCAGCAGGGCAATAAGGAAATAATACAATAAATAGGAAAACAAAATAGAGAAAGCTTCATATAAAAAAGTACAATGCTAAAAACTCAATACAAAGATGCAGAGTCACATTCAAGGATGCTAATGTGGTAACAACTCTAAACTGTATAGGAATATGTATGTATAGGTTATTGCACATTTTCCACAGGAGAGTGAGGAAACAAAAGTACAAACAGGCAGGTACATTTTCGTGTTTGTGCATTTTATGTGTGGAAAAAATAAAAAGTTGTGGGAGGGGGGGGGTAAAATATGATTATTGTACTGAGTCACTGTCCAATACTGATGTTATGTTTACTTTGAAGAAATCTCGAATGAAATGTTAAATGATCAGAGAGGACCCCAAATAGCCAACTGGGATTTTTGAATCCAGTGATTGATGCTCATCCAAACAAATGAAGAAGATGATCATTTGTATCATTGAGTAAATTGACTGTAAACTATACTGTCATTGTGACCTGAAAATACGTCTCTGCAAATAAATCCATGCAAATATATACATCTATAGGCTAATGTTACAAATGTATGTAGCCTAAAACTATTATTACATTACAGATATATACAATTTAAAAATAATGTAAAAAATATGATGCATTGCTCAATACTATATACAAATTGAGAGATATATATTTTCACATTTTTAATATGATGTAGTATTTATATGATTTGTCAATCGTTAGATTTGTATGTATTTCTAAAACACATGTTTAGAAATGATATACATGTATATATTTGTTTTATTTTGAACAGGTCATTGGTCCCGTGTTGTCGAGATAGAATCTTTTTTATAAACAGTCTGTGGACAGAACAATACAATTTGCGACACTTGTGCGGGCTTTCCGGCTGACGTAGGTTACAAAAAGGTGCGGGTTTCTAGGAAGACACACGGAGGGAAACGGTCCTTCGAGGAAGATGTGAAAGTCGAGACCTTCTCAGGTAGAGGAATAATCTGCTGTTCTGTCACTTATTCGCAATTACCCGAAGACAATGAACGGAAGTATGTGGGAGCAGCGCTGAGTCAGATAAACAAGCTAAGTTACGTAAATTGTGCCTGTTGTTAGCATAAACGTGACGCTAGCTGCGGCCAGCCAACGTAAGACTACCTCATTTCAGCAACATTCTCAAGCTAGTTGAATAAGCGAGCTGAATGTCGCCGTAAACAGTACTCGGTACGCGCAGAGAAAGGATGCTAAGCTAGCTGCTTCTTTGTTCATTTTGGTCAAACATAACCGTGGCGGCTGTTAGCTTCAGGTAAACAACACAGACTTGCTAGGTTTGTAAACGTTATACACACACAGATGCCAGCTTTATTGGATCAGTCTGTTGTTACGACGCTACCAACCTGAACTACCATAGATGAGTCACTGAGGACTTTACTCTAATGTTTCGTCTCTGACAACAAGTGTGAACGGAAGGACCTGGCTAGTAGGTCAATAAGCGATGTCGTAAGAGAAACTACACAGTGTACACTTCTAACTTTCGTTTCCCTTCAAAAGGAAAGCATGAGAGAGAAGAGAGGTCAAAGCATGGTGAAAGATCTCTCTGGGTTGTATGATGGACGGACTGGGAAAGGAGAGATCCATGTGCAACGCTTCTAACTTCCCATGGCTCAATCAACCCAAAACAGAGGCCTCAACCCTGCTATGGAAACTCAAAGACTGCTTCTCCACCGCTGAGACAAGCGCTCCTCATCACACAGATAAAGAAGTAGGTGTTTATCTGCATGCAGCTCTGATCATTTTACACATGGACTATATGGACAGGTAGAGAGTGGAGGAAGCCGAATCAGTTTGTATTCTGACATTTGGATTCAAGGAAAAAGTGGTTCAGATGCATTAATCAATGAGTTAGTTATTTCTAAAAACTATTCTGTTAATTAACTTGCCCCTCAGTATGCCAGGAGTGATGTACCTTGGCTCTTTTACCTGAATCTGGGTTTTAAATGTTTTCTGCATTACTGTATTTGCGTTGGAAATAACAATTGTCAAGTAAGTGCATCAGCTCCTAAAGGCCTTTTCATAAGGAATTCTGAAATTGTTGAGCAACTGTGATCAGAGATTTGCAATGCAGGAATAACAGTAGTTTAACCTTGTGAGGCAACAGCTATGTCAAATATTTATTTATATTGGTTTGATATATGTACGTGGTGCCGAAGCACAGAACAAGGGTCATATTTTGGATGAGAAATCACAGAGTGACTAAAATCTGAAGAATGGGGATTTCCCTCTGGTCATGCTTCTCACCTGTGCAAACATGGCAGGTGTAGTCAATTAATGGTGATGACCCAGCCTGGTAAAGGGTGGAGCGCCTTGTGTAAAGTTCTGATCCCTTAACGGTTTCACAGTATAGTGGTAACATTACTGGTTAGTTGTATCATTTAATCTTTAATTACCTTGATGATTTCCAGCATCAACCAAAGTTAGCAAGTCCCCTAGACACAGGCAGAGCAAGCAATGTACATGTGTTGTGTGACGTAAAAACACCGTGCAAGGATTGACAGGCAGGTGGGGGCTGTAACACCAGGAGTGCTGATAGTGCTCTGACCATAGCTAGTGAATGCTAGCATTTTCTGTTGCCAAATTGTATGCATTTTAACACGCTTATAATTTGACCTGTCGTTTGGGGTCAACTCGCTGCTCTTCACCCCACAAGCTGTCAACCTTCTCTCCTCTGCTCTGATGAGTAATACAAATATTATTGTTTTATGATTTTTTTTATATATATATATTATCTAGATATTTAATTTGGTGAAATTACTTCAGTTTGTGTATTAGTACTTTTTTAACCTATTCATCACATTTGAACAATAATGCAGAACAATGGTAACTGTGATACTTTGGCTACTATAATCATTATACAAAAGATTCACACATTTCATCTTTTGCTCCCTGCATGGCCAGGGCAGTTATCTGCTGTGAGGGTGCTGTGCAAATATTATGTGATTTAAGTTCACTAAACTAACTTTCCACACTAACCAAAATAATCCACTGAAGTAATTTTAGATCATAATTATCTAATCTTTTTTCATTATCTTCCAGAACAATTACATGGAGAGCAGAAAGGCTATCCTGGAATTGAAAGATGTCCCTCCTCCCCCACACCATCCTTCCTCCTCCCAATCATCCCAGCCTTTCCCTCTGGCCCCTCTCCCTCTCCCTCTCCCTTTGGCTTATCCCTGCTTGCCCCATCAACCTCAGCTCACGCAAGGCTCCCACCAACAGCAGCCACCACAGCAGCAACAAGAGGGGGGTAGCCCCAAAGTAAGCAACTGTACTCACTGTGTCTATTGCAGCACAGACAGCAAAGGGTTATTAGATGGTGGAGGTTTTGTTGGTAACAGTAGCAGCATTGCTAGAGCTGTCTCACTGTATATTGCCCCAAGCTCTTTGGGAGCAACCATCAGCAACAGCAGTATCAGCACATCTGGGTCTTGCTCTGTATCCTCATCTGTTCATCAGTATCAAAATAACCTGAGCTTCGGAAGTGGAGTTAAAGCGCTCAATCCTTTGCTCAGTCTTGGTCGCAAACCTCAGCTTCCCTCCTCTGTCGCTACCTCCCAGCCTGTTTCATCACACCCCTACCTCCCCTGTTGTTCAGGGCTTCTCCACACCTACCCAGCTGTACCTCTATCATGCAGTCAACCAAGGTTATTTCCATCCACCGCTCCTTTGGCTTCCTCTGTTTCCTCTCTATCTGCACCATTGCATGGCTCTTGCCTGGCCTCTTCTGGCTACTACACCTGTGGTGTGGACTGTAGCCCGTCAGCTAGAAGATCCCAGAGAAGCACACTCGGTGACCACCCTACCCCCACCACCATTACTACTACAACCACCTCAGCACACTTCTGCTCTAATCCTATGCACCTAAATGTAGAACGCACGGTTTGTGTGAAGGGAGCGCACTGCTGTCAGGAGTTCTTTTTGAAGGTTGGTGGAGTTCTCTTTATTCACTGTGGCTTTCTTTGAATTTCTGTGCCATAAAGATAACTTTAGGTAACCGTGCTATATGCATGGATGACCCCATTCCTTTAAACTTAGACTGAGGTTTTGTATTTTTGTTTTTAAAAAGAACATTTGCATGTTATTAGCTGTGTGTAATTTCTGTTTTACCTGACACTTGTACTGATGTGTGGTTATTTGCAGCCAAGGAATGGTCTGACATCAGAGTCTGACAAAGTCTGGCCCAATGTTCCTGTGCCCCAGACTGCTCCGATCCCTATCCCCCTTTGCAATGGCTGTGGCACCTCCTCTGATGGATTGATGCACATGTCATCGGCCAGCCTTGCCAAGATTGGCCAGAAATATGGTTAGTCAGCTGTATAATACAATGTTGGTAAATACCAGGCCATGCAACGGCATGAAAACAATTTCACACCCATGGTCAAAATATCTGTTGCTTTAAAAAGCCAAGTAATTAAAAGACTATCAGATTTCTAAAAGACAAAGTTAAAGATGACACATGTTATCCTGCTTAAGCAAGTTTAGTTTTTATTTTATTGAAATGATCTTTCATCCAAGTTAACTGCAAAACAATGAAATAATTAATGAATTTGAATGATTGTTTACTGTCTGTCAGGTTCACCAGAGATCAGTGGTCCTGAGAACTTCCCTCCAGTTGGTGTCTTCTGGGACATTGAGAACTGCAGTGTTCCCAGTGGTCGCTCCGCTGGAGCCGTGGTCCAGCGTATTCGCAGCCGTTTCTTCCAGGGTCATCGTGAGGCGGAATTCATTTGCGTCTGTGATATCAGCAAGGAGAGTAAAGCTGTCATCCAGGAGCTCAACAACTGCCAGGTACCAGCAATAATGTCTTAATGTTGGAAAGCTTTTCATGGTTACAATACGAGGGCTGGGCGATATGGGGGGGAAAGAAAATTGTATCCGTTTATTCACTCACACACACACACACACACACACACACACACACACACACACACACAAACCAGTGTGGTATATTCAGTTAACGTAAATCATTTTGACATGGGGGTAGATCATAATGACTGGTTTATAGCTAGGGGCCCTCGTTCCTGGACTCTCAGAATTCCTGGTTGTTATTCCAGGTGTTACTCGTTAGTTCTTTCCCTCGGAGAATGTTCTTTGACCTGTTCGATGGAGGGGTTTCCATTCCTATGTACGAAGCAGTGTCTTTAATGAGAGGTCCCTATGTGTGACGTAATTTTATCTCAAGTCTTGGGCGTAAACATCTTCCCTATAAGAATGCTTGTCCGGCACCGGCAAGGCAGACTTCTACATTGGCTGAGAACGTCTCCGGGTATACCATGGTACCTGACCTGTAACTTCTGTGTAATAAACCTTATTATACAAGCAAGAACGGTGTCCGCGGAGATTCCTTCATCTTCAACATCACTGCTGCTTAAATATACAACACCAGAAAACAACTTTATTGCACATTTGTGTTTATGTTATGTACAAATGTTTTTTTTTTAATGCACAAAACAGATTTAACTTGCTCATCCTGTGCCACTTTACTTATAACATTTCCTACAAACCCCTACAGTGAAAAGGTGTATATGATGTACATACTGTGCTTCACATTCTGAGCTGCCTGCTGCTGTAACAACTGAATTTCCCCAGTGTGTGGATTAATAACGTTTTGTTTTAATTTATCTTAACTTAAATCCGTGCCACTGAGGAGCATTAAACATGTTGTTCTGCTCCTCTGATGTTTTCTAATCACTCACACTTAGAACTGATCTTTATAAAAACCTGCTGAATTCATATTTATGTTCCTGGATAAATGGGGCATCACTTCTTCTGCAACAAAGAAGTTAAAACGCCGCGCTGCGTAATCATGAACTGATAATCGCATGTATTTAGTTATTAATCGATGCTGTCGGATCATGTCTCCCTGGATCATTCCAGTCACTTTAACACTGGTGTTCTGTCTGTGCGGGGAGTCGTCCACCTCTCTGCAGGAGCCCAAACATTAACACGTGTGCTGCTGCTGCTGCTGCTCCTCCGCGCTTTGCTGTGTGCGTCAGCCTAACTTGATGTGGGTCTAACTCTATTCCAACTACATGATTGGTTCGACGCCATGCTCATTCTCATTGGCTGTTCGTGTTGTCTGTCAAAACATGGACGGAATGAGTTCTATCAAGGAATTGCGACAATTATCGGTATATCAATAAATACAACTAATTTGTATTCAATACCTGCTTGAATAGTTATTTACCACTGAGCTAATTCTGACATGTTAACATAACTTTGCTTCATCAGGTTACTGTCGCACATATCAACGCCACAGCCAAGAATGCTGCCGATGACAAACTTCGCCAGAGCCTACGACGCTTTGCTGAGACCCACACTGCACCTGCAACTGTTGTACTAGTATCCTGTGAGTTCTGTTCAGATTCACAATTTAAAAAAACTGTCTTCTTACCACAAAATAGTTTTTGCATCAACATTTTTTCCTTTTTGTTATTAACAGCGGATGTGAACTTTGCAAGTGAGCTGAGTGACTTGCGTCATCGCCATGGTTTCCAGGTAATCCTGGTCCATGGCAACCATACATCTTCAGCTCTTCTGCAGCATGCCCACCGTCAAGTGACCTTTCAGGAGATCACAGCTGATTTACCCCCACGAATGCTTGTCAAAGCACAGGTAGGCCTCAAAAATGCTTTATTCAGACTTAAAAAATACTTGTTGATCCTATTCTGAAGTAAATAAAGTGAGGTCCTCCTGGAAAAAGTAATCAAGCGGAATCGAATTTTAGTGTGGACGAAGAGGGCAGAGAGTGAGGCAGTTTGAATGTGAATTTAATCATATTCAATTTTCTTTTAAGGAGTCATTGCAATTTTTCCTAACCTATAACACTGTCAGCCATTCTCCAAACTTCTTGAATCTTCTAAGTGTAAAGTATACAAACCAGACAGGCACGCTGTCTCTTCCTCCCCTCCCTCAGCCCAGTTTCAACCTCCTGTATGTGCACAACCTCCCCGTCATCTGTGAAAAGAGCCTGTGGAACGCGGTAAAGCTCAGGCTCCGCCGCCTGTCTGACAACTGTGGCGGCAAGGTGCTGGGCATGTCCCAGGGCACAGCAGTACTCCGTTTTGGCAGCCCCGAGGCAGCTGCACGCGCCCGCAAGCGAATGGAAAATGAGGATGTGTTTGGCTGCCGAATCAGCCTCTCCCTTTCCCCACGACCCAGAGATGATGCAAGTCCTGAGCCTGAGCTTCAGTCTCAGCCCCATCATTTCCCTCGGGTTCTCCCACAGCCCTATCAAACCCAGGATTCAATGTCTGGCCCTCCCCCATCCATATCCTCCTTCTCCTTTCTGCCCCTGGAGAAGCCCAGGTCACCCAGGAGGCCACGGCGAGCAACCCGCCAATGCCGCTCTCCTGGCCCAGTGCCTGAAAGGCCCTACAGCCCCAGGAGGGGTTGCAGTGGGCCTCCCGGTGGTGCTCCAGCCAAGCCCCATCAGGTCAGCAGACTCGCCAGTGCCTGCTTCCCCTTAACCTCCGCTGCGCTCTATCCTTTTTTGGGCTGCTTTTTAAATCGCAGTAGCTGTTTTCCCCCTCGTGCCCTAATTGCTGCTTTGACACTAACGGCTTGTAGCTGCTTGCATGGGCTAGCATGTAGCATGTGTTAGTTGTTGCTAGTGCTTCATGTGTCCCCTGTTGTCCTGCATGTTAATTAACATTTATACCCTCCCCTGACTGTATTGTCCAGTATATCAGTGCTGATATACTGCTTCATGCGAGTGGCTAGTTTCTGTGTTTTGTCCAAAGTCTGTTCCATGCTTTTCTGTATTTGAGTGTGAACATGGCTCATGCAGTTGTTCATTATGAAAATGCTGACCTGGTGGCTTGAATGACTTTTTCTTGCTTGCTTTTAACTAAACATATCAGTGTGTCAGACCTGTTATAGATTACTGTATAGATGGGCATTTAAACTTTTCTCTGTAGATGCACAGTAAAGAGTCAGGATACATTTCCAGTTTATCCAATATCATTTGACACAAGTAACTTGCAGATTTCTTTACAAATAGATGTCCATATGATTAATAACACCAATGGTTTGAAAAACAAACTCTGCATGCCTAAAGCTCCCGTTAAGGGATTTATTTGCCAGTGACATTTAAAGCATGAGGCTCTTCCTCAGATTTCTGATTTAAAAAAAAAACTTGCATATAAATAAAATGATTGCCATATCAACAGTTTGTATTCCATAACAGGGTCAGGCTAAATGGACATAATAAATGCTATTAGAGGCCGTCTCTGTTTAGTTATATATTAACACAGGGATTGTCCGAGTAACACCAAAGATCAACATTCAGGCAGATGAATAGAGAAATATCTAGCAAAAAACATCAAGAGATAAAATTCAGGAGGAAGTAAAATCCTAATATAATAAAAACAAACTGACATACTGAACGTTTCTGTCATAGCTCTGGTTCATGATTATATTCATAAAACATGTAAAGCGCACACATGGTTGTATCATTTACAGTATGCTAGCTGTCTTACATGCTGTACAGTTACAGCATGACAATGAACTAGCTCAGATATGTTAGGCTGATTTTGTAGTTTCATAATGGCAACAATATTGACCGCTTCAGTTTCTCAGCATTGTTGCCACAGTGCTGTTTAATCAAAGCAGCTCACATTGTGTATAGTACAGTACATTCAAGTTCATATTCTCTTCAGTCATACCTTCTGCAAAAATATATAATAATCAGTAAGTATTTGGGCTGGCTGTGTTTTTTAATAGTTAATTTTAAATGCTCACCTCCTGTAGATCATCATTATGACCTACCATAACTTTTCCATTGAGCTAGTTCTCACTAACAAAATTAACCAATTTTCTCAGTCTCACCTCCCGTGCTCACATGCATGCACACAAACACATCAGCAGCATTTCAGCAATTCAACATATATCATCAGTTGCCATCTGTCTTATCCAGGAGCTGGGCAGTTCAGAGGGCAAGTCCAGAATGGGCTTTCACCAACTGGAAAAAGGGCGAATTGCTTCCTCTTCCCTTCATTGCAATGGAGAGAGTGGGACCCTGGAGCAGCTGTCCAAACCTGGCCTCACTGCAGAATCCATGTACAGGAGGAGGTACATCTGATAACAAAATAAACTCCATTGATAATTTGCTCTGTATAGACTTTTCTTTTAATAAGGTGTGTAAGTGCTGTCTTTAACCTAATGCACACAATCAGGTTCTCAGAAAGAAAATAATCGAGCAACATACCAGCAATGGTGCGACAAAAAGCAATCTTTAATCTTTCCATTTAGACGAGAGGGCTCTAATCCCCGCAGCGTGACTGAATCCCCGGTCGAACAAGGCGAGAGGAGCTCAGGGGAATTCCAGATCAGCACTCCCTCAGCCTTCAGCAAGCTGAACCTGCATCGGAGCTTCAGTCCTCTTGTCCTCTCCCAGGGCTCCTGGTCCTCCAGGTGACCTATTGGTTAAATTCACTTATGTTTGATTAAGTTTGCCTTGAGCATACAAAGTTTCATAATATTGAATGTGCAGTTCGTAATATAAGATGCAATATTTCCCATTTCAGGAGTGCGTCCCCATGCCTGTCCAGCCGCTCCTCCCCTATTCTTGCTGCCCCTCGCACCCCGTGTCTTGAAGGTCCACCTGAGCCATTTTCAGAGGGAGCAGAGGTCCAGGTGGGCAACCTGGACTACAGAATGTCCCGCAAGGACCTGCAGCAGACACTGCATGACACCTTCTCCCGATATGGACGGGTAATTCCTATTCCATGTATCTTCTTATTTGACAGTCTAAAAGAACAAAGTCATTTTTTAATAAGATTGTTTGCAGAAATTCTGTTGGTTTGAAATCGCATTCACTGCTGTCCCAAAACATCTCATTGTGGATATGACTTGTTTTTATTCAGGTGAAAGCTGTGGAGCTTAGCCCTCACACCGACTATCAGCTGAAGGCCACAGTTCAGATGCTGTCCCTGCAGCAGGCCATCAGTGCCGTCAGTGGCCTACACCGTTACAAGATTGGAGGCAAGCGCATTCAGGTGTCTCTGATCACTGGTGGCAGCAGCAAATCTCTTGCTATGCACAGGTACAGTCTGGGTTGAGTAACATTGGAGGGTTGATGATTTTCATAGCTTTCTTTAACTCTCTGACATTAGCAGTTTAGGATTTTCAGGATGGTTGATAAATGTTTTTAATCAGATTTATAGTTTGTGGCACTAAATTTCAGCTTTGTCCTTATACAGCACAGAGATAATAAACATTCTTCAGGATGCCCCTGCCAATTGTCTCCCCCTCTTCAAGTTCTCTGAGATCTATGAGAAAAAGTAAGTTGCTGGTTTTCAAATTAGGACATTCAAACTTGAGCAACTTTACTACTTTCTCAATGAATTGCAAAGTAATATTTGTTGCCAAAGTATATTCTCTTTTATCCCATTCCCAGATATTCCCGTAAGCTAGTGGTTGGGGATTTGTACAGACTACCAGAGGTGGTGGCGGTGCGGGAACAGGGAGGCTCGAGGCTTGTGTGCCTTCTGCCCAACAGCCAAATGCGTCAGAGTCCACTGGGGTCTTCCCAGTCCCAGGAGGGCTCCTCTTCTACTAGCGGAAGCCCTGTGGTGTTCGAGGAGCTCGAGTACCATGAACCTGTTTGCCGACAACACTATGCACAGCAGGACTTCAGGTACCCAACAGTTAGAATGTGGCACAAAATGCAAAATGATGGGGTCGGTGTTGGGCAGCTTTTCGGCACCATTATCTAAGCTATTCATCACTGACTGTATCTTGTCTCTTTTTTGCAGTGAGGCCGACTTTGACCCTGACTCCTATAAAATCCCATTTGTTGTGATGTCTCTGAACACCTTAGCCTCTGAGGTCCACAGTCTGTTGCAGTCACATGAGGGAACCCTTCCATTGCTCAGGTGACATCAGCTCTTTAACCCACGTATACGCTTTTTATATACAAGTGGAGCATGTTTTCACACATTATGAATAAAGTCATTAATGTAGTGTGTTTTTCCTTTTAGTTTTCCAGACTGCTATGCAGAAAAATTTTGCCCACTGCAACTGGGCAGTGAGACACTGGAGGGTGGTGTATCCCTGGAGCATCTCATTACGTGTGTCCCCAGTATCACAATAGTCACAGCTCAAAATGGCTTCAAAGTCATCAAGTGGATCCACAACAAACCCCCAGCACCAAGCTCTGGTATGAACATTTTCAATCTGCACAATATCCTGTGAAATGTACTGTTTGAGGTTCTCTGACATTTTTACAGTGAGATGCTTTTTTTTTTTTTTTTTTATGTATAGAGCAATGGATTCAGCGCTGCAAAAGTCCAGTTGGCAACCCTCAGCTCATTCAATTCAGCCGAGAGATAATTGACCTGTTGAAGAGCCAGCCTTCATGCATCATGCCCATCAGCAAGTTTATACCCTCATACCACCATCACTTTGCCAAGCAGTGCCGCGTCTCTGACTACGGCTACTCCAAACTACTGGAGCTGCTGGAGGCTATACCACACGTTCTGCAGGTAGCGAGAATAATAAGGATCACACATTCGCAATTCTAATTGTACATTTTATACTCATGTTTTGTTTTTTTTTTCCTTTTTTTTCTACAGATCTTGGGCATGGGTACGAAGCGTTTGCTGACCCTGACCCATCGTGCTCAAGTGAAGCGCTTCACCCAGGACCTGCTCAAACTGCTCAAATTTCAAGCCAGCAAACAAGTGTCAATCAAGGACTTCATGCAGGCATACCATTGGTCAGTCAACACTGCTTGGAGTTGTTAATGATGCCTTCAAATTGTCTTTGATTGTTGTAGATGTTGGAAAAAACTTTGCATTTTGGTAATGCAAAATATATTCTTTGCCTTGTGTATCAGGTGCTTCTCTAGAGACTGGAGCGTGATCGACTATGGCATATGTGACCTGATGGACCTGCTGACTGAGATCCCGGAAACCACCATCACAATAACACAACAGGCAACAGAAACGATCATCTCTGTTCCCAAAAGAGGTTGGTTTAAACCAGCTATTAAAAACTGTGAAAATGAAGGCTACCATGAAGAATCAACATCTGTTTATTTAGAGCTGTCTTAGTTTAACAACAAACTACTGTACTTTCTGCATCTCTGTACACACAAATTTAAACTGTAGTAGATGATATTATGATATAATTTATAGTTGAGCTATATTCATGTTTTATACTTTCTTGTAAGGGTTTAGTAGATGTTTAAGAAAAGTCTGATTGCTGGAGAGCCAGTGTTATTTATACTCAAATGTCAAACTGTGATTACCCTAATATTTGTACTAATAGGAATGGTATCAATAATATAAAAACAATACAGTTTCCTCTGTCCGGGACAAACATCATTGTGAAATAGGTCATGAAGCCAACTGAAGATGCAAACCTCAGCAGCATGAAGAAATCTAAACGTATCATCCTTCCACTTTATTTGACCTCAGAGCGAACCACGGAGGAAATGGAGCGCACCAAGCAGTTTGCAAAGGAGGTGGTGGACCTGCTTCGTCACCAGCCTCACTACCGAATGCCCTTCAGCAAGTTTATCCCCACATATCACCACCACTTTGGACGACAGTGCAAGCTCAGCTACTACGGTTTCACTAAGCTCATAGAACTCTTTGAGGCAATCCCCGATGTACTGATGGTGAGTGAGAAAGATGTGGGTCTTTGCATAAAATATGCTGTGCAGCTTGATCTCAACTATAAGGACGTTTCAAAGGATTATTCACTGCCCCTTTATATCAACTAAGTATATTGTGACTGCGTCTACAAGACAACAGATGCGTATCCATGTTCCCAGCATGTTGTGCAGCCAAGAGGAATATGGTCATCTGTGACAATGATAATTGTGTTTTGCTTCTTGACTCTTGATTTGTTAATTCAAGCTAAAATGCTAGTAGCTGAACACACCCTGATCGCCATAACATGCCCCCCCCCCCCAAATCATCTTTCTGTCCTTGGTGTGATTATTGACTCCACTTTTTCCCACATTTAATATTTTAGTGCACCCAGCTGGTCCTCTCTGCAAAGATCTAATAAATTGACCTTTGATTCTGTCAATGTTGAAAACAATTGTGCTCTGTGTGTCAGGTGTTGGAGTGTGGTGAGGAGAAAGTGTTGACTCTGACCGAGGTGGAGCGTATCAAGGCCTTGGCGGCTCAGCTGGTCAAGCTCCTGCGTGCTCAGAAAAACTCGAGCCTTCCCGTCAGCCAGCTGCTCACAGAGTACAGCAAGACCTTTGGTTACGGTCTGCGCCTGCAGGACTACGACGCCAGCTCCCTGCTGGCTCTGCTGACCAAACTCTGCCATGTTGTCAAGGTAAAGAGCCTCCCTCTGAGTTTTTGGTTTCTTTTCTCTCTTAAGCATTTTCAGACATGAACTCTGGAGGATGTCTGCAGAATTGGGTCTGGAATTTCTCCGCAGGTTGCCTTTCACACATGACCAATGCAGTACGAGAATCCCTGCTCAGATGAGTTCACAACAACGCAGAAATCTCTGTAGTGTTCAGGTGAGGGGTGGTGCAGCAAAATGAGGCAGGGCGGAATGTATAAATTATGCTGCAGAGATCACATGTTTTTGTTTACTGCACATTAACACCGATGTTGGCTCTTGTCACCAAAAGCTCTCTTAAAGGGTTCATCCAAAAATGAAAATTCACTCACACCTATGCCGATGGGGGGGTTGGTGAAGTGTTTGAGTCCACAAAACACTTTTGGAGTCTGAGGGGTAAACTTTGTTAGAGCAGAATCCAATACAATTCAATGGTGAGTCCTTCTTCAGACACAATAAAACAGAAAAACCATAACATGTCTCCATACTGCTCCTGTGTTGTCATCCAAGTGTCCGGAAGCCCCCACATTGATATTCGACTCGAAACGGCGTAATTTACAGTTTTGAATGTAAATGTCTGCTAATATCCTCTGACGAGATGCATTCACGAACTGTCGGAAATGCTAATGTCTGCTAGCTTAGCCACTTCTGGTGGACTGTTAGACTTAAAACCTGGTGTAAATGACCTCATTTTGAAAACGGCTGTTTTCTTAACATTTTCAAGGTGGTGGATGGCTCAGAGGGTCGTGAGGTGCAGTTGATCAACAGGAAGTCTCTGCGCTCGCTGACATCCCAACTACTGGCCCTGCTCATGTCTCAAGAAGAGCAGCAAGTCACCAAGGGTCTGCTGGTGGAAGAGCTCAGCCTACATTACCTCACTGTCCATGGAGCACCACTTAACCCATGTGAATATGGATTCCTCTCCCTCAGTGAGTTACTAAAGAGTTTGCCCTACCTCGTGGAGGTGAGTAGAGTTTGTTTATTTCCTTTAAACCCCCATCATGGAAGCTTCAAGTTCACAATCTCTTTATTTTCACAGGCAGGATTGACTAAATATTAAAAAAAAAATTCTTCTCGTCCTTAACAGCTTTACCATGAAGAAACTGATGAAAACAGTAACGCTGGTGGCAGTCATGGTGAGGAGTGGGTGAGGCTGACCAGGCTCTATCAGTTTGCCCGTAACATCCGCGCGCTGCTCCACACGTACCATTACAACCAGATCTTCCTGAATGAGTTCCAGGGAGCTTATAACAAATTTACAGGCTGCAGCCTTGAACCACGTTACTATGGATACACCAACACCGATGAGCTGCTTAGCGCCATTCCACAGGTGAGAATGATCTCAGACACTTCAACCGTATTCCCACTAGTATTTAACATTTCGTTAATCCCGCCTGGGTCTGCAGATGAGGCATAAATGTGAAATATTCTAATGGGATTTTAGTGCTACTTAAATATTTTCCAGTTTTTATGTAAATCTGACAACTCTTGTAGTTTCTCATTTCTGTACACTTTGTTTCTGATATTTTTGGGGCTTGTCATCAGGTGATCTGGATCAAAGGGCACGGTCACAAGAGGATTATCGTTTTGAAGAACGATATGAAAGGTAAAGGTGATGGCCATCTTTCTTATAGCTTGTTTCATTTAATTAAGTCCAGTCAAGGAAGTGATTTCCTGACGTGGTGCTGATTCTCTGTGTGTTTGTGTGTAGCTAAGACAAACTCTTCAGTCCCCAGCAGCCCTCAGCCAGACATGAACAGAGAAAGCCCAAGAGACGACACCTTCAGCAACACAGTTTCTGGAGCCTGGAGTCCAGGTAATGCAAAGTCTTGATGTAGACTGCTCAGCATTCAGTTTATTTGCATAGTGTTTAAAATATAATAAGTAGTAGTGGATAGTCCCCAGTGGACTGGTCAGTTGTTCGATCCCTGGATCCTCCACTCTGCATTCCCAAGTGTCATTGGGCAAGACACTGAACCCCCAAAAAAGGGCTGCATTTAGAAGCACTATGTGAATGCTGTTAAATGCTTCAAGCAGGAGATAAGACTGGAAAAACACCACATAAATCCATTTACCATAACTGTCCTGATAATGTTCAAGTGAAATTTAAAAAATCCAAGGGAACCCGATAAATGAATTTCTCTCCACCCAACATTTTATGTTGTGCTTCCTCTCCTGTCTTCATTGCTGCTCTTCATGTCGACATTTGATATTTATTCACTGTACTTGTTTGTTTGTGCTAACTGCTGTTAGTAGATCTTTTCAAGTTAAAGTATAAATGAGAAGTCAAGTCTAGATCTTTCTTTTGCCTGCCAGGTGGCGATGTTGCTGCAGAGTCAGAGCTGCTGTGTCTGACCTCCCCGGTGGACCTGCTGTGTGGTCCTGTACCATCCTGTTTACCATCCCCTCAGCTTCACCCCGACCCTGTTCTCCTCCAGCAGGCAGACCTGATTCACTTTGAAGAGAGAACTCCACCACCAGCAGGTCAGTTTTATGTATTTGTATCAATTCTAAACCCTTAACTGTTAATAATAGTTTTGCAAAGTAACTCTTAGCTTTGACTGAATTAGAAATCAGGTTGTTAACACAAGAGATCAAATGGAAACAAGATTTGAACTGATCAGTTAGGTTTTTTTGGAGCCTGAAGAATTTGAGTAGGGATGTACATTTAGATTTTTTTTCCTAACAGATAACCATGGCTCGTTAACAATTTACCGACGAGGGAAAAAAAACTTTTATTTAGAATAGTCTCTGATGTTAAATAAAATAATAATAAAAGATTTTAAGATTTGCTCTTAGTAAAATGGCAAACTGCTGGGTTACGTGGCCTTGGCCCAAATGTTTGCTCTGCTGTCGGTTTCAGGTGTAAGCGCAAGAAACTTCACTGTAGGAGAACAAAAAAATATAATTAATAATATCTTTAATTATAATTCACACTTTTATTTGCACCTTTTTTCTTTTGTGAGGTGTAAGCTCAGTATGTGACTGTGATTTCAGAGGGCGATGCAGTCGCTGGCAGCACATCCGATCCACATGTGGAGTGTGGCAGTGCAGAAGAGTCTGCCGTCACCAAACCTCCAAAAGCCCCCAACATGAAGACCCCCTTGACCATTGACAGTCCCAGCAGAAGAGCTTCACGCAGCAGAATAAAGCTAGCTGCCAACTTTTCCTTCACAGCAGGCCTCTAATCCTGTCACACTAACACATCCAGTCCCACACAGACGAAGCAGTACTAGTTCACACATAGTGTAACTCTAAATGGATGAGTTGACCGGCTACACTAAACTCACTGACCCCAGCAGAGCATTTGTAGTATTATCCCCTCTACAGACAGGCTGTTGTATTCTTCCTTCTTCTTAATTACTCATTCTTTGTTCCATCTTTGTTCTCCCAGTGACGCTTATCAAGCTGTGAGTTTACTTTTTGCAGTTTTTCTGCAAGCTTTTATTTGCCAAATTCATTGACCATAACTGTGTTTAAATCTCATGGGAAGTTAATGTACATCTTCAGTTTGGAGCCACGTTGTGTGAAAACACTTGCTGGCTTACAGACAATGACTGAAGCTGAGTAAGTTGTCACTGTTTAGAGAAGTTGCTAACAATGGTAGAAATGCTTGGTATGAGTAACCCAGTTTTCTCTGTTTAATCCCAAAAAGTTTAGTTACCCTCATTCTCACTCCGTTTGAAAAACCTGACAAATACCTGAAGGTTTGAAGAGATGCTTTGTTCATGAGAAACCTTCAGAATTGCTTCCTTGCTGAATCCTCCAAAGCAGAACTTTTCATTTATAACATTCACTCATTTTTGAACTCATTTCAAAGTTTGGAGATTTACTTTGTAGGTCACCCCAGACATGTCAATCGAACTGGCTGCTGTGCCTGTTTCATTCTTTTAGTCTTTTCTAGAGCAAACCATTCTCTCTGTACTTGGCTCAGGAGGTAGCTTCTCTTAGAGTAAATTCTCAGCTTTTTCTCTGTTGTAAAGTAGCCTCAGGACGGTATTTTCAGTTCCTTTTTATATTATGCAGAGTATTTAGGAGACAGTTTGGTTTGTTTGGCCTGATTGTTGAAACTGCTCAGAAAGTGTCTTCTTTAAAGGAAGCTAACAGTCTCTGAACAGTTTGGCTCTAAGGGTTTTGTTTAATACTGTGACAATCGCTGCTCTCAGGAATTTTTCTTGTAGAATATCAACTTAATTTCTAGCAAAGATTCTGACTTGTCTCTCCGAGACCACTTATGAAGACCTGACGGAGAAAAGGTGCCTCTTTAATACTCCAGCCAGGTGTGTGCGTAGGCAGCAGCAACTGACATATACTTTGTTTGTCTGCAGCCAGTGTGTTTGTGTTCTCTTAGCTATATTTTGTCTGTGAGGGGTTTGCACTGGAGTAGGTGGTGTGTAATGTGCATGTTGTGCATAAATTAATTTATGCATGGTGTAAGCCCAGGAGGAGCAGATGATACCCCAACTTTCTTTAAGATCAGTCTTTTATTTCCACCATGTTTTAAGGATCTTGGAGTTGGCGTCATCGCTGCAGTTGCCACAGAAACGATCAAGGTTTTTAAGACAACCTTGTTGCTGGCAGGTAGCAAATCAGCAGTGGCGTCCACACCGTCTTGAGTTGATGCGTTGTAGAGGAGCAGCGAGCACTCCTTAGTATTTGATTTTTAATGACGAGGTGAACGGTTGTGAGGTTTTAGGGAGAGGAGATGGGAGAGCGAGGCGATGGGCTGTTTGTGGAGCAGCATGGCGACTCCGAGGAGCCTCCTGAACAGACTGTGTCGTACACACAGAGGACCCCCTGCGGCTCTCTGGAATCTGCCGGGCTTTTACAATGGCTTGTATTTGCCACGGTGCCAAAGGAATCGCCGTCGTTCCCCTCCCTCGCATCCCACATAGAGGAGCTTTTACTGACTGATGTGTGTTGGTTTACTCAGTTTACCTCTTGTCTCAAGTGTTTACAAGACTGCTGGCTGCTGAAGTGCCACCAACTATTGTCGGCTGTCAAGAAGTTTAGCATGACCCAGGCACCGCTGTTGAAAGAATGGGTAAGAGCCCATTCAATCAACTCCTGCAGTTTCAGTGTTTAGCAGGGTTTTCTTTGTCAGATTTGACTTGATTTTGACTTGCTGTGCTAAGTGCTTAATGCTGAGAGATTTCACCTGCCAACTCACTGAAATGTCTGAAGCACCAATTAGAATGTTTTTAAATATGACTGCTAAGGCTCATCTCTCCTACGCTGTTTTACTGACTGTCTGGAAACCTCTAATAAAATAATGAGCAGATCAGAATAATAATTTATAATTGCTAATGATAGAAAATGGCATAAACTGCTCATAGGAAATATCTAGATTTAAATTTTGGCTTTATGAATGTGTATTTGGGTAAACCATAGCATTCCTCACTGTACCACGGTGACAACTAACTCAGATTGAAGCTTTCTCTTGTTGCATGGTTACATCAGTGAGAAGCTATTGTATGTTTCCAAATATGCACTTCTGCATAGTTTTGGTTCATGAAATACATGAACATTTTGTGTTGGAGAGGGGTTGAAAAGTATTTGTACTGTTTATTCTTGGATATGGCTGTCACACAATGTTGCTTATTCGGGTAACACATTTCATGACAGTTCACTGTTAAAATATCATTTTAAGGAACTTTCTTCAGTCATCATTGCAGTGTCCGTGAAAGTCCTAATACATTTTTGTTTACCAGCTCGACAGTTTTCTCTCCATTCACTCACTGATTTATTGGCTCACTGCATCAGAAGTCGCTGTAACAGTCTATCAGTGAAGGGACCAAAAAGATTTACGTTAATAAATTTCACAAGCATCACGTCTGCCTCGTCTCGAAAGTTTGTGTGGTTTGTTTTTGAAAAAAGGAAACCGCGACCAGGTTCCTGAAAGATGCTCTTTATTTAAACATGTATGTACAGGGAGTTTCAGCTTATTTTCTGCATATTTGTTCAATACTCAACATCAGGACCTTCATAAATGTACTACAACTACGGAACACTAAGTAATCAGAGGGAAGGTAAAGTGACGAAGAGCAACACTTTGCTTGACGTGAGTCACTAAATACACTCGAACATACACCATGTTATCGAAGGCATTTACAAGAGAGTTGCATTCATTTCCTGATTATCATAAAAACACAAGACTAAATTCAGAGGATGCAAGTTGTTTGTCAGCAATATCTGATTTCAATGATGTCACACTACCACTCTGTTATTTCTCAGTAGCTGATGGCTGAGATGATGTTGGCATGGTCAGCGATGTGTTGCGTCAGAAGAATGAATAAGTGGACCAAATAAAATACATAAATTAATAAAGAACTGCATCATTTATTTTAGTGTTGGCATATACAGGGGTTAACCAGAAAGTTTGAAGTGTTACTTGTGGAAAACGCTGTTAGAAAAGTGGCTCAAATGATGTTGCATTGCTGTCAGTATTCAGTGTAATGCAAAATATTGAACACGCATTTCAGTGTAGTGCTACAAAATGATCTTCAACTCCAAGCTTGTTTCCATATGTGTTCTCTAAAGGATAATTCTGTTATTTTTCATCCTGGGCCCTATGTTTATAAATGTGGGTGTGTAAATAGTACTCACGAAACCCTTTGGAATTGGTCCAGTAAATCGTGTCCACCGGCAGCTGTGACACAGCAGTGGCTACAATGAAATCTTATGGGGCAAATGCGACGGTGCACAAAATGCTTATTTTTCACCAATTATATGCACAGATTTCTATTTTGGATCTTTGCAAAGAGTCTGGCAACATTATACACGACTCACTCAATGAGAAGTGTCACTCTTTTGGACAACATGGACATTTCTTGGACTGTCACAGTTGCCCCATTAGATTGCATTGTAGCCACTGCTTTCATGCCAGCGGAGGCAATTTACTGGACAGATTCCAAAGGTTTTTGACCATTTATTTTTATTTCATTTATTATTTAAATTTATCAAAAATAGGGCCCAGGTTGAAAAAAATAACCACTGTATACCTTTTGGTTTGATCATGTGACCTCTGCCCCTCCTTGTCTCTGCAGTTTGAGTATTGAGGAACACGAGAGCTGCAGATGAATTGGTTATAAAGATCATGATGCACCCGCAGTTCAGCCACATGTTATTTTATCTCTAGTTCATTGTCTCGTTATGTTGCTTGGACAACAGAATATTGTTTGCAAGGGTGAGATGGTTTGAACAGAATTGAGTCTTTAGAGATTTTTCCGCTGTTTGAGCCAAAGCATTGAGGCAAAAATATTTGTCAGCTATAGTACAAAAAGCATCCACCACTCTCCTGCATTTACACCTTGGTTTACATTTGCACGTTCACTTAATCTGCAGCCATGTTGTTGTATGAACCGTGTGCTCCTCCCACTTGGTAACAATGATGAAAATGTATAGTTGTATGTCTCAGGTTAGTGATAAATGGCTGAGATGGAAGAAGAACTATCCATTATCAAATATGATGAGATGAAAACATGATTATTTTTTTCCGGTCACACAGAGAAACCCAGGATTTAAACTTCAATTTGTGCTTGTAGTTCACCTACATGCACTGTGTATCAGAAACATCATCATAGACCTTATCACCACCCTCTCAAGAAAGGTCATTCATTTTTTATTTACAATAGCCATATTTCCCTTTCGACGTCACTCCACATACACAGCTGAAGCCGTCTGCACTTACACAAGTTTGAGTACTGATCAGGGATAAGTTTCCAGACCTCTGGATGCCCCTTTGTGGCAGAAACTGTATTATAATTACAAACCTGACTCCTGAACCAGAGTCCAGGGGAGACATTGGGCTTCTCTGAGTCACAGGAAGTGATGTATGGCATGTCATGTGAAGCACGTGTGTTATTCTGATGCGTGGACGGGGTTATAAAGAGGTCTCCTGTCGGTTACATGACGGCACACTGGGTGGCTCCGCAGCAGTCTTTAATGATGGCCACTCCTGACTTGGTGATGGATGGTTTGTTGGGCGGCAGCTCCAGGATTTGTCTCTTAGGCTTTGGAGGATCTTTCCATTAAGAAAAAGGAAAGGGAAATGATCAAGAAAAGAGAAATAGATGTACATATACAAATAGTTTTGTTTTTTTTAAACTTCTTGCTCACGTTGTGCGACTTTGAGCTTCTTCTCCAGAGGAATCAGCTTCAGTCTGAGGAACTCTGCCATATCCTTGTCCTCCTCTCGCTCCCTGAGGGCCCAAACAGATGCATCTTAAATTGAGACTCAAATTCAACACAATAAATCACATGTTGCTTTTAGGTGACTTACATTACACAGTAAACTGGGTAGTGATTAGAGTGTGGCCTCGTCACACCCTCACGTATATTTACATTGTATTCAAAGATAAGTAACTATTGTTTATCATCTTAAGAGTGACTATGTATAATAGTGCTCACTCTCATTCACTAACATCAACCGCTGGTAGGACACAGCGTGTCCTATGTTCTAAAGGTTGCTGTATTAAATTCAATCCATGAAGCTAAGCGTATGTTCAATCAGGAAGATTTTCTCTCTCGCATTCACAGTTCTCTCTCTCTCCCCACCGCTCTAATTTATATCACATCACTTTCATCTCTTATTGTGCATGGCACTGGAGACTCTGAATTTACTGTAGGTGTTGTGTCTTGGCCCTGTGATACGCTGGTGACCTTCCCACGGTGTACCCCACCTCTCCCCCGATGGCAGCTGGGATAGGCTGCAGCACCCCTACGACCCTCAAAGGATGCGCGGTGCCAAACCAAACAAAGATGTCAGCTGCTTGATTAAATTTCATATAGTTTAATGTGTCTGTAAATGATTTAATGTTATTTACAAAAAGGCATTAGTTACAAGGTAAATGACTTCAAAATCTTGATCACATAGTAAAAAAATGTGTACCTTTTGTGTACCTGTTCATTCATTATTAGGGATTCGTCTTTTAGAAAAATGGAAGCTCTTGAGTGTAATACTCATACATGAGAAGCACAAATTGTGGTTGAATGTGGCCCCGATGTATCACAACTTTTTTTTTATTGTTGCTCAGTGTGTCGTATAGAAATCCTTTGATGAAGCTGTTAGAAATAACACACTAGTGCACTTTCTAAATGAATTGTTTCAGCTCCACAGACACTATACTGATTCAAAACCAGTCTGTTATTTTTACATATTTTGTCTGAATGTCATCTCCGTCAGTCTGTGGGTTATCTGTGGCAGCAGAGGAGGAGGGAGAAAAATGAGAATGAACAACCATGGTCATCAGTCAACCTCCCACAAACACACACACAGCAGGCAGTGTTATGATGAAGTGAGCCCATCCCCGGTCTTCAGTCATCTTCTCATTTGTTCCATAAATTCACTCTAGTGAGTCTCCTTCCTGTTGTCTCTCTACCACCCTGTGAAACAATGGATGTTCTTTAAACTGACACTGATTTAAAGATAACGACAGCTCCTGGCGACATCACCACACACCGCCTACATGTTGGAGCACTCCACCTTAATCTCTCCACCTCAGCATCATCCACAAGGAAATCCCTCTTCTGCACCAGTTTATGGATCTTCAGGATCAGCTCCTCTTCCCGCTGCCGGTGCTTCTTTGTTTTTTCTTTCTCTGGGGGAAAGGAAGGAAGGAAATGGATGAAAGGCAAAGTCATACACAAATAAATAGATGTATGGAGGGGGAGGACAAGCACGCAGAACTGAACCCTTAATATTTTACTTTCTCCTGCAGACTATAAATTCATGTTTAGTACATGTAGTTATTTGCAACAGACCATAAGAAAATAGGGGGAAGGGCACAGGGGGACACTGGCACCAGCTGAAATCTGATGGCCCCTTGACGTGCCCCTGTCCTGTCAGTCCTTTTGTTGTTAAATAAACTTTCTTACTCACAATAAGTATGACAATTTGTTAAGAATTTAGTTTTTCTTATCTTTTTTTGAAGTACGCAGTGATATTGAAGAGGGAACTATTGTCAAAATATGTTCACTGATATGTGGCTTTGCTCGAAGCTATAGAGTTACCAGTAAACAAGGAATGACTTAAATGAGCATCTTACTGAATCAAGGATTGTGAATGTACTTGGACATATATTTGGCCCCTCCCATGTAAATAGTGGCCCCTTTATGACCCCTGATTCAGAAAAATCCTAGATCCGCCACTGCCGTATATAGCAAAGTCATCTGGCTCTTAAACCCTGAGTCACACCACAAACAGACCCTTCATTCTGTGCTCATGTATAATGTATTTTTTTAAAAGGCACTGATTTAATAATGCAAATGCTAAAGAGCTCTGCCTTGTTTCAACTTTGAAATTTGCATTCACAGTCACTTTGGTTTGTCTCACTTCCCTAACCTTCACACTCCAATACACAGTCATAGACACATCAACAGACCAAACAACGTGCATATACAGACACACACACACACACACACACACACACACACACACACACACACAGGCAGGGTTTCTGGCACTGCTGCCATCCAGGCTACGTGGAAAAAGGGGATTTGAGAAGCAACAGCAAACATCAGCTCTTTGTCCCATCTGGAAATAAAGTGGAGCCGAGCAGATCCAGTGTACATCTCCTGAGTGGCGGGCCAATCTGAGGGGAGCATGGCTACGATGCACAATGTCAGAGGAGCAGTAGAGGCAGCATGCAGTGGGTTTGTGACCCTCATTGTACTGCTGTAAAGTAATGGGATGCCAGAACACCCAGCAACTGCACACATGAGGCCCCAGTGGCTCACGGGAATGTCAACGAGGGGCAGTTTTTGTGCGACAGCGTGCAGTTAGTGAGACCAATAATCCCTAACGGATAGTGGGCGCACAAAGAGGGACCTTCAACAGTCGAGAACAAAGTTAAAGCTGAAGCCACCACTAAGGAGAGGGAGGTCACTCCCTTTATAAACTAATCTGTCGACCATATCCAGGATTCAGGCTTCAGTTCTGCATAGTGGAAATAATCGCAGACACGTCGTCCATCTTTATATACAGTTTATGATCAAAATTTGCCTTCTCCGACAGACTGTTGTGGATGTTTGCCTCAAACACAAGCACTTTGTGCTACAAAAGACAGTGGACAGCTGTGCATAAAGAGTATGTTGGTTGTCATGTCGATGTTTGTTTATGAGGCAGAATGTGTGTGTGTGTGTGTGTTTGAACTCGTACCTGGTACTGCGACAATCAGCCTCAGCTCCTGCTTTAAACTCATGATGTCTTTGCACAGCTGAATGTCATCCATCCTTCGAAAAAGACACATAAAACAGATGGTCACTTGCTTCCATCAGATTAAAGAACAGCAGATGCTTTGAGCTGCTTCCACTCTGGACTTCGTTATCTGACTGAAATGACGTTAGACAGAGTTATGTCTCATAACCAACCCTGACAGAAAAAATGCAGTATTGTAACTGTGCTTGTCACTTCTATTATTATCATGAATTGTTTTATCGATGCTGGACTTTATGACAATATCAGTTGGTCCGTCCCTTTGGTCCAGACTGCTGTGATATTTTGTACAGAATTGATCACTGCTAGTTGATGTACCCCCTGACATGAGGGATCTCTGAGTTTCACATTGGAGGTTTTGCGTCAAATGAGGACAACTACTGGACAGAGAGGGATGAAATATGGCACAGACATTCTCGCCCTAAAACTTGCCGTGCCTGGATAATTGATTAATCGACACATCATCTCAGCACTAATCACTGTGCTGCTCCTAATGTAATTCGCTGTAGTACTTGTCAGCAAGACATCACAGCCTCGGCACCCCCACGTGTTATATATCACGAGTGTGTGCAGATGAAAAAACATGCGACAGAAATCAATCCACTGCCGCTCTCTGAGTCTCCTGCAGCCGTGACGCCTAACCCTCGGGGGGACCTCCACATTTTCCACTTCCCTAAACCCCCTCCCTCTCTCTGCACAGCAGTGACAGCTACCACAGATTTAATTCTTCCTGTGATAGATCATGCCGATGACTCATCCACAGCCTCCTTCCACCTCCTCCTCCTCCTCCTCCCTCTGTATTTATCCCTGCTCCGTTTTTTCACCTCCCTCCTGCTTTCTCCCTTCAGCTTCTTGTTCTGCCTTGTGTTTTACTCTCTTAGTGCAATCTGTGGATTCCAGCAGCTTCTGCACTTGTGTGTGTGTGTGTGTGTGTGTGAATCTCTACTGTCTTGAGTCACACAGAGCCCGACAACAGAGACGTAAGCAATAAGCAGCATGGCGGCCTAATGAAGCTGCTCAAGTGGGGGCGTGTGAACTAACATTATCAACCCTAATGAAGTCTTTGAGATGTGTATCAGCTTCATCCCACGCGAAAACCGTCACACTGCAGATGTTTGGGGTGTAATGACCCAGAAAATACTCGGTTCTGTTTTTATATGTAACAGTGGCAATATGATTTGATATACAGTCTCTTCAACAGTGAAAACAAACAGCCTGTGACCACGGCTCGTTATTTCAACGTTCGATTTGTTTTTTATAAAAGTTTTACAATGTAATAATGGAGATTTTTGCATAATAATATGATGCATTGTTTTCCTGGCTCACTAAGACTACATTGTCAAAAGCAAAGTGTATATAACAACAACTAAATCTTTGCACATTGTAAAATCTATACTTCTAGTATTGAAAGTGGAATAGTTTCCTACAAATTAAAAAGCTGAAAAAAGGTTTTAGTTTGTTCTTCATTTTTCCAATTTTGCAACACTACCTGTAATGTTTAATATCACCAAATGTATTTTACACATGTGATGGTTGATGATGGTCTCATATCTTCCACTCCTACATGTGCTGTGAGTCTGTCGATTATTTGATTAATCAATTAGTCTATGGACAGATTGGTTAATCATTTATGTCGTCTTTCAAACAACAATGCTGAATAATTAATGGTTACAGCTGCTCACATATCAGCATTAGCTGCATTTCCTCGCCCTAAATTATATTAAAATATTAATAACAATAAATGAGAGTTATAGTAGAATAAGACAACTGATTAAATTACTTTAGTAAATTGTGATGATCTTCTGTACTTGATCATGAAAATAATTGAGTTGCAGCCTTGTGTGTATTGAACAATACATTAAAACACCAGATCTGTATAGTTTTAAAATCAGCATTTGTTTGATCAGTTCATAAACATCCATGTTACCACACTGGCCAGAGAGAGCAGACTCAACATCCTGAGATGACGACAGTGAGGATTCAGACAGAGATAATACAGAATACGATCCATGATCCTTGAAGCTACTGTTGTTGACGAGGAGCCGATGAGTTCATGTTGGTGACTCACAGCTACTGTCAGGCTCTCTGAATAATCAATGGACAAATGGACTGCCTCGAGACTGTCTTAAAACTGCCCACTTATGTCATATAGAAACAGCAATCGAGTGCCTTTGCAGTGCATCACGATGGTGTCGACTTAGGCCTTCATCTCTTCATCATCCACTCAAGGACAGCAGCAGCAGGGGCTGTAGTGACAGCGTATTGGTTATAATCTCTGTCACATTCTGGGACATGTGGTGTTATAAAAACTCAGAAAACTGACACTTCAGGGACTCACATGAAGCGCAGCTCGGACTCCCGGCGCACAAGGACCTCCCGCAGGCGCTGGATACGAGTCATCTCCACCTCGATCTCATCTGGAGACATGGTGCTCTCTGCCATGGACACGTCTGAGTGGCCTGAGAGGAAGAGGGACGACACACACAGTAACTTAATAAGGAGGAATAAAAAAAGTTAAGGGCGAGGCAGAAGAAACAAACAGGAGACTGTTTACTATCCACAAGGTCACCCCTGCTTTGATCCGGTCTGTTATGCAACTCTCCTCACCTTGAACAGTGCTTGAAAGTTTGAAATGACTGAAAATACTTACTACACTCAGCATAAATCACAGACTCCAGTGGCACAACACGTATAAGCTGAGGTTTTTAATCATAGGTTCATTCTCCTATAATTTGATGTGACTGTGTCATCCTTAAATTCCTCAATTCTGTTTTTTTTTATCTTTGTAAACTTTCCAATAGCGACGGTTTCCGGGCAAACGCAGTTCTCACCTCGTCTCCCTGTGTCATGGGGTTTCACAGCAGCAGAGCACATGATGTTTGGAGAGAGAGCAGCATATGGAATTCAGTGAGGTGATTTGACATTTCTAGTCACAGCAGCGCCTCAAGCACAAAATTCCTGTTTTCCAGTGGAAGGTTTCATTCACTGATGATGTGAAAATGTGTGTGAGGCCTGCAGAAAATCTGATTATAGAAATATACCGAAGGCACTTTGACACCTCTTTCAAAACAGAAAATAATTTCCTAACATGGATCAATGATGTCCTACCTGAGCTGGACCTCAGACCTCTCTCTCCTCACAGCTGACATGAGCGTGTACAGACACTGCAAGCCCTCAACACTAACTATACTGACCAGGCCCTGATTACCCTGATCTATGCACTGACCACCACTAATGCTGCAGCACCTGCACTGACCTTACCTGCATGTTACAGCAAACAATCAACACATATACAGTACGATACTCATTTTAAGAGTAAACTGAATCCCGGTTTCCTCCTCTTCAACACCTTTGCTTGAGTCATTGAGCTCCTTACTCTGAAATATTTATTATACTGTATATCAAATCATTAAAAGAACACTGCACCAATTTTACACATTAAAATCCATATATATATATATATAAGTATATAATAATGATGCCTTCTGTGGCTCTTGACAGTTTGAGAAAAATGCCTGTGATAATATTGTAGTGATATCATGTTGTCACAGTTTCTCTTGACACTCTAACAGAAGGGTGTGTGGAGGTTGTAAGATGTCCATCAGGCAGGAGGTGAGGTCTACTGAGGGTCAAGTTACATTATGGAACTTATAGGAGCAAGGTTTTTGGGAGGTGACTCCGATGAGCGGTTGAAGTTCAGGATATTCTGGCCTCTGCTGCTTCTATTTTGACCTTTTGAAAATTGGCCTTTATCAACCATTATTGAGGAGTAATACCCACTTAAATCACTAGAGAGATTAGTGAGAAATTAAAAGAAAAGAAAAAACAATTTTTGCAATACTGTCAATTTGGCAATACTACCAAACCATCAGTCACATGTATTGGATTGGGTTCTCTGCAGCCCTGAGTCATAAACAGTTTTCTGCCACATTTGTGCAGAACATGAATATTTCCCAGAGCCAGAACTAAATGCTCCACAACGAGAGTGGATGTCAACACAATCACCCAAAGCTGGTGTCAGAGTCTATGTGTTTAACAATTACTATAAATATCACAAATGTCGTCAAATGCAGGTTCACATTTGTTAAAGTTGTTATTTGTCAATGTGCGAAACTCACTTATCCATATGGTCCTTATTCAAATTATTCTGTATCACTCTCCCTGTCCATACTGGCTGTAAACTAATCCATTCTATAAATAAGAACATGTTCCCAGTCCACAGCCTGATAGGTCTGAGTAAACAAACTATTTGCTTATTTCATTCTGAACTGTCGAATGTGCTGCACAGTATTTCTCCACAGTGTAACAGAGGAGAGGATCAGCTCTTCATCTTCCTGCAGCAACACAAAGTGCAGTGTGTGTGTTAGTGGTACTTTTTTCAGCGATGCTTGCTGAGGACAGAGCTGACTCACCACAGCAGACAGAAGTCTGAGGGTCCAGTTCGCTGATGTTGAATCATCACGTTAAAGTGTGTGCTCAGAACAGACAGACTCGGTCTCAGACAAATCAAAGTTTGCCTGATGAAACTGCAGTGGGATATGAAACACACTCTTCATTTCCCCCCTCTTTCCTTTCTCCTGTTGTACTATTGCAAACACCCACGCAGCGCGCTCTCACTCTCGGCCATGTGCTCATTATCAATGAGACCAAGCAGCATTAAGTCCCGGGCGGCAACGTGCCAACTCAATAATGTCCAACAGCTCCCCCCCATCTGCACTCTCACATGCTCAGCATTAAACACGTAACAGGGAAAGAACAACTGATTAAAAGCAGTGTGTTCACCAGGGAGCAGGTGAGGTTAACGCTGAAAGTTTCAGCAAGTGACACTGCTCCTCACATCACACACCACACGCTGTTAAAAACAAACAATCAGTGCCGGGACATGGACACACATTTTGAGGGGCCATTGCTCTAACCTGAACCCCAATGCTGTGCACGTCCACGTATCAGTGGTCTTCAGGATTATGATTAGATGAGGAGTAAATTATCTTGGAGAGCATAGGTGGAACCTTCGTGGTGCAGCGAACACAGGAGACTCCACAACAGGGGAGGTGTCAGCATCTGTATGACGCCCAATGCAGACGGCCCTGACACATCCTGCAGTCGCACTGTACACACAGAGCTGCTGCTGATGATGCTATACAGCCTCTGACACCCTCCACCCTCCTCTCTCTCCCCTCCTCCTCCTCCTCCTCTTCCTCCTCTTCCCCCAGTAGAAGAAAACTAGATGGTGAGCACAAAATAGAAAGTGCAACGTAAACACAGGCAGTGTTTGTTTTTGTTTTAGAGGGGATAAACTGCGAGGGACGTTCTCCGTGCTTTAGCTCTGTGTTGTTTTCTCGCTGCATGTGTGTGTCTGTGGGAATCACAAGGAGAGGGAGAGAGAGAGAGAGAGAGAGAGAGAGAGAGAGAGAGAGAGAGAGAGAGAGAGGGAGAGGGAGAGGGAGAGGGAGAGAGAGAGGGGGCAGTGGTTGAATCTGTGTCTAAAAATATCCGCTGCATTCCACTACCCCCCCCCCCCTTCTCTGACTTAATCTGGAAGTTTCTTCACACCCTGCTCCTCTGTGACGAGTCGTCCTCAGAACCGCGACGCACTAACCCTGAAACCACGTCTGTTGTCGCTATAGCGTTGCGTCTGTTGACATGAGTCATTCATCCTCCTTCATCCCCTGGAAACTCCTAATACAATCGTCTCCGATACTAATAATGTTCATTTGGCGTTGGTTCAACTCTGTGGCCATTTTTCAGCTGGTGGTTTGATCGATCAATCCTGAAATCATTACATGATTAAATGATTAGTCAATTAGCCATTTAATATACAGATCTCTTCCCTTTAACCAAGAACAGTGTGTGCAATGTGCTGTCTGTTCACATACACAATTTCGGTTATATTTATGTATTTATTAATTGTCATTTCTGTTTCATCTTATTTATCGATTTATTCCGAATGTGTCATTTTGTTCAGTTGTATCCAATATCCTAATGTCTGTTTGTAGCACATTTATCTATTTATTCTTTTATTTAATTATTTACTTATACTTATGTGGGAAACAGCATTCTAAATTATATTCATGAGCTGGATGCAATGCAACTTCATTCTAACGCGCACGTGTCTTGTGTTTGGTCTGAATGACAATAAAGTGAATCTTGAATCTTGAGCAAATGCAGATTATTCTCTGACTCCAGCTTCTCCACAGTGACGATCGGTTGTTTTTTCTCTGTGTTATATCTCTGTTATATAAATATCTTTGTGTTTGTCTATTGGTCAGGGAGGGAAACAAAAAACTAAAAAACAATCAAGTTCAATTTAAATCACATTGGACATTGTGATTCTGTTTTCTGATGTTTGAACACCAAATACTGAATGAAGCAAAAACAAAAAAACCTGTATTAGTGATAATTGGAGAAGATAATAGACACATTTAATTAAATGGCTTTGCAGCTTATCACTTTCATTATTAGCTGAAACTGTGGGGGAACTGTTTTAAAGCTGTTTTCTTTGTATTTGAGAAAAAAAACGTTATGACTCTGATAACTTTCTGTAATTATGACTCATATCAGCACAATCTTATTTAAGTATTCTGACAAAATGTAGTATATGAAATGAATGACTATTGATTAAACTCATTTCAACACACACACACATTCAAAGATCAGTATAAATGTGTATAGACTAATTATTGATCAGAGCTGGGTATTGTGTGTGTGTGTGTGTGGGGGGGGGTTCAGGCTAGTCCATGGCTCGGTTTCATTCATAAACAGTGAAGAGGGGTAAATGGGCCTTTTTAGCTGCGCTACTGAAAACAGCCCAAACCCTTTGTGAGTCACGCGTTTTAACCATTTCCTTGCTGCAGCTGCTCGCCGGCTCGAACGTGCACTAACAACACGGGGACGCTTCCTGACGAGGCGATAAAACCCACTTTCCTCTGCGTGGTGCTCGGCGCTCACCTTTGTCCGTGGTCCACGCCGTCTCCGACACGGCGCCGTAGCTCCTGAGCGCGCGCTCGTTGTCCGAAATAGATCTCTTCAGCTCCATGTCGGTGAGAGGGGGAGAGAGGAGAGCGAGAGGAGACAGAGAGAGAGAGAGAGAGAGAGAGATGTGGTGGAGGTCCTGATACTACTGATACTGCTGCTGCTGCTGCTGGATGTGCCGCTTCCTCTGTTTGCGAACTCTGCTTCACCCGGTGACAAGGCTCCGGCGACCCGAGACGATGAGCATCTTTATCCGAGCTTCTTCAAGTCCCTGGACCGTGTGTGAGGATGGAGAGCAGGGGCAGGGGAGAGGATGCAGGGAGCATGCGCAGTGCGAGCAGGGACGTGAGGATGCAGGGCGACACCCACTGACAAGGAGATGACGTTCAAACTGAAACAATAGGCGCACAGTAACACTGAAGTTACTACATGAAGAACGCGGCTACATTTGGGAAGGAGTCACTGCTGTCCAGACTTCTCCAGTTTGCAGTTCACACCTGCTACCTTGTTTCCAGGTTGTGTTATGATTGTGACATGACGATTTGTTTCTACAATATACTGTCTTTTCTATTGTGTACAGCTTCTGGAAGCTTTTTATAAAAAAGTCTGTAGAATAAAGTTAGAAAACTTTGTGTTCATCTTACCTGCAGTAAGTGTTTTTCATAAAATAAAATGAAATTTGCTTCATCGTTGTTCACATGTGTGGTTTATATTTATGCTTGAATGATTTATTGAACTACTGTTTGTTCATACATTGCATGTCGGCTATGTCTGAAGTATGTTAAGTGAGTGACAATCCTGAGACATAAATCTCGATATAAAGCATTACAGCAACACAATGAACATTGTGTTTTTACTTTAAAGACAATTTGCTAAAGAGGAAGTGATTCCATGAATTCAATTCAAATACATTTTATTTCTATAGCACCAAATTATTATATACATTATCTCAAGGCACTTTACATATAGGTTGAGACCTTAAAGGGATAGTTCACTGAAAGTGTCCGTCAGCCTGTGATCCACGCGCTAACACGGCTCTAGAGGGGCGCATTAGCGGCTCTAGTGGGACGAATATTATTGGGTGCAGGTTGCTGAGCACTGCTGTAGTTACTCAGAGAGCGTTGATGAAGACGTGTTCATCTGAAGACACACTGGTCACCTGTTTATTCAATTTTTACAAATAAAGAACATAAAGTCAGTTGAAATCAAACCTTCCCTGGACCCTTAACAATACACATGTCAAGTGTGAAGTCAGTGAGATGTGTGAGATACATATTCTACAGACAGACAGACAGACAGACAGACAAACGTTTGGAAGCTAGTAGCTGGATAAAGGGCCATGACTGTTTGCAGGGGTGCCTAACTCGTGTTGTCTCTGTGTGTACCTCTGGTTATTATTTACATGCTGATACAACTGACAAAGGTTAAATGGCAGGTGTTTCCACACAAGGGGGTCTGGTTGCAGGAGGTAAAATTAGACAAATGGAATCTGTTGGAGGAGGCTGATACAAAATTAGACATACCTTTATTTATAGGCACGTTATATATGCCTCTTCTTTTCTTTTTGGAGTCTCTTTAGAGTTAGAGTAGATGTGAGTCAAAACAGATGCCACAGAGAATGAAAACACAAGCTGCAGAATAAAGCTACTGTTTACATTAAGGCAGACTTTTCAAAGAACAAACTGTGCTCAATATATTCCCACAAGAGATGCAGACAGAGCTGCAGTTGCATGTAAATGATGAGTGAGAGTTATACTGAACACAAGCCAAAACACACCCAGGATGCACCTCTGGTAGCAGAATAAGAGTAACAGCTGTTTTCCTTGTTGCTATAGCTGTATGCTTGTTCAATAATCACACTGAATCAAAGTGGTGTTTTCATTTTATTCAACAATAAATAGTATTTAATCTCGATTTAGCATTCACAGTACAAAATGTAATTAAATTATTGTTTGATATATTATGTGGTCCTTCGTGATATTAAAACCTGTCCAAAACATTCAGACAGAATTCTACTATTGTAGTTTTCAGTTGCTGATATGAACAAATGGAATATTCATTCATTTAACCTTTCAGTTCCAGTGTAGCACATCAGTGTAAAAATAATCAGGAATTAATTAACACAAAATAGTACAGTACATTAAGTTACTATAATTAAGTGTGCAGATAAAAAGTCTGGTAAAAGAGATTAAACAACGTTTTGGGTGTTTTTTTTCTGTGCCCCAATTCAAACGCTTTATTATTATTACCACCGTATAAATTTAGCTGAGAAAAACAAAAATAGATACATCAGGACTTTCAGTAATACATGGGAACACAATGAAAAATGCAAAAGTGTGAATGTTTTGTTATCTACCTGAGAAGAGAAGAGAGTCGTTTCCCCTTTACACTCTATGTATAGGAATAACAGTCAGATCTCATACTGAGCTGCTCTCTATTTATAAAATGACCTCTGTAGAAAACTGTTTGCTGGAAGTAGCCGATGTTACATTTCAAGAGTCACTGCTGACAAGTAAAACCGATAATGTAACATTTTCACAGAGGTCAAACGTGAAAAAAAAAAAAAAAGAATCTGGAAACAGGGCAAAGCAACACTGTACAGTTTCACATGTGAAGTACAAGTACGACATCAAGCAGGTAGCATGTCCACATTCATGCCTGTTAATGGTGGTTAAATCATTATCAGACAAACTCAAAGGGATATTCAGTAGTAGTTCATTAGCTCTTGTTTAGATGTAGAGTAGAGTTTCCACATCCTGTTTGCTCAGTGCATTATGGTCCTTATGTATAAAATGCCTAATAATATAAATATGAATGTAAAAACTTGTACTCGTGCAGTGTGCCCCCAGTGTAAGCTGGAATCAATACAGACAGGCACTCTGTTACAGATGCAAATAACAGTCAGAGCACTTTTGCTCATAAAGAAAGAGCCATATTTGAATGTTCAGAATGATAGTTTTTCAAGTTTTATGAACCTTAAGGTCTAAGCTAATGTGTTAGCTGCCACATTGTGTTAAAAATGATTTCCCCCACTCGTTCCAGTTTTTCATTTAGGGGAAAATCTGAGGAATCTGAAACATCCATCGATACAACTTCTGTCCCAGACATTAGAAGTCCTCATGTGTGTTTTCCATAGTTAATAAAAACAACAATTAAAACCCGAGAAATATAGCATGGCAATGGAAGAATAGGAGTGAATGTCTTTTCCCATAGAACGGATATATCTTGTTCATGTATTGAAAAATATGCTGTAGATACATCCAGACATTACATTCCCAAACCACCTTACAGCATATGTCACACTTTACTTTGTCCCCAGTGAGACTTTAGAGTCAAACTCTGCCAGTGCCAGTGCAACAACAACCACAGACAGGACAGCTGTCCACTGGACCAGTCGTATCCTGTTCATACCAGTGTTTTCCCGCTCAGCGTGTTTCAGTTCTGAGTAGATTTAGACGCTGCTGTTCCATCTTTGAGAGCCAATGCCTTGACTTCAGCATCCACTTTCTCCTTTGTGGCTTCTGATTCATCCTGTTGATTGGAGAACATCCATTTCAGAGCAGCACCGGCCGTGCCATCGCCGCTCTGCTGTGAGAAACACAGGAATATGGCCCAGACGAAGGCGCAGCAGCCGGTGAAAGTGGTCCGTACGAATAGTGGCACCAGGGCAAAGTTCAGAAACTGAGGGACAGGTAGAGATTGCACTATATTAATGCCTTTTTACTGGTACATATAATAAATACTTAATTATGTGTATATTAGGTCCTAAAATAAAAATAATTCCTTCGCAAGTATTGATGTAAGACTCCATACTTTTGGTTAACAGAAATGTGCAGTTCTTGTAATTGGGATACATCTATTATTTGAAAGGTTGCTCTATGGATCAAAATTCATCATTTTGTTAAAAAAACAGACATTTATGGAAGTGAAGAGAATGTATATCAAAGATCCACTAACGTGACCCTGAGATGTGGTTATAAGCTCTGAATTGTTAGTAAGTGGAAATTTGATCTTAGATTTTCTCACTATTTACAGTTTCCAAATGCAAAGAATTCACTGGAGAGATTACCTGCATGAACGGCCAGTACATTAGCCCCGTCTGAAAAGAGAGACAAAACAGAAAGCACGCCAGTCGCAAATGTCATCTTCTCACTGTTTGATTTGAAATGGCACAAGTCAACTGTCACAGAACATCAACGTGGATGGTACATGTCAGCGAAAAGCACTCGGAGTTGATGCTGACAGGAAAAAAAAACCAAACACTGACAGGTTGTCTCTGCTGCAACTCACCCTATAAGTATTCAGGAATTTTTTTCTCCAGTCTTCAAAGATGTCCTCTTTGCCTTCCAAGAAGCTGACACCTGGATGACACAGACAACAAGGGGGGGGGGGGGGGGGTTATTCTATGGGAGCCTGATGGGAAATGATTGTGACAGATAAGAAGATTCACAGACAGACAGTGGAACTAGGCTTTTTAGAAACCAGACACACAGTTGGAGCTGTATGTCTTATTGGGGTAAGGGAAATTAAAATCGATGAGCTCTCCCTCCCTTAACATGCCTTTTGTGTGTCTGGAATCAGCAGAATTACGCAAAAGCTACTGGATTTGATTTCTGCGTAACTTGTGGGAAGGATGTGGTATGGGTCAGGGAAGAGCCCATTCAGTTTTGGTGTGGATCTGGATCAGGCCACGGATTCACTCTCTTTAACAATGCGAGATGGGGCGTTTTACATCATTTTCACGTTTACCCAGGTAATATAATAATTCATGGATCTTGATGAAAAACATCAGGCAAACTTAGGGAACTGATTTCTATTAGTGCTTGGAATTTGGTGACTGTTTTTATTTGGTGAGGTTTGCACCCAACCAATCTAGTTTATCTTTCTGTTTTGGCTTTCCTGCTGTGAGAATCATTAGAACTGAGTTACCTTATTTTCCCGTTCAACTTTAAACCAGTTTGTATTTCTTTGATTTGAATGATGTCTACTGTAATAAAATACCAAAATATTAAAGGAAGCATTAAACAGTGTTGTGAGTTCTCCGGCTCGTAAATCACCACATGAAATAAAAACCCTTCAGGTTCAAGCCACTGATTATACTGATGAGGTGATATCCGACTGACACGTGTGTCGGTATCTGTTGGAGCACACTTCTCTTTTCACTGGAATCTGTGTTTTTCATGTGACCTCTGCTAGTCAAGGTTGGCTTCATGGGACAATGAACAACTGCTGATCTTTACCCCACAAGCGCGGGTTCTGTTACAAATTGACAGATATGTGATCTGTCTTGGAGTTAACTATTGACTTCCCGTGTGTGTGTGTGTGTGTGTGTGTGTGTGTGTGTGCGCGCACATGTCTATCTATAGTTATGAGGGCCAATTTTGGCTGTGGACATTTTGGCTGGTCCTCACACATTCAAATGGAGTTTTGGTTAGAGTTAGGGTTAGGCATTTAGTAGTGATGGTTAAGGTTAGGGTAAGGGTCTAGGGAGTGCATTATGCCGATGTGTGTCCTCACAACTAGAGACAAGTGTATGTGTGTGTGTGTTTGTGTGTGTGCCTACTTGTGTGTTTGTGTGTTCCTGTACTTATACCTTTGTGAGGACCATTTTAAACATAGACCCTGCAGAGTGAGGACATCTATGGGAAATGAGGACATTTTTCAATTGGCTGTTAAAGGGTTAAGACTTGGTTTTAGGGTTAGAATTAGTTTTGGTTTTGGTTTGGGTTAGGCTGTTAGTTGTGATGGTTACGGTTAGGGTAAGGGGCTATGGAATGTATTATATGACAACTATAGAGAGACGTGCATCTGTGTGTGAGAGAGAGAGACCTGTGTAGAAGACAGTGGTGGCCACGGGCCCGGCTATGGTCTGGTCCAACAGCAGCTTCCTCACCACCATCCTGACAGAGTTCCCGGGAAACCTCCGCTCCAGGAAGCGCATCCAGAAGAAACTGAAGTTGCCATGGAAACTGAACCCCACCACGGCGACGTTGCGCGTGTGGCTCCAGTCCATGTTGTCCCTGCGCGAGAGCAATTGGTACACCAGGTCCCCCCCGGCGAACAGACACCCGTACACCGTGACGTTCGAAACCCACGGGAAACCGACGGACGTGTCTCACAAGCGCCTTCAGCATTTTAGATCAGGGTTTAGATTAAAAGTGGAGTCAAATAGGCAGAGGGCGAAATGTGTCACCTCAGCTGGCGTTATCTGTGAGGGAGCGAGCTGAATGTTACCCGGACGCCATCATAACGTCATCTCTGTCCCTGTCACAGATACCGTACCGCTCCCCACGAGGACAAATAATAATCCTACCAGCCACGGCCTCTCTGGTGGACGGAACCAAGATGAGGATACTTGCACGTGAGGAGCTGACATCCACCGACACGGTCCGTCTGCAGTCTGTCATCCGCCGGTTCGCCCTCGTTCCGCGTGAAAGAATAACCGACGCTCCCTGTTTACGAATAGAAATGAGCGTAGAGTTGCAGGGCGGAGCGACGCCGGAAACACACCCGATCACAGATCAGCTGCTGGAGCTGACTGTCAGGTTCATCTGAGAGAAACAGTAATACCAGAGATTGTTATGAGACGAGTCAGTTAATGGTGTCTACAGGATTGTAATGATAATGAAACCTCAATAAAACCCACTATAATATAACCTTTAGTGGAAACCCTTACCTGAGGACTTATCAGCACTTTGCCTGTTTTCAAATCTTTGAAACACGATTGTATAGATAAGTGTTTTTAATATTTTCTTTTTGGTTGATCTTTCAAATGTTAGTTATTTCCGGTGTTTTATTCCCATGCATTTTGTAAACATCTTTGTAAACTTGTTTAGATAAGTGCTATAGAAATAAAGTTTTTGTTATTATAATCCATGTATGATACGGACAGCGAAAGTTAATTATGAATAGCGCCAGGCACGTGCACAGATAGACCCCTAGTGGTGCTCAAGCACCTGCCCTTTTGCCCTGGATGAGAAAAGTGCCCCTACTGCTGGAGCCCAATTTTTTCTTCATTCATCAATATTTAAGAATACAAATTACTCTCTCTGTCATCAATTCCCCCCAAATGTGTGTTGATATCTGACGGGGCATTTATTTGAGTTCTTGTGAGAATTTCGCCCCGACATGCTCCGCGGCGCTCACAAGCCCCCCTCGCGCCCCTCCCTCCTCCCCGTTTTTTTGGGGGTTTGAGCACCTGCCCCCCAAAATGTCTGTGCACGTGCCTGAATAGCGCAATTGCAGGCGAGCTGAGCCCAAACAAGATTTTTAAGACGATATATATATATATATATATATAGAATTTAAAAGTATTGTTTTTTAATTTGACATGGTCATGCTGGCTGAGAGAATATTCATACTTGTGACTCTGTCTGAGGTTTCTGCATATTTATTAAAAGGTGTGGTAGTTTATCCTCTTCACCCCAGTCGAGGGTTAAGGACAGAGGAGGTAAAGGGCGCTAACCTGAAAACAATTCAGGTTATGGAGCCTTTAAACTTGATTAACAGAATTTAGGTTGCCTAATCACTAAAGGTTAAGGGAGACACTGTAAAGTACATAAAAACATATTTTTTGGCATTTCTGTGCTGCTGTGTCCTATTGCTTTTATTTTTCAGGAGACATCTATACCATAAGCTGATACTGTTTGGTAATATCGGCTGAGCCACTTCGTCAGGTTTCAATCTCTGTGAACCATCCCCCTCCACTGTAAAAAACGTATTTACAAACCATTCCCACAGAATGTCAAACCAGAAATGTCACATTCATATAGTAACAGGTACGGAACTTTCACACACTGCATGCTGAACGCTTTAGGGGCCATGCAACTTTCTGTAGAACATGTTTAAAAAAAGGCCTTATACAGAACATGGTGTTGTGCTCAATTTTTTCATGTTTCAAAAGAATCTGTATGATTTCTTTTAGATTAACATACACATTTACACATGCAATTTTCTAAAACTTACACATTCAAAGCCAAGTATACAGCATCATTGATGGCATACATTTCACTCTCATCAGGAAGGTGCGTTAGTGGAGACAAATGAACTTTGTTCAGCTTCAGCTGTGAAGTTTAGCTCTTGTTAATGTCTTCACTGTTATAGGTGCCAAAATGATTTTATTTTTTAATTGTTCATGCTGCAATTAAATCACCTGTAATTACTTGTTAGCAGCAGGTCAAGCGCTAGATTTAAAGGGCCACACAGATGTTTTTATGCACATGTTTCAGCCTATTAACTACAAATCATGTCTTTATTTCCAAAGTATAAGCTTTTAATGGAATTTGCACCTAAATGTATATTTCATATTTTAAAATTTGTAAATATAAGTGCTTGAAACTCGCAGTATTCTCAATAATCATTGGCTTTGTCTTCTTCTTTCTGACAGTTACAGGAATACAATCTTTGTTGGGGCATTCAGGTACGTGTGGGAAATGTCAACAGCTGAAAAGCAACCGTTTGAATGCAAAATAATCCTCATTGTACAGTTTATATAATCCTCTGATCCTATTCACAACTCCCACATCTGCTTTGTGCCAACCCTTTTTCTGCCCATGGTAACTGACAACAGTAATATGAAGGCCATCACTTTTCAAGGCTGTCCTGTACTAGTATAAACTGAACTTATACTTTGGAACACAGTTCAGCATTCGTAGTTTTTAGGCTAAAAAAAAAAATCAACTGGATAAGCAGGCATAGCAGAACATTGACATTTACACCCTGCAACACATCAGGAGGTGTAAGGTGCAGACTCTAAACTACCTCACAAGAATGGAAGTTTACTTTTTAACAGGCATCAACAGAATCACTTATTCTTCCTCTGTTCCCTTTACCGGACCAGCCAGATAAGTCAGGACAGCCAATCAGCAGACATACAGTCCTGCCTGGGGTCACCATCTTGTTAAGACACAATGAATAAAAAAATGGATAGAGGGTGGAAGAGTCACAGTGTATCCAATGCACCAAGAGGCCAAAAATCAGGTTTCATGTTTGAGGTTCAGGGGGAAAATGGGAGTAGGCCTCTATGACTGGACAGCCCTCTCCCAGTCCCTGGCCTCAGTCCTGTGGAAGAGCTGTGGCTGACCACCAGGAAACAGGCTATCAGAGTCGGGGTGCTCTAAAAGGAACTGGATGGTGGACTTCATGTGCTGGACGAAGTGCGGCGGTTCAGCCATCGGAGAAGTGGACAGGTACTGGACAGGTGAGAGAAACACCAGAGTCATACACTGTTTTACGCCTAGAGTTCATTTTGCAAAGTGTTTGTGTAGGAACACATCCCCTGAAGATAGGCTCTGGAAAAGGATTAAAACATTTTTTTTTAAGTGAAAACACCTTAAGAGGCAAATTACGTCCTTATATCTTTACCTTTAAAATTGTGTCATCATTTTGTGACAACCAGAAGGCAATATCCAGATTTGAAGACCACTCGCAGGGGCCGATTTTCACAAGTCCCCGACTTGGGTCATATATGTCAGCCATCTGCAGGGAAAAGAAGATTTTAGTTATGATCTTTGAATTGACTTTGTGTTTTATATATTTGACCCCAAATATTTAAACAACTGCTCAGTTAACACTTTGTTATTTTAAGAGAATCTATATGGTTTCTGAAACAATTATTAAACAATCAGTTAATCCATACAAATTACAGGGCTTCAGATTTAGTAATTTATGAATCTTTTAAGTAATTTATCAACAATGAAATAAAAAAAAATATTTATACAGATTCTCTGATTATAAGTTTGTAATTTTCATGTATTATGGTTTTATACTCATTATTAAGCAAACACATTATTTGCTGACTTTTCTTTGGGCTCTGGGAAATTTCCATTTCCTTCTGCCATGTAATTGACTGATTGATTATTCAATTAAGTGGAAAATATTGATATTAACTAATTCATAATGATGATAATAATAATAATAAGCTACAGCCTAAATTAAAATAATGTTTTTCGTCTCACACAAGGGGAATTTGTTTACCTAGAGATGTCCATATGATTCATAGAAATTTAAATTGTGTATGACCTGTCCTCCAGTGAAGGTCCGTGCTGATCGCAGCTCCTCTGCAGGTCCTTTATGAGTGAATGATGAAGGGAAAAGATCCCCCGTTTTAACATTTACACCTATGAAGAAACAGACACAATGTATTGGAGATCATGTGCCATTAAAGCATTGCAGACCTCTTGTTCTTTTCATCACTTACCTATTCCATACACTATCGGCCTATGAGTCCCATCAACAACAACATCGTTCATTTCTACAACAGAGAACAGAAGGGTTCACTGGATGAATTGCAAGGATCTTTCTGAATGATAAATGATTATCTATATGAAAAAAGTCATATCCAAAAACTATCAATGTTACCTGTGATGCAACATGTTTCCAGATGAATATCCTCTTTCTGTTTATGAAACGCTGCTGTAAAGTGGAAAAGAGCTGTTTAGGTTTTGCAATGTTCAAAGACTGCCACCATACTTTTACAAAGAGACATGAGATATCTTTAAAGGACTATACCCAGTATGTTAAGGCTGAGTTTATGGGACGTCTTTGACTCATCGTTGAATCCCCCAACAAGGTGGAGCTCAAGTCTATAAAATAGAAAGCAAAGGAGAGAAGAAAGAAATGTTAAAACATTTGAATGGATGCTCAAACTGAGTGATATACACTGTTACCACATGTGTCTGTGGGTTTCATACCTGCCCTCCTTACTGACTTTACTCAGCGACGTGACAGACTTCACAAGGTGTGGGACTTCAGACCAAGTGCTGGAACCATCACAGTGAGCGAGGCAGACGGCTCCACTTCCTGAGAAATAACAACATTCAAGTTATCACGTTATTAAAATGGCATACACCTGCAGAATAGTGCACACAGAATAAATCGAACTAAAGCAACGTTACCAGTGTGTCGCAGAACAACCAAATGGCAGGTGGTGGCATCATCAGATCCAATGACCGAAACACAATCTGATAATAACAGGAGAAAGAAGCATGTGTTGTAATCAGGATGCAGATCAGTGAACCTGAAGAACACTTTGGGAGTCAGACATGAAACAAACAGTCTAACTTGTCCAACCAGTCCAACCAGGGCTCCTTATTAGAAAGAGCTAATCTTGTGGCTAAACTTAATGAATTTAAGACAACTGAGGTGTCATGACTGTCTCTTCCATGATGGATTGTGGAATACCAATGCAAGTGACTGAGGCCTTTTCTCATAAAGTGTTCCATAGCAACCAGTTCAAATCAGGTGCCTGGTAACATATGCTGTTTGATTTGTCTCTGGAAATGACTCATACGATTCAGATTCAAACTCAGGTGAGCTGAGGGGTTGATATGTGGATGATCTGCTCACATCATGTAGCCTTACTCACCGTCTGCTGGGGTCGTTGCAGCAAACTCTCGTTGTTGGACATACAGGAGGCACTTTGGGTCGACATCAACAAGCGGCCTCGAGCGAAATGTTCTTGCACTATCCTGTGAATTGAGAATTAAAAGTTAGGTTTAGCAGTGGTCCTTGTGGTGCTACTTCATAGATATGAATACAGACAGCAAATCTTTAACTTTGTGATCTGTTTGGTTGGTTAGTATTTGAGTACACCATTGAGTTTAGTAGCTGTCTCACTGGATGCCTTTATATAACAACAATAAAGGGTCATCCTGTAGGTCAATGTCATTTTACCACATTTATGATCATAACATAATCAAACATTTCACATTCGAGTGATTTTAGCTTTGCTGCTATTTACACTACTTCAGTTTGATTTGTTCGTATCTGTTTGATAGACTGTCATCTATCACCACATGCCACCGCCCAATCCGGTTCATTGTTGTGAAGCCCGTTTTCTCTGTGGATGCAGGTTGGTAAAGTAATCGTCAGTGACTCACTGAGCTAAACGTAGCCACTTTCTGGAAACAAACCTGTAAATGAGGATATTTGTCGAACAGTTCCGCTGTGGCGTTTAAGCGGTCTAACCCTCTTTTCTGAATTAACAAAGGCATTTCCTAAAACTAGGTCCTCCGTACAAATCCGCAGGTCAAGAGAGCATGTTAGCGCGGAAACTTCCTCTTCCAGACATTAAAAACATCTCATATTAATCACGCTCCCCAGGAACGACCGACGGGCTCAACTTCCTGGTCATTTCTTCTTCTACGGTCTCCCCGGAAGAGAGGCTCGGTGACACACACTACTGCTGCCGCCAACTGTTACAAAGCGCGAGGAGCTCCGCCAATCACGTTCACCATTTGCGCTAAGCGGACTATTTTTGCGTAGCGTCGCTGTCACTGGCGGGAGGCTACGTAGAACTACTAGCTAGAGTTACGTCGCTAAAGAGGGCAGGGAAGACAGGAGCGAGGCGGTTCGTGACGCATCCAGCATTTGTTTACTAAAGTCCTTTTAAGCGGAATAATCGCATATATTTACGATCATAGGAATCCTCGGGTGTTTTCACAGGCATATGTTATCTTTATTTTGCACTTAAATACAGAACGTAACGTTAAAAAGTCGGCGAGAAAAGTGAGCGAACGCGTCAAACCCAGCGGAGAGGATTCCAGCAACATGAGAGGAGGCTCGTCTTATGGAGACAGGGGCAGAGACCGTGGGCGAGACAGGTAACTCCGCGGTTTATTTATGGAAGCAACACGGTTATTTACCAGCGAGGCTGTGTTGCATCATGTCCGGACAGCACAGGGAGTGTGTGAGCAGAGGACATGGCTGTTTACTAACTAGTGTTTTCTATCAGGAGAGCAGAGCGAGCACAAACCTCGTTGTTTACTTCCACTGTCAACACTGTAAACACTGTTAAACCCCACTGAACTTTGTTTTAAACAAGCTTGTCACCCTACTGTTGATCCTAATGTGGCCCCAGGGTAAATGTCATGTTGTCCAGAAAGTCTCAATTTGGCCTGATGGTGGCGCTATAGGTGAGGTCACTGGGTTTCTGCCACACTAAATTTAATCTCTGATGTTATATCTGCAGTGGCTACGGAAAATATTCCCATCACTTCTCTTTTTGCACTCTTTACTGCATTGTAGATTTGAATTGGAATTGATGATGCAATATTGCGTATAAATCTTATTACTTAATAACCCATGAAGACAAAGGCAAATTTGTAAAGAAATTCAAGACCAAAATATCTTAACTTATCTTTTGCTACGGCCCTGCAGATTGTGTATTATTTTCATTTAACTATGGGTGTTGTCCATCTCTGGGCCAAGGCATAAGTCTGAGCAAGGCTATAAAGAACTTGGAGGAACCACTAGGGTTCCTCCAAGACCAGACAAGAAGGGTCATGGTCAGGCAAGCAAATAAGAAGCCAAAACTCACTCGAACAAACAGAAGCCACTCTCCAGACATAGTACTTAATGCTGTTATATCCCTTTAACTGAGAAACCTGAAGATGGTGAAATACATACACTTTCCTTTCAAGTCCAGACAGAGTTTCAGTGAGACAATCTGTCCAGGGGTGCAAAGCTTGTAGAGACTGGAAGCTGCAACTGCTGCCAAAGTGGCTTCTACGATGAACTGAAATAAGGGGCTGAATACTTCTGGGAAACAAAAGATATATTTGATATTTGACTTGAATATGAGACTTCTTATGATAAATAAACAAGACTGCAACATGTTTGAGTTAAGATTGATAGACCAAAATTCTAAACACATAAACACATAAAACACAATAAAATACAAAAACACAGTATTCACACCGAGGTACATAATATACAATTACATTCGCCTCAGACACAAATCATCACACACTATTAACACGTTTGTGACATTCAGCATCAAGCTTCTTTACATAAATCTATTTATAGATCGAAAATATAAAAAAAGAAATGTCTAAACTAAATATATTTATTTATTATTTAGGCTGTGTAAATTGTGCTTATGGTAATTTTCATTTGTAGACTGGTAGAGATCTCTAATAAATCACTCACAGCCATAAAGTTCTTATGAGCCCCTATGAATTGAGAGAACAGTTATGAGCCGTCAAGTCTGTATGTGCAGAGACTTCTGGGCATTTAGATTCAGCCGTAACCATGTTGGCCAGACAAACCCAAAAAACAGATAGACATGATCAGCACACAATTGCTTTGGTAAAGGCTAGTGCTGCAGTAGTGACACTGATTCTCTGGTGGTCTTAATGTCTCGATCAACATTATTCAGGCCACGGTTTGGGGCCACGAGTGGTCGAGGTGGACCCCCACCCATGAAGTTTGGGAATCCAGGAGAGCGTCTCCGCAAGAAGAAGTGGAACATGGACGAGCTGCCAAAATTTGAGAAGAATTTCTATGCTGAACACCCAGAGATCCAACGCATTAGTCAGGTAAATTCTGTATCTAATATCACAAGATATCCTGAAAAATATTAGTATTAACAAAGTCTACATATATGTTTTTACCCCTTTTGGTTTCATATCCAGTACGAAATGGAAGAGTATCGCAGGAAGAAGGAGATCACCATCAGAGGCACTGGCTGTCCAAAAGCTGTCACCGCTTTTCACCAGGCGCAGTTTCCTCGTTAGTAAACCTTACATTAAAATGATTTAAATGTCTGCACAAATAATTACTGGGAAAAATAAGTATATGCAGTATTCTTTGGCATCTAGCTCTTCAAAATGTCGGTTTTGTTTTCAAGCCACTTACATAATGAAATTTAACAAGACAAGATGATTAAATGAAAAAAAAATGTTGCAATGTAAAGACAATGTGTTTTACGAGAGATAGTGGTATGTGTATCATGCTGCTGATGTAATGGCTAACAGTCAGGCTGCGTGACCGTGTCGTTGATTGACTTCCTGTTTCTTCTGGTAGAGTATGTGATGGATGTGCTGATGCAGCAGAACTTTAAGGAGCCCACAGCGATCCAGTCTCAAGGCTTCCCTTTGGCCCTGAGCGGCAGGGACATGGTGGGAATCGCTCAGACTGGCTCTGGAAAGACACTGGCAGTAAGGACACCTGGCGATCATAATACTGCATGATGATGACACTTCACTGTTTTGGATGCATTTATATATATATCTTTAAACGGCACATTTTACAAGATTAAAGTGGAAGCCAAGAACAAATCTATAGCAGGAACAGCAGTGCAATTGCAAAGTGACAGATTTAAGATTATATAATTCAGAATACTGCCTTTTTTAGATGAATGAATTGGTTTGTCTCGCCCACTGTCTAACTAATTGGGTTTATGTCGTCTCGCTCCCTTCAGTATCTCCTCCCTGCTATTGTGCACATCAACCATCAGCCCTATCTGGAGAGGGGCGATGGGCCGATTGTAAGTGTTAAGAAAACATGTCTTATGTAAATCAATGAGCATTCACACAGTCTGTAAACTCGCCCCCATCCTCCCCTCAGTGTCTGGTGCTGGCCCCGACCAGAGAGCTGGCTCAGCAGGTTCAGCAGGTTGCATTCGACTATGGCAAGACCTCTCGTATCAAAACCACCTGCGTCTATGGCGGAGCACCCAAAGGACCACAGATAAGAGACCTCGAGAGGGGTGGGTATGATTATAAAAGTTCACATTCTATTGATTATTCAAAAATCCTGTTCAATATACTTGTCCCCTCTAAGTGCTCAGTGGGGAATGATAAAATGCTGTGTAAATGGCCTCCCAGCTGAATGTTGAGCACTTGACCAATTGGTCCACGTCTTTATACTCTCACTTCAGAATGAGAGTATAAAGAAAGTAATTGGCAATTAAGAGCCCTGCTGATTAGAATGTATTTCTACAAAAAAGAAGACATGACAGTGGTGTTGCATAACTTGAAAACAAATACCATGTATTAAGACTTCATGGAGAAATAAAAAAATCACAACTTGAAAGCTTTTAGTCCTAACTTGATTAGGGGTGCACTTCATCCTCTTGTGGTTGAAATAAGTATTGCAAAAGCAAACACAGTTTTCATAGTGGGGAAAATAGAAACATTTGCCTGGCAAAAAAATTCAGTGGAACATTAAAAGGAAAAAATAAACTGTAAAAATGATGAAGACTTTTTGAGTTTTTTAACCTGTTTTCTTAGATCTGAAAGAAACTTTTAACTTGGAAAAAAAACCATTCTCACTTTGCTCCCTTTGTTAATGAAATAGAACAACCCATTTAATTCATGGCAAAAAAGTATTACACACCAGTGCAGAAGACTGACTCTTTGATATGACTTTTAAAGCAGTTGCCTGGTATTTTAGCACATGCTGCATTTCCCTGGAACTTGTGGCCACATAGGTTAACAGGAACAGAACAGGTTGGGACCACCTCCCACACAAAGAGTTGTCCATGGACAAGTCAACAAACAATCAGGGTATGGCTGTTTATCTTTTTGTGACAGGTGTTGAGATCTGCATCGCCACACCTGGCCGTCTCATTGACTTCCTGGAGGGGGGGAAGACTAACCTGCGTCGCTGCACCTACCTCGTGCTGGATGAGGCGGACCGCATGTTGGACATGGGCTTTGAGCCACAAATTCGCAAGATAGTTGATCAAATCAGGGTGAGGATAACGGCTTACTTACCATGACTGCTGAATTAGAATGGGTCATCTTGATCATATCAATCACCTGGATGCTTTCTCTGTTTCTGTCCTTCAGCCCGACAGACAGACGCTGATGTGGAGCGCGACATGGCCGAAGGAGGTTCGGCAGCTTGCTGAGGACTTCCTGAGGGACTCTGTGCAGATTAATGTTGGCGCTCTGGAACTCAGCGCCAACCACAACATCCTGCAGATAGTTGATGTCTGCATGGAGACAGAAAAGGACCACAAGTAAGGATAACCACAAATATCGGACCACCACTGTGTCATGATCCTCTCTGGTGTAATGTTACAGAACATGAGCTCATGCTTTCAGTTGTGTAGATGTGCTGTAAGTGCCTCTGTGTGTTTACAGACTTTTTCAGCTTATGGAGGAAATTATGGCTGAAAAGGAAAACAAAACCATCATCTTTGTGGAGACCAAGAAGCGTTGTGATGATCTCACCAGGAGAATGAGGCGGGACGGGTGAGGAATTACTGAGAACAACATGACAGCAGTTTGAGGAGGATTCAGTAAAAACTGATGGACAGAAGGTATTTAGAGTGTTCACTCATATTATGGCATTGTGTTCTAGATGGCCAGCTATGTGTATTCATGGAGACAAGAGCCAGCCAGAAAGAGATTGGGTTCTCACTGGTAAGAACACATCAAATGTAAATGCTACTTCTGCCCTTCACTTGTTTGTGGATCAGTTTCTTGTATAATTTCGATGTTCATCTGTCTGGAGGGGTAAAATCACTTTGTTGATCAAACCAAGACAACTTTATTTAGAGAGAAGTCATTTCATTACAAAGCAATTCAATGTGATTTACATAAAAAAACATCCTGTATATGCAGCACAGTGGCAAATCAATAACAATAATAACACAGCAGCATATATACAGTATAGAAACATACCCATAATACAATTACACACACACTGCCATTGCCCCACATCCTGGAACAAACACACAAACATAGTTTTTTGAGGTTAGGGTTAGTTTGGCTTTAAATGTTCAGACAGTATTTATAGCTCGCAAGTCGTCAGGTTAAGAATTCAAGAGGTGCAGGTCCACAGTTACTAAAGGCACTTAGGAGCCAATGTCTTAAGACCTGAGAGGTCTGATGGGAGAATGATAACAATGTCCATCTTGCTCTTCAGTTTAGTCTTATTTGCTAATATTCAAATCATTATTTTGTTTAATTCCACAGAATTTCGTAGTGGAAAAGCTCCCATACTGATCGCTACTGATGTTGCCTCCCGTGGCCTGGGTACGTCTCTTCTCTCATCCATTTTAATGCTGCATAATCCCACATGATACTCTTCTCTCTTTGTTTTTTAGTTTGTAATGAATAATAATGTATTGCACATAATAGAATAACACAAGTTCACATACAGCTGTACTTCTTTTAAGCTGATTTATTTCTGACAGAGGGTAAGTATATTAGCGAATAATATAGCTGTTGTAACAACCATTGACAGCAGCCTATTATTGTTCCATTTGCAAAGATCAGAACAACATTAAAACTGGCAACTAGTTTTAATGTTGTTGCTGATCAGTTTACCACAATATTAAAAACTATTTAAATGTTGTTGCTGATCAGTTTACCACAATATTAAAAACTATTTAAATGTTGCAGCTGATCAGTGTATAGAGATACAAATACAATTGATACACAAATATACCAAAAAATATGTATATCTTGTGGATATTTCTTCGCTGGATACTTTCAGGTGATGAAGCTGATGAAGGACATCGCACTCTGAACTTTCCAAAGTTTACAGGGGATAAAATATGTAGTAATTATGTTGATCAAATGTGAGAAAATACACAGAAAGTACAATCAGTTCAAATTTTGTGATGTACAGCACATTACGTGGAAGGATTCCCCTCTTTATTATAACTTGACAGTTTGATGGACTGTGACCTCCAGTGTGGGGGCTGCAGACCCTCTGGTCCACTTGGTTTATAGTCTGTTTCTTGTTACTGCAGTTAAAAAGCTTCCTCCACCCGGGGCTCTTTGGCACGCTGCCTGAAAGGAGGGGTGTGTGGGGCGGTCGCTCCTGCACATCTTTTCTCATGTCTCCTTTAATGGTCTCAGTATTAACCGATGATGTTGCTGTTTCTTCACACATAGATTTTGTAGTTGCTCCAGTGATACTATTATGCCTAAGGATAGATTGTGTTATGTTTTGTAGACGCATATGTGCAGGACAACAACAGAGGCCTCAGGAAGGCTACTGTGGCTAGTCTGACATGTCAGCTGTTGGCAGGATAAATGTGAGAAGGGGGGATAACTGAATTGTCTTTGACATGTCAAAATTCCCATGACCGTATCCTTGTTCTTTTTCCCCTCTTCTCCTCTCAGGGTTTGGCAGCACACGGCAGCTGTAACAGTCTATGCTGTTGTCACTGCCCCCCTCAATCACGCTAAACTAGAAGCTCGGCTAGTTTCAGAGGGGTTTAAGCCCCTCTAAGATCTAACTACGATCGCCCCTATCCCGTATTTGTAAATCCAACGAGCCTTCCTTGGGAGCAGCCTAAGGTGCCTGTATGTCTGCCCATCGGTCCGTCCCACAAAGGCAGACAAACAGGGGACAGAGAGAGTTAGACGGGCTCGTCTGGATCCAGTCCTGGCCAGGGTTTGAGGAGGGTCCTGCAATGCGGCGAGAGAGCAACAGAACCAGCCCTGTGTGTTTGAGTGGGTATGTGTGAGTGAGTGAGTGTGTGTGTGTGTGTGTGTCATGGGGTTAAATGGTTCTGCTCCCGTCTGACGTTGCTGGCGTTCGTAGAAGGTGAGGGATGAGTCCTCTCCCTCCCCCTCAGCGCCTCCCTGTGAACCAGGACTGAGCAGGGGGGATTGACTACCTTTGTAAAAACAACATAAAGGGGGTAAGTACCTCACCACCCCTTTCCCTTAACTCCTCCATGAGCTCACTATACATCCCATCGTGTTATAATTAAGTAAAAGGTCTCAGTGGGACATGGTTGATGAAGCAGCTTCACTCCGTCATGATGGGAGGGGACAAGGGAGATGTTTTGATCAGCAGTGCGGTCAGAGCCCCACATCTTCTGTAATGAGAAACAGACTGTCTTCACACACCTTGACCAGGTATCATGTTGGTGTGGAGATTATTAAGCCATAACATGGTTTTCTTTATGCTTCAATATCATGCTCACGATATAAGTCAGTTATGAAGTTGAAGTAGTATGTTAATGAAATAAAACCTGGGATGTCTGGATTTTTGCAGGTAAGTAACTTTATTTGTTTCGATTTTTGACTTCTAACCCAAAATATTTAAACATTCTTTTTTTTTAGTAAAGAATTGAAATAATTAATTGTAATTTGTTTAAATAAAACCCATCAGATCTTGGATTTGAATCATGTTCGAGTCTTTCTCCAGAATATGAGATTAGCATCGTTTTCCTTTCCGCCTTTGCTGTAAAACACTATTTTCTATCCCAAAGACGTGGAAGACATCAAGTTCGTCATCAACTACGATTACCCAAGCTCCTCTGAGGATTACGTCCACCGCATCGGACGTACAGCCCGCAGTACCAACAAGGGCACTGCCTACACCTTTTTCACCCCGGGGAACCTGCGGCAGGCCCGAGACCTTGTGCGGGTGTTGGCGGAGGCCCGACAGGCCATCAACCCAAAACTGCTTCAGTTTGTGGACTCAGGCCGTGGTGGAGGCGGTAAGAACAACCACCACAGATTGTTTTCAAATCGAGATATATAATGGTTAATCATCCTATAGAATTGACTAGATAAGGATACGCATAGTGATCTACAGGTTAAAAATTTTGCATTTATTGTTTCTGACAGGTGGCAGAATGCGTTACCGTGGCGGCAACTCCAACAACCCCAACCTAATGTTCCACGACGAGTGTGATCGCCGCATGCGTCCGGGTGGAGGCGGCGGCAGCAGCAGCAAAGATGGACACGGCAGCTTCAGTCGTGACAATCGCAACAGCCGTGATGGAGACCGCTCCAATTCCTCCTCCTCTTCCTCCTACAGGGACAGAAGTGATCGCAGGAACAGCTTCAACTCGGGGTCAGATCAGTACCAGAGTTACAGCGGCAGCAGTGGCTACAACTCCCGTCCCAACACCCAATCAGCAGGCAGTGGAAGTCAGGATCAGTCAGGTCAGCCGCAAGGTCAGTTTGGCCAGTCTCTCCCTCCTCCTGTGCCTACAGGGGGGCCACTGCCCCTCATGACGCAGCAGTTTGCTCTGCAACAGCCCCCGCTATTGGGCTTCATGGGGCAGCCGCCGTACCCTTTTGCCTCTCCGCCTCCTCCTCCAGGCCCTCCACCTCCCAGGAAGTAGAATCAGGAAAGGAGGAAGCAGTGAGGTCATTTGGGCTTCTTGGTGGGCTCACAGTGTCACTTTGTTTTTACTCTCCAACTCTTGGTAACTCCAAGAGAGCGAGGGATTTGACAAAGGCTTATACTGACGTAAGGGCGTATATTTTCTATGTTTTGTACTTTTCAATAAACCCAATGTGGAATTCATATTTTCCTGTTGGACCTTTTTGCCTTTAATATTCATTTTCAGTTTGATTGTCACTGTCCCAAGTCTGATTCACAGAGGAACAAGTTTACAGTCTCTGTAATTTCACCATTTTGTCATTGTTCACTAGTCTCAGCTGTGCCTTTCATTGGCTGTGGAGGAATTTGGTTACAATGAAAACAAGCATGTACAAGCCTCAGTGAACATGTGTTTGAGTGCTGGTCTATTGGTCAAATCATTTCTAATAGATCATGTCACATTCCAGTCGTGTTCATGTTCTGTTGGAGCAAGACTCAGGTTTTGTCTGGTGACATACTTTCATTTTTACATAAATTTTCTGGTTTGTTTTAAGTGTCCAAGTGTCCAAATGTGTGAATCATCTGCAGTAGTTTTGCAATGCAATTCATGTCTCTCTTGATTTAGATTTAAATGCATACATTTACTGTTTCCTGTCCTGCAGCAAGTCAGAATAAACAAATGTACTCTTTACTCATATATCATTTTATTAAGGAAATCAGCTGATGCAGAATTATTGTTGCTTTTTTTTTTGCTTGTCCCCTCTTTCATTCATTGTGCACTTTTTACTGTTTTCATAATAAACAAATTAAAGAATCCAAGTTAAAGATCAAATTATTTGTACATCAGGTGAAGTACAAACGGCTTTATTTGCCATAAACACATTTATCAGTATGTACATGTGTCGCTTTTATTGGTAAATATACATAATGGCATGAAGCTTATATTTACAATAGGAGCTCAGCTGGAAAAGAACCTGGCGGGAGTCTCGCCACTTACTCTTCAAGCTGTTGCCACTGAGTTCAGCGTCTTTTTGGGTCAGTCTGAAAAATCCAGTTTGGAGGGTTTTTTTGTAAGTTGTTAATCATGTTTTTTCTGGTGAGTCCCAGTCAGTGGCAGACCTGGGGTTTCTCTAAATCAGGGGCCATTAAGGGGCCACAATTTACACAGGGGGCCCAATTAGATCTCTGGTCCTAGTTAATACAGGAGCTCCAGTCTGATCAATATATTAAAGCATTGCATGCACCATGCTAGGCCGTGTGTAAGGCCAGGTTTAACAGGGTTGTTGAAAGATGACAATCTGCCTCTTTAAATGAACCTTATTGAAAACTAAAGCCAGACATGAAGTTGAATGGCTTCAACTGATGTGGTGGCATTTGGCTCAGGGGCAGTTAATGCATCAGTTGTATTTAGAGTCCAGTTCACGCTCTTCAACAAAACCTTTTAGACAAGAAGCAAGAGTCACAGTCTCTGTTGACATCGTACAGACTGGACCAGTTTGAACATCCTCATTAAAACTACTCAAGGCTACTTCAGTTAGAAGAGGATGATATTTAAGTAGATGAAGAAGTGAAGCCTGTAATTAACTTCTTATTGCAATGACAAAAGGAAAATCTGAACTGGATTGTGTAAACCTGCCACGTCTGTAGCAGCCTCCTTAGTGCATAGTTCAAATTATACTGGGAGCATAAACGCTCATTACTTACAATCTGACCGAACCATGAAGAAGAGATCATCGCTGAGGCTGCTCTTCTCCTCATTATTGCTCGTTATTGATAAATTAACAGCGAAAACATGTCTGTATACAAATCAAGTGGCTGATTTAAAGTGTTACAACACTATAAGAATGAGTAATGGCACTGCACTGTGTGATCTGCAACATGAACTTTAACGGTTTCAAGTATTAATGTTACATTGATATCACAGCAGATAATTCTTGTATGGATCCCTTTGGACGTGGATCCCCTGGTCGAGGGTTAAAGACACAGGGTTGTTTCGCTGTGTACAGATTGTTGAACCCTATGAGGCTCTACTTCACATGTTTAAGATTGAATGTGCATTTCTGAATCTCAGGGTGGAACCATTCTGCCTCCAATCTTTTTACATTTTCTTCTTTATGATCTAAGAAGCGATCATAGAACCGTGCTCTGGTCAACTCAGTGACCATGAATGCTCAGATGATCCTGTAACATCGTTTGATGCACTGTGTGTTTGTCACGAGTCTTTTTCTGATGAGGACATGAACACATGAAAACAGAAACAAAGATCCAACCTGTCATTTGTTTACATATATGTACAGAGTAAATAAAAAAAAACAAAAAAAAATCGAAAGGTTCCATCTCAGGCACATGTGGTAGAATCAAACTGGATGTCACATGACGTCAGCTCAGGACTTCCCATGTCCCTCTTTGGGTCAATCAACAGTAGAGAGGCAGCAAATGAGAAAAGAAATAAACAAGATCCTGCTAAATGGAATGATTTCATGTGCAAAATTTAAACAAAAACAAGTGCATGTTGTGGATGAGGACGTGAATCTCCAAATCAAGCTCCTGAGTCGAACATAATGTTAAACAGCGTCCCAATCTACTGATCACAAAGAAAAGTGCAGAAATAAAATGTACATTTTTTGTTTTAAAGGCGCAGAGATTCCGTGCCCTTCCTTCATGGGCTTTTTACACAGAAAACAATCTGACACATCACAGCAGGAGAAGCTCGGGTAGAAATCATATATGAAAAACGTCTGAATTCCATTTAGCTGCTGTAGATTTTTCCTGGTGTTGTGCATGTGCATGCCGACTCTGCACCACTGTCACTGCTTACTGGGACATGGAGACATGGTAAAAAAGACTCAGCTCAGACACACAACCCAGCTGTAACATTTTTCAAATAAATGACAGTGCATTAAAACCAACACTTAAAAAAAAAGATGTGCCAATTCATTCATTATCTGTGCTCCATGGATAATTTGGTTCTCCTGGTCCTTCTACAGTTATTACAGCATATCAGATGAATTTCTCAAACTGAACCAAAGTAAAACAGCTATAATGATTTGAAATGTGGGAGTTTAATCATTAATTTTTGCCCCCGTTTGTTGGTTGGTTTGTGTGTGAGCAAGATTACGCAAAATCGACTCAACAGATTTCTACGAAACCCGGAGGGGAGCTGGGACATAAAAAGAATAATTAATAGATTTTGATGACAGAAATCAGGCATGTTTAGGGGAGCAATGTCTCCGTGTGTTCGATGTGGTGTTGATTCAAATAAAAATCTAGTGAATTTAATTGTAGTTTTATAAAAAAGGGATTTTTTTCAGCCTTGGCAGAGGTATGAACTCTAATGAGTGTCTTTCCAGCATCCACATGTAATTCTCAGTGCTCATCAATTTAGAAAAGAGATTCTTATAAAAAGGTGAGCATAATACTATTTTCTGTTTCATCCACTGTTGCACCTCTTCTTGAAAACACTGAAGCTGTGCAGAAACTATAAGAACATTAATCATTCTTAAATTGAAATAATTTCAGTTCTGATCAGGTACCATCAGGTCACTATTACCATATCTAGGCTATAATGTATTGGTGGGGGGGGGGGGGGGCTGCTTTTGGTAGAGTTGTCGGCCTTTTTGAAAATCACTTTCAGCAGTTTGAGAGTTTGGCTGTGAAACAGTATTGATGGATGTAAAACAAACAATGACTGAGCACTCAAAACAAACACTGGACACAGGTTGTGACAATACTCGGAAATATGTAACATGTTGAAGTTAGGTTTTCATCACACACCTGCTTCAGATTGAGTGTCTGGTTGTGTAGAAAAAACTAAGAATAATCTTAATTGTCAGACTCCAGCTGTTGCATGTAATGCACATGACATGGGACTTGCAGTTTGTGAATCAGACAGATGCAAACATTCAGGGGTTTTTTTTTGTTTTTAAAAGGCTCCACATCTGCATTGAGTCAATGTTTGACAGTTTGCTGTATTTATCATATATCTCTGCGCTGACTGATAGAAGAAGAGAAAGTGGCAACAAAACACAGGAGAATGAAGATGGTGGAGTAAAGGACAGGAAGGCTGTGAAGGAAGGCACAAGGTAGAAGCGGGTTCCCACAACTGGTCTCTTCTCAGTTTGTCTTACCGAGCGTTTGAGACCATGTGGCCTCTGCCAGGTGATGAGGGACAACTTCATCCTAAATCTAAGGAAGCAGCAGGTCACATGACAGGAGGGTGCTCTCTCTCACTAAAGGTTCCCCCAGGTGTTCGGAGGGGGAAACTGGTCCACATCACCAGATTCGTCGTGAGATTTGTCCCCCAGGTTGAACGTCAGCTTGAACCGCAAACGCACTTTTTCCTGAAACGGAAACAAAATGTCAGATGTTTTCGCTACCAGCAAATATGTAGCAAATCAAACTCCTCTGGAATGTACAAATCATAGAAGTGTAAACAGTGTTATTAAAATGGTGTTATGTGAGGAAGAGGAGTACCTTGTGTGGGTTGGCCAGCAGCAGGATCTGTGTGATGGCAGCTGGAGGCAGGATGGGGTTGAAGGCTGGGAGCTCAGTACTAGAGGGAGGCTGCAGCTTCACTTTCATCACCTAGGCAACATAGGCACATCCACACGCATAAATAAACTTCAGAGGCTTCAAATCAATATTTTAAAGCAACGTTTTAACAAACAACCCCAAAAAAGTGAAAAGTGTTGATTGTGGAGAACATATATAATATTTGACATTTTACAGAGTTTTGAGGTTACAGTGTGAACTCACTGATCCGATTATAAGACACAGTGGGCAGCTGTTTCAGTAAAACGCTCCAACAAGCAGACACACACAGTGAACTAGTAGCTAAAGTTATGCTAAAGAGCCAAGAGACCAAAACAGAGCTGAAAAGGAGTGAATGTTCAAATAGTTGATGAAGTGAACAGAAACACAACTTTAAAAAGGGAAGGTTCACCCAGAAATGAAAATTAGACTTGAAACAAGGTCATTTACACTGTGTTTTAAGCCTAAAGGTCCACCAGAAGTGGCTAAGCTAGGGGACGTTAGCATTTTCGACAGTCCCTGAATGCACCTCGTCGGAAGATAACAGTGGACTTTTAGACTAAAACCACGGTGTAAATGACCTCGTTTCGGGTCGAATATGAATGTCGGGGCTTGACGACACCTCAGGAGCAGTACACTGTTTACCCCTGAAACTCTTTAAGTGTTTTGTGGACTCAAACACTTCACCCGCACCGCCATCGGCATAATGGTGATTGATAATGAGTCAATTTTCATTTCTGGGTGAACTATCCCTGAAAAGGAATGCTAGTTTTCTCTCTGAATCTGCTACATTTATAAATTTGGATCTGTCTGCTAAAAAGTTTGCCAAAGAAATTTAAAAAATGTGTCTCAGCTGCACTCAAGTTAAAACAGATAAACAGAGATTAACAAATAATATTTCAGTGGATCTGGTTTCCAGGTGACCGAATGTTAGGACTCTTACAAGACACAAATGCTTAGAGCTGTAGTTGGGACGCCTCAGGTACATGGTGGCATCTTTGACTACAGCGCGTGTCTAACCTCAGTGTGACGAGCAGACAGGAGGGACGTACCTTGGGCACAGCAGCCTGAAAGCGGATGTTGGTGACAAGACTGGGGGCAGAGGACAGCATGGAGATGATCACCACCAGCACGTCCGGCCGGGACGGAGGACAGTCACGAGCAAAGGTGAACAAAACCCGGAGACTGTGCTTATCGAATACAGTCACTGGCAACAGGCTGCCTGAAATATAAGTGCACACACAATGAGAAAAAAAAAACACATGGAAACCCGATGTGGAGACATAAAGAGAAAACTGAATACATGACCACAACCAGTGTCCCTGTTGGAACTGGTGTTATTGCTTGTGCTTACTTGGTTTGATTGACTCCAGAGGCACAGTAACGTCACTTAGAGAGATGCTGTCATAGAGGTCGCCAGCAGCCGATGAGCCTTTTTCAGCAGCTGTGAGACTGAGGTTAGAGAGGAGGAGAGCGTCGGGCTGCTCTGATTGGACGGACAGGCCGGACGTGGGCCCTGGAGCTGGAGCAGAGGAGGTGGTGTTTGCAGGAGGAGCAGGTCTAAAACTGGTGTGGGACATGGTCTGGAGATCTCGTAAAGTGACTCTGGAATGAGGTTGGACCTTATCCCTGTGTGTAACAAGCAACATGATCAGGAGTGTAGAGGAACATGAAACATGTTTGTCCACTACATTTACAAGTGCCCCCCGTCCACAGGTATGTTACCACTGTTAAACTCCAAAAGTATACATTATAAACCCCCATCTCTGTGTGTGTGTCTCTTACCATTTGACCTGCTGGCTTTCTGGAGGTAGGGACTGCTGCATTAATGTCTTCCCTAGCAGATCCAGCTCTTCCATGGCTTTAGGAGGAGCAGTGGAGCCCCCTGCTGCCGGAGCATGCTGTGTCTGGACCACGGCTGGTAGCAAGACTGCAGTCGATGCCGATGGAGCAGAAGATTCTGTGCTATCAGAGGACTGAAGAGTAAAAAAAAGAGGGTTAGAGTTTGCGTGTCAGGGCTTTAAGAGGCAGGAGATGATGTTACATGGTTTGAGAATAGTATCAATATCTGCTTTAAAGCCATAATATATATTATAAGTATATGTATAATATTATTTTATGAATGTAGATGTGTCTTAATTTTAGTATATCTTATTGTTTTATTGGTAGTTTGTAATACTTCCACTTGGTGGCACCAAAGTTACAATTTCAGCTTCTACAAATACTGGATTTAATGTGACCATATGTACAAAGTTAGCTTAAAACTTGCACCTGAAAAGAGTTCTGGGAGTCGTAGTTTTCTGTTACATTCAATCCTAAGAAGACAAGAACAATACAAAAGGTTAATTACATTTGATCCCACCTTTTGAGGTGGTTTACACAAACTTTCTTTCTGCTGACAAATGACTTACAACACACTAAAAAACATCAGCGCTTATGTCAGAATTTGTGAAAGGTTAATTATAAACAGGCTGGAAATGTGTCGAGCTTTGTTGTGGTCTGGCCAGGTGTGGTCTGCCTCTGAGGATGCTGGGTATTAGCCAGCCCGCCAACCTTCACCCCAGCCGGTGGAAATAAGGAAATAGTGCTGACTTTCTCTTTCAAGCTTGTTAAAAATGTTGCAGTGAGCCAGATGAGGTTTTTTTTTTCCGAAGCAATGAGCTGGAACTTACCCAGAGACATGAGTTCATCATCCAAGAGGCTGATACCCACGTTCTGAGTACGGGTCTGTAGGTTGGAGGGCTCTGGGTTGGCTGATGCATTCAGCCCCATCAGGTCTACGAGTGCTGAGCTACTGTTGCCTGATTTGGACAGAAAACATTCATCAGTGCTCTTATACTCTACAGAAATATGTTACATATCTATAAATGCTAATGGATGTCAAATCCCATTGACCTTAAAAACACATACCTGGTTGTGAGGGCATTGATGTGCCATCTTTTGTTATCTCCTCCCCCTTTACCAGCTGTCTGTACAGATTGATGACCTGTGTCAAGCTGTCATTGGCCTGTAATATATCCGCTGTAAGCAGAAATTAATTAACAACATCAGATGGTCTAGTCATGCTCTGGATGAATCAGAATGGGACAAAAACTTCAGAAAAATCTTGAGCTTCCTCATATGATTCCAGAAACTACCCACGAACCCAGGGCTTCGTCGTTATCCTCCGTGTCGCTGGCCAATCGGAAAAGTGTGGGCCTCATCTTTTCACAGCGCTGGTACAGATCCTGAAATTAGAACCACGTGAAAACCCTAAAATCTCCCATCTACTGAACAGTCCCAGGACAATCATGAGGCTGTAGCTGAAGCATGTTTTAATGTGCTGAGCTGTGCTCACCTTAATGAGTTCCTGGTTGCTCTGGGAGCAGCTCTCCTTACTGTAGCCCTCCAGCAGCTGGCTCAGCAGGCTGACGCTCTCCTTCACCTCCTGGATGGCGTTCACTCGCTTTGATACCTTTTCCACTCGCTTTTGATCCTGTGGAAAAGAGAGCGATAAACTCTCACAGACCTTTAGACTCAATTTGTTCCGTGATGTAAAAACAGGGATAATTAAGGCTATATTACAGTTTTAGACTTATCACAGCAAACACACACAGTATACGAGTGTTATTAACTTCAAGAATGTTTTATAGAAAATACAAGCTAATGTTTGATTAGGAGATCGAGTAGGCAACGTAAATCACGGTAGAAATTTAAATATTGAAAGTGCCTTGAGATTAATAGTTATCATAAAGTGTGTATTTTAAACAACACACATACAGCACATCTGGTTAACAAAGCGGGTGACTCACTTCCTGAACCATTTCCTTAATGAGCTTGTTTGCTGCTCTTAGATCTTCTGGGTGAGTGCTGTTCAATAAGCGAGACAGCGTCTACAACAACAGGATAGGACAGAGGAGGCAGAGGAAAGAGAAGAGGATGTGAATTAGTAAACTATTGGTGCTTTAACTATTTTTAGCACAAGCTTCACTTCAAAAGGATGTGATGGGTAAATATCTTTATGGATCACGACATGAGGAATGATACAATTTAGTCCTTCCCTTTGTCAACCACATTTATTGACATCACTCAGACTTCATACCTTGGATTTCTCTTCATCCTCAAAGACGGCACTTTTAGCTCTGGGTGGAGGGGGTGGGAGGGGCTTGTCATCAGGAAGCACAGGATCCTGTTTGACAATACCTGGAAGAGAACGAGGACAGCTATTAACCTGAATACTTCAACAGCCCATTTACTTACATTGTGTATAAATATCTCTGCCAGAGAATCTACATCACTCTGAGCGCTGTCAGAGACACGTGTGATGCTGGACAACTAAAAAAAAAAAAAGATTTTCTAAACACGTTGCGTTTAGAAAATCTATTTTTAAGATCACACTACATTCAGAACTGACAGCACTTAGTACAAAAAATTGTTTGTTGAAACAAGGACAATATCAAACACCAACTAAAAAGGGCATCAATAAACCACTGTGTGGAGAGCATATGGAATAATACACCACACATATTGGCCGTTCTCAGACATGAACTCTGGAAAATGACCGCACAACGGGTTCCAGACTTCATACAACTTCATTTCACATATGATCAACTCAGCAGGAGATTCTCCGGTCAGACGCGTTGCCAACAACACAGAAATCTCCAGAGTGTTCAGATGAGGGGTGGCAGCAGGGTAGAGCATGCAGGAGGCAGAACGTTACGTTCTAATTCCACTGTGAAGATTGTGTGTTTTTGTTTACTGCACATCAACAACAGTGTCGACCCGAATCCGTCCAAGTTGACATCTTTATTTTCAACGTGTGTGTACTACCAGTATCCTGAAATGTGTTTTTCTTCAGTTTTGCATCTGTCGAGGTTAAGACACATCATTAACACACCCACTAGCTTTCGGTGAATCCTCCAGAGGGTTTCCTGCTGTGTTCTCACACAGTTCTGGAGTTTTTACTCAACCAACTCAACTGGCGTTTGCGGCCTCACATACAGCCCCTCCAGACAATATCAGGAGATAATCCAGAGTTCAGTGCATGTATGAAGCAGGTTTTGTGTCACAATTAGGCAAACGAGAAACGTCCTTTGGCTTGATGATTTGTCACGTTCTCAAACAGCAGGAGCACTCACCCTGCTTTTTCAGCATCTGATACTGCATCTGCTATCTTGGTCTCCTCTGGCAGCCTCACCGTCCAGCTGTACACCATCTCTAACACCTTCTTCTTCACTGGATCTGGAGCCCGCGTACCTAAATACTACAGGGAAAGGAGGTGGAAGGGATTTTTTAAATCTATATGGAAAAATTTATTTTTTATTCTTTGACATTTTTCATAAATAAATAAAGATGAGATACAGCCATTAAACTGAAACACATTTGTGACACTTGTGTATGGTGATTTACTCTCTGCTTTACAAAAATCGTACCTGGGTGTTAGACTAGCTGAGCTATCTCATGGTCACGGCTTCATATTCAAACACAACAGATGTGAGTTTTCTATTCTGAATTCTGCTATCAAACCTCTTCTTGGAGCTATGCTGTGTGATCAAGAATGTAGCTGCTGTTTTAAACAGCAAACAACCACCAACAATAATAATTGTCATGGCTTAACAGATGAGATAGAACTTAGAACATAGAACTACTATTACCTTGGGTGAAACCACCTTGATGAGCTCATTGAGAAAACGAAACTTTCCCACTTCAATATGAAACCGCTGCCCACAGCTCTTCATGCACGTTTCAAGAACCTGGAGGTGGTTAAAGTTAAAGTTAGCTGGTTTTACCAGAAAAGCATAGTAATGACATTTGACATCTGCCTTTTGCAGAACTTTGCACGCATTAGCCACAAAACACACATACACAAGTGAAGACTTAGACTTAAGTAATTTCCTCTCTTACCATAAGCGCTTGCATAGCCTCCCACTCCTGAGGAGACTGGATTTTGTGGGCCAGAAGTCTGGTTGCAAGCTGAGGACTGGTGGATGAAACAGATAAAAGATGTAAAGTATAAATATGCATGAAAAACATTTGAGGCAAAACACCCTTGATGTTAAAAAAAACAAAACTCTTTAAATCAGCAGTGAGACTTTTAAATTACTTATAGGATTAATGTTTTTTATTAAGCAAAAAAATATCTGTGAAACTGGATGAGAGCAGGTTGTTAAAATGTACAGTCCAGACCAGAAGCATTTGAAGAGTTATACAGATTTTGAAGAAGTACCAAGTCTCAGATTTAACTTAAATATTGTAACATCAATACAAAAAGACCTGAGTGGGAGATGTAGCCCTTTTAGCACACTGTGCAAACTGACAGGTGTTCAAAACTAATTTCAATCAAGCTGCACCAAATTTCATACACTTTTCATCAAGACCTATGAATAATTCACTGGGAAATTGTAATAAATTTGAGAAAAAAAGCCCTATGTTGCAAGGTTAAAATGAGCTCTTTTGCAAATTTTCTGTTAATGCTTTGTTTCTACTTATATATATTGTTGTTTTATGTCCTATGCACCAACCACACCAAGTCAATTTCCTGTATGTGAAAATATACTTGGCCAATAAAGGAATTCCGATTCTGATTCTAACAAAAGTGAACAAAATATATATGCTTTCATGAAGTTTCATGGAAATCCGTACTGTGGTTTTGTGTAATCTCGCTTACAAACAAACCAGCCAACAAATAAACAGACAGGAGTGAAAACATTGTCTTGGCGGAGACAATTCAAAAATTTAAATTGGAACAGCTCACGATCGACAACCAACCTCCTCTGTCAAACAGTCAGTGGTTCCTTTATGACTTGGGCCTATGTGGAAGTGGCAGGCTGGCATTTACTGATCACTTCACTGCTGACAGACGCACCAGAATGAACGAAGAGATATGGAGGAGCTGTGTGTGTGTGCTCAGATTCAGCTAAATGCAATGGATGACATTTCAGTAGGACAACGATCTTAAGCACACATACATACACACATACACAGAGAGACACTGAGGGAGGCTGCAGTGAAGCTCTATGAAAATTACCAGGAAAGATACAGAGATTCTGCTGATGAATATGGTATAAAGACTTCAGGAAAAAGAGTTTCCACAAAATATGAATGTAAAGATATTGTTTGACTTCGTGTGGCTCTGTTAAATTCTTTTTATTATTTGTAAAGAGGCCATGTCCCCATCGCAGTTATTTCTCTGCTGTGTGGGAGATGTCTGCAAAAATACTTGTGGTCTGGACTGCAGATCAACAGCAGGCATAGAGCGGATGTGTTTGTGTATTTGATCTACGATGAGAACTAGAGCAGTTATTCAGAAATGGTGTGACGATCGTCATCCTCCTCATCTCACCCTTCTGGTTCATTGTTGAGCTGATCACAAAACCCCTTGATATTGTCCCAGTCATTCTCCTTGTTCAGAGGGTTGGTGGCCTTGTCTGTATAAAAGAAAAAAGAAAAGATTAGACTAAAATAAACATTTGATTTTATCCAGACGAGAATGCTGCTGCATGCGAGTGGATTTCTGACCTGACAACTGAGATAAAAATATTAAACTTGAGCCTCCGGACATGTTCAACTTCTGAGTGTGTAGGGTGTGCGGGCCTGTCACACCTCACACACTGACACCACACAGTGACAGGTCCTGCACAGATTTAACAGGCTCAGGTGTCACTAGCCTCTGGTTGTTTGCAGACACCGTCTCTGTTCTCTGCTGTGGAGCAGAGGGGGAGAGGTTCTGCTGTGTGTAGAAGCACGTGTGTCCCTGGTGGAGGTGGAAGGTTCAGGTTCGGCTTCATGTCTCAGACCAGCAGCTAACTGGCTAACTGGTGCTGTTAGCTCACACGTTAGCTTCACTGGGGTGTTAACACGAACGTGTCATGTTTGTGAATCCGCGCCCACCTCACACCGACAGTGGACACAACGTGAGTCCAAATGAAGATAGGCTACAGACGAGGTGACGTATTATCCGAACCAGGCTGTTCCTCCACGTCAACAGCACTTTTTTCATTTGATGACATTCGCTCTCTCGACTCTGAGATAAAGCCACAGACACAGCACTGCGACTACAGACTGAGAATTAATCCCCGGGTTCCTCAGCAGTGTCCCGCCCTCACGCTAGAAATGAATCTGCTGTAGAAATGAATGGTGACTTACTGATTCGAGACTCCAGGCTAACCTCTTCTGGAGGCGCCGCCGCCATCTTTCGAGAATAAACAAGCTGCCAGTCTCGCGTGGTTTTGTAACATATCGCGTGGACGCATGACGTGCAGGTAGTATGGGAAGTCAACAGTGCCATATTTCCCTGCCTCTGTTTTCATGTGATTTACATTGAGACTTTGAACCACTACACTCCCTCATTACTCACAAACTGCGCCTCTTTCTTCTACAACATTTACCCCATGGACTATATATATATATAAATAAATAAATATATTAAATCAATTTCATATATATATATATATGTCAACATAGATCCCTTGTGTAGTAATATGTGGTGTTCATTCTACATTATGGATATTTTATAACTGTTATGTATGCTTGCCTTGTTTGACCTTTTATGATTCTGTGGTAGCATCAGTCATCATCTTTGGTGTGGTCTGCAAGGGCAGCAGCATCTCAATCGCTGACAGGAAGAGGCTGGATAGACTGAGTAGGAGGGCCAGCTCCCGTAACCCAGTGGAGGTGGTGGGACAGAGGAGAAGGAAGGCAAAGCTGTCATCTCTGATGCACACTGAGTCCCACCCCCTGAAGGACTACATCTCATTACTGGGCAGCTCTTTCAGCAACAGACCGATCCTCCCAAAGTGTTTAAAGGAGGGGTTTTGCAGTTCCTTCCTTCCTGCAGCTGTAACACCGTACAACCCGATCTGCTCCCAGTATACCACACACACCAATTTCTGGCCTGCACTTTAGACTCAGGCTTCACCTTTTAACTGCGCAATACTCATTTCTGCCTGTGCAAATCACGGTGGATGTGCAATCTGTTTCGCTGTACATATTTCCACACTGTACATATTCTATTCACACTGTCTATATTATCTATATTCCATTTATATTTTTGTACTTCCTTGGATTTATAAGCATTGCATGTTTACCTCTTATTACTTTACCGATATTGGGGCCGGGCTGTACCACTGCTAATCTCTCCATTGTGGGACTAATAAACAATGATCTTATCTAATCTTGTTCATTTTCCATTGGTGATTAAAAAAGAGACCAAGCAGTAGCTCGTGGAATTATGGAAAACCATGGGGGGAAAAGGCATCACCTTTGATCAATAAAGCGGTGGGGAAACAAAAAGAAACGACAGATGGCACTCTTGGCTCTCCATAAATATCGACTCAGCAGCTCCCCCAGCTGGACACAAGGGGGGAACAGCAGCCTGACACCGAGTGGCAGAGACCGCTGCCAGCGCCCCTCTGGATGCAGCTAGCGTGGCTGAGCACCGGCACCGGGCAGCTTCCATCACCCACAACTGCGTGGAGCAGTGTGCTTTAATGCTGTTATCGCAGAGAGGACGTCAGCAGAACCGCACCGGACATCACACTCTGTGTCCGGTGGTTTAACAGCCGCTGCACCACCAGACAAACCCCGAGCTGCGTGTCCACCAGGAGGGAACTATCACCCAGTGTCCACTGGACCTGCACCATCGCTCCTTCAGCGGAGACCGAGGAGGACACCCGGTACCACCAGCCCTGCACCAGCAGCTAGCAGCAGGCTAACGTGGCTGGTTAACGTTAGCTGAGTTGGCTACGTGAGGAACTTTGCTGGCAGAGCCTCCGCCATGAACTCAGGATATCAGTCGTGTTTTAACCCGGTTGTTTTGCTCAAAGTCCCGGTTTAGTCGCTGTGACGTTATTCACCGCGTGGAGAACCCGGTCCATGAGATAAACCTGGTGGAATAATGCGTGTTGCAGTTGCCAAAGTTAGCTAACATGTAGCTAGCGAGCGGGGCTAGCTGTTAAACGTGACTCACTGGCTGTGGGTGAATGTAGTGTAACATCGGGTGTTGTCTGGATGTCTGTCGCCTCTTCACAGGCGACGACTCGTTCATGACCGGAGACAAACCCAGTTCACCGTGTCCTCTGAGGCAAGAGAAACGAGGACAACGTGGTTTTATTTGAGCAGAAGATCACAGTGACAGCATGATGGGATCCCTGAAGGCTCTGCAGGAGTGGTGTCGGATACAGTGTGAAAACTACAGCGATGTGGAAATAAAGGACATGTCCACGTCCTTCAGGGACGGTTTGGCATTTTGTGCCATAATCCACCGCTTCAGACCAGATCTGATGTAAGTAGCCTGAAGTCAGACCATGCAACACCGATGCCCACTAACCTGAAATCAGTTTACAGGCGTTTTAACACTGTAATGAACTGGTTTGTGGATATATAGCAACTGGCTCCAGTGAAAGGCTGACAGCATTCACACTGTTTTCTGTAGTAAAATACTGAAATTATTTCTATGATCATCTATTCAGGGTAATACTACTAATAATGCATAAATATAACACAACTGACTCAGTAGTGAACTCATCTGTGCTATAGATCATTCTGTTAGTATGATATTAAAGTATGAATGCTGACACATGGAAATGTCCAATCCTTGTTAAATTAGTAGACGCTGTACGTGTTGATAATGTAATTTAATCGCAGACGTAATCACCAGTAGAAATATTTCGATTCAGTATTGTAGAGTTAGTGAGAGGTCAGTGTGCTGTAATTAACCCGGGCTGACAAGTCGTACCCTGTCTGTAACAACACGCCCCTCCTCTCTGCGTTTTACACCTACGCACACAGACACGCACACAGACACGCACACACACACACACACACACACACACACACACACACACACACACACACACACACACACACACACACACACACTCTGTACAGAAGCCACCACAGAGCACAACAGCAGTGTCAGTGTGTTTTCAAAGGGCTCATTTTTGGGATGAGGAAGTGATGAATCTCCATTGTTCTGGTACAGACCAAAAAAACTGTAAATGACATACTAACTTATTGACCTGCAGCTGATAGCTCATGTAAAGTTCGTAGGTGAGTTCGACCAGCCTTTGCTGTGTCCTGATAGACACAAGGAATTCCATCTCCCAGATAAGATAGGCCATCATGTGCCTTGTTAAAATATGTCTGTAGACCTTTTTGTACTAATTTGATTAGAAACATCTCCAGTATTTGCAGTGTGACAGAACACACACACTGACTCTGACATTCATGTGGATCTCTCTAGAAAAGCACCAGTTCTGTGCAGCGTAATGTGGCTATAGTGTGGCCCTGTGTTTCTCAGTGGGTAGAGCCGCCTGTGGACAGCATCAGGATTAGTAGTTTGATTCAGACTGAAACAACTCGGTGACCCTTGCTGTTGTAGGAGAACTGTGTTAAACCACTCAGTACGTGACATGTTATGTCCCTGCTCTGTCCTGGAGGGAAAACGTGGTCTGATGGGAGGGTTTTAGACAATGGGCGTCTTGCTTACGCTGTTCACCTCACAGGTGGGGCAGGCTTTTGTGAACAATTTGGAATCATGCTTGGATGGGAGCAGAGTAAACATTCACTGTGGTCTCTTAAGTACAAGTCAGTGAAGTGGAATATATCTACGCACACACGTCGCAGCAGTAAAGCTCCAAGTACAACAACGGAGAAATCCTCAACACCCAACTTTTGAGCGCTGCCTCTCCAATTTGTGTCCCAGCATGCCTCCCTGTCCAGCCCTCAGTGCTCTGATCCAGACAGACAGTCCGTCAGGCTAATCTGCGGCTGAGACCTCGGCCTGTCAAACTGGATTTAACTCTAATGCTGGGCCAGGCCAACGTAGAGCCACCCTGCACCGAGTGGGATTTCATCCAAACACATCCATGGGCCCAGAGGAGAGACGTGAGCGCAGCAAATGGCCTTATCTCGTTTTTCTACTGTCACTCAGCCAACTGGAGAGGGAGTAGATCTGACTTCGATAAACCATTCATGTCTAGTCATTAACCAAACTCCATGGGACAGGGCATTTAAAGTCAGTTGTGTTCATGTAGAGCTCCTGATCAAACGCCATCTTGCGGTTTAGCACTGCTCGTTTTGTCTCTACCACTTCTCTAGTGAAACTATAGATTATTATGTATTTATAAGCTTCATGTTTGACTGTCACAACATCACTGAATTTACCACCTGACTGAACCAAATGTAGCAGGTACACTGGTTCACTCAGGTTTTGGTCATGTGGATATTAAAGGACTGTCACACAGACACACCGTTCAATAGAAGTCCTCTCTCCGAAAATAAACCTAGAAGCGAGACTCTTGAGTCACAGTGGATTACGTTTGCAGTGCAGATCACACACATCACTCCGCCATCGGCTGGCACTGTCTGCCCTGTGAGTCTCAAAAAAACGTTGAACTTCCAGGGATCAGTTTTTGGCAGTGTTTTCTTTAGGTTGCTGTACTTCTGTCTGGTTATATTGGGAGACATGACACAGTGGACTTGTTTTGACATCATCTTGATATTAGATCTGCTGCTCAGTGGGTTTGTGACCATGGGAACTAGATTATAGAGAACAGAGGTCACTCTGTGCAGCTCCAACACGGAGCTCATTCATAGGGTTTTGCCTTGTTGAAAGTTCCACATGGTCTCCACAAGCTCACACTGGGATCGCCATGTTTTATATATTTTTTTTCCACCCCACTGTTGTCGTACCGCGAGACACTTAAATCAACATGAATTTACTTATGCACACAACCGCACTTTCATCCCAGAAACACCTCAGACATTTTCCAGTTTTACTGCAGGATGTTTACTGGGGAGTGCTCTGGATTTAGTTCCATCGCTCCGGGCTTTTCAAAGCAGAACCTTGTAATTATCAGCCCCATCACTCCAGTTCGCGCCGCCACTTCTTTCCTTTTGTCCTGGCAGTTGTTCATATCAGGAATCATTTATTGTGTGGTGTGGGACCAGTTGTCTCTGGGAGCTGGGAAGCCATACCGCTCACCATTTCTTCCTGTCACGCTGTCAAGCCAATAATAGCTTTTTGATGGTTCATAGCATAAGAGGAAATAGGCCAGCAAGCTAAATGCAGTACCTTCCTGGATCAACATGGACAGTCACGTCTTTATGATCCTCTATTCTGTCCTCGGCCTCAGACCAGATACCACAAGTTCAGATGTTGCAAGCTGTATATCTGTACCAAATTTTAATTTAAATTTTAACATCTACTCTCTTTTGTCATTCCAGAGACTTTGGTTTGCTGTCTAAAGAGAATGTCTACGACAACAACCGACTGGTGAGTCAGTTTACGGCTGTATGTTTTGAGCTTCGAACGAAACTCTATAAGCATGTGTTGGTGGTAATGTCACTGTGGTGTGTTTAATCACCTGAGGCCCAACTATTATCTGTCACTTAGCTTAAGGCGTTGAATTTGTTTCTGCGTGTGCTGCACTCATCCATAAAATTATTACGTTCAATGATTTTATTCAGTCATGGTGGGTGTGACCTCAGTGTATTCGACTGTGTGGAGAAAAGTGTCACTTAATCCTGATGAAACCAGAGGATTCAGCCTCCAAAAAAGAAAAAAGGGAAAAATAATCAAATCCTTGACTAAGCCTGTTGAGACCACGTAGGGAAAGATTTAAAGCGTAAGAGTGCTTTATTTGCACTAAGTAATTTTGCAAGTAGAATGAATCCAAGGTTTTTCTAAATCATACTTTCCGTGTTGGCTCTTTCCACATCATCTGTAAGCCAACAGAATATTGAGGGATGAAATGGGAGTCTCCTCATTTTCAGTATGAGCAGAGCTTTGGCAGCTCTCTGCTGCTGTTTACATTCTTTTTATCCAGCAGCTCTCAGGGAAAGTGAGGCGACTGGTGGTAGCAGCAGCAGAAATACACTCCTGGTATGCTGGCTGTAAAGTACTGACTCCATAAGGCCTAAGCCCTAGAAGGTAATCCACAACGGGTAATGTAGAGAGCATGCGAAGCTTCTAGGTCAGATTGTACTATGTAATTGCCAGATGTGAGCTTCTTGAATTTGTTCACAGTTGACTCTCTCCATGGATTACTTTTCTTATAGACGTTTTAATACAGGAGATCATGGTACACTGAATACATTCATGTGTGACTGCTGTCAAAGGTCGATCTCTTAGTGTCGGTAGTGATGACTTGCACTGAATTACATTATGCAGTAAAAGTCCATCCATTATCTATAACGCTTTATCTATAACAAGGCTTGAGCCCCTCTATCATGTTTATTATGTATATACTGTATGTATACATATTAAGAATAGCATGAATAAAATAATTAATATGCACAGCTACTCATTTAAGGAAAGTATTGATTTATGTGTTAATCCCTGTTGATAATCTGGCGGGGGTTACAAACAAATCAACGTTTAAACTGTTGTGGGTTAGAGACGTCAGCTGAGTCGGTGTGTAAGTGTCTGCGTGTCAGCGAAAGAGAGAGAGAAGAGAGCAAGCGGAGTCAGGTTGGACTGAATGATTGAATTAATATATATCATTTAATAATGTACACTGTATTTACAGAGAGATCATTACAACCGTGCTGGTTGTAATGATCTCTCTGTAAAGGCAGATCGTAGAGTAATTTTAATAGTTCACAATCCAACATGGTCATATCACACACCCCTAGAGGAGATGATGACTGCAACACAGGTTTATAGCCTCCTCTCATTTTGGACTTGGGGCAGACTAACTCACTATCGCCTATGGAGGTACAAAGTGGTATTACTTGAAGGGATTTAAGTAATTTTTAAATATATTTAACTAAAATATTTTGCCCTTTTGAAATAAAGTTCCATGCCCAATGTACTGTTAACTACCTGAGCTGCATGAAGGCGGGTTAAGTCAGTCTGACACAAGCATTACAACATCAGTCTGGAAGGAGCATTTCTCATCATCATCATTTACCTAATTTTCTTTTAAAAGTATCTTGATTTGAACTGAAATAGGTTCATGTGAGCTATTGGCATCTTCAGCAAGAGCAGCAGTGTTTTGTTTTGGTCTGTGGTCAGTAAATAGGTCTTGATAGTGGATTAGGAATATGTTTATTAGTCTAGAGGTTTCAATAGTTTTCAGTAAATTGCAGCAAACTAGATGCAGTAAAACTAAGAATAGAGAAGCATTTAATCTGTAAAGCAGGTATTATTTGTACACAACCTTTTTGATTCATTTGTTACATGTTGACCATTTGTTGCCTTTTTTGAGTTACGTCAGTGTTGTGTAACTGCCATAAGTATTGTGTTATGTAACCTAACCCGCTCTCTCAGGTCTTCAATGGAATTTCTTTATCAGAGTGATGGTTAGCCTCAAAGAACAAACCAAAATAACATAGGGAGCAAATGAGTTACACTATTCAGGGCAACAAGTATCTGCTGGTTGGTGGGCTTTGGTGAGCATGTTGCTCTGTTGCACACATGCATGCAACAAAGATTATTCAGTCCTCAGTTTCTATGTTTACACAAAGACAATTAAGCTAACTTTTGTAAATACCAAGATTTTAGGTTTAATTTGATGAAAACATTTTACAGTAATGTAACTGTACCTTGTGTTATTCAATAGCCTCATTACGAGAAATAATGATAAAAGCAAAACCTTCAGCGACGCATACAGTTTCAGTTTCATCTGCTAAGGTGTCTGCCTCCCTAGTACAATGAAGGTAAATGGACTTTTGTTTATGCAGCTTGAAGCAATGTGAAATTCTATATGAAAAAGTCATGGTAATGCACAGACCCCACTGTCACTATTTTTCCTGTGTGATTACTTCATACCAAAGAATGGTCCTGATGGAAATCAGGCCAAGTATGACTATCAGCTGAAATCTTAATGAGTTATCCAGTGGTTCATCTGGTTAGAGTGAAGAGATATCACCATGATCAGATCCCTGACTGTATTTGAATTATTTGCATTCATGTAAACTCACTGATTGAAATGGTAAATGGTCTGTATTCATATAACTCTCTGTGTGCAGCACTTTCTCTTTAACACATCACTCACACATAGAATCACCAACCTTCCTGTTAATGGAAACCCCCCCCATACCTCCTGAGCCACAATCCCCTATGCCTATAGTGTTTCAGTCTCTTTCTCATCTCCTGACTAACCTACCTCTCCTATTAACTCACTTCTTTCCCCTTTTCTCTGTCTTCTCCACATTGTAGGCATTTGAAGTGGCCGAGACACAGCTGGGGATTCCAGCCCTGTTGGACCCAGAGGACATGGTGTCCATGAAAGTGCCTGACCGGCTCAGTATCATTACCTATGTCTCCCAGTATTACAACTTCTTCAACAACAAATCTCAAGGTTGGTGTGCTTAATTCAGCTGGATTTGACTTGTAGCCATGTGAACTCCATAAACGACATTTGATATATGGATTTGAAACCTGCTATTCAATCCCCATTCTGTACAGATGTATGCATTAAATGAAGACAGGGATATTACAATTTACAAAAAGGATTTTACTGTATTCCTCATTTAACTGATTTCCTCTACATCCTCTCTTGCAGCAAACCCACCTTGCATGAAGAGGCCAAGTTCTGTTGGTTATAATGAGCCGGCCCAGAAAAGACCTTTGACCCCTTTGGAAGACAAAGTGGTTGAGTCTGAGGTAAGAACAACACTTTGCATGAGGAGAGGGCAAAGTAACGACCAGTAATTCCCCTTGTGCATGTGTTGACTTCTCTCTAAATTTCTAAGACTTAGTAGACTTTGGGCCACACTTAACTCTACACAGTAAGCCCTGCATGATGGCAGTATGGAGCTGCCTGTTGGTAAGCTGTAAGTAATGTTTTGTTTACAGTGTCCTGAAGTACAGTGAAGCCTCACATTGTTTGGTTGCATATTGCTGTGTATGTGAAGCCTTGGAATATCTAAGTGTAATTCTGCATGTGCTATTCTGGGGGTATTTACACAACAGATCTGGACAATACAAATCCCATCCCAGTACAACAATGTACAATATCCACATAAGTATTTTATAAGTACTACTTCCTCTTGTGGGCTTTGTGTTACACAGCAGGGGAAAACCAAAGCGACAGAGGTAGAGTAATTCTATAAAGATAGCCTCTGTATCCTGTCTCTCTTCTCTTTCGCATGCCTTCAACTTCTTACCTCCATCCCCACACTCCAATGTACTGCCACCCTCCTCCACCTCAGCCTCCACCCCTCCCGACCCCAGTTCAGATGGAAATCCATTCCACTCCCTCCTCTTCCTGTTCTTCTTCCTCCTCACATCTGATCCCCCCTCCACTCTCTGATCCTGAGCCTAGGCAGTAGGATGGGGGTTGGGGGGTGGGCTAGGAGGTGAAAGCTAAACTGTTAGGTCAGTCTTTTAAAAAAACAAACAAAACATATCTTATATTTTACATAAAAGACTAACCATTGCAATATCCTAACACTGTGTGCCAAGTTTTTTAATATGCTGCTTCTAACCCCTTTACATTATTTACTTAACCCCCAAAAAACAGATATATCATCCCTGAATATCAGTTCTATCCTAAACGTGTGACTCACAGAGCCACTAACCCTAGCTGTTTGGATTTTATTTACTAATAAACACTTAAATACATCATGATAAACATTTTTGAGTTGATCAGAGATTGTGTTTTAAAATGAAAACTGAAATGCAGTAGCAAAGCACGTGAAACAACGAGCAGTAGATGTTGCAGTAACCACGCAGACGTAGTTAGCTTAACACAATGATCGAAAATCCACATCCTCAAATCCTGACTCCGTGTTTGATCTCCCCCTCCCCCCTCCCCCATTACTCTCCATCTTCCCCCCCTTCCCCTGATGTCTCCACCCCGTCCCCTCTCTGCGAACAACGTCCCTGTAACTTGCACTAGTCGAGCCAGCCCTCGCAGACAGGTGGAGAAGCGGTCCAGCGCAGCTCGCTCAGCAGTACCTGCGCTGCCTGCCAGAAACACGTCCACCTGGTGCAGAGGTTTCTGGTGGACGGCAAGCTCTACCATCGCAACTGCTTCAGGTGAATCCCACAGCTACAGTAACTGTGTGTTACATGGACTGAGTGCAATATGCTCTAGAGTTGAGCTTTTGCAATATCCAGATATTGGCAATTCATTATTGTTATTAGTGTAATAATGAGCATTTAATAATACCAAGTGAATTAATCATAATCTAAATCAATGAATCTCAATAGTACTTTCTATCATGACAATATAGTTATCATTGATTCTTTTGTTCATTATAGTCGTGAAAATCAGATATCGTGACAGCCCTACTCTGGAGGTCTAATGTATTTCTAAAAATGCTAAATCCGTAGTCAGGTAATAACTGTCCCTCTTTATGACCTGTTGAAGATCTTACTTTCTTCCTGTTTCTATGTTGTCTCAGGTGCACAGAGTGTCACAGCACTCTCCTTCCTGGATCTTACAAATTGGTGAGCGACGCTGGGTCGTTGGTCTGTACACATCACCTAGCAAGACAAGCTTTAGCCAAACAGAATGGCCGACCAGACCTCAGTAGGAAACCAGTGGTAGTTCCGTCTGTCAGGATTGGTCGCAGCACGACTCCTCACACCTCGCCCTCTGTGAGGGACCAGGCTAAGACTCCATCCCCAGTAGGCCGAACAAATGATACTGACATGCCTACCAGTGTCCCTGCCACTATCACTCCTGTTACAACAAATAAAACAGATGTTTTAGAAAAAGCAAAAGACACAGAAGACAGTGGAGCGACAGAGGAGACACCACGTTCCTCTTCTCCCCCCAACCCTTTTGACGAGAGTGATGAAGAGGAAGGCGAGGAAGAGAAAGAGGAGGAGACTCAAACACCGGCCAAATATATAAGCAACGGAGACGTTCCTTCTACGCCTGTCAGTAATAATGAAGGTGTCAGTCGGCCGGTTCCAGCGCCCCGCAGAGTTACTGAAGCCACTCCTCCTCCTCGTCCTGCCCCTCGGGTTCGATTACCCCGTACGACAGACGGCCTTGCAGTTGGTGTGTGCTCGTTGAAAAGCAATATCTTTTCTAAAGTTATATACAATTTGATACTAATCCTCGCCTTTTATCTGAAATCACAGGGGAACATCTGAAGCCTCCAACTCCTCCCAAACCTCGAGAGAGATCCCAGTCTCCCGGAAGGTAGATCAGTTTCTTTGAAATGCCTCCTCCTGTCCATTGCCACCATTTCACATACATGACTCATATCAGCCCAGTCTTTCTCTGAATTACATCTTGTTACAGCATGTATGACAGTTGTCTGCTCATCCATGCCTCTGTTTGGCTGTTTTGTTGTCTTCCCCTCTGTGACCCCTCCATCCCTATCTGTGTATCCTCACTGTCCAGCCTGTCCAGTGGCTCCCATAAACCCAAAGACCCACCTTGGCTCGCCCTCGTCCAATCAGAATCCAAGAAGAAGAAAGCCCCTCCCCCTCCCCCTGCCGGATTGGCAACAACTCCCAATGCAGGCTCTCTGTCCTCTCTCAAAGGGGATGGCTCCAGACCCAGCACACCGCCTCCGCCCCCGCCCGCCAACCCATTTGACGATGATGACGATGAAAATAACGAGGCAGAGGAAGAAGAGGGGGGTGAAGGAGGTGCGATTCCACCCACAGTGGTGGCGAGTCACCCGTGGTACAGCATCTCTCATGCGGCTGACACAACAGGTGCCGACACTCCCCCTAGTGGAGGGAGTTCATCGCGCTCTGCCAGCCCCGGGAGTGCAAAGAGCAAGAAACGTCGTCCAGCACCACGGGCGCCGCGGCCCCCTGCTGGTAACCAAGGTCTGTTTGATCAGAACCGCAAACATAAAACTCTTACAATTTTATTCAAACTCTCACCGAAATAATTTTGTTCTTAGCAGAGATGGGAATACTTGGATGGGAATAATGACTCTTGTATTTGCAGTTTGCTATTGAAATCGAAAAATATTCTCTATCCCAAATCTAGATGTTAATAGTTCTTTGCTCTTTTCTCCATCCTATCTCCATTTCAATCTACGACTTTGATTCCTGTTTTATTTCTGCATTCTTTGCTCTCTTTTTTTTTACTGAATCTTCTTCCCTCTTCAGTTCTTTCTCACTCTCAGCCTTCCTCTTGCTCTCCCTCTCCAGCTCTCAGCATAGAGAGTCTGTCCTCGGGCTCAGACCACAGCTCCTCCCAGCCACCTTTGGGTGGCAGTGCCTCCAGGGACCAGGAACACACCTTCACCAAAAGTATCTCAGAGCCTTCCATTTGCTCACCATGCGACCCCTCTGACTTGCCTTCCTCCTCCACAAACGAACACCTGCTTCATCCCTCCCCCAGCCCGTACCCTTCTCCTATGCTTTCAAACGCCAGCTCAGCTCCAGCCACCCCACAGACCAGTCGCAGTATGGGGGCCAAAGGGGCTGGAGCCCCTCCACCACGACCCTCAACGACCCCCAGCCCACTGGCCTCCGGAGACACACAGTCACACAGCAAGGTAATAGGATCACCTCCAAATAAAGCTATATTAATCAAAATACTTTGCACCTAATATAAATCCACCTGTGTTTCTCCTCTCATTTTAGCGGATTTGTAAAGAGAACCCGTTCAACAGGAAAGCTTCTCCCTCAACGGCTAAATCTAAAACCAAACCACCAAAAGGCTCTCGTCCTGCAAGACCCCCGGCCCCTGGTCACGGCTTCCCACTAATCAAACGCAAAGTACAAAAACTACAGACAGAATCTAGACAGAATCTTGTTTGTGTAACATTCATTCATACATATTCAGATTTTAGTGTAGAAATAAAATAGTGAGTAAATGGTCGGTCTCATTCAAACATCCCTCCAGGTGCAGACAGATCAGTTTATCCCAGTGGAGGACATCCACGGAGAGATGAGTCAGCTGGAGAAACAGCTGGATGAGCTGGAGCAGAGGGGAGTGGAGCTGGAGAAGAAGCTGAGAGACAACCCCAACGGTATCACATTGCTTTTAAGACAGTTCTTTGACTCCCCTTATGCTGTGTCCAAGAAAGTTTTGCTAGATTTAATATTGAAAAATTACTGAAAATCAAAAAAGGCAAGATTCCTGTACTTTTAAATAATAAAAATATGAGACATTGTGTTTCTGTTCCTTTGCTGTGATTACAGATGAGGATGAGGAGTGCCTGTTGGTGGACTGGTTCACTCTGATCCATGAGAAACACCTTTTAGTCCGACGAGAAGCGGAGCTGGTCTACACGTAGGTTTCAGGCTGCAGAGAGAGGCAGATGTTGAACCCTTTTTACCTGACCCAAAATCTTTCTTTAAAATATGGCAATACATGCAAATTTGAATTGATTACTTCACACCATCAGTCACTTAAATTACCAATAACTTCTTGATTAATGAGTAAGATGGGATTTAGTGGTTCTAATTAATTGTGTTCAGCCATTTTTCTGGAGGAAATATGATCATGTAGAGCATTAAACCCATATCGTTACATCTAAGACACGCCCATAGCTGCTTGTAATTCCTCCCTCATTGGATATTGACAGGTCCGAACCACTGTGGTTCGGCCAAAAGGAAATAGCTTAGAGCCGGGCAAGGTGGATTCTTGCTTAGCAGAAATTCAGAAATCTAAGGATAAATGATATTGAAATACGAAGAAACATTTTTAATTTAGTCATATGCTTATTACATTGTACAATATACAATTTGTCGTTGTTTCTGTTATTCTTTACCTTGTAGAAAGCAGGTTGAAAGTAATATATTGTAAGACAAGTTTCTAACAGAGTTTGTATGTTGTGTGCAGGGCCAAGCAGCAGAACCTGGAGGAGAGGCAGGCTGATGTGGAGTATGAGCTGAGGTGTCTTCTCAACAAACCAGGTATGTTTGGCCTCATCATGTGAAGAGTGCTACACGGATAACCAGATTCATTACCTGTGTGTTAATGGTGATGCATTGCAAATAACACACTTCTCTCCAAACAGATTACTTTTTTAAGAAGAAACACTATTTTCTTATATCTGCACCAAAAGAATACCTACAATTAAAGTGTTTCAACATCTGTTCACTAAAACCTAACATACTTCAGCGCCCCCCCCCCCATACACTCAATACACTACTCAACAGCATTCTGTCTGTTGAGGACTTTACTTATGTTACTGTTGCTTCACTAATTCAGAAATGATCTGAATACCCACAAAATGCTAGAGTACTCTTAGTTATCTTTGTTCAGGGCATTCACATTGAGTATGTAGTAGGCCACAAATAATCCATCAACTTCCTTGTTTCTCAGAGAAAGACTGGACTGGGGAGGACAAGAGCCGGGAGCAGGAGCTAATGTCTGAGCTGGTCACCATCATTGAACAGCGCAACCAAATCGTCAACAACATGGACCAGGACAGGCAGAGGTGATCACTAACTGCTAGTTACTCTGACCCAGGATTTACAGAATGTTGATGTTAGCAGCTACCAGTGATTTAACAGTTGCTCTGTCACAGGGAGGAAGAGGAGGATAAACTAATGGAGGCCATGCTGAAGAAGAAAGGTAGGAATAAGTGATTTTCATTTGTTGCAGATTAAGGCGGTCGCTGAATAAAACACGTAAATGTTGCATCTCACTCCTTTTTGTCCCCTCTCCCTTACTTATGCGAGTTTTAATCAGGTTTATTTTCTTATTTTCCTCCTCATCAGACTTTCACAAGGAACCCGACAGCGAGCAACAGCAGCACCACAAGAAAAAAGGGGCGAAGTTCAAACCCATTAAGGTTCTGAAGCGGCTGAGCCACAAAAGTGAACCAGGCAATAGCCACAGCCCCCGCAAGGAGAAGAGCTGAACAGCGGGGGACAAAGTTCTCACCCTACCCTCCAAGAGGACAAAAGGAAAATAAAGCAGGATGTTAGAAAAGATTTACATCAGGCCAAGATGAAGAGATGACGTGTCCTTTAATAACCGTGTTATTTTATTAATGACTTTTAAGTGCAACTCAGAACTCACTCCCTGCTCATTTTACTTGCCCATCTTACTTGATGCTTCTCCAAAAAACGTCTCACCAGTGACGATTGTCTGTTGCCTTTGTGTTAAAACAGACAGTATGAAAAACTCAAGTGCTTTAAGAGCTGACACAAGCGTGTTTTAGCTCTCTGACCTTTCAAGCTAGTGAAGTTTTTAAATGACGGTGATGAATTGTATGTTCTCGCTTCACTTTTCCTGCATTGCACAGCAGCTCTGAGACCTTGGATGAAGTCAGTGGGATGTGATTTTATCTCTGTTACTCATGAGTTTTTAATGTTTTTAATTTTTTAATCTCATCTTAATTGCTCATGTTCATTACACGTCTCCTCTTTTGTTTAGTTTTTTCCAATCTTTATTCAAGAGTGTGGTCTTTCAGTTTAGAAACAGGCCTTATTAATTTCACATAAAGCTTTTGTAATGCTTTCACTCAATACCTTGTGCTTGCACTCAAATTACCCAGTGCTGAGATTTGCTGTGCTTGTGCTTAAAACTGTATGCTTGCACTCTTGCACTTTCCAGCTCTTCTCCACGTGCTGCTTCACTTAAAACATCTGCTTTGAGATGTTGTTAAAATGAACAAATGAAATGATCCTGCCCCTTATTATAGATGCATTGGCTTTACTTGTTTGAGAGTCCCATTCGGGTGGTCTCTGTTGATGCGCTTGGAGAGAAAAAGACGACAGCCTCGTAGAGCGGGAGTCCAGTGGACCCCTTGGTGAACATGGAGCGACAAAATCAATTTCATTATGGGAAAACTGTTGCTAGCAACTATAAAAATATATGAGACACCGCCCTGTTACTTTTTCCCCTCCAGTATGTTATGGGAAAAAGTGACCTCAACAGAGAAGCAGTGTGAAGCTGGAGCACAGGATATTTGAATGCAAGCTCACAGTTTGAGAACAAGCAATTCAAATCTAAGCACAAGCAGGGGCTATTGGAGTGAGAGCGCAGTGTTTTAAGGGAAAGCATCACAAAATCTGAACGTCCTGCTATCAAACTGAAAGACCATGCTTTTGAATTAAAATAAAAAATATCCTCTGCTCCAGTAGATGGATGAGAGATCTAAGAAGGTTTCATGTCGTGTCTGGTTTCAGCCTGTGGTACTAGTGAAAGGAAGTTTTGCGTCTTCTATCCTTGATCTTCATTAGTAATACCTTAGCTCTTCTAGCTGCTATAGTATGGTTGTTTGTAGTTTCTTTGTTTTTAGCTCCTTCAGTGATGCTGTCATGTGTGTAAATGCACATCATGCAACACATGGATGAATTGAGACACACACTTTAATGAATGTTTGCGATGGGAAACTAAACTGGGATTAAAAAGTCTGACGGATTTGGACAATGCGAGTTGTAGAGGACGGCTTTATAGAAAGTATGATATCTGACAGTTTTATTAATATGGAAGGTCACACATGCAATAATTAATATTAGAGAAGGCAGATACTTGGCTTTTAAAAACTCTACAAAACAGTTTTAACCATTGGGGGGGAAAACCAGAATATGCAATGATTAATTTATATTTCACGATGCCTTTCTGTGTTTTTGCCTTAAAAGTGGATAAGACAAGTTGTTTGAAGACATTTTGTATGGGTGCCATGTATTTGATTAGCTTCATTGTTGCAACTGATGTAAATGCCCGTATTGTTTACTGCTTTCTGTCCCTGTTTTGTCGTTTAGATTGTCTGTCTGTCTGTCCTCCATTTTAAATGGTTGATCTCTAGTATGACTATCTCTGCTTTGAGCCTGTCTTCCTCTACAGTTGAAACCAAGTCCTTCTGCAGCTCTATACATTGTCCTCAAGCAGCAGCAGGATCATTTGAAATAGTGACACTGGAAGGCAGAGAAATAAAATAAGTTAATCTAATGTTTGTTTCAAGTGAAGTTCATCCTTCTCTTTGTCGCCTCAGCGGAAGCACAGTACAGAGCTGTAACCTCTTTGTCATTGCACATCACTCATCCCTTTCAGAATCAACTCGATTCAGGGGCTTGTGTTGACTGATATTGTAGTTTTATTGCTTGCTTTTGATTTCAAAGTAATTTTAAGAATAAGAGTGTAGAGTCAGAGGTCGGCCCTCTCTGCTGTCGCCTCCTTCGAGTCCACGTTGTCTGCTCTTTCCATGGGGATGTCTTGGCGGGACTTGTCCAGTATTTCCAGCTCTCTGATTTTCTGGATTAGTTGTGACACAGACATGATTCAGTGCAATTGTATTTCAGAGATAATGAATTCTATTTTCAATACGCACAGAATCTGAACTTTCTGCAGTGCTATTGATTTGTCCTGCAGCAACTGATATCTATCGCCTCCAAAGAGGTTTTCATCTGCATTTGTTTGTTAGAATGACGCAAAAACCATTTGACATATTTCCATGAAACCTGGTGGAGGGATGTGGTATGGGTCAGGGAATACATTTTGCAGTGGATCTAGAATATTTTAAACTTTCTTTAATTTTTTATTGCAAGATTATGACTATTTTCCAAGGGAATAATTCATGGATCATAATGAAAAAATCAGGCCCATTTAAAGAGCTGATATCTATGAGTGTGTGAAACTTGAATTAAGGGGACTGTTGGGCCTTGGCGGAGGTAAGTACTTTCTGAGAGCTTTCTAGTTTTGTTTGTATGATTCCGAATAGATACAAAGTTACAAGAACTTTTCAAAATACAGCACTGCATGACGTTATAATATAATATAATCTTGAGTGCAAAAAATTGCATATTTACCTGTGATATTTCCGTGTTGATGATATGGATGTACTGCTTCTCCTGACCAAGAGAGGCCATGTCTGCCAGAAACTGTCTTCTTTCCTCTATCTCATCCAGAACTACACAAACACAGGTTCATATTAGACTGATGGAAGGGGCAGTGGATTTATCAAGTCAAACTGAATTCAACTTCAACAGACAATCTTATGATGGGATCACACCATCAACATGATGACACTAGCTAATCTACTACATTTTCACATTAGTACTCAGTACTTAGTAGAGTCACTCTCACCCTCCTGATACTGGTCTCTCTCCTCCACTTCTGGGGCCCAACATGTTGGAACATTTGGGGATGAGGCAGATGTGGGCTCTTCTTCTCCTGTTGCCATTATATTCTGAAGCCTCCTCTTCTCTTTGTCCAAGTCTCCTGGATTCAGAGTGAAACAGGAAGAGAGAATGTTTCTCAGGATGCAGAAATTAAAACAAAATGTACAAAATTTGCCAGATGTAGTTCCTGCAAGTGCAATATAGGCCTGTCAAAACACAAACGTGCAGAACCACTAAGCGTACTCGTAGGAGTGGGGAGGAACTTTTCTCTGGAGTAGCTGTTCCCAGAACAGCAAGCTTCTGCGCTGCGTCTCTGAGGTCTGCCTGGTAGGCGTCTCTGGACAGATTGACTGGTTTTAGGCTGAGGGGGAGAAGGTAGCAATTTGGGGTCAGGGGGCAGTGGCAAAGCTGTTCCATCTGTGGAGGGAAAGTAATGTTTTTTATTGTAGTAATTCAAAATGTAGATAAGCCAAATGATTTTATTAATGGGTTGAGGGAGTAGTGCAGCAGGAAAGTAAATGTAATGCTCACTGAGAAAATACCATTTGTAATGATTTCATTACCTTTACATAGGTGGTCATGTATTCACACTAGTCCATTTGCTGGAAGGTTGGTTTTATGTTTGTCTGTTGGATTTTTTGTTTGTTTGTTTGTCAGCAAAATTTCCCAAAAACTACTGGACAGATTATCTGGAACATGCTGGATGCTGTGGTATGGGTCAGGGAAGTAACGAGTGCAAATCTGGATCAGGGGGCGGATCCATGAAATTATTCTAACCGTCTATAACATTGTGATAACGGACATTTTTCAACATTTTCATCTTTCTTTTCGGAGAATCAATAGTGGATCTTGCTGGGAAAAATCCCAAAACATTGAGGGAACTGATATCTATGAGTGTGTTAAGTTTGGTGCAGTTTGATTGAATTTAAGGAGACAATTGGGCCTTGACCATTCCAGAGTCCCTATTATTATTATTATTATTATTATTAGTAGTAGTAGTAGTAGTAGTAGTAGTAGTATACCTTGAAACCATGTGTGATTGTGTTGTTTTCATTATCTCATATGCTGAGTATTGCAAAATAGATAAAGTATTAAACACAGTATTGAGCACTTACCACATTAAAATATTTAAGAATATATATGAAATATCCATACTTGATTATCATACTTGAGTAAAAACTTAAAGCTTTAAACTTACTCCTCAGACTTTCATTGATGTGCTTTCTCTGGAGGTTGGTGAGTTTGGACTCCTGCATCATCACTGAGCAAAGGGAATACAGCATGATGACGAATACACAACACAGTAGAGTGGTGAACACTTCAAGGTACACACACACACACACACACACACACTCCTCTATCTGTGTACATCCCATTCATACTGAACATGAAGTGCATCATCATCATCATCATCTCACATCTCAGCATGTCCTGGGTCTGCTTGCTGTACGCGGTGACCCTGGGCTTGTTCCACAGGCCCCTCCCACCTCTGCTGTGTGAGGAGGCCTCCATCTGCAACAGAGAAACATTACCCACAATGCCCGGGGGGACGTCGTTTAAAGAATGAACACACCGCTGTTCTCGGTGACGCTAGCTAACAGCTCTGTGGCTAACAATAGCAGCACAACGTCAGAAGCGTCGGTCGTATAGATATAAAAGAAATATAAACCTATATCTATAATCTATAAGTGGACAAGTTAGAACTCACTGAAACACGTGGTGTTATTTGTTGTTATCTGCGGACAAACTCCGGAGCTCAAACACCAGCGTCTTCTGCTGTGCCACTGAGTGCTGTTGCTATGGCAACCAACAACCTGTTAAGCCAACACAATAATAACGATAATAATAATAAGATCTTCGGATAATTCCTTTTACAAATGTATACTCTTTAGCAATGGCCCACTCTACAAACTGATTTCGTGGCTGTGTTTTTATTTGATTTTCACAATTCACTTTATATTGTTTGCAAAGATGGAGGCGCAGTGAACACATATGAACACTAGATGACGCCCAAGAAGGATTTATAATAAAACTTTATTATTATTATCTTACCAAGGTTCAAAGTGCTTTACAAAAAACACGGGAATAAAATGACATAGATAAAAACGTAAAAGTATTTCCTATTTAAAAAATGTGTGTTATATGCAATGATTCGTGCAAGTCTAATCTCACATTATACTTGATATGACACATCACCAGTTAATACCCTGGATGTATTGTAATATCATTGATATTAAAGAACATCTATTGTTACATAAAAATAATAGTTTTTCACATATACCATGAAAGTGGACTATCATCACAGGAGTGTGTTAGTCTAATGATATCAGATGAACTAGACAAATAAAGTGTTAAACCTAAACTGTAAGTTTTCCTTTAATTTGCTGTGTCAAGGGTCTAATTCCACCACAGGTGTCGTTAAAAAAAAATCCACATCATATCACTACACCAAAAAGAAATGTTAGAGAAGTAAATCATTTGTTAAAATAAAATACTGTATGGAAATGAGGTGATTAAATCAAGTATAAGTAGTTGTTTAATGTACTGAGAAGCTGCTCACATTAAAAGGGGAATGGTGCTGAAGTGTTAAAGCAGCCTCAATCGTTTGCCTGTTTTATCTCGGTTTTTAAAATGATTCATATTATGTATTAATTGTTAATTGCCATGTCATAAATATTACATCATACATTTAATAAAAGATTGTTCATCATTATTATATCACAAATATTTTTGAGGTATTTCTTTGACCACTTACAATTCCTAATAAATTGCAGAAGACAACATACATTTTTCTTTTTTCTTGAAAAAAAACCTTTTGTCATAAAAAACACAGAAATTCTCCTCTGGCAAAAGAAAAAAACAGACATTGGATGAATTTGTGCTTTAGACCATAAGGAAGCTCTAATGTGAAGGTTTCCACCAGCAGCAGCAGCAGCAGCTCTAAGAAGCTGCTCTCAGTGACAGAGCGTGTTTATCAGCGGTGGGTTAGTCATCGGGGGTGAGCAGCAGTCAGAGGTCTATTATCTGTGAGGAGACAGCAGCCTGCCTCTGCCCCGTGTCAACAGATAAACAGCAGCCAGAATATAATCACCTTTCACACACAGGTCTTCTTAGAAGCCGCAACGGGAACACAGGAACTGATCTGTGTTGGCATGTGTGAAGCATATTCAAACTATCAGTAGGAATGGATCAATTAATGAAACGTATTAAAAGCTGGTGTTAGTTCATGAGAGAAGTCTGCACCTCTACTTATTTGTTTGTGTTATGTCTTTCAGCAGCTCTCTAATAATGAACGCTCATCTCTGATCACTGCCTGAACAAACTTTAAATTTGTTCACATTCATGTTTGCGTTGATGTTTCTCACATCACGTTGGTATAAAGTGTCCACACACTTCAGCTCACATGCTCCAACGCTCTCTGTGCAGTCTGTGCCAAAGCATGCAGTCTCAGATAGAGCAGTCATCTGATAATGGCCTGAGCAACCTGTTTACTTGTGAATGAAAAACAGTGAGGACTGCATCAGTCTGCAGTGGTGAAAGTTCATTTGATATATTCTTATATTATTGTGCAATATTAGAAGTCACAATTACTTATGGTGTTTGCTTTAATGCTTTTGTATTCTCTATTTATATTGTTATTTTAAGTCAACGGTTATTTCAAATGTGCTATATAAATTCTTATTATGATTAAATCTCATTATTAAATATTATTAAGTCATTGAACTTTATTAGTTGAATCTTATCATTTACTAAATGATTTTGTAAATCGTTAAAAGCTGCTTCTCAACTCACTCGATCCACATTTCAGCAAATGTTGAATCTTTTTTACCTCTAAAGTTTCCAGCGAAATGTATTCAGTCAAGAAGTTCAGCACAGATTTTAGCATGTATATTACATTCATCTTCAGGTATTAGACTGTATTATTTTCTTTATCTCTCTGTGTTTCTCGATGAACACCCACATTGATGCTCATTGTTTTTTTTTCTTCAGATTTGCCTTTTTGCTCTGAATACCACAGAACAGGAAGACAGTGAGTTGAGATGAGATAGAAGAGTTGGTTGGTGATGTAAATGAACAATCTTCAGTCATAAAGAGAAGCAACCAGCTGAGAAGCTCACGCTTTACGCTCCACCTCCTTAACGGTCAAAACCTACATGAAAACGAGAGATTTGAAATAAGACTCACAGCTGACGGAGATAGACAAGGCCGAGGAGGGAGAGATATCAGGGGAGGGATGGAGAGAGGGGGAAACAGTTTGTGAGTTCTTTTAGCTCGGAGTGGACTGTGAGTGGGATGAGAGGCCTGACCTGCAGGCTCTGACTTTCTGTAAGCTGAGGGGTCAAGTAGAAAAAGAAAAAGAAAGGAAAAAGAGTTGATGGCAGTTACACAGGTTGTGCTCCCGTCCATCAGCTCCTTCTCCAGCCTCGCTCACTCCAGCAGCGACAACATGAAAGTAAGTAAGAAGTTCGTGTGTCCGGGTCCCACACAGGAACATCTGAGTTGATACTGTTCACTTGGTTAAAGAGATGAGAGCAGGAGCCAAAACAATGAATACAAATCAATACCATACATAATATGTTTCTTACCTCAGCCCAGGAGGTTATGTTTCTGTCTGTGTCAGTTTGTTTGTTGTTTTTCGTAAGATTTTTAAATTAGTGTGTAATACGTGTGTTCAACCTGATCTGGTGAAGTTAGATGTTGTTTCATGAGTTGACTGTTGGGCCTTGTGTTGAAGGTATGTGCTCTAATTGGTGACATTGTAGTTTTATCTCGTGACGGCCATTTCACACATAATTTATTCAATTACAGTTAATAATTACTTTTCAATTGTCTTAAACTGTTAAGACAATTGTTAAGTTGAACTTGTAATATGAGCTGATAAAAGAGGAAATTGAAAACTCTTACACCTCGTGAGAAGCATGTCTCTTGTATGTATCCCTGTGTTTTAACATGTTAGAGGAGAGACTTTGTGTGTCGAACTCTTGCATTCATTCTGTAGCACCGGACGTGTTTTTAGTTGTTGTTTGGGGGGGAATTCACTTACAGCTTTTGATTAAATCTATCTCTTCTTCCGGTCGAATTTGAATGCACTTGTAAGTTGCTTTGTACAAAAGTGAGCAGCGGTTCCTGCAGTGGCCAACACACTGGCTGCAAAGGAACCCCTTCCTAAAGTGGTGATAATGATGTTGTAATGTGCAAAAATGAATCTGAATACAGACAATGTTTCCTTTGTGGAGAAATTGTAAATTAGGACAAAGTAGTAACGAATTAGAAATGTGGTACTAGAAATACTAATAGCTGTGGGGGAAGGATGTCTTCTCAACTGCTTTGGGCAGCAGGAACAATCCCTTGCTATGAACATATGCAAGCATTGTTTTAAGATAGATTTGTTGAAATGTGAACCTGTCTTCTGCTCCTCTCTGCAAACATCTAGGTGTGGAAGTCTGAGGGCGGCTCTCTGCCTCTGGACTCTCTCAGTCACAAACCCAGCATCTCCGAGCAGCTGCAGGTCTCCAAGCAGATGACAGAGGAGCTCCTGGACGACGACAGCCGAGCATCTTGGGACATTGAGTTCCTGCTGTCTGACTGGAGCAACCCTTCTCCTGAATTCAACCCTTCTCTGGAAAACAGTGATCAGCGGCTGCTCGACCCACACACGGCCTACCAAGAGGTGGCCCCGTTTAAGGAGCAACCAGGTCAGGAGTGTGTGCAGGTGAGCAGCGGCAGCTTCGTGGCAGAGCTCCTGTCCCCTGATCAAACCACAACACACCATCCAGAGCTGTACCACCATTATAGTGAGGCACAAACAGGTCGGACTTCCGCTCCCAGTCTGGCTAATGTAGACCAGTTTGGCTTCCTGCAAGGAGGCAGAGGAAACCACAGTAAGGCCTCATCATGGGACTATAACCCCTACTATTCCCAGCATCACCAGTCCATGGTGACCTTCCCCGACAGCAGGTTCATCTCCTCTCAAGCTGTGACCACTGACCCTCAACACTACAGCTACATGCCCGGCTTCAGCCACAACGCCAACCTTTACTGTGACTACACCCACAGCCAAGCCACCGGTCATCTGCCCCATCACCAGCAACCCCTGCTGGTGGGAAGCCCAGCTGCCCCCTGCTGGGGTGGAGGGGAAGCGTGGTCGGAGGGCCACAGGGAAGAAGAGGCCCGCAGTCCACAGCTGTGAATACCCCGGCTGCAGCAAGACCTACACCAAGAGCTCACACCTCAAGGCTCACCTTCGCACGCACACAGGTAAAACCCACAAGAAAATGTGTTTGAACACGTTTGTTTCATGGTTACCATTTGGTTTTTTTGTGTATTGATCAGGGGAAAAGCCCTACCAATGTTCATGGGAGGGATGCAGCTGGAAATTCGCCCGATCTGATGAGCTGACGCGTCACTACCGCAAGCACACAGGCCTGAAACCCTACGAGTGTCTGCTGTGTCAGAGGGCCTTCTCCCGCTCCGACCACCTGGCTCTGCACATGAAGAGACACACTTGAAGTCCACACACACACACACACACACACACACACACACACACACACACGTTTCTGTGGGGAACCTTCGCCTCCTGGGAGCGTAGTTGTACTCATCAACATCCTCACACGCAAATCAGTAAACTTCCCCTTTAATGTGACAGCACAGGTTTATCTATAATTAAGTCTAGTTTACATCACTTGAAGTCAGATGTATTACTCAGACATCATCAAGTCAAGAATAAGACGTTGGGGACCTTTACTGGTGTAATGACTTCCCTTGATATTTAAATACTTTATATTTACAAGAGGAGCGAGTCCTCTCTACGGAGGGCACCATGTTTTTCACAGTCGTCCAAACTGGACAAACTAAACACCTTTTGAGTTTCAATGACAACTGAAGGCTGCCACAGGTTCTCTGTCATGTTTGGAAGTGGAGGGTGAGGTGAGGGGGATTCAGCTGCAACATGCAACTTCACCTCTAGATCGCTCTGAAACTATGAATCTAATAATAACGCCAACACAAAGACATAGTTTTCACCAGAGCCACGTGGACAAACACTGTACACACTATGGGCACGTAGACACCAGCAGACTTAAACACTAACAACATATATACCAAAATAATATATGTGACATAGGTTATCATAGTGTATCCAGTAGGAACTCATGGCTCACTCTGCTACCACCACTATGGTAATAATGATTGTAAATGTAAGTATATGATTGTACAGTCCATGTATGGTTGTGCATTTATTGTCATCTAAGTTTGTGTTTTGTCTGTTTCAGGGAATTTTTATTTAAAAAAAACAAGTGTGCTTTTATTTATTTCTCATTTTCAAATCTGTAAACAATATGCATCTTTCTCAGTTGCCTATTATAATCTAAAAATGAGCAACATATTTATTAACACAATCTTTTATATCGACAAAAGGTATTATATTGTTGTACAAGTTTTTTTCTATTCTCAGAGTGCTTTAAAGTGTTTTAAATGTTGTTAGTTTGGTATAGTTCCAATAAAGGCCTGTAATGCTTTAAACTGCCTTCGAGCGGAATCAAAATTAATTCTAAAATCCTTAAATCTTAAAATATACTGAATAAATCTAAAAATATGCAGTTGCTAAGTGTAATGTCAGCCTTTGGACTTGAGGTGGCAGTCTTCTGTAAAAGGCCCTGGTGCCTGGAGGCAGCTACAGTGTGAGCAGGCAACTGCATCTGCAGTGTTTCTAAACTGGGTGAGGACGAGATTAGAATGAGAATCTGTTTATGTAACGCAGTTTTTTCTGATTCATTCTGATTATGTCAGATGATGGAGGCCGTCATCACATTATGGAGCTCCCCATAAACTTAAGACGACACGCTCGCCAACATTGGCAACACGTGTTCATGCACATGCACTTTATATATATACAAAGGCTATTTATGGAGGTTTAATGCTTTAATGCTTTTATTTGCTGTATTCTATACTTGGCCCATTGGTATTTTAGGACTACTTTAGAGTCATAGTGAATAATCTGTGTTTGGCACTGCAATTAAACCTGCTCATCCAGGACAACATGCACACACACACACACACACACACACACACACACACACACACACACACACACATGCACGCACACAGTCTTGTCTCCATGACTTCAGAGGGCATTCAATTGACTTACATTGATTTCCTGGATACTTACTTAACCAGTTACTACTTTCCTAATCCTGACCCTTTGCCTAATTTAACTTTAACCTTAAAACATGTCTTCACTTTAAAATAGAATCATTTACATTGTGGGCTCTGTGTAAACAGATTTATGTCCCCACATCATGAGTAATAACTGGGCCACACACACACACACACACACACATGTGAATTGATCCTGGTAATTCTGATGCTACAGACATACTCCTTGGTCATCAGTTATCTGTTATCCACTGTTGCACGGCGAGACGCTCCACATCAGAGGATGAATCCACAGCAGAGATAGTCATGAGGCTCCATCTGCAGAATGGGTTTATTTTAGCACAGTGTTCAAGAGTACGTGATTCGGGATTTCAGAGGTGACACGAGGACGGAGGCGGAGTGCTGACCTGCGCTGCCCCCGAAAAAGAACAAACACTCCAACTGAACTAAACTCCCCTCTCCTCCACTCTTCCACTTTCTGGTTCTTCCTCTTCTCGGTTACATCATGCCATACTTCTAAAGAGGATATTATGCAGGAATTATGCATTCAGGGCATGACTCGAGCGTTAACAGGCTGCAGAACACACCCTGCAGCATGACTTGAAATGTTTACCTGGGAAAATATTGTGTTGTGACCAGATGGCAGCAGCACTTTAACAAGTCAAAGGTTCAAAAATGTCATTATAATAATGAGGCTTAAAGTCTGAATAGGATGTGCTATGAACAATTGCACTTATGTAATATGTTTGCATGTTTTGGGCTCTTTTAGCAATTGACAGTGGAGCTGTGGAGTTGTAAGTTTCATTTTCTGTAAGTCCCATTGGCATAATGTAAAATTATTATTGGAAAACACTCATTAAACCACTTAATTTGCTTTATTAGAGAGAATACTTCCCTCTTCCTGCCACCAGCACATCCATATTTCATCAGCATATGAAACACAGAGGAAAGCTTGAATGCTGAAGATCTGAGGAGAAGGTTTACTGAGGACGAATGTGTAATTAAATTCCCCCTCTCTTTCTTGTTTTCCTCAGTGGAGAAATGCAGCTTAATCAGTGTGTGTGCGTGTGTGTGTGTGTGTGTGTGTGTGTGTGTTTGTGTTTCACCCCATTGAGAGGGCATTTCAGGACACATGTTTGCTAGAAGCTGAAAGGGGGAAAGTTAGCGGAGATTAAACAGTTGTCATTTCTTCTCCTAATGAAAACAATAATAATAACACAATAAAAATGACACAGTCCATCAATGTCAAGCATTTAGAATATTAATAAACGCTGCAGAGAAGTCAAAATGTGATTAAAACATAACCTCTTAACTCGTGCTGTTAAATTAATAGAATTTCCTCATTTACGAGTTGCCGCACGGATAACGCGTTTCTTGTGTTTACTTTTCTTTGAACTCTGTGTGGTCTGAAGCAAACTGAATCTGTGCTCGTTGAAGAGAAAACATTGACATTTTTTTAAAAACACATTTGTATCAATGCATTTACCAACTTATTCCACAAATGCATATCTGGTGAACTGTTCATCTTGTCGACTTCACACTTGGTATGTGCGTCCTTAATGGCTAGAGGCAGAGCAGTGTCAAATTCGGTGCGATTTGGACACGCGATAGTTCAATATTAATACAAGTTGAAATAAACAGACGAACGGGGCCCTGCAGCAGTCTGTGGGGGCGGGGCAGTGTGACGTCAGTCTGCAGACCGCGTTGAACATGTCTTCTTCTGTGTTCTCCGATACAACTGATTCAAGAAGTGGCGTTTTTTGACGATTTGTGTTTTTATTTTGCCACGACAGGTGTCATGGGTGCTGATCCCCGTCATGGCAACAGCATTCAATAACCTCCTCATAAATACAAAGTTAAAAGACAACATTCCTTTTGTCGCTGCAATGCTTTATATCGAGTTTGAACTAGAGAGCTTTTATTTTGAAAATTCGCGAACTTCGGTGTGAAGGTTGTGTCGATTTCTTTACAGACCTGAAATGAAATGTATAAAAGAATAACACCATTTAAGTAAATCATTCAAACTCAGATATAAACCACGTAACAGTAATGAGGCAAATTCAGTTTCATTTGATGAAAACACCCCCCCCCCCCGCACTACAGACTTTGTATAAAAAAAACTTGCGCACACAACGTCCAGCACGAAAACAACAAAAAGTGTCAGTGCGTTGTAGAACTATTTGAGGAGGCCTCACTAATGACAAGGAATAAATCTGAGGTAGCTCAGGAGCATTAAAGAGAACAGGCCGGTTTAGAACGGGCGCTGCACTAGTTCTAAAACAAAGTGGGACATATGGCTCAGCATTTAACAATGACTGAAGCTATAACGGGTTTTAAAAACAACACAACACCCTGTGAATGGCAACATTGGGGCGACCTCAGCAGAACAGCAGCGCAGAAGCGTTGACGCGGAGAAGACACCTCAGTAGAGCAGACAAACCTCACAGCGCAACACAGTCTCAGACAACAGCGAGTGAAGAGAATATTGTAGCATTCATATTTCAGCAGCCCTGCCTCTCCAGTGGGCATCTATAAATGGATTTTCTCTGCATTATTAAGCCCCTCTACTTTAGAACAGCAGGGATACCAAACGCAGAAATCTATCTTCATTTGAATTTCGTGGCGGTTACACATTCACGTATATAGAGCCAAACTGGCAACCCTCCATGTGTGAGGAGAGATAAGTATTTCTAAATGCAGATAAACTTGCCCAACACAACGCGCTCTGTCTCTCTCTCTCTCTCTCTCTCTCTCTCTCTCTCTCTCTCTCTCTCTCTCTCTCTCTCTCTCTCTCTCTCTCATCTCATCTAATTCAATGTATATTGATGATGGGTTTTGTGTGCATTGGCAGAAGTATTGACTGCACTGTTTGTCTGCTATTGCACAACCTCACGTAATGGGCATCCTGGCCTGATGTCCGAGAACAGGATGAGGATTAAAGTGGTGAAAGCCGCTGCAGCACTGAGACTGTTGACGGGGGATTGTGAGTCCAAGTGGATCGAGGAACGGAAAAAGGAGGGAGGGAGAGAGGGAGAGAGGGAGGGAGGGAGGGAGGGAAGGGAGGAGAGGGGGTGGGTGGGATGGTTCTCCTGATTTGAACTTGAGCTTACACACACACACACACACACACACACACACACACACACACACACAAAGTCAAACAAGGCCACTGTCGGCCAGAGACAGTCAATTACTCTGTGCCTTCGTTATTTTGGGCTATAATGAAGCATACACACACACACAGACATTAAGACCTTCTCTGAGAACATGCAATCAAAAAGAAAAACCCTTATCTTAACCTGAAATAGGAATGTCTGTGATTTAATACAAACACTGTTTAAAATAACATTAAATAAATTATCAAAGTGTCTTTTGTTGGAGCCTGCCCGCCTGGTAAATAAACTGGTTCCAGTTCCTCTTGCCCAGTTCATAAGACAGAGTTTCTTTTAAAAATCTAAAGTCCAATCTAAATCTTAATCTCAAACTCAATTTGCAAACTGACGTCTTTGAGTTATTTTCTCTGACTTGATAAATCTTCTCAGAAGAGATTAAACAACATGTTGAACAGACTGAATAGTTCTCCTACTGAATGGTAAATTGACTTTAACATTTCTCTTTGAGCATCACAACATGCCTACCATAACTATCACAGCCTTGATAGTCAGACACATTCTGCTCTGGACATTGTTCTAACATTCACTGTAATCTGAGGTGTAGATATCCTCCAGGGTGTAATACGATATATACATCTAAAACAATAAAGATAAATAAATGATAATGAGAGACTGATCATGTGAATTTGCAAACTCTGCAGCTACTGGTGTTCTTGAAAATAGTTGTTCTGGATGTGAACTGGCCTGATTGGCATTATATATAGAATAATCTATGATTTGTTTTGTTTTTTAACATCCATTTCTATCCTCTTGTTGTCTTCTTCCCTGACTTTGTTGATGTATTTGTGCTTCCTGGCACATTAACACCACATGTAGATTTGTGAAATAAGGTGAAGACATTGACATGAATGTGTTTTATTTTACGTTTTAAATTATGAAAAGAAGAGAGAAAAAAAGAAACAAGCGAACAAAGAAAACTAAAAAATAGCTTCGCAGTGCTAAAGGGATAAAAAAAAAAAAAGCCAATGGTTGCATTCATTTTAGCAGTTATTTTTCTTTTTGGTAACTGTCTGACCAGAGTCTGGATTCAGAGGAAGAAACCACAAAAACACTACCTGCAGAATTATATAACAAAAGGGAAAAATGCTCACTTTAGTGGATTACCGGTAGTTTTCAAGCTCCTAAAAACTTGTTTTTATCACATAAACATGACGCTAGTAGCTCTCTTGAAGGTAAACATTTTAAATGCATGTTCTTTGGCAGTAAAAGCTAATGAGTTAAAAACATGGCAGATTACCAGAATAGCCCTGTTTTTTCTTGAGGAGACGGTTTGGGACACAGCTACGGAATATTCTCTTGTTTACGTGTGTCTGTCAATGTGTTTGCTGTTTCTGCATAATGACCTCATGTGATACAACATATATAACAATCATTTATTCAACTGATGTTTCATATACACACACATACACGCACGCACACACACACACACACACACACTGCTTCTTTCATATTTTGCACAATATTTCAGTTATATAATAGTGCAGAGTGAACACATCAGCAGTGAAGCATGTCCAGTGATGTAGCAATTGTTGGTCTTTTACAGCACCAACCTTCAGCACAATACATGGGGACACGGTTAGAGTCACTGAGGGTAAGAGTAATATCGTTCAAAGGTGCGTCAGTATAGATAGTCTTCATGCACACACACTGTACGAGAGAAACTTCGACTTCAACCAATCATGGCAAACGTCTTGACATAGTTCCTGTGCTGCCACTGTGATACTAGACTTTGTTTTCTTTAAGTTGTATTTATCAAACATTAAAGAATAGTAAGTAGATCATGAGTAGATCCCATAAGAAGTTATACATTTATGCTTTTGTCCAGGATTTAAAATGATATTTGCAAATCTAAATCTCAAGGTAGACTAATGAAGACTACCTCTCATAAACATTACACTACAATCTAAAAGATTCTTGTGACTCATTCATTTGAACACAATACAGGTGAAATTTTCTCAACTCACTCTCTTATTTACGAATGACTGTAAATAAAGATGGACAACACATTTCTACTTCATCTCACTATCCAGAAATGGAGCTAAAATATCCTAGATACGAACACTGCCATGTTGCACATTTGGAGCCAGACTGCACAGCAGCAAATGGGGGGATGGAGCTGTTGTATCGGGCAATTGTGAGTTAGGCCCAGGTGTCAATCATGGCATTTCACCCCGTTTTTTAAATAGCATCAAATAACTAATTAAAAACAAACTTACCAGAAAAGTTCACATTTTTGCTTTTGATTAGAATTTCTCGATAGTTGTTGATGGGACTACAATCATTCATGCCCCCCTCAGAATGAATTGTAATAACTTTGATTCCCTGACTTACAAGGGCATTGTCACGTCAAAGTTTGTAATTTTTTTATTTGTTTTTTGTTTATTTGGTTTATCACAAACATTCTGCAAAACCATTTACATTTCCATGCGCATGAACTTTATAGTGTTTACTGCTAATAAGCAAATTGTGGAAAATATTTTTTCTCAAGAAGTATCAGATCTTGTGTCATTACAATAACACTCAATAGATAAATCAAAGACCAAGTCTGTTTGTACAAAGTTTTTTTGTTTTTTTCCCAGCAAAAATCTATAAGCTGTCAGTACAAAGAAATAAATACCATCTAGTCAAATGAAAGGAATGAATTGAAATCATAATTTTACAATTTATTGCCAGGTCATTCAGCTGAACCTCAGGAGAATACAGTTCTCTTTTCTCAGAACTTCATCGCCGACCTCCTCTCAGTGTCTGTGTATGGATCTGTCAAGGTCAAAGCAACAGGTCAATAGTGTCATTGTTGTTGGTAAATGGTTCAGAGAGGACATACAGAAAGGAAAGAATGAGAAGTTAATTGTTGTCTTGTTTGGAACAAAATGCTGAAATTGACACAGAGAGGTCCTGTTTGGAGCGTTTCCATGTGCGGGGAGGAAGTGTCACAGTGCAGCGGACCGCTCGTGGAACAATGTTCCTTTTTTCTGAGCAACCTCACCCCAGCTGAACTTCCAGCACAGCGTAGTCCTCACATGCTTGGTCTATTGCATAACAACTCTCTTTTCCATTCACACTATCTCCTGGCAGCCGAGCGGCTCCCGCTCTGCAGACAGCTGCCTTTACATTTACAATACATGGTTATATAGTTTATAGATTAACTCTCAGGTGCCTTTACACAGGGATTTGTATAATTTGTTCTTACACACTAAAGCCAACAGTCACTGAAAAAACCTTTGTTCTTTGACACTGGCAACTTTTGTGTGTGGGAAACAAAATACACAACCATATGTTTTTTTATGCCAGGATACAAAGAGAGCATGTACAAACACACACTTCAGTGTATTTGTCTTACCTTGAACTGCAAAGAGCAAATGAGGACAACTCAGGCCACGATGATGACTGTGTACACTTGCATGCTTTGATAACTGTATGATCTAATCTAACATAGTGATGTAAAAGCAAATGAGGGAGAAAACCCAAACCTGTGAGTGTTGCAGGTTTTCAAATGGATCAGCAATGATCCTCTCATTATTAAAATCACAAGAAATATTATTTCTCTACTTGAAATACACATCATAAACAGACTCCTGTAAGTTAGAGCAGAAAGGTTGAATGTCACAAATTAAAATGTTAAAACTTCAAACTGTTAAACTAAGTCAAATATATTGTGCAATTTACGAAGATCAGTATGACCTGCGCGCGTGTGTGTGCACGTGTGTAACACGTTGGAGCTTTATAGGATTTCTTCCACTGTTTGATGCGGAATAAGTTTACCAGGTAACGTGCAACTCGTCGGGCCACAGTGCAATCAGCCAAACGAAAAAACCTAAAATATCACTTCCAGGTACAGCTGTATAAATAAAATCTTTGGTGAAGGACGTGTGGTCACATGCAGGACCTTATATGGTTGTGTTCTGGTGACCCATGCAGGTGCTGGGCAGGATTCCCAGGATGACACTCTTAGGTCTGTTTTTGTGTCAACCACCTCGTCCGAAATGACACATGTAAATCATCATTGTTCATGATCACCAGAGGATGAATCCTACTGACGTTGACCACGAACAGGTCAACGTTTTTGCTTATCCTTCTAAAATATTTGAATATTTACTTGATAGATTGGCTTTAGCAGGGTCTTACTGTGAAGCGTTTACATGTTTTCGTGGCTGTGAGGATATTTCCTGGCATAGGTTGATTGTGTGACAGTGATGGTTTGTCTGTCAGTCCAGTGGTACACTGGCAACGTGTCCGGGGTGAGAAACAACATAAGACAATACAAAAAAGGAGCATTTAAAATGAATCAAAAGAGTGACATGGAGAATAAAAATAAATGAATTAATTAAATACAAGATAAATAATAAAATAAAACAATAAGAAAACTTAGCGAAAAAACACTGTTGAACACACATGAATGTGATAAAAAAACTACCTAAAATGACAAGTGATATGGGTATATCAAATAAATGTATTTGAGGTGGAAGTTTGGCCCATGTCCCACCTGCTAACACGGTGGAGGCAGGGTTTATGACCTATTCTGCCGGCAGCCACTAGGGCGCCATTGAGCTACATTGCCTTCACTTTCTGGCAGCTGTCATGTCGTCCATCTTTACACACAAAAAGAGAACGTTTAACTCATTTTTGGCAATATAAGTTTCTAAACTAACCTATTTTACCTCCAGTTGTTTTTGATTCATAAATAAAAAATGATGTACTGTATTTATTCTTATATTTATTTATAAGGTTTTTACTTTTGGTCTTGGTTTCGTCTTTGTGTTTTCTCTGTGTCTTGCAATGTTTTGAAGGAATATAGAGTCTTGTGGTTTATTCTAGTACCCTAATGAAATGTGTAACAGCTGGTATGAGCAGCAGTAGACAACAGCTGTGTGCGTTCATTGTATACATTTAAATAAGTTATTTTATTTTTAGATATATTCTCATGTGGCCTCTTTTAGTTTTTTTGGATTACAGCCTTTGATTTGCAATTTATTTTCCATCTTGTCTGTTGTACATACTTTGACTGCCACGGCATAAGATCTACAAGTATATATGAATAGCTTTTATGGGATGAGTGTGAAAGCAGCTCAGGTTTGTTGCTGTTAAATCTCCACACTGGTTTTACTGAGGCTGCTTCCTGTTAGAGGAGGAGGAGGAGGGAGGAGGAGGAGGAGGAGGAGGAGGGGTCAGCCAGGGTGAGGATCCGACCCCATCTGAACCGATGAGCTGAGGGAAGAAGCGACACAGAGATGCGGAGCTGAGTTTTGTGAGGAGCAGAAACACCCAGACGAGCTGTGGAGCTCCACATGTCTCCTCTGTGACAGGATCCGAGCTTCTCATCACACAGCCCAGCTCCTGTTTGACTGTAAGTATCGTCTCCTCTGTAGTTTCACTTTACTGACACTGGCTCTAATCAGGAGAGTCCATAGTTTTTATCTTTGCACTATGTTGTGTGTAGTATTGAAAGTTTAATATTGTCTAGATGTATTAGAGTTATCATCCTATATGTGAGTGAACTCGTTTTATATCAACATCAACAACAAACCAACAAGCGGATCCGTCATCTATTTATGAAGTAGAGTTGAATTAAAATCTCGGTAGAGTTAAGTGTAAATGCCTGGTTAAAGTTATAATCACTGACTCCTAAACTATTTCTAAAAAGGAAATTTAAGGTAATCGAACATTTCTAATCTTTCACTCTTTTTTTGAAACTTTTTTCAACCTTAAACTTAAAAAATATTCTATAAATTACTCTTTAAATTTTTTTGCACAGTGCATTGATATAAATATGTTATATTGAACATTAACTGTTGAAATTACAGTTTTGATATCAACACATCAAAATAATATATATATCAAAGTCCCTTTATTCCTCTCAAATACTCATCAATATCTGTGTAATATTTAGTTTTATTATAAATTTTTGTATTATTCTTTCAATGTAAATACAGATGTGTTGATATGTTAATTAAATGTTTTACAACATTATAAACAATTCCTCATCATATGTATTTGTGTTTTTTTTCAACACTAGGTGGTGCCATTATCGTGTGTTTCAGTCTGAACATCCAGCCATCAGTGAGCTCCTAACAGACCCTGGAGCTTCCTGAGGTGTTTGTTGAGCATGATGGGTCAGCCCGTGGGAGCCATCATCCAGGACCTGTTGGCGCCCCCCCTGCGGGGTGAGGAGGGACTTGAGTCCAGACCTCAGTCCTTCACCGATGAAGCCGTTTCCATCCTGACCTCCACAAGCCAGCGAGCCCGAAGCCTCCTGGGTCACACCTTTTTGCTCCAGCACAGAGAGAGCGCTGAAGCTAAGGCTGGCAGCAGCTGCGATGAAGACAGCGGCAATAACATACGTCGCAAACGGGAGTTCATCCCCAGCGAGAAGAAAGACGACGGCTATTGGGACAAGAGAAGAAAAAACAACGAGGCCGCCAAGAGGTCCAGAGAAAGGCGGCGGGCCAATGACATGGTGCTGGAGAGGAGGGTCCTGGGTCTGCTGGAGGAGAACGCTCGCCTGAGGGCAGAGCTGTTGGCTCTGAAGTTTCGCTTTGGTCTGGTCAAGGATCCATCTGATGTGAGCATTCTGCCACTCTCTGTCCCCCTCTGTGCACACCCACCACCCACTACAACACATTACTACCAACCTCACACTGACGGACCCTCATACCTCAACACACAGCAAAGTCCCAGCACCCACCAAATCCCCTCCCACTCTCAGCAGCAGGCGTCCATCTATGGGCCGAGGGTAAGCGGGCCACTGTCAGCTCACTGTGTATCCGAGGATTCCGGTGTGTCCACCTCAAGTAACTCAAACATGGGCAGCCCTGTGTTTTTTGATGAAACGTTGAGTGAACGTGTTGAGCCTTCACCGAGGCAGGTGGCCGAGGAGCAACAGGGCTATGACTCCCACATATGTCCCGTGGAGGTGCAGTATGTAAACAAACAAGACTCCCATGACGGGTTAAGGAGTCTCCCGCACAAGCTCCGCTTCAAATGTCCCGGTGTCAGCAGTGACGTAGGGGAGATGTCTCCTTCCTCTGATAACAGACACAGCGAACCACCTGTAGTGACGGTGGGGCCAAACATGCAGGTGAGGAACCACCAGCAGGCAGCGTGGGACAGTCGGGCAGCGAGTCAAGCCCCGTGGCCGAGGGAGGAGGCTGGTGGTGGACTCGGGCAGCAGCATCAGGCTCTGTCCTCTGGGTATTATAACTCCTCCTCTTTGCAGAACTCCCGGGACACTAAGCATACGACTGAGGACGTCAGTCTGAGGTCGCAGATCAGCTGCTTGTCTCAGGAAGTGGCTCAGCTCAAACGGCTCTTCTCTCAGCAGCTGATCTCCAAGGTCACTTAAAACCAGAACAGAGGAAGATCAGAGGCAAATCAACGCTAACGGACATGTTCCACCTCACATAGTACAAACTATCATCTATCTGGAACAACCCACCACTGCTGGTGCCCACCTGTTTCTCTGTAAAAATTCAGTTTACTGATCTGTTTGTTCAGCGACGATCTGCACACTACGACCAGGAAAGACAACTTTTAAAATAATGCTCAATGACTGAAGAACTAAAGGGGGTTCATGTGTGATTCATTGGATCAGGCTGAATTTCAGCAATTTGACAGACGCCGAATGTGAAATATTAAGCATGCAAACCAAACCTCAGTCTCATCATGTTCCACACACATGTGAACATGTGGAAGTTTCTGTCAACACAAACAAACAGTTGTTTTCAAATAGAGTTATGTTGAGTATAACATTATACATTATAATATGTGATACATATGACGCTTTGGAGTTTACTGTGGTTTTGTGCTCTTCGCTCTATCTGCTTCCCATTTATGACTGCAAGGTACATAGAAATCACTGTCATTATCACTGTCCTGTTGCATTGTAACTGTATTTGAAAATAAAAATTATTTTGTCCAAGAGTCTAGTGATTTTTTTAAATTATTGTAGTATACCAAAATACTAATGTTGTATTTGTTCTAAAGGTAACATGCATTTTGAGCATGATTCAACTGCAGTTTGTGTTACATCACAGGCAGAGGGAGCGATGTGAGTTATGGCTCCAGGGAGAGGAGGTGCACTGCTCAACAGTATGAATGATATCACAGTTTTCTTTGACAGCTGAAGTGATATCTTTTGAATTTCATGTATGGCCTTCCTCTTGTTAATAAATTCTGCTAAATGCTAACGCCACCTTGGCATCGACTAAGGTCATTGAAGAGAGGGGGGGGGGGGGGCAGTGAGAAAGGGAGAGGAGTGAAATTACTCTGCATGACGCATCTTCCACGTCAGCAGTAGAAAGCTATTTTTAGGCCCCAAGTAGCTGGTGGAGAGTGATTGGCCCAAATCGGAGTGAAGGATGCAGGTTCAGACTACATTAACATCTGGAGACAGAATGGTACCGCAGATTGATTCTCGGAGCAGTGGAAATACTGCAGTAAACACTGAATAATGCATTTTAGTATGAATATGATTTATTTGAGTGAATTTTGTTTTTCACTTAGAATATTTTCATCTATGGGACTCTATTTTTTGCATCAGCACCAGGTGGCGCCAAGTGTCTTTATCTGCACTGATCACTGACTCATTCATTCATTCATTCATTCACAGCAGTGTTACTACAGAGGTCATCTCCTCCATTGTGATTTCTGTAGTGCTGCATTGTGTTTGAAGCAGAGCACTTCCACATTCAAATTATTAATTTCTTTCTCAATGCACGGTGATGCAGGAAGCCGGAGCTTGGAAATTACAATTGTGTGACCAATGCAAATAGATTGTGATGTTTAAGTGTGAGATAGAACAGGGAACAGCAGACATGTGCTGCTGCAGAGACACGTTCTTTAGGCCATGGCCTTGTTTCTCTCTGTCTCCAAAACAACAACAACAACAACAGAGTGTTTGTAAGATCTTTTGTCTGTGATCAATCTCCATCCAGCCCAGTCTGCAACCCCCCATGCCACATAGGAACGAGCGAGAGCCTTTTGGTTGCTAGGCAGGCACCACCACAGTTGCCAAGGGAATGCCTGCATGCAGAGGCAGCTGCATGCGGAGATGGAGCAGTGCATTGGGGGTTGGTGGTTCCAGCACAGATATGGTGGGGGGAGGAGGTAGACAAGTTCAAGGCCGCCGTTTCCCCCAACATCGTCTAATGGTGGGGGTGATGGTGTGTGTGTGTGTGTAGAGACAAGGAGGGGGAAGGGATGTAAGGGAGAGAATGGGTTGGAGGTGGATGTGTGCTTGATACAAAACAGGGCTGACGTAACCACACATGAAGTATGGTGGTTCTGAGGACAACAGGCTTTGTGGGATAATAAATAGAAAAGCTCCTAAGCAGATGATACACTTCCTTTGCCTGTGTAGATAAACCAAAACAAAGAAGATGAAATGGTGAAATCCTGAAAAATAATGGAAATGACGTACTGTTGTTTGATGTATTATTTTATGATTATATTATTTTATGTCATAGTGATTTGATTGTCAATTTCTCATCAAGGTTTCTTTGCTAAATGGAAATTATTTATATCAACACAAATCTATTGATCAAGCCACTGACCATGACAAAATGAATACATAATGAAATTGATATTTACATAAAGCAGGAGAACTAATCAAAACAATTAAAATTTAAAATAGCTTATGTTTTTACAATAATAACCTCTGCTGTCTGCCACTGCCAACGTGACTCTGATCCAACAGAAAGAATCTGAAGGCCATCAGGATGAATTCACACAATGTGAGACATACTAGAATAAACTAGAAAGGCGTGCTTCCTTGAAGTATTCCCTGAGAAATCAAGGTACATTTCATAAACCTTCTAACTTGCAATTTTAGGGAGAGTGATAAAAAAAAAGAATGGATCCACCCACTGATCCGGGTCCCCACCAAAATGTTTCTCCACCAACACAAACAGGAAAAGGATGGTGACTGTCAGAATTAAAAAACTTTTGAATAACATTATACACTTTATAATATATGTAAAAGTGTTAGGGTGCTGGTGAGGATGTTTATACAATTTTCTCCACACACGAGGGCTGAGAGAGGCATAATCTTATAACCTGCTTATAATAGTGTCGCAGTGGATTCACAAGTGTTGTATAAATCTGCTAGAATAAAAACTTTATGCAAATATTATGTCTCTGCACAAGTAGCATACAAAACTGTTATAGATATAATGAAGAACAAGAGAACATGTGTTGTTGCTTGTACTTTGTGATATTTTGCGCTGTAGAAGGAAATAGCAATATGCTACAATTTAAAGGACATTAGAATCATCAAGCTCCAATTGTAACTTGAAGCAGCGGTGGATGTAGTAGCAGTGAGTTTATTCTGTTTATATAGCTAAATATCCCCTATTATATATTTGCCTTAAAGGGAATGTTCACCGAAAAATGAAAATCCACCCACTCTCTAATCAACACTATGCCGATGGAGGGGTGGGTGAAGTGTTTGAGTCCACTAAACACTCAGGGGTAAACAGTCTTTCAGCCAAAGTGACCTCTTCTTCAGACATAACAATTTTTTTTTTAATGCCTCCATACTTCTCATGTGGTGTCATCCAAGTGTCCACAAGCCCCGACATTCATATTCGATCAAGTTTAAGCCTAAAAGTCCACTACCGGAAGTGGCAATCCTAGCGGGTGCCTTTGGCTGAGAGTGTGTGCGGTGTTCCGAGGAGGCCATCTGAGGACATTTAGGCTTAAAACCTGGTGTAAATGACGCTGTTTCAAGTCGAACGTGAATGTCGGGGCTTGCAGACACTTGGATGACACCACAGGAGCAGTATGGAGGAATGTTATGTTGTATTGTTTTATTACGTCTGAGAAGGGGTCACAATTGACTTCAATTGTATCTGATTCGGCTGTAATGCTGTTTACCCCTGAGACTCAAACAATTCACCCACCCCTCCATCGGCATAGTGGGGAGTAGATTATGAGTGACTTTAACTTTTTCAGTGAACTATCCCTTTATGGTGCTTTCTAATATTTGCATACACACAGCACACCCTCTGGTTTTAACTTCCCAGTAACAGTCCTGCATTAACAATGGTACTAAAGCTAACAGAAGGGATTATCAGCAAATAGCACGTTAAGTATCCAAAGTAAAAGTGTTCATTGACCAGCAGATTGCCTTGTACTCGTATTATTGTACAATTATAACGTATGTACAACTACTTTAAACAAAAATGTATACTGTAGTTATTCAAGGTGGAGCTTGTAGCTACTTACTATGTGCGTGAAATAACGTATTCCTCTGAAATCAAGTGTCAGGTAAAAGTACCTGGAAAGAATATGACCACTGCTAGCATGCCCCTGCAGGCCTGTTGACATTTCGTTGATGAGGACAGTGATCTGTAGCTGGCCATGATCTAAAACAAATGAGAACAGTTTTTATGCAAACCCTGTATATATTATGTCATAGTTCCATTGTTACACACTCACACACTTGTAGTTCTATCTGAGGACACTCAGTGACATAATACATTCCCTAGCCCCTTACCCTAACCGTAACCATCCAAACTAAATGCCTAACCCTAACCTTAACCTAAACCTAATTCTAACATTTTAAACCGAGTATTAACCCTCAAACAGCCCATTGAAAAAGCGAGGACCGGCCCAAATGTCCTCACTTTTTAAAAATGTCCTCACTTTCTAAAAATGTCCCCTTTCTAAAAATGTCCCCACTTTCTAAAAATGTCCTCACTCTGCAGGGTCTATGCTTGAAATGGTCCTCACAAAGATATAAGTACAGGCAGACACACACACACACACACACAGAGGTCATTATCGGGATGAATGAATTTAAGAAAGAAATAATTGTGGTCTCGCAACAATAAACATAAATGATCACGAGATAAAAAATACACAATGAGAGTTAAATAGATGCGCTGACACCGAGTCTCTGTTCAAGGACAGGCTGCTACATGCCATCAATGGACGCCTCGCTAACACGGTGCAAAACGCATCCATGTGCGTGTTGTGAACTTCAGCTCAGGGATGAAGGTGGAGAGAAAGCACGCACGCACACACACAGAGAGAGAGAGAGAGAGAGAGAGATAGATAGAGGGAGAGAGGGAGATCGAGAGAGGGCGTCGCGAGGAGAGACAGAGGACAAAAACGTGACTAGGCAGCATAAGAGCTGTTATGCAACCGCTGACCTACTAACACATATTTCTAGAAAGGGAGCCGGGGAACTGGAGCAAAGTGTCCGGCGGCACACAGCGCACAGGCAGCCCGAGCCAGGAGAGACTCACACCGCATCCAGCCCACCCACTGACGGAGCCCAGCGCACACACAGGACCGCAAACTTGTTTGTCTTCCATTTTTTTCCTCCGTTTTGCTTTTCGGGAGGTTTCCTGTAAGAAGAAGGGGGGGGAGAAGAAGCAGCAGAGGGGAACAAGGAGACGGGGAAGCAGGAGCCAGACAGCTTTGTGTCGGGGAATCTTTTCTTTCTTCTCCTCCAAGGTACGTGTGAGCGAGCCGCTGCATTCTCAGCCCTGTCGTGTTTTCTTTGTGTCTTCTCCACAATGTGTTGTGCGCTTGGACGTGTGTTTGGACATGAGGACATGATGCTCTCGGGTGTCGTTCACATGGCGGCTCTCCGGGCTGAGCCGTGACCGGCGGACCTCGCGCCTCCGCCCGTGACTTTGAGACGTTCACGGCCGCTTTGTGTGGGATGACAGGGAAATGTGCGGAGCCGCTACTCCGCCGCGGTGGCGTTCTCCCTCTTTGTTTTCTCCTCGGAACACGAGGCAGGAGTGGAACACAGGCGGCTGGCCACTCTCCACGTTGTGTGCTCAATGTCAAGGCGACGTAATTTCCTCCATGCTTGGTGTTTTCCAGGGAATGAGAGCGGCAGCAGTGTCGTCTGGTTAATGCAGACACACCGTGGTTTATTTGAGCTCATGCACGTGGTCTGCTGCGCTATGTATGTACGTGTATGGTGTTTTCTGTTATTGCAGAGATTTTTAAAGGAATCTCTCCATCTGATGGAAACGTCACGGCTTCTTTTAACACACCAATTCATTTAAAATGTATTATTTTAGGACACGTTTGAACAAAATCTGTAAAAAAAAAAAAAATAATAATTAAAGATTTAAGATAAATTAAGCCAATATATAATGTACATAAATGATGGCAAACAGCGTTATATTTTAAGAATATATATCCTTTATTATTATTGTTTAATATTTATAGTAGATACTACAGGGTAAACTGGATCAACTGAACATTTTCATGCTCATGTCTCCATTAAATCCACTGTTCCCCCACATGTGTCCATCATCACCGCTTTCAGGTTGCATCACTGTAATACATGTTAAAAGTAGAACTTAGCACACGATGTCTGATGTCTGTTGTCTGAGTCAGTGGATGGATTTTTTTGTTGTTGTCCTGAGTGTGTGTTGAGTAAAGCACAGAGCCTCGCTTTCAGGGAGTTGGAGACTATGACATAACCAGGCACAGCAGGGAGAAGCCATAAACTGCAGCTCTCTCCTGGGACAGCGAGGCCAGTAATTGATTCCCGTTCACACCCTGTGCTTTCTTCCCACCCCTCCATACCCACAGTAACACCACACACTTATTTCGGAGGGAGAGAGATGTTTAGGGAGATTGTATTTTACAGCCATGCTTTTATCCGTGAGGTAACACAGCTGCTCAGTGTATGCCAGCTATTTTTAACTTGCCCAGTCTTTTCTGCTCTAGAGAAAACATGGAAGAAGAAAAAAGCAGAAGTGAGGCTAAACCAGATCTAACAGCGTTTCCTGTTTTTGGGGCAAAGCAAATCTTGTCTCCCAAGATCCCAGCGAGGTCTTTGCCAGGGCCTTTGTTGTGAAATTAGAACAGCAAGTGAACATCCAGGATGTGATGCAATGTGTGGAAACTCCTGTGTGGCGAAGGGCAGGCATAGTTCTGGTGAGCTCTTAGTCCGCCCCACTGCCAGCTGGTCTGGTTTTCAGGGGCGTCTGCATTGCTCTGTCCCAGCCAGCTCCCTGAATATAGGTCAGACGGGTTTCTGGGTGATGAGACACATGGGGTATACGGGGCAAGGCGTGGACTACTTTGTCCTGCTCTGTCTGTCGCTCTGAGGAATCCAAGACCACATACTCATGCAGAGTTTAGTAACTCTAGCTATTTGCTCAGTTCTCTCACTTGACTGACTGTGAATCAATGTGTTAATTGTGTTTTTTTTACTGCTGAGTGTAAGCAGGTAAAACCATTGACTTAGTAAAGATGTGGGAATTTAGATTTAAGTGGAAAAGATGAAGGTCACATGTTTCTAATTGAACAAGTAGGTTTAAAACGATTAAATAGCTAATAATAATGAGTACATTTCAAGATAAGGTCAAAACCTTTTCCCAGAAAAGTGCATTTATCTGTAAGTTCCTGTAGCGTCTCACTATAAGTTGAAGTGCTTTTAGTCATATATTCCTGTGAGGAAGTGTTAAACAACACACAGTCACGTAGGTCTCAATAACTAACATGGTATGTCTGGATTGTGGCCTCCTCGTTTTTGTCTTTGGGCAAAATGGAGGCTACATGCAGGGGCCCCTTCCACGTGTGTGGTGTTGGATCACTTAAAAGATGGAGGAGGGGAAGAGGATGCCTTGCGTTTTACTCACACTTGCCTCAGAGGAGGTCAGAGGTGAGGCATTCCTCCTCAAGTGGCAAGTGCCTGGGAACTACTTCCCTCACTGCGTTTAGTGAGAAAAACACAGAGACCCAGTGTTGTACAGTAGCTGCAGGGAATCATCCCTTTCTAATGGGAAATCAACCTCCACACAAAGAGCCAATTACACAGTGTACCTTGCCCAGTGTCTATTCTCTTTTTCAGTCAGGGGAACAAAACACAGAGAGGAGAGTGAACAAGGGGAGATTTGAGGCATTCGCGGCCAGAAACCTGTAGCTTCTGCTGCTATGTAATATGCATGTGTTACACAAGCCCTGCTCCGCCACAAGAGAAATTCAGAGCACGTACGCTACGAGCAACAACAGCAGCCCCTCCCCATGCAGTCCTGAGAGAGAGAGAGAGAGAGAGAGAGAGAGAGAGAGAGAGAGAGAGAGAGAGAGAGAGAGAGAGAGAGAGAGAGAGAGAGAGAGAGAGAGAGAGAGAGAGAGAGAGAGAGAGAGAGAGAGAGAGAGAGAGAGAGAGAGAGAGAGAGAGAGAGAGAGAGACTGTTTTGTGTGAATTTGGCTGCAGAGATGGGTGTGTGCTCTGACGTCAATGCCATCTCCCCGTCTCTCGCCATGGTTTTTCATCTGCCACCGCTTCATGTAGTTACGCTCTGCATTAGGCGGCGCAGGGTTTCCAGAGTGAACGGGAATTAATGTTGCATGAAAAATCACTGGGGCTGTCATAATCCGATTTTTGGGCAGATGGCGTATTCAAGTCAGTCTCTTTCCCCCCCCTCTTTCTTATTCCCCCTGCCACAGTTTGTGTAAAATTCCTCTCACTTCCACCCGACGAATTCCTCCCGTCACCCCATCGTTCCTATGCTTCCTCCCTCCCGCACCTCTGTCTGTCACTCTATTTTTAGCGTGCACTCTAATACTCTCTTTCCCTCTCCTGCCCTCCCTCCCATGCAGTTCCACTGACCTATTTTATGGCGCACCGTCAAAGACAGGAGGAGTGTTTACCGCTTAGCCCCGTTTCTAGGTCAGTGGGACAGCGTAGACGTATGCGTGCTTCCTTCCCGCCCACCTTTGTTCCTCACCCCCTCCATCTCTTGCCAGTCTTTATGAAATTTATTTGGGGGGGGGGGGGGTTCCCAACCTATGTATCCCCTGAGCTACAATGTCACAGGCATGGGTTAATAGTTACGTAATTATTCTTAGCTGTAGCCAAACTGTTTCAAAGTCACAATGTGTCTTAAAAATGTTTTTTATGTGAGATTATGTAACAGGGTCATTGACTCCACGCAGAAGCAGAGAAGTGTTGTACGCAGTCTAGAGAAGACGTTCACTAGATTAAATAGATGACATTGACACTGGTGTTACGTAAGTAAGTGGTTTGTAAGTTTTGTTTCACCGGTGCACAAACCCTTCTCTGGTCGTAATTTTCGCCTGTTCTTTTGCCCTCTTGCCATCACAGTTTAAATCACAGGAACTGTAGGGGGAGATTATTTGTTCAGGTCTCTGTCTCCTCTGCTTGCGCCATGTCTGGTCAAAGTTTCCACACTTCATCATAGGACATGACAGAAATGGTGCCATGAACCGGGACCAGGAACTGTTTGTTTTTTCATCAGCAATGCCCCAAAATTCCTCTGAATCCCCTCATGCCTGACTTCATCTTTACATGCAGAGTTATAGTAAATAAATAGTTTTCACTGATTGTAGGTCACCTTTTTGACCTAAATTTTGTCAGGGTTTGCAATTCCACTGTTGCGAATGAAAAGTGACACCAGAGGAGTCATTGTTACACACAGACTCGGTGACCTAGATTACTGCTGTGTGTGTGTGTGTGTGTGTGTGTGTGTGTGTGTGTGTGTGTGTGTGTGTGTGTGTGTGTGTGTGTGTGTGTGTGTGTGTGTGTGTGTGTGTGTGTGTGTGTGTGTGTGTGTGTGTGTGTGTGTGTGCGTGCGTGCGTCATTAAAATATGTTTTGATGTTTGTAATGCACTCCAGGGCTCAGTGTAATGATGTGTTATTAATTACCGCGTATCCACTGTGTAATGCCGTGCAGTGACGAATCAAGTCTAAACTAAGTGCAGATCCAGTTATTACATAATATCGGACTGCCGTCAGCATCCTCTCATATCTGCACTTGGCTTGTTGTTCACTTTATGCTGCAAGACCAGTAGGTTGAGCAAAGTTTCCCGTAGAGCTACGGTGTTGACACAACATAAGAAGGCTAAGCAGCTTGCAGTGTTGTGTAATTCCAGACAGTGTCACAGCTACAGCAGAACCTGAGCCATTACAGATGTGACAGCCTAATATGACCTGACTAAAATGTAAATATACCACAGTGTATACTCCAGTGCTAATCCAATTCTCTCTCCCTCTCTCCCTTTTCCTCTTGCTGTCTCTTTTCATAAACTAGGTAGTGGCAAACATCAGCACTAAAGCCACATCCTCACGGAGCCCCAAAGTAGACCGACTGACCTATATCCTGTGTAAGACGCTGAGAGAAGGAGGGCAGCAGCCTGACAGGCATCACAGTACGGCTGAAGATTGAGGATAAACTCAAAATCACCTCTAGTGAGGCCACAGAAGCTGCTTTGAACAAATCACCAAGCCAACTGGAAGACTCTCTGCTCAAAACCCAAAAGTTTTTTGAAATTCTTCGTACTCAACACTAGTTCAATGTCTGAGGTTTTTGTGGAGTTCCAACTCTTTTTAATCTTCCTGGCTAATTTGGACACTTGAACATTTTGATCTAAAAAAAAAATACAGTAACAGAAATCAATGAGGCAATCTCTTCAAGGAGCACAAATACCTCATCCGGAAATTTCTGCTGATCCTGCGACATAGATCACACTTCTTATTCCCTTTGCTAGAGTCAAACTCTGGCCCCCAGTTGGGAAAAAAATGGAAAGTCTCCATCTTCACCTTCCGTCCTCCAGCAACAAGAATGCCATGGATGTAGACACTTTTTCTAACTACAGCGGAAGCCTCCCATCCCCTGATCCCGAAAGTGGAGGGCGTGGCAGTCGCCAATCTAAAGGTAGCAAGTCTGCTTTGACTTCTCGTCGCAAGCGAGAGTTCATTTCTGATGAGAAGAAAGATGCTTCCTATTGGGAAAAACGCAGGAAGAACAATGAAGCAGCCAAGCGTTCAAGGGAAAAGCGTCGCCTTAATGACATGGTGCTAGAGAACCGGGTCATGGCGCTGAATGAGGAGAATGTTCGTCTCAAGACAGAACTCCTTCAGCTCAAGTTACGCTTTGGCCTCATTAGCACAGCCTCCTACATGGAGAAAAGTCAGCAGATCTCCAACAGTGCTGCAAATGCCAACAGTGGTAGCAACGGGAGCAGCACCCCAAACAGTAACACCTACCTCTCAAGCAGTGGATACTCCAGTGCGTCCCAGGTGATGCTAAATTCAGACTCGTCGGAACCTGAGCAGTCGAGCCGTGGTGAGCGCCACACCATGCTCCACAAATACTCTCCCCGTGGCTCCATCTCTGACATGTCAGACAGTTCCTCCAGGGACAGCCCGGAACCTATGGGCTACAACATAAAGCAGGAGCCCTCAAGTTTAGAGATGGCCAGTTTGGAAAGCAACGAGATTCCAGATGGGCTCGCTAATGGGTTACCAAATGGAATGCCAACTGGGGCTTACCATGGCAACCACGCTGCTCTGGTTTCTCCTCACCAGCAGGGCACCCCATTGTCTGAAAGTGCCATGGACTACCAACATCACCAACTGCAGCAGCAACAGTGTCACATGGATGCCTCCAGCCCAGCTCCTCAGGCCACCTCTGCACAAAGGAGCGTTATCTTGTACCGCTCCAGCAGTGGCTGTTACCCCATGGAAAGCCAGAGGTCAGATGGTCAGCAGGTCCAGCAGAGCAGACCGCCCCTGCTTTTCCAGCAACCCTCAACCTCCAAGTTCTCTGACTGCTCATTGACCATCACAGAGGTCGCTGAGAAGCTAGAGAGGACAAAGACCATGGACTCGCCTCAGTATGAATACACCAATGGTCATGCTGAGTCGGTAGAGGAGCTTCAGGAAAAGTACAATCCCAGTGCCCAACAGCAGCATTATAGCTACCAGGGTCAGGAGAGTGGTCGTCAGCAGGCAGAAAGACACCAGAACCCCTTTGCCCCTGAGCTGACCCACAACACTGAGGAGGGCAAGTCCTCCTTTGTGCAGCACAACGGCTACCTCAACACACTGGATGAAGAGCCCCCAGTGCTCACCTACGAGGGGGGCCCCCGAGCTGATGGTTTCTATCAGGAGACCTCCTCCACTAAGGACACCTCTTCCAGTGATGGGGACCCTCGTAGCTCTGACAAGGAGGGTTCCACAGATGATGAGTCACCCTCCTCGTCCTCCTCAGACATCAGCATCTACCACCAGAAGGCAGCTGGAGCTGCCAGTTTTCATGGAGAGTGCCCAGCCGAGGTCAAAGCCACTGCTCTGCCACACAAGCTCCGTCTCAAGTACAGAGCACTGTCCAGTGGGGCAGCAGGAGCACAGATAGAGGGCCCAGTCAACATCTCCATGTCCCCCTCTCCCACCTTGCCCCAGCACCCGTACTTAGCTCTACCCAGCAACCCTCACAGCAGCCACACCAATGGGGAGAGCAAAGAGGTAGAGAATGACACTGAGTATGCAGATGTGGTTAAGACTGTAAATGAGAGGACGGACGCTAAGAAGGAAGAACTAAAAAAGGGATCCAGCAGTGGGAGGGGTGGGCGTAATAAGAGGCGAGAATAAGGACAAATGGGAGCAGCTCGAGCATCTGCTCTTTGTTGTCTATAGCAGACAGACAACTACAACTGGGACTCACATCGCCACCTTACAAGACAGAAATGAAGACAGTGATTTGTGTGAGGTGTAGTTAGGATGTGATTTCACCATCAAGTTTCACTGTGTCACCTGTTCCCCTTCCCTGTACTCTCTCCTACCTCCCACATATCCCTCAATTTACAATAACAAATCTCTTGATGGGGGAGGGGAAAGAATGAAACTCTCCAGAGGTGGAGTCTGGGATATTTCCCTCATGGAAAATTCAACAATATTCAATTATTCATTATTGTAAGCTGCCTGGGTGGCTGGTCCGCATTTACCGTGGCATTCTGGGAACATTCCTTTGACCAAAGATACACATCCTTCCTTTTTTGGCAAAGAGTGACATTCTTCCTCCCTCCAAACACATCAGAACCATTTGATCCCAAACCCTCAACATCTGCACACAAGTTCTCTTACCTTCTGAAGCACTTAGATTGTATATTACTGTGACATATAAATTTGCATATATGGAATATATTTTAAGAATAAAAATGTGGCAAAAAATAAAATAAAAAAAGTGGGATAATGGAAGTTGTAGACTTTAAAGTGATCAGTTTGTTCTTGTGGAGACACCGTGTACAGTCCCTCTTTGTCCAGAAAATGACTCAAAGAATACTTTGAGTATGAGCCACAACTTATACAAAAAAAATTAAAAAAAAGGAAAAAAAAGTTTTTTTCAGACTCAGCTCTGGTTCCTCGTTCAGGTGATCCAAGCTCTTTGACACTCAAAGCTGTCAGAGCAGTCAAGGCCAGTTACTCTTGTATCAATCAAGGCTATGCAGTCACACATTGCTGTCGGCAAAACCTGACAAGCACAAGGCGAGCCTCGTTTGCAGGCCGTTCGACAGAAATCAATACATCTTCATTTTCCAGACGAGCGTCGTCTGTCTAATAAATGAAATGGCTCTCCGGTCGTAACCAGCAAAGCTGCTCTCGCTTCATAAGGTGCCTCTTTATTGTGTTGTCCCTCGTCCCCTCAATGTCTAAATGACCCCACTCACATCTGCACTGAGTTGTTTTAGCTACAGTAGCTGCAGTAGATCACACACGTCTGTACAACTGTTTCACTTCCTGGTGCCTGCCTTTGGTCACTATGTATAAATGTAAATTTGTCTCTATCTCTTGTATACTGCTGTCATTATTTTATTATTATTTTATTAATATTGTTATTTTCTATTATATTCTGTTATTATTTTGGCTTTTACTATGTGTATTTTTATGTCATCCTGTTGTGTCTTTTTGCTCAATGCTCTTCCTGGTTGTGCTGTGTATTAAACCCTTGCTGCCCTTTGCCCCAGTTACCATTTGTACTACGTGTTACTGTATAACCCTTGCTGTTTGCCGAAAGGCTGTTTCCGAAAATGGAAGACAAAAAAAAGGCTTGTCCAGAAGTGATTATGTATTATTATACTTCACGTGGATATGCAAAATGGTCAGAAAAAAAACACTCATTTTTGAATGTGAAAGATTCAAAATGGGGGGGAAAAAATAAAAAGGTTGTTGAATTTACAAATGTCTCTTTGGTACTTATTGAGTGGCTCTCTTATGAAATGCTTTCAGAACTGATGCACACACTCGCAACCAGACTAGCCTTTTTTCGGGGGTTGCAGAAGACCAAGTGGCTGATTCACAACTCACAGACAGCAACATCTCAGTCTGCTAGTGCAGCTCAGTGAGAGACATCACAGCCAGAAAAACATCACTGGTTCACCCAGTCATCACTGGAAGCCTGCTGCCTGTTGGCAGAGATTCTGTGAAATGGACTGAAATAGGAACAATACCCAGACTGTGATATTTTAGCACAGGAGGAAATCTGTTGTCCAAACCTCTGCCTGAATATTCACGTCATGGAACATTCACAAAATACATATGACTCCAATGAAAATGACAAAGTGAACCTCATATTTTACAAACAGGCTGTCTCCTCACAATAGCCTATTCATTGTAAGGCAGAAATAAAATATTTACTTTATTTTGTGTTCTATCTAAATTTACTCTGACCCATTAACATCTGAACTGATGTGTACATCTTTGCAGGATTCACACAAGTGTTACCTTTATGTAGATACTAGATATATGCCTTTATATAGATACCATTATTCATATGGACCCTGCAGTTGCTGATATATACTCTATTCATTTTGGGCTCGTCCTTCAGGGGCGTGGGATAAGAGGGTCTATAAGAGGTTAACTCAAATCAAAAGGGACAAAAGAGAAAATAGCTTTGACTGACTTAATAGCAGATGAAAACAAGAACCAAAGTTCTAAATGCATGATGCAATTAAAATAATCTTGATTTTAATCGAATGAAATAAGTGCAAACTGGCCACTTTTCATTTTCATACTTGAAGAGGGGAGGTCAGCAGTAAAACACAGTGTTACACCAAAAAGTAGTTCAACATTAGCAAAGTTGCTTGATTCTGCTCTTTGTGTCTGGACAGTCCATTATTGCTCAACGCCATGAACCAGGGTCCTAGATGGATAAAAAACAGAAAAACAAATCACAGCATGTATCAGAGTGCATCAAGCAAAAAACAAGTTACACAACTGTCTTGGGAGAAAACTGCGTCAGACTATAAAGTGCACGCAGCCTCCATCTGACCCTGCTGTTAATGGAACAATAGCTGATAGGAACTGAAAGCTGGCATGGGCAGAGCTTGCCACTGACGCGGGTTACATAAGAGTCATTAAGGCGAGGAGAGCCTATCAGATACAGGGGTGTTGCTGTTTGAGAAGGAAACACCCAAACTTAATGAGATTCTCAGGATGTCAACTCTGGAAACTAAAATGATCTATAAATAAGCAAGAAAGCATAAAACCACCTGTGGACATGTTTTGATCCTCAGAGTTAATTACCGGGGGGGCTTCATGTTGTGCAAATCTGTGACACAATTTAAATGCATGCACCGTACTTTGAGTGTGAAGCGATAAAAGCTTACTCCCGCAACAGATAGAGGAAGGATGAAGGTGTTTGGAAGCAGCTGACCGCACACTAATGTGCAGCTCTAATGTGCCTTCACTTCTGCCCTCCATGTCACACACCAGTCAGTTGGAACAAGTGGCATTCCTGAGGCAACCGCAGTGCTTTGTGCTGCACTTTCCTCTCTCTCCCACCTTCCACTATCCTCTCACTATCTCTTGTTTTCTTTCTCTCTCTCTCTCTCTCTTTCCCTCCCTCACTCTCTCTCTCTCTCTCCCTCTCTCTCTCTCTCTCACTCACCCCCTTGCCCCCCTTGCCCCCCCCCCCCCATCTTTGAGCTGTAAAAGCTCCTTTGTGTTGTGTGGAGGCTTGTGAAAACAGGCCAGGAGAGCAAAAGTAGGTCAGTGAGGAGGGATGAGAGAGGAGGGGAAGGGGTGAGGAGCAAGAGAGAGAGAGAGAGAGAGAGAGAGGTATTCAGAGTGGAGAGCAGGGAGGGAGAGGGGGGAGGAAAGAAGGGAGGGAGAGCGGGAGGGAGGGAGGGTAGATTACGTCACATGCCTCTACAGTGTACACTTGAGCAAACTACTCACAAAAAAAAGCCCCTATCTTGTTGATGCATGAGGGAGCAAGTCAGTGGCACACACAGACACACACACACACAGACACACACACACACACACACACACACACACACACACACACACACCCACGCACGCATTTATCAGTTTGACGTTGCATCAAGTTGACATTTATATCAAAAAGCACACACAGATTGATTTTTTCGTCAGAGCTAGTAGAATTATGTAATAGAAAGCTCCATGACATGTTTATGGTTGTACATTGTTATTGTTATTATCATTGTTATCGATGATTTTATCAGACCAACTTACTAGAACTTGGGTGAGGTATTTTTTAGTCTAGGAAACCTTTGAGGAAACACAATATGCACCAGATGACTGTTGTGTGATTAGATGCCAGAATCCAGACATTCAAGTTTGACCTAAGTTGGAATCTTCTCAGCATTGTTCCAGCACATGCCATTTGAATCCACCTGTCTGGCAGGTGTGACCTGGAATATTAATTTTCCTGTAAAATTAAGACGTTTATGAAAACTGGTAGGTCATGGCGAAGAGTGTGTGTGTGTGCGCAGGAGAGAAAGGGAGGGGGTGTTGGCCCTGCGCTGCCTGCGGTGATCAACAGCCCTGACTGGTTATGTAACTGGGATGCTGCAGTATGTAGGTCAGCAGCACAGGGAGAGCCAGGGATGGGGTAAGGAGGATGGAGCAGAGGAGTGTGCGTTGATATATATATATATGGGTGCGTGTGTGTGTCTGTGTGTGCATGCGCATTCACACCTCTGAATTTCATATTTCAGTCGTTTTAGCTCGTCATCCTCACAGAGAGGATGTGCAGTTAACATCCTGCTGAGCAGATGTCAAATACCATCGCTCACTGCAGAAATCTCAGCTACAGTGAGTTGAAATTCACTGAATGGAGAGGAGCAAATCATTGGGAGGCCAACGAGGCAGAAAAAAACTCATTGTGCAATGGAGCTAAACTGACCCAGCTTTGAATATTACATCAGTGTTTGCTAATGTGCAGTTTGTTTTTCACAATCCAGCTCTCGCAAACACTGAGTCTTTCAGTTTTGTCTTCTTGTGGAAGAAAATATGTTTAAAAAAAAGCATGGTCTCATCTGATCATATAAAAATCCTTATCCTTCAAACTTAAAACTGTGTGGATGATATGATTACGATCAGCCATAAGCCGGTTACACTGAAAATAATCTGATATTATCCCAATTTCTTAAAATAAAGAATAAGTCACTCAGGAATGCAGTTAATCAATTATTAAGCCCGTTGCAGCATGGCTGGACATGGTGTTCACCAAGAGTCAAGTCCCCTCAGTGAGTTATTAATAAATCTTCTGAATTTCATCCCTTACAGATAGTTTCCTTTGATCTTGATTGTAATTTATAAAAAAATATTTGAATAAATGTGTTGTTGTCCCTCACTTTCCTACCTTTAGGGATTTCTGGATGTTCGGTAACACAATTTCAAAATCTCAAATTAAACCAAATCAATGATGTATAAAGTCGCATGTGGTACAACTGGATATCAGCACAAATAAAGCTATATGTTTCATGTGGGCTGCACCGCGAGATGTGACTCTGGTTTGCACACGCCTGCAGGAAGCCTCGGAGTGAAAACAGAGTGAGGGAGAAAACAACTCGTCTGTTGGACATGCTTGGCTGGCTGCTGTTCAAGGGGGAGTTATGTTGCCTGCCATGACCCATTCAATCCCCGCTCTCTGCCTCTGCCCTACACAGCTCTGTAAAATAGGTCAGGAAATGTAGTGTGTGTGTGTGAGTGTTACGTACATGAGCACAAATTATGATTTGAGGAAGGCCAGTGAGTGGCACACTACACACGCACACACAGACACACACACTGATGCATTTACATCACAACGTAAAAATGGGCCAGAAGAAACTTGTGCATTTCTGATATGAAAGTAGGCCACTGGGATGTTTGTATGTGAGCGATGATTCAGCTCCATGTTATGCAATGTAAAACCACCCTTGGGTCCCATTGCCATATCTTGTGCCCTTGTGCCACAGGAAGTAGCCTGTCCCTGCATGTTTGTGTGAGTGTTTGTCAAAATGGAGGAATAGGACCTTCATTTTCGTACGGCCACTGACCCGAGCAATCTGTCATCTGCTTTTTGTAAACACGTTAGCCTGTCTGTATCTGAACAGGATCATATGTCATGAGGATATTGTCAAAATATTCCCCTTTTTTCAGGGTTTTCCCAGAGTTTCATAAGGCAAAACAAAAGGCAACACTTTAACAATTTTAAATGAACTAAATACTATTAGTTTAGATTGAAACATTTTCAAGATTTTTCCATAGATTTAATTATTGGGATTCTTTATTTAGGGAAAATAAAACGCACAATTTTAACAATTTAAAAGGACCTAAATACTGCTAACATGTCTGTATGGTAAATGTGGAGCTACAGACAGCAGCTGGCTAGTTGAGCATGAACATATTCCCATTTTTCAGAGATCTTTCTAGAGACTTAAGTGTTTACTCTCTTTTTTTCCGGCAACACAAAAGGCAAAAGGGAAAGTTTAATAATTATCTGTAAGGTAAACATGAAGCTACAGCCAGCAGCTGCCCGGCAACCTCTCCATGACAGCGGACTCCAGGTAGTCTGCGCACCAGCCAAGAAAAATCGTTGGGCATGTAACCGCCCGTAAAACCATTTATTATTATAGATTCTTTTTTGCAAATCAACAATTAAGCTAACTAAAATGAGAGGTGAGCTAATTTTATTACGTGTGGAAAGAGCGAGGCTTTCTGCTTCTCTTAAGCTCAGCCACACAAACTCAAATGTCTTTCCCAGAATGTCAAACTTATTCCTATAAAAGAAACTTCTCACTTTAATTTTTTTGCTTTTTATAATCGTAATTTAAGTCAAAACCTATATGCACCTCAGTATTAACAGAAATCATGAGGAAGGTTAATAAATGTTATAGGTTTGCTTAGGTTTTTGTATGTTTGCTGTCCTATTTTAAATTCAACAGGGTTTTACAGTGAGTTTCACGTTGCCCACCAAAGAAATGCGTCACACCATCTGATGTAATCACATACTGATTCCATCCAGACACACAAAGTTTCCCGCGTAGCTGCTGGAGAGCTCTGACTCAGACGTTGTGAAGACCTCTCCCTGTCTGCCACGTAAAAAGAGCCATATTTTGTGAGCTGTGTGTATCCACAGTGCAAATATCTCACTGAGCTCTGATGAACACGTGGCCTCGAGTGCACAGTTTTAAATGCAAGCTGCCAACATTGTTCCATAAATATTTTAAGTGGAACATCAGCGGAGATCAACACAGTTAATTAAACACAGAGAGGAGGTAGGCTGTACCTGCCCTCATGAGACACTTTACAGGAAATCATGTATGTGTTGTTTCCAAAGAAGAATTATTCATTGTTATTATTATTACGAAACAGTCCTTGCTCTGGCCAAGCTCATATCGGACTTTAATTGTCTGGGTTTGGCGAAAGTGGAAAGTTTCTTCCAAACTTGTGTTAACTTTAGTTACTATACCTGTGTGTATAGTAGTGCTGGATAAGCCTGATGCAAGCTAATGATGGAGTCATGCTCAGAAAAGTCTCTATAAAGACAGTATTGACATGAAATTTGACCATTTCAATAAACATACGGGCATGTGAGCAGCATGTTAATATGGAATGTAATAAATCAGAGGTGATTCTATCCTACATATCTATCTCAAGTTGATTCATTCCACATAAGCCAACATTATTGGTGGCGGAGCAACCTGACAGACAAACAACATGTTGGAGCTGTGGTGAGTGAGGTAACCTGCAGTTCTTCATGGTGGTTATTAAGTGGATTAACCCCCTTAGATTAGTCTCAGCCATTTCTCCCATCTGTCTTCTGTTACACCACAAACCTGATAATGTACAACCACTGCAGGAGACACACACACACACACACACACACACACACACACACACACACACACACACAGAGGCTTAAGAAAAATGTGGAGATGACCATTTGAGCAAATCTTCTCCCACTGATCTACTGCGTGACTGGACAGGCACACAACTCGCACACACACACACAGACAGACGCTTGTTCACATCACATGCTCACATTTGACTGTAGACGCACTCACACAGTGGCCACGGCCTCACATGCAAGAAAACACACAGCCACACACTAATCTGTGATTAGTCGTTAGTTATTATTCTCAGTCGAGTGAACAGGAGACATGCAACCCGTTTACAGTACTGACACAACAAGGTGGAGTTGGGGACCCATGACTTTGGACATACGTGTCTGTGCGGAAGGGATTTAGACTGAATGTATGAGCGTGTCACTGTGCGACCCTACTGAACGTGCATACATGTCCTTTACTTTTTGTGAAGTTGGATTTAGCTACTTCTAATGGAGGCCTAAAGAAAAGAATGAAAGAAAAACCCAGTAAAACACATGAAAGCTGCAATTTTCTACAGTTACATGGGACCAGGGGTGGCTATTCTCCACCATTCATCTTGATCTAAGAAATATATTGAAAATTAAATTAAAGTAATAATACGTGAAACTCTCAACTTAATAATTTACCCCTGCATATCACAGTACTCATTGTGACACACAGTTGCTCCACCACCAAGATTATATTTTCAATAGTGTTGTTATTGTCTACTGTCTGTCCTGTCTGTCTTGTAAGCAGATATTTAAAAATGAAACAACAACAAAAAAAACACACTCAACAAATCTCAGTAAAATAAAAAAAAGGAAATGGAACCAGATCAGATTTTGACCGGGTAGCTTCCACAATGAGACCATTAGTAAAGCCCATAACGAATCTGAACTATCAAAGCAATCTAGTAGTTTTGGATTTCTTGGTTTCAAACCTAAGTACCAATCTGCTGAAATTAATAGTCTGGTCTTTGACGTATTCTCCTGATGATTTTAATTTGGGCTTCAGGCTTCATTTCTGCCATTACAACAAACAAAGTCTAATTTCAGCGGCTTCTCCGAGTGAACCGAAACTAATTCACATTCAGCTCTCATACGACGCCAATCACCAAATGTTACTGAGCCTGAGTCGGTTGATGGAACAGTTTGTGCAGACTAGAGGTTCATATCAGGGACGACGCCTGATGTGACCCAGAGCACGCTGCAAGAAGTCAGTAAGAGTCAAGCTACGACAAGGCCCCAGTGCAGAGGAGGACATCAAAAAACCACAACCACGAGTGCAGAATAAAAAAGAAAGAGACGGCTTCTGCCCTCATAGGGAAAATCACATCTCTGTTGTTGGGAATTCTCTTAATGTGATAGCAGTAGTCAATTGAGAGCAGGGGCATTTCTAGGATTTTTCTAAATCGGGGGCCATAAAGGGGCCAATTATATGGCCAACATCCATATTGTTAGTATTGTCCCTGGGTGACTAGTTTATTTATTTATTTATTGAAAGACTACTGGCAGGATATCTATAATATCTATAAAATCTGGTTGGCCAACCAGATTTTATGTGGGGCCAGTGCCCTCCAGGCCCCACCCCTAAATCCACCCCTGGTTTAGAGTGGGGTGAGGACCGGATTGACATGGAGCACTAGAAGAGAGACGCAGTGAATCTATAGCTAATGATTCGCATATGAATGAGCTATGTTTACCATTTGATGTATGTAGATATACTAATGCATACAAAGCATAGTGCAACTCCACATAATCAACACACAGGTAAACACAGGCTAGATAAGCAATAGGGCTCTGAGATAAAAGGGAGAGCAGAGGAAAGAAACACGTCGTTCAAGATAGGCAGAGAGGAGGAAATAATAAAGTATGTTATTCTAGAGAAGTGTGTTCAAAAACTACGGAAACTGGACACAGGTCACAACTTCCCATCACCACGCACACAAACACATCTGTCACCGTGAACTTTGACCTCCCACATTGCTCAAGGCTTCATCATGGTGCAGAGGCAGGGAAGCGACCTCGCTGACCTGAACCCACCTCTGCTCATTCTGCTCCAGCTGCAGTTTCTATCTGATGATCGGACGTGGGTTTGACTTTTATCTCCGTCTGATCTCTTTCAACAACATTGTTTCCCCCAAAATGATTTCATCTGAATCTGCTTCACGTTGGACAAAATACAGGTCACTGCTATAAAGACTTAAGGACTTAACTCTGGAATGAACCAGTTGTTTGTTTTTGAATGGAACCAGTAGGAACTGAGCAGGACAAAACATTCGATATACTTGTGTGAGGCTCCCTCTAGCGGTCAAACTATGCTATGTTTATCCACTCAGTTTCATTTATGACATGACACACCCACACTGACTTACAAAACCCCAGTTCATATCCATTATATAATTATTAGCTTAGATATTAACAACCACAGTTGATTTCAGGTTGATACCAGATTGTGGCACAGGGGTAAATTGTAAAGTGACTTTATTAATGGACATTCAATGCTAATTATATACAACAAGTGCTTAGAATAAACTTTAAAATAAAGAATCTGTTGGAATAAAAATAAAAAGAACAAAGACACATCAGACAAAATTATTGTGTGCATAATGTTGATAACTTCACTTATGCATCAAACACATAATATAGGAGCATTGACAGGAATTGACAAGAGTCTACTAATTATAGAGTCGACAGACAGACACACACAGACACACACAGACAGACAGACAGACAGACAGACAGACTCTTTCTTCATATATTGCAGCTGCCACAGCTCATTACCAAACTTTAACCTCACATTCCACAACCACAGTATCTTTAAAACTGGACTCAGTGATGCAAAACTCTGACCCCAACACAACAGGGTTTTCACCATCATGTGCACATCTTTAAATTACAGGAAAGCATTGACTTTTAATCATATATTTGTGACTATATCATCGATACTCTCGATTAGAACTTGCAGAAAGCTCCCGGGAAATTTTGGAGGAGGGTTTCACATCGCTGAGGCGATCATGTATAAGTCACATCAGTTCACGTACAAGAACCGTTCTTCAGGTAAAATCTCGTTCACAGCATTTTCACGTAGACAGGTGGAGTTAGCCATAGTCCGTTAACAGCAGAGGGCCTATTCTTGTGGTTTTATTCAAATGGATCAGCGGCCTCGCCTGAATCCCAGCCTTCATTCAGTGAGTAACAGAGACATCTCCATGTCAACATATCGGCTCCTCTGTGGACTTTCCAGACAACAACACTGAATATAAAGTTCTATAACATGCATTCACATAAAGTCTCCTTCATTCAACAACATTAGACGGTAAAAATCTGCTCTCTTCATTCACACAATCTTCAGTTGAGCTTATTAGACACCAAAGTTTCAGACATGTACATTTAAGAATAGTGTGGATCTAAAATAAACTAAAACAGAAACATCAGTTATCATTACCACTTTTGCTCTGAAAGCTGAATACTGAAATGCATTAAATAATTTTAGTTGATAAAATTACATTAAGTTAAATTAAAACATTTAAATTCTCAGCTAGAGAACAACAGAACAGGAGTGGCGGCGGGGGGGGTCACATTTGACCCAGATCTGTTCGGAAACGTTTACCGATCAGGTAACTGTGAACATCCCATAATAAGTCCTTCTGAGTAACTTTTCTTCATGGTGTTCAGTGTAGGTGAGAAACTCAGCAGCTCCTGTTACTCATCCAACAAAACACATGCTGGAAGAAAAGGGTTGAAGCAGCGTCCCAGCGTGACGGCCTCACTCTGCAGCCACACAGCCACATTCATCGTGTTCCACTGTCATGACACAGCAATGTTTCCTCAGACCAGCTGCTCCGCACGTCTGTAACTGGCTGACGTGGATGTGTTCTTCCAGGGTGAACCGGGAGTTACGATTCACAACGTGATAAAAGTGTGTCCATGAGAAGATGTGTCTTGTTTATCCAAACACTGTCAGGATAAACATCAGAGAATACAAAAATATCCAATCTCAGGTTCTTCCTGGTGTCTCTCTTCTTTTCACAAGGACATTTTCCTCAAACTCTTCACAGTCGTGAATATTGTGTGATGTGAAACGTTTCAACGTTGCTTCCAGTGCAGACGACTTCACGCTGAAAAACACTCCCTCGGGTCATTATTTTGAGTCGGAGCGCTCAGGTTTCTTGGGATTCTCTGTGGCGGAGCAGCTCATACACTATCTGCTCTCCACTGACGACCACACAGCGATCAGAGGATACACACACAACCCCAGACATGTTGTTGTTGCAGATGAGCACCTTGTCCGTCTCCCAGTTGTATTTCGAACCCGCAGTAGCTTATCACTTGGCGTGGCGACCCTTGGCTGGCGCTCCGGGGCTGAGAGAGGAGCCAGCATGTCTCCCGTGGCTCCTCCAGTGCTGGCGCAGGACAAAGTCATAGTTGGCAGTGGTGCACATGGCATAGAACACATTGGCTTTGTCGGGGATCTGGAGCTCTGAGGCAGAAAGAGAGATGAGGTGACGAGGTGTCTACTTCCCTTACTACATCTCTAAGATTTATTATGAGGCGAGCAATTGTCTGAAATGTCTCCACTTTAACTCTGTTTGGAAAGAATGACAGCATAACTGAAGGCAGGGAGGAGCATTTGTTATTTTCTAGCTGACAGTTTTTACCCTTTCTGAAAACATTATCATGTCTTGCAGCTGATTTGGATGATAGTATTTTACAGGCAGTGTCGGTAAAGGAACGTATCATGGCTTCCTCTACAGTGGATCTGCTGCTGTTTGACTTTAACACATTAGAAAAAGGCCAAAACGTTCCCTGCTTTTGAATTAAATACCTCGAATCGACCCGAGCATCTGGCAGAGGCTGAAGTCGTGGCAGCTGACATCCTCCATGTTGTGTTTTTCAATAGCTCTCTGAATCACCTGAGGAGTGTGGTCCTGACTGGTCAGCTGGAGAGGACACATCACACTGACACTCAATACCTTTCATTATGAGCTGAGGTCATTGACATACACAGCACATTCATAGTATTCAAGTATCCAGCCCCCCTCAGACTTTACACTTGCTATTTATTATGTTATGTTATTATTGTATATCCAGTTGTTGAGTTATTCTGAGCGCGCACACACACACACACACACCACACGTCAGACCACCTCACTATCTTCAACAAAGCAGGTAGAAATGAAAGACCAGGTAAATTCTCAAAACCGATTTTAAAAATGTATCCCAGAATGCTTTTCTCAACTATTGAGAGCCTCTTAAATCCAGCTCCAAACAGCCGGGCTCTCATGACCCCAGAATCGAGTTTTCCTATAGATTGCAGGTGCTTGAACTGTGCTTAAGTGGACTCAAGCCTGAATACATATCAGACATGCTCAGGCCTTTTTTAACTGTTCAAGAGGGAGGACGATGAAATACAGGGAGGTGCTGGTCCTCACCTTGGTAACATCCATGCTAAGGAGGCTGTGTTCGTTTGTTAATAGGATTTCACAAAAACTCTCAACCTACTCCCATTAAACTTGAAAATGCACGAATCAAAGAAGAACATATTACGTTTGGGTGCAAATCCCGATCAGTGTTTCTTTCACCTTCTTTAACGTTGCGAAACTGTCCTTGGTTTCAAGTAAAGGCCTTTTTATGGGACCGAGATATTACCGACACTGTTGGGCCTTGGCAGAGGTATGTACTCCACTGAGTGACATTCTATTACTGTATTTGTATATTTAATAGAGATAACAGGATGTGGAAAGTTTCCAATTTTGAAATAGACTTGTGGATAGCTTGCATTTTACAAACAGGGTTTTTTTAATAGATTAATGTGGGTGCGAAGGCTAAATCATGAAAATGGACCAAAGGGTGGTGCCAGTAGAAACTTATGTAATCCAATCATTTGCTGGTTACATGACATTTGTTGACTGGATATTTAGCACCATCTACCTGCACTGAATATCATTACATTTTTAAGACATTGAGTTACAAAAGAAAGTCACTTGACTAAAGACAAATAGGAGATCTGCGTAAAATTCCTTCATAAATCCTGGTTTAAATCAGTTTATAGTGTCTGCAAATGTCAGTAAATATTGCTAAACAGTTAAGATTTCTTATCTTGGAAAAAATGTAACCTTGCTTTAAATGCTCTTGGATGACAGGTCATTAACCAACACAAACCCCACCCACTTCTGCTTTCTTTTTTGTTTCTTCTGCTTTTCTTTTCTTTTTTAGGAAGTGTCAAACTAAATCAGCCAGCAACAGACACGACACGATTACAAAACCACTGCCCTCACCAGTATGCTCTTGTAGACGTTTCCATTGCTGACAGACTCCACACTGACCCTGATGATGCACGAGTCAGCGACCTGCTTGTTGTAGACGGGCAGCGAGGCCTGAGACGAGCAGCCGGATGATGACAATGACGACTCGGGGCTCAGCGCCAGAGAGGAGGAGCTGAGGTCCGGATGAGAGGAGCTGCAGGAGGAGGTGGAGAGGCTGGGAGAGGAGGAGGAGAAGTCCTCGGCTACGTTGAGAAGAGAACCGGACAGAGACTGAGGGGAGGACAGAGGAGAAAATATGCATATTTTGTTCCAAATGTGTAAACCAACCAATGTCCCTGCTGATCACAAACATATGAGAGTCAAAGCTGTTGGTGTTTGTACCTTGAGTTTGAGTCTGAGGGGGGAAGGTTGAGGGGCGGAGAGGTCCTCCATGTCTGAACTGCTGGAGCCAGAGGACGACACACTGATCTGATCAGCATGGGTCTTCCTGATGGAGCTGTCACTGGCCGTTCGCAACCTGCACACACAATTGTTTTCACTGAATAGTAAAAATAAGTATGAAGAACCACAAGTGCCACGAAAAAAGTCATCGATAAAGTACATCTATCTGTGTTTAAAAATCTAAAACAATTCTGGCCCACAATTGTCTAGAACGATGTGTTTTTTCCATACAGGACATTATTTACCACTACATTATTCTGAATAAATTGAAAGAGTTTTGACAGCTTTTCTATGAAGTTGATCTGTCAGTCTTACGAGGCAAGCTTCTTCGTGAGCAGACGACTGCTCCAGGAGTTGGGGGAGCTGGGACACGGGTCAACTGGAGGCTCCAGGTCTCGGGACAGCTCATAGCTTCAAAAAGACAAAAAAACTGACTCTTAGATATGACACAATAGCGATGATTGTATTTATATCTTATTGCAGGGGTGTTGGTGTGTGTCCCACCTCTCCTGGTCTGTGAGCAGGGTGTGCGCCTGCAGCCAGGCTGTGATACGAGGGTTCACCGGGAGGCTGTAGTGGGAACAGGAAGCCTGAAGCTGTCGGATCTGGGAGAGAATCTCAAACTCCTGGAAAACGGAAGAGGAACAGAACATGAAATCAAAGTGGAGCGAGTTGGTAGTCATTCACACAAGACACCACCAGGAGGCGCCACCTACTCGTCTGCGTTTCTCAAAGTTGATGAGTCCACCCTGTGAGAAGGGAAGAACAATCAGTTCAATATGGCGTCAAGTGTGATAAAAAGATCAAATGCAAACAACAGCTTGGTCTGTGGGTGTGATGTGTTCTCACCTCCAATGTGTCAGTCAGTGCTGTGTCCAGCATGGTGAGGACGGTCAGATACGTGCCCAGGTACGGCACAACTCCACTGCTCAGGTTCTGGGAACAATAATCAAACCATGAGTTTACAACTGAAAAAAAATTGAATAAACATTTTTGATATTTTTGTGTAATTAAATGCATTTGCAAGACGTTGTTTTTAGTAGTGAGAAGACAATGAGTGAATTTTCATTTTTCGGTGAACTATCCCTTTAAGGGAACTGTTGGGCCTTGGCGGAGGTATGCACTTTACTGAGTGACATATTCTGGCGTCTGATGTGTTTGTCTCCTCCCATGAAGACTGACTGATCCATCACCTAAAACAAATCATCTGAAGCTAAATGGAATTTGGGTCTCGACAACCTTACGAAGGTGTTTGTAGATTATCAGTTCTCAGTTACATGTTGGTCTTGTTTGTAATTTTATTACAGCCAGCCTTAATATGTTTTGAGGCAACGTGTGCATCACTACTGCCTATGGCCGTAGCCCTGGCTGGTGGAAAAGTCGAGCTAAACCACTGGGATTGAGCCAGATTCTTAGACTGAAGTCAGAAATAACAAATTCCCTGTATTAAATGGAGTAAGACTCTTGAGTCTGAGCAGACGATGTTACTGAGATCGCCCAATGTAATGACAATAAGAATCCAAAAATAAAACTGATAAGAGAGAAACACAGACTGATTAAAAGATTTAAAAAAAAAGAAATCACAATTTAAAACAGGGTGAAGATTGGGTTGTAAAACATGTATACACAGCCCCACCCAGACTGAGTAAACTGGCAAGCTGTGGGAAACAATGCACGCACGTCAGCTTTTATTTAAAGGAGAATACCAACAGTGATACCAGTTCAGATTAAGGGTTGGGCACTGAGAATTGGCATATGACAGTACATGAGTACAATGAATCATTATGATGAACGATGGCATGGGGCAAGGGAGGGGTACGTGGGTGTGTAACAGATTTACGAACATCTGACACCAACCCTGTTATATGATTGGTTTCCTATTAAAAGAACAGATTGGAAACGAAGAGGAAACTGGGAATGAACTGACGTCTATTTAAGCAAAGTAAACCAGTTTGAGAACATGTGACTTTTAGAGAAGCACAAGTGATGACGCAGGCAGACACAAATATACCTCTTCCTTTCAGTTTTTACTGACTGGTGCAGCTGAAACAGTCACTTCACTTTAGTTGTCAAACGTAAAACTGAGGAACCACAAGGTTATTTTTCTTACCATCTGTTTGGACGTTGAGCAGAGCCGCGGTTTAGAGCCCGTGGTGACGCTGCTATCTGAGGGACTGTCATCCTGAAGGAAATGGACGACAGTAATATTAGTATTTATAGAACAAAACAACAGAAATTCAGTGTCAACATTAGAGAGCTTGGTGTGAGAAGACAAAACTCGGACACACTAGATAAATGGTTGCTGCTGGCTGTTGAAGTGTCGGGCAGTGTGACAACTATTGTTCAGGGCCGGTCCCGTCCACAAGGTTACAGTCTGTTGTGTTATTTATGCCCTGAGGTGTGCACTGTATCAGACAGAATGTTCTCAATGAAATCAATAACTGCTTATTAACTCGGCTTATGTCCAGCTAGCTATTTCTATTAGTGTTGGGCACGAAGAATGGCATTTTGATAATTCTTTAGAGACTGGGCAGCTGATAAGAGTAATAATCACTAAACACACATTCATATCTACTGCTTTTCAGTGCGGACAAAGGACACAGAGCAGCAAGTGGCCTGGACACCAAACACACATCCAGTCTCATGAGTTAAGGTGACAAAAGCACACAAAACAAAAGATGAGATTAGGCCATTAAGGACAACCAGTTAACTACTGGGCCATTTGTGCATAATACATCCAGCAATTTGGATTTATTACCTTCACCAAGAGGTTATGTTTTCATTGCCGTTTGTTTGTCTGTTATTCAGCAGGATTACACAAAAACTATTGGACAGATTTTCACAAAACTTGGTGGAAGGATTTGGTATAGGTCAGAGAAGAACCCATTCAAGTTTGGTGCAGATCCGGATCAGGGGGCAAAACCAGGATCTTATTGGCCGACGTGTGTATAACACTTTTCACAATACACTGAAGCTGCATCTAACAATTGTTTTAAACTTTCTAGTATTCCTTTTCAATCAACAGATTGTGAATGCGATAAAATATCAGAAAATAAAGCTACTGTTGATTCATAAAGTAAACTCGCATTTTCTTACTGCACTTCATTCAATGGAGCAATTGAAGTCCAATTCAACAGATCTTGCCCTCGTTCATTAGACATGTACTTACCTCCACGAGGATCTCTCTGGTGGTCAACACACAGTTTTCATCAGGAAAAGTGTCACACAGTTGTTCGAAGGTGGCCACGCTCTCCCTGGAACCAAAACAGGTTCAGTCTGTTATGACTACATACACCTTAAGGAGGGTTTCATGTAAAACTAGAAAGGCACTCAGAAAGTGCACACCTCCGCCAATGCGACTGCACTATCACGCCATGTTAAAGAAAGTAAAAAACAAACTGGATCCGCCATCTATCTGGATCAGTGAATGTCTGAAAGCAGCTGTACTGATGACTATATCAAAGGTTATTTAATATCTTCATTCTCTCGGCCAGTTTTCACTAATATTTTTCATTTTGTGCCCTGAACACGATTATTTAAAACAACTCTGTACTCTATGTTCTCAGCAAAACAACCCTGCAGAGTCTTGAAGTGGTTTGCTGACCTGCTGACGGCTGCCCAGGTCTTCTTGAGGCGATACACAGCGTTGGACTGCAGCGCTGACAGGATCGCTCTCAAAGAGGAGAAATTCTTTAACTCTCTACACTCCTACACAGACAGATAAAAAGGTTTTATTATGCTTTTTAAAAAAAACGTACACTTATTTCTGTCAGTAACTTGAAATTACTTTCCACCCTGACCTGTGCAACAGTGATCCACCTCTCAATGATGCGTGCTCTGTGGGCAGGGCTGGCATGCGTGCATCGAGGTGAGCTCGGGGCCGTGGAGGGGTACAGGAAGGGAGAGGAGGAGATGGGCGATGAGATGGGAGAGGAAGTGGGAGGGCTGGGTGAGGACGGACAGAGGAGTGAGGTGATGACACGGTTGGTGATGGCGTTGAACTGGACGATGGTGGCGCGGACGGTGGGCGCCAAGTTTCTGCTTTCTTTCTTGTCACGCTGGGACCAGACGCAGCCGAGGCAGTGGAAGGGCACCACTCTGACGAACAGGTCCTGAGGGAGAGACCATGACAAGGACACACAGTGCGAGTTAGTGACCTGCTGTGATGCGGAAAACAGCTTTCAGATGTTTGTTAATGAAACCTACAGCGTCCAGTCTGGTCAGCTGCTCCGATATTTCTGTAACAGGGAAGTCCATAAAGCTGTGTTTGTCCTCCTCCTTAGCGGACATGTCACCTCCATCCTCCTCATCCCCTGGATCCTGCTGCAATGATTTACAACCGTGCTGTGACGCAGACCGGTTGCAATCTGTCACACACATAAAATCATAAATGAAAATCAAACAGGCTGCTCATGGAAACATTGACAAACATGCGATAATGCATCACTTATATAGGAGAGAAAAATGGTGCCAGTATATTTTATCACCATATACAACGGGTTTCATTTCACTGAATCATTTCAGCATATTGAGCATATCTGTATTGCCATGTAAAGCACATTTCTTTATTAATATACACTAGTGCAGTGCCTGTTCTCAATCTGTTTATTAATGCTCTGGAGCCACTTCAGAATTATTCCATGTCATTAGTGAGTCCTCCTCAAACAGATTCGGTCACATTTTATTGTTTGTGTGCTGAGCGTTGTGTGCAGAGCTGTTTATAGTCTATGGTGCTGAGTGAGGTTAGAACACTTTGGGTTCATCCTACCTTGTTTACCTGCAGTGAAGATTTTATGTTCAATGTTTTTTATCAAATGCCACAATCTTCAGACTAAACATTGAAGACAAATTGTGAAACAGGAAGTGAATCTGTGAATGTTGTGCCATGACGAAGATCTGCACCAGTAACAGGTCAGTCAGTTTGTGTCTGCGTCTCAGTCCGATATGTGAAATAAAAATAAGTCAAATTATCAAAATGATCTAGCAGCGATTCTGACCCCTGGTTTGAACCAGTTCCCGACAGCAGCTGTAGTTTTTTGGGAGGAATGTAGAATAAGACATGATCATCTCTGAAGGCACACTGCCTGCTACAGAAACCTGTTTTATTAAACCTTTTTTAAGATTTAATGTATTGAGTTTCTAAATCGTTCCAAATTCACTGCACTTTCTTGGGCAATTTACAAAACACATGCCAAGTGTGAAGCCGATTAGATGAACGCTTCTCAAGATGTGCATTCCACATACAGACAAAGAGACTTTTGTGAAATGTTTGTGCATATGTATGTATATTCATGATTTAAAGGTTGGTGAACTGCTAATTTAAATATATGAATATGTTAATACAGTGATAATGTTCCTGCTATGATGACAATGTTTATCTGAAAACTTTGTTTTATGTTTGGTATTTGTGCCATAAAAGCAACAAGTCATACCTTTAAATTATATTGTTTGGTTGGTAGCAGATTTAATCGTGCTTAAACTTTGGTGCCTGTGCTATATAACTATCAACCTCTGTAACACCAGTGCTATGTGCTTAACATGTTTATGTACAGCCCCGATCCTTGTTGACAGCCAAAGGCGTTCCACTGTTCAGCTCAAGAGTCAATTACAGTGAACAGCTTGAATATTGAGACACTGAGTTGCTTTAAATGCTAAATGAAATTCTTTCTCTCCACACTATCTCTTATACATATTGCACACATCATGTATCGACAGTACACATGCACAGCCACCACCATCACCAGCAGGTCATGCACTGTGGTGGCAGGGGATAAACAGACAATACGTAACTGCACCTCCCATCCTCCTATATACCTTGTTCCTGGAGCCTCTTGAGCAGGCTCTCAGCAGTCTGAGCCAGACGTCTGAAGCAGAGGCGATGCTGCAAGTGCGCACAAATCAGCCTGAGGGCCTGGTACTTGGGGGGTTCATGGAAGTCTTCACTGTAGTCCTCCAGCCACAGGCGAATCACTGGGGGTAAGGTACTGAGGGGAGGAAGGGCAGGTTAGTTGATTCTACAGAAAGTATTCAAAGGCAAAACTTGATAAACACTATAGGTGCTGGACAGAGGTGCCACAAAAGTCGGAAGACCTGAATGTCAACACACCAGTTGATGCTCCCATAAACGTATTCATAGGTTCATAGGAGGTCAAATAAATAAGCTGAAGCTTTTACTACACAAAATTATCCAAACTCAATTTGGATTGAAGGCAAAACTAGATGAATCTCACCTGCGAGGGCAGACAGTGTTATCCAGGTTGGAGATTGAGTCGTCTCTGTGGGAAAGGAGAACACAGTTATCAAAGGGCCTCATTCACCAATATCTTCTTAGTGGGCATGACGCATTCTTATACTGCTTGTACCAATAAAAAAAAATGGCATGAGACTGCAGTGCCGTGAGCACACACAGAAATCACAGACACTGAAAAGAACATTCAAGAGGTCAGGAATGATTGAACGGAAATCTAAAGACACCGCCGCACCGGACTCAAACCGTGAAAAAAGCTGTTATAATTTTAAGTGTCAGCAGTGGACATAAAATACCACAAAAAAACGATACATGGAATGACGTTCAGTGAAAGTTGTATCCGGAAAAAGTCGCATAACTGAAGTAAAAAAAGTTTGATCACCGATTTGAACCCAAGATAAATATTTCCAAACACAGAAGAGAGAGGGGGAAGGCGAAAGAAAATGAAGGTGCACAGAGTTATCTGAGCTGGAGCAGTGCATCATTGGAAACACTGCAGTTGAACCATCAACCGAGCATCTGTGGACACTCGACCTGAGCCTGACAGGATCCATCAGGACCGACATGCCAGGAGGGGTTCAGAGAAAATGTTTTCTGCGCACACAGGGAGCACTGCATCCACAGACCAGGGTGAGGTGCAGTGCAGTTGCATCTCTCATCTCAGAATAGAAATAAACTTGTTTTCAGAATTAACAGGCTACACTTGGACGAAAAAATATTCTGTTCTTACAAAAGAACAAATCCCAGCTAACAAAAACATTGGCGACCGTCAGAATCTTCATAAAAACTGCATACGGGTCTAAAGAATTTTTTTTTCTCTCGAGAACGGTTGGTGAACGAGGCCCAATGACCTGGGAACTAAATATCCGTGGTGGGACAACACTGAGACATGGTGACAGAAAACATCCTGGAGTGGAAAACATGTCCCTGAACTGATCGTCTATAGCAGCTCATCCTGAGGAAATGTCCTGCAACATGTTAAATCCCACCAGAGACACTGAGGCCTTGTAATAAAGTCTGGGGAGTAAAGAAGACAAATGTAACCTACAGGTATTATTAAAAGAATAAATATGCTTTCAAACTAGAGCTGGGTTAGGGTTAGTCAATACTGTCAATAATCATTGCAATATAATTTTCATATATAGCAATATTAAAATATTGCTGTTTATCACATGTTGGTCATTCTCTTCTCATAAAGAAGAGTTTTCAACCACAAACTACATGCAGGAGCAAAAATCTGTTTTTAAACCTCATAATAATGTGACATTTAAGGACAGAAGTCAAGAAAACAGTCTATTACAAACAGGGAGGTTTAGACCAGTTACTGCACTAGTTTAATCAAAATGTGACAAAAGAACCTAAATTTTGGTTATAAGATAATGACCAATCATCAACATTAAAATCAAATAGCACCTATCAAGTTACAGTACAGGTGGTTTAAAAAACGAAATGTTTCCTGTACAAAATACTACAAGTCAAAGGAGGAAAAACCCACTTCCCAAGTTGTCCTGAGGCTGACCTCACAGGAAACCTGTTGCCAGCAGCACCAGAGATATGAGGGCGACTGTTTGACACAATACAACAACACTACAGAACAGTTTTATAACGAGAAGCAATTTGCAGCACAATAAGCAAAGAAGAGCTTTGAAGAACGGACAAAGAACTGAGTTCTGTGGATTGTCTCCCCCACAGACGATTAATGACAGAGGAGTCTTGCTACGTCTAACTCTAACCTGTATTAGTTGCAGAAAGGACATTCCTGCAGGTAATTTTTCAATCAAATCAATTCTCGATGCCAGAGATATGAAAACCACTCCGCTGGACGTGGTGGGGGTAGCCATGGCCATTCAGTAATAGAACAAATCTCCCGGGGGGCTTTGTTGAGCTCATGACAATAATACCTGTCAAACTTGCACAGCATCAACAGAGACTCACTTAGAGAACAGCCGAGGCAACGTTACAGAAGGTGTTCGATTTCTATCTTTGGAGATTGATGTGTCCATGTGGCATGTTGTAGAACTTGGTTTTGCATACAGTATGCTCTACTTACGTCTGCACCTTTTAAAAATAGTATCACACACCAGAACAGGTATGTCTTCTGCAGAGAACGCAGACCGAGAACATGCTGTGATGGAGCTCTGTAAAGTACATTCAGAGGAAACCTGGGAATCCTTCTTTTTTCTTTGTTCTCGAGACTGATTCAAATAATGATTAAAAAGACTGATTCTTTTCAATAGTTTCTACTTTTCTTATTTTCAGTTTCACCAAGCCTGGCATCATCAGACCATTTTCAATTTCCAAGGCGTTATCAACAGTCGCAGAGCAGAGGAACAACCAGTCAGAGTAACAAAACATCAGAGACAAAAAAATGTAAACACATACAATGTGAAGTTTCTTGTTCTTCTTTCATAGAAAATATAGGCTCCCAGGCTCAAGTACTAAGTTAGTTTAAATCATGTCTTACCAAGATTTAGACTAGAAATTTTGAAAACATTTATAGAATGGCTTGTAGAATGAATATGAGTGGAACTAATGTTCTCATGTAACTCTTCTCATCTGAGAAACTATGCAGATCCGTCGGGTTTTTGTTGCCATATCTCTCGGTTCAACACATTTCTGTATAGAGCCTCAGTGTGGACAGTTTCTCACCTCTGAAACAGCAGCTCAATGAGGGTGCTGGTGGAGGTGAAGGCCCTGTAGGTGGAGAGGAAGACACGGGTGAAGTCGGGCTCCTGGTGGTCAGGGTCCAGCAGGTGGGTGACCAGACGCTCCAGGGTGGCGGCCTTCAACCGACGCACCTTCACCGTGTGGTACTGGACGAAGCTGAAGGCCGTGGCCAGCTCTGCCATTTCGGAATTCGGCTGGACGGGCTCCCTGCGGAGTGTGATGCCAAACAAGGCCCCGTCCTCCTCCTCCTCCCCCCACTCCTGCACTGGGTCCTGCAGGGGAGAACCCAAGGTCATCAAGATCTGGCAAATGTCAAATGCAAATACTTGATATTGCCTTTTTCTTTATGATAATGTAGGTAAAACAGACGACTACGTACACACTTAAGAGCTTGTGACAAAAACATAATGGGAAAAACACAAATTCCCTTAACTTTATAGTGGAAACCTATAGTAGTGGTGCAATTTTTCATTCTCCATGTGATCTTAATTTGTGCAGATATGCGAAGGCTAAACTAAGGAGCCTCTGTATGTTTCAAACTTCCCTGTACTTAATAACTACAACTATATCTTTCTAAACAGCCATGGAGCTCCCTCAATATTATCTACTTAACTGAATTACTGCGACAATCACATATCTGCAACAAATACCTCATGACAAATGCAATAAGCCTTCAAACTGAGCAATTTAATTAAAAAAAAGGGTCAAACTCAGCATCAATTAACCTCATTCTTCAGCTTCTGCTGGTAACCCACTTTCTGACGTAGACATGACACCCGGACCCATGAGCTGGCAAAGAGTCATTCACTTCCTTATGTGTTCAGTATGAACAAACAGGGGGAGAATTTATTGAACCATGACCCAGTTTTTTTTCTTAATTCAGTTCTATCTTCGTACTTGTTACAGACAACAGCAGCCACACATTTTCCCTCTATGTGTTAGTGTCTTTGTTAGATGTGTCACTGCCTCTGGAAAATGTGAATGATAAGGGCAACTACAAATGAAAGGGTGTGAAAAAAGTTGCATTACGATTATAGTGACGGAATTTATCATATTCTCACGGTATTGTTAAAATGTGCTGAAAAGGTTCACAATGTAAATTAAATTATATATTTATTCGAAATGAAATAACGTCATATCAAACTTGCAACGTTAACATTAAAGACGGCAAGTCAATTTGATTTATAAAGCACATTTCATACACAGAAGTAGATTTAACCTATTAGATTGCTAAAGAAGTAATTTCAGCACATCATGATAATGCTGATGACAGCAAATAAGAAATCTGTGTTTTCCAAAATTCAGTTCCCCTGACACCAAATTAGACTGCCTCAAGACTCGTGTTCAACCATTTCCTGAACTTCAGACAAACACAGGCAATGGTGTCACATAGTTACACTGGAAAATCCAACTGGTTTAAATCAGCAGTGTTTTCTAAACCATTGTTGATGCTGGGAAGTATCAACCGAATCACCGAAGTATTTTTTGTGATTAAAAAGATTGAAATGGTAAATCTAACCATCGGGACGTGTAACACAGTTTAACATGTAACCATTTCATCCTTTTGGAAAACTATAATGTCACGATATTTATTCAGGCTTCAGCTCCACAATAGCAACTGCCATCACTTCACCATCATCACTACAGCACCCCAGTGATGTGTGTGTGTTTTAGCTTCCCTCAGGGTGTTAGGGTGAGGATAAGTTTGGGTTCATAGGGTTAGGGGGAAACATAAATGTATGTGGAAAACTCTGAAGCCCGATGCAGCTGTTTACAGTGAAATAGGCGAAATCTGAGCCATTGTTGTTACAAGCTGGTCTGACAGCTAGAAACCAGCAGGCACATCTGGTTGGTTGACCAGCTACACTGAAATGCAAGTTTGTTGGTTTCAAACACGTAACATTTCCACACTATTACACACCAGGCCAGAATTTGGCCAATGCTTATTTTTACTGACATTATCTGGCAACATTTCTTGGGCACCAGATCCAGTATTTTCAGCGTGTGGTGTCAACCAATCACAAGCCAAGACAAGCTGGACATATAACTGCTATAAAGCAGAAAAACTACGCCCCTTTGGCACAGATAAAGATTGTTGGCCGAACTTTTTACTTTGTCTTAACACGTCTCTGTAGATGATGATTTATGTAACAACTTACATTTTGTACACAACTATAACAAAAATGTTTTTCAAAATGGTCCGTTAATGGACCACACAACCCTGCCATTTTCATAAGATAAGTATTTCATATCTTACAGTCATGGCAAATATAATTTAGCAGCAAAGAATGGAGAAAACAAATACCTCCAGATGACAGTTTCTTTCATATTCATACTATTGATGATGATGAGCACTTATATTCAATTATGGCCAAGAACTGCGAGATGGAATCATACTGAAACACCACGTGACAATTAACTGGACGATACACACAAGAGAATAAATGCAAATCCTGCATGACATGTAACTGAAGAGGACAATGTTTTAATCTAAAAAAGATATTATGATTATTACCATTATTATTATTATTATTATTAACAACAAGTTAAGGTTAAAGAGAGTGATTAAACAGAGCAACTTATATTAAATAAGTAACATGTACATGTCTTGACTGGTGTGTCATTTATTTAGTAATAATACATAATACAAATATTTTTATAAAAAAAAATTAAATTAAATTAAATTCTAACCATCATGGGGGTATGTTTAATTGTAGTACTGTTGGAACAGACTGCAGGGAGTTTTAATCAAGGTGAGCCTAGTAATAATAATAATAATAATAATAATAATAATAAGGTATGGACAGTGTCAGTGAACGTCCCAGGAGCCAGGCTGAGAAACACGAGTTGTTGTCAAAATGGAACACGCTGCTGGTCATAATATCTGCCTGTCACCCCACATCCAGCAAGGAAAGAGTCTCTAGCGCTGGACTGCCATAGGAAACAATGCGTCCATACAGACAAGTGTCATTTGTCACAGAAGCAGCAAACAAAAGAAGCAGGCAGTGCGTGAAAACACCTGATATCACATGACAGAAACTCCCCACTAAAACCAGTGGGCTGACACCCCGACACACTGGAGCATCTCCGACCAGCATTATGTCTTTAAACTGGTGACCAGACAGACAACTAAACCTGGAATACAAATGAAAAAGACTTAAGTAATGACTCTGGTTGAGGACAGACCGCCGCATAAAGGAGACTCTAGAGAAACCTACCATAGATAAGTGCCATTTCCCCATGTTTATCTGGCGAGTGGCTGAATCCCTGTGACGCGTGTACGGTCCCGCAGCTGTATGAGACGGACAGGTGTGCGGGGCAGCGGTCAGGAGGTCGGCTCCGTCCTCACACACGCTGCTACACACTCCTTCATCTCTCTGTCTTCATGTCCAGAAGCTGCAGCTGAGCAGCGACTGAGAGAGAAGACGAGTCCAAGAGAGAGGAATAAGCGGTATGCGGCGGGGGCGGGGCCAACAGGGCAGGTGTGGGCGGAGCCAATGAGAATTAGAGGATAAGAACAATAAAAAAAACAAAAAAACAAACACGAGGGCATAACTGTAAAATAACTGGTATTGTCACTGCTGATACAATGGATTCCCAATTATTCAACTGTAACATTGATTTAATTTCATTTATTTGTTTATTTGCCAGGGACAATGGTCATTAAAGGGATAAGTTCACCTCAAAATGAAAATCCCCTCATTATCTACTTAGCACTTTGCCAATGGAGGGGTGGGTGAAGTGTTTTAGTCCACACAACACTTTTAGAGTTTCAGGGGTAAACAGTGTTGCAGCCAAATACAATACGAGTAAAGTAAATGGTGACCAGTTTATCAAACGTAAAAAAAACAACTAAAAAAAACAACACATGCCTCCATACTGCTCCTGTGCTGTGATCCAAGTGTTCGGGAGCCCTGCCATTCAAATTCGACTTGAAACAGCATCATTTACACCAGTTTTTTCAGCCTAAATGTCCTGATCTCTTCCTCTGGAGCAGCGCTCGCGTGCGGATCACAGAGGACATTTAGGTTAAAAACACAGTGTAAATGACCTTGTTTCAAATCGAATTTGAATGTCGGGGCTTGCGGACACACAGGAGCAGTATGGAGGCATTTTCAGTTTTTTTCTGTTATGTGAATAAATGGTCCCCCAGTAACTTTAATTGTATTGGATTTTGCTGCAATGCTGTTTACTCCTCACAATGATTCAATGACTCATCACAAAAGAACCCAGGTGACCATCTAATGTCAGTGTTGTGTTATTCTAGATTATAAAAATGGCATCCATGGGAGAGTGGCAAGGCACAAACCACTGCTGACCAAGAAAAGCACAAAGGCTCATTCTCAGATTTGCCAGAAAACATCTTGATGACCCCCCCCCCCAAGACTTCTGAGACTTCCCTTGTTCATTGATACTAAGATTTTTTATATATCGTCATTAATGAGTCATTCAGCAGTGTGGTGTCGACCAGGAGAGCCACTACTCCCAGTTAGAGATGATCATGTAATGGTTTGTGTCATTTATGCTGGATTTATAAATCCAACCTCGCTTTTTTGGAAGCAGATAATAAAAAGTGAAGTTTCAACCCCACACTTTATGACCAACATCATTGCTGTACTCTTACTGAGTTTTTGTATTAGACACACAATGCATCATGAATTATTATTACCTCTCCCTAGGAGGTTATGTTCCTTCTGCACCTGTTTGCTATTTAGCAGGATTATGCAAAAACTATTCAACCGATTTCCATTAAATTTTGTGGAGGAGTGGGACATGACCCAGGAAAGAACCCATTAAACCTTCGTACAGATCCAGGAATGTTTTTTCACTTTCTTTTAAATTGCGACACAGGGCGTTTTTTCACCATTGTGGTCGATTTCTCAGTGAATAATTCATGAGTTTTAATTGGGGAAAAAATCCGTCAAGGGAATGATATTTCTGAGTGTGTGCAATTTGGCGCAGATACAAATAAAAATCCAGATCTAGTGAATTTAAATGAGGTTTCATCAGAGGGAGGAGGATGTAGGTTCTCTACAGAGTTTATGGTCCATTGACATACATGTGTGAAGGCCAATTGTTTGCATTATATTTTTTAATTGTCACCAAAACACTGAATCCAAGACACCAAAACTGTGGGCATTTCCCAGCTATAGGTCCACTTGATGAATGTCACTTCAATGAACATATTTACCTTTGCCAGGGAGTTTATGTTTTTGACTTTGTTTGTTAGTAAGCAGGATTACACAACATATACTGGATGGACTTCCATGAAACTTGGTGGAGGATCTGGTATAGATGAAGAAACAACCTATTCAACTTGGAAATTTTGGGGAATGAAAAAAATCAGGCGTGTGTAGAGGGCTGATATCTATGAACAGGTGAAATTTGATGTGGATCAATATAATGTGTATATACAATATGGTGATGAAGTGGCAGTGGTATGCACTCTCTAAAAGTTATTCTAGTTGTATTAACAGTATATTTCCTCATGATAGAAAAACATGTCAGAGACAATATAGACTTTAATAAGATGAACTTAGAAATGATTTTCAGATTCTCTCTCTGGATGAAGAACAGGCTCTATTTTCAGCTCTATAAAAGCACCAGCGATACCTTTACAGGAAGAGATCAAATGTAAGATACCAAAAAAAGACTTATACAACTGGAAGTTGACTTGAGGCCAACATCCACATGCGAGGAACACTGCATTTCAGCGCCTCTGCCTTGAACAAAAATCCAGTCGGGATGGTTTTGTCCTTGTGGGCGTTTGTGCCTGCTCATACCACATACCTCACGAAACAGGTCTGCTGCCTGCGCTCTGAAATAAGTCACCTCAACTCTGTGACTCCAAGAAAGCAGAAATCTGGGGGAAACGATTCAAATCTAGAGCTGAAAACACATTTCCCTCATACACTCAAATTGTAATTGATGAGAGGCTAAATATTATAATAACACCAACAAGCAGAGCAGATGGGACGTGATAGCTCCAAGAGAAGAATGAGCTTTTTGTCTCTCTCTGAACTGAACATCCACCCTCACTCTCCCACGTATATGCCCGTACCACCCAGTCTCTCGGGGGCTGAACAAAAGAGCGGAGAGACAGTGCTATGCAGCAGAGACCTCAATTACCACTGATTAGACACATGAATGGGTGATGTGTTGGCAGGCAGGGCACAAACAAGAGCATGACTAAACCCCCTGGATTAGTCATTTAAGAGGATGTCCATACATGATGGTTGGAGTGATTTCCCTAAAACGTCAAATGGCCAAAAAGGCTTTTTGAATCATGGAAATACAATAAACGCTGCAAACTTCCTGGAGAGTCTGTTCAGATTCCTTCTTGGAGTCGCTCAACAGTCGCTATTATCGATGACCCCTCGAGTGTAAAAATGTCCAGCTGAGTGGGAGCGATAGTGGAAATTCCCACGACACAAAACATATGACGCAGCTGATACGGATCAAGTGATACTCATACATCAGCAGTCAAATCAGCCTCGTGACTCAGAAATCCTAGAGAACGTGGTAACCTCATCTCTGAAGAGTTAATCTAAGAGGTAGTGTAACAAAGACCACGCCAACACACATACATGTTTCTTGTGTTGGTTTGCCAGTAAACCAATAAGTCAGGTGAGCAGGAAACTCATCAAACACTCTTCTGGAAACTCAATTATTCTTTTCAGGCAATTATTAAGGTCAAATGTGAGACATCTGATGCAGAGCTGCGCCGAGCCTCTTTACCACTGCTCAAAAAACCCTCGCTCACATCCGGCTTTTGTCTGCAGTGTGAATGGATTCGATCAGCATTCAGTCCCGGGTCAAATGACTCTGCAGTTAACAAGGGTTTTTGTTGGCTCCAGCTCAGATCGACAGTGATGGAAACATTTCACACGGGTGAAAGCACGAGCAAGAGAGCGGCTCACTTTCAGCAAGGTGAGAGAGCGGCTCTACATTCAAACAAGATGCACTGGTGCAAAAAAATCCAAAAAGGAATAAAAGAGTCAATCTCCTTTTTACTCGGTTTACCTGCATTTAAAAGACTGTATATCTGCTAATTTTTTGTAAAAGAGGTGTAAGCGAGATACAAATTCTGTAGATCATAAGCTGTTACAGTCGACAATAACTCACCTCATACTGTGCATCAGTGTCTATTAACTGGAAGCTCCTCAGCCACACGCCAGGCTCAGAGTCCATGTGCACGTCCACACAGGGATTGGTCCTGAGCCACAGCAGCTTCCTCATCCTGCCCATCCTGCCCATTTTGCTGCGGAGGCTGCGGGACTCCCCTCCATCACCGCCTCCAAACGCCGGAAGAATGATCCTCATCTCCCCGGCTCTGTGTCACACCACGGGCCCACACACTTCGTCAGATCTCTCCCACACCTGCTGCCTCATCTGTGCCAGAGAGGAGAGCGTGAGAACAGTTTCCTCATACCATCATTTTACTGTAATCCTCTCTTTACTGCAAACATAACCGTACTCAAAATCTCCTGTTTCCAGTCATGTGAAGTCCATGAGACAAAAGGAACAGCTCTAAAAACAGGGTCAGTGGTCGTTCAATAAGAACATTTACCATTGTTGCACAGAAATAAGGTTAATGCCTCAGACCAACTCAATTCATTAAAGGCAGCAGCAGCGACCCACTATGAGTTAAGTGACTTTAATTCACTGACCCTTCATAAAGAAAAGGTCAATTTAAACTAAACCACAGAGAAAACATACAACCAGCATAAAGACCAAATCTGTCTTCATGAATTGACAACAGAGTAACAATAATTAATTATATTAATAATTAGGGGAATCCTTAACTGGCATCTTAATCCCTTAATGAAAATATAAAAAATATTATGAGAGATCACTTTCTGGTCGATGTTCTACGTACTGAAAAAATATTTATTATAAATAACATGTATTCCATATTATCCAATTTGCTATACGAAGCACATACGTCTCATTACTTCTTTTAAATCAATCCTGAGAAAAATAAGATAAGATAACCCTTTATTGATGTGGATAATTCTTATATCACAGCAGCCCAGCAAGTTAAATACAGGTAAAAATATACATTATATACAATATAACTATTAAAACTATACTTTGTATGTAGTCAAAAAGCACATAGAACAGTCACTTAACTGTAATGGTTCCACAGTTGAAGCAGCATGTTGTTGAATCCTGATGAAGAGCAGTGTCAGAGCTGTATTCGTCCACAACACTATATTGTTATTGATGCAGAGACTAATGTGAAACTGCAGGATCGAGTCACAGAGAGAGAACTGCCTCTGCTTTGTGTTTGTGGGTGGATGATGATGACGATGATGATGCTCCTCTGTGGGCATGTGTGTTAACGCAGCGCAGTGCAGTGTGCACGCGCACGAGCATGCATGTGTGTTGGAATGTTCTCGTTGACTAGATGCAATCTGAGAAAGATCTCTGTTGTATTGAACATCCCATTGTTCTAGGTGGCTGCCCCTCCTCCTCCTCATTAGAATTAACCTGCTGCTTCATTCTCTAACAAATGTGGACGCTCTGATCCGGATTAAAAACATGGACAGTCCTCCAGGATCATCCCTGCCACACTTTGTACTGTGACTCTGATGTGAATGCGAGTGACTTGTTGATATTCAGTTGGTTGGTTGTAAGCTGATGTTTCTTACCTGTGTTTTGTGTTGGAATAAACCGCTCCTGACCAGCTGATCGCATGCCGCCATAATGGCTGGACGATATGAACGCACACAGATCACACAGACATGTTAGATCGACTCACTGTTGGCAGCAGATGAGAAACACGCTGTCACGCTGCTGGCTCCCATTCAAACTCAGCACTAGGAAGCGAAGCCCCGCCCCCCGCCCCCCTCTGATTGGTCGATGAAAAAAATACACCAATTACACGTTTGTTTACCTCTTCAATACATATGCGCCATACAGACTGATCTGCACTGTGTGTATGTAGGTCAGACAGTGTGTCCCATTACGGAGGTTCTTTAATTAACAAAAGTGCCCCAACAAAGTCCCCTTGTGAAACCACAAAGAATGAATTAAACTGGATCTGTTTTGGGATTTTTAATCAGATCTGCACGAAATGACACACACTCATATCAGTCCCCTAAACACGTATGATTGTGTTTCATCAAGATCCATGAATTATTCTCTGAGAAATCAATGAAAAGAGAAAGACCATTCCTGGATCTGCACCAACATTTAATTTGGTTCTTCCCTCAACAAGTTTTCCTGCTAATGCGTCCAGTAGTTTTTGCACAATATTGCTTACGAATAAACAAACCAACAAACTAACGGACAGAGGTAAAAACACAACCTCCTTGGTGGACAGTGATGTTAATTTATTTAATATTTTATGCTGATGACACTATTTTGTACTGTACTGCCAATACTGCACATTCTGTGTTAAATCCCTTCAACACTGCTTCTCTGATTTACAAGTTGCACTTAATAACCATAAGCTTTAGTTCTCAGAGCAGACCAAACTAAACTCATGTGCTTCACTGGAGCCAGAATTGTTGATTATAACGATCTGATCATCTCTACCACAAGTAGAACGAACATTGAAACAGTTAGAGTGGTACCTTGGAGTCTGGATTGATGAGAAACTATAACTTTTTAATATCACCTTTCTAAACATGTGACCACCTTATCCCTTAAGCTCCTCCTACAGAGACAAAACATGCTTCCCTCTGACATGTTACACGTACTTCAGATACAACCCTCCACTATCTTTCAATCAGCTGTCTTTTAATGTGGCCTCTCATCAAACACGCTCAAATCACAGAATTTGTTCTTACTCAGCGAATCCAATTTTTCTTATCATGCACCTGCAACATATAACAACACAGAAAAATCTAAAGCTCAACTGTCACCATTCTGCCCTGGCTCCTATGAACTTGTTTTGGTTATGGACTCTTTAGTTTATGGACTTTTACCTTGGTTTCCTTGTGTTTAGTTGTTGTCCCTGAGCTCTCCGTTTCCTGTTTTATTTAGAAATTATGCTCCTTGTGTGTCTTTGTCCTGTTTTCTCGTCTGCACCTATACCTGATGTGTTTGTGTTCAATCACCCCTTCCTTCTTCTATTTAAATCTCTGTGCTTCCCTTTGTCTTTGTCAGTCTTGTTCATCTTGTTTCTCTCGTTCCATGGTGTGTGTGCCTGTGCTTTTGGTTCTCCTCATGTTTCTTCAGGTATTGATTATTTTGTTCTTGGTTTTTTTGGACCCCATTTTGGTTAAAATATCTTTGGTCAAGACATTTTTGTTATTTTTCACCTGAACCTGGTTCCGGCATTTGGATTATCCAACTCCATTTATTTACAATCATGGCAAATGAGAGTAATATAAGTATAAAAAAAGGAAAAGAAGTACAAAGATAAACAATTATGCAGGAGACAAACACAATGAAATAGACATTGGACTTTTGATTTATGCTATGAACGTATGTTTGGACTTTGCTTTTGTATATTTGCATGCCTCCTCATGTGTCTCTGCCTCAGTTTTGTTACCTTTGTGTTCAGCGTATGTTATGTTATGTGTGTTATTGTACTTTTTATGTTAAAGACCAAGATTTTGAGCCTGATCCTGTTTCTGCAATTGTGTCGTCTTTTGTCTCAAACAGGAAATATATCTGTGGCTACAAAGCAGAGCAGATGCTGTGATAAGATGGGTTTAAAATGTACATGGCAAATTCATAACTCAATAATTCAGGCATAAATACAAACATAAAAATAGAAATACAGATGAGTGTAATAAATACAGTGAAATGAGCCTGTAGAAGTAAAGAATTGAGACAAAAGTGAAAATATATTTACAACTCATACACATATGTTGTTTAGGGAAGATGAGGGGAAAAGATATTAGAAATTAACAAAATAAAAATAAACACTCATGAGACAAAATCAGGCTGAATTTAAATCAAGGGCAAAATAGTAGAATTTTAACAGGCAAAGACCTGACGGGTTAATGGGAGACTGGTCCAGCACTTGGGGGTCAGCATCATAGTGTATGTGTATATAGACCTTTGTTTATTTAAGTATACATAGAAAATAATAAAGCAGTCAACGGTTAACCACTGATTGAATAATTGCAGAAAATTGGCTTGAGAATAGTCTGATATAAATTTCTCAATTGAAAGCTTCTATTGGCTTTGACAGCTGAAGTTGCCAAGATCATTTAAAAAACTTGTCCTGGCTGATGTTCCTGATCTAACCCTGTTCTGCTCACGGACAGGAGTGCTCACTTCCTGTGCTCCTGTCGATCAGCTTTCTGTTTGCTGCTGAGAGCCTGGTTGCATTCTGTAAACCATTCAGCCGCTGCGGCCATGGTAACAATCTGTGTGATGTCAGACAATGACAGGGACCGTAGATCATTTGAGCGGAGAGGCAGAACCAATTCCTGACATGCAGAACATAGCGGACATAGTTCAGGTGTTGACGCAGCACTATGTGTGTCACAAACACAGGAGGGTTCAGCAGCTTTCTGTCATGTCTTACAACAGAACAAAGCATGAGCATCTTTAGCTTTGCTGTGATTCACCCATGGACAAAGGCTGCATTCGTCACAGGTGTTGGTTTTCAGCGCACTGAGGGCCCACAGTGCATCATGTCTGTAAAATAAAACCGATGATGCCCACAATGAAAAGGTTTCAATCAGGACAATAGCAGAGAAAACCTTTGGGCACAGGTCACCTAGAAACAGGAGTTATTCAAAATAAGTGGAAGCATAATGGGATTGGTTTTACTTCTGTGAGGCTGCAGGGTGGAATTCTCAGCCTTGAAAAAAAAGGTGGCGTGAAAGGTGTTGGTACAACAGTGACACCTGACAGAGAACATTACTGTTGTCACAATAAATCCATTTATACAACAAGTAGTCCGCTTCAACGGCTCGATCTCTACAAAACAAATATCTACGAGCTGTTAAATTGGGCTCATCTTTCAAAGAAGTCTTAAAGTACGTTTGTGTTTTCAGTCAAAATTTATTTGAAATGTAAGAATCTTTGTAGCAACGGATGACTGGAACATTAAATGACAAAAATAGTTATGGCAAATGTGCTAAATTCTATTCACTTAAATGTTTTTTTGGTTCAGCACACTTGTTTTTCTTGAGTCTCGAGGTTGTGCTGTTGGATCATAACTTTCCCTTATTCTTCCAGGGCTTCTTCTTGGACTTGGCGTCAATGATCAGCTGAGACTGACGCTTCAGCGCCTCACGTGAGATGATGTCTGCTTCGTCCTCTTCACTCTCCTCCTCTGAGACACAAACAGTGACTGTTTTTAGAAAGCGAAAGATATAGACAGCGTGTGTGCGCATGTGTGTGTGTGTGGCTCCCGACTCACCGTCACTGAAGAGGTCAAGTCTTTTGTCCTCAGGGAGCTTGACTCGGGTGTTGTAAGCCGGTAGTTTCCCTTCAATCTTGACGTGGAACTGCTCAGAGCAACACACAGACACACGGTGCATAAAGTCATTGATCAATAACTGTCACCAGCAACATACCAGTAGTTTCTTCCTTTCATGATGTGATATTTCAATGATTAATATCTATTTACGATTAGAAATGCCACACTGCGGTTGTTTGTCTCTTCCAAAACAAGTGCTGTTTTTTCAGTCTACATACATTTCCTTTCCCGACTCATGATGGCACTGGGACCTTTGATCACTGAAATCTAACCAGTTCATCTTTGAGTCCGAGTGACAACTGGTCAAAAGTTGAAGAGAATCCCTGGAGGTAAACTTGAGATTTCCTGTTCAAGAGGCTAAAAACATGTTTTGTGAGGTCACGATAAACTTGGCCTGTGACCACCAAATTCCAAAAAATCAGTTCTTCCAGGAGTCGAAATGAACATCTATCTATCTCTTGTCTATCTATTATTGTTCAAAACTGAAATATGATTTAAATTTGAAAATCCCACAATTGATCATTATGATTCGCCGATATCAACATTTATAGGTTTATTTCTGGTGAATAGATTTTTAGACCTTTATGAACTTAATTTCAGTTTTTCTCATTCACGAGGAAGGACTACATTTTTAAAGGAGTACGTGGGAAACATGCAAGCTTAATTTGAAAAATGATTTATAAACTTGGATCTGTCAATGGCAACTAAATCTGCTTAATTCAGACCTGGACAGCTGAGCCACACTCAACAGTAGCAGTCAAGCAAACAGAGCTGGACTGATTTTCAAATTATCAGCTCAGCGTTTACGTCAGTTCTACAGATTACACCGTCTTAAAAAACGGACCTGAGCGTAAAACAGTCAATGTCATGAGACTGTTGCATGTTTCCTATGGTACACGCTGATATCCCCTGTTCTCAAACAGTGAAGGTGCTGCCGAGTGTTGATAATCAAGAACAAACACGTCAGGTTGCCTTTCCATTCAGATAAGAAAAAAACAGCAGCAGGCCTGCATACATGCTCAGCCATGCTGTGTTCATGTGTCGCACTGTGTCATGTTGTCCCAACACGCAGTCAAAACTGCATTCACTGTTGGAAATTCAAGCTAGGGCTTTCTTTGGGTCACTAGCTTTTTAAATATACAGAACAGAGCAAATTAATACCTACAGAAAAAGTATGACTGTAAGATGGAAGACCAGTCAAACCAATATGCCCTAGACATTTTTAAGAAGAACAACTGAACAGATTTCTACAAAACCTGGTGGAAGGAGGATTTCTTTTCATTTAGGGGACTAATACCTATGAGTGTGTGAAACTTGGAGTTGAAAAGGCTGGATGAATAAACCATTTATACATAAACCAGATTTTACTAAATCCAATTTTTCAAAAATGTACACCTGTCCACAAGGAGATGAAGATCTTCCAAGCTGCTGTAGTTATAGTAGCAGCAGTTTGCCATAGGTCTGATGGAGCTGACTGAGAAAGTTGAAACAGCCTCATGCCCATCACATTCAAGACATTTGATAACCAACCAACAACCATTGTTCATTTAATCATTCTTTTCAATGTCCTCCCTCATTCCTCAAACATCAGGTCCTTTTCTAAAAAAATATTTGACACAAACTAGTGTTTTTATGACATTCTCAAAGGCTCCAATATCATTGGTTGTAGAGACATGTATTAGTGACAGGTGACATGTTGATCACATGATCGTTCAGTTGGGCGTTATGTGTTAATGAGGACAGTGTGACTCATCTGTGGACCTGCCCATGTACTTCCTGCATACCTGTTAGTAAACCTGTGTAAAAACCTTCTGGGTACGTTTTCACCAACTACCTGTGATGAACAACCCAGTCCCAGCACCTGAAGCTGTATTTTAAACCACTGATGGTGCCTGACAGTTTGTTGAGCTTCGTCTCACCTCCTCTTCCTCCATCTCCTTCATAATACCGGTGAGATCTTTTCCTTGGAGGTCGTCCTGAAGTAAGTTCAGCTTCCGATCGCACTGGGTCATCAGCAACAACACATACTCATCTGAGTGTGGAGACGCCTCCGCCGCTTGGTCCTCGCCCTAGAGAGATCACCAGAAATTTCAGAAAAAAATAAGTAAAACCAAAATCACTAACATATGGGAAATCTATACATCAAAATTCAACAATTTCATTGATGTTCTGCCCTCCATGCCCTCTCTCTCTCTCTCTCTTTCTCTCTCTCTCTCCCTTCATCTCTATCAGACATTTTACTTTGTATAAATGCAAAACATTTATACACCTCTCCATTTATCTTAGACACTCTCTTTTCTCATAAATGTTATAAATATTGTTGTTTTGCGGGCCCGGTTGCTCGCACAGATTGGAAGATCATGGCTCAAAGGGATATTCTGTGAGAGTGGAAACCTGCTCTCTTTATGATCTTAATATCACAGTTCTTTGCTTATATCTTGAAGAAATTCGTTACACTCTGTTAGGCTCCTGCTCCAAGGTTCTAAAGATTTGGGGACCTTTTATTGAGCATATTTGCAGGGATAGACAGTCTGAGAACTGTGTGTATACCATGTTTTTGCTCTTAACTGGATTGCCTTGTGTTGTGCCTGAACGTTGGGTGTTTCTGTCCTTCACTTCGGTCCTTCCTCAACCTCGCTTGGTCTAGACTGTATTTCTGATGCTCAACCCACTTCCGAACATGCATAGATGGGTTAGGTGTATTTGTTCTGTGATCAGGCAGTTAGTCTGTTTTGTTATCTGTGTTTTGCTTCGTCTTGTTTGTTTGTTGTAAAAAAGTAAAATATTTCATAAATAATGGGGGGGGGGGGGGATGTCGTCAATGCTGTTAAGATGATATTTACCAGTGTGATGTGTTGAAGTTTGTCTGCCAGGTGCTCCACTCCGGCTCGGATGGTACTGAGCGTTTTAACAAGCCAATCCAGTCTCTCTTTAGCTGCTCTGCACCTCTGCTGCTGAGCCTGCAGCTGCTGCTCGCACTCCTCCAGCATCTGTTGGTCACTATAAAAGCAGCAGAGGAAGATATAAGCATCACACAGCCACACACACTAAGACCTTGGTCTCCTCTATTACTGTTTCGTTGTCTCACCCGGAGAGTTTAGCCTCTCCAGAATATTTCATATCCTGAAACTGTTGGTTCAGCAGCTCCATTTGCTCCTTCAGCTGCAGCAGGACTTTCTCATTCTCTCCCTTCAGCTTCTCCAGATGTTGTTGTGTCTCCTTTTGTGAGATAAAGCGCTCCACTATCTCCTACACACCGAGGAAAAACCAGTACGAAATTGTGAATTATTGCACAGCAGAAATAGCGATCATTTTTCTGTTCAGATCCACACCTTTATGTCTGTGACTCCAGTGGCCTCCTTGATGCGTTGGAAGGCCTCCTCAAAAGTGGAGATGACCCTCTCCTCTTCAGCTGCCATCCTGGTGGTGCTGCGCTGGGCCTCACTGCTCAGTTCATCTGGCTGCATAGTAGTTCTCTGGGTGTGCAGGGAGCAAAGTTTATCATTTCATCAAAAGATGGAAGAAGGGAACAAAATCCCCAAAAAACACACAAGACACTAGAATAATATTCCTGAATTGTACATCCTGTACAATATGTACCACCACGTGTATCTTACCCTTCTATCGACTTTTTCAGCCTGGGCCTTGTGCTCCTCAACCTTCTTCCTGTAACTGGCGATAATACGCTCTCTCTCTTTGCGTTCCTTGCAGAGCAGTTCCTCCAGCTGCTGTAACTCAGCCTAGCACAAAGAAGGAAGAGAAACGAAAACCAACAGATTGGGACAGCAGTGCATTAGTGATGAGGATGTAGGAGGCTGCGAGAACAAACACTGCACCTTCCCCCACCATGAGCAGACAGAGAAGTCGTCATTTTGGGGGAAGATGGTTTGCGGAATGTGCAGTGATTAGGAATTTGTCATGTAAGTAAATCTTAAGTTGTTTTAATCAAAATGAAAAGGTCACAGGTTGCTTGGAGAGTGCACACATATATGCCCTATCTCACCATGTTAAAGAGAGTGAATTCATCCAGATCCACTACAAATTTGAATGGTTTCTTTATTGGGTCATACCCCACCCCTCATTTTTTTGGAAATTGGTTTATCCATTTTTGAGTAATCCTGCTGCCTAGCAAACAAACAGCAACGAAAGCCTCCTCCTTGGTGGAGGCAAGAAACACTGAAAAAGCCCTTGTAGCAACCACACTCATATAACTTCGTGTATATCAGTGTTGATGACAGTAGTGGTGAGGGAATCATCCCTCTGTGAGGTCACAGGTCACCTTAGCAGCTTCTTTAGAGAGCTGGGCGTCGTTGTTCAAGACCTGCAGGCTGTGAAGCTCCTTCCTGTGCCTCAGGATTTCTGCCTCCAGACTGTCCAACTGGCCCTGGAAGGTCAGACTCTCGTCCTGAGTTGGTGAGAGTGGGGACACAAGTGAGGGACAGAAAAATAGAGAGGGAATATGTGAAATGCGAACGAGAGGAAACAAATATATGAGAAAAGACAAATGCTCGATCAGTTTGATCCTTATTACTGGCTTATTGTTACATGATCTAGGAATTAAAGCCTAAGTTATATACATATTCATATTCAAATTCAAATTCAAATGCACATGAGACATTGAAGTGTGAATATGGAGCAGGTTTGAAAGTATTCAAGAAACAAGTAACTAGAGACTATATTTTCTTGAATACAAGAAGTCAAGGTAAGTGCAGAGGTAAAGTGAGTTTGGGACAAGACGCACTGTTCCCCAGTGAAAGTCTCACATCTCACTCGATATCACAGACACAGGACACAGGCCACAGGCCAATACCGAGCAACCACTGCTTCTGTGAATAATACCTCAATGAGTTCATTAGCAGACTGTGTGCTTTCACTGTCATATCCTCTGACAGTTAATGCACTGTTACCATATTTGTACAATTAACATATTGTGACTACAGTTAAAATGGCTACGTAAATAGCAAAATAATCTCTCCTATAGGTAACAGACACAAATCACTGGGGGAAACACTGGTGAATGTTTTGTATTTGTACAACACTTTTCCAGTCAACTACTCAAAGTGTTACAAGTTGCATTCACCCATTCACGCACATTTATACAGCGATTCTACACGCAGCGCCTCTATCTGACGCTGTTTCGACACTGCGATCAAAGGGCAATACGGAGTTCATTATCTTGTCCAAGGACACTGGAGGTGCCGGCCTTCGGATTAGCGTACAACCCTGTCTGTATTCCTCCTGAGCCACAGCCGCCCCCTGGTGTCAACAATACTACAGCAACATTTCCAGCAAGTAAGTGTGAGTTTATGTGGCGCAAAACATTATTTTAAAGCTAAAAATGAACATGTTTGACAAACCTGCAGGTGACCTTTGAGTTTCAGATAGTTAGTCATGATGTTGTCAGCCTCCTTGCACTTAAACTTTGTCTTCTCCAGACTGTTCTCCAGTGCCCGCAGGTTCTGAGGACACACACACACACACACACACACACACACACACACACACACAAAACATTTAAAATTGTCTCTGATTGGACTCATCTGTCAACAGGAAGAAATTAAATTAGCACTTTCCTGTTTTGAACATCTCTACATGAGTTTGAGGGCTAAGTACCATGGCATCTTCCTCTTTCTTCCGGGTGCGAGCATCAGAGGACTGTGCTCCACGGCTGGCCTCAGGTCTCAGTCTCTGCTGATCCACCCTCAGCTCTTCAAGGCGCTGCTGGTAGGTCTGGGTGGTGTGTTTGAGGGCATTGAGACGCTTCTTCTTAGTCAACATGCTCTGTTCTACTGTTGTCACAGCGGCCTGAGGAAGAGGCAGTAAAAAGAAAAGTGTCAGTGAGCCAAGGCTGGAATACAGACAGGGAGAGGGAGAGAGATCTTGTCTGAGGATATAATGGATTTTAAATTGTGTTGTAACAAAGCTAAAGGTGCGTATTTAATCTGCTTCAAGGTTGCCACACTTTTCAGGTCAAAAATGGTCATAAAATCTGATATATATATATATATATATATATAGTATTATACATTGAACCCCATTTCTATTCATCCTTCTATTCTTTTTTATAATGATGCAGGGTTCCTGAATAAGTGTACAATGACGTCTTGACCATGACCTCTTTTGATTAATCCTAAACATGTTTGTGTTACTTGAATTTCTTGAATACTCACTTGAAATGTGGCAGGTGCTCTAAAAACACTGCAGGTCCCTGATGTGAACATCAAACTTGGACCAAAAAATGACTTCTATAACCTCTATAACAATTTCAAAATGAAGGAAACCACACAATAAGGTAAACAGTTGTTGTTTCAACAAGTAATATTGTATGCACTCTCAGTAGGAGAGAGAGCAGCTTTCATTCTGCGCAGCTTCTTACCAACCGTGAGCTTCATCTCAAACAAAACACATACTGAAGTTTACCGAGGCGATTTACAGAAGGGGTTAAAATACAGTAAATAAATAAATACATTTCCATGGTTGTTCCCATGAATGTGCAGGGTTTTTCCAGGATGTGTGAGAACCCTGTGCTTCCTCTCACCTTGCCTGACATGTTGCGGTAGGCGCTCTTCTCCATGCCTCTGCTGTGAAAGGCCTCTTTAATGACATGGTCATCACCCTGCAGGAGGCAAACCACCCCAGTGTTAGTGCCAAGTGAGGTGTCACAGCTCGACTGTGTTCTGATGGTGATCAATGGGGACAGAACCAACAAAGCAGGGCTGACAGATGAACCTCAGTCAGTTCACTCACTGTGTGAACCTCTGCCAGTTTCCTGTACAGCCTCTTGTTGTCCTGCCTCAGCTCCCGGATGTTCTCCGTGTTCTCCTTGATGCTGGACTGAGAGCTCTCATAGAAAGCGCTTCTGTCGCGCTCTAGTGGACATAATCAGTCATTACACCACCAGCACACGGACATGGGCGTCACATTATAATTATTACTAATTTACAAGTGTTATTCTCTTTGGTTTAGCGACATGTTTACAGTGGCTACTCACACAGACACGTGTTAATCATGTGGCTAAATCAAGCTAACCACTAGCTAGCTAACTGTGGCACGTGCTTCAAAATAGAAGTCATTTTTGGTCCTCAGACTTAAAAACAGCAACTTACCCAGTAGTTGTATTTTACGCTGCATCTCCGCTATCTGCTCAAGCAGCGGAGGTTTCAGAGTGTCCCCACTGAAAGACGTCATGTCTCTTACTGCTCGTTCCCTCACTAAACTAGCATGTCCAGTTAGCCTGACCTGGACACAGTGTTGCCTAGCAACCTGTCAACACCAACGTGAGGCTCAGAGTTTGAAAGTGGAGCCATTAGTGAAAAACTGTGAACAGTGAAAAATCACTTTTCATTCAAAATCGTGTATTTCCTGTATGTGGTATAGGACTATGTTAAGACTCTTGTTTATTATTTAGTTTCAACACTAAACTTTTTACATCATATCATTTTATGTTAAAAAATACCAGGCATGCTACTCCACTTTAAAATATTATGTTCATACTGTAAAACAATATAAACACATAAAGGCCTGTAGGAGGATAGAGCCTAAAAGAACAAAAAAGAAAGCACCTCTGGCCACTGGCTGTCGCTGGAGCGGAGGCATAAAGTGATCTAAATGCTTTTATATTCAAACTCTGCTTCATGTATAGTTTACGTATTCTTTTAAAAATTTTATTTAAATGTTAATTTCCAGTATTAGCAAATGATTTTTCCCAGGGTTAGGCAACAATGTTAAAAACAGTGCATGATTTCATGTGTTATTTTACCTTAGAAGCAATTAACTCTTTTTCTTTGAACACCAGCATGGCAACACAGACCTTTATTAGTTTACAACAAAACGGGAGGCAGTGCAAAACCTTTACAAACTAAACATTTGCATATTAACTATGGATATGTTTATGTTCAGTGGAGATAATAAACAAAATAGAACACAAGCTTTAAAATGAAGAACTGTAAAACACCTTGTGTCATCTGTAATCTCTTACGGCTTTATACAAAGCTTTAAATTACCTGCTGTTTAGCAACTCTGCTTTGGTGAGTTAATTTTGAGTAGTTAATTTGATAAAGCATAACTTTACTCAGGCATCAGCAGGTTGAACCTGCAACAGACTGGAGACGTCACTGAAACATATATAAAACAGAATACACAGAGAAATAAAAAATACCAATATTTAAGACATGAGTTTTTTTCAGGCAAACTTATTTAAATTGACATATCATATGTAACGCAAACTCCCAAATTCCTTCTGTGATAAAATCACACTTGTTTAGCAGGTACAAGGAGACAAGGAAGACTTCGTAAGAACATAACAAAGGAACAGAAATGTACAGAATTAATAAATTAATCTCATTTGAAAGCAAAACACGTCAATTCTGTACCTACGTTATGTAGCACAGAAAATGGCACTTCCTCCTATTGTTCGTACAGACACAGACACACACACACACACGCACAGTTGTGACTTAATCTACAGACTTGGACTCCTCGTTGGACTTCTTCAGGAGGCTGAGCAGGGTCTGCGACATGAAATACGGCCTCTCTGCTGATCCATCATTGCGCTCCATGTCCTCCACTGTGACATGCGGACAGAGGAGGATGAGGAACATTTTCCCAACAGCATGCAAAGACTATCATTTATCCATGCTTGCATATATACATTGTCTATATACAATCAGCTTTGTCTTCAAGCAGTTAAATAAACTAATTGTGTGGTTTTTGGTTAGTCTTTAAATAATATGAAATAAAGCTCCCAGAAGCTTAGATTATTTCTGTTACAAAGATAAGATAACATTTATTTTTTTTTGTGAAAGCGAAGGCACTTTAACGGCCACAGAAGAAACTCAGAAACTGTTTTACACAGTTGTACTTCTGATGTCAGGATTCTTGTAGTGCCATTAAAACAAAGTCAGTCCTGTCTGATTTTGTTGGACACGTAGGCCCTGTTCAGACCTGGTATTGACGTACGTCCTGAGAGAACCAATCACACATGGACAATGTTAAGTTCCTCTGTTCACACCTGACATTAAAATGTGTCCTCAATGTGTCTCCTGTGACCATTTGGGACCGGAGCTCACTTCCCAGCTCTATTTGCAAATGGTCACGTATGTGATTTGTGTTCATGAAGACCAAATGATGTTGTTTTAACTCGGGACACTCAGGATGGACGTTAATACCAAGGTCTGAACTCAACTGCTTCCAAACACCAACTCACCTTGACACACATATTTACCCATAACAGAACCACTATGATTATAATACAATCACCTTTAATCAAGATTCACAGCCAATAAATATGGAATGTCAGCATTCATTTTAGTGGAAAAGCAACTTACATCTTTCACAAGGTGACAATCAAGAGAAAAAGGTACAAAAGCATCCAGAGACTTAAGATGTTAGTTAAGAACATTCAGGAGGTCATGTCAAAACCATGCAGCACTTAAAGAGAGAGAGGAAGAGGAAGAGAGAGAGAGAGAGACAGAGGATAGGGAAAGAGCCAGGTAGTTATGGTCAGTAAACAACAGGGGGCGCTGGGTTCCACAGAGTCTGAGAGGTTGTGACGTCGCGTCGTCACGGCAACGCAGCCACAGCACTTAATGCCAGTCCAAGACATACCAAGGCAAGTAGGTGGCAATACAATACATGGGATCCCGTCTTGGCGAGGATCTCTACAAGACTGAAGCCAATAAATACACCATAGGCAAACGCTACTGTATATATACACAAGTTCCATGAGAAAAAGAAAGATCCAATATTCATACAGTATATCAAATGTGTCGAAGGTTTTGGCGTTAGCTGGTTTTATTGTAAACAGTGAAAGAGATTCACCATCAGCGGAGAATTGTTTGTTCTGACTGTACTCGTGTGACTCTGTATTGCATTCATTATAACAGGATTAAGACGACAGACATCAGTGACAGTAATCAGGCACAGGTTCAGCACTCACAATGTTTTACACATCGTCACAATATAAAAACCAACACTGTTCTAAAACCAACACAACAGAGCGTTTTTTTTTTTTCAAGCTACAGAGATGCACTGGGCTTTTTTCACCTGCTTCACACGACCAACACAAACCTCCTCCGGCCGGACGTCAACCCGCTCACAGAGAAAGGCCATTTGACATTTAAGCTTGTTGTATGCCGCACATTTATCAGTTCCATGTCACAAAGTTGAAGACAGTTCTTTCATTCTTTTTGAGGTTTACCAAGCCTCTCTTACATTACTGCTGACTTCTACTCCTGTGGTGCAGAGGGAGGAGTTCCCTCCTTAGATTCCTCCTTTTCCTCTTCCTTTCCACCAGTCTCCTCTTTCTCAGCCTCCACAGCTGGTGGGGTCGCCTCCTCCGTCTTTTCTTCCTGTTTTACCTCCTGCTTTTCTGCCTCTTCCTTCACCTCCGCGGCTTCTTTCTTCTCAGCCTCCTCTGCTTGATCAACGGTCAGTTCCTCGCTCTTCTCCTCTTTCGGCTCCTCTGCGTTAGTGTTGGACCGCAGCGGTTGCTCCTCTTCTTTGTCCTGCTTCAGCACTACCTGCTCTGTCAGTTGGATCTCTCCGTCCTGCAGTTGCTGAAGAGGCGTCTCCTCCTCCAGTTTCACCTCATCTGCGGTCTTCGCGGCATCCGCCTGCTCAACGCCATCGTGATCTTCCTCCTGCTTCTTTACTTTGGAGAGGATCTCGTGCAGCTCGGGGGACATGAAGTAAGGTCTCTCAGACGAGCCATCGTTTCTTTCCAGGTCCTCACCTTTTCAGTGTGTGGGGATGCAGTTGTAGTGTTTGATTGGGTTAATGGAAATTAGGGTGGGGGGGGGATGAAAACATGGAATAAAGGGAATGTGTAGAAATAAAAGTAAAGTGAAATTAACGGGGGAAACGAGACAAAGAGAAGTCAAGTCAGAAACATGGCAAGAAGAGGAAGCAGAACCAGCAGCTCCGTTTGAGACAGTTGTGTCAGTATTTGAAATCATGAAGAGTAGAGAAGATCTGCAGGAGGTTTTGCTATCAACTGAATGTAGAGTTACTCACAGAAGCAGAGGAAGAGTGTGTCCACACACATGGCGTACACACTGAAGAAGCCATGGGCGATGAGATAGGATCCCACTACCACTGTCTGGGTGAACAAATCACACACATCAAGACATGTTTAAATCATAGAATGCTTTCAGACATGCACTGAACTCCTAGAGAGGCTGTATGTGAGAACACAAATGTCCGAGTGAGAGGAGTTGGACTCTCACTGTTTCTCCTTCCAGCCCCTTAGTAAAACCTCCAGATAATGTCCATCTGAGCCCATGTGAGCACACAGCAGGAGATCCTCCGCAGGATTCACAGTGAGCTAGTGGGTGTGTTGATGGCGTTTTGGAACATGTGACGGATGTAACAATTCAAAAAACAAAAAGAATACAAACATCTCAGGATGGAAAATTGGTTCCACACACGTATGTGACACAAACAAAGATGTCAAGAGAGTTTTTGGTGATGAGGGCTAATGCTGGTGTTGATGTGCTGTAAACAAAAACATGTGATCTCTACGGCGGAATTAATCTTGAGAATGTCAACACCCAATTGTCCGGACATTCTCTGGAGTTTGTCTAAAAATGGCAATAAAAATACATAGTAAACTGTTTTGTTTTTTTACCAGTATTGGCACCCAGTAGTAGTTCAGAGATGGAGCCGCATCCTCTACTGCTTTGATTCTCCCAGAGAAGAAGAAGAAAGAGAAGATCCCTGTGCAGAGAAAATAATAACGAGATTCATTTAAACTAGCCAGACAGCTATCTCTCTCCACTTGTTTAGAAATAGATACCTTTGGTCTAAAAAAAACACTCAGTCCCTTACCAACAATGCCAACAATGAGGAGCTTCCCAAGAAACAGCAGGAAGTCAGTCACTTTGTCGAGAACAGCCACTCTGAGATGAAACAGAATATGAGAGTGCATCAAATTAATCAGGCTAAGTACAGCTTCAGTAGTGCACGGGTGTATACGTAATGTAATCCCACCTGAGGATGTTTCTCATGAGAAGGAAAAAGGCATCTCGAGCTGAAGCACAGAAACTCTTCCCATAGATGGCGACCTTACGGAAAACAAAATCAAAAAATGTAAATCTATCCAGATGCAGCCTCTTTCCTGCAGCTGTATCCAGAGATTAGAACTCACCATGATGTAGGCGTTTCTGTTGAGGAACTTGATACATTTCTCCAGACACCAGAAGCAGCACTTCATGCAGGTCAACAGGAATTTAGCACACTTGTTCTGAGCACCTGAGGGATGAGAGACATTATGATAGAAAGCAGGAATGGGTTTACAACCACAGAATAACCTGACTGATCTATGACCACGTCGTACTATGCACCTTTGATAACCTGTTGCATCTCTGTTACTATAAATACATCAGAAGTCACGTAAGGTTAAAAAAGGTGCAATTGACACCAATGATAATAGACAGTGTTTGCCACTGTAACATATAGAATGTATCATAAAGAGTGTGTACAGGTATTTTACAATCCATGTATGAAAAAAAACCCTGCTTTAATCCCATTAATGTTTTTATCCACGCATGCATTGAATAGCACGATTTAAGAATAACAGGTTTAACAAGAAAAACCTAATTGTATAAAACCATAATTACTGATGAATATAGGCAATATTTATTATGTTTATCTGTGCAATGTCCCCTCAATTAAGATTTGTCACTATTTTCATATTCTTATATATATTCTATTTCACACTTAATCCTTTACTTTGATGTCTCTATGTCAGGTGTGTTATTTATTAGGCATTTCTGTACAATAACAATGAAGATCTCCTGAATCTCTTGAATATAGGATAATGGTAAAGATATGCAGTCAACAGCCATGTTCTAAACATGATGTTAAATCTTCTGACCTTTCAACTTTTGGTCCAGATACTCCAGAAGGACCCTGATGACCTGAACCACAGACAGGATCAGAGAGCCGAAAGCCAGGGAGCCTGTGTGGTATCTACACATGAGGATGAAACAGGGACAGAGGTGAGGTGGCATCAAACACTCTTTCTCTGTGATACAGGGCAGGACATATAATGACACCTTGAAACAACCTGAGTAACCGTTACTAAACCACATAGCAACATAGATCGCTCCCTTCAATGTCTAAACATATGAAATAGCACTTGCTATTTTGATATTATTAGAAATTCACTGGGTTAATGCACAACTACATATATTGTAATGTACACGTACCTCCACCAAGGAGGTTCTCTTTTCACCCTTGTCAATTTGTTTGTTGGTTTGTTTGGAAGCAAAATTACAAAAAAGAAAACTGATCGCTCTCTAAGTGCCATTCTAGTTTGTACGTGTACGTACAAATCAATCTTCAAACCTGAGGGCGCGTCCTAGTGAGGAGAAGATGGGGTAGGCGGGAATATCACCAGGCTTCTTGAAGGCCCAGTAATATGAAGCAAAGGCCCCCGCGAGAGTGACCTGGCCCAGGGCCGTCACAAAGTTGGCGCACCAGAAGAACAGGAAGATGTTGTAGAACTGGAACAGGATGAGATACTTGTGGTAGAGGGTCTCTCCGCCGTAGAAGGCAAACAGACACTCTGCATCTGGACACTGAGCAGAGACGTTGGAGATGTTGAATGTCTGGAGAAAGGGAGAGAAGGAGCGCACCACAGGGTTATTGGAAGATATGCAAAAGGTTCTATATCACAACAAAAATACAATTTAAGTTTAGTTTCCAGACCGCTGGAGGAGCTGCAACACAATAACTTAAATTCTTAAAAAGATACTGACAAATAATCATAACTTCTACCATGAAAATACTTCAAATCAAACAGGCACCTGAAACAAAATGTATTATATATATATATATATATATCTCTATCTGAACTCACATGAGAAATAGACAGATACTGAGAACTGCAGCTATGACACAGTTAATGGGGAACTGGTAAAAAACCCTACTCTACCTTTATTTAAAAACTGGAAGAGATATGTAAACAGCATTCAAGGACTGGAAAGAATAAACTATAGATTCAAAAATCAAGAACTAGAATATTTGAAATGATGGAATAACTGGATTAAATATATGAATCACATAAGACAGAATTCCAACCTGAAGAGTTATGGCTAAGCTTTTTATTCTATGTCATTATTGTGCATACATATTTCTGCAATATCCCTTTTTATTCACCATAAAATACAGAATTCTACAAGTATGATTAATATTATACAAGCAAATGCAAAACTCTGCCACTCCTACAATTAAGTACATCAAAAAAGAGACATACCTTGGGGTCACAGGTCTCTAGTGAGTACTCACACTCAGAGTTGTTGAAAACTTTGTACACCTGCTCATTAGAGGTGGACAAGAAACTGTCAGAGCTGTTAAGGAGACAACAAGGGGAGGATATCCCTGACAATGTCACAATTCAGTGATCTGCACCTGTTTATCATGACACCCTGACACTTGCAGCATGGATAAAAGGGAATTAGAGAATAAAACTTCATATTATTTTGATCATCTTAAAATCATCTCCTGAAAAGTGAATGGATACACAGCAGTGATGGCCCAGTAGGCGATCACCACGGCCAGGAGGGTAAAGGTCAGCAGTGGGTAGAACAGCGATGACATCACGTGCCCAACAGCTCTGAAAAAGAAAACAACAGTCCAAGTGTTATTTTAACAAAGAAATGAAGCTTAGCTCTCCCTCACTGTGAAGGTGAGGTTCTCTACTGTAAGAACACAAATCAAAGTGTTGTTTGGCGTCAGACGAACACTCTTTAAACACAACATGGAGATTCAACTTTTGAAATGTGTTAAATAGCTGCCTGTTTACAAATCCAGCAGACACTGAGCAGCAGTCTGGAACCTTGTAAAATGCTCCCTGGATTAGCAACGCAGCTTGCCAAGCTAAAGGGGAAGCCCAATGCAGTTGCGCCCTCTATAAAATAGTGAGTCCAAAGCAAGGAATTGAGTTATATTTGTGGCTGTGATCGGTGTGTGACAGATTGGACTACAATTAACTGTCTGTCAGCTGATTACAGTGGGGGTGTATGACTTCTGTGTCCTGCATGAACGAACACAAAGCGTCTTTTATTTGAAGTTGTGTTTCTGGCTAGCTTCTGAATATTCCCTCTCCTTTTTAGCTCTGTTTTGGTCTCTATTGTCTGTGGAGGGACATATCTGGTTCTTTAGCTGTTAAGTGATTTACTGTGTTCACCCACCAGTTGCTAACTGCGTCTCTCTGCAGAATTGTGTTACTAAAACTAGCTCCCCCCTGTGGCAGGGTACAAGAATGAAGAGATCTGTGACACCAAACAATACAGTTATGGGCTGGAAAACAAAATGAGCTATAATGCATGGTAGACCTGTGGGGAACTGCAGGGTTGGGTGGAAGTTTTCTGGGGGTGTCGTCTCTACAAAGCCGTTTTCAGACATGACCTGGGAATTGGCTATGGAGTCTTCCCAGAGTTTGCCTTTCACACATGCATAACACAGCCAGACGTTCTCTGCACAGACCCGCTCAACAGCATCAAAGCATTATTCGGGCAAGAGGTAGAGGAGCAGGTGAGCAGCAGGCAGAGGCAGGAAGTGACATTTTAACTCTGCTGCTGAGATCACCACAAACTCTCTGTGTCTTCTACCTGTATGTCACCGTGATATTTGTTTTCTTTTAGTTTATTCATTTTTGCATCTGTCGTCGTCCCCCCCAACGTGCAGCGTTGAAATTAGTGAGAGGGTCCTGTCACTTTTCCACCTTATCTGGGTAAACAGAAGAGAAAGACGCTGCACATTGCATGACACTGACCTGCTGGCCTCTTTGATGAGAGCGATGGCGATCATGATTCTCTTCCGGAGGAAGATGAGTAGCAGGATGATGATGAATTCCACAATAGCCAAGATGATCACTGCAAAACAGAAAATAAAAAGCATTAACAGGATTCATAAGCAGTTAATACAGAGTTGTATTACGAAGTGAAAGCATGTTTGTTCTTACTGAAGGCCAGCCAAGTCTGTCTGATCTGCAGATAGACTGAGAAGTCTGTCTGCAGGCCCAGGTCACGGATGGTGACGTCAGACCCAGGCTCTCCCTTCAGACTGGCAAATTCCATGTAACAGTGGAAAATACCTGAAAACATCGTAAAAATATTCAGTGGTGTATTTTTATAACAGTAAACACAAAGAAATCTTAAATAGAAACGTAACTATTTTCACAGACTGAAGACTTACCGTATCCAATGACAAGAATAACCAAAACAATCATGATCCAGACCATGATACCAGCCAAGAATCTCAGCAGGACGATGAAAATCAAGCTGACGACCATGGCTATCACCAGACCACTGGAGAGAGGTGGACACATGTGGGTGTTTTAACATGTTACTATAGTTAAGACAATCTCTGAGCTGCAAGTTTCAACAGTCCAGGGTTTCCTCTAGGATTTGCTGCCGATGAGCGTAGCAAAATGTAACCGTAAATCATGCATATTTAGTGGTTTGTATACAAAGGTCAGTCCCACTCATTGAGATGCTTTTTTACATATAATTAAGAAAATATTTCAGCCCTAACTGTTTGTGCATCTGCTGCAGACTCATCCTGTCTACTGACAACAAAACCAGCACATATTTTTAAACAGTTCTATCATTTTTCAATTTGTAATGTGTTATACTCTTGTTGTTGCATTTAACATGTTCTGTTACTGTAACCAGCAGAGAGCAGACTTACAGCAATATCCAGTGCCAAGACTGTGTGTAGTCTTCAAAGATCCTCATGGCCACCTGGCGAGCTTCAATGACCACATTCGACTTCCTGTAGAAAAGGGAAGTGGAGATAAAACCAACCATCAGTCCAAAATTAAATCTGCCATACATGGAGCCCTATACTGATGGTGCTCAGACAAAAGAAGGCCTATAACTGAACCTAGCTAGATTAAGTGAAAACATTGTTAGGTACATTTATCATCAAACTACTGAAGCTAGCGTAGGTATTGTTAATCACAAACATCATCATCGAACGTTGTCATGCAGACATGACACCAGTGTGGAGCGTAACTAAGAGTACAAAGATCTTTAAATAGGATATCAAATCAGAGCAGTGAGTTATCAAGACGGTGTGATGTGTTAGCTGACGATTCTCCACGATGTGGAACGAGAATAACCTACAATATTCAACGTTATTTCTCAAACTACAGGCAGACAGTAAGTACCCATTTGCCTTTCCTTTAATCAAACAGCTTTGATGTTGTTATACTATTCATTTCTTTCGTGTGAATATACTGTATATGTTGCCGCACAGTTAAAAAGACTCACTTCGATGCCTCCAGCACATCGGTGGCATTGATACTGATGCCCTCCCCGGAATCAAAAGTGGTTTCATTGCCCACCACCACCACCCCACCTTTCATCGTTCCCAAAGCAGGAAGGCAGCGACGTGTGACTGTGGAGGGAGGAGGAGATGATCAGAGTTTACAAAGTTCTATTTGTTCTACTTCAATAGAACCCTGCGGACACAGCAGCTTGGTGTGTGGGTGAAAACTAAGCACAGAGAATATTCTCACTTACAGGCTTTGCTGGGCATTAACAGGGCTGGACACAAGCCATCCCTCAGGATCTCAGGAGGACTCTGCAGAATGTAAAGCAGCCTTTCATGTCATCTTTTATATTTTTCTCATATTGTATGTGTATAATGTGAATAGTCAAATTATATACCAATTTAGCAAAGTTGACTCCTTCCTTGCAGAATTGTTTGTAGTATTCATGGTCTTCTGTGTTGCCTAACTTGGCTTTCACCAAGGTGAGATGCCTGTCAGGACAGCTCTCCACACATAACTGGACACAAATAACAACACACAGTCATAACAGTGAACATTGCTGTTAGAAACCAGACCACAGTTGCAGGGAATATAAAGGATTAGCTGCTTGTTTCTAACCTGTGTGGTGGGACACTGGAACTCCAGCAGCGTCAGAGGACTGGCACATTTCAGTATGTTGAAGTAGAACAGAAGAGGCTTCTTCCTGTTGTTTGAGAACAGTGAAACAAAGCTGTTAGTGGACCAACAAGTGACAGAGTAAAGTTCATCTGTATTAAAATGTGTCCTGAACGTGTCTCCAGTATGCAAATAATTACATGGGTCATTTGAATGCAAAGAAAAGTATACATTTTTGTGTGGTGATCAGTGTTGATGTAGAAGCGTAAAAATACATTTAAACTGTAGCAGGGTCAGAGGATGTCTGAGTAGGTGGTCCTTCATTTGACCCCGGATGCATCTGTGTTCACACAGCGAAAAGAATGTGGCCACGTGTGTCCCAGACCACTTCTAAATGTGGTCTGGGTGATCGGATATCAACATGCATTCAGGACACATTTGGGTGCATTCAGACCTGAACTTCAAGCTGACCGCTTGTGATCAAATCACTCAGGATGGATGTTCATACCAGGTCGAAAATGGGGTCTAAATGTCTCTTTAGTCCCAACTGAAGGACATTACATCAATATATATCATGTGAAGTGTACACAAGAAAAGCTGCACTCAAGCTGGTGTAATTACAGTGATGTTGCCATGTAACTTACTCCAGAGGTGTCCCAGCTTGTCCACAAAACTGCCCCCTGCTGTCTGTGGGATAGATCACTTTCCTGGGGTCACCCTGAGACCAGGCTGCACAAAGAAGAGTAAAGATTGAATTAAAACACCGAATAGGTATAAATATTTTCTTCTACCAATAAATTAGATTTAAATCAAACCCCAGCACATGAGAACAGACTGTAAATACTGTACCAAGGACATGGAATAACATTTGGTTTCTCGAAAAGCTCATCGCAAAGCATCATGTCTTGAATATGCAAACCATTCCTATAACACACACACACACTTCAATGTCCGCCTGTCAAAATAAAAACATGTTTTACAACTGCTCTCCAGGTCACCAAATGTCTTTGATTCGCTTTTCTTCAGCATTGATTCATTGATCAGTTCTTTTATTGGCAATCGGTGCTTTGAAAAAGAGTTTCATGATACGACTTGTACTCCTACTTCATTTATGCTATATATACAGTATTCATTTTCACTTCTATTTCTCTTGGGCATTATGATTCTAATAACAGTACACATTGTACCTAAAAGTGGACAGTAAATAAGGAAACAACCTTGTACAAGACAGGCAAACAGTTTTGGTGAAAAAAAAATTCTGAACACAATTATAAAAGAATGGTTTCTCTGCTTTTCACTGAGGTGTCACAGTAGAGAAATAATACATATTAAAATAATAAAGGCTCAGTCTTACCGATGATACCCACAGCAAAGTAGCCCAACAGGGCCAGGATGAACAGAATGCAGCAGAGGACATCTGTGCAGCCCCTGAGCAGAGCAGAGGCACAATACTGTTACTCACTTCTCATACTGGAGAGAGAAAATAAATTATGATGAAGTAATAAAAACAATTGTCTCACCTGTTGTGGATTGGTCCCTTGAAGTTTGGATCAAACTTCCTGGTTTCACCTTGGGATGAAACAGAAACAACAGACTTGTTATTCTTGATTTCCATAAACAGATATTTTAGAGATAAATATAAATGTCTCGCTTATGAACGGCGCACATGCATCATTAAGGCTAGTTGAGCAAAAACCTATGGTGTCACTTGAGGGACTAGAATGGCACGGTGGTGCAGTGGCTAGGGGTTAACACTGTCATCAAACAGAAAGAAGGTTCCGATTATCAGGCTACTTCCATTTTCCTTATTTTTCTATCGTTACAAATAGACAGGCATGTGTAGGATGTTTGGCTTTTGAGGAATGAGCTCTAGTGAATGTCAGTTTTATAAATTTAATTAGTTGCACTGCCTTATTGCTTTAATGAAATCGACACTGTCAGTATAAGTTGATTAGTTTCTGCACAGACATGTTTGTCAGTGCATGGCTCTATCTTGTTTATTCTTTTAATTGCCCTCAACCAAATTGCTTTCGGGAGAAAACACAACCTACTTGGTGGAGGCAAATATTTGTAATGTGTATTGCACTAGAGTACACAGAAACTAGAGTGTGTGTTTGAGGCCCACATGAGTACAATACATAAGTGTAGGGCCCCGTATTGACAAAGACAAGACAACATCCTGCACAAAAGGATTTTTCTGCCTGACTGATTTTGCAACTGACAAAATGGCTCCCAAGCGATGGTGAACTCCCTGTCGACATCTCTAGCAGCCATGGAAACACCTCAGAAGCAGCAGAGGAGGAAACATCAACCGAGCGAGGCTGCTCTGCCCGCGATGAGATCATCATGAGCTAACTGTATGATTCAACAATGAGCGTGGTATTCAGAAGCTTCGGAATCACAATCAATAGAAATGCTTTTTTTACACAGTGAAGCAACAATGTAATCTAGTCAACTAACCTGGTTCCTGCAGTAAGGCAACCACAGGGCCGACTACACATCCTGTCACATTACAGTAACTGCCTTGCACATACGTCATGACAGTTCACATGCTGATGTAGCAGTAAACGGTTCTTTAAATGCTACAGTTAGAAGCTAAGTCCACTTACTTGTTGTTGCTGCCTACATATTGACTGCCTCACACACTTCGTGCATCACTCACATACACACACACACACATACACAGGATGCAGTTTCTGCCTACATTTCAAACACGGATGAAAGGCATAACACTGTATTTTTACATACTTTCTGTCATGCTGGAGTCATGTCAACAACACATTCACCTTCAGCTAATGATAATAAATCTGTTACAGTACCTCGTCCATTGTATTTAGCCATTCTCTCGTTATTCCGCTCAGGGACACTTTCATAGATTGCTCTCTCAGTGTGTGTTGTTGTTTCTTCCTGTATGAGGTTTTCTTCCTCCAACCTCTAACTCTTCACTTCCTTCTTTCAAAAAACTCTGCTGCTCACTCAGCATACTCCCTCTCTCATTGGTCCCTGTCTCGGCTGGTTGTGTGTCGGGGGAATTGCAGTATTGATAGGGGAATTGCAGGTGGAGCTCAAACCAGCAGGGGCTTGTGGCACCTGAGAAAATCCTGCTGCTAAACTTTGGAAATGTTTACACACATACACAAGACTAAAGTGTGTACATATTACACATCTGATGACAGGGAGTGTTAGTTCCAGTGGCACCTGCATCCTAACATGTTATTTAAGGCTTCGACTCAATTCATCAAATCAAAATGATGAACTATGTCGTATGTTTCCTTGTTTCCGCAGTTTGACAATTTGCAGCATGTAGAGCAGCTGCACTCTCACCTCACTGCAAAACATATCCCACTCCAACAACACAGCACTGAAGACTAATAAGGGATAATTGCATCTTATCTTATCTTATCTTAACTCAACTCATCTTGACATGGCTACTGACATGGCTTTCTCAGCTTCCTTTTTCTACTCCAAAGAAGCTGTAGTTTCCAGAGTTACAACACTTTGACAAAATAACTCCTAAAAAGTCCTTCAAATTCAAACTTCATTTCTGTAACTTCCTGTGGACAAGCGATTTCATGAAATGGTTTCATTCATTGCTAAAACAACCATTTGATTATGATGGATTGGGTTTGTTGGCGGACAAGAGGCTACGAGCTGAACTGCACATCAGAGATAAGATCGTCCTACAAGTTCTCTGCTCAGCCCACCTCTAGTGCCATGTGATGGACAAACAGCGTGCATGAAATACCAACTACTGACCACATACATGAGCAGTGCCACTTCCAACCAGTTTCTTAAACCTGTCAAAGGTCGGTTTCTGAAAATATGAGACTGATATCAACATATAAATTGGGAAATGTGCATATTTTCTTATCTCTTGCTAAGAGTGTGAGGAGCGAAATAGCATTAAATATAATAAAGCTGCAGCAGGGGGAAGACAATTTACTGTCTTAGGCTCACTGATTAAAAGACTTTATCCCATTTGTGTGTTCACTCTGTCCCTGTTTAGTCCCTCATTCCTCTCAGTGTGTGAGAGGAATGAGGTTTCTTCTCCTCCCACCAATACACCTGCACATCTCCACTTCTCATTCAACTCCCTGTCTCTGTATTTAAGGACGAGGTCAGACGCCACTACTCTGTCAGAACGCCATCTTCCGTTGTGGTACTCAGCGCTTTCAAACGAAACCCTGCTCTAGCTTTACTCTAGTTTTTTGGAAGGTCTTGCCTCCCCCTGTTCCCTTCACTATTTGGTGTAGGTGTGAGTCCTGTTATTGGTTAGCACCCCTCTGCTATACCCAAGAAGGTTATGTTTTCATTCACGTTTGTTTGTTTATCTGTTAGTAAGCAGGATTATGCAAAAACTACTGGATGGATTTCCAATACACTTGGTGGAAGAATGGGTTATGGAAGAACCCATTACGTTTTGGTGCGGATCCAGATCATGGGTCTCAGGGAATAATTCATGGATCTGGATTTTAAAAAATGTGGCATATTTGGGGGACTGTTGTGAATGTGTGCAATTTGGTACAGATCTAATAAAAAAATCTGGATCTATTGAATTTCACTGTGGTTTCATAAGGTGACTGTTGGGCCTTAGTGGAGCTGCACTGTACTGAGTGTCACTCTAGTTTGAAGGCTGCGCCTCTGCCTCTGTGTTCTGCCACTGGGTCCTAAGTACAAACCTCAACACCTCATAAATGTCCTTTATGTTTCTGTACTCCAACTTATTGTTGCTAATTGTTCAATGTGTGAATATGAACATATCTTTGATAAGCTAAAATGAGCTGATGAAACCAGTATCTAAAATACTGTAAAAGAAATCATAATTAGAAACCACTGTGTTTAAAACAGTTACTTATGACAGACATTTTAGATTTCCATATCTTTGTTAACCAAAGTTTAAAGTGTTTTCTGTTTGGCCTTACTCCCCCTCTCTGCCATCAGTACATTTTCTCTTTCTTTACACCAACGGGAACAAACACTGAAAGTGATTTTTCCACCACCCTTTGATTTGTGGGACCATCTGTGTATGTGAGAGACAGTTCCATTAGAGCTGGGCCAACATGCCCAGCTTTAACTCTTTTCCCGTTTTGTGCCACGAACCAATCTTTGACTGCGCTGAGAAGCATTCCAGCAGATCTGTACAGCATAACAAAAGTCCTCTAAATGATTGTGTTTGTGAACATGATTGGCAAAATTAATGTTTTAGTGGTTTAGTGGCGTCATTTTGCTACAGTACATAAAGAACTAAGGAATATTATTAAAAAGGTGTACACGTTTTAGGCTCTTTTTCCACATTTGGGTAAGCTGGGCTCACTAGGTTTACATGCCCTACCTGTACCCTACAGGGGCCTTGCATTGCCAGATTTGGTTTGTAGACTTGGTTGTAGACTCTTGGTGTGTGTGTGTGTGTGTGTGTGCGTGTATGTGTGTGTGTGTGTGTGTGTGTGTGTGTGTGTGTGTGTGTGTGTGTGTGTGTGTGTGTGTGTGTGTGTGTGTGTGTGTGTATATTACAGGGAGTGATGATGTCATGGCTGATGTGATTCCCTAATGGGCCCAGAGGGGTTATCAGATGAGCCCTTCCCCGACTACCTTAATGGGTTAGTGGCCACTGTGGCTGTGCGTGTGCGTGTGTGTGTGTGTGTGTGTGTGTGTGTGTGTGTGTGTGTGTGTGTGTGTGTGTGTGTGTGTTCACAGATTGTACATGCATGGAGCAGGTTTATTCTCCTGTGCTCTTATTCCTGACCAGTCTAACTTTCGATATAGGAAATGTAGATAAAGACAATTAATATGATATCGCGACAATCACAGAAAATATTACATAAGCTACTGGTCGACTTCTGTATCAAGTTGCTGCCAGCTGCTTCAAACTCCTCCTTGACTGCTACTAATGGGGTCATTGGCCTAGATACTGTTAAAAGACAAAGAGGAAAGACATTAAAGTCTTTTGATGAGTTTGATGAGCTAAATACATAAAAACTTTCAACCACTGGCTCAGATCACGTTCTCTGCTGGATGAAACAGCAACAGTGGGTCTCATTCTCCCAAAGCAACAGCCATGATCCAGACGACAAGCAGTCATTGTGAAACATTTAGCAGTGGTGTCGTTGTGCGTGCACGTGTGGATTGTGTGTGGTAATGCATCTGAGCGATTTCCAGCTTAATATTGACTGGAAGCCTTCTGACTGTGTCTGCTGGGTGGGAAGAGCAGGCAAGGCTGAACACAGGCCAGACGGTGCAGGCTGCAGCCTGCCTGCATGCATGCACATGGGCCGAGACAGAGGGAAATGGAGCAGCAACAGTTGTAGAAAAAATCTCGGCTCACAGGTCAAACTCTGCTATAAAGAACTACTGTTTATGACTACTGGTGTTATTATGTGTTCTTAGTGGTGATTCCAGTTTAAAGGGGCTGTGGTCTTTGACCTTTTAACTATAATGGGGGAGGGGGGAGTAAAGGAAAAAGTGCTGTTTACATGGTAACAGGAAATCAACAAGGAAATGGTCCTCAGTGGGAGCTCTATGGATGGACATCAGAGGATGTGTATGTAACATTGTGAGTGTGGGCTGAAGGGAGCATCTTACATTGTGAAAGAGGGAATAACTCCACAGTCAGACGGTATTAATGATGTATTCCTAAAATACCAGTGTGAGGATTGTGGCTAGCATTTCATTAAGACTGCCTATGGCCGTCCTTGCATGTAACAACACTGACAGGGGGAATTAAAGCTTAAAATAACACTGGACACAGACTTCATGACTAAGCAGTACATATGGACCACAACCCAGCCCAGAGATAAGCTCCACAGCAGGCTGACACCAGTGTTAGTGCTGGTGGTAGTGCATGTGTATATGACACATATAACAATCAGCAGTGAGTCATGTGTTTGGCTGGGAAGGAGGATGGCTCCTCCATAATATACGAACAAAAGCAATTCAAATATGGGAAGTGCATGTGCCTCTCTGTTTGTTTGTGTGTGTGTGTGTGTGTGTCTGTGAAGGAAACAGAAATATGTCCAAGTATAAAACACCAAATGGGTTTTGAGCCCAGAGGAAAAGACGGTAAATGAAAAATAGCTGTCATCCTCCTCCGCCTCTGTTATTTGTTGTTTTTCTGCAGTGCAAAGTACATGTAGTACACTTTAAACCTGCCTATTTCAGTAGGATCATTGACAACCTACTTTTCTGAGCTTTATAGTTTAAAATACAGGCTGTTAAAATGGGGTAAACTGGTCAAATGCAGCTTCCTGTCATAAACCTATTGCCTCCATTCACTGTTTACTGTTAAGTGAAGTATTAAAGATTAGATTAATAGACGTTTTCTGGGATACTAGGTGTGGCCTCCTGTGAAAAACAAGCCGCCCGTGGTGGATGAGGATGCCTCCGGATCTGCACAGGAGCCATGAGGTCCACACCCATCCATCCACTGCAGTCATTGTTTCCATTGCTTCAAAACAAGGATCCGGGAGAAAACGCGGAGACATGAGGAGTCGTCTTACCGTATTTACCGTCCGGCTTCTTCTCGTCCAGCTCCATTCTCACTGTTCACGCCTCAAGCAGGACAGTTACCATGAAAATGTGAGGGGAAGACCATCAGTAACAGCTCAGAACCAGAGAGCGAGAGAGAGAGAGAGAGAGAGAGAGAGAGAGAGAGAGAGAGAGAGAGAGAGAGAGAGAGAGAGAGAGAGAGAGAGAGAGAGAGAGAGAGAGAGAGAGAGAGAGCAAACCAAGCTGAGGCAGGGCGCATTCCTGGATAACTGAAAGAAGACACAGCCAATCAGAGAGCGGAGTTTAGTGAGTGACAGCTGCCACAGCCAATCATGCAACGCTTTAGCGTGGCAAAAGCGTTCGTTTGGCTGTCGCTTAAATGGAATGTGTTGAGTGTGTGTTGATTAGAAAATGTGTTGATTAGAAAATGTTCATTATAAATTGAGATAGTTTATTTATTTAGTCAAATATTTATTTATTTAAGAGGAAATAATAGTCCACATTTGCACCATCAGTGGTGGGGTATAACAAAGTACATTTACTCAAGTACACTCAAGGGTCGTCATTACTTCTACTAAGTGTTCCGTGCAGATTCATACCAACCCTCCAGGGGAACATTACACTATCTACTCTACTATTTGGACAGTGTTTGTACGGTGTTTGCAAGTTTCATCTGCAGAGGGATTATTTTGCACACAAAGCATAATAAGCTCTAAATTAAACCATAATATACACACAAAGTAATAACATGTGACCAAATAAACCATTAAAATGCCGAATATGCTGCTGTATTAAATAATACAAAATTATTGTAAATAAATAATAATAATACAATTTCATAAAGACATTAATCATGGGAGAAAAAAAATAAAAAATATCCCAGAGTAATCTATACGTGTCTACTGTCTGAAAATACAATTTCATGATGTTACTCAGCTCAACTACAGCAACTTTTCATAAATGAAACCAAATTCAATAACATTCTTTAAAAAAAAAAAACGCTGAAAGGCAAATTTCCTGCAGACTTCCTGTATCCTTAAATAACTCTGTTGGCTGGCACTCTGCCCCACCTTTAGCAATGAGAGTGTCATGTGGACGTTTGCTGGTAAAGTAATGAATAATTCAAAGTCATGAAATACTAATAAGTTTCTAAAGAAAATTATGAGAGCATCTGAAATAACAACCAAACAAGCAAACCAAACTTCCTGGTAACAATTAATATTAATACTTAATCAAAGCTGGTTTATAATTCAATCAGCTGTTAAGATGTTACATTCATCTCTTCTCTTAAAAATGCTGGGCTATTAAATAGTTTTAAAACAGAGCAGTTTGATCTCTGGAAGTAGTTGACTTTTACTCAGTTCATTTATTAGTTGCCTCTGCCAAGGAGGTCATGTTTTCCCCCTGCTTGATGGTTGGATGGTTGGCTTGATTGTAAACAAGATCATGAAAAAACTCCTTGATTGTTTTGCATGAAACTTTGAGGAAGGATGTTGTATGGGTCAGGGTAGAACTCATCAAAGTTGTGTGTGCATCAGGAGATGAATCCGAATTGTTTTCACATACTGTAACATTGTGAGATCGGACAATTTTGATATTTTCATTGCTTTCCCAGAGAAAAGTTCATGAACCTTGATTACAAAAAACGAAAGGTAAACACTCTAGTGCCATTCGAGTTAGATTCTTACCTTTTCTTCATTAAATGTGTTGCATACATAAAAACACCACATCTGGGATAAATATTATGGGGGCGCTGAAGGGCAAACGACAACGGCAAATAGAGAATTACAACGGCAAATCACAAAACACAACAACAAAAGCAAAACTCACCTGCTATGACAAGGATCATTGCTGATAGAAGTTAATCTAATTGTTTTTTGCTTTTCGTTGTTGTGTGTCCTCATTTGCCATTTGCACTGTAAAATACCCCCACATTATTAAAACTACACAGTATAATTACTTCCGCCAAGGAGGTTACGTTTTCACCCCTGTCTGTGTGTTGGTTTCCAAGTGTGATCTCCCAGAGAATAATTCAGAGATCTGAACTGAATGGATCTGCATGTGTGTGTGTGTGTGTGTGTGTGTGTGTGTGTGTGTGTGTGTGTGTGTGAAGTTTGGTGCACTTTGATTGAATTTGAGGGACTGTTAGGCCTTGTATGAAGTATGCATTCTGTTGCATTGTGGGTCTGCCAGCTGCAGTGTCACTTACTTAACTTGTGTACAGACTGTATATAACAGGTACAGAGGCTCACAGGTTCAGTGCATGGCAAATCTTATTTTACCAGCCAATGAGCTGGGAGGGCCCGGGCCTCCACCCTCCACTGCCCACACACACACCAGGCTAGCACACGGCAACCCCAGGCCGCCATTTTGAGTGAGGGCAAGTGTCGCTAATTCAATTTACACGCTGACTATAAATTAAACCACGTGCCTTGCAGGACACCGGAAGTAGGCTGTAGCATTCTGGATAGTTAAACTCACAGTGTTTTCAAAGTGTGTACTTCTCCACTGAGCTAGCTAGTTAGCAAGTTAGCTCGTGTTGTATAAATGCCTCACCTGTCATGGCGGACATCAGCGCCCACATGTGTGGCGTTACGTATCCCTGTGACGTTGCACCAGCAGAAATATTACTTAAGCAACTTTCATAGTTCGTTTCACCGCTGAGAAGTCATCAGATCATCACGTAAATCCACCGAGAAGAAAAAAGGTAAGTGACAGATACTGGAGACTGAAAGAGAACTGCATGTGTGGGACGAGACTTACTGGAGAAAGGTCACTGAAAGATGTTAAAGTGTGTTTACATTGTTGCACGGACATGTTGGTGCTGGTCTAACTGGTCTGTATGGGACCGTGTGTTCTGAAAGATGAAGATACAAATGTATTATTATTATTATTATTATTATTATATTCCTATGACATTCTAACACCCAAATATCTGTCCTTTGTCCTGCATGGAGTGATGATACTGTAGTGATGACCGATCAATAAACACTTAACATGGGTTTATTAGCTTACAAAAATTACAATCACTGGGGGTTAATGATCTTGCATATTGATATAGTAGTGTATTGTGGTTTCTGTTGGCCTGATTTGAACTGTTCATGGTTCCTCAACCTGTAAAACAGTTACATAACAATGTTCCAATACCTGTCACACTCAGTCATATTAAAATATATTACAGCTCTAATAAATATGTCCTCCTCTCTTCCTCCATGCTCAGGAAACATGGCTCTCAGAAGTGCTGCGACCCGTCTGCTCTCCAGCAGCCAAAGATGTGCTGCTGTCACAGCGTCCAGAGCCCAGGGCACCATTGCAGCAGCCCCCAGAGGTACAGTTAAAGTTATTCATTTGTACAATATTTACATAGACAGTGTGATGGTACGATAATGTTGGAGTGACCATCTTTGTCACTGCTTTTCTTCCCTTCAGACGCAGAAGAAGTCAAGAAACCGACAAAGGCAGGTATGTGACGTGTTGAACATGGTCTGTCCAGATTCTTTTACATGTTCTGCTCCGGCATGTGATGGTGACATAACCACTGTGTGTGTGTGTGTGTGTGTACATGTTTTTACCCTCAGCCAAGGTGCCATTCAACTGGCGGGACGCTCTTAACCTGGAGGGTCTGCTGACAGAGGAGGAGATCATGATCCGAGACTCCTTCCGTGATTACTGCCAGGAAAAACTCATGCCCCGTATCGTCATGGCCAACAGACATGAACGTGAGCTGAACACACATCCTATGATCAGAGTATACCAGGTTTATACCATAGACTGTATCTACACAGACATTGTCGATTCTAAAAAAAAATATTTTTTTCAGGACAGAGCAGAATTTTGCACTATAGAATAATTCAGTTTTGCTTGTTTCTATTAAAAGGTTTTCACAAGCTTGTCACCTTCTATTTCCCAACATGCAATTGTGCTACAGATTTCCACCGTGAGATCGTCTCAGAGATGGGAGAGCTGGGCGTCCTGGGCCCAACCATTCAAGGTAAACAAAAATACTTACTTATACTCACTCACGTAATAATAAGAACATTTTCTATTTGTGCAAGACAAGTTCAATATCATACATGTACTTAATTGTTTTACTGTTGTAAATATGTACATATTGCTGTCTTTATAGTTATATGTGTTTATATTGTATTTTTTACTCAGTTATTACCCTCTATTGAGTGTTTATTTCACTATTCCCTTTTTGCTGCTGTAACACTTCAAATGTCCTCATAGTGGGACTATTAGAGGGCCATCTTATCTTAGTTCCATCCTAACAGTGCAAAGTACATGTTCTTCAATGTATATATTCAATCTATAAATGCTGTTCATTTTTCTATTTACGCTTCATGGTTTATTTTTGTCACATTACGATGTCCCTGAAAGCTCAATTCACTACAATTTAAGGAAACGTGCAAATATACAAAACACGTGCAAATGGGGAAAACATCTTCATCATTTTGACAAAACATGAACGGCAACTGGGAAACACACTGCAAATACTCACAACACAACCAAATACTCACAAAACAACAGAAGTGACACACTTAGGGCACCAATTTAAATAATCTGTAGTATGGTTTATAGCTCGTTGATCATGACTGCAGCCTGTTTCTCAATCAGGTAAGAGTATTACTCTTACCTGAATGGCTAATAATAAGCAGAACGTTTACGAAAGGTTCACAACATTCATCTGCAAACATATCTGAATCATGTGATCACAATGTTAAAACAAGTATTTATCTACTTTTCCAACACCACTTGCCAATTTCAACTAGTAACCTCACGAGTCACACACCATGGCAACAAGTGTATTTCAGCCATATTCACTTCACGTGTCTGCTGGAAACACATCCGTTGTGTAGTGAGTATTAACAGTTTGTGTGAATGTGTTCAACTGATGAAGGTGGGGTTTTTTTCTCCATTTGCATTTGTTCTGTCTGTTTTCTTTGTTTTTCTTAAGTTGCAGGCCGTTGACCCCTCAGGGCCACTGTACCATATACATGGATGGTTTTTTTTGCGGGACTGTACATTCCTATCTGTTTACCCTGCAGGATACGGCTGTGCTGGCACTAGTTACGTGGCGTACGGTCTAATCGCCAGAGAAGTCGAGAGAGTTGATAGCGGGTATCGGTCAGCCATGAGCGTCCAGTCTTCATTGGTCATGCACCCAATCAATGCTTACGGCACAGAGGCTCAGAAGGAGAAGTACCTGCCAAAGCTTGGTAACACACATTTTAACGCAACTCGGCATTCAATTTCAGAAACATCAGTATACTTTTATTTGAATCAGTATGGTGTGTTTGTGTTTTTTTTTTTTTATCTACAGCTCGTGGAGAAATCCTGGGCTGCTTTGGCTTGACAGAGCCAAACCACGGCAGTGATCCCAGCAGCATGGAGACCAAGGCCAAGTACAACCCATCCAGCGGCACCTTCACTGTCAGTGGAGCCAAGACCTGGTAGGTGGACAGACACACAAGAAGCACAGGCCCTTCTGATGGAGAGTTTGCTCAAAGCCACAAGAAGGGAGGTCAGAGAAAGCATACCTCCACCAAGGCTTGCATCCTATCCCGCCATGTGTAATAGATAAAATAAAATTCAGCACTTATTTAGAACAAACATTTAATGGATTGTTCAACAGGTTAGTCCCCACCCCTCCACAAAATGTTAAGGAATGGATTTAGTGTTCTTTGTGTAATTCTAACCAACAAAAGCGGTTTTCAGATGTGACCTGTGAGTAAAGTCCGGAGAATTGGGTCCAGATTTGACCTGCAGTTTGCCTTCCACACATGCACAACACAGCGGGAGGTTTTGTGCACAAAAATCCAGCAGGAAGTGACATATTATTTCCGCTGCAGAGATCACTTGATTGTCTTTACAACTCACAGACAACGGCGACAACTCTCTAGACATCTTCATCGGTGTCTTCTGTGTGAATGACATGTTTTTTTCACCAGGAGATCTTTGTTTTCTTTTCGCTTTTTTGTGTTAGAAGCTTGATCAACATTCCCACTCGCTCGAGGTGAATCCAGCAGAGGATCCCCTGCTGTGCGTTCACATCGAATTCTCCAGACTGTCTGCTGACTTTATTCTAGGGGGCCAGGCGGAGAAAGGCCGCAGATAATCCGGAGGCTCTCACTCAGACATTTGTGTTCCCACATGCACCTTCTCCATAGAAAGTGCAGAGAATCTCTGGGGTTCAGTGCATGTCTGAAAGCAGCTAAACAGACAAACAAGAGATTAAAACATAACCTGCTTGGTGGAGGTAAAAATACAGATGAAGACACGTAGTCCAGAAAATGATTTTAGTAATGCATATAAGAAAAATATAAATGGTTTATTCAATTGCAAATTATATAAAATACTGTAAGGGACAATTCATTCTGTCCCAGTGTCCATTAGTTTTAGATCATAAATTAATTTTAAATATGAGTCGGTCTGGTATTTGGAGAATAATAATATTAACAGATGTAGTGCTCCTCTCTTTGGTTTAGGTTAAAGCCAGACCAGCTTTTGCGTATCAGCTTAACTGCAACCCTGTGTTAAGTTCTTGGTGAATTCTCCTTCTCCTTCTTCTGCTAGGATCACAAATTCCCCCATAGCAGATATTGCAGTGGTCTGGGCCAAGTGTGAGGACGGCAGGGTGAGGGGTTTCATCCTGGAGCGTGAGATGAAGGGTTTTGCCACCCCCAAGATCGAGGGCAAGTTCTCACTGAGGGCGTCAGCCACTGGCATGATCATTATGGACGAAGTGGAAGTTCCCCAGGAGAACCTGTTGCCCAACGTCTCTGGTCTGGCTGTAAGTGGCTACTCACTCACACCAAGTTGAACAGAATAAGATCAAATGTACTTAAATGTAACAACATGAATGTTTCTCTGCGCTTATATCTTACATTTCTTTCGTTGTTGACCTTTGTGACCAGGGCCCCTTTGGCTGTCTCAACAACGCTCGGTATGGCATTGCCTGGGGAGCCCTGGGAGCGGCTGAATTCTGCTTCCATGCTGCCCGACAGTACACTCTGGACAGGTACGTTATATTCTGTGTTTGTGTGAACATCAAATCAAGTCAGAGGATCTGACAGAAGCTGTGTTTTGACAACAGAAACTCTTCCCAGGAAATGGGAACCTTTCCACTACAGGGTCTAAGTTGAGTTTTAGGGAAATGTTGTAGTGGAACCCTCAGGCGTGGTTTGCAATGCTTAACATTTGTGCTGGATCAAGTTCCTGAGCATTTTAATTTAACCCCCATTTTGCATTGCTTTTAGTGCCGGTCTCTTTCCCAGCGTTGAGTAAATAGTCTCAATGTTAAAGCAGTATAGTCTTGTTGTTGTATTGTCACCTGTTGGACTGGAATGCAACAGCTTGTTGTAGCTTGTAGTTTTTCATATGTTAAGCAGCTCACTTGTCTAATCTCCCTGGGTATTCAGACTGCATTGGAACCAGGCAACCAACACTCTGAAGTAGCTTTGTAGTTGTTCCGAAAAGTTCCCGGGACTAAAGATATAAATCCAGTTTGAAATGAGTGTGACATTAGTATCATACTGCTCAGACTGTCTCCTCAAGTTCAGTCAGCCTCAGCTTTCTTTAGAGGTCTTTCATGTTTTTATATCCCCCCCCAATCAGAATCCAGTTTGGGGTGCCACTGGCCAGGAACCAGCTGATGCAGAAGAAGATGGCTGACATGCTGACAGAGATCACCATTGGTCTGCATTCATGCCTGGCCCTTGGAAGACTCATTGATGAGAAGAAGTGAGTCTTTCTCTTTCTGTATTTCAATTTCTTTCACATTAGTGTTGGCCTCTGTCAACCACTGCAATAAAAACACTTTTCCTTCTCATTGTCATGGAACAGAGCGGCACCAGAGATGATCTCCATGCTGAAGAGGAATAGCTGTGGCAAGTCGCTGGATATCGCCAGACAAGCCCGAGACATGTTGGGAGGAAATGGCATCTCAGATGAGTATCACATTATCCGTCACGTCATGAACCTGGAGGCTGTCAACACATATGAGGGTAGGCACACACACATGAATGAAAGCACTGCTCTTAAATTGTAAACATTGACCAAAGTACCCACGAACTCCCAGTTGTAAGGTGAAAATGTAAGATATAATTGCAGTTATGTACGTCCACCACCAGAGGTCAGCAGTGTACAGATTGTTAGAGGTTGACAATTGATTAGTAAGGTACATTTTGAATAGTCTGTCATTAAAGTTGACCAACTTGTTTTTAAAATGACGTCTTTATGGATAACTCAAATATATCTTTTAATGAAAATAACTTCATTCATTACAATTAATGTTTTTATGTTTTATTTTTCTATAGGAACTCATGACATTCACGCCTTGATCCTGGGCAAAGCCATCACTGGACTGCAGTCTTTCACTGTTGGAAATTAAAGCTTTTCCGCTGTTTTCCTGAAACTGACTTTTTGTGGAATACTGCTGCTCATGTGCCCAGTGAGAAACATGTAATCTCTGGGCAGAACTCCATTTGTTGAAACATGATGAGCAATTATCCTCCTCACACGAGGAGCTATACCACAAATACTTCATTACATTTACAAAATGTGTTTTGAATTACTGAAGGGAACCATCTATTTTGCCTGGTATCCGAATATGTAAGAACTGAACAAAGCATTGGGTCCAAGTGAGATATTTTAGGGACATTTGCACAGTTAATATAAGGTATTTATGTCCATAACTCATTGGAAAAGTCAAGGCATTATGAGTTGCTTTTTCATAACTAAATAGTATGTAAATAAGCAGTTACAATGGGTTCTGAGATATGTGTGGCTGTGTGTGGAAACACATCAATGTAATCTGTAATCAAAATAAATCTTTGTTACTGGTGGTTTAAAGATTGGCATCTCTGGTTTGATGGAATGTGAAAGTACTGATGACACATTTTGGCATGACAACACGTAACAGATATAAAATGTTAACAACACAGAGCCAAATAATATTGTGCTCTTGTAATCTGTAGTTTTATTTATGGGATCAGCAGATATTGAAATGGAACACAAGTAAAACATGTATTTAGTTTTTGCTTTCTTTTTCTTTGACTGGAATCATGACCTGAGACCTGCCCTGACCGACCTAGAGTCGCAGACAACTGTGTATTCTTGGAACAAGAGGAAGAAGAAAGAAGGAAGAGCTAAATAAGATGAGCAATCTTATCCAATCCAGCCTTTAGACAGACAACCTGAACTACTCTGAATACTCAATATAATAATAAACACAGGAACACAAACCTATTGATGATAACATATTAATCAGTTCAATATCTAAGAACAATTACTAGTTTATGGGGACCCTGTCATTGTAATGGTCAGACCCTCTCTGAGCCCTGCCAGGGCCCGTTTGGCCTCCTGGAGCTCACTGCAGAGTTTAGTGCAGCTTTCCAGGACCTCAGACAACTCCTGCAGCTTCACCTGCATCTCATTACTGTTCTCCTCGTAAACCACGTACATGTGCTCCTTCATCTGCTGACACCCCTCTGTCACCTGGAAAAAAACCACATGACAATTAACCAGATGAGAATGTCTTTGCAGGGAGGGATAGTGCAGCACTCACAGTCATGAAAGTTGTAAAAGGAGTATTTGGTAAGTATACGCCTAGTGGACCAGACAGAAAATAAACAACACACCGAGGAGGAGCAGATGAATTAAAAAAAAAGTTTTGTACCTTCTGCACCAACTTGTCATTAAAGTTGTCCAACACTTTCTGGTCACTGGTGCGGTCGTTGTTGATCTTTTCTACCAGCTCCTGCACCCTTCTGCTGATGGTGTCTATGCTTAAGCTATAGTAGATACAAGTGTTGACAATAAAATCGAAATCAGTCTAATGTCTTAGTCAATGGTGGAACAATGTAGTACACGTCATCTGCTGACAAACCACAACACTACATGAATTATTGTTGCAGTGTGTGCGTTGGTGTGTAGATGATTGTTGACCTGGTGTGTTGCTCTTGAGCTTCAGTCATGTTCCCAGTTGAGAACTCCCCGAATGAGGAGTCATGGTCTGTTGACTCTAGTGTCTAAAACACACAGTTATAAACAGCATGGGGACAGCATGGGATCAAGGTGTGTTGTGTGAACTAGTTATGATGAAACAGAACACAACAGTCCACATGATGCTGCCGCATCTTAATCTCTCAAGGTCATTTTTCACACAACATATGCAGGGTTGCCAGGTTTCTGGTCTCCTTGTGGAATCGGGCTACATTTGTGGTCGTGGTCCACAGTTTGAGTAAATCTGTTTTTTATCGAGGGATCTCAAAGCATCTAAACAAGAGACAATGGAAAACATAAATAGTCCCATTCAAGAAGCTTTTCTGTGTTTTTCTTTTTGCTGTACAGAGATCAGGTTCAGCCTTCAGCGAGATTAAGCGGAAAGCTGAAACGATTTCCATTCTCTTCATTGTCAGTTTACCCCTAACTCACAAACTAAACAGTCCAGGCAGGATGGAGGAGGAAAAAGGTAAAAGAAACAAACGCAAACAGTTTAGTTTGTGCATCTGTGAATTGGTCACCACGTTCACAGAGTTATATTTTAGTTCTGATAATACACAGTGTCTAATCACACAGGGCCATTGAGGACCACAGCTCGAGAACTGTCAAGGTGCATCTGCTGTTAATGCGTGAGCACTAAACCTTCATACTTCTAATGCTGTCTTTGTACATATTACAACACATCCTGCAGCGATAGTGATGCTCTTGAGAAGCAGTATGGCTGCTGTACGAGTGCTGGAAGCTGTCATGTGGCTGGTTTTGTCTCGCAGACCCGTCAACCCAGAACAGCTCTCTGTTTTTCCAAGAGAATGTCACTCCGACCAGCTCACGTCTTGTTTTCACACCTTTAAAAAATGCTGTATTCTGGTTTATTATACGTATAAAATGTTACCATCTGTGAGTCTTCATGTCCGGTCTTAGGAGTGGACTGGGAGGTGGACGGTGATGTCATGTCCTCAAAGAAAAGATCCATTTTGGCCTGGTTGAACCTCGAGAAAAACCTGAATTAGAATAAATAATGATAATAAAAAAGAATTAACAACTGGGACAAATGTCTGAATCGTGAAAACAGCATGTCAGTGCTATTCTTTCACTTACAGCTAGCATTAGCACCATTCGCTTTAGCGAAAACCTCTTGGCTGTAAAACACTAACTTTAGCTTAACACTTCCACACAGAACAAATATAATTATTTAGAAGTTACACTTTACAGTGTCTCGCAAACAAATGGCTCCTTGTTTTACTTACGGGAATAAAGCTGCGATCAGGACTGAAGGGTTGAGTGTCTGAAGTGTAGCTGTCTCTTTAGTTATGCTAACCTATGCTAGCTAATCTGGTAGGTTTCCTTCTGTGTCATAATACAGGTTGCTAAAATATACTGTGTATAATTTATACTGTTTATTTGACACATCAATTTTAAATACACTGATGACATGTTAAAAATATGTGTGGGATGTGGTAGAAACCAATAATGACTTATAAGAAAACTAAAACCAAATTCAAAGTAAAATGAAATAAATCAAAACTAAATAAAATGAAATACAAAACATTTAAAATCTTCCACATTGTGTGGGTAAAATGAGGAGGTGCTTTCAACTAGTAGCAGTTTAAAAATAAAGAAAGAAAATATATTGTAATTCAGATAAACTAATTCTGCTGCATCTTTTTGCTTCATTGCCTTAATATTATTTTCTCCTACTTTATCACCTGGACTGTTGTCAAGTAGATCAATGTGTAACAATTCACCACAATTTCTAAATAAATAAAATGTCAAATTATTATATTAAACTTTTAATCTGCAAAAATAACTAACTATCAGATATACACAATATTTTCCTCTAAATGTAAAGGACAAGTGCAAAGAAGCATAACATGCGTATACTTGAGTAAAGTACAAGAACCTAAATTGATTTAAATACACTCTTTTCCTGATTTCACTGATTTGACCTGTTTGACACTCAAATGGTCAAGAAATCTTTTTAGACCTCCATGAGAAATGATATCACAGTGCAGTGCGTGTCGAGATAAATCTGGAAGTGGAGCAGGATTTAATTTCGGCCTTTACAGACAGGAAGTCATTTCATGGAGGATTTACTTCTCATGACCTAAAAACAAGCTCAGACTTTGTTAGCAAACACTCTTTTTCCTTTGCTTCTTGGATATGTATGTGTGTGCGTGTTTGTAATGTGTGTGTTTGCTTTGGATTAAGTCATCTCTGTGGGATAGGACAGTGGAGGGATGAGGGCCTGATTGATCGTGGCTGTGATTGGAAGTGTAATCCCCCCCTTCCTCTCTCTCTCTCTGTCTCTCCCTGTCACCGCCCACAGTCTGGATTATTGCAGCGGGAGGACACAGCAAGCGGCCGAGGGACTGAAATGTCCCGGTGTCCTGTTGGCTCCAGGATGCACTGATGGTAGCGATGTAGTAATGATCTAAGTAATAAACTGCTATGTAGAGAGATGTCAGTGAGGCGGCACTGCAAAGATCCAAATGTGTGTAATCTGGAAGCTGCAAAAACTTGGTTTTGACAGGTGGGTGAATTTATTCCCTGGCCTATTTTCATATTGGTAGCTCATTACGCTTTAAAAATGTAAATAGAAAATGTAGATGCATTCCATCCTCCTATTAAATCCTGTTGCTTCAGTTGAATTGAAATTAGATTTTATATCTGAGCAGTAGACCTAACCTAAACTCTGCTTCTCTGCATTTCAGGTATAGAAACATCTCAGCAAGTGGATAAATCAGATGAGGACCATTTTTACTTTGAATATAAATGTAACGGAGTAGCTTTGGGAATATGGACAACTTTAATTTCACAGACGTGGGAGGACAGTCTTTCCACTACTTGGTTCACAACATGGAGCCTCTGTACAAGGAGTACAAGCCCCCGCCCAGGGACCTCATCCAGCTCCCCAAATCTATTGTCTACCTCGTGATGGCCGCCCTGGTCGTGGTCGCTGTCGCTTACGCCATCGTGGGTCACCTCATCAAAGACCTCATGCTGGATATAACAGGTACTCAAGTCTGTGGGATGTACATCAATCCTCATACATAAACTAAATACTGGATGATATTGTTTATCTATGTATCAATGCACTTATGTAGTGTTTTATTTCTCTCTCGACCTGTCCTCTGTTATTGATTTATTCCATTATTTATTATAATGTGAGGAATATTTCTACAGATAGTCCATTCATGAATAGGACATTTCATTTTAAGTAAACAAATATCTGGGTTAAATAATGATTTACATTCAACACCAAGCTCTTTATTCAATACAAATATTCAGTTAAACATTAGTTAGTTAGTTTGAGTCATCATTCAAAAACTCAATGCATAATATGACCCAAATCTTAGTATTTTGAGCTGGTTCAGGTTTTTAATGGAAATGTAACACAGCTAATTAGGCAATGTTTGATTTCACTGTGTTGAAAATGTGTACATTTATTAATTATTAAATGAAATAATTAAATAGCAGAAATGGAAGATTTTGGAGATTCTGCAGTAATAATTCAGCAAACTCATTGTTAGTGAAATGTTCTGCAACAGTTTAACAAGACAAGACTTTAAATAACGATGGTATGGACAACGTATATCACTGCCTGTCTGTTTACTTGTTGGTTGTTTTGTTTGTTTGTTACCAAAATTACACAAAAACAACTGCACGGATTTCCACGGAACTTGTTGGAAGGATGTGGTATGGGTTTGGGGAAGAAGCCATTCAATTTTGGTGTGTATCTGAATCCAGGATTTCTTTTTTTTAATTGTCTTGAACATTGCAAGATTTCCCAGGGAAAATTCAATGATCTTGATTTAAAAAAATTAAACTCATTTAGAGGACTGATGAATGAGTGAGTGAAATTGAGTGCAGCTTGATTGAATTCAAGGAGACAGTTGGGCCTCGGCGGAGGTATGTGCTTGACTGAGTGTCATTCCGGGTTTGGGTCAACTTCTCATATCTCCTCCCGTGTCCGTCCACAGACTGTTTGTTGGGCCCGGTTGATGACGACCTGAAAAAGGAGGCTGAGCTGGATGGAGTGAGCCAGCTGAACATGCCAGCTGCCCTCAGCCACTCCCACCCGAATGCGTTTCACGTGTGGGACCAGGATGACGTCATCATCCCCATCACATCCCAAATCGAGAGCCCGGTGTCCAGCCCTATGATGGCCGTCATCCCATACATACCCTCATTCTTGCCCAACTCCCTCAGCATCGGGAGCCCGTCCCACAATCAGCCAATCCCGAAGGAGAGCGATGCATGAGTGAAAGGGTCCAAGACAGTTTTCACGTGGTGCATCTTTACTGTCATCCTCCGTCTCCTCTTAAGGTGAACTTCTTTAGCTCCTTGTTCTCGCCTCTGAAACACCCTTTGCCCATCCACTGTTTTAAAGGTGTTGGAAAAACATTTTCTGGGAAAGCTGTGGAATAAAACAGAGTTTTGCAGGTCCAGTTTACCTGGAAACACATAAGGCCAATCAGGTCGAATGGATTTACTTCTGTTGGAGTGAATCATCTCTGTTTCTGACTCAGACAAAAACTCTGGAGTCTCTCAGGATAGAGCCTAAGATGGAAGAGTCTTCACTTGTTCCTTTTCCCCAGTGGATTTGTGCCAAGTCACCATCGTGATCATTCTCCTTCTCCTGCCAGTCTCACTTCCTACATGAGTCCATTTGTTTGGATGTTGGATCTTTGCCTGATTCAACAAACTTCAGACGTAGCTGAGTTATTAGGAGCTTGTGACCACATTCAATGCAGAATACTCCAAATATATAATAACTTTTAACCACAAAACTCCAGTTAAAATCAATGTTTAAGCTACTCTGTCCTACTAGTTCTTTGCTGAGTATTATAGACAGTGTGTTTGATAACCTGCAGAGAAATGGTGAAGAGATCAGTGTGCACGTTACAGTGCTGTATTCCTGTGTCGAATAAAAGTGAATACTAGTTACTTCTGAGATCATCTTTGCAAACACTTGTGTTTGAATCTTATTCTGATACTAAATATATTGTCTTTAGGAGGATCAGCCATAATTACTTACTAATAGGGTGGAGTTAATTCAATTAGTGGAGGTGACCGCTTTAAGGTGACGGTGTGATACCTTTTTAACGACAGGTAGCTGTCACCTATACTAAAGATGAATATAGGGAATTATCTTAAAATAACAGTGTCAGTAAATATTGTTACATAACTCACTCAAGTCATATCTGTTAAAGTGATGAATGTGATGATGTGAATTTACAAGGCTCACAATTCTCTATTTTTGCTTGTTGGAAAAAACACACGCATGCACACGGTCACAAAGTCGGGTCTCAATGACTTCAGAGGACATTACATTGACTTCCTGGAGACTTATTCTAACCTTAACCATTGTTACTTGCCTGGGTCTAAGATTAACCTAAATATAACTTAACACCTAACTTTAACCTTAACCTAAACCTTAACTTAACATAACCTTAAAACATGCCTTCACCTTAAAATTTAGAAAAATAAAATAGATTTCGTTATGGGGTCTTGTTTTTGCCCCCATTGCGTGATGGTGTAAACAGATTTAGGTCCCCATAACATGAATAATACCAGGAGCACAAACACAAACACACACACACACAGTTACGTAACACAGAAATATGGATTTTAGGTCCTATTTTAAGCAGGATGTTGGCTGTGAAGCAGAAATCCGGTTTCAAAAGCACAAAAAGGTTGTGACATCACAAACACACATATCCACACATTTGCACGGTATCAGCGCTCCCATTAATCTGTCATTTTCTCTTTCACCATCACTGACGCACTATCAATGTAATTACACACTAACTTTTGTTTTTATCATCATTATTATTATCATTCTATGTTTTGGGGAGAACTCTTATTTAGGCTCATTCCATCTGTGAGTGCCTGTAGTCAGGGAGGAGTGGAGATTAGGGAGAGAAGATTAGATGAGCAGCTTAGCCTTTAATACAACGTCCTTTTATTACTTTTGAGCTGTGGAATTAAATAATCGGCCAGCAGCAGCCCAATCTGAGGGGACGGACATCAGAAACTCGGTTGTGGTTGTGTGACGGGACTGATCCAGGCTTGGGGGGGGGGGCGCGCAGAGAGAGAAAGCAGAGACACAGTGTCAGAGGAGAAGGGTGTTGAGTGAAGAGCAGAGGGAAGTCAGTGATGGATGGAGCAGGAAGAGCAGAGCGCAGCAGAAAGGCTCTGTTTTTATTGCAAAGCAGCAGGAGTGACTTGTGTGTGTGTGTGTGTGTGTGGAGGTTTCGTGATAGTGGGCTCTTTAAGATTATTGTTGGCCTGGGCAGAGGTCTCTGCTTCACTCATTGGGCCTGGCCTGGAAAGAGAAATAGCAACACTGAGACATTCAACATATTTGATCTAATGAGAGCTGATGTTTGAAGCAACCTGAAGGGAAAACAAGTGCACAGATGTGGCGGTGAGTGGGACTCCTGTTGCAGCTGTAAAAGCTGAGGGGTGCACTGGTGCGGGCAGTGTGAAAGGACATGGAGCAGGCGTAGGAGGAGGGAGGTGGAAGTGAAACAACAAGGTGAAAATTTAGATTATTAAAAATAAAAATTCAAGAAAAAGTTTTGTTAAAAAAACTTGACGATGGACGATGTGATTTCCATTATATAAGTATAATTATGGGGGGGGAAAAGCACTTTGAAACTCACAACTAGCCTTAGGATTTAGAAAAAAAGAATATTTATGTGTGCCATCATTTCCAAGATTGCCAAGATTATCAAAGACCCTAAAAACACATTTGCTCTATCAGCTTCTTACTATTGAGGATGAGATCTCTTATGAAAACACAATCTTCTGCCAAAGTACAGGCAGTTTTATAAATTTGTGTAAAGTAGATAGAGCTCAGTTGGAATAACGTGATGTCATGTGTCGTACACATGCACCAGTCAGGATTTAGCAGCTTCCTATTTGGTGCTCTGGGAACAAATAAACCCACGCTTGTGCCTTTATTTGAGGAAAACAAGAAGTTATATTTTAGATGAATTTAGAAAGAACTTTTCCTTTCTTCACTTGTGACTTGCGGTAAGATAAAAGGTCAGTTAATCCTATTTCCTCAAGCAGGAGATTTTAAAGCTCTTAACTTCTGCACTGGCTGCACAGGATTTCCAACTGGAGCAGGGCGGGGGTTTGGGCTTAAGGTGGAACTAATACAAAGGTCAGATTGAGAGAGAGATTCACTAGAAGCTTCCAGACCACACAGCAATGACATCTTAACCCACTAATAAGGTTAAAACTAGAGGCTGAGCAGAAATATTTCATAATGTCCTCACTTATTATCTATCTATCTATATGTTTTATTACAGGTAATACAGGGTGATCATTTTAAATTTCCTGATACTCATCATCACAGTGACAATGAGCATAGTGTGATGGCATAATGAAACAAATTAAAACACTGTTTACACAGGCCTAACTGCCTGCAGTGAGATCAGCCTTTTATCTGTGTCCACCATGGGAAGAGATGTTTTGGGATTAGAATTGTTGTCTGGGGTTTTCTGGAACATGTGAGTGCAGGATTACTGCGCTGCACTTCCGTACATTCGGCAGCAGCTGGTAAAACCTAAAACATGCAACTGAATATAAACCTGTGAGCATGGTTTGGGCTGGGGCTGAATAAAATCCAACACGGCACGGTCACAAAAATTGTTAATGGTGATACTTGAATATGTTACAGATGTTAAAATACAACATGAAAAGACTCAAATTTAGGAGTAACTATATAAAAACCCATTTGGAGAAGGAACTAGAGAACGTAATTCTCTGCCAAGGTCCAACAGTCCCCTCATGAAACCACATTTAAAATCACTATCCAGGTTTCTATTTGGATCGTCATATATATCAGCCCTCTAAGCACGTCTCATTATTTTCATCAGGATCCCAAAATTATTTTGAGGAATTAAAATGTTGCAAAATTTCATGGAAATCAGTCATTAGTTATTTTGTGTAATCCTGATTACAAACAAACCAACATCAAAAACTACTCAAAACTCATCTTCTGACTTAATTCAATCCGTCCAAAATCACTTCTGTGCACTTCCTTAACTTTGTCTTTGTCCCCCTAAACATGTAAAGTGTCCTTGAGTGTTAAAAAGTGTAATAAAAATGTAAGTTAATATTACAACTATTCTAATTTTGGATTATAGCTGCTGAAATCAATTCAAATAGTTTACTTGCTGCTAACCTATTGGTGCACCCATCAGGACCTGCATATGAACTCATACATGTATATGAGCATAGAAATATCAGATAGTGTCTAATCATCAGCCTGTCTGACTTGGCGAGGCTCCTTTTGGTCTACAGGTTAGTCCAGGTTAAGTGATCCTCACTTGTCCTTTATCCTCAGGTGATAGCTTCCTCTCAGCAGTGACTCGGCCCTGTCAGCTCTGACGAAGTATGACACCAGCAGATCATCCCATACCTGGACCGAGACCCAACGCACCAACAGTACATTAACCCTGAAGTCGCCAATAAACAATAAAATGTCTTCCTGCCATTTCATCAGATGCTACAATAAGAAGTTATTGTGTGCTTTGCCTGGTTGTAGGTGGTTGAACCTACAATCCAGCATACTGTGTGTGTTTGCATACATTTACTTTCTCTGTGCAGAATTGAAAAGTGCCATTCTCTATAAAGATCTTCTTTCATCTCACACAGTAGAGCAGTAAAGCTAAACATCCAACATGTCAGCATGAGAGAAGGGAGTAAAAAATAGAAACCCGTCTGCTGCGCTCTGTGCTTCGCTCGCAGGTTAATCGCCATTGGTTGGCTGGGTTTATCCTGGCCATGGTCACTGCCAATCTGCTGTCATCCATCCTAATCCCGCATTGGCAGGCCAGGTGGCTCTCTGACAGGGAAAGGAAGACTGCAGAAGTCTTGACCTCTCCAGTCCTTTAGCGGCGGCAGCCATGTCAGCATTTCCAATTCTGCATATATATGCTCCTGACATGATTAGCATAAAAAACACTGGATGTCCAGATTACTTAAGGGCTGTGTGACAGGATGTAAATGAGTGACATATGTTTGAATGCTGCAGATGATATATAAGTATAAAATGATGCCTAAGAAAATTAGGGCAAAGCCACAGAATAGGTGAACAGGCAGCGGTGACACAACGTAAACAGGAATTTGACTGAAGGGCGACTGCTGGGCTCAGCCTGCTATGCATTAATGCCTAATGTAAACCATAGGTGCTCCATATACATGCGTCACACAACTCATTCTCTGATTTACTCTGGCAAATTGTATAACTACAAAATAAGCAGGAAAGGAAAATAGAGGGGATAGAGGGAAAATACAAGCCATAGGGACATTTTTTAATGTGTCAGATGTTTTCCGAGCTGCAAGTTCACTTGATATTAATAAACACTGACCTGATTTGACCAAGCACAGAACAAATGAGCCACTGTTTGTCTAGGCATATTTACAATATAAGTAGACTTCTGTCTTCTCATGTCTGTCCAGAGATGTCCAAGAACATTTGTGTCTGTTCAAATATGACTGGAGTGCAACATTTGTGCATATGGAGCAATTTTACAAGAGTCAAGTTCAAATAAGAAGGTGCAAATTCACAATCCACCCAGCAGAAAGGCTGCAATTGCTTCGGACATGTAACCTGGCAACACTGCTCAAAACTGTAGGACTTGATTTCAGTCACAGTCTCATACAGTTTACTTTAAGAAACTGATTCTGACTGAACAGATTCACATCAGCAGAACACAAAGCACTTTTATAAAAAAAAAAAAAAAAGCTTGAAGTCATCTGATCCTCAACTCCACAAAGTATCAATACCTCAACTTTATTCAGCATTTCAAGAGCCTTGTTCAATCCTGCAATTTACATATCAGAAATATTGCCACAGTCCCCAAAAACCTACAAACGAGCCACACACTAATTTCCTCCTGCCTACACGACTACTTCATTATTCACCTGCCTGAATGAAGCAGCAGTTGCTCGTTTAAAACAAGAGGGGATGATGCTTTTTTTAGGAAACTGTAGACTAGTCTTCTTAGTTTAAAGTTTCTTTATATTTTTACTTTGTTTTAATGCATTGCCGAGTATAATCTGTTTTCCTCACCTTTGCACTTTTATTTTTCAAGGCACCTTGTGGCGCTATAGAGCATAATTTACCATTATCGGCACTGGTAAAAATGTCTGTACACAATTTTTACAAATTACAATTTATTCTTTTATCATACAATACCTTTACATAAATGTTAAAACCAGTTGATTCTCATTTAAAACAATCAATTATTTTGACATATTAATGCCAACATTTAAAATACAGGATTAACAGCCATTAGTCTGACCTCAAACTACACTGTCGAATGATTGTGCGAGTCGACTGTTTCCCCAGTCGCTCTTCTAGTCAAACTCCCTTTGAGAGAGGACAGTGCGATAGAGTGAGGTGCCCTTTGCCTGGTAAAAGGTCAGAACCATCTTGTTCTTGGTGACTTCTGCATGGACAAAGCCTCCCAGTGTTGAAGCCTGGCCGGTGAAGAACTTTACAGAACCTTTGGGAACGCGCTTCCAGTGCCTGATGTCAGGATCCAGGAAGTTTCCAGCACCACTCACCACGTAGCCAACACCAGACTCTTCAATGTACTGTAGAGCACAGAGACAGGATTGAGACTGAAGCACATTTTTGAAAATTCATACAATTATTATGAATTGTACCAACCTGCAGATTGTGGTCATGTCCACAGAGGTAGGCAGTGGCCTTGTATTTAATGAGCAGAGGATGAAGCCTCTGCAGCAGACACTCTGTGGGCCCGTGTTCCGACACCGACCACACGGGGTAGTGGCCAGGCAACCAACAGGAAGTCCGCCTTGGACCGGGCCAGTCTCTCCCGCAGCCAGGTCACCTGTCGGTTGGCGTCCACAGCTCGCAGGGGGCCTCTGGGCTTCTCGTCAACGAAGTCGTCAGAGTTGCCACACAGCATTATGGTGTCGAGCATGATGACGGTCAGGGTCTTCCCGGTGTTGGGGATGCGGAAGTTCAGCTCGTAGTAATATGAGGGAAACTTCCTTAGACGATGAAGAGCAAAGAAAGTGTAATCAGTTTCTTGATCTCTGGACTTAATTTTACTTTTTCTAGTTGCTTCTCACCATCGGTCTGATTTTTGGCTGTAATCAATCTGGGCTTTGACGTTCCCTGCATGGTCGTGATTCCCAGCGAGCACATACCAGGGAACTCTGAGAGACTTCGCTGTGTACACAGTTTCAAACGTGTCCTGACAGGAAGACGCAAAAGATAAAGCCCAGTCAAATCCCATGCCACTGTACTCAGAACGCCAATTTCCACTCTCGCAGGCTCACTAAACTGACCTTAAACCGAGGAGAATCCACGCTGTCCACACCTTTATAGTAGAAGTTGTCGCCAAGGGACAGAACGAAGTCAGCTCCCATGTGCTCTGCTATTTTGCTCATCTCCCGAGCAGTAGCCTTCTGCACGGCGGTGATGTACGGGGGATAGGGCACGCCACCCCAGTCTCCTATAGCCAGGAACTTGATGGAAGTTCTGTTTTCTTTTTAAAAAGGGACAAGATATAAAAATCTGTAGAGTCCAAGAAGCATACTGAGAAATATTTAAACAATTTAAGCCAGTGAAAAACACTTACTGCCATTTCCCTCCAGGTCTTGGAAGGCAGTGGGATAGCAGTAGGCCACAGAGATGGCAGCGATTAGGATGGATACCAGAGTAAGCTCCATCTTTAAAGATAAAAATCGGATTTTCAATCAACGGAACTTAAAGAGAGACAATCACATTATGCATAACTGAAAGTGAACTAGTCCACAAGCAAAGAACTGAGAAGAGGAACATAAAACAAGTGTGAGAAACAACAACTGCAGCTTACCACACAAGCCTACACTTCCTGTCACCTTCCTCTTCACCACAACACTACACGCTCTCTGGAGTTTTATGCCTTATGGTGACTTGTGATTGGCTGCAGCCCAGAGCTGACATGTCCCAGCTGCAGCTAATAGACGTTAATCAAAGTGTGTGTGTGTGAGTGAGTGAGAGAGAGAGAGAGAGAGAGAGAGAGAGAGAGAGAGAGAGAGAGAGAGAGAGAGAGAGAGAGAGAGAGAGAGCTTCAGGAATCACAAGGGCATGTTTCTTCAAGCTTATCATTCCACCCTTTTTTTCAAATGAGAATCACAAGTTATAAAAGCCACAGATCAAATGACCTTTACCGACCTCAGCAGACAAACTTCACAACACAGAAGTAAAGCAGAATGTGATGCATCACTCCTCTCTGACTCCTCTCCAAAACAAAAGTGACAGACAAGGAAAACAGCCAGAACGTGTGGTGTGAAGAAGAGATAGTAATGTCAAAGATAAAACACTCACAGCGGATAACTGCTCAGGGTGACCTGATGGGACCCTCTCTGTCCTCGCAGCGCTCCTCCTGCCCTCCCTTTTATCAGGTCGCAGGAGGACGAGCCCTGGGACACGCCACAGGGACATGAGCATTGCTCACACCCTGACTCAGTCTTGGGACCAGCGGGTCACTTGGGCCACATGTGATCCGCAGAGGTTATTATTGCTGGTGTCCAGACACCACTTTTTCCACCGCTGTGTTAATCACTTGTTTTCCTCCTTCATTTGTAAAAATGTATTTTGGGATCATTTTGGAAAAGGAAATATAACAAGTATATATCAGCAGACTGATGGGTCGTGGCGAGTGCAAAATGCAGTTTCATAGAAAGCAGTCTTGTCATTTGTTTTGCATCATTAAAATTCCCGGTCCCATTTCATCTGTAAATGAAAACATGATTTACTGCAGTCTTCTCAATTTAACATGCAAATGCACATGACTGTCGGCTTCATGCTGAAATACCACAAAATACACTATTTCTATGGCACTTTAAGATTATAAAGTGCTTTACAAAATAAATAGGGATAAAACAACGCAGAACAAAAAAGACATGAAAAATAACATAAAAGAAAATATTAAAATTAAAAGCAAAATCATTATTTAAAAATATATTTCAAGCATTGATTTAAAAACAGTTAAAGTGCTGACGTTGAAGTTAGGAGATTCAGAGCCTGGTGGTCTTAATGGTCAAGGCATGGTTACCCTTAGTTACCAGCCTGATTTAAGAAACTACCAACAAGTGTTGGTTGAAAGATCTTAAATTACAGTTTGGATTATAGAGTTTGTTAGTTTGTAAAATAACTAAAAGGACCAGCTTTAAAAGTTATACATTTTTAAAAAAAATTAAAACTATACTCAACTTGCAGCTAATGAAGGGAGGTGAGAATAAGAGAGATACGAAACACAACGCTTGGTGTTGGTTAAATGAGAGCAGCAGCGTCCTGCACCAGCCGAGGATAAATTGTGATGGTACTTTCTTGGTGCTTTAAATCACTTCCACTCACACAATCGAAGATATATACACATATATTTGGCCGAATGAAGAGGTGCTAATATAAGAAAATAAAGATTGTTACTGTGTATATACTACTCACATTAGCCTGATTAAAAAGGCACTTCACAAATGTGACGCTCAGGAGGCGTTCTCGTCAACTGCACGTTAATACATCAGCATAATTTCCTCTTTGACTCTAGAGGCACTTTCTCAATTCTGAGAAAGTAACCCTGATGACACCACTATATGTCTATCTCTCTGCCTCTATTCATTATTTCGGTCTGTCTTTGAGGATCAAAACACAGTTTGACTTTAGAAAGATGAATAAAAGATGTAATCGAGTAGAATAATGGGACATATGATATCAAGCTCTGGAACTTGACTCATACCGGAGACTTAAATTCTGGATCTCAGTCTGTTGTTTCCATTTTGACCATTTTTATTTAAAATCAGTTCCACAACCTTTATGGAAGTTTAATACTAACAATGTGGAGGGCCCCTTTGAGAAGGGAACTAGGATTCATTCAGGTCTGCGGGTTTTAGGGTGATGATGTAGGTGTGCTTACTTTTGCAAAGACAGTATGACGTCTTCAAATTATACATATAAAATTTGATGTATTTCTCTTTTAATGATGATTTATATCTCCACCTGGCATGTACATTATCTCCATTATGTTCCATCTGTGTCCTTGTGCCATTAGTAATTCCTCTTTTGCAGCTACAATGACCTCATTCACTCACAGCGGCCAACAAGGCTTCAACCCGTCTTTGCTAACAACATGGCTGCACATGTGATATGACCACGCTACAGAGTTATACTACAGGCACACTACACTGGGTGATAAAGTGAAGCATCTGCATACGCTGCAGAAGCCGCTTGCAGTACCAAAACATTCCCAGTAACACAGATGTGAGAATATCTGGGGAAGCTCAAGTTGACTCACAACTACTGATGACAGCTCAACTCTGACTTGAGCTGGTATATACAATATCCTAACTTTGGTCTTGTTTGTGAAATAGCAAGCTGATGGTCAGAAGTTTCGCTCCAAAGTCAGAATCATTTATTTCACTAGTTATTTGAGCATTTTGTGACACAAATAAACAAATCTTCAGTTTAAACTACAAGCAGCTTCAAATGTGCTGTAACAGAACCAGTGCGCTTTATTAAAATAACACAACAACCCAAGAAACAAGACAGAATGATAAACCAGGTATGTTCTTTTAAAACACGCTGACAGGTGTAGCAGTTAAAAGAAAACAGGGACTTGAATAAATCATAAACTTGAGCATCTGTCACCTAAAATTACTTTTACCAGACGCGAGAATAAACAGGTACAAAACAAAAACAGCAAAAATACAGTTTGAATGACAACACAAGCAATTTTTCTTTTCCTTTTGAGAAGTGGGATCCCCAGATCATATTCGAGGGGGAACAATCAGAGTCAGAAGATGGCAGAGTGAGGTGAGAAAGGCCGTAACTTGACGTCATGACTAGTAATTAACGTTGCTGAATCCAGAGTAGGAGCCCTGGTTTTGTCCTCCATAGCCCTGGTACGAGGTGTACCCCCCCTGCTGGTTACCCCAGGACGACTGGTTTCCCCAGCCTGTGGAATTAGATCAATTCCCATGTCAGATTTGTTTTTGTGTTTATACAGGACACATAAATGCAGCCACGGATCATTTTGAAGTGTGAATAGTTGCATCGGAGAAAGATTTGCTCCATCTTGACTCACCGTAATTATTATACACTTGGCCGCCCGTCACTGAGCTGGGGTAAGCGGTGCTGTACATGGAATAGTTTCCTGCCTGGCCTTCGTTCTGGTTTTGTGTCAGCATCTTCTTCTTCTCGTCTCCATAGCCGTAGCTGTAGGGGCTCTCCTGATCGGCAGGGGGAGGCATCGACTGGTAGCTTTCTCCCTTGGCGGCGCTGGAGTCGGAGCTGGACATGGGTGGGCAGGAGTAGTTGGTGGTGCTGCCGCTGCTCTCGGAGTAAAAGGTGCCGCCGCTGCTCTCGGGGTAAAAGGTGCCGTAGCCGACGTTGCTGCCTGATCCGCCAGGTGCAGGGCTTTTGGCTGCGTTGTTACCGTAAAGTTTATCTAAACATTTTTTTAGAAAAATCACTGCTATGTAGAATTATTTCTCTCCAACTAAAAACAAATGTCCATTATAATTCCCCAGGTCCACAACTGTCATATGTAAATGGTTTGTTGAATCCAAACAATCAAACACCCCCACCCCCCCAGTTTACCATCAAAAACACGTACAAATATTATTTGAGAAATTGATCAAACTTATTGAGTTTTCTAGAAACTGTCTAATTGATTAATAGTCTTTCAGCTGTATGTGTGACAAACTGCAATTAAGATCCTTCTATTACCTGTCAATTAAAAGCTTCCAATTTATTTTGGTGTTGCAACTTACTTATTAACTCCGCCCAGATGGTTGTTTTCATCTGTGTTTGTTAGTGAGCAGGATTACGCGAAATCTACGGAACAGGTTACCAGGAATCTTAGTGGAAGGATGGATCAGAGAAGAACCCATTCAATTTGGAGCAGATCTGGATCAGGGGGCGGATTCAGGAATTTTCCTTCCCTTTCCTTAATAGTGTGAGATGGAATTCAATTTCCGTTGATGTGGAGAATAATTCACGGCTCTTGGTGATAAAATATCAGACATATTTATGAGTGTGTGCACTTTAGAGCAGATACAAATTAAAATCCAGGTCTAGTAAATGAAAAGTGGCTTCATATAGGGACTGTTGGGCCTTGGTCCAGGTCTGCACTCTACTAAGAATATGGGTTTATTTTAGTATTTAAGTAAATGAAGGTTCTCACTTCTTTTAAGACTTAACATTTTTCCCAGAAATATTTTGTTGCACTTCTTTATAATAAAACAGCAATATTGTATTTGTAGACTAATTATTCCTATTTTGTATTTCTAAAACAGCACAACCCTCTAAGGTGCGTCTCCACAGAGCTAACAGAGATGAGTAGTGGATACTTACGATAGCATGTGCCAGTGTTGCCCTCGTAACTGTAGTTGGCTGTTATGGAAAGAAAAGACTTCAGTGGATTTCCTCATAGGTGTATGATGTATATCTAAACAATCTTGTCTTGTCTTTAGCGAGTGTAAAAGTGCCTACTCTTGTTATAGCTGGGTCCTCCGGTGAACTGTTTGCCTCGCCCCCTGCCTCGTCCTCTGTTGGGCCCCCAGCCACGGGATCCAGAGTCTGAAGGAATGCCACGAATAGTTCCAAATCCCGGGATGTGCTATTGATCAGTGACACAGAAAAATATTTCATGTAAAGTTTCCTTCATAATCAACTGAACCGGAGTCTCACATTCCAATGATCACTGGCCTGATAGATTACCATGTCGGTGTAGGTGACCTTCTTCTTTGAAAGAAATCTGTTGGTGTTCGATTCCCCATCGTTTTCTGGGAACAGCTTCTCCAGAGCAGCGAGGGCAGCATAGGCCTTTGCCTCCTTCTTGTTAGAACCTCGCCCTTTAAACTTCTGCCCGTCCACCTCCACCTGACAGACAAGAAAGAGGGAACACTTCAACGTTTGGTTCCTTTTCAACTTTGAATGCATCAGTGTTCATTCTTATTTGATTCTGCTGACACACATCAGCTATTGAAGCTGTAACGCAGGGCAGATCCATTTACAGCAGAACCCATATTAAAAAGGTTTCATTTTAGTTTTTCGATCTTTGTAGTCTTGTTTTTGTGTTGTGATGGTGCTGACTCACCTCCATGACAAAGCACTTTTCATGGGAGCCCCCCGTCTCTGCAGACAGCTCGTACTTAAGGCTGCGGCGCTTCTCATTTAGCTCCATCACAGGGTTTTTGCCATTTTTGGTCAAGATGGGGCCCTGGCCGCTCTGTTCATAACAAGTGGACAAACAATGACCCATGTTAAACATACATGACAATGAGCCCTTTGCGCATGAACATTTCACCTATCATTTTTTTTTTAAGAAAGATTCTACATTAGTTCTCTCTTCCAGCTTTCTCCCACAGTACAAAGAAACACAGATTTGGGTTACATTACTGTAGACTCTGAATTGAGCGTGAATGTGAATGGTGGCTTGTCTCTGTATGTTGGCCCTGCGATGGAGTGGCGACCTGTTCAAGGTGCACCCCGCCTCCCGCCAAATGTCAGCAGGGATTGGCAGCAGCTCCCTTAAAAGGGTAGGCGATATAAATGATGGATGGATTCTAAATTCAACACAACTGAAGGAGGAACATATGCGCATACATCTTCTGACAAAGTAGAGGTCATCGTTGCATCTTTTACTGGTCCTTCAGCTTCGGCTATGGACTCTGGTTTAGAATCAGATCCCGTTGGCAGGCCGAGTTCCTGCAGGACCTGCGAATGACAAAAGTAAAACATGAACAACTCTTTACATCAATTCCCCATTGGACTTTGTCTGTAAACTACAACAGGAATACAGGTCAGAGAAAATGGCTTCTTCACTGTAGCCAGGAGTGATTAACATGCGTTTGTGAAACGAAACACGAGTATCTTGCCTTGGTGGCTACGTTAAGCTTGGCAGCTCGTTTGGAAGGCCCGGTGGCCTCGTAGACGACCCCATTCAAGTCCACAGTCATGGTGAAAACGGGTTCGTGGACTGGACCAGTTTGAGATGTGAGCCGGTACTCAAGACCAGGTCTGTACTGGTTCAGACGCATCACAGCATTCATGCTAAAATCTTCTGTGACTACAGAGAAAAGGAATACAGGGTTTGTGAAGGAATGAAATTTAAGACCTATGTCAAGTAGGACAGATATGAAGGAATATCAGAATACCAGAATTATTTACACTTCCCCAAAATTGAAGATAAGGTGAAGTAGTAGAGAATAACCTTCAAAATGCAAAATTATCTCACAAACTACAACACTTATTGATAGAGACACAAGGTATCAATAATATGTCCCACAGCCATTATCAGTGCCACATTGTTATTGTTTGTTTATGTATGTATGTATGTATGTATGTATGTATGTATGTATGTATGTATGTATGTATGTATGTATGTACACACTACATCAACAACAGAAAAAACCCACAACAATATACCAAACACAACAAGAGGAAAAAACAAAGATCTTGTTTGTGGTTTTATTACAGCATGATGCTATCTGTATCGTTGAGAAAGAACTACAACACATGGAAACATTACAAACTATGTTGGTGAGGTCTCTCGATACAAGCGGTCCCACAACGGAGCAGCCGGGGGGTTGGAGAGGGAGGAGAGCGCAGCGGAGGAGACGAACGCACTGGAGACAAGCGCAACTTGCGAAAAAGAAAACCCCCAGTGAAAAAGAGGGAAATACGAAGACATAAAGAATGTAAATGTGAATGTAAACTTGAGCTACCTCAAATTTTCTCTTCTTTAGTGGCTGTGAATGCTCAGTTTTGTTTGGCTGCAGCCATCTGTGCATAACGCTGTGCTGATAAGCACCTACCTCTCAAGCGTATTAAATATAGACGCAGTCACAATCCCTGCAATTATTTTCAGGCTTTGTAAATCCCAATGTGTTTGCTAAATTAAAGTATTTATGTCTATTCTTGTCCGCCCGATATTGCAGATTCATTAAGGCAAACGTACTAAATGTACAGCGCGGGTTATTCTGCATGCAAACCTCAGTGCGCACCGATCAGCTTGCATGTGTTTTCGCGGGTGAAATCAAGTTTGCACACGTTTTTCCACGTGCAAACCTTTAGTAGATCAGGCCCTAAGATGTTCCTGATTCCATATTTGCATTGTTTACACCGATGCTGTGTTCACACCAAACGTGATGGGAATTTTTGTGCAATTTGACTGCACACAGTCAATGCAAAGATGCGTATAGACGTAAACTTCGTGTCACACATGCCGGACAAGAGAACGAGTCACATTATTTGAAGAGCGAGCAGAAAATTTGCGTGATGTGATGTCGCAAAGCCAATCAGCGTTGAGGAGGAAACTTACCAGTTAGCAGGTCATCAAACTGGCCGCTGGTCAGGTAGTGCTGGAAATGGCAGTCATCCAGACGCAGCTCCTGAAGGGGACGGAGAAATTCCCAAAGGTGTGGGCACCTTCAGATGGGCTTGTGGACCCACACACACTGGCTTCTCTGGCGTTTCCACAACATGTACAACACAGCAACTGTAGTTACTTCAGCCTAAAGTCCTCCTCTCCTCTTTTCCAAAGAGAACAGGCAAATGTTCGCGGATTGTGGTTACTTGCGTAGCTCGAGTAACACAAATGATCCTGCGGCCAAACTCCCTGCAGGTTACGCAACGCGAAAATTTGCTTCGTGTTTGGTGTGAACACAGCATATTGTGTACTCATGCACTATGGGAGTGAGGTGATTTGGTTAATGATAGAGTCCCGTTTTCAAATAACAGTCACATATCCATGTGTGCTTTGAAACAATCTTTGCTCATAATAATAAAGTGAATCCATCACGGAGTTGAAGATTAAGACATTAATTAGGGTAATTTTCTCCAGTTCAGGAAACATTTAACATCTGCCAGGACATGTCTCCACAATCAAAAGTGAAGCATTTGACATTCAAATTGCTCAGCCAATACAAAGATCTGTGATATTCATTACTGACATGATTTCCTCTGGAAGCGTTTCTGGAACTTGAGAAACTTCCTCTGTTTGCTGTTGAGTTGGGGCTCCTCCTCGTCTTTTTCCATCTCGGTGTAAGGTCTCTTCGCTGGCAGGGTGAAGTATCCAGCAGGAGCTATCTGGGCTGCAAAGAACAACAGAAACGAGCATTTTTTAAGCAAAGCATTACATGACTCATGAACTGTATGGAAAGGGGAAAGAGTCCAGACCGTTATTTACCTGTGTCCTCTCTGCTGCTGGCTCCCAGTGATTTCCGTGGCTTTACAGGTTTGTATTCCCTCCCCAACACCTTATGCATCTGTGCAAACGCACATAGCCTCAAAGCAAGCTGAGAAAAATGTAGAAGTTAGATACTTTTTCTACAGGGTTCATGAATAGGAGTGTGGTTGTGTTGGCCTGTATTTGACTCGTCTTACTTGAGCACTCTGCGTGATGTCTTCACGCTGCTGCGGAGTCAGGTTTTCAGTGGCGTCGACTTCTTCCTTCTCACATGGATCTTTAATTCCAGGGCCATCTTTGCACATTGACAGATACATTTGTTCACTGATATTGAGGCCAAGGCATGAATGTTTGTTCTGGTTTGACTAACTCACCATATAAGAGAATTCCAGAGGCCACACACTCCAAAACCCGGCGGAAGGACTCGCCCGCTCCCATTGGTCTCTCAGACGTACAGATGGCCTTCTCAACCAGCAGTTCAAGAGGCTGTGTGGGGAAAACAAAACACGTATCAAATGCTGCTCCATAACAAGAAAAAGTCAAGGATTTGATCACAGATATAGAAAGACCTCATCTGAGCTGCTGTTATAACTTAAGCTGTTTTCAGACATGAATTCAGGAGAATGTCCACACAATGGAGTCCAGACTTTCTCCAGAGTTTGCCTTTCACACATGAACAATGCAGCGGGGGTTTCTTGGCTCGGAAATCTCCGGAGCATTCAGGTGAGGAGTGGTGCAGCATGTAGAGGCAGGACACAACGTATTAATTCCCCAGCAGATTTTGCCGGTTTTTACTTACAGCACATTAACACTGGCGAGTGGCGACAGTTCTTACCACTCTCGACATCTTTGGTTTCTTCTACATGTATGGCACCACTTTTTCATCCTGAGATATTTGTTGTCTTTTTCGCATCAGTCACGTGTTAGAAAGGTAATCAACACGCCACCTTGCTTTAGGAGAAGAGAGAAACTCCGGAGAAAGTCTGCAGGCTCTCACTCAGATATTTGCATTCTCACATGCAGCCCCTGCAGAGGTTGTCAGGAGATTATACAGACTTCAGTGCATGTCTAAAAGTGGCTATAATTTGCAACAACAGTTTCCTTACCCATCCTGAGAGTGGCGTCCAGGTCGGAACACGGTTACACAAGTCCCTCATGATCCGGATCACAACCACGGCAGAGTTCAGGTGGCTGACTTTGGCCTGGAGACACAAACAAAAACCACTTCAGTCAGAGGAGCTGCTGCCTCCAATGTGACCTCACTCCTGTTTTTCTGGGTTCTCGTGAAAAGACCCGGAAAGCAAAGCAGCAAAGAAAGATAAGAACTGAGCCATCTCCAGATCAACAACTGTTGAAACCAAGAATTCTTTTTATTTCATATATTAGAAATGCACTTTTTAGCACAGGAGTCAAAATTTAGAGAGTTCAGTCTGGCAGACGTCATTTTAATAAATCAAATTACATGCTGTGTCGATACCAATGATTTATTTAGTTTTGTCATTGGTATGGAACAGCAGATCATTCTCCCACACCTCTCAAGTTCTTTCACATTTTGATATTTTAGGATCATTGAACAACATCTTGAAATGAAAAAAAAAAACCTGTTCTTGTCACTAAAATAGAGAGAAAATAAAAGAAAATGTTTTAAAAGGAATAGATTCAACCTTATGTACAAATAAGGACGGGAATGCAAACCTGGAACCACTTGGCGTGGCGGAGAGACGCCAAGGCAGTTAGGCATTTCTGCCTGTCCAGAACGTCCGGCGGATCGATGACTGTTCGCGTTTCTATTGACGAGGTGGGGTAAGAAGAAAAGGTACAGTTTGACCAAGGGGGTTGGTTCTGTCTTGCAGCTCAGGGAGTAGCAGCGCTCCACAAACCACCAGCAGCGGGGAGAGGGGGGGGTCAGAAATAGCTAGTGTGTTAAATGGTTGGTCCCAACAACCCTGACAGTCAAAGAGACCAGCTACCTTTTCACCAGTGTGTGAAGGTGGAAGCAAAAAGACTGCCATAAAGTTAAGTAGTGTTTACTGTTTGTCAGTCTATGCGTTGGGTGTACAAACTGCATTAACACCCCCCCCTTCCCTCAGCCCCTTGGCTTGGGTTTGCTGCTTCCTTCCCCTCCTGAGACAGTTTGTCCAGTTGGTCAAAGGTCCAGCGTTCCTAAAAAAACTTGACAAACTAAAAAGGTAATCAGTTGTAAATCACAAGCATTTAGAGAATCTAAACGTCTGCCCCGTGCTGCAGCAAAACTGATGGAGCCCCTGTTCTAAAAGATGCTTTCTGAAGGTCTGGAAACACAGAGAGCCATACCAGCTGTGTGCAGGTTCTAGCTCATTCTACACACTAAAAATACAATTCAGCTAATCTGTCTGAAAACTGCATGTCATGTCTATACTGAGCCATTGTGAGCTGTTGAAAACTGTCAAACAATGGTCAGCAGCAAATTAGCAGCAGAGCTGCATCATAATAACAATAATAATTTAAAATAATCATACTTGAGCATTTAATTCAATGTTGTATTTTAATTAAATAACATTTAAATGTGGTTAGCACTGCTAGGTCTGATTACAAGTGGCATTCACAGTGTTCTTCTCTGATATTTGACAGATCGTTGATGAAGACTTCGTCATTTACTGGCCCGGCATGCTGGTTTGACAACTTAGTAGTCGCTGTATTCTCTTCTGGACAAAAATATTTTAATTGAAGGCTGTGAGGAAGGGAATTGATTTATAATTGATGCTAAAATACTAAACACCATCATTGAGTGATCTTAAATGTGCAGCCCTGGTGTGAAGTGTCGTAACTGGACTAAAACTGCACTGAGACTGGTATGGTTCTGTTCTATATGTGGGGCTTCAGCAAACTCCCAATGACCAATAAACAAACTCACTGTAACTTTAGACTCTAGTGTAAATACTTTCCAGGTTGATTAACATGGAAGCTCAACAAACACTCCAATAACTGTCAAATTCCAACATAAACAGACAATCAGTCAGTCCTACCTCCTTTTTCCTGCGTGGTTGAATTTAAAGCCTCCCCTGAGAAACTGAAGGAAACTCCTAGCTGCAGATCAGTTTTGCTGCAGCTGGTGCCAAACATACATGTTCAGCATCAAATACATGCAATACGCGCTTGAACTTGTTATTCTTGAAAAAGCCTTCACTTTAAAACATGAAAACAATTCTACAAGAATACACAAAGTGTTTCTTTTATGACTGAGGCAATGTTCTAAACAACATGTGCAGAAAGTATCAGCGACTTCAGAGGAAATGTAGGCGCTCAGAAACGACGAAAAGGACTCTAGAGCGAGTGAAGAGCCAACACTCGTCGGTTGTTCACTGGCCTTGGTCTGAGACAGTCATTGTACAAGCTCCACTGAGGTTTGATACGCTGAAGGATTGAACCGTCAGAGCAGAGTTACAGATCAGTGGAGAAGTAGTGTCTGTATACTGAGAACACACAGATCAGCCCTGTGATAGTTGATGTCTAGTCTGAGGCTTGAACAACATATCTACCTTCTTCTTCTTCTTCTTCTTCTTCTACTGCTGTTTCCGTCTTTTCTTCTTCTGCTGCTGCTGCTTCTGTCGTTTCTGCGTCTGCCACTTCTGGTTCTTCTGTCTTTTCTCCTTCTACTGCGTCTTCTCCTCCTTCAGCCGCTTCTGCTTCTTCTTCTGTCTTCTCTCCTTCTACTGAGTCTTCTCCTCCTTCGGCCGCTTCTGATTCTTCCTCTGCCTTCTCTCCTTCTAATGCTTCTTCTTCTTCTGCAGTTTTACATTCTTCCTCCATCCTGACAAGAGGTGATGTCAGGTGGATGGTAAGAGTCAGGGCTAACTCTGTTGTGCTCGTCACAACAATGGCCGCATCCCCCGGACACTGGCTTACTGTGTATGCCCCCGCTGAAATAGCCTATTGAAAAGAGGTAAAAGACATTAGAATTGCAAACACACTTTTTTGTTTCAAAAACAACCCGAATCTGCAATATCTGGTTTTTAATGGAGAGTGACATAACACAGCTGTAGTTACTGATTCCTACCTCTAACTGTGCCGTCAGTTTTTCAGCCACTTCTATAAGCAGGGTGATTGTTGGCTTGTTGGAACAAAGCAACACCAGCTCCAAGTCTTTGTCTCCCTTCAACAGGAGTCCTTTGGCCACCAAGCCAACCCTCATAACACCACGCAGGACACGGTCTTCTGAATCAGTACTTGGATGGTGAGAAGGAAAAAAGATTAAAAATATGATTTAATTATAAACATGAATGGGGAAAAATTGCAGATTTAAAAGACTAATTGAATTTGGATTGACTTTTTAGTCACTGGGACAGCTGCCACGGCTCATTTGGACACGTTGCCTACCTCTCTGTCTCTGTCTCCGTATCGTCTTTGTTTTCCTTTGACGTGTCCATCTGGTCAGACACAGTCTTCAGAGCACTCTCCACACGGGAGACAATTTCCTGCACAGCTTCCAGCTCCTCAGGTGTGGGATACACATCAGAATGTTTGGCCATTACGTGGCGATCATATGGTCCCTTGCTCACCTGGGAGGGTGCAGCCTCCTTCATTGAAAAAAAAACAACAAAAAAACAAAAAACATTAGTCATAATATTGGTTTCAAAGTTTAGTTTTCAAACTACAATTTTATTTTCCTTGAAATAACGTCTTCCTCGCCACTCCATAAAGGCTGTCGTCGCTCCTGTTTTTAGAGCAGCAAAGAGGAAGTGAATGCTGGTGGTGTTAGAGTTAGCCAGAGCGAGCTAAAGTAATTTGGAAATATTTCATCCTGGAAAGTCCCACAAGTATATTGGCCATGTGTGTTGTTTGCAAGACTTTGGTTTCGAGGGGTGGCTGGTATATTCCTAGATTTTTTTTTATTTGTGCTCTTTTTCAGTCAAATCCATACAGGGTTAATAGCACACAGCTATTAAAATACATTCTAGAAGTTGTTATTGTTTTCATATGGACATGTTTTCGATCCATACATGATGGGCAAAGTCCAGGTACTTCTGTCTCTATGTGTATGTAAGTGCCATTTTGTATTTATATAAGACCTGCCCTACTCCGCCTGCGTGTATGTATAGAACTTCACCCTGTACAAGTACGTTTCAAACATCATCATAAACTTCAAACATAGCAATAACTCAAAATGACTGCTCGTTTTTGCAGTGCCTGTTCAACCTGTCCCTGACTTTGCACGGCCCAGGCCAAACCTGAAATCATCAGCTGGGGTAACCACTTCACCATGAGTCTCCCTTGTCCTCAGTGGGATATTTAATACCGACCAAATATCTTCAACAGATATGGCCTCATCTGACTCTGAGATGAGCCAGATGCTACAAGATAGAGAAGGCGCACAATACCTCCCACAAAGAACGGCTTGTCCAATTTCCTGTGATATGATAAAAAAAAAAAGGTGAAAAAAGATAATGTTTAAAATGTATTCCACAGGAGCCAAAAGGCACAGAGAAAATGTTGGCATGCACATTTATTATGTGCTGGAAAAAGAAGTTGCATGCGCAGGACACAGCTTTTGTGCAGGTGGAAGAGCAATCTTTTTAAGGCACAAAAGGAAATAGAATGGTGACGGAAAACATTAGATGTTGAGTCTTAGGCTCAATCCCAATTCACCCCTTCTCCCGGCCCCTACACCTTGTTTTCGAGGGTTATCTTGCCCCTTGAAACAGAGTTACAAGGGGTAGTGGTTGAAATTTTCCCCTACGAATTGGGACAGCGCTTCAAGAAGACAGTATGTCATCAGTAGTTGTTGCAGGAACCAGACACGTCATCAACAGTCGATGTAAATAGACGCAATAAAACGTTTTGCCGGGGATGTTGTAATAACATTGTCGAGATCTTAAATAAACCAATGCTATTGCTTGCATTTAATAAAGTAACAAACCTATAATATCCAAATAACATCTATATCACAATGACATTTGCCATTCATACAATGGAAAATGAAAAGCTCCGATGGTCGACATTATTTCACATATAAATCAAAAGCTCACTGATTCAGGCTGCTAGCAGCAGTGTGTATGCAACCCTGCCTGGATGCTTTGTTATTAGAGGAGCAGTTAAATTCAATAAGCTTCCTGCTATATGCTGGTTAAATCAAGTGCATCTGAATCTTCAAAGAGTGACATGAAATTATGTCAAAATACGGGATTATCGTGCATAACTCAGCAATAACGATGTTACGTTAGGATGCTAGCTACCGAGACCCCGGTAGGTGTAATGGTAGCATTTTCTTAAATGTTTGTTTAGAAAATAATTACCATAATTCGTTGAAACGATTAAACTAAGATATAACAATCATTATGGTAAATTTTGAATTCTTATTAATGGGGAATATACTACATTTGTCCCTGTGATTCGCAAGGCATCCTGGGAAAATTGACTGCATAGCCCCAACACTTGCCCCTACCCATCCATCCCAACATGAATTGGGACACCCTACCCCGATGCGCTTTGGGGTAGGGAGAAGGGTTGAAATGGGATGAGAGTGAAAGAAAAAGTGGGTTAGATAAGTGAAAAAAAAACGGAGCTTTTGGATAATCAAATCTTAATCGATTTAGCAGGTGAGAGAAGAACCTCATAATGCCGCTGATCCTCAATCTCCTTCAACAGCAGCGATGTAGTCATGATACTGTCTGAGCTCCTCCTCGTAGCACAGGCAGTCGTACCAGTAACGCAGCTCCTCATATCTGGAAGAATGAGAATTAGTATAAGTAAGATGTATGAAATGAGGACAACACTGAAGACAAGCTTAAAGGGATAGTTTATATTTTGACTCGAAAAGGCATAATTTACACTGTGTTTTAAGCCTAAATGTCCGCCACAGCGAGTAGCGTTGATACTACTGCACATATTTGGTGGCAAATGCTAAGTAGCATGCGAGAACAGTTATTAAAAATCCTGTGTAGCTTTATCTGATTTATTAAATAATCCTGTATTTAATTAAGCAGGCTGTGTGATTTCATATTGAAAAGGAAAATGCAGCATTAACAGATCAGCTCACTCACTGGCAAACTGACTATTCTTACTATATTTCCCCTTGTGCTGCTTCTTTATTGTGCTGCTGTCACTAGAGAATGTCTCATCTTATGTCTGCTGTAACCCCTGGAAATCACTAGATGTCGCTGTGCTTTCTTTCATTACAGGTTCGACTAAGTGTGCGTGTGTGTATCCACTTTTCTGTCAGTGTCATTTACTAAGATATATATAAATGCCTGTGTGGTTGTATGGTGTTTGGGTGTGGGTGTTTATATACCTATCAAAATCATGCGGGAGGAGCCGGTGTCCCTCCTGGATCAGTCCGTCCCAGTACAGAAGCTCCTCATACGCCTGGTGCTCATCCCAATGAGGCGATCCAATGGCCGCCATGCTGTCACGACTGTGGGTCCGAGGCTAGCGCCTGTTTCAGCAGCAAAAGCATCTGTCAGAGCAGTGAGCGACGGACAGGAAACCGACACATGATTGAAACAGCAGATAAAACGTCCCCGGTGGCCTCCCGCTCTCTGTGGGGGTGTGGACCCAGCTGCGGGGAACAGCGACAGCTCGTTAGCTAATGTTTACAGAGCAGAGCGTCCACTAGTGTTAGAGCGCGAGCTGCTGTTAGCACAATGCTAACCCACAACACTGCTCCTTTGAGTGCAGCTTGGTTTGTGCAGTGAGGACTTACCTGTGAAGAAGAGCCAGTTAAAGGTGGAAAACCTTCCTGATTTACTGTAGCCACCTTTTCTTCTTCTTCTACTGCTCCAACGACTTACTCTGCTTCTTCTTCGCCGTCTCTTTCGTCCTATGGATAACATCCACCTTATTGGCGCATTACCGCCACCTTCTGCTCCGGAGGGTGGACTAGGGATTCACAATTTGTTCTCAGCCAACGACCCCAGATCCAGTCAATATCCCGGGGACCCCCTCATGTCCCTTGGAACCTTTTCTTACAATTATGTGAAAGAACAAGAGAAAAAGTCTTGGATACAACTTTAAAACATGATCCACCATGTCATATAATTATCATATATCATGATTATTTTTAATGAATGAAACTGGAAACGTTTTGCAGACCCCCTGGCAGTGTGCAAAGGACCCCAGGGGTCAGAGGACCCCCTATTGGAGAACCAAACCTCCATGCCTCACACATTTTGTTTCTTATCAAGGGCCATTACATTTTTTTAAGCGCCATTCTTTTTGTTGTCTGTCTTCACGTTTTGTTTGATGTTTTGAATTAGGCAGTTTTTTTTAATATTTTGCAGTTTGTGATTGTTTTTTTGTCTGTTAAAAGTTTATTACAAATATTTTTGTAATAAAGTTACAGTTGAAAAAGTAAAGCGTGTTACTCCAATTACTGTAAACATCAGCAACGCATCCATCCAAAATGTACTGTTTGGGACTTTTAAATGTATTTCTCCAGCCAAATGATGCCATATTTTACAATGATTATTTAGTGGTGATGTATCGGGGCACTATGTGAGGTGTAGGAAGTGGGAGAATTTACTTTTTAGGTGAAATTCAAAAGCCCACCTGAGACCTCCATGTACTCTGGTGGAACAGGAGGCCATAGTTGTAGTTATGGCCTACTTGTACATTTTATACATTTATAATTAATCTTTTCATTTTTATTCAGGGTTGTTGAATAAGAAGGACAAACTGTTGCAGCAGCAGATCACATCAGTGTGGTTGCACAGACGTAATGCAAGACAGGAAACAGATAAGACTGAAAAAGCGGAATAATCATATTTAAATTACACGGTACCTCATCTAAAGACACTTTATAGAAACAGACTGCTTGACAGGACAATTGCCCCTGTAAGAAAGCAGACCACCCTCTTGATCTAACAGCCTATTTTCTGCCCGGCCTTTCAGGGGATAATCATAGTCATCTGTGTAAAGTGAGGCCAAGGATGACTCTGCAGAAAATCCCACAATCCTCAGAGGAAATCCTGATCAACTCTCATGCACAACCAAAAGTACAGATTTATCAATACTTTTTGGGTAACAAAGAAGTTTTCATAGGATCATAGTTTACACAGAAAGCATGGTGTAGAGTAATGATCTGTAATACTTTACAACACCACTGTATGCAGTGTGGTACATTTATTAACCTGGCAATATATCCCCCTTCTCCACAAGGAACCATTTGATAGGAAAATAAAAATAAATTCAGGTTACATGTACAATCACATTAAATTGTTTTATTTACATCTCCTCAGTAAATTGAGGGTCGATTTCAAGTATCAACTTATAAAATTATAAAACTGTATAAACACATGAAAAGCATATTCAGACATTCATAAACTCCACAGTATATGAATATTAACATTCCTCTATGCAGTACATTCAGCAGAATACTTAAAATGATGCTTTTAATACTGGTGAAAAGCTGGTGACAATGAGGTTGATATAATATTCAGTCCCTTTTTTAAATATCACTCCTGCAGCCGTCTGCAGTGTGGTTAATACTGCCTACATCTTTGTCATTATGAGTTTCATAATGGGAATATAATAACAATAAGGAATGTTTACTTATTATAAGTAAACTGTACAAAGTTTATGATATTTTGTGCAAAATCACAGCATTAGCTAGCTTCCATTTGTAAGATCAGATGTTGAACCCGCTGATAAACTGATGGAGTATGATGGAGAAAGTTTGAATCCATAACACATTTCTTTTGTGGATCATCTGAGAAATGTCAAATTTAACATCAAACTGGTCGGTTCCACTATCCCAGCCACAGAGTGGGTTCTTTCCAACTCTGTCTAATTGTCTTTTCATGTCAAGTTCTTCATTTGTTCAATAACGTGGTGAGAACACACATCCACAGAGTATCAATATCAGTCCTCCTCTCAGCTCACACGTGGTTGACGTCCTTCTTGTCCGAGCTAGGGAAAGACGTGGGCTCCCAGCGCCCCAACATGCTGCTCCTCAGGCCCACTTGGCATTTAGCGATGAGGTAGATTTTGCGGAGGACGGTGCGGCGTAGCAGGATGTAGACCCAGGGGTCAAGGATCTGGTTCCACGTGGCCAGCCTCACGCCCATCACCATCAGGGTTTTGTAGTTGGACAGGTTGTCCCCAATGGATCCCGTGTAGGAGTGGATCACAGACATCAGCCCAAAGATCTGCAGGCAAGAAAAACATGCTTGAAATTGTTTTATGGTGAAAGAATGAAAACTGCTGCTGTTCGAGTAAAACTAGGATTCTATAAAACAAAACCTTTGCGGTGCTCACAACAACAAAGAAGTCGTCCCCGCGCAACTGTAAAATGGTAAATGGTTTTGTATTTATATAGCGCTTTTCTAGTCTTGATGACCACTCAAAGCGCTTTACAGTACAGTTTTACATTCACCCACTCACACACACATTCATACAGTGCATCTATTAGCAGCACTTTGTTGTTCTATGGGGGGCAATTCAGGGTTCAGCATCTTGCCCAAGGACACTTCGGCATGCAGATGGGGAAGACTGGGGATCGAACTGCCGACCTTCAGGTTGGAGGATGACCACTCTACCCCTCAGCCACAGCCGCCCACTGTACAAGCAGGGTATTGATTTGGTCTGTGTGTGTATGTGCGAAATAAATCAAAAACGCATGGTCAGATTTTTACCAAACTTGGTGGTAATACTACTTGGGGGGGTATCTCTCGATGATTGAGAATTGGAGCTTATGGTCCACAAAACACTTTTCCCAACATATCTGCAAATCGAAAGGGCAAGAGAGACCTTCTAAATATTGCATTGATGAGAAAATAATTTCCCATAATATATAACAAGAGAGGTCAAGAAAAAGTCACAGAGGAGTCAGAAAATCATATAATGCACGGTTAAAAAAACGCATTTATATTTTTCCATTATCTGCATTCTATAGACTATAGCTTATATAGATCAAAAATTATTTATGATGGCATGATGTTATCATTATGAAGTCAGTAAATGGTGTAATAAAGTGTATTAATGCATTCACTCTTGTAACCAAGCATATTAAAGACACGATATACAGCTCTCTCAGACGACCAATCATTGTTGTTCAGCACACATTATAAACAATGTCAGGATGATGAAATGGGCATTATGAAAATATGTAGGCTACAATGTGCAAAGGGCCGGCATCGTCCCACTGATTTTCATTCTCAAAGTCATTCTATTTATTTAATAAAAATATACACATGAATGCACTTTATTTATTTATATTTATTGTATTAAGTTATAAAGTTAAACGTTTTAAAGCCGAGGTAAGTGTTTTGTGAATATCCTCCCTCCTGTCACGTCACAGTTGGGCGTCACACTTCCTTGACCTGACATACACTTGAAGTGAAGGTCTGGTTCAATTCAGGCCCAGATGGACTGAAAAAACCATAATTCCTGCTATTACTTTATTCCAATGTGGTTTCAATACAATTTTATGGCTTGATAGAGAGAATTGATAGCAAGTCAGATGAGAATCAATACTGGATATACAGTTTTAATAAATAAAAACTGTGAAATCTCAGAACTAATGAGGTGATATTTGTCACCATATACAACTGGCACAGAGAGGACTGTCCCTGTGTCCAGACAAAGATCTAATGGATCGCGTTTTTTTGGAATTGATCCTGCTGAATAAGCATATATAGTCTTCCATCAGTGACCCTCTCATTTTGATGACTATGCACTGAAACCATTATCTGTGTTACTTATAGAAATTTCTATTATTATTACAGTCTTCCTTTTGAATTGCCATTTATTGCCTCCGCCTAATTTGTTTGTTAGTTTTGTGCAAAAAACACTCAATTGATTTCCATGGGTTTTTTTAAGGGTTGGGCCACGAGACCCAAAGAACAACTCATTACATGTTTGGGCGGATCCAGGATTTTTTCCTTTACTTTCTTTATTGTTGCGAAACAGGACATTTCTCAGAGGATAATTCATGGATCTTGATGAAATAAATCAGGCATGGGTATGAGACTGACATTCATGAGTGTGTGCAATTAAAATCCAGATCTAGTGAATTTAAGTGTGCTTTCATGAGGAGACTGTTGGCGGATGTATAGCCACTCTACTGGGTGTTATTCTCGTTAGTGCTGTTTTGTTTATTGACGTTTTTTGTTAAGAAAAGTCATTGAGGAAATAAAGGAGCTGAAGGTGTCTGGTGTCTAAATGTATTAAGTGAAGAAACAGAGACCTGTCCCAGGGTGAAGCACAGGTGTAAATTTTAAATAGCCTACTTGGACAGAGACATTTTGAATATTATCAGAAACACCCGTGGCTTTCCAAAATGTCTGCCGTGAAAAAAGGCCTGGGTCTCTCATTTCAATTCCACAAAGAGAAGGTACTAGGCCGTAAAAAAGAGCCTGTATATTCATGCAGGTGTTTGCAGTTACCCTCAGCTTTTTAAGATCTTGATCTGGTTCGAGTCAAGTGGGGGTCAGCTGGAAATCACAAATACTGATAACACACTATAATGTAGCAGGAGGTGAAGTTTAAGTTGTTGAAACAAACAAAGTCGAAGCTGTGAGGGAGCTGTCAAACATGCACAGTCCTGAGAGGAGCTCCACTCATGCAGGACGGACATTACTGATGTGTTATTGTGCGTTCATGCGGTGGCGGAATAATCTGGAAAAAAATGAGTCCAGACTGGAAAGAGTGATCGCCATCTAAAGTCGGAGCAACTTGGAAAGTTGGTGAAACTCTTTGTAAACGAGTTACTGACATCATCACTTATAAACCAATTGGCATCGTTTTGCAATCAGCTCTAAATAGCTTTTAATGTGAACTTGTCAAATGTTGCATGTTTGTCACTTGTAATCAGTTTGTTCATCTCAGATAAGTGAGGCACTAACACCAGACCTTTTAGGCAACACAGAAGTTTTTATGTCTGTCAGATCTGATCCTTTTACTTTGCTCTTTGTTACCAATGCCAATATTAGAGTGAGGTGTCATGGTGTTGGTTGAACATTAACACAGCATATTTTGTCGACAGCCTTCATGTGTTTTTTTCCACATTCTGACTTCAAAGGCACACAAACACACCAAAGCCGGAAAAACAACTTCACAACTTGAGGAAATGGGAGCTAGTGAACTGCTCCTAGTGTCAGGACTCGAGGGAACAATTCTATTGAGTTGATACTGCTTTCTAGAGCCAGATAAAAATGACACCTAGAAAGTAAATCATAAATGGACATGGATCGATAAAAGTTCTTGAATTCACACATTTTTACGCAAAAAGGGTTGAAGTTTTTAAAATAATTTTATAACGAAGCATGATAATAACACAAACAGACTTCATGCCATTGTCTGAATGTGTCTCTGCTGCTGTCTCTTTGCTCTGTGTTTTCAACTCTTTTTCTGTATCATTCAACATAAACAACATATTCTTGTGCTGAGAAGTAAGAGACCACATAGTCTGCCATCACTGATGAAACACAGCATGACAGAGAAATGCTCACACATTCAAGCCTCTCTCTCTTTTTGTTCTACCGCAAGCGCGATAAAGCTGCTAGTTCTAATTATATAATTTGTGGTGTAACAGGAATTAACCAAACTATGCTGTGTTGGGTCTGGAGCGTCCTTAGAAGTAAGGGTATGACCGACTTCTATTGATAAGTTACTCTGTACTGGTGTGTGCACAAATAAACGTGACGTTGATCTTTTTGCTGTGACCTGGCCGTATGCCTCGCTGTCATTGTATTTCCTAATACTCACCAGCAGAGGGCTCCAGCAGATGCACGAGGTGACCATGATGCCAACCAGCTGCACCACCATCTCTATGTCGTGGGACTTGGCCGAGCGATGGGAGCCGGGCTGCCTCCTGAGCCGTGCGAGCACCAGTGTCAGTCCACTGATGGTGTTACACACCAGCGCCACGGCGAGCGAGGTCAGGCCGAGTCCAGAGAACAGCACCACGAACGCCACGTCCACCTCCTCAGTGTCACTGAGCACTTTAATGAAACACCAGGTCCCTGGGTCCTGGTAGGCGTAAGAGCCCAGGTGAAAGCAGGGCAGCATGGCCACACACAGAGCTGCCAGCCAGATGATAGACAGGCAGATCTTAGTGCGCGTTTTGGTGACCAGGGATGAGTGTAGCAAAGGCCTTGTGACACCCAGGCAGCGCTCAGCAGCCATGGCACAGCCCATGAAGAGTGGGCACAGGCCAAAGAACACCATGCTGCCTCCCAAGAACTGACACATGCCATCAGACGTGTCAAAGTCCTCTGGGCGCACACCTCCATGGAGATAGAGCCGCAGAACCAGGGCGCCAGGGATCACGTGGCCGACAAAATCTGTTACTACGAGTGAGGTGGCAAACAGAAGGAATGTGGCTTTGGAGCGCCGGCGCTGGAGGCAGTAGGCATTAGCCAGGATAAACAGGGCCACAATGTTGGAGATGATGCCCAGTGTCATGGACAATACGACGACGATGATGCCACTTGTGGTGGGCTGCACCAACGTGAAGTTCCCCTGCTGCGACAGCCCCTCCACGGCCACCCGGGCCTCCACCTTCCCTCCGCTGTCATTGGAGAAGTGAGGGAGGAGCGGGGAGACTGAGGAGTTGTAGTGGCTCAGAGCTAACATCACTGATCTCTGAAGGTGCAGAGGTCCATAGTTAATCGAGGCTGCAAGACAAAGAAGAGGTACATCTGGTTTATGAACCAAATCAAAGTGAAAATTCAACTGATATGTCGATATTAAAAACTGTAAAGGTTACAGATGAAGGTTAAAAATGAATTAACACACATCATGAGGGTAAACAGAAGCATTTGTTGAGTGAGAAAAGGTTGTGAATCACATGCTACGGCCTTCACAGTCACCAGGTGACCACAAATTCACCGAATGAGGAGTTATCTTTTCAAAGCAAGTTGTTTGTTCCTCCAGCAGAGTCCAGACATTTTATGACAAGGAACAGGGAAGCTTTTTTCGAAGCAAATGTTGAACCATCAACCTTATTAATAACCTATTATTATTTATAATTTTAAATTGTAAACTTTATAGATTAGAATCTAAGGTCCTCTAACAAGCACTAGCTAAAAACAGAGTCTAGACCTGACTAGATTTTTATTCTGAAAATTATCTTGAACTAACAACCAGCTGAAGCAAACACTTTGAGGCAACCACAGGATCACAGAGAAGATGCGTCAATCACCACAACTGCCATGATGCAGAATAGTTTGTCATTACTCAGGTTTGGTTTTTAACACCGGCTATAAACAGTCTTCACAACAACACACTAAAAGCAGATTAGTTTTTTTCTACATTCAAATAGATATGAATATTTTTTCTAATATGAAGAATCCTCATATCTGCTTTTGTTGTCTAAACTGACCTTACAGTCAGTTCTAATGTTCAGATTTATTCAGGAGTGAATTGAGATTTTTCTTTTTCAACTTTATGTTCATTGAATGTTAAACACACACATTTTATAGTTTTTATAACATTTCCTCCAAATTTACAAGTCCCCCCCTTAAGCTTTACTTTCATCCACGCACATTTTTAAACTCGACAGTCGCCCTACCCATAGTCCCTCTGTCCTCTCATCCTGATTCTGTTGACAGCACATAATAATCCATGGAAGGTGTTTTTTTACAAGCCTTACTTACCCAATAATAACAGAAAAATAAATAAAAATAAAACCACAGAAGGAACTTTAAAACAAACCAAAGCTATCTTTATTTGTATATAAAAAATATCATCATCATCTGCTGATAATGTTTTGGAAATAGTTGAGTCTAGTGTGATGTAGAAAATAGCTGTTTTTATGTCGGTTCTGCTGATTACAGAAAAAAAATCTATAATGCTTTTCCCTTTACAATTTCTAATGAAGCAGTTTATCCATTGAGTAAATAGATTTGCAGCTGTTTGCTGAATTAATATGCTGGTTGTTTTTTTACAGTGTGTAAGAAACAATAAACAGGCAAATAAAGATAAATAAAACTGGATAGATGTTCTTTATCAGAGTTATTATGAAAAACAACATCTATCCAGTTTTATTTATCTTTATTTGCCTGTTTAGTCTTTAAAGTTGTAGGTCTTAGAAATAAATTCAACTTTATCCATTACATTTATTATGAAGTTAAGATTTATGAGTTAAAGCTCACCCCTGCATAGCTGTGATATCCTCCTCGGTCCAGCTGAACATCCAAACAGAGGGTTTTTCCTTGAGTCCCAGAAATCCAGAGATCCTCTCAGCACAAACAGTCCACACACACATGAGAAAATGTCTCGGTGTTTGGATCAGAAATCATGTTTCCCTCTGGTAAAGTGCAGCAGATCGACGTCCTGTGTGGGATATGATCCATGTGTGAGCGTGTCCGGCTGCTGCATGGTGTCTCCAGGGTTGTACAGGAGTGAAAGGATCCCCACTGACACTGAAACACAGAGGCACGTTTTTTTATAACACGTCTTTCCGCCGCCTTCAGGCTGTGAGGGCGTCTCTGCTGCTGCTGCCTCATCCCCCCCCCCCCCCCCCCCCCTGTGTCGCTGCCTTGTGTTTACATTACAGTGTACAATCACTGAGCACTATACCTAATATTACTCACTTTATATGTGTCACCTACACTTCCAAGAAATGATCTCAAACATTATATTAATTATATCATACACAGAGCTTATATTCACAGAGCTGCTTGTATTGACACTGCTGCAGACATCACAGGCACAACTTTGCCTTTGATGTCACCACATTGTTTGGATTTATGCACTCGCTTATGAAACTGTTCTACAAGATGGGACTCTACATGTGACTTCTGCTTGTTGTAGCCTGTAATGGATCTGTGGTGAAGATGTTTTGTCTTGTGAAGCCTGGATCCATGTGAATAGATTCAGTTTCACAGCCGAGATTAAATGTTTTTTTTTTTCTCACTATTTAACACTGTGCTCAAAATAACCTGGAGGCATCAGTTTACGGAAAGATCCAGCCGTCTTAATCAGGCTGCTGTTTTCCTATTCTCTGTATACATGACCTCAGTACATGAGGAGTAGGTCAGACACTGAACTAAAAATATTTCATTAAATTATCTAAAAAGTTTGGTTTGCACTTGTGTTTTGGATTTCTTTTGAAAAAACAAACAGCTACAAGTTTTGGAAACTCATTGGGATCAGTATGGAGAAGTGATATTCATCATCATGAAAGATCCAGATGTTTCTCAAGGACTCTGATATTAGTCCTGAGGGTTTTTGCAGCTGCATTATGGAAAACATGTCAATTTTTCTTCCTCCTGATTGACAGTCTGAGAGGGAAAACCACGGCGAGGCATAATGTATCTCTGATTTTGGTTTCTTTTGCCGCATACTGGGGACAGGTGTTCGTGTTTGTTTTATTTTTAAGAGGACCTGGCAGCCCAGCTGGACACATACTTGCACAAGTTGTGGTTTGGAAACAGGGGAAAGAGCAACATCCCAATATTGGCTGGTGGTTCACAGGAGCCAGAGTGGAGGTATAGGCACTGACACGTAAATTGGTTTACAAAACTTAGAAAGAAAGGCAGCTGGAGGGAAGGTTTCACTGGCTGGCAACTCGGCTCTCCCTGACGGTCTTTTGAAGATAAATTGTACGATTTCACAACATGTTAAAATATCAGAAATGTCTATTAGGGAAGTATTCATTTGTAAAATTGCAAAGGGCATCTGTTGTAGGTTAAAGGAGTGAGGTCTGCAAAAAGCATTTGACAGCAGCAGACGGTGAGCTGGGGTTCACCAAACACTGAGTGAAAACACACCTGGTGTGACACATAACCACTTTCAGGAGCTTTGACTCTCGACGAAACAAGAGTCCACAGCCATGCTCTCGGCACATAATGGCTGCTTCGGTGCAGTGGTGCATTGAGGTCAATGCTATTGTCTGCATGCTTGTCACAATCTAAACATGCTGATGTCGGGCAGATGTTAGCTCAAGCTACTCTGCTCTTGACAAAAAGGGAGTGTTAGTTTTGCAGGTACTAATGTTGCCCAGCTGTTGTCTCCAGAGGAAAAGTCAGGGGGGGCCACTAAATAAGTGTATCTTCTGAAAATCTTAAAAAATAATAAAAAAATTTAAAAATGAAGCCGATCTAACCTGCAGCTGCAAAAATATTTCAGTGCAAACCCAAACTCTGGGGCCACCTTGGTAGCGGAGGTATTTAAGGTTCTAACCATGAACCACCTGGCTTCTGTTCGTGATGACCTTTTTCTTGTTCTTCCCTCTTTTTCTCTCTCTCTTCTTCTTTCTCTCCCTCAACTCATTTGACTGCTGACACTCTGGCAAACTCATAAAATGTAAAGGGAAAAAAGCCTCTCAGTAATAAAGGTTTAAAATGCCACAAAGGTCTTTCAAACTAAACAAAATAGTCGACCTGGTGGTGCTAGGGGAAGAGTAAAAAGAGTTTAAGTAAGTGGGATTCATCCTATGGGGATAATGAATGTCTGCATTACAGCATGGAAGTCCATTCGGAACTGTCAATATATTTTAGTCAGGACCAATATAAAGAACTGACAGATTGAAATGCCACCCATAGAACCATGCTAAGAGTGTACAAAACAAGAATCAGAAAAAAACCTTTTCTGGAGGCCAGTTTACCAGAACCTCCATCAAGGATGAACAATCATACACATGATTGTCTTGTTCTTATAGAAGGATTAAAAAATAGGCTGTGGTCTCACCTAAATTATTTATTACTTCCACCAATAAGTTATAATTGCTGTTTGTCCGACTGCAGGAATACACAAAAACCACTGAACCGATTTTCTTGAAACTTGGTGGAAGGGTCGGGGTGTGGTCCAAGGAAGAACCCAATTGGAGCAGATTCAATTAAGGGAGCGGATCCAGGAGTTTAAAAAGAAAAAGATCTTTATGACAAAAGTCAGGCTATATTTAGGGTGATCATATCTATGAACAATTGGAATTTAGTGAGAATCTGAATAATGATATATATTCAGTCACTTCACAGCAACAACCTTTCTACTACATGAGAGACTGAAAATTCTGCCTGTGCTACAACAGAGAATTTCTATGTACTTGGTTTGTGTATCTGATCTTACATGTTTATGCAATACAGTGGCAAATCAGTCTGTGCAGAGGTGTTATCTCTCCGAGGGCCCTTCTAGTTTCATCAGTTTATTTGTCTGATTGTTAGTTAGCAGGATTACTAAAAATGACTTAACCAAATTCCATGAAATTTTGTGGAGGGTTGGAGCATAATGTAAATAACCTAGCCCTAGCGTTAACCTTATGTGCTCTCCAAGTGCCCTTCTAATCAGGAATAAAACATAGTTAAAGAAAGTGAAAAGACAAATCCTTCCCCCCCAGTTTTTGAATCATCCTGCTAACAAACCAACAAATGAATAAACCAACAAAAAGACACAGGTGAAAACACAACCTCTTTGGAAGACGTAACAAGTAGTAAAAGTCAAACTCAAAAACAGCTTCCTGTGAATTTATGCACACCCGAGCAGACTTACGCCAACAAAAGGAAATCGCATTAGAAATGAGCTTGTTTTTTATTTTAAAAGCTTCATGCATGTTATCAGCATATAAAAACAGGCACGTTTCAGTATCTGTTGCTCTTGGACCAGAGAGCCAATTATTCCTGTCTAATTGTCGTCAGTTCCCAGTGCCCACGTAGACTCTCAAGTGCAACAATCAAGTGTTTGGCCACAATGTGTGTTAATCCTCTCTCTGTGAAAGGATACTTTTTTCCCTCATCAATTGCTCTCACAAATTGTGCCATTTGGCCTCTGCAGACCACTGGCTCTTCCAATATCAAGTCTGGGGTTTATGGGTTTGCGGTTCTTCTACACCCTTCCCCTCTCACTGACCACAGAGTGAAAAAAACAACCCGCTGCCTGCATACCTGATGATCTTAGGAGCCCTCTGAGATGGAAGAGCCCTTCGGCCTGGAAAAGTTTACAGTGAGATATCTATATTTTCTCAAGATGGAAATGTAACATTGAAGGAAAAGCAGTCAGAGGTTTTCATGTTGCATGTGCTCAGTATTCTGACTTGCTTCGAGACTCCAAACCCCCCCACCACAACTGTTTAACGGTTCCTCTCATCGGCCATTTTGCCAAAGCTTTCTGCAGAGCACATGCCTGTATGTCAGAGAGATTGAGTATTTCTTTACATGTGAGAAGCTTTGAAGCAGAGAGGAGTTTTGGTTTGCCAGTCACTATAATCTCCACTATCTGAAATATGACCCTTTTTCTGACTGCAAGCAAACTCGGTCCTGGGACAGTAGTTTTCACAACTACAATGTGCTACTTTCAATAAAACAATATGACATCATATGATTGCTTGCAGTGTGGCAAGGGTAACCCACAGGGTCATTGGCTTGTGCATTCCTCACTGTCATTTTAGGGAAATGCTGGCTATTACCAGTGGAAAGCCACACACTATCAGTCTGGGCGCCTTAGGAACTACTGGCCAAAACTGAAACAGTGGAATGCTCGCATGAGAATATTCATCAGCGTGTAGAGGAGACAAACAAGCTGTCAAAGACAGAAACAAATTCAGCTACTTTTCCCTGATGAAACGCAAACTCTACTCGGAGTGCAAATTGTTTAAAAACTGCTGTCTGGCTGCAGCCCAGAGGTCATTTCTAATATTTCGTTACTGTTTTCGCACACTGTGCTGTTTGGTGGGAGGGTGTGCTCACTGTGCCAAGAGAAATAGCGAAATCATAATACAGTGAAGTCCACAAATACTCACAGTTGTCCTTCATTCTGGGCAACGCAAAACGAGATGTGTATCACGCCTGATTTCCCTGTCTCCAGACAGGAACACATTAAAAAGTACTCATTTTAATCTGTGTTCTTTGGATAGTTACCCAAGAGGCAATCGAGTCGCAGTACTTCCTTAAAAAGTATTAAATCTGTCACATCCACTTCAACAATAATGCCAGATATACATATGAGGGTTGACAGCTAGGAGTTAGAGCACCGCCCTGGTAGGTGGGATTGGAGAGCTCCTCGCCTTTATAAGGACAGGTGCGGCCAATTACGGCCTCTTTGTCTGATGCCTGGTAGATGGTGACTGCTGTGTTTGTCCAGGTAAGGGAGACTGGGAGAAAGATGTTTTATTTACCCGCTTGAAATCTAATGAGGTGTTTGATATATTCAGTTGGGTGGCTGTGTCTCGACCCAGATTTCTGTGGCCCCATGGTTGAGTGAAGATTCAGGGTTCGCCTCTCCCCTGTTTGAGCCACGGTACAGAGTCAGCCATCCATGGATGCTGTAAAGTAGGGTCCCATATTGAGCAAGACTAAGTGGCAGACTGCTGCTTTGCCTAATTCCAGTGTTGCCTGACCACTGGTTTCCGCATTGATTTTATCCTGTCGGTCCGACATCTCATGCATCACATTCCTGATGGACTGTTCAACCTTTAATCGTATTGATTGTTGTTTTTAAATAATTTATTGTGACCCTTTTAGGCAGCTGGACGACCTACGGGGAGTAGTTGTGGGATTCAAACCTCTTTGCATGTAGGCCGAAAGGGTGGTGGTCACTTGAAGAGTGTGTTGTGATTTTGTCCTCGCAGTGTGAGTTGCAGTGGTAGTGATCAGTGTGCTCACGTGGTGGTGTCTACTGGGGTTTGTGATAGAATCTCCCCCGTAGTAGATAAGCTGCCTACATAATGGTCCACGCTATTTAGGTTAAAGTGTGTTGTATCTCTGTGGTCACAGTATTTGTTGTTTAGCTTTTATAAACATTCATAAATTAAAAGCTAATTGTTTTGTTTATAATTCTCCATAATTTTTCCCTTTCTCAGGTCCCCCATTCTAGTCCTCCCATTATTAAATAAAGATTTAATTGTGAACTGAATGCACGTCTCTGCTCTTCTTGAACCCCTAAAATTTGATTGTGTCCATGCACACTGATGTCATTGGAGTCAAGCATGACCCATAGGCTGTTTTATTTCTAAAATAGTCATTCTAAACACTGTCGGGTCACATACATGTTCATGACAAATACAATCAAAGCAAGCAATTTGTGAGTGATGCATGTAGTCACAACAATATGGATTTTTATTTCAAGAGCATGTTCTTGAGAGTTTGAGAGCAGGATTTATTGATTTCATGTTCAGATGTTGTAAGGCCTGCACTCTCACTCTAGCACCTGCTTGTGCTTAGATTTGGTCAGCTTGAACCCAAACTGGGCACTTGCACTCAGATATGTTGTTGCTAGACACATGTCCAGCTCTTCCCCTCATTCAGCTTCTGTGCGTGCATGACACGTCTCTGAGTCTGTCAAGATTCCCCAAGAAATATAATGTAGTGAAGTTCACAGTTTGAGCACAAGCAGAGCAAATCCAAGTGTGTAGTGTAAGCGCATGGGTTTCGGTTGAAAGCATTATAAAATCTGAACAGGAAATCAAAAAGTCCTTCTCTCAAACTGAAAGACCACGCTCTTGAACAAAGATTGGAAAAAAAACAACACACCAAAGGCTCCTATACTTTTAGTTTTTGGAGAGACCGATGCAAATAAGCAGGAAGATTTACTTAATCTCAACTTGCTGTCCTGTGTTGACACCATAGACTGTATTTAAGAGGTTGACACATGCCGGTGATGATTTATTTGAGCATTTGAGTGTTTATACGGTTAAGCTTCAGTAGTCTGATCTGTTCAGCATCTCTTTCTAACACAACACAGACTAACCCCCCACTGATCTGACATGATGTGAAAAAGAACAAAAAGGCCTCCATGTAAAGTTACAAATGGATGTCTTACGCTCAAGGTCCGTGAGTACCTTGGAATTATTCTGAGTCTGTGTTTCATTTAGACCTTGCAGAAGCTTATCCAGACCAGTGACTTGCAGTGTTAAAGCAGCTCCTGTTTTTGCTGCGCTTTTGGCTTTGAATGGTTGTGCTTTGTCCAAACTACAACATTTAGCAACATAATCAGAGAAATACTTGTCGGGAAACCTAGACGTTTTCCTTGCGTCTATCCTCATCAGAAGGTAAAAATTTCCCGTATCCAGCAAAATATCTCAACATCTAATTGGCAGTCTGACACAGATTTTTGTGCAGGCACCAAGGAGCCTGTCAGTTGGTTGACAGGCACCTTTCCGATGTCAGAACCGGGCGCTGTGTCAGAAAGTTCCGTCAACTTTCTGAAAATCTGACATTCACACCCAGCTCGTGCTTTTATTGGCCTGCACAGTGTAGGTGATGTGGAGGATTTTGAATGTCTTCCAGGAGAGACTGTCCAAATGTGTGCATCTTACTGTACAAACCCACAGTGCAGCCCTAACCTTAGTGAATCAATAACGTTACCACCATGAAGCTGACATTGTAAGGTTGGTCTTGTCCAACAGCTGGATGCACTGAGAACAAACAAACAAGATGCAGATACCACTTTGGTGGCCAGACTAACTGTGTCGAGCTCTTCCTGCAGAAAATGGAAACTGTAATGGACCATTCTCAGGCTATTTACATCCCTCTGTTTAAATAGCTGTGCTAACACATGGTTGCAGTCATATAATATGTAAATGGAGATGGGCTATGAACCTCAAATGGCTCTGTAATCACAAATGTTGGCCAATTTCTTCACAACAAATCAAAGTTAATTAGGTTTCTGCCCAAAGAAATTTGTTCTGGAGGACAACTTTTTCCCTTTATTATAAACCTATCACTATGCAGATTCGACCGCCTGTCCTTAAAGTGTAAGTGTGTGTTGTCTGTCTGTCAGGCTTTAAAAATAATAGTAAATTCCTACATGGCCTGTACCTACACCAGACCGAATCACAACCCAGATTTGGAAGCCTCATTTTGGCCACATGCACAACGTAACCCATAACTCTGGTGGCAACACAATTTGTTAGCCTACAGCTAGCTAGTAGTTACTTCAAACTCGAGTCGACATGACAACAAAATGAAGCGCCTGGCAACGCGCAGGACACATTGGAAAGTAGAGTGATGCTCCGTGTAACCTCATGTCAAACACATCAGCCGACAGTGTGGGCGTCCTTGGCCCCAGCGGTGGGGAGAGAGTTGATGACGAGTTTGGGGCTGGAGTACACTAAATTTCAAATTCTCACTAGCAATAAAAGAAACAGTTCTCATCGTCAACTTACATATGTACTTTTGTTGTTGTTGTAAGTATCTTCTTCAGAAATAAAACAAGCAATACCAACCCCACCAATGGGTGGACCTTCTGCTCAGTAAAGTAAAACAGGAGAGTAAAGACAGTCTTCCTGTAGCCCCCAGCATCTGTCTACAGGGCTGATTAGTTGATGATGGTTTTATATGTTGGGAAAAATAAGCTTTCTGACTAAGCAATATGTCAAATGCTGGCAAAGCCAACATGATGAGCCTGTAAAATTAATGATCCGTGTCAGGGTTTAATTTATGAGCTGTTGGCGGGAGAGGAGACAGAAGATGGCAAAGAGCAGTCCAGTTAGGAGAGTGAAAGAAATAAGTGTCATGAAATTTTCAATGTAAAAAGAAAGAGGGAGAAAAACAACATTACCGTGACTGGGACACCAGCCTGGCTATTAGAGCCATCCAAGCACTCACATATGTATGCTGTTTTAGCACTTAGTAATCCTTACCTGGAATTTGCCAAGTACAGCCACTGTCTTTACTGCTTTCCCATGCAATTTTTTGTATTCCTCCATTCACTTTTCCTGTCACAAAGCATCTTTCAAAATGTCCTCGAACGCCACTTATTCCTATGACAGCTCCATTTCCAATAAATTACACCAAAGCTCTGTGGGCTACTGATTTTCCAGAAATGAGAATATGCCCCTCATAACTTAGAAAAGTAAAGCACATTTGGGTGCTAAAATTCAAGGAAAAATCAAACTTCATCCTTTAAAAATTCACGGTTAGTGATATTTAATAGCTGTTATAACCAAGCTCCCTGGACTCCAATTTAGTTCATGCGCTATATTCTCTGAGTTCACAGCAAGGACACTGTGACCTTTCTCTGAAGGACAGAGATGACTGTTATGTATTCCCTTTTACCGTTAGCTTGCAATTAAATGTCATGATGTAAATTCATCAGCGTAAAAAAAAATGCAGATGCCAAGAAATACATCAAGCTCAGGATCAGGATCACCTTTTTCTACCAAACGCAGTTCTGAGAAGTGAAATACTGAAAACCTCTTTCACTGTTGTCTCTGCAAACAGTGAAACTGTGACATTTCTGTGGCTTTTTTGTCATAAATCTTATTTCACATTGAAAACCCATGACAGGTTTCCATATCAGTGTTTAATGGTCTACATCAGAACAAATTCTCCCTGCACGGCCTCGGCCAAGCTAAACCTGTGTTTGGTCAGTATCTGAATGAATCTGTGAGGAGACTGGCTGCATCCAGCTGCATTGGCTGATGTGTTGTGCTTATCCTGGACAAAGACAGAGAATTTAATGCAAGAGTGGCAATGACACACATAAATCCTGAGTAGAGGGACATACTTTGTTTGTGCGGCTTTATATATGTTATTTTCTTAATTCCGTTCTAGACAGAGAAGACAAACCTACATCTTCATCTGCATCCTCTATGCACGAAGCTTGGCCAGAGAAATGAGCAGAAACTTTGCAGGGAGACTCAACATATCTGGACAAGTGAGCAGTGTGATGTATGACAACGGCGCCCACCATCATTCCACATGGGGCCAAGCGCTCGGTCGCTTTGCTGATGTGTGCGGTAATAAAAGTGAAGGCCTCGCCTCTGTGTCGTGATTAATGAGAGGTTCTGTCAGTGTGAATAAAAATGGGGAAGTGGTAATTGAAGTGGGTGTGCAGCAGTGCAAGATTTAAGGACCACAGCCTGCTAATCAAGTCAGCAGGGATGGTATTAATAGGAGACAACTCATCATCCGCACACAAACAGACAATTACTGCATCACATTCTCAGTGGCACACATTAACCTTTTACGTGGACCTAAGTAAGCAATGTATCAGAAACATTGGGCCTATAAAAACGTCACATTTAAAGCCCAAGTGTACTATTTGTTTTTATTTGCAAAAACAATGCAACAAGTTTAACTGGATTTGAATTAATTCAATCTGCTAATTTTAAGCGAGAGCAATGAGCTGTATCTTAATGTAAAAGAATAGTTTTAAAGTTTTGTTGGTACCACTCATGCTTGAACAATAAGTGTGAGGCTACAGTCGGCATCTACCTTAGCTTAGCACAAAGACTGAAAACAGGGAATCAACTAGTGTCATTGGTTCTGTGCAAAGCTAACAGAATTTGCAGATGAGTGCCTCCAAAGCAAAATGAAAATTTGAAGGTTAACAATTTGCTCTTTTGTTTAACTCTTGGACATACAGAGCAGTTTTAATTGCCCCTTTGTTTTCTAACATACGTACTGTTAGTTGTTAGCTTGAGTTGAAGCCTGATACTAAAACATTGGATGTCTCGTCACTTGTTGGCGCCATCATCTATTTGAAAAGGGGTTTGTCACCGAAGCGCAATGAATCCTGGGATATCATGGGCTGAAAAGGATCCACCCTTCGGAGCTGTCGTTTATCTGGAATGGAAAAATGTACAGTATTTGTCAGCCACATTTGAAGGAGCATTCAAAATGAGACAGTCTAGTCGTGCCGCTGTCTCGCAGTTAGTCGTTAAATGCAACCTCTGAAGGATGCAGCCCCTGTATTGAGGCACAGGTACTGTCTTTATTTGGGAGTCAAAGGTGAGCTGCTGCAGGGAATCGTGATCAGGTGAAGCCACACAGTTTAGTTTTTGAGCTTGTTTTTTAATAATATGCTTGAGAGCACCTGGTCAATAAAGTATTGACACACACAGAGAAGATCTCGGGTTTTGCACCACCACATGTTGGGAAAGACTTCAGATTCCTCGAGTGGCTTTTAGTTTTTTGGCTGCCACTATAATTGGCATAAAGCTCTATTTAACGAAGACAAACTGAATTGAGCCTGAAACTATGAATCCATTAGCTGGTCCATTTGTGGTAATGAGCCATACCAGAAAATGAAACAAGGACTAACCAGTCTGCTTTCTTCTTATTCTCTGTTTCTGTCTTTTAACTCATAAACCTGGAAATAAAAAGCTGAATGGCTTATTAGCCCGGGCAGTGTATGTTCTCACACATCGTAATTTTAAATTGTCAGAACCAAAGTGTGAAAAATAAAAAAGCAATTTTCCTTTTCTTTTTTGTTTTGTTGTCTTTTCGTCTTGTTTCCTTATTTTTTCCATTGACATTGTGATGGAAGTACAAATACAAATACATTTGTATACCAAACCATCACCATTTAAACAAAACATTTACTGCAGGGCCTTTTTAATATACTGTTTCCAGTTCAGAACAACTAGACTGAAGATGTTGAGGTCTTGACCACTGCCTGTGGAGAGATACAAATTACTGGTTTGGAGACAGGCAGATTGTTATTGATCAGCAATTATCTTTAGAAACAGAGGTACCAAAGAGATTTAATATACCAATAATAATAGCAGCAGTTACAGTAGATAGCTAGTTGGAATTTTGGAGCCATCCATCTCTTCAGTCCAGCTACCGTACATCTCTTGGTTTAGTTTCCATTCAATCATCAGTCTCACTGTCATGATGAAATGTCAGTGGCAGAGGCCTGCGGCTTGAGGCAGGGAATCAATAGGATTCGTCTTTACTCAAGCGCTGTTGTGGCAGCACTCATCATTGATCAAAATGGGCTTTTTCATTTGACGTGGAGAAAACAAACGCTTAACAGTAAAATCTTGAAAACCTTCCTCGTATATTCAAGAATAAATGCTCCAGGGTGGTTAGTCCGTCTGGGAAAAGGTTTGGACACTTGCTTCCTGTTACCATTTGTCTTCAGCCTGAGCGATTATGCAGGGATGAGTGTGCAGCACTGTGTGAGAGATTTAGTGCAGGCCCGCCGTCCACAGATGTGACGTTACGTGAGACGGTGTTCTGCACACGGACAGATAAGTCACACTCTCCTGACCTTGAAACTTGTGCTGCTTTGACGACTCACAACTTGCTCAGCATTGTTCTCCCTGAGGTACACGCTGTACTGTGGTGACACAGCGAAAGCACTGAGCCAGCTCACCGATTCTAGTAATGCTGCTGATAGTGATCATGCTGTGTTTACCTCCAGTCTGACCTTCTCTCTATACTCTACTCACAGATGGAGTTTTTTTTCTCTCTACTTGCTGATTTGGCTCAGAACTATAGTAACAATTCTGACCCTTAAAAATAGCCAATCTGTTACATTAATCCCCAAAATACAACGTTAAATAAATGATTTATAGTGAGTAATACTTTGTTTACGACACACTTTAACACAATTGAGCAGACGTAAAATAATTTATAAAATATTGATCGTGAATCATTTTTGTTTGCAAATTATTCACAGACTGCTTTAAAAAAAAATCTAAATGTGCTTAAATGTCAGTGTAAAAAATACTGTGCTATAAAGTTATGATACATATCCTTAACTCAGAGGCTTCAGGACCTCTGGTTTGCTCATTTGTCAAGAGATGTGGAAAATAATTTATGATTGGCTACATAACTCATACACAGATTTAATTAAAATGAAGTGACTTATTAGGAAATATAAAGTAAACACAAATAAACTTCTGATATATTCATAGGAGATGTCTTACAACCGTGTTATCTCGTCAGTCATTCTAAATGTGTGTTTACACCAGTAATAGACACACACACACACACACACATTCATGTACTATTCTATTCTTGTACTTTCTATCTCAGTGAAGACTTTGGCATAATGGATTCTGTAGCCATCCAAGTAAATGACAAACACTAATCCTTACCCTGACCCTAAAAACTCTAAAAGCCTTATGTCCTCACACACACACACACACACACACACACACACACACACACACACACACACACACACACACACACACACACACACACACACACACACACCGGGCTGTAGTTTTATGCCAGCATTCATTTTGCCCGTTTAGTCTAATGCAAGTGGGACTTCTTATGAGACACCTCCTCAGTCTAAATCAGCAGTCAGAGCCATGTTTCCACAGTAACAGTCGGGGACACCTGCTGACCAGTGACAAAAGCCTCATTGTTGAAGCCTCAGTGAGAAGGAAACACATTTTTAGTTTAGTGGGCGCAGGTACTTATATTGGAAATACACAGCGTGAGGACAGACTGTACTGAGCACATCACTGTACTGATTTTTTTTTTACATTTTCCAGTATAATATCCTTTTAGCGGTTGAATTTTCCAAAAGTCAAACATTTTCATATGGAGTATAGGGGACTGGAGGGTTTGACTAATGACCCAGAAGTCATAGTAAATTTGCCCAACTTAAAGATCAAGAACCGTATAAAAACAGTTCCATGCTGTGTATGATTTCAGACTTCCATCTTCCATCCAATTAATAGTTTGATCTAAGCCATAGTCAAAGTCTATCTTTATGAATCCGGCTCCTGCTGTTCCAGGACTCTGGGACAGGCGCCCACTTTGCCCAGACAGTAATCCCGTTTTAGTGAAACCCCAAAAACAGACATCATCCTCCCTGAGATTCATTCATACAAAGCCTTTATCAGAACACAGGGTTTATTAATGCTGTCTCATAATGTATTAATGACACAGTGGTTATATCTGTTTAATAGCCTTGATATACTGTAAAGAGTAAAACCCCAGTCGTATTGGCATGGCTTCAGAGTCGTGGAGCTTTTAGTGCAGTTAATCAAAATCATCTGGAGTGTGAAGGCAGGACATGACATCATTCACAAACGGAACTCATGCCAAACTGATCATTTGCACTTTAAAGAAACGTGAAATCACTACTCTCTCTCACCATGGAGGTTCGACTAAACATCTTGCGAGGGCATCATTTATCGCATTTGGTAGTAATAGTGTTTCCACACCACAGCTGCTGCACCGAGGAGCCAGTTTCTTTCCTCTGCTCCGGTCCCACAAACAGCCCTGATGAGACTATTTTGGCCTCAAACGAACCTGTTGAGGCTTTGTTCAGGATCAAACACTCGTCGCAGAGTGACATCTACTTTTCAAAGTGAAGTCAGTGGATCAGAGACAAACATGGTCTGAAGTGTGATGTGAGGACCACAGCTGAACTTTGACACAGAAATGTGTTTACTCCAAATGACTGTCTTGCCTTCAATCATGTTAGCAGCCAAACATGCTGCACCACCCTGGCTCACAGGCTCCATCGCTGGTATGCACAACAAAGTAAAAAAAAAAATAGATAATACAATCCGTATGATAAAAGGAGCCAACAGGAGAGACTTCATTGGATTAAACAACATGGTTTGGTGTTTCCGTAAACTATTTTGAAGCAGGAACATTGTCTCATGCAGGGGATTAGCACTGATGAGTCACAACCTGTGATTAGACTATGCTTCATTAAAGGTGTAGACTCTAAATGCCAACGTACATCTCGGTTACATAATCCTGTGTTACAGTCCTCTGTTGTTTATGAAGATCTGAGACCAAACAATAACTACATCCTTTTTAAAGGCTTCACACACACACACACAGGTTTGCACAATTATCCTTAGTAGGACTTTGCATTGACTTCCAGTCATTATATTCAGCCTAACCAAAGCATTATCCTGAACCGCAACTATGAACAAATCAAGCTGAACCCTAACTTTAACCAAACCACAATTCACATCTTACACCGCATGAACTCAGAAAAGTAGTTTAGCCTCATTAGGGCAATTCTTTGGTCCCCATGAGATCTACTGGTCCTCACAAGGTCAGTGTTATTACTGGAAAAGGTCCTGTAAAGGTAATAAAAAAGTACACACACACAGTCAGATATATTCCTTCACACAAAGACACATATACATCCACACACTCTTTGGTGTGGCTGGAAGAGCATTTGTTCCATTCCTTTGTCTGATGGAGACGGTGATGTAGATTTGTTGGGGTGTAATGTTCACTCTGGAAAACTGCTGCCAGTTCCGTGTAGGTGGCCTGAAGCCGCCTCTGCCAAATTACTATAATACATACTGTTAATGTCTGAAAGCCGAAGCTGGATGGAAAAATATAAGAATGTGTGCATTTGTGTGTGTGAGTATATACATGAGTACGTGACGTGCAAGGGCGAAAGAAAAATATCTCCCTCTGATTCTGTAAATCGTTAACTTATTTAATGTACCTGCATTTTTTAATACGTTTAGAGTTTGGAAAATACCCAAATGCACTTTCTTGCTGAGATGAGATGGGAAGATTGATACCACTCTCATATGTTTCTATTAAATGTGAAGATACGGCCAGCAGCCTTTTAGCGAGTATATGTCATAAGGCTCGCTGAACATGTCTTCATAAGGACATTTTTTTTTTCTTCGTAAAGATGATCTAATGTTTAAGTTCCTTGGTCTAAACCAAAGACATTGAGTCTATGAGCAAGTCGGCGGGTCGTAGCCGGTTCAGACATGTCTGTAATAACAGCAGGAGGCAGGTTTCAGACAGTAGAGATTACGGTCAACAAATTGACTTTATAGAGGAGCCCTGATGAACTCTATGTAGACAAAGCAAGAGACAAATAATTGCCACTCTAGTAAACTTTGCTCACAAACTAATCATTGTTGGCGTTGTGAAAAGCGCAAGGGTTTAAGTTTCTGATAGCAGCTGCCACAGAGGATGCCGATTTGACTTTGAATATCGGAAAGGAAACCGCAGGAATACGCTTATTTTTTTCAGAAAGCCCGATGAAGGAAAGAAAGGTCGCACTGAGTCACAGAAGCTGGCGGAACAAAGGCTAGCTTGTATTGTCATGCCTTCGGCTCTCTGTGGCTCAGTACATAAATCTCCCATAAAACCACAGCGTATGGCTTTTATACTTCCATTTTTGTCCGGATAAACAAAATATAACATGCTGTAGGCACCAGTTTGCAGATCGCTTTCAGTCCTTGGATAGTCCTTATGCTAATTAAGTCGAAGTAACCATGTGCTAGCGGCACAATAAGCTCTTATTTACAGACATGAGACTGGTATCAATCTTCTCGTATAACTAACAAATAAAAGTTGGTGTATTTCCTAAAAAGTCTGAGAGCATTTTTAAAATAAGAAATACCTGTTGTACATCTTTACATGTGAAATTACACCCGTTGCATAATGAAAATATCCCTGTTCTTCCTTGTGCAACAGAAACTGAACAGATGTGATCGGGCCAGATGTGGATCCACTTGCAATGAAAGATGAGTCAGCGGAGAAAAGAGGAATGATTTGACTTTATGCACTTTATTTTACAATGACAATTTAATCCAAGTGAAGGACGCGAGTTTGACTGCTGCCCTTTTGTCTTTCTCATGATGGAAAACTCAAAACATGTGGCTCGGTGAAATTTCAAAGCAGGAACGCTGCAGCGGGGCATTTCAGGCATATGTATGTTTTACCACTAAGTTACAAGATGTCAGTGTGCCCTCGCATCCTCACACACTAAACCTAAACCACATGTTTGGCACACAACGCTTCTCACCACAACCAGGTTCTGAGCCAGTAACTGCTACGTCCATGTAAGGGTAGTACAACTCACATTTTATGTGGTTAAGAAGTTGTTTCAGCTAAGCTTAGTTTTGCAGTGTATGTAACTCAAGATTTAATCTGCAGCCAAGTACCCATCCAAAGATCCCATAGAAATACAGTATTTGAGTGGATGAAAAAAATATATAAATCAAGGTCCAGTAGTTGTTCAAAACACATATTAGTGATCCAGACTTCAAACCATCTGGAACAAATAACAGGCAACTTAGTTGTTCCTAAAAGATCTGGGAAAGTTTTTAGATTTTTCTCAAAATTTCACGCACTTTAGGCAAGTGTCAGTAATAAATAGATGTTATAATGGATAGTTCAAGCACAGTCGCAAAGGTCTTAAATTCTAAAAGTTTGGCTTTGGCGTTTCTTGGTTCACAGACCCTGATGGGGGATAAATGATGTATCAGGTGGCTGTTCATGTCTCTGCAGCCAGCCATGTGTGTTTTTATATGGTCACATGCTCCGGACCAAGTGCTCTGTCTGCGTGTGTTGTCACTCGGCAGCATTTCAAAAGAAAAATGCAGCAATTTATTGTAACTCAGTCTCAGATTGCTTTTCCCTGTCAAAGTGGATATTCTGTTGAAAAACATGGGGACATGTAATGCTGGTTTAATTACCTCCGCCAAGGAGGTTATGTTTTCGTCTGGGTTCTTTTGTTTTTGTTTGTCTACGCAATCACTACAGGATGGATTATCATGGCACTGGGTGGAATGATGTGGTCTGGGTCAGGGAAAAAGTCATTTGAAAGTTGACACTAATCTGGATCAGGGGGGAAATCCAGGAAATTTATTGTCACGTTCTTTAACATTGTGAGATCAGGCTTTTTTTTTTATTTGCAACATTTTCATTGATTTCTCAAAGAATAGTTAATGGATCTTTATGAAAAGAACAGGCATGTTTAGAGGACTGATATTAATGAGTGTGTGTCGATCCAAATAAAAATCCATATCAACTGAATTCAACATGTAAAGTTGATTTTCTTATCTCACCCTAAATTGTGTGTCTGTTTAAGTCTGTTATTTAGCAGGGTTAGACAAAAGCTAATGGACAGATTAAGTTGAAACTTGTTGGAAGGATGTGGTATGGTCAGGGAAGAACCAAATACATTTTGGTGCAGATCCACATGCGGGGGCGGGTCCGAGAATTTTTTGTCACTTTTCTCTAACAGTGAAAATGTTAAATATTGTCCTTGATTTCTCAGAGAATAATTCATGGATCTTGATGAAGAAAATCGGACATTTTTGGGGACTGATGGTGTAGATCCAAATAAAAATCAGGCTCTTGTGAAGGTACGAGTGCCCTTCTAGATATATAAGTGTAGCAATTAAGTGCCGACTCTTTTCCACTGTTTCCCAGGACACTCAACACAAAATCTAAAACAGATTTTTGAATCTGTCTATTGTAAACTTCACATGTAAGATTAATGAGGGTTATTCCAAACAACCGTCGAGAAGGCGTCTCTTCAGATTCAGCCCACGTGACCGGTTTCATGGTGGCAGCTCTCACAAACACAAACCTGGAAATACAGAGAGCCCATTTTTCACCACTAACATAATTACATTGAATCAATTTAAAAGCCTGTGGAAACTTGGAAGTGAATGCTGGTGGTGTGATGTTTAAAGCCCTCTGCGTGCTTCTCACAGAGTGTTTGTCAGATTGTCAAAATGGGAAAAGGAAGGAAAGCTGAACTTCTCTCTCATGCTCTCTAGCTGCACTTTCAGCCCACCTTTGAATGTGTTCTGTGGGAATGTCTTAAAGACCATATTATGGCCGTGTTGCTTTCAGAGGGCGTCGCTTTTTGCGGTTTTTGGCATCTTCTGCTGTGAATGATCGGTCACTCCCAGTCAGGACAGACTGATTGGCTCACAAATCACAAACCCTCCCCTAACTCGGTCAGCACCCACAGGTAAGTCCAAGCCTCAATTTCTTTCCCAGTTGGACCTCGCTAAAGGGGAAATCAATTTATGGTAGGCAGTGAAATTTGGACACAACTATTAAAAGTTGGCTCCCAAACACGACTTGGTTCCCTTCATTTGAGCCAAGAGCCGTTTAAAAGCAAGGATCGCTCTCGTTACCATTACTATTTGAACACCTTTGCCTTGACTACAGGTCATATGAACTTGTACGTTTTAGCCAGCACATCCTGGCTGAGCTAATTCCTGTGTGCCAGCTGTCACCCTGCACTTCTGTGTGATGTTCGTGCCAATTCGAAGTAGGTCACGCTCTGACTTGTGCTCTTTTAGGTGTGCACCAAGCCTGAGTTCCTGTTAAATTAACAATGTGTTGGCATTGACAGTTGTGATAAAGTTTCTGCTGGAGAGAGAGGGGATGGAGGCAGCCATGACTGCAGGCTAGAGGAAGACAAAGGTGAAAGAATTCAAACTGCACTTTTTTTTAATGATTTTCTTTTTTTAATCTGAGGTTACAACAAATGGCTTTAATATGTTGATAGTTGCCATTAGAATCATTTTTAAATTAGTACCAAGCCCTGAGGGTCTGAAGATACAGTCCTCCAGAAGAGGAGCTGAAGAATTTTTCCTTTGACATTTAGCAGATGCTTAAAGTCCTCGGTGTAATACACATCTGTACGCCATGATCGCACTTTCCTCCTCGACGGAATCTGTTTTTCCTTTGAACGCAGATCTGTTGTAGGGCCCTGGCATTGGCTTTTCAGTCTTTATGTTGTACATGTCCATTAATTTGAAATGTGCAGTGTGGAAAAAATGAATCGTAGGGCAAACTGATCACCGTCCTAGTGATCAGCTACTTAGAACAGGAAATGGCCTGTACAGCTAATAAAGTCGACTTCTCTATGTTCCTGTGCCCGACTGGTTTTATTTAAAAATCTGGAATCTAAATGAAGCTAATACTGAGAGATGAATGGTCCAACTGTTGGACTTTGCAGTTTCAACCAAATCAGGAAACTGAGCTGCTTTCTGGCCCACATTCGCTGGATATCCATACAATTGCAACAGCCCTTGAAAATCCATTAGGTTTTTTATATGATGAGCCGATCAGATGCTAAATCCCTGAGGATACATTGTAATTGTCACTTATTTCCTAACTCTTGTGTCTGTGTTGACTACCTCAGAGGCTGAACTAGAAGGTAATGACCACAACAGATGTGCTCTTAAGTATTTCAGCCTTCTTCATTTGCAATTGACTGTTCACCAAACCCTCTCTCCGAACAGTGATGAGCTAATTCAAGATTCAATACTTTATTGCCATGTAATCAGAGTTGTTTGGAATTTGTCTGGGTGAACTCACCCAAACAAAGATGAGAAAAAATACACACACTCAAAGTACAATAGGGAGTATCCATCCAACCGTTATCTATGCCATGGCATTGGCTGGAGCCAATCTCAGCTCAATGGGTGAGAGGTGAGGTACACCCTGGACAAGTTGCCAGCAAATAACAGGGCAACATCAAATCTGGGCCTTAAAGATATAATACAAACAATTCTTCATTGAAATATCTAAATATGAATAGACACATGTTATATCAGGGTTTCCCAGAGAATTCCTTCAATCTATGGCGGTAATGGGGGGCATATGCACGCTCACGAAGGCCACTCTCACACACAACAGATTCAGTGACTGCATTGATGCCACAACTGCAGCTGAATCGATCTGACTGTCTTCGTGGATGGTAGAAATGTTATTGACCATAGCTCGGTAGCTCATGGTAGTGTGAGCATGTGGTAGCATGACAGTGAGAGCAAATAGCACTGCAAATATTGCTGCACAAACCAAGTAAGAGTGAGACAGGATCTCTTATGTTATTATGACAAGTGTAAAACAATGTTTGGGTCATTATGAAACTGGGTTGGGACAAATTACCATATAGCGGGGCACCAAAGTTGAGATAATTCATGGGAATATATGTTTTGTTTACTTGTGTACTTACTTACATTATCCAAAATGTTTCCACCATTGTTCAAACCCAAAGAAATCAACCATTTTATTCAAGGGAACAGACACATTTCCAAACTAGAATGGTACTAATACGTCCACCAAGGCCTAACAGTCTCCTTATGAATCCACATTGAAATTAACTAGATCTGGATTTTTATTTGTGTTCAAATTGCACACACTCATAACTATCAGCTTCCCAAACATGCCTGACTTTCTTTTTTTTTTTTTTTTTATCAAGGTCCATGAATTATTCTCAGGGAAATCAAGGAAATCTCACAATGTTAAGGAAAGTGGAAAAAAAGATTCCTGTATCCACCTCTGCATCAAAACTTTACCAGAAACACCACATCAGAAATAAAAGTCTCTGGTGAGTCTTCTCCAGAATAATTGTGATGTCCCCCATTTCAAAGTGGAAGAAACCTAATCTACAAACTCGAAAGAGAGCTTGCCGGCTACAAAGTAAAGTTGAAAATATTTTGTGTAGTATGACACAGTTTTCACTGTGAACTGTCTATATGCCATGCTGGAATGTAAGGGTTGACGGGGGTGGTAACAGAAACTGAGGCAGGCAGGGCTTCCAGAATCATAAAATTGAGATTTCAAACCCCTTCTGAAAACATCTCGGCCAACATGAATGTGTTCAGCAGGTGCAACAGGGATGGGATGTGTTTTCTCTCTTTGTTCTTACTCACTGGGAAATTTCAGCCATTTGTAATCTCTACAGTCACAGCACGGTGATTTCTTCACCACACTACGTCTCTATGGTCTGAACCTGGGGCTTCTGAAATGCCTGAGCCCATGAATCACAGATCCCGGTGGAGAGGATGAAAGGGGGGAAGAAGCTGAGAGGTGAAAGCGGTTATGAAACTACATGGAAGGTTGATCCAATGGGTGTGAAGCTGAAAAATCAAGTTTCATGGATGTTAGGAGAGTACATTCATCTTAGGAGTTTTGTCCAATGTGTTGGCTGCCCTCTCTCTGTTCCTAAACTATTCACGGGAGATCTGAAATATCGCAATCTCAGATCATATTTTCCCTCTTTTTTTCTGGTATGGGTGCGTCAGATTTTATAAACCATTACACATAAATGTTCTAGTTTTTGCAGTTTCAGAGGTGCAGTGTGTTACTGTATGATTTTTATGGGAAATTTGGCAGGAAAATTAAGGATACAAAAAAACACTATCCACATGCAGCCCTTAGTTGGGGCGTTTCAAGTTTCCACCTTGAGGAAATTAAATAGAACTACCTCTGAGTTAATATATTGACTTGACTTATAGGTGTAGCGTGCAGTGGGTAGAGAGGACACTGGGTCACTGGGTTGGTGTGGTACAGTCAGAAAGGGAGCGTTGGAGTCTGCTGGCTGATCTCCATGACATCTAAAAACATCTCATGAGACGTAGAGTCTGGTTTATGCTTCCTTTTACACACTTAACACTTAGCCCTGCCTTCAATTTGATTGGATCGATCCGTATTTAACCAACAGTCGCAGAAGCACGTCATCAATAATGCTCCCCCAATAGGTCTGCCAATATAGCTCTGACCTCAGGAAGTAAACAAGATTCATCACGTAAAGGTCATTGCTGTCTGTAATCTCAGGGGCCTTTAAAAATGTATTAAAGCAGCGGTGGGGGGAATCTTTTTCCAATCAGTTTTTACAACCTCCTTCTAGTTAATTATTCAACACATATATCACGCTAACATCTCTAATGCAATGTCTGGAGTTGCTTTTGGTTTGGTCTATGTCCCATCTGTTAACGTGGAGGAAGGAGGGTTTATGACCTATTCTGCAGTCAGCCTCCAGGTGGCAATCAATACGCTTTGGTTACACTTTAGAGGAGCAGTGATGTCATCCATCTTTTTACACAAGCTGTTACAAATCAGTGGCACAGCGAAGGCCGAACTGAAATGTGACCCTCTGATCTACAGAACGTATTGTCGCCTAGCAACAGACCTGCAGTTGCACATGTTTTTAACATGAGCACTGTTTGCTGTTTGGTTTAGTTGAGGTGTGATAGTCTTGGCACTTGCCTCTTTGATGAACGGTTTGTCACTGAATCGCAATGACTCCTGAGATAAGTTGGCTCGAGCAGGATCCACATGGGAGCCTTCGTTTTGTGCCGATGAAAGGCCACATTTGTCGGCCACATTTGAAGGAGCGTTGGAAATTGGACAGTCTAGTCGCGCCACTGTGACACAATCGGCCTTCAAATGCATCCTCTGAAGAATGCAGCCCCTGAATTGAGACATAGCTACAGTTTATGTAGTATATCAACATCATTAAGATCATGTACTGGGACATGCAATGCAACGTATTCTTCCAGGGATGCGCACAAGAAAAACTCAAAGTGCTCACCGGCGTGAAACAGGGCTGCCTGCTTTCCCCTTTCCTCTTCCTTCTGTGCATTGACTGGATCATGGTACAATCAGCCCACAATAAAAGGACTGGCATCCAGTGGAGTCTGACAGAACATCTGGAGGACCTCAACTTTGCGGATGACATCGCACTACTCTCCCATAGCCACCAACAGATGCAGGACAAATTCAAACTGCTAGGAAAAACTGCAGCTGGACTTGGACTCAAAATAAATGGACCAAAAACCAAAGTAATGCGGATAAACACCAAGAACATGGACCCAATAACCATCGGGGACCAGACGCTGGAAGATGTTGACAAATTCACCTACCTGGGAAGTGTGATAGCTGTTGATGGTGGGACAGAGGAGGACGTGAAAACAAGAATTGGGAAAGCAAGAACAACATTCAACATCTTAAACAAAATTTGGAAAAGTAAAAAGATCTCCCTCAAGACGAAGCTTCAAATCTTCAACTCCAACGTTAAAACCGTGCTGCTCTATGGCTCCGAAACCTGGAGAACCACCACTAACATCACGAACAAACTGCAAACCTTCATAAACCACTGCCTAAGACGCATCCTTGGAGTCTTCTGGCCAAACACAATTAGCAACATCAACCTGTGGGAATGCACGAAACAAGAAACAGTAGATATACAGCTGATAAGGAGAAAATGGAGCTGGATTGGACACACACTACGAAGAAACACAACAGCAATAACAAAACAGGCACTGACATGGAACCCACAAGGCAAACGGGGTAGAGGACGACCCAAAAACACCTGGAGAAGGAGCACAGTGCAGGAATTCAAGAAGAAGGGGCTGACGTGGAAACGGCTGGAGAGGATGGCTCAAGACAGACAAGGGTGGAAACAATTCATCAATGGCCTGTGTTCCGAAAGGAATATAAAGGCCAAGTAAATAATACAAAAAATACAGTTTACTGATCCTACGCCCAAAATGGCTGGCTGTGTCTGTCTGTTACGTCTGTTGTTTCATCACACACTTTTAACTCTGTGTCCTTCAGTTTTTTTCCCTCAGTGTTTTTCCTGTGCTATATCAGAAAACTGACACTTTGGAACAATTGAACTTTGTCTGGTTCCAGCAGCTCCACAGCAGCAACAAGGCTCCTTCACTGATTCTCCCTCTGAGTGAGGTTTCAGCTTTTTTTGCTGTTATCTCACTCACCACAAAACTCGCCTGCGTAACGTTGTCTCTGTCCCAGTGCAGCAATGTGATAGCTGCTTGTCGGGAACACTAACTCCAGGAAAGAGCATTAACTTTATCATGAGCGTTTGTCTTTACAGCTCATCCAGTGTAGCTGTATGTTTCCAGCTGTAATGATGCTGGAGATTAGTCTTTTTCATAGCTAATATTGCATCCCTGCAAACTAGGTGATGGTTTGTCTGTTTCTCTTTTGAAAGCACAGAATTCTGCATCTGCTCTTCGTGACTGTCGGCAGGATGCTGGGCAGAGATGATACTAAACCAACCACGTGTGTTTCATTCACCCTGACTGTGATCTGACAGACATGCAGCCAAGGGGGACCACCCTGAAGGACATGTTATTTTATTTTATTTCTGAGCTGCTTTTTTTTTTAAACTATTTATAAATTGTTTCACAGGCTGGATCAAACTGTCTCTTTGTGAAGGAACCCCTGCTGAGGAGGAGGTGAGGAGAAACATGGTGAGACAAATTGGAGAGAAGAGGGAACAATCTGTTATGAAACAACATGAGTCAACTGCTGCTCAGCAGCCAAACTCTGCTTTTCCCTCAACGGAATCAGGACGAGGCATCTATGTACAGCAGAGCGAGGCATCAGTGTAAACAACACAAAAATAAAATTACACAGCAAGCTTTCAGAGATTTTGGTCGCTCCCCAATATTAATGGCTCCATATTTGGAAGCTTGTGCGGCCCTGCGCAGCATCACAGCGCTGTGAAGGAGTCATGTGTTTATGTGACACAATGAAGAGTCACTGAATGCTATGTTCAAACTCCAAATGTGTAATTTCACCCCTCTGCTCTGCAAATGATGTGAGACGTACAAAAATGTCACACAAGGTTTTTACTTTTCAGAAAAAATTCCCTTTAACTCAGATGACTGATATGGAATGAATAAACAGTGCTGCATGTATCAAGGCCGTATAAGGCAGGTACTGTATACAGAATATGGGATTACTGTTGCTGATGATGCTTTATAGTTTGCAGTATTTGACTTGATAAATTAAGTGTTGATCTTGAATAGTTACAGAAAATAATAGGGTTTCCATTTGCCAACTTAAACATCACGGACAAACTTGGTCTTTGCCTCAAAACACCTTATGTGCATGGAATCTTTAAACACTGATTTAGTCTGACTCACTGTTCATCCACTGGACCGGCTGTATGTTCCTCTGCTTCAGATGATCCATACCTAAGTGTCTGCTAACAATCACAGACCCCAATTGTACGGTACTGTACGACTTTCCTGGAACTTGATTGCATGGCTTAGTTGAGTCATTGTGTGGAGTTCACTGATGTAGAAGCAGACTCAGTTTGAATCAGTTACAGGTAGAGACTACACAGTCTCCAACACAGCCATGTGGATCTTAATCTACACAATCCACGTAGGAAGTCCACATGCTGTGGGTCAACGCAGATATTAGTCACAAACATGCCTGGCCAAGCTTGACATAGACCTGGAAAACAACAAACCAGCAGGGTTTTAGATTTGTTGATCATATTTTATTATTGCTGTATTTTATATTTAAGTATTTTACTCGTCTACTTTCAATAGTATGAGTAATACTCAACAACATTTCCATGTCTGCAGGAGCTTTGAATGACGGAAGTGTTCTGCTCAAAAAGTCTGACTGTAACAACATGTGATAGACCTTTTTTTACACAAGACATTTGAAGGAAGGATGTGTTCACAGAAGGAAGAGATCAGGTGTCCATTTCACCATTCATATAGACTGCATGGCGAACACATCTCCACTTCCTCTCACTATCCAGAAATAGCAGCAGCGACCAGGGGACGGAGTCGGGGTAGCGAGGCCCGCTCGACCAATCATCAGCCTCCGCTGTCAATCATGATGTGTTTTTATCCCATCAAATCACTTATTAAAACCAACTCTATGAGCACTTGAACAAACATCAGTGGGATAAGAACTACCAGAAATGACAGAAACCATTTTTGAGAAAAATAATGTCACATTCATTTTTATCTCCTTGATACATCATGTGTTTTCTCTCATTTTTGAACCCTATGCCCTGACGTCCTCGTGACTCATTAGTTCTGTTCGGGGTCTCAGAAACCCCAGTTTCAGAGACATGGTTAAATATAATGGACTGAATGGATTTCATATGCTCTATCTGTGATTCTTGCTGACAGTGCCTTTGATGCAGCACTAACCTTATATGGATTTCTCTCTATTTAGTTTAACTGCGAGTCAGACCTCTTGACTTCTAATGCTAAATGACATTATGTGCGTTTCTGTAGCTGTGAATGGGTTTTTTTATCAACCAAAAGAATACAGAATATTTACAGAATTTTTCATATGTAGCTATGCAACATATAAATCATAAAATATTTGCCTATTTGGTGTTTGAAAATGCTTTATGACCTTTTCTGGATTTTATCACCTTCATCAAATATGTAGCACAGCTTGTGGCAAACTAAAGGAATATTATACTAAAATACTACATAATACTTCTTAATACCGAGTTTTTAAACTCTAAAGAAATGATTAAAGTAATACATACATGTATTTGAAGGAAAATAATTTTGCTGCTGCGTGTGTTTTATTTTAACTCAACAGTAGGATCTGAGGGCGGAAAGCCAGAGTCAACAAAACACTAGGGCTAATCTTCCCTGACACTAATTTAAAAAACTCTTGCTTAACAGACCCAGTTAGTTCCAGTTTTTTGGGACTGGAAGTGAAATATCTATTTTGCATGGCTTACACCAGATACTTCACTGCTTCCACATTACAGGAGCCACATTGGTCTGGATCTGGAGTGGACTTGGCCCGGGGAGCGTCTATGTAATGAGCTGAGCTGCAGTGTCTGCCTGGGCCCTGTCACAGTATCCTACCAAGTTAAAAATGGTTCATGTAAGGTTATACAGCGATGGGAAGGAAGCGACAGCTTTTCATTGAACTGCTCGTAATTGGTGGAACTTCAGAGGCTTCAATGATTTACTTTGAATTTCAAGGATCTCTCGGCTCATTCATCCGAAACTCTCCCTGGGCCCATTCACACTGTGTGGTTAATGTGGAGGCGTGCTGTTGTGGGAGGGAATCCATGAATAAATGGTCTAAGATTCGGAGGCAGACGGAAGGCCTGGAAAATGCAATGGAGGATATTTATTGTGTCAAAGCTGCCGGGTTTTCAGCACCCCCAAAATTTCAACATGTACTGTATGTTTATATAGTCAAGTTCACACTTAGTACAGCTATTAACAGGAGTGACAGCTGGGACCTGAATATTAGTTTTTTTTGTTGCCAAATACCTATTTCCTGAGAGAAGAAATGTGATGCCCCGTCACATCATCTCTTTTTATTTCCTATGAATGAATATGAATGTGACTCATATTGTGTCGATGTTTATTAGCACTGTGATGGACTGGTGAACAGGCCTGGCGCTGCCCCTGGCCTCCAATTTAATGCCACAGAATGTTTTCTTGTCTTTGCACAGTAAAAACGTCAACATCGAAGTACTCCAGATGGACAGGAAATAACGTGTAGGCCAAATAATTTCACTGGGAACTTTGTGTTCTGGTCAAAGATTCATGTTTTAAAACACAGAAAAGCAACCATATGATCTGGTTGCAACGCAGCTCAGTAAAGAAATTCAGTTTCGCTGTCACATCGAAATGTTTCAACTTGAGAATGAACCTACAAGAATTGAAATTGCTGACATGGTTTAATTGAAAATGGGCAATAAGTGGGAAAAACATTTTAAAAGGGAAATTATCCTTTAAATGTATTTTTCATGTTGAGATCATTGGGCCTTGGCTTATTTTCTGTGCTTGCGATCGTGTAAGCGTGTGTGTGGTCCAGGTATCACAGGTACAACTAATGTTGTGGCGACATGTCCATAAAGGGAAGAAAAGCAAGTCCCTAATAATGTGAAGAAATGTGTGAGTTTAAGGTTATGGTTATGGTTATGGTTATGGTTATGGTTTAGGTTATGGTTTAGGTTTAGGTTTAGGTTATGGTTATGGTTTAGGTTAAGGTTATGGTCCTGTTTAGGTATCGGTTAAGTTTGGGTTAAAACAAAGATCCCAAATGAGTGCTACAAGGGGCGAAGGCACAGAGGAACTGAATATGTAAAAAAATACTTTAAATGTTCCTTATTGGAACAATAGTGTGTTAATTAAAGGTTATGGTAAATGGTAAGGTTTAGGTTGGGTTTAGGGTTCGGCAAGTAGTAACTACAGAGTCTCCAGGAAATTAATGTAAGTCAATGTACTGTCCTCTGAAGTCATGGAGGCATGACTGTGTGTGTGTGTGTGTGTGTGTGTGTGTGTGTGTGTGTGTGTGTGTGTGTGTGCGTGTGTGTGTGTGTGCGTGCATGCATGCGTGTGTGTGCGTGCATGCGTGTGTGTGTGTGCGTTCATCATGGGAACAGCTTGTCCAACTGGGGACAGAAGCTGTGTCCTGCAGCCACAACTGAAAGAAATATGGTAACGCTCATCCTGTCTCACAGCTCGCAACATACAAATTCAAAAGATAAGTTTATGGTTTCACACTCTCGCACATCATTGTCACAGTTCAGTTTTCCTTTCAGTCAGATTGGGTTGCATAAAGTAAAACCAGTTGATTTGTTGTTTTTGTTGGATTTTGTTATTCATTTCCCCAAAGAGGTCCTGTTTTCACCCCTGTCCATATGTTTGTTTATGGGTTGGTTAGTTTGTGTGCAGGATTATGCAAAAATTACATGATGGATTTCCACAAACCTTGGGGAGGGATGGGACATGGGCCAAGAGAGAAGCCAGTACATTTTCGCAAGGATCCGGTGGTTACCGGATATTTAATCTAATTTAACATTGTGAGATAGGTTGTTTTTCAACATTTCTCTGAGAATAACTCATGGATCTTGATGAAAGAATGTATAGGGTACAGATATATACTGATATTTATGGGTGTGTGTAATTTGGCAGGGATCCAAATGAAAGCTTCATAAGAGGACTATTGGGCCTTGGGCCTAAGTGCTCTAAGTCCCATTCTAGTTCATATGGTTTGAGCTGTCAGTGTACATGTCTCTCATCTCATTTTGTTAGGTCACTTAGTTTACTTAATGTCTCATTTTCTTAGCAGGATTCTTAAGTGGGGTTCTGTTTGGTTGACCTCTTCCATGTTCCCAACTATCAACTTAATTTGCTTATTTTTCCATTGATTTGTATTTTTAGCATCTTCTGACAAATACAATGACAATCCCTTTGTTTTTTAAGTAATCGTGTGCTCATTTGACTGCTTGGTCGATGACAACCGGCCACACACACACACACACACACACACACACACACACACACACACACACACACACACACACACACACACACACACACACACACACACACACACACACACACACACACACACACACATTTCATCACAGCGCCGAAGACCCTGCCTACTCCTGCTATTCCCACACTCTTAAATTTTTGTAGTCGCGCAGGAACCTGCTCAATGTTATTTCAAAACACTTCTCACACTCTAACCCAGCTGCAAATTGAGGGTGGAACACAACAAATACAGCATTTTCACAATCCATCAATAAATAAGGCAAAAAGATTCTCTGCTCAGACGGACGTTAGAAGTGGACCGAGCTCCCAGAGAGTCAACTAAGAAATAAAAAGAGTCATGTGTAAATCTGTGCTCTCAGTTTACAAATCACACCAACCAACACCACACAAGGGTTAAATTCCTCTCAACAGTTATTGGACTCCAGTCAATACAAATCAAATGCAGTTGCACCAAAAAGAAAAAAAAGCCGGAGCAGCACATTTGAGGTAATTCATCTGTGGAACCGAAACCATTCCCCCTGAAAGAAAAATGCATGATTAAAATGACCCAGTGATGAGAATGGCCTACTATGGCAATGCCACATAGTTTTGTAAATAGCATGAGGAGTATTATGTGATAAGATAATAATCTCAGAGGAAATTTGTGAAAGATTCTAGTTACAGTCAAATATTTAGACAGTATGGGGCTTCATGAGAAAAGTGGATCAATAAGTTCCATTTAAGAGACGTGCATTTATCTGCGCTCATTTTCCTAATTACTGATGAAAATAGCCGCGGTGAATCACTGGGATGTGTAGCCATCCAGTGCCTGTGCCCAGGGGTTTGATGGTTTTGAGTGGTTAAGTGTTCTGCTCAGATGAAAGCTGTTAGGGAGAAAAAGAAAAATACTGGAAAGACACTTTATCTTCAGCTGGATTTGTTCTCATTTGGCACCGGTGTGTGGTTGGGTCTTTGCAGGAAATAAAGGGGACCTAACACTTCCATTGTACTTCCTCACTGAGACTTTTTCAAACACTGATGCCTTTGAAGACACAGAGTTTTTTGTATTAGCGCTGATCCCTGAGGTCTGGTGGCGAATGATGTGAAGGGATTTACTGAAATGTTGCGTGACTGCTTTTCAGATGAAATTATGAGGGGGAACTCCGGGGCCCATATTTGTCTCATTACAGAGGAAATTCTAACTAATGTAAAATTAGTCTGTTTCCTATTCTTAAATCAGGTATAATTCACATTCTTTATAACAACATTGGATCAAATGACTGTATTGTGAAATAAATCATTCATAGTGACAAACCAGAATCTGCTTTTCCACTTAAATGGTTTTATTGGGGTTTTATTGACTTTCACCTCATTGTTTTGGTTTTCAAGCTTCCAACTTAACATTGTTTCTGGCTCATGCTCACTGCTCCTAAGGCTTTTTTTTTTTCTTCAGAGGAAAACCAGACGAACATTTAGCAGAAGTTGGTGCAGACCAAAACAGAGCAACAAATAAAGTTAATCTTCTCCTTACTTTGAATCTTAAATGCATAATTTCAGGAGACTATCTGGAGTTCAGTGCATGTCTGAAAGCAGCTTAAGTAACTGCTTGTTAAGTTTAAATGCAGCAAAGATGTCATCTTTTTTTGCCTTCTCAAAACCTGGTGTTATTACCCACAATGCAACACAATGGCTGACAGTTTTTCTGGACATTTGGGCAGAATCTTAATATTTCCCTTTAGGACTTGAGCCCTGAACCCATACAGACTTTACTGACATCAGTTGGTAAGTGATTGAGTGTGAGAGGCAGCAAGGGCTAAAAATGGAATAGGATTGGGATGGCACGATGCGCCATATTATGTTACCTTGACAACATCAAACGTTGTAGCTTAATTTGGCAAGTTTGCCTCTTTTTATTTTACATTGTTTATTTTCTTCTTGACCAATGGGCTTGAGAGACTGACTTCCTGATATCACCATGTTCCAGGCTCTTCTTACAGAGTGGAAGAGAGGTTATTTTTTAATATTTCCTTTTTGTTGGCAAAATAGCAATTATGCAAAAATTTTAAATTGATTAGACAAGGAACTACACAAACTTGAGCTCCTTCCATGCTTGTTTATTTATTTATTTACCAGTGGCTGCCTGCATCCATTTCAAAACACTAGTACTTGCGTACCGTGCTGTCAATGGACCGGGTCCAGTCTACATCACGCTATGAACTGTGGGTAATTCCCTTTGGCAAAGTCTGCACGAATGGAAATAGAAAGAGAGCATAAAAGGCTCATAAAATCTGCGAGGGAGCCCTCACGCACTTGATGATTTCACAATGGGAAAGCCCTGAGCCCTCAGGGACTGACTGGAGCCTTGAGGGTGGGACTGGGCCTTGGATGTTCAGAGTTAAGGAGAGGGCTACAGAGATGTGGTAAGCTCACTTCTTTTAACTCCACACCCCCAGGTTTTTTGTCATTTTCAAACTCGCAGTCGTCAGACACGACCAATGCTGCCTCAAGTGACACTACCTCAGTCAATCAGATTAATGGACTGTAATTAAAGATGGACGATTTGTGTCTCCACTTCCTCTGACCATCGACGATGTGTCTCTACCACCTCTGATCATCCAGATATCCTAAAACCCAAAATATCCATGATATGAATGCTGCCATTTTGCACATTTGGATCCGCAGTCCGCCGATACACTCGCTCGGGCAATTGTGAGTTAGTCTCAGCCATCCATCATGGCGTTGCATGCTGCTTTTATAGCATTTAATAAACAATTAAAACAAACATCAATGTGATAAGAACTACATACAATAACAAAAAACATCTTTGAGAAAAATGTATTTGATGCAGACCTTTTAGCTTGCCCAATCCCCCATCCATTAACATGGGGAGGTGGATTTATGACCTATACTGCAGCCTGTATTGGATGTTGCCCTTTAAGTTATTGAAGGTTTAACAGTCAGTGGTGTGTTAGAAATGAAATAGTTAAAAAGGTCTGACTGATATCTCCAAACACACACACACACACACAGATTTGTAATATCTCTCCTAGCTGTGCACCACAGGTGGTGCTGAAGATGGCAAGATCCTCCTTCAACTACACCTGACTGATTTACACTGATGTTCCACCTCGATCATCATGGGTTTGTTTAGATTGTTGCAACAGACGTCCTGCATGCCTCCATCCACACATATGCTGTAGTCATTTGAGGGGGCAGATCACTTCAGGGGTCTCTCTCACACACACACACACACACAGAGAGAACACACACAGGCAAGCGCACACACTACTACTGTATACGTGCTGAGCAAATGTGAGCTTCACTCTGTATCCACCCACACAAACACGCAGCTCAAATCCTCGGCTAGTTATCATAATGCATTGTGACAGAAGTCTGTTCTGAATCTCTCCAGCGGTCATAGTTTCATGGTCATATTTGTCTGGGGGGTGGAATAATTATCTAAAATACTGAACCAATCGTTATCGCACATCAATCTGTAGAGAATTTAAAGCAGGGCTGCAATAAATGAGCTCTGTATCCAATTTGTGACTGGAACAGGAACACTGACATTTGACAAAAATAAGTATTTTTAATGAATGCATCAACGTAATGACAGCAGTTTGTGGCAGAGGGTGAAATCACGATTTCCTTACTTGAATTCAATTGTGAAGATTTATAGTTTTACCTAAGATGTAAGAAAACAGTGATGCTCAACATCCCGGTTATTTTTCGCATGTCGCATGTTTGCAAACACTTATCTTCTTGCTGTCCCGCTCTGTACTGTCCGTCAGAGGTGCGGTTGCATCCTGTCCGACACACATCTGTTCAATCAATTGGTTTGCTGGTGTCTCGCTTTGTTCTCCAGCGTCACACAGCTTTTGTTGGTTAACTTCTTGTAAAGTTCAGTTGTAATACACAAATATGAGCCTGGCCTGGATTCCCAAAAAGCATCTTGGCAGCGGGTCGTGTATTTGTTCCACTGTAAATCAGAGGGGTGATTAGTTGCTTGTGGCAAATAGGTTTCAGATTCTGTGTGACTGATCCAGGCTTTGTTTGGTGACCTCAACCCAGGAGTTTACGTGAGGTCATCTGACCGGCCTGCAGGAAGACTGGCAGGCTGATACCTGCGGCAGCAGCAGCATGGCCCTTTGCCTGGGAGACGCTCTGTGCATGTCTCTGGTGTCTTGTGTCACTGCAAAACACACAGAGGAGCCAAGTGCACTCCGATGACCTAAACATAACCTGACCGCCTGAAAATGACAGCGCACCAAAATGCAAAATTTGGACTGTGTGATCCAAGGGTCTGTTAGACTTCACTTCTGCTGCACAAATCAAAGAAGAAATGCGATGTTTCATTAATTAAGGAAATTCCCAGTCATAATTGCACACACAGATGTGTGCACTGATCTGTGCTGGGATCAGTCCTGTGTGTGTGTGTATGTGTGTGTGTGTGGGTGTGTGTCTTTTTGTGTGTGTTTGTGCGTGCGTGTGAGTGTGTGCATGCGTGCGTGTGTGCGAGTGTGAACGCTTATCCTCGAAACAAGCAGAGAGAAGAAACGGAAAAGTACAAATGAACCAATAATGCCAGAGTTGCACAGTTTTGGGGAATCTGTCCTCTCAGAGGGATGATTGCGAAGCCACAAGTTAGGTGATAAAACACCATCTTCTGCCAAGCCCCTTAAACATACTATAAATCATACAGGAGATGCTGGAAGAATGAACTTCCAGACACATGAGTCATAGACAAACTGGAGGAAGGAGAGAAAGCCTGCTCCACTTCTGATTCCCTCCCTCTCTTCCTCCTAAATAACAAAGCAATGGTCATAAGCATCTACCTTATCCTTCCCTCAGAGAGAGGGATGACAAGTAACTCTGTTTACCAGTTAATATAGTTCCTGTATCAGGCTATGGTGGATTGCATTGTGTTCTGGGTCACAAGATATTTAAAAATCTTAAGATTTAAGTATTATATTTAAAATATTACCACATTAAAATATTATAAATAATATAAAGTATAGTTTGTCTGCTGATGTTGTTATTTCTCTATGTATTACGTTACAGTGGTGGATCTACTATTTTTCTAAATTAGGGGCCACAAAAGGGCCACAATTTACAGGGGAGGGGGCGCGAGTGGTTCCTTGTTCAAGCACATTGTTTATTTAAACAAAGATTAGAAAATAAAAACTTGTCATATTTATTGTTAGTAAGTGATTAGTTTATTATTATTTTTAAACTAACAGGAAAGGGGAGGGTGCTTCAGGGGCCAATCAGATCAGTGTCCCCCTTGGCTTGGCTCTGGCTATTTTCTCTTTCTTTGTCACAGACCATTACAACAGGAATGAGTTGTCTTGGGACTCGTACGCTGAACAGTGACAAACTCTCTCTGTTGCATTTAGCCAACTACACATTAAAGATGTTAAAGAAAACACTGCTGTCGCAGTTCAGCTGCACTTACTGATGTTTTGGTTGAGTACAGGCAGGACGTCATGCAGGATCCAAAGATCTCGACGTTTTATCGCCCTGCAAAGCTGCGATGACTAATGTGTTCATATTACAGAGCAACATCAGCATTCGCCTGGAGTCATTCACGGTCGGAGAGAAAAAAAAAGAAAAGGGTTAAAACAGTGGTTCTTTCATGTTTCCCTTTGGAAGCTGAAATAGAAAAGGATTCAGTGCAATACATCAGAACCTTCTCACAGCAGACACTTTGTCTTTTATAAAAGGCGTGCGGCAGGACTGTTATTGGCTACACCTGCGTTAGACAAGTCAAAATGCCGGCGTTGCTTGCAAATCAAAAAAAAAGCTGTGTGACGCTCCAACGTTTAAGTAAAAGAAATGTGCGATTTTATTGTTTCCAAAGAGTCGAGGAATGTCACCTTAACTGAATCGTCATTGTTGGAAAAATTATTTGCTATTTTATCATAATCACATAAAGAAAGAGTCTAGTGTATGAATTTTCTGGTCTGCTGTCATAACTGCAGTCTTGTCAAAGAAGCTCAATAAGGATTACACTTGACTACGAGAGTTGAGTGATTGCGCTCGACTATCCAACGTCCTTGCAAACCGGAGCCATGATAAAGCCACTGTGGGTTTTAAAAGCCCGTGAAGCACAGTCAGGAACCAGAAATTATGCCAGATCCTCCAAATCCCACAGCCCTGGGAGACAGATGTGCTCCTAATTCTGGCTCTCACTTCAATGAGCACTTTGAAATCCCCCCCACTTGTGTATGTGAGGCGTTGATAGCTGTGAGCAACAGCCTGGCCTGATTTTGTCAGGTGGGATAACTCGCTCGCTCCGTAAGTGCCTGCGCATACCAGCGTTTATCCATCAGCAAGCTGGGGGCAGCCCTCCCTCTGGCAGTAAATCACACGTTATCAGTATTAAGACTTCAGGGAGCATCACTGTGGCGGTAATGTGTAACAGAGGCAGTGACAGAGTGGAGACCATATACTGTCTATGGCGGAGACAGTAGAAAACAGAGAGTGTGTTTTGTTTCATGGAAACCTTTTATAGATCCTGCACAGCCTCACTGGTGAGAGCGGCGGACAGCACAGAGGAGGGTCCATCCAACAACTCTTCAAGGTACACGTGCAGGAAGATTTTTCCTTTTTAAAAACAGCAAGCATGTGTTGGACCCGCTGCATTATATCATGTGAGTGTTCCCAGACATAAACCTTGCAAAAATAAAGAATTCTATGTTGCATATTCCTTTGTTGCTTGCGAGGAGAATGATTATTAACTTTATCTGGGCTCAAAGCGCTGCCCCCCACTACACAGCAACGGCAGGAGAGAATAGATGACTGCACATTTTAGAGCATAGGACAAAATGGTGAAAATCCCTTATGTTTGAAGGTCTTCTGCACTAGTTTGAGTACATTACATGTATCTAGCTGACCCTTATCCAAAGAGTTGTCCAATTAGTGCATTCATCATCTATGAGGGGCCATTCGCGGTTCAGCATCTTGCCTAAGGACACTTCGGCACGGGCTGGGATTCAAGCCGCCGACCTTGTGGTTAGGGGACGACCTCTCTACGCCCTCAGCCACAGCCACTTGATCTTAAGTTGCCGACCATCAGGAGACATTAGCGACCACCAGCAGATGTTAGGGACATATGATCAGTTGTGTAACTTTGTGTAATCGGGTGTTTCACCCTCTTCTCAGGATGGCCCACCACCGGCTGATCAGACCTGGGTGTGTGTCCCCTACATCTTGAGGACCAGATGGGGTCGTTCCTCCTCATCCAGAGCCATCGTCTGCTGTGTGCTGCAACCCCCGTTTTTTCTTTTATGGTCTAGGCTTCCCCCCGTGGATTACTCGCTCTTTGAGAAATCTGACGGTGGCATGTTGAGAAAAACACATATCTCAAGCATTTAAGGACTGATGTATTTTTAGAAAGATGGGCCCCTGTAACTGAATATTATATACTGAAAAATGATGCAGAGTTCTACTGACATAATTGAAATTAGGCCGAATACGACATCCATCTTCAGGAAAAAATCTGTAACCGCTTAAGTTATTCTCACTATTGGGATTTAACATTCTGGTTTTCAGGAAGTGCAAACCTAAAGCCTGCATCATACACAGTGAAGAGGTGCAAATCATAAGGACATCTAAGAACCATAGGAACAGTGTTTGACCCATAACTTAAAGTTGATGCACTGGTTACATGGTCAAGCAGGGAGACCAAAGAAATCACTTGTTGAGGACGCTTGATGCTTTTGGTCTGTGAGAACATTTTATGCACTATTACTTATTTGCCAACTGTTAAAATAAACCTGTATTCTAATTCCTTCATTCCTTATGTTATCAGGCTACTACATGCTTGTTGATTGTTGTTGATGTTGTTGTTGATTTGTCCAGGGGTTACACAGTGTAACGAATTGTTCTTCTGGGATTATTAAATTGTCTAAATCTGAATCTGCATTTGAGTGAACTCAGTGCTGAATGAGGTGCATGGATATACAATCCCTAAGAGGTGTTGCATTTAAAACTTGGACAACACCCATATGGACAATGGGTAGAAATACAGTAGTGCACATATATGTTATGGAAAATATTACTTATATAGAGTGAAAGACGTATTTACCAGATAATGTGATCAAATGGATAAGGTTTGGAGATAAAGACACCAGCTCTGCACAATACCATTATCAATACAAATTATTGAATAAAGAATCCTGATAAAGGTTAGATGCACTGAAAAGTGTCAGATTTAAAAAATGTAAAACCCCCTTTTTTTTTAAAGCAGTAAAGACTAAAGTTGGGGGAAAAAAGAAAGATTTTCCTCTTCTCAGTGAAAAACAGATTTTTTTAAACCTGAACACAAGAAGGAGAAAGTGAATCAGAGGAGACACTTCATCAGTCTCACAGACTTCCATCTGATATCACTTTCATATTCATGGACATTGTAATAAAGAAATTTTGAATAATAAAGTGTTGAGTAATTTATTAGGATGTAAAAAACGATGCCATGTTTTGAGAGAATCTAAGGGGATGAAGGAGGCAGATCCGATTTTATGGACGTGTGCAGTTTTTTAAAACCACGTTCCCTGAGCAGTTCACAGAGCATCTAAGATATCGTGGACTGCAGAATCCATACAGGTTGCAAGATTAATGACCCTGGAAAGAAGAGGGAATCAATTCAGAAGTCCCATTGTGAATGTAATGGGACACGAGGGACAGCAGCTCAGAGATGTTTTTGCTCTGACGACTGATATTTTAAAACTGATTTTAAAGTCCCTGCTGCTGGCATCGAGACACATGAGGTGCACCCAAACGCCTGCAGGGCTGGGGAGCTGCACACTGCACACTCATGTTGGTGAGGTTCTGGTTTTGAAGAAAAACATGGCTCATAACTCTGATGCTGGATGTGTGGCTTCACTCTCGGCTCTTTCCACAACTTTAAAGACAACAATGCTCCGAGGAACTGAAACGTTATCGTCTGAAATGTCTGCGAGCTTGAGATTGGCGGTTTCCACAATTGAGAGATACTCTTATTCCAATCTGGCAGAGAAGACACTTGATTAGACTTGATTTTTCAAAGAATGTATAAACAATGGAACTTTTTTTTTTCTATACAGGCGCCATGAGAAAAGCAGCAATCTGTTGGCGAGACTGTGGAGAGATACGTCCAGGGGTTAAAGTCTAAAATATTTCTACAGCAACACTCACTTAAAAGTGTGAAAGTTAAAAACTGATAAAGAAGCTTTAGACACAACTACAAGGTTTTGGATGAGAAGTAAAAGTGAGAATGGAATATAAGGGTTTCTGCAGGTTTCAAGTACGACATATGAAGGAATATCATAGTCCCAGATATATCTATACTTCCCTATAACTGAAGATAAGGTGAAGTAGCTTAATACAAAATAACCATTAATATGTCATCTCTCAAACTATAGACACAGACATTCCCACAGCAAAAGTCAAGTATACAGACAAATTCTGAGCCAGGCATCTAGACTGAGATATCAGTTTCACATTGGTCTAGTTTTATTAAAGCAAGCATGTTTTTTTTTTCTCTAGAAAAAAGGAGAAACTTATTTTAAAGTGCAATGTAAGTAGCATTTTAGTGAGCATTGAGAAATTAAGACGTACTTTAAGATATTTAAGACCTCGGCCATAATATTTGAATTCCTCAAAGACTTTTTAAGTTTAAATTAATTAAGTCATTAATTATTTATCATTCATAGCAACTCTTCAGGAACGACAGAAAACCATCTATCAGGAAGTGAATTCTCAACATACTGAGTGAGTCTATCTGACGTAGATAGTCTCACTGTCATGTGGGACCCGTGTTGCATGTCAATTGCAATCTTTCTACTAGGGACTCGAATAAAAGTATAAAATGCCCTACAAATTATAAAAATACACAGAAAAGGGAAAAATGTATTTAAATGAGAAGATAGCAATATAAATGTGTTTGATCCCAGACACGAGAATCTGTGAGCTGAATTTCACAGAAAGTTCTTCCGTAAATGAGATGGTAATAGAAACGGCTAAGACAAATATTGAGTCTTACAGTGAAAACTGTGCACGCTCATGTCCATTTATCTTCATTTGAACATAAAAATCATGTTTTGTACACAATACGTTTACATCCAAGACAGAATTTAATCCACAAAATGGTGTTAAAAAAGGAATGTAAAAAGAAATCGATAGTTTGTGATCAGCAATTATACCTGAACATGTGGGAACAGAAACAAATTGTGTCTATGGTCAAGATGGTTGGTGACATTACATTACGTTCAACTAGGATGAACCAGTTAAACACACATTGTGTAACTTTCTGGTGTCAGTGTTTCATTGTTAAATGTTTTCTGTTTGACGGATAAATTAAATTGCGGCGGATTAAAAAAGTAAAAGACTTAAAATGTACATTTTTAAAACAAGGCTCGATTCAAAGGAGAAATCGGACATCACAGTGAAATGGCGATCGTGCCAGTCTACTCAGGGGAACAAAAACAAAAACTGAAAATTCAATTTAAGCTTGGAATGTCCTCTTAATGTGGGCTGCGTTATTCATTTATGACATTAATCCCATTGGAACACATTTAGAATTGGTACAAATGGAAGGAATGTACAGGCAGGAGGAATAAAGCACTGATGGTCAAAATGAGGAACTACTTTTTCCAGAAACACCCACTTATCAGTGTCGTGATCGACTGTATCTGTTGGATTTTGTCTGAGTGGATTAATAGCCCCCTGCTTTCAAATATGGCTCATGTTTGCAACCCCCAGGTTAAGACAGCAACATCTATTTCACTCTTTCCTGATGATATTGAACCTCATATTAAGCACTCCCCCTCCACTCTGACATGGTTAAAACGATGACCACGGGTGATATTAATTCGAGAGAGATCTCCTGGACTAGACAGCGACTGGCTCCACGAGCACAGGAGCTGCCACCGGAGCGGCAGGAGGAGACTCTTTGCCTTTGTACCCCAACGACAGGATGTGTTTCTGGAGGTGTGTGATCCACTGCTCCTGAACAGACAGAGGGCCGTGGAACACCTCTTCACAGAACCTGAGCAGCAGGACAGACAGACAGATTTCATCCAAACTGAGGCACAATAAATAATGTCATTAAACAACAGGGTGCAAGATTAGTGTTCACTATTTATCTATATAATTACAATATTTATGTTGTAACACAATGTAGTTTTGTTACCTCTGTCCATTTGATTTTCAGCATGATTATACAAAATATACTGAACGGATTGTCATGATTGGTGGAGGGATGGGACGTGGGTCAAGAAAGAATCAATTCATTTTGGATCCAGCCCCCCCCCCGATTTATTGATGTATCAGAACATGAAAGAGGATTTTAACAAATAAGATCAAATGTGTTTCAGAACCAACGCCGCTTTTAAAACCACGGCCTGACTTTGTAATATCCATCTTGTATCTTTTGTTTTAAATGAGATGTTTTTTAATGGAAATATAAGGAATCATTGTATACACAGAATTCGATATACGGTGTGAACCTCCCCTACACACAGCTAAAATAAAGGTTGAGAGATTGACCAATGTAGTTGGCAAATCAAGCTGCTGACAATCTCACTGCATGTGCTGATGGACTTGTCTTGACATCCTGTCCATCGTGAAGGACTTTTATTATTCACTTAATACAATACAGTGACAATGTCGTTTCTGAGCTTGATAGACTGACCTGCACTTGAGTGAGTAGATTTTGCCAACCAGCTTAACCAGAGGAGTGAGCGGAGGCTTTGGCAGCATAGCAGGGATGCTGCCAGACCGTGGTGGTTGCTGGGAGTTGTTGTCCCGACTTTGTCCCCCCCTTGCCGCTATGTGTTTGGGCGGATGGACCCCTGCAATTTCACAGAGAGGAATTACAGTGATGTCAAAAAAAAAAAAAAGTAGGAATGTTTTTACTATCTACAGTATATCTGTATCCAGTCATATTCCAGAGCCTTTCTTTTCTCACCCCTTGGTGAGCGCACACCAGGGTTGCTGTGGCCTGCAAGTGTCCGTCCATGCGTTTGTCTGGATGAGCCTGCCATGACGCCCAAGTTCTCTCTGCCCGCCCTGGGCTCAAGCTTCAAGCTGCTGCCTGGCACAGAGTCAGAGTCTGTGGACAGAGAGGGCGAACCAGCAGGCTTCTGGACCTGAAAAAAAAAAAGAATGTGTTGTAAATGAGAATGTATTAGATACATCTGTGGATGTGTCCAAGTCTGACTGGGAACTACTTATTCTACAACATATTTTAGAGCTCAGCTCACCTTCTTGATGTACAGGTCTCCTGAACGGTAGCGGCGGGTTATTGCCGCCACTTTGACTGGGTCTCTCCGGATCAACTCACTGAGGAGCTCGATTGGCGAAGTTGCTCCGTCTGCCTTCCATTCAATGATTCCCAGCTGTCGGAGGTGGGCCCGCGCGTGACTGGCCAGGGCCTTGCGGTTTTCAAAATTAAACCCACAAAGCTCACAGGATGTGTCTGACACAAAGAAGATGAGACACTTTTTGGACGAGTATTTTTAGACGAGTATTAGTCATGTATTACCAATTTAGTGAGTTTCACAAATCATTTTGCCATGTTCGAAATACATAAATATGGACATTTATGGTACACTCCCCTCTAATGAACTGGCTTAATCCACAACTGCCTTCAGGGATTTCATCTGTAACACAATGCCATGAAATGTGTATCTGCATTTTGGTGAAAATATGTAGAAACAGCAATAGATAGTTAGAAAAGACAGTTGAGTAATGGCAAGAGTCTGTTTTTCTGCATTCTGGGGTCTCATGGGGTGAGATTATATGGAAAAAAGCTAAACCTATACAGTCAAGTCTGAGTTATAAAGGAGGTGACTGGTGTTGACTTCTTATTTTCCAACTGCATTTTCCTATCTGTTGCACTCTGCCAAAAACAGAGTTAAATTAATTTTTTAAGGCTCAGTAATTTCCTAAAACTGCTGCACAGATTTTACCAAGCACCAGGGATGCCACGTATGGCCATTTTCACATCGGATAATAAAAATCTGACAACACTGGTGTGACCGTTAATACCGGACGTTTCACAAGAACAGATGTGTGTTGGCTCAGTGTCTGTGCAACGTTTACTGAGCGAGACCTGCAACATTAGATTTTACTGGGGGAAGCCTCGGACTCTTCTGCTGCACTTGAAGTTGTGTGCAGTGTTTGATTACCTCAACTGTGACAGTCCACTTTTCAATACAACATAAAAGGCTTTAAGAAGCTTTGTGCTGTTGCTTCATTGTAAAGTACAGAACCCTCTGCACTGGTCTCTCTCTCTCTCTCTCTCTCTCTCTCTCTCTCTCTCTCTCTCTCTCTCTCTCTCTCTCTCTCAAACTAGAGTGAGCATACCCCACCTGTTGGGAACTGTCAGGAACCATCTGAACCCACTGGGAAAGATCAGGTTCATACAATAAAGGTGACCCGAGTCGCACTCTTTCTAACACACTGACCTGTGTGTTGACCAGATGGTGGACGCTCAAAATATCCAACGTTGTGAAAATGTTTTAACACCAAATCTTCATCATCCTTGTCTGTCAACTCCCATCTCATCATGTGATAAGACTGTTACTCTTGTGAGGCGACTCTGCTGCCGCGTGGAGCAGATACTTCACTTTATGACCGCAGTGTCAGACTGACTAGATAATTAGTAGCGTGGGTGCTACCACTGATACACACAAGTGAGGCAGACGGTGTGGCTGGTGGGCAAGTTGGAGGTATCCACTAACACATTCTTGGTGCTCTGGTGAGTATTTATGGTACCAGGACAGGGTACTTGGGATTGATACAGTGCCTGTGTATGCCGGTCTACTTGTCATTTCACACATGCGTTATTTCTTAAACACAAATTGACCACGATGCAAGAAGACACTTTGTTCAGTGGAATATGACACAAAGAATGAATCTATTGCTCTACAGTGTTGCATGTCTTACCAGGAAACAAGGCCGCACTCTTGCCAGACGGAGATTTCTCTTTCATGGAATAGTCAAGAGGTGAGGTGCAGTTGTTGGAGGCTGGTTCCTTCGACTGGGGGCGCTCCGGGGGCTTTTTGGAGGCTTGAGGCGTCCACGTGGCTTTGCCTGATGCAGAACCTTTAAGGCCCTCTTCACCACGCAACATGACCTCTTTGAGGAGGTCGATCGGCGACGTTCTGATCGACCAGGTGAGGCCGAGCTGCCGCAGATGGGCGCGGACGTGGCAGGACAGGGCTTTGCGGGTGTCAAACAGCTGGCCACAGAAGTCACAAAGGACTGTTGGTGGGGACTGGACGTCTGAGGACGAAACAGAGAGGATACGTACAAATACAAACAAAGAGTTGGAAAAACAAGTGTGTTGGAGCATGAATTAAAATGATTTACCTGCACTCAAAGGTTTTGAAGCAACAAGAGCCGGGGGCGACTTCTGAGGAGAGCTGCTGAGAGTGTTGGGTATCTCCGATGGAGCAGATACCTCAACCTCAACAGGCTCAGGCTTCAGCTTTCTGAGGAGGGGGTCCACTGCTAGCCGGAAGCCTTTCTTTGCCTTTGGGGCCTTATTAACCAGAGGTGGAGGAGAGTGAAGGCTCTTTACAGGGCGCTGTGACAGGCTCAGACCTGGAGACAGAGCTGGGGATAGAGGACAGGCTGGGGATGTCGATGGCACTGATGAAGAGCTGGATGCACTGTTAGTTTTGGGGGGGTGCACGGCTTCTAACATGCCACTGCTGACCAGCTCTTGGATGGTGTCAAGTGCAGAGCCTTTCCCCATCAAGTCAGTCATCCCAAACTGACGCAGGTGAGAGCGAGCATGGCTGGCCAGGCCTTTACGATTCTCAAACTCCTCCCCACACAGAATACAGGTGCACTCTTTTGACGTTTTGGGACGTTTGCCTGGGGGAGATGCAGTAGGAGAGGTCAGCTCAGAGGGACGTTTGGAGGAAGACCCGGGTGCACTGTTTGTGGTGAGCGGCTCCTGCTGGTCAGTGCTGATTGGCTTCAGGTCCTCCTCCTCCATAATCTGGTGCAGAAAATCAATTGCGCTGCCCTTAATCGCGCTGTCAGGGATTCCAATCTGACGTATATGGGCCCGAGCATGACTGGACAGGCCCTTACGTGTCTCATACCAACAGCCACAAAGCTGGCAGACGTAGACTTCATCAGCGGTGTCAGAGGCTGCAAGAGTGAAGAAAATAATGGTACCATGTCAGCAGGAGAGTACTGAGGACCTGATATTTACATCCATCCTGACAGATCTGATCGCGATTAAACAGCCTTAAGTTCACAGGGCATTAAAATGTGCCCCGAATGTAACTCATGTGACCACTTGTGATCGGATCTCACTTCCCTGCTCTATACACAAACATAATCAATGTATGGACACTGAGAAGCTTCAAAATATGTTCAACCTGTAGCATGTCAGAGACGTCAGTCGAGTAGGTGGTCCTTCATATGTGACCCAAGATGAAATTGTGATCACACAGCTAAAAAAAAATGTGGCCACATGCACCTCAGACCACCTCTGAGTGTGCTCTGAGTGATTGGATCACAGGACACATTTAAGTGCATTGACCACTGGAGATTGTATCACTCAGGATGGATGTTGATACCAGGTCTGAACACGGTCTGAGATGTACTTGATTCAAATGGAAATGTTACATCTAAAGCCATATATTCACACCAAACTAGGTATTTAAAGTTGTCTTCCACAGAGAGCTACTCACCTCGCTACTTACAACATTTCTTTAAGAAATTTATTCAGAATTCAGCCATACCCAAGGTAATAGGGGCATCAGTCTCCAGCGGTGCCCACAGTGGCTTGGTTGGGGTTTGGTGCTCTGTGGCTGACGAGCTGCTGCCTTCAGAGAGCTTCTGAGCAGAAGGAGATGACGGCAGGACAGTGGCTGCTGACTCTTTAGATCTAACTGGAGATTCCTGATGATCCATCTTGTGGGGAGATGTCATGACCCTAACCCGTGGATTGTTAGAGGGACCTTTGTCCTCCAGTTTTAAGGGAGTCCTGGACTCCTGCTGGCTTGTTTTCTTGAGGGGGCTCGGCTCAGGAGTGGAGGAGTCTGCTTTGAACTCGGGTAAGGAGCCACCTCTCTCCTGCATCAGCTGGTAGAGGAGCTCGATGGGAGCTCCGCTGCTTTCTGACAACGTCACGCCAAGCTGCCGCAGATGGAGGCGGGCGTGGCTTGACAGTCCTCGTCGTGTCTCAAAGTATGTTCCACAGACTTTACATATGACTGGCTGTGGGGTTGCTGTGGGGAAGTGCAGATGGCAGGTTGTCACCACAAATTGCGTCTCTAGTCAAGAAAAAGCAGTCGTCTATTTTTCCTGAATGTATACCTGTATCTGCTCAAACTGTAGATATTCTGTTTACACTGTCTGTAATATTTGTATACTATTTTTATATTTCCTTGTGTTTATATTGCATGTTTACTTATTTAATATTGGTGTCTGTTTTCTTTTACTTTCTTCTTCACTGCAGCAACAGAGCCAATTTCCTCATTGTGGGACTAATACAGGATTATCTTATTTTATCCTATCTTAACTTCAAATGTGCAGCAAATCTGTATCACACTGCATGGAGCTCGTTGAGATCAGTTTTCTGTAAAGTAACATGAAGCCCCAATAAGTGAATGTACGTCAGTGTCTGTCATATCAATCCAGCGGATCTATCATCGATCCCGTTGATCAATAATATAATTGAGCTAGTGAAATACACAATGACAAGGTCAGTATGCAATGGACAATAATTAACTCCTCGCCATGGAGGTTATGTTTTCCCCCCTGTCCATTTGTTTGTTGATTGTTTTGTATGTTTGTTTGATTTCCTTGGAACTTTGTGGAAGGATGTGAAAAAGATTCAGGGAAGAACCCATTAAAATGTTGGTGTGGATCCAGAGCAGGGGGCAGATCCTGTAATTTGTTTGTCCTTCTTTAACAAAGGAAAGTAGGGCATATTTGCAAGATTTTTACTGTTTTCCCAGGTAATAATTCATCGATGTTGATGACAAAATAAAAATCAGATACGTTTAGTGAACTGATATCTTGCAGTGTGTGACACTCAGTGCAGCTTGATTGAATTTAAGGGGACAGATTTCAAAAGAAATCAATCAGCTACACTACTACAATTAAGATCTAATGACGGAGATGTTCTCATGAATGAGTGCCCACCTCTTACCTTGTGCATCAGGGGCCGCAGACATGTTAAGTGAGATGATTCACAGATCCTGTGAGATATAAGATGAAAAGTTCACTGAAATCAGTCCACTTACAAAATGACAGAAGGAATAATGCTACTGCTGTTGACTTATGGATTTACAGTTGTAAAGCTTTTCAAAATAAAAGATATATGCAGAAATGACTTCTACAAACACAGTCTGAGGCAGAAATAGATACAATGAAGTAAAACGTAGTTGCTGTGACTTTAAGTATCCGTTGGTATATTTCTGTACAGCTGTAGGCTGCAGCTTTTCACTGTTTAACTTCAGTATTCACGATTCTACGGTTTGTTTTTAACAACTATTAAAGGTCAGTAAGTTAATGGTAAAACTGTAGAAAAAGTGGCTGAATTTCACCTTTGACAGCTAACTAAGCTACCTCTCTTCCACCCTTTGTATTATTCCTGAAACATGCTAACGTTAGCTTCATGCTAGCCCGAATTACAGTTCATATGAAAAATATAAAATAAGTACAAATACTGCGCTGTCGACTAGAAAATACACTTCAATGATCAGTTAGTGAAGTAAAAGTAGATTTACCTAAAAGCCTGATCAGACTGTCTCAAAACATAACATCAGCTTCACACAAGGACTAGCTTAGCGGAAGTAGCGGTCGACACATTTCCGGGGCTGCTGGTCTTTCACAATAAAAGCCCTGAAGATTTATCAGCACTGGCGTGTCAGGGGATCACATGCGCCCTCTAGTGACTCTCCAGAAAAAGGCCAACTCATATTCTCCAAAGAAGACGTTGTGATTACAAAGTGCTTCACACGAGCTCATATATATCATTCAATTTCATGACGACATACAATTGATTTTAATATGAGATAAAATAAATAAAAGCACAAGAAATATAAACAGTAAATCCGTGTAAAATAAATTAAGAAAACACAGAGGGAAATCATGATATGCTCTCTAAGCATGTTTTATGCTATATATCCCACACTTGTCTCCTGTATAATGTCCAATTAATATTAGTATGACTAATCTTTTTCTATTTTATTTTTCAGTGATTAATAACTATTGTTCCACTCAAAAGTCAACTGTTTAGTATTATTTTAAAGTAACCCATTGTTAAGTAAACTGAGTTGTCTGTGCAACCGTCAACATGAAAAAACATGATTAACTATTAAAAACGTAAGTAATATTTGACAGGTAATTTAAACTTAAAAATGTGCTTATTTTCCTTAATTGTATTGATTGTTACTCCTTCCATTTTTATATTTCAAACTAACTGCATGGTGTAAAGTTATAGCTTTAAAAGACTGTATTTTACTCTGACAGTTGGAAGTAAACATGTCACCGTTGAAAGCATCTTTCTGTATCTTAACAATGTGGTTGTGCAGTAAAGCCCTCGGGCAATCCTTGTTTTTTATATTTTTATTAGGAGGTAAGGCACAGTAGAACAGGAATCAATGACAAATTTACATTGAGTATCACATAATCTCTGTACGACAATTAACAATATATAGAGATATTGACACCATAAAAATACTGTGCATCACGATGGGTTAAGAGTTAGATATACAATTTACAATTTTATTTTAAGGTGGCGTCTTGCCAGTAAGGAAGTAAAAGCTAAAATGTCTAATTGAGTAGAGGTAAACCGGTTATGGTCCTCTGGGAGCCCGAATATGGCAACATGGGGGGAGACCTTTATAATCACTGAAAGTATTTTAGACATGGTGTCAAAATAATTCAACCAAAAGCGAGAAAGTAGTGGACAAGAGTAGAACATATGTGTTAAATTGCAGGATGAGGCATGACATTTGTCGCATTTGCCAGTCGAGCTTTAGAAAAGTGGACTCCAAACAGTACTTTAAAATGTATAAGTGTGAGACGAGCACAGGCTGAACTTGTGTGAATTTTCCTAAGAGCAGTGTCCCACCAGTCATCCTCCAAGTTTAGATCCAGTTCATCTTCCCAGGCAGCCCTAACTTTAGTGACTGGAGAGCAATCAAAAGACAGAAGTTCATTATAAACTTTAGAGATGAGTGATTTTTGAAGTGGATCGTGGTTTAAAAGCACCTCCCACTGTAGAGTTGGCGGCGAGGAGGGAAATACTGGAAACAAAGCTTTAGCGCAGTGTCTAATTTGAAAGTATCGAAAGAGATGAGAGGGCAATCCTTGTTAATGAGATGAGATTCAAATACATGTACTGTACATGTTTGCTGTTAGATGGACTGTTGACTGGATCATGCTCTGTGTAACCACATATGACTTCATGTTGTGTTTATCTCATCTTGTCCTCCTCAGTCCTGAGAGAGAGAGAGCGGCTGGCCTCCCACTACGATGTGGAGGTATTTGTCTGTGTGGGGGGGCGTCGGGAAAGTGCACTGACACTGAGAACTAAAGAAAGGTGGCCAGCAAAATCAACAAAGATCAGCCCTTGGTGCAACAACAACCACTGGAAGGGTAGAGTACAAACTGTTGGTTTATCAAAACCGAATCTGGAGTGTGCACGAAGAAATATTTTATAATTACATCTATCACATTTCAATCTAAATAATGTCCGTACAGTTTATGTTTTAGGCGACAGAATAAATCAAATCTTTCATTTCTTCCACAAATTAAAATCCTCAGAAAGTTGCAAACTCTGGATCCAGAGAAATTCAACATAGTCCGATGGTCTGGCCAATTTCATGATGCAAACAAGGGATCAGCACTCATGACAGTTGTGCTTTCACTAACCCTTATGAAAGGACGGTCCAGCCATGGAGAGTCTACCAGCCAGAGCCAGGGATAGTTAGATAACAGAGCTTCACTGCCACCAAGTGGAGTTTCCTCAAAACACATTAGTGTTGGGCACTGCAGTGGAAAAGTAGGTCAGAGAGCACTTAAAGGTTCAGTGTTTGAGATTTAGGGGAGAGGGATCTTTGAATATAAAAAAAACCCCTAGTGATGTTTTCACAAGTGTGTTACATGTTTTCTTTACCCTAGAATGTTCCCTTTATATTTAAATACTTGATATTTACATTGGGAGATGGCCCTTTCTATGAAGGCCGCCACAGTAGCCCACACTGGGCAAACTGAAGACCTTTTGAGGTTTTATGAAAACTGACAGCTACCAGGGGTTCTCTTCTTTGTTGTGAAGGGGAGGGTGAGGTGAGGGGTATTCATCTGCAACATGCACCTTCACCACTAGATGTCCCTAAATTATACACACTGAACCTTTAAAGTGAAGAAATTTTAATTTACGTACTTTGAAATTGTGCTTTGATTTAACTCGTCAATCTTCAGATCTTCATCCTCGGAGAGTTCTCTCTTGCAGAGGTCAGTTTTCAATAAGATTTAGGAGGGGTTAAAACGTGAAATGGCTCTTCACAATTTAACTGCTGTAGGCGCGGGAGTCAATACATGTGTATAAAATTACACCCCCTTCCCCTCCTTACCCACACACCCCCATGCCCCTCAAAGGATAAACAGTATAGACAATGTATGGAGGGATGGAAAGTACACATTATTTGATTAGTGATTCGGCGACTGTCATAGGCAGTCATATCATTTTCTGCACGTTAATGTTGTATTTTCTAATGTTGTTAGATGTTTTACATTATTTAGTTAGAGGCTTTAAAACAATTCAATCTTTGCAAATGAATGAATTCTAAAAAATATATACTGAACTTGACTAAATTTATTTACACCACTGTTTGTTGTGTATGGATTTCAGTGCACCAACCTCTGTGCTTGATGTAAGATAATTTAATTAACAGAATAATTTAAATTAATTTAAGTCTCATAAGATTTCTGTGGTTCACCCGGACGGATGGGGGCAGATGCACAATCAAATCCCAACTCTTACTTTGAAGGGGAGTCAATTTGACTTCCGCTCTTGTCTCCTTCTTGCTGTCGCCTCCTCGCTCCTCCTCTCTCTTCTTCTCCTCTCTCCTCCACGGAGCCGACACTTCTCCACGACTTTACTCAAACGCAGGTGAGCGTGAACTGGACCCTTGTGCCACGTTTCCCGCGGAGAACTTGTCTTATTTACCCGCACGGCTCTGACCGGTGCAGCGGCTGTTCAGGCGGGAACAAAGCCGAGCTCGAAACAAGCCGGTCCAGTGGACGAAGCTAACTGTGAGCTAACTGTGAGCTAGCTAACCGGGCGCTGCGGGTCTGTTGCTCCTCTGTGTGAAAGTGTGTGGGCTTGTTTCTGGCTCGGTCTTTTGTCTGAGGCCCACAGACACACTCCTGGTCACTGACCTCCTCCGTGTAGCTACCTGGAGCTGCAGAGGAACTGTGACCGAGCTGCGTCTGCTGCGCGTCGCTTACACAAACCATTGAAACCGACCGAGCAGCGTTTTTCAGCCTTTGTCTGCCTCTCATTATGTCCATGGCAGACAAATGAGGATATTTCTTAGTGTGCACTTGATTCACTGCGCCGCTGAGCTGCAGCAACTTCAAGGACTCGATTAGTTGGATCAGTGATGTCTGAATATCAAACTTAACCACGATTTATAACTGGTTCGCCTGATCGCGATTATGTAAGCTTCCTAATTCGCTGTTGTTCCCTGCACGGCTCAACATGACTTGCATGTGACTGCACGAGCTGCTCAACCCTGCACTCCAGGATCCGTGAAATCCGCCTCTGCTTCGACCTCAGGCACTTAACGTCCAAACGTCATGTTTGCTCTTTGGCTGCAGCTTGTAGACCGTTTAGTTATCGCAGCCCCAGATGGTGTCCCCAAGGCTCCACCCAGCTGCTGCACTTGCATTTTACAATGATCTTTGAGCTGCATGACAGTTTTCTGAGTTACTTATGTTTGTCCCGTCTCACCCTCAGTCATTGATCACCATGTCTTCTGGAAATGCCATGATCGGGAAGCCTGCCCCAGACTTTAAAGCCACAGCGGTAGTGGATGGGCAGTTCAAGGACATCAAGCTGTCAGACTACAAGGGTAAGTGTTCTAATGAATGTACAAAGACGGTGGTAGGGGTCCTTGGTACATTTGTCCGGCGCTGCTTCAGGATTGGGGCAGACACACACACACATAAGGCCTGGTTGCCTTTTACCGTGCTCAGGTGTTTCCTTCTTCCCCATTTTCCTGTTTCCCTAAGGACCTGTCTGTTTGGTTCGCTCTGGATTTTATGAGGCACGCATTTCCCATAAACACCTGGGGGGGGTCCATCATTTTGTGTGCATGCAGTTCACCTGCCACACACCACATGAGACACCAACATTCAGTACAACAGGGTTGAAGCGGACCCTGATGATTCAGATTCGTGATCTGACACCATTGATAAATTACTAAATAAATGTGTTATTAGTAAAGAGTGTCAGAGACGAGCAGACACACACTGCAGACTGGAGAGAAGTGGGCAACATGGGACTGTATTTATGTAGAGCTTTTCCAACTTTATCGGAAAGAACTTTACACTACAAGCCACTTTCACACTGCGACTATATTTTACTTTATTTATCACACACACCATTCACTGCCTGCACAGCAGTCGGGGGCAATTTTAGCATCAGAAATCTTGTCCACGGGTACTTGGACAAGAGTCAGGGATCAAACCACCGCCCTTCTGGTTATCAGATGAACTGCTCCACGTATGTTGATAAAGGAAAATAATACACTTAAAATAAGCACAGAGCTGCAACATAATAGAAGAAGAAGAAGAAACAAGTTTGAAAGGTGTGTGTGTGAGAGACTATATCTGTTTATATATAGCAAACGGTTTTCAATTCAGATCAGATGGGAACCATGTCGCAGCAAATATGTCTCCACACTTAGTTCCGATATGGGTCGCGTCGTTAAGTCTGTCGCTGGTTCATGCATTAAACGAATGCCTTTCTAGTCTATGAAAATGGGGAAATTTAAGTTTAATGGTTAGTGGCTTGTAAATGACTAGTTCTATGGTGCCAGTGTCTGGAAGTGCTAATGAAGCAAACCACTCGCTGTCAAATCTTTCAAACGTGGGACAATGGGGATGAGTAAAAACTCTTCAATTTAACCATATGCATTTTAGACCTACTCTGACCCACTTGGTTTCAGATTATTAACATTTATTTTTCAGCCTTCTCCTATGTGGTTGCATCAAACTTAATACTTTCCTCTTTTTTCCCCCCCTTGCTGCTCTTTAGGGAAGTATGTTGTCTTCTTCTTCTACCCCTTGGACTTCACCTTTGTGTGCCCCACTGAGATTGTGGCTTTCAGCGATAGGGCAGAAGAGTTCCGCAATATCGGCTGCGAGGTTATCGGCTGCTCCGTAGACTCTCACTTCTGTCACTTGGCATGGTGAGGATTCTCACTAGCTGGAAGGATATCTCGACTTGAGTTCAACTGTAATTAGTGGGATTAGTGAGATTATATGCTGTGGGAACATGACTACCTCAGTGGTCCTGAGCCAACACTTAGGAAATAATAACATTCCCTCTGACATGTGTCAGCAAGTGATTTCATTGCACTGGAACTGCTTGTTAAATAGTTTTGAAACATTTTAACATTTGTATCGTTCCTCCAAACCCTGTCTCCACCAACTCAAAACAATGCACACAAATATTCTAAACACTGACACCGGGAAAGCTGTTGCAACCTAAGAAAATAGCACAAGGACTCTAGTAAATCCGGCTGTGGTTAAAACTTGACTTTAGCTTTGGCATTTTCAACTTTTTATGAAGGTGTCCTTTAGTGGTAGTGTGCACTAGTACTGCTTCTTCGAGTATGGACATTTGGGGCAGGAACTGCACAACATTCAAGTCTTAATGCAGTGTACTGTTTTGGAGTTTCGATTTGTTATTTAATTTTAAATTGTTTGTGGGAATTTCACTCACTTGGGCCACGCTCTGTCTGTTTGACTTAATATGTCATGGTTTTAAGGAGCCATCTTTACTCATTGGTTTCATTTATTCTAAATACTATTTAAGCAGTAGTTCTGTTCTTTGGTTAGATTTTTTTCTGTATTGAACTTTTAGTAGAATACTTTATAAGTACACATGCGTTTTGTATGTGCTGTTAGTGCTGCTGCACCATATTTACCTACAATGGATTGTTGCTTTTTTAATTGGACTTTAATTTGTCTTACAGGATCGACACTCCAAGGAATAAGGGAGGTCTGGGTACAATGAAGATTCCTCTTGTGGCAGATCTCACCAAGTCAATCTCCAGAGACTACGGTGTGCTGAAGGAGGAGGATGGCATCGCATATAGGTCAGACCACTTGTCATTTAAATACCGCAACAGCCCAGTAGTCTCCGTCTAGTGTGAGCATGGTAACATGTATTACCTCTGCTGTATGATTACTATAATGACTAAGTAAGCACTGAAAGTGTGGAGATGTTATAATTTTGTGCAGCATTTTAACCTCAGTTCGTGCTTCTCAGGGGTCTGTTTGTGATTGACGACAAGGGCACCTTGAGGCAGATCACCATCAACGACTTGCCTGTGGGACGCTCTGTGGACGAAACTCTGCGCCTGGTCCAGGCCTTCCAGCACACTGACAAACACGGCGAGGGTGAGGAAAATGAATTGATATTTTCAACTTTAGATGTCTTGCACTGCACATTTCACATCTAGCATGTTGATATTTAGCAGGAAAACGTTGTTTGTATTTTTTTTGGTATATAATTGTATTTTTATTTATACAAAATTCTCGGCTGTTAGATGTCGCCCCAGCATTTTGGACCCAAACAATCCTTTTTTTGTCACAATTTGTCCATCCCTTTTGTCTTCTCAGCAAGGTTCTACCTATATTGTCCTGTCTATGGGTGTTGCCAAGCTCAGTCACAGTGACCCCTAAACACACAGCCAGAAGCACAACTGAATTAAGTTACTCTGTGTACATGAGGGCTTGCATTGTTAGTTTACCCTCCTGGGTATTAACACATGTACTTTGTCCTCGGGGTTTGCAACTTTTATTGTTTGCCATTGACGCCTTATTTTGCACTTTGTCCCTTCTCCCTCTTCAGTTTGCCCTGCTGGCTGGAAACCTGGTAGTGACACAATCATCCCTGATGTCAACAAGAGCAAAGAGTTCTTCTCCAAGCAGTAAACGTGAAAGTGTCCTTGCTGATTTGTAGCACTTGCCTTCAGATGAGGTGTCCCTGTGAAGCAGTATCTCATGGCGTCCAGTCTAATCTATTAAACTCAGCAAAGTTTCTGAACTTGTTGGGGAAAAAAACCTTTGTTCCAACTCTTATCTTTGTATTTACAGTTGTTGGGGCGACCACATAGTCTTAAGCACTGAAATAATAGTATTGTTCCTTTTTCGGAAAACTTTCAGATTATTTTCCTTGTCATGAATAATTTCTGTTACATCTTTATTAAAGCACTTGGGGAAAAAATGAAACTGTTTTGTCTCGTAACTGTATCTGTGGCACTCAATATATTCTGATCATTCCAAATGTGACCTCTAGGTGGTGCCATAGATCTTCCTGAATCACTTCTAGATTGGTGACTAAATTGGAAAATATATTTTTGCGAGCAGACATTTATGAAATATACTTGGTGTCGGTCCTGTGCCTGGCAGAGGCTGTGAGTACGTCATGAGGCTGAGAAGTCTTGGTTAATATTGGAGTTCTTGTGGTGGCTGACTCAGCACAACAACCTGGTGTTGCCAAATGGCACCGAGAAGCTCATTGGGAAAGATTGGATTGTTGGAAAATGGTTTAACGCAGACCAACACGTCTGTCGTATCTAGAGGATCTCTTGTGATTGAAAGACTGAAACATCTGATGACTTAAGACGCACAACTGTTTCATCCTCAACATCTGTTGATCCCTGACAACTAAAAACATGTAACTAGTGTGGAAGAACTTCAAATGCACAATATTCACCTTCTTGCCCTATGTTCTTAAATGATTTGATCAATGTATATTTAGCCCACTGTTAAGTGTAATACTATTTTCTTCTGAAGAAGACATATTGGAAGACACCTGAGAAAACTATTTAGGGTATGTTAAGTTTGAACATGTTATTTGGCACTTTTATGTTTGATGTCTGGATCCTACTAGCTGGCGGTTATTTCTGCCAGTGACTGTTGCCACTAATTCTTGTAATTTCAGGCCAGCTCTTTACCATCAGACAGTCTGATGACTTCTGCATGTTTGTATGGAACCTTTTTTTTTTCCTGTCCTCACAGCTTGTTTTTGGGAAACTGAAAGCCGAATGGGGAAACTCCATTAACTCGAATCAACCACTCATTGACAAACCTTTATCTACACACACACACACACACACACACACACACACATTGTGGTGTGAAGCAGAGAGCGCAACGTCTCTGCCGGGCAATGTAGGAGGGAGTTCCCGGAAACCTTTTCTGTTACGTGACGTCAGCTAAATTGACCATATATGGAGTGACGCGTGTACATCAATAGGGAAACAGTCCTACGCTGGGACGTCTCCAACGTGGAGGAACTGCTGTAAACTTTACTGACCAGAAATAACAGCAGCACTGAGCCACTTTATTCACCGAGTCCTAATAAATGTCATTTAAACACAGTTGATGTGAATAAGAAAAACACCAGATATGTTTCTTCGTTTGATAATTTCATTTACTTAAATATACTGTACAAGTAAAAAAAGACCGGCTCATCAGGCTCAACCTGATAAACTCAAATAACTTACATAAGAGGCATCACAATATGCAGTCAAATAAAATGTAAACAGGCAAAGCCAAGACGACACTTTTAAAAACGTATTCAAAAATGCCCGAAGTGTTTTTTTTTTTTTATATATATATATAGTCTGGTGTTCCCTGTGAGGAGGGTTCTTCCCTTTCAGCCAGAGGAGCCACACAAGTCCAGCTCTGTCACAGTCTATGGAGTTCATGGTGTAGTCAGTGCAGTCCTTGTCCAGTGTTTGTTGTTGAAAGTGCATCGTTTCTTCAGTAAGACTTGACTTTGGGCGCCAACATGAGCTGGCAGCCACTGCTCACATGTGTCATGACTTTCTGTTTGAGCTGGGCCACCTGCTCCCTCAGCACAGAGGCCGTGCTCGAGAGTCCGGCGTTGTCCGTTTTCAGGACCTTCACCTTGTCCTCCAGACGCGAGATGCGCTCCAGCTTGCGCCGCCGACACTTGGAGGCTGCGAGCCGGTTCCTCAGCCGCTTGCGCTCCGTTTTGATCTTCTCCTGGTTCTCCATGTCGATGGGGGACATCGGCGGGGAGCTGTCGCTGCTGTGCGTGTCGGGCACCGTCTGCGGCTCCTCTTTCAGCCCAGCGTAGCGCTGCGAGTGGAGGCCGGCGCTTGCCAGCGAGTGCTGGAAGTGGTGGGACCCGTGCGCAACGGCCTGGTGATGCGGGTGGTACTGGTGGTGCGGCAGGTAGCTGATGGTGGTGGACGGATAGCTGGCGGCGGAGGACAGGCCGGGGTTGTTGTTGCAGCTGTTCAGGGTGGTGTACTCCAGCGGCTCCGGCTGCATGGAGGAGCCGAACACGGAGCCCGGAACCGGGCAGCCGACGCCGCCGTTGCCGATGGACACGTTTGGAGGCGCCATCTGGTTCATCTTGTGCAGGTCGTCTAGCGCTTTGACGAAGCCCTCCGCGAAGCCCTCCTGCTCCTCTGTGATGCCGCGGCTGTAGAGGAACTGGCCGGGTGTCGGCGTCGTAGTGATGACCCCGTTACTGTTCTGGATGATCAGTCGCTCCAGCTCAGGAGAGGCGAGCTTCAGAGAGCCCACGTCCGCCGCTGCCGCTGCAGCTGCCGCAGCCGCTGGATAGAAATCAGTGTCGGCGCCGCGCAGGTGCTGGGACTTGAAGTTTGAGCTCCGATATGAGTCGGAGAAGTTCAGGTTCATATTCTGCTTTAGCAGCTTGTAGTCGTGCAGTGCTGCGCCTGGATGGCCATAAGCAGAGAGAAACGAGTCGTCATAAAAAGGCTGTTCCATTATTGTGGACATATTTCAAATCAGACAGTCAAATACAAGAGTGCGCTGCAGCAGACGCTGGACACCGAGGCTTCAGTGTCCCGACCGAGTTATCAAAAGCAGAGCAAAACTTCCTAATGAGTGGAACTGTACTGTACCAAGTCGTCGATTTGTACCTTTTGGGTCGCAGTGACTAAATCAGACGTTTTCAATCCACTCGTCTATCGGAGCTCCGCGTGTGTTTCCCCTGTTAGTGACAAGCTGCCCGACCCGCTCCTCTGCATTTATAAGATCCGGCTCCACATGCGCTCCGAGCAGCCCTCTGATTGGCTGTTTCTCCTCCCCGCCCCCGGGGTGTCACGCAGATTTGATGACGTTGTTGCCAGGAACAAGGACTGTAAACAAGACGAGGCCTATTCAGCTCTTGTGTGTGAGTGTGTGGAGAGGGAATCTAAACCCAGGTACCGGCGCAACAAAACCTGCCTCCAGAAAGCACCCGCGCTCCCCCTCTCTTTATTACTAAGTCACCTTAACGGTTCCCCACATCCCACACTCACTTCAAACACACTGAAGGCTGGTCCTGGGACTCCTAAAACACCACAGCAACCACTTTCCCCCTGTTTTCCCCTTCACACCAGGCACCCATGGGGTTAGGGTATATGTTCTGGCGCTGAGTCATGCGATCCAAACTGATATCGAGCAGTCCATATTTGGGTATCCTGGCGCAACCAGTTCCTCCCTGACAGGAGCGGGAAGCCAATCCCATCCTGGCGCGCCTCCAGTTCTCTGGGAGGTGGAGGAGGCGCACACTGCTGCCGCCCTCCCTCACCCTGGAGGCAGGGAGAGGATGGGTATAAGTGGTGTTAAGTCTTGGGCGTGATGTCTTCAAAAAAACAACAACGCACCAAGCATATTGAGTGTCTGGCAAGGGAGGATCAGACTGAACAATGTTATTCATGTGATGAAGGCAAATATTAGGAGATTATACCCAGCTAAAACCAGCGTGGTACTTTTAATCCATCCTGTAAAATGTAGTTTAGAAAATAGGAAGAAACATTGAACATCCCTTGTACGTTTGAAGGTCTTCTGCAGAATTTAGGTTACCAACTGCCAGTGGATGTTAGCAGGTGTTAGTGGCCACCAGCGGATGTTAGGGACATAAATGCAGTTGTGCACCATAGGGAGTGTTTTGGGCTTTTAATCAATGATACAGGCCGAACTTGAGGGTACGTTGAGGCTAAAGGTAAATCTGACTGGCTACTAGCTTGTATGACAGTACTATGAAAGCCATGTGAGTAGATCCCACTCAGTAGATCAGACATCATTACCTCTATGCCTTAGTTTAATTATTAACACAACTGGGCCTTACTTTTATAGTTGTCGTGTGGGTTTGTTGTGTGTCCTGAATTTAATATCTGTAATCTATAGAGATTAGAGCAGTGTAAACACATGATGCAGCCTCTGAGATATTTGAGTTTAAAAACATGCTCCTTGAACTGAACACCTGTTTGATAGAAAGACGTCTTTGTCTTGTCTGAATCACTTCCCAGAGGGCCGCACGCCCTGTGTGTGTGTGTGTGTGTGTGTGTGTGTGTGTGTGTGTGTGTGTGTGTGTGTGTGTGTGCATGCGCGCGCACACACATTATGGCAGGACTTTAGCATGAATACTTTCGAGATGCAATCATTTGATGTAATAATTAAAAGATAACAATATAAGATTTTTAATTAGAATTTAAAACATGCATATTTTCTAAGTTCATGATTTACCTTAATAAGTTAATGTAAAAGCACTTTTCCGCCCCCACTCCTGCCTCAAGAAGTCATTAAGGTCTCTCGCATATCAGCTGTAACATTTAACAGATTGGTAATAACAACTTGAGCTAACCCACACCATTAAAGTTAATGGAAAAATCACAAAATTGCTCTGCGAGTTAGACAATCCAAATGTAGCTTCATTATCTTCTGTGTTTTTTGTTAAGAGCTGAGTGCACACACAGCCACAGAGACGTCAGCATAGAAAATGGGTCGCATTTTAGGGTTAGGGTAGTTACAGCAGTTTTGTACACCTGATGTGATGAAGTTTTACATAATAATAATAATAACAATAATAATAATTTAAAAAAACTTTATTTATATAGCATTTTTTTAACAGAGTTTACACAGTGCTTTGACGGCAAAGCAAGAAAAGTATGTATAAGAGGAATAACAATCAGCAGGATGCAATGTGACAAAGAGGCCAGACAACCACGTTTAGGTGGTTGGAAACAAGGTATAGTGTTCAAATCACATGAATAAATATATAGCTATGTCACATGAAAACTTGAACACATCAAAGCAGTAATATGACAATACAAAGTAAAATAAAAGGGGCAAAGAAAATGATGAAAACACAGTAAAAACACAAGATTACATGAAAGCAAGTCTATAAAAATGAAGTGATTTAAAAGAAGACATTGAACACTTTCTTCTGTTTGGAGCTGTGAAAAGATGAGCTTTAAAATAACACTAGTGTTTTAGTATTTTTCTCAAATAAACCCTAACTGACTCACAGACTCAGATTTTAAAAGGAATGGTGAAAATTGAGGCGGCAGAGGCCAAGATACCCAGACTTTAGTCTCATATATTCAGTTTACTTCCTGGATCGCTGGATCCTACGTTTCCCATAATGCAGGTTAGCCGCATTTTTCTTTAGGCCCTGTTCAGACCTGGTATTAACATCCCTGATTGTCTAACTTCCCCTGCTCTACATATAAAATACACACATAAATCAATTTGGTTTGCAAAGACCACATTCTTACCACAGAGTATAAAGATGTGTCTGTTGTCTGTTTTTCGGGTTTAACAAGGGAGCAGTAAAGAGAGGGTGGAGCATGCAAGATTTTTGAAAACATAGAAATCATTGTGTGGTGGTGATACTGTGACAGTGGCCACAAAAAAAAATCACCGTATTGATAATATGATATATAATACACTCCGTTTATCATGAAGCGAGGACGTTAGCTGAGTAGGTGGTTGTTCAGATGGAGGAATAGGGCCACATGCATCCAAGACCTCCTCTGAATGTGGTCTGACGGGTCGGACCTCGCGACACATTTGTTTTGAAATTCTGTTAAATCCAAACTACTATGTTTTGGTTTGAAAATGCATCAGCTCTGCTACCGATACGCCTGCCATCCACACTATTCTGATGTTTTAGAGCCGCTAAAACAGAAAAGTTTGGAAACGCTACTGCTGTCCCGTTCTCCTCTGAAATCTCCGGGGTGGCATTTTCCAACAGCTTGCTGATTCACTGATTTGTCATGCTCCTATCACGTGACCCTTCCAGAAGAAAACAACCAACATTAGCCTCAGCTACGAGGGTAGAACAATACATGGATGATTAATGACTAGCATTTCTGACCATGTTGTCTTTGCAAAAACTGTTTGGCAGTAAACATTTTTTATTTAAGTTAAGCGATCGATTTAGTTTGAAAACTCTGTTTTCAAATACAAACATAGTGGTATGATTGGAGCCTGAGTGCTGACCACTTGTGATCAGATCACTCAGGACACATTTTTTTCAAGTCCCTAGTTGACATCACCATGATGTCATCTGGAATGTTTTTCTCAGACTTCCAAAAGCTTGGTGGAATTCTCCTTCAATGTGTATTTTGCTCTATGGGTATCTGGTCATGTACATTTCAGCAGTTCATGTGATACTGAATTGGAATGATAGGTTATTCTCTTCTGTGAAACTGTGAAACCCCCCCCCCCCCTCAAATAATAAGACCAGGTTGACCTTTGAACTGTTGCCACTATCATTGCTCCAACATGCCTTACATGAAATGATAAATGTTACAGTGAAACAGAACGACTGCTTTTTGCATTAAGCAAGTTTATTACAATATTTGTTGCAACATCAGTCCTGTCCTCCACTTCCTCAGTTTGTGGTAGTCGCAGAATTCAAAGGTTTGGCTGGCTGTCATGTAAGCTTTGGTCAGTTTGGGCTGAGCTCCTCCCACTCAAACATGTGATGAGGTGGGAGGTGGTCAGTTTGGGCTGAGCTCCTCCCACTCAAACATGTGATGAGGTGGGAGGTGGTCAGTTTGGCCTGAGCTCCTCCCACTCAAACATGTGATGAGGTGGGAGGTGGTCAGTTTGGCCTGAGCTCCTCCCACTCAAACATGTGATGATGTGCCTGTCAGAGAAGAAAACATCAGGGGGAAAACTGAAGTAGTTTCAGGGAAACAAAGTGAAGTATCAGCCACCGGTCAGTTCCAGTTTCAGAGTGACCTCATCCACTTTCATTAGAGTCACTGCTTTGAGATATCAGTAAAAGCTGATTTTCAACTCTTGATTGATTTTCACAACGTGGGAGACCTCAGATATAATGACAGATTTAATCATCAGAAAACACACACACTAGATGATTTGGCCACAACATAAGACCACACACTTGCCCTTTGTAGGAAACGATTTCACAGTGGCGATCCCAGAGACTTGGAATCTCACAGAAACTCGCCACATTATTCACATGACTTCAAAAGGAAAAACAAACATGGCGGAGGACCAACGTTGTGTGTTCTGTTTTACAGCGAAAAAAAGCAAAAAGAAACTATGGATGAAATCATGGCTCTCATTGGCTATCGCAGGTTTCTGTCTGAGCCGATAATCAAGCATGTTGGATATTTACGATTCGAGATTGGGGAGCTTCCGACTCAATCGGTAGCATTACGATTTTTTGTAAACCCCTCAAACTTCAAGATTATTTGGGCAGATAATCGCACCTCTGTGTAAATTCTGGCCCCGTGAATTAAAAAAATAAAATAGATCCACCAATGGTGGACTATTCAGGTTGAGAGAGAACAAGAGCAGCAGCTGAATTATGAAGAAAAAACAAACATGAAAGCAACAGAGGTGCGTTAAGGTTCAGTTAGTCTCCGCGGTGCAGACGGCCCCTGTGGCTGAGCCATATAAAGACACTCTTTCCATCAGCTTTTAGCACATCACTGATGACCGCCGGCCATGCCTGGGAGAGATACCGAGGGCAGGGGAACTGAACTGTGAGAAGGCGAAATTAATTGAATTTGACACATTACTGTACAAATGGGTCATTTGTAGCAAATGTAGCATAATGTCAACCAGACACCTGTACTCCTTCAGTTATGAATCATGTTTCTGAAAATATAAGAATTCAGCTATCTGGAAGCAGCCAGGACCACGGACAGAGCTGCTTTAACCACAGTGTGGTGTGAAGTGCAAAATCATGAAGTATCTCAAACAGGGTTTCTTTGGAGTGTGGGAGGAAGCAGAAGTACCCATGGAAAACCCTCACAGACACGGGGAGAACATGCCAACTGCAGTTTTTTACTGGGGCTGTAAGTGAAAAGGTCAGAGGCTTTGGACTTTTCCAGAGTTTGTCCAGCCAGCGCCCAAGAACTCCGGAGAATGTCCGATTGAGCTGATGTCTGAACACAACAGGAGATCCTCCGTAGGATTCACTGTGATTGAGTGGGTAAGTAGATGATGTTTCTAATACATGACAGATGCAAAAATAAGAAGAATGTCCTGATGCAATGTTTATTTGTGAAAAGCAAACTTCCGGAGAATGTCTGCACAATTGCGTCCGACTGAATCAGGATCCAAACTGGGAACCCTTTTGCTGTGAGGCGACAGCGATACCCACTGTACCACTGTGCCGCAGTCAAATTGTAATATGGATTTACAAAACTTGGTTTGTGCTCTTTATTCACCAGGAGAAATGTGATGCTTTGAATTTGCTTGTATGGATATTCACATAGGAGAAAAACAAACTGATGGATATGGTCCTCTCTGAACTGTTCTCTGTAATTACTTCACTGACTTCCACTTCTGTCAGAAAAGGACAAAACTGAAGATTGCCTGAGAGCTGCTGATGCTCATTTGGCCTTCATTACGACTTTAACTCCTTCCTCTCCCTCTCGCCCCATAACATTGCCACTACAACCTCTGCAGCTCATTCAGGCACTAAAACACATTGCCGGGATTTATTAAATGAACCAGAAGTAACGTTTCTTCTGTGTCTTTGGCAAGGTCTTCCACGGTGCAAGCTTGATGACCTGGAAGCGGCCTGTAGGTGTGGTGAGTCAGGTAGGGGTGTTCGTCAGGAGCTGGCTGTCCCCGCGAGGAGAGGACAGCTCACTCCCTCACAAAGCGTATTCAGTCAGAGGACTGTTCGTCAGTCCTTTAAGAGTGTGAGGGTCGCTTAAATTAATGCTTACAAGCAGCCATTGTAGATGTCTCTTTCACAGCGTCCTCCTCTCTCTGAACTGAACCCCCCTCCCCTGCATCAAAAGCCGTTTCCTTTTGTCGTCTTCCCCTTCATCGTTATTTGGCTGCCTGTGGGAAATTGAACCGCCTTGTGCATGTAATCGCTTTAATGAAGGCATGTTTAATCAGCATATTCTTCGTCTGTAGCTCGCAGATAGTGCCAAGGAGCCTTGTAGCAATGCGAGACCTTTAGCACAAGACAAGATGATTGCTGGGGCCAAATGAGCGTGGCAGGAAAAGACAGTCGGACCCGGCTGTCCCCTCAGGCAGACGTAACGCATATGGAGCTGTCCTTACCACTTCCCCTCCATCTACACGGACGCTTAAACTCCCTGTCACTCTGCCCGTCTGTAAAAAGAGCAAATTATTTTTATTTTTTTCGAGGCGAGGGGCGGGGCTAATAAGTTCTAATCTGATTTCACATGCCCATTTGGTTTATTAATTGAGCTGGCTCATCGTTGCCTTTTTTGTTGCATAAAGACAAAAATGTGAACTTCATAATGAGTGGGGGTGGAACTGAGAGCAGAACAGTGGCAAAAAAAGAGGTTAGTTTTTCTAATTACCTTTAAACACAAAGTACATTGGAGGCTGATGTAAATATCATTATATTACATAATGATAATAAAAATAAACCAAAATAGGGATGCAATTTAGGGTTATTTTTATTATCATTATCCTATGAATACTGCTCGCAATTTGGCTGAATAAATAATTTCACAGTGATTTATTGTTTGACTATAACAGAATATTTGAGAATCAAGTCTTAATTTTAGGCTTAGTGCCATTTTACAAGGGAATATCAGAAAATCAGCCTGTCCCCTGCGTTAAAATGTTACGTTACATTATAGTTACACAAATAATGCAATACTTAATAGTTGGACTTATCAGCACATCAGCATATTGAGTGCAAGAAGCTGAGTCTATAAGAATAACAAACTTGGAGGAAATTGCCTCTTGTGTGGAGGAGGAAATATTTGGTAGTCGACTGTGTGGTTATTGTTGGTAACATCTGTGTAAAGGTTACATCATAGCAGAGAGATTAGTAATCAAGATTTTGGATGCAGAGGGCGTGGACTTCTGTGAGCAAAGGCTCTTATTTCCAAAGAAATGTAGTTTTTTTTAACTTTTTTCGCAAAACTACAACTTTGTACTTCATTTTTTATAATATTGTGACTTTATCCTTGTAATATTACATATTTCCTCAGATAATTTTTCTTGAAATCTAAGATTTCTTTTGCTTCAATACTCCTTCATATTTATCAGAATAATTGATTATCATTTTTCTGATGATCAGCCAAACAATGAATCCTCAAATTATTCCTCAAACTTAAAAGTAACTTTATCCTGAGGGGAGCGTGACTGTGTGGACCACATTTCATGACTATCCATCCAATCATTTTTTGAGTTTTGCTAAAATTGTGTAATGACCAATAGTCCAACATATCCATCCCTACATTCCTCTGGTATCAGTTTTACTGTATCTGTTGAATCTGCATATGTACATTTATGTGTATTTAGTCATGAACAAAAACTGATAAAAAAAATAATAAGATTTTCCCGACTCGTATGGGAGGAGCCTGAAGTGGAAATGAGCTACAATTACAAAAAGGAACCGACAGGTCAAGAGTTTGATGTCAAATGAGCGACACAGTAAAAGTGAGTAAGAAGCCATACACAGCTCTTTCTGCAAATGCACCCAAACAAGACACATCACACAGTTTGCTGTGAAACTTTGAGGGCTGATATACTCTGACTAGAAGGTTTGCTCCCAGTGCTCTGAGTCTATCATTATGAATACAATAAAAAATATTCATATAAAACAATGTGTACCTTATTACACAGCCTGAGACTGCCTGTGTTTTAAACCTAAAGAAGTCCTATCAAGATGAATGGATTCCGATTTGTTCTGAAGTGTTGGATTGAGGAGGAGAGGTGGGATGTGCTGCAGATGTTGAATTCCTATATCTGACGCCAGCCAAGAGTTCCTCTTTGTTAGAATAGGAGAAGTGAGTGTGGGGTGACAGGAGGCCAGGGTGTGGAGGATTTGGGTAAACCACATTTTCATTTCCTCAATAAAGTGTGTGGCAACGGGCCAGCTGTGGTGCCAGTGTGGCAACAGCAGCCTCGAAAGGTTCAGGCCAGAAATCACGTTAACAGACGCATCAGACTGGCAGATAACCAGTACTGAGAAGAGCTTTACAGTAAATCATGATCATGATCAATGATTTGATAGAAAAAATACTGCGAATTGAAGAGTATCAGTCTGTGTGTGGAAATGGGTGAATTTGGCTTTTACTGTGAACAAGTGGTCGATAAGAGTGAAAAAGCTCCATCTAATACAATCCATTTAGCATTCACCCATGTGTGTTTGTTTGTTTGTTCATTTGTTAGCAGGATTATGCTAAAACTACTGAAACCAATTTGCAGCAAACGTTATGGAGGGATGGGGCCTGTACGCCTAAAAAGAACCCTTTACAATTTGGTACAGATGTGGAGTGTTCTTTTAATTATATTTTATGTTAAATCCCTTAGGTTATCTGCTTTGTTTTGTCTTCTGTATTTCTATTATAAGAACTAAACAATTGTGTGCCTGCTTGTTTGGACCTGGCTCTTCTCCCAGTCAATCAAATTTTGGGGGTTTTATTTTCCCTTGGGATAATTCAGTGTTGCTGTTCTGAGGCTGTTTTAAGTATTTGATCATTTTCCATCATCCCTTAATTCAGACCTAATGCATGGTCATTAAATTACCCCTGTGCAGTGTGACCCTGTGTAAATATCTCACCCTCCTGCTCCCCATGTCTGCAACACTCCTCAAACTCCTTGCGTTTCGTGAAAATAACCATGTGGAGAACTTAAGTCTTGACCTGTGAGAAAGAGAGCTCATTTAGACAAGGGCAGACTGTGACATTAATCACAGTAGCTGGTGTATGACTTGTCTTGTTTACTCTCGACGCGGAGAATGAGAAGCTACGGTATCGGTTCGAGGTTAGAGGCTTCACTTCAGCCTACACAACTTTCCAGCAAGATATTTAAATGAGAGATGGTAGATGTGTATCTATCAGGGCAGAGACAGTATCGGTAGATTATTTTACCGATAAAGATATTTCAAAAATGATTAGGGTTAGTGAATCTCCTTCTATAAGTACTAATATGTATTCATATAGATAATAATAGTCTACTCATATACCAGTCATATTGTGCCTTATTTTAGTTTTATTTGTGTGGTACCAGCATTCCTGCCCAGAACTGAGAGCGCCTGTGTTATGAGAAATGTTTACCAAGGAGACACAGATACAGGGAAAGGACAGTGAGTCTAATCGCGTGGTTACTGGCGAGATCAATGGTGCGAGTTGGGCTGAAACTGTGTAGGCGCCTCGAGCACATTCTGATGCACTACCGCTGATGATCATTGAGACTCAGCGCTCAGAGACGTCGCTGCTTCCAAGAAATAAAGCAGAGAGACGTGAGCAGAAGTGGATACTATGAGTAGGGCACAGTAAAAGTCCTGAACAAAAGAGGAGTATGTAGAGCATGTGTGGATTTTATTCTGTGTCAGTGTTTCAATATGTAACATCTGTTCTCACCCCGAGCAACAGAGGAGTTCTTCAAAGTCAGTTTCCCACCTCACTCATTCATCAGAGCAGCGCGCACATCTCACTGTACCCCACAAACAGATGTACATTTTGATAACGCAGCAGACTGATGATGCCCACACATACGATATGAATCAGTTGTATATAATTCAGCACACAGCAAAACAAGATAATATTTATCTCAAAATGAAATAATCCACAGGTGAGAATTGTTATAGTCATATTACATGCTCACTTAATCCCCTAATTAGTCATTCAAACCCCTCAAACTTTCATCTGGATTCCACAGCAGCAGAGACTTTTCACTCCACCTCATTATTTACTGCCTGTTTCACCAGCAAGCACAGCCCACTTCTATTTTATTTACCTACACAAACACCCAGACAGGAACTTTCCTGTCAAAGGGGAGTTGTTCTCGCTAAGAAAGCGTACAAAGGCTGTCAAAGGCAACAGCTTTTTATATCTATGTGCGTTGAATGCCTCCTCTCACAGCTATAAGTAGGATCGTAGAAGAATTATTTCAGCCTTTCTATGAATATGAGACAGTGAGGACAAGGGTTTCAAACAGTGATTGAGCAGCAATGACTATCTGTGCTATCCTGAGTTGTCCTCTGAAAGTTGAAGATTCGAATCGTCACTTTATCCAATTGTTCAAGTGCAGTATTTAGTTGTTTTTTTTGGTTTCCAAGGATCCTCTGTGGCTGCGTAGACCCAGACCCTCGGTGAGTCTGAGTGAGAGGGAGGCAGCTGCCCGTAAAAGCTCCGAGATCACATCATCATCCGCCTTCTGCTTAGAAGTGATGAATTTGCAGCTCACAGCACCTTTACTTATTTACTGCACTTAAGTACATTTTTCACGTATCATGTGTTTTCAGGTCCTTTTCACTTTTACTCCACTACATACTATATCAGCACTTTGTACTCCACTACATTTTTACAATGCAATTTGTCAGGTGTTCACATTGTTTTTCATACTTTTTTAATTAATCATTAACGAAAGGGGAACTGGTCCGTGGATGTGTTTGGAATGGTCTGTTAACTTGGCCTGCGGTGATGCTGGTTGCAGCTTTTTCTCTGAAACTGTAAAAGCGACCTGCAGTAATGGAGCCGCAGCAAGTAAAGACCAGCTGACAGCTCTTCACCTGTTTATTAAAAGTTCAGTGACGCTTTACACAGTACACTGAACCACAAACTGGAGCCGTCGATGCTGTTGTCGGCAGCTCGCTGTTGTCATCATCAACAAAGGACTTCTTATCTTATCTTATCGACGACATCACTTACTTTGATAAGTCCCAGCCGCCGTTGCTACAGTGCTCTGATTACAGCTTTATTCAAAGTTTATAAATGTTGAATATATCACGTTTCCAAATTGCACCAAATTCAACACAGCACTTTCTTGGACCCTTAACATTTCAATACAGTTCTCGAGATATACGTTCCATGCACAGTCAGACAGACAGACAATGATTAGTGGAAATAGTAGATCGATTAGACCATGCAGGTAACTAAGTCCTGCAACAGCAGCATCACTGGTGTAGAATAAACACCTGAAATGGATTTGGGAGAGGCCGATACTCATGAGGTAAAAGGCTACATCCTGCAAAAGCTTTTACTTTTAATACTTTAACTATAATTAAAAGCAAGTACCTACTTTTACTCCAGTAGAAGTAGCAGAAGTTAAGGTATTAGTTTTACTATTACTTGAATACATTTTTATCCATTTATTTGTCTTTTTTTTAAGTAAAATATTTGAGTATTTCCTCCACCGCTGATTGTTGACTATTTGTATTAGTCAAATCGGATTCTGCTGATAAAACGCTGCCTTAGTTTGATCATTTACTGTATCTGCTGTTTAAGTCCTTGAGCTGACTTTCACTGTGTCTGTGTGGGATCATTCAGAGTGAGCCTGTAGTTCTCAGATGTCTTTTAACTGATGGCTTGATAATCAAGAGGAATTTCCTGATAAATGAGTCACCATCACTGTGAAGGCAAACTGTATGACTGGTAGTGTTGGGCTGCCACATATTGAGCAGCACATAGCAAATTACAAATAACACATATTAGCTTGAAATTTTAATGCACAGCATTACGCTTTGCGCCTCATGAGAAACACAAGCCCATTTACTTGTAAACATGTGACTCATTTATTACATTCTCTGTTCAGGTCCCTGCTAACATGACACATACGTGCACACTTTTTTAGGTTTTGTATATCATCCAGCTTGAGTGCTGGGAAACATAAAATGTACATTTCTGAGTTTGTCTTTAATATTCTGTTGACCTTTTATGAACATATAGCTGATCTGATGATTTAACTCATATAGCTCTTAAATGTGTTTCTTTGTTTGAAAAGAACATAAAATAATAATAATCTCTCTGTTACAATTAAAAAGTTAAGTTATACATTTGATATTGTATTACTTTGGCTCAGAGGTTCTGCTGTTTATTTGTTCTGGTATGACCAGTAACTTATGTTGGCCAATTCAAATTTAAGATAAATGATCTTGTGTAACTGATATTACTGACTTGATGATCGTCTCTACTTGTGCTACTCTAAAGAAAGAAATATTCTTTAGACTTGATGGTTGTTACTCAGCACAGTTTTCTTTTTTGTTTTTACTTCGGTTTTATTGAAAATTCTGGCCAGCGTTTCATCAATGCAAGTATTAAAGAATTAATTAATTCAAGTTATTATCCATTTTACATAACATGTAAGGTCTCATTTATCAATTCATTTCAAGGATTTCTTCACATTTGGTTTCCAACTTATGTCCAACTAATGAACTTTACTCTAAGCCGTCATATTTACTCCCCTCACATTCCCATGAGAGTAAAAGGGACAAAGAAACACAGCATGGGGGGAAATCGCTGAGTCATTTGTATACAGTCACCTCATCGAAAGGCATCCCATATGCACAAGCACTGAAATCAGCAAGTGGTGAGCACAAGAGATGAAGCACATATGCTCGTCTCATTAACTGAGTTTTATCAGGACATTTAGTTTCATTTCAGGGAAGTGCAGGTTCAACAGATTCACACCACCATTGTTAATGAGTGACTTCAAGAGGCGTCCACGCAGTGCTCAGTAATCTGTCAGGTAGTGGTAGAGACAGGCGTGACAGGGAGAGGTCGATAGCGACACTTTCATCACTGCTCATCGGATTGAAACTACTAATACATAGAGACTGAGAGAGACAGATTTTAGTCAGACAACCACAGCCAGCTCAACTCTGTCCGGCAGTGAAACGGTTAAACTGCACTTTCGCTTTTTTTCTCCCTCCCAGCTGTCTGGTTTTACTGGTGGCCTCCTGTGCCCAGAAATGAGGTGGAGGACTTATCACTCAACCAGATGGGTACGATAGTTACCATCAGGCAATGTGTAAAAGGATCTATACTTGGCTTTGAGGTTTTTTCTGAAATACAGCGTCCTTTTGTTCCTCGTAGGTCGTCTTCTATTTATCTATCTGTCCATCTATCTGTCTGTTTGTCAGTCTTTATTTCTCTCCCTGTGTACATGGGCGCATTAGGTGTGCTTTGCTGAGCATGCTGTTTGACCTCAGGGTGTTTTTCTAAGAAGACATTCTTGGCACAAGCAGTGTATTTAAAATTCTGCCCAGGGGCAACACTTGACCCTTGTTTACAATGCAGGAACACATAGGTGCATGCACGATAATGATGAGACAAAGTGTTCTTGTCATGCAGTTTCTTGATCAAACCAAACACGTCCAAATGCAAACATTCAGGCGATGTTCTGCAGACAGTTGGCTAATTGACCCCTTGGTTTTATAATGGTTTTACAACGATAACAGTAAATTTAGTCTTTTCAAAGAAATGTTTTTACTTTTTCATTAATTCAATAGAAGAAGGCTTTGTTTTACTATTTAATCTGGTCCATCAACCAACACGGAGAAGGCTAGGTTTATAACCTACACTGCATCCAGCCACCAAGTGGAGATCGAGCCGCTTTGGCTCCACTTTTTGGGATTGGTCATGTTGTCCATCTTTATATACAATTTACGGTAGAAATGGCATTATTGGTCTGGAATATAATTCTAGGTTGCAGAACTAGCATGCTAACGATTAACTCTTAGATTAGAGCAGTGGCTGCCTATAAACCGAACTGTGTTTACCAGGTTCTTGAAAAGAGTTCACAATGCACACATTTTGAATTACTACGAAAAAATTGATTTAATCAGCTCAATCTAAATAAGTATTGGTTCAGTTAACATTGAGAAATGTGAGTCATTTTTCTGAGGATATGTCCTGTTTTTAATTGACCATCTTATATTTGACACTAGAACTAGTAACATCATTTGTATAAACTCTGATTTTCATTCTTCCAACACGTGGTGTCAGGAGAATGACTTGTAATGATAATTACACTGATGTAGTACTTCAGAGGTGCTGTGAGTGAGACTGTGGTCCACAGTGAGAGTGGCTCTCATTCATAATACACTTTAAACACGCTGAGTTACTAACCTCACTTCCTGTGCCAAATGCAGCAGGAAATGCTTCATTTCCTGTAGTGAAGTGTGGGTGTGGGCTATAGTGTGTGTGTGTGTGTGTGTGTGTGTGTGCGTGCGTGCGTGCATGCATGCGTGTGTGTGTGTGTGTGTGTGTGTTAATCTGACACACTAGGGGTCTGTATTTGTATGTTAGTGCAAACATTTAATTGACATATAAGGGTCTATCAACCGCAGCATACACTTTTCTCAGAAACATTTCCTGAGAGTAGCCCTTCATTAAACACGATAAATTAGGACATCCTGTTTATTTTTGGGGATAATGGCTTACTCTTAATGATTATTAGGTTCCCGCAGATGGAGTAGGGTCATTAGCAAGTTGGAAATTGCAGAGAAGTGTGAAATTTATTTAATCAGCAAACCCAATGACCCACTAAGCAGTAAAGGAAATGCATCTGATATGGTCAAATCCTCCAGATTTGTCATCATCTTCATGTCATTACCCCAAAATGACGACAATGAATTTCCGAACAGACGACAGATTTGACTCTTATGTGACTGTGTTGTATAACAAATACAAATGTGTGCTGTATTTTAAGGGCTATTGAAACCTCTCCTCAAATATATTATCCACCCATATCGCACATGATTGTTGTTTCAGAAACTTTACCATATGTGATGTCTTATTTAAGACGATCACAACAAAGTTATGACTCTGGAAGTGACGTAAAACTGAATTCACCAGAATGAGTGACCTTGTTTTGTAATTTTTTGGAACATCCCTCTTGACTAAACAAGCTGCTGTGTTGAACACACACACACAGATCATACGCATACATGTACTTGTGCGCACAACTGCCACCTCTGATCCCTCAAAATACTATACAGTTGTCAAGGAAACAGCCACAGCCTATTAAATTATGTGTGTGTGTGTGTGTTTGTGTGTGTGTGTGTGTGTGTGTTGTACATCTTGGAATAGCTTCAGTGACGCATACATTTGCTCCCAAACACCATGCCAGCAAACCGCCCTCTTTCACCTCCCTTTTTCGCTGTTACAACATACATCCATCTGTCTACCCATCTTTTCCTCTTTTCCTTACTTTTCTTTACTTTTCTTTGATTTTATTATCTTTTCGTTTAAACTCTTCTCTCCTCTCCTCTCCTCTCCTCTCCTGTTGTATTTAGGCCGCTGTGAAACGTTCTCTCCTCCCACCTCATGGAAAATATGAAGCAGGATCAGACATTTCCCTAAACCCACAGATTCCAGTTCTTCTTCGATCATCATGTTTTGTGTAGCTATTTATCCTCCTGAGAGTTACAAGAGAAACATGATCAATCCTGATCATATTGTCTGATTGGATCAATTTCCTAAAAACAAATTTCCACTGAGAAAAGAACAATGCACCACAGGCTGCCAAAGCTAGTTAGTTTGTGATATCGCTGTTAGCAGGTCTGCTTCGGAGGCACGTAAGGTTTATTTTTACAGCCAGTAAAATCTCATGAGGGAGCGATGATTTCATATCGTCTCTGATTAGTGGTTCTACACGAGGATGGGGGCTGAATATGAAAACTCAGCCAAAATCCCTTCCCCTCCATCCCTTTAAGGCATCTATAACCTACTTTCATACAACAACCACGCTCTGGTGTCAAAATGTTGTCTTGTTTTTATATCTGACTGTTGAGGAAAACGTTGTCCAGCAGATATTTTACATGTGACATGAATCTCAATGTTGTTGATCAGATAATTATCCCCAAAAATAACAAATATAGGTGTCAGTTGCCCAGACATCTCGAGGAACAGGTTTGGTATGTCTGAGGCTCTATCATCTAATGTGGATTAATTTTGACGTGACAACAATAGCTAAATTTAAATACTAATCCCTAATCCACCATCAAAGAAGCTGAGGAACTGGTACCTTTCATTACTGATAAATATAAACTTAAGCTCAGTGTTCACATTTTCACTTTCATGGCTTCTACATCAAATACATGTGAATGATACATTTTTAGCCACATGAACAAAACAATGTAGATAAAAAGGATGATTTCAGGCCACATGTGACAGCAGATCAGGAGACGTGTCATCAGACAATTCCCCGCTCTCTTATTGGTGAGTCCTGCTGCTTTAACCCTCATCCTCAACATAATAGCACTCACCGTGATCGACTCACATCATCCACACGAGCTCAGAGGACCAATAAAGTTTGCCACAGTCCTGGCATTTTGGCAAGTGATTGCGTGTATGTGAGAGTTTGTGATGTGTGTGCGCACGTATGACTCGTTGTGAGTCACTAGCTGTCCCCCTGGGTGCACAGCCCGGGCAATGCAGAAGGGTTTCTGTGTGAGTGTGTGTTTGAGAAAGAGAGGAGAGTGTGTAGATAGGCCTATCTGTATGCATGTGTGCACAATAGCATCCATACATTTGTGTGTACGTGTGAGTGAGTGTGTGTGTGTGTGTGTTTGTTTGTCCCGTGGAGCTGCCCAGACCTGAACCCCCTCCTCTGATGACTCAAGACCGTGACTGCCTCAACACTGACTCTTTCTGTTTTAAGCTGTCCAAGTCTATGTTCTTTAAAAATGTTGTTTTCTAGTCCATCATTTTGAAGGGAATATTCAATATTTTACTTATTGTTAACAAATCACATAAAAAAAGTCAGCTGTGGGGTAACTCCAAAAAAACACACCCATGTTCCCTTAGCATGTAGTTTGCCTAATTAACATAGTTAACTTTGAATGAATCCCACACACACCATCCTGCTGCCATGAAAACTCATAAAAGCTCAAAATGTGTATTCATCCACAGTTTTAAATAGTCCCCAGCTATGCTACCAAAATGCACTATTTTAACATATTTGCTGAAAATAACAGTGTCCCCCCCCCCTTTTTTTTTAAGTACTTTTGTGACTTATTGTTTAGGATTTTTGACCTCATTTAATCCAGCCGTATACTTTGAGGTAATAATAAGCTGTGTTCAGACATTCACTGAAGTTTAATTATTTTCCTGAGGGGCTGTGTGCTGGAACGGAAATGTCCGAGTCAGTTGTCCTGGACGTTTTCTGGAAATTTTCAGAGCGAGCCCATGTGAGAATTCAGTTTTGGCGTGTAGATGATGTTTCTAACACATAACAGATGTAAAACTGAAAATGAAAAACAGGAGCCACACACATAGAAGACAATGAAGATTAACTTGGAAAGACAACAAGATATGAGAGCATTTGGTGATGAGGACGGGCGTTTTTGTTTTTTTCTGGACTTGATGTCTGAAAGCAGCTATATTGAGAAATCGAATGTGAATGGTCACTCTTATCTTCTGCTGACTGAAAACTCTGACGCCTCAAATAAAACAAGATAATTAGAAGATAAAGGAAAAAAAACTGAACCACAAGAGCCAAAACAAGAGGGCCTGAGCCAGCTGGTCTGAACATGTGATCTGCCATTAATCAGGCAGTCAATCGAGTCTGTTGCGTGTGAACAGACTAGACTGATATCCTGGTCCACCTGAACTCGTGTGTGACTCAGTGGGACCAGCAGGGGAGTGGGTAAGGAGCAGATCCGATGGGCTCTTCCTCACTAGAGCCAATTAAGCCGTCAGCTTGTGTGTGTGTGTGATTGGAGCGGGACCCACAGTCTGTGACTCAGGATGCTGCTGCCTCTATGAAGCACATGGAAAAGCAGCATCATTTCGGGGGCTTGAGTCTGTTTTTTTTTTGGGGGGGGGGGCCTCTGTCTGGACTGGACTGACAGGGAGTAGACGGAAAGATGAAAAGATTGAGAGAAGGAGGGTATGTTTCCTGGCAGCATTGCGGGGAAAGAAAACATGACAGAGGTCTGTTACAGAAACTCTGCAGAGATTAATCGTGTGGCTCGGTGCAATTCCCTCAGTGTGTGTTAAACGTTTACACCTTCTGACCATTGAGAATAACTGACAAACTGTGTTGACATTAATAAAAGAACATATAGTGACCTGCAGCAGATGAGTGACTATCACTTTCAGACAAGCCGTCAGTCAGTGAATGTGTTGTTTTACTAACGGCTGAGCAAATAGCAGGAGGTGGGATGAAAGACGGAGAGTGAGCCCGTCAACGGCGTTCGCCCGAGCGGACCCACGGAGGTTAAAGGCTCCACGTGTAGACGTTCACATATGACACGTCTGGAACTAAAAAGGAGCAGTTTCAAACTGCTCCAATGACTCACGGCTCCTTCTCCAAGCTTTACGGGAAGTGGAATGTGTTTTTAATTCCTCAGTACTGCCCCCCCTCTCTCCTTGGGTTAAGGTTTTTCTGTCTGTGTGAATGTTGTGGTGTGTCTGTTTGTTCAAGTGTCTCTCCAAGTCTATGTTTTATGGCAGATAGCCCGAATGACCTCATTGGTGTCTAGAGAGAGTTAGCCAAGTCTGAAAGTGAGGCCTCTGTGGTCTGAAAACTAATATTAGGATTAATTAAAATGATTGAGCAACTTATGATTTTAAGATAAAATAAAGGTTTTACAATTTGAAGTTCTGAGAAATGAGATTATTTGCTTTCTTGCTTCGAGTCAGATGAGGAGATTGAAGGTGCGTTGGTGATTTGTTTCTGAAACAACCCTAACCCTAACCCTTTTCATGTAATTTGTTGAAATCCTCTCCATGTCCTGATAGCATCGATGACAAAAGTCATCTGAAGATGAAAAGAAAAAAATTGGTGTTTGTGGCCTTTACAGGAGTGTAATGAATACCACCAATCATTTCATGACCGGAGTCTTAACCTGGAGAGACATACAATGCTGAAGCAGAGCGAGCAAGTCACGGAAAGCTTGTCTTCTACCAATTGTCAGGCAGTGACCGTTCATGTGTTTTCAACTCGGCATACATACAACTCTAATGTTTATATAATAAATGCGACACTGTACAGCCAGCTGTCAGTTCATTTAGCTCAGACTGGGATATGGGCAAACAGCGAGCCTGGCTCTCACTGAAAACAAAATCTGCCTACCAGCATAGAAGGAACTATAACATGTTATGTCTTGAACATTTAATCTGCTCAAATACTACAGTGTAAAATCAGCACGTTGCAGTTTTTACAAGGGGCTCTGTTTCGCACTATTTCTTGGCTGGGAGCTACAACTTCGACCATTTATTGCTGAGTGGCCTAGCAACCCTGCAGTGTTGACAAAACCTGCCAAACTATTCCTTGAGGCAAATGCAGGGAATAAGTGGAACACATGGTTCAAAAGCTCAGAACATATTTGAATCTTTAAGTCTGGCTTTTGACACAAATATGGATGTATATACAATTGTCCCTTTCAGAATAAAGTTCAAGACTTTTAAACTGGAATGTATATGCCTCAAAGATTATGTTTTCAAAATGCTTTAAGTTCCTACCATTACCACTTATGGTAGTTAATTACATAACAATAAGCCAACTATGAAATAAAATCATGGTCTTACAACAGTCTCAAGATGAAGAAATTGTTGTTGTTCTCATGTTTCAGTAAAGTCAAACTATAACACCACCTTGAAATTGACTGCAAGTAAAGGTTTTAAGTAAAAGTTTTTATTTCGACTTATTGATCTTGACTTTTATTTTCTCTACAACCCTCAACATTAAATCATAAATATTTAAAATAACACCTTAAAATAACATTTAATATCCACTATCTGTACTACTTATCCTTACAGGGTTGTTAAGGAAGGTGGAGCCAGCGGACATTCATCTCACCTATGGCCAATTTAGAGTCTCCAATCAATCTAACAACAATCTGCATGTCTTGGGACTGTGGGAGGAAGCTGGACTACCCAGAGAAAACCTGGATTTAAACCAGGAACCCTCTTGTGAGGCGACAGTCCTAACAACTGCTACACCGTGCTGAATTAGTACTTAATATTTAGATTATATCAGGGATACAGTGGCTTGAGTCCTCCTGCAGTGGCCACGACCTGTTCAGTCCCAATCCATTCCTTTGCTGCATATCTTCCCCTACTCTCTATCCCCATTTCACACTTTACACTGTCCTGTCAATAAGGTGCAATGCCTGAAAAGAATCTGCAGGGAAAAAAAACTGTGTGAATGTAAACATCTTCTAACATTGCCAGTAAATATCACACTACAGGAGATATATCCACGTAATAATTGTCAAATACATCAGTCCTCCATCAAACACCATCTTTCTGCAGCTCAAACTGTTCTTTTACTCTCACTTGTATTGCGCTCCCAAGGTGTTCCTGTTAATATGTTTTTCAGGAGCTAAAGAATAATGAGAGCTTTTTATTACATCTGCTTCTAACCGCCACCTTACAGCCATAAATGCAGAGCCTTGTTCTGTTGCCCCGTGTCAGTCAAAAGCATCACCTCCAGCCCAGCCTGGCTTCCTCGGAAACTCTTGGCCTATTTCTGCTTGTCTTGACGAGGGTTTTTCCAGCCTGAGGTGGCTATTTTGGTCAGATAAATACAATGTTGTTTTGGGAGCGGGGGTTGAGGAGCAAGGCGCAGATGAGATCACCTCTCGAGGCTCCTGAGCAACAAAACAACAGGCAGCAAGACAAGACAAGAACAGAGGCGGAAAATAAAAGGCTCGGGAAATTATTGACTTCCCTCGCTCTGGATTCAGGTCGGCCCGAGGCGAGGAATCTGGAGAGAACCTGTCCATTGTCTCTTAGAAACATGGGGCGAGAGATTTGGAAACATCTGAAAACAAATCACTGAAGAAATATGTTCTGATCAAAAGACATATGGCTTTGTGCAGCTGAAAAGAAGGAAGTGTGTTTAATAGCTGCTGAGTGTATTTTAAAAGGCCTCCACCACAGCACAGGCCAGACACGTCTGTATTTCGTTACATGATTAGTTTTGTTTGTGTGTGTGTGTGGTTGTGAAGCCATGAGAAAATGAAGCGCTCCAATTCAGTTTTTGTGTATTTCATATGCAGAGAACATCTGTCTTTCTTACTGCCTCACTGTCTGTGTGTGTGACTGTGTTTTGACAATGGGAATGACTTGTGCCGCGGCCTTCTAATCAATGGCTACGAGTGAGTGTGTGGTGATGTGTGGGTGTGTGTTGCCATGTACACTCATGTCTGTGTGTGTACGTGTGTGTGTGTGTGTTTGTGAAAGACAGTTTATTACCATGTGGTTCAGCCAGGTGTGGTGGTAGTCGGACGGCTGTTTGGCTTCACTACCAGGTACAACACCTGCATGAGCTCTCAGACACAAACAGCTGAACACAGCATGGTGTGTGTGTGTGTGTGTGTGTGTGTGTGTGTGTGTGTTTATTTCCATTTTGCAGTCCTTCCCCACTACATTTAAGAGGGGCATATTCTATTTTGAATGCCATTACATCTTTAAAAAAAACATGTACGCCTACTTCAGGAAGTCACTGCTCAGCCAAGCTAGCTCTTGCCTTCTGTTTCCAGTTTTTGTGCTAAGCTATGCTAACTGGGTGTTAGGCTTAGCGCATCTCTCTACACATATTCCAGGAAGTCACAGCTCAGCCTGGCTCCTGCCACGTCTTTCCAGTTTTAGTGCAAAGCAAAGCTAACTGGGTGTTAGCTGAGCTTATTAGCACATACCTCTGCACATGCCGCGTTCCATTACACCTTGGACATCGGAGCTCGGCCCTTGGAATGATGTCACATCCTAGCCATTGTTAGCAAAACCAGTTCATAATAACACATTACGTGGCATCTCACGCATACTAATGACGTATTAAAATGTCCACAGACAGTAATTGGACAGTACAATGTGTATGACACATTTAATTACAGAAGTGCTAATAACCAGTAAAAACTACATCCTCACTACTGTTTATACGAGGAGGGGCTATCTTGGATTTAGGGTGGGATGAGGTTCCTAAACTTCCAAGTCGAACTTCCAACCTAAAGGGGCGTTCCAGTTGCAACTTCCGACTCAGGGGTAGGAAATTCCGAGCTCCAAGGTTTAATGGAACGTGGCATTACTCAGGGAAGTCACTGCTCAGCCAAGCCAGCTCTTGCCATGTGTTTCCAGTTTTTGTGCTAGGCTAAGTTAACTGGGTATCATTTACATATTGTGTGTGTGTGTGTGTGTATCACTAATATTTTGATATAATGATTTTCTCAAATAATTTCATAGCCTGCAATTGTATATCACTTTTTATGAGCATGTAAAACATGCATGCCCATATCTGAATGTGTTCATTTGTGATATAAAATATATTTTTTGAATGATAAATTAATTAAGTGATGCAGCTGTAGAAATTAGTTGTCAGATGTAATATGTACCTTTGGCAAATATTCAGTTGGCTTTGACAATATCCTTTTTCATTTTGTCAGTGAAAGATATTTTAGACGCAAATATTAGGATCTGGTTAACATAAGTTAATATGTCAATAACGTCAGTAGGTGCGATGTGATGAAACCTAATACACCAAGATAAGAAGAATGTCACATATCCTTAGTTAACATTCCCTAACAGGCAAGTACGTTTGGCAAAGTTTGCACAGAATCTATTTAACATTCAAAATGTCGATGAAACTAATTTTTCCCCCTCCTCCCACCCATGTCATAAAGGTGCCAGTTAGCGTCATAGCTCAGCTTACTTTAGCAGTTCACAGATGTTTGGAAGGAATTAGCCAATAGAGGCAGTGTAGGTGGACAGTTTGACGATCAGTGGACAGGGTTTGTAAATCGTCTCAGGTCAATGCTTGTGCCTGTCACCTTTGGCCTCTAGCATCTCACTTCGATGACACATGCAAAAATGAGAATTTGTGTGTCATCGCTCAACCTTTGTGAAATTTTTTTTTTTTTTATATACACCCACGCAAAAATATTTCTACAGATACAACATTCATGCAATTTCTTTTGTTAACACATTCAGATACATGCATGCAATATTATGGAGTCAGTAGGCTGTTAGCTTAGTTTAGCTTAGCTTAGGATGAAGGTGAGAAGTGGGAGAAACAGATCAGCTGGCTTATCCAACATCCACCACAGCATTGTCAGATGGGGATTGTAGCATTGTACCTGAGGCTTAAGATCATCGTACTTTTATATAATATAATATATCTATAATATATACAGATACTTTCATAAAACAAAACAGCCAATGTTTAGACAAATTAGAATTCTGCCAACAAACATGATGAAAACATCCTGAGGTAAATAAACTTGGTTTACTTTAGTGAGAAAGTTAAGCTCCACTCCTGACTCTGTCTGTGTCTCCTACAGCCTCCACCAGCGTGCCAAGCGGGATTGGCTGGAGAGACATCACATGAGCAGAGATGCGGAAAAAATTGGTCCATATTTACATACATCATCACAACAAGCGTAAACACAGACGTAGGATCCATATTTTACCATAGCCCCCTGATTGTTGTAACTCCTACTACTGTCATTAAATTATGAAAATATGGCAGATTGTGTGAATTTTGGCATTATTGATTGTAAATCCTTCAGGGTGAAAATATATTGTACAAATATGATCTTTATTGCACATCTGGCCACACATCACATTTATTTCTTACCACAGATGACTAATTCACACATTCAGATATGTGCAAATGTTTTTTTACATTTTGCACACAAAATATTATTATTATGTAAATCATTTCACAAGCTCAAAACATCAATGACCCTTATTTGAAAAAAGTGAGAGAAGCAAACATTACTCAGATGTAATAAGGGTTAGAAATTGACAAAGGTCAAAGGTCACGTACCGCCATCATCGTACTTTACCAACATCGTTATTCTACTTGTTTATTCTGATTATATTTATATATGAAAAGGCAAAGTGTACACATCTCTAGGGAGTGTGTGTTGGTACATGTGCACATCCTCATGCATCTGGAGCTCCTTAAAGAGTGTGTGGGCGGAGGGAGTTATGCGGTAAAATGAGGTCATCATTGCTGTTGATTTATGTGACACACACTATTACTTACACTCCTGTGACTTCACCACCGTGTCAGCTGACAGCATGAATAATACATGTGCCCACCGAAAGATGACATCCTCCACTTTCTCCTCTCTCTCATGCGCTGTTTTCTAAAGTTTACTTCATCATTACTGACCCATGACAACGTAATGTGTGTGTGTGTGTGTGAGTGTGTGTGTAGAGTTTGTCCCAGTTTTATTTCCAGACAGGCTCCAGAGATGATTACCTGCCATCTTCCATCCAGTTCAACAAGTTCGGCCTTATATCAGTAGTTTATGCAATCGCACAACAGGAAGTGGGAACAAGTGTGTGCATGTGTGTCTGTGTGTCAAACACAAAGCCACTCCCTAGTTTTTAAGTGATTGACATGTTTGTAACTTCACTCGCGATTCATTGTGCAACTGTACTCAGGTGTCAAACTGACTAATCATAAAAATGTCTTTCACGTTTGAGATCAGTTTAGTCATGAGAAAAGTATTTTTACATGCAGTAAAATTCCATTCTTGTCTTTACAGAGACATGCAGTGATTTGCCTGTAGCGTTGAGAAGCACAACTTGTCCATTGGTGGCAGATCACGTCCTGGATGTGCTTTTGACAGCCAGGGCTCAGACGTTTTGCCTCCCCGAAGAAGCTGAGAGCCGAGCCGCAGGACGACAAACTTCCAAAGCGAGGTCACAGTGGTCAGAGCTGAGCGGGCGAGGAGGCGAGCGGGCAGACTGAAGGAGAGAGGAAGGAGGGGGTTGGAGGGGTTTGGGGTGCGCATGGGTGAGGGGGGGGGGGGGGGGGGGGGGGCGATGAGTTAGGGGACGGAGGACAGCAGTTCCTGTCAGGGTCCATCAAGGAGCCCAGGGGTGACATGGGAAGAGGCAAGAAAGGAGGAATAAGGGGATGATGATGAGGAGGCGGAGAGGCCAGGGCGGCGAGTCGGCCCTTAACTAGTCACCCCTCAGCCCTCCAGTACACTTGTTTGCTGTCCCACACCCCACACCACCTCCCACCCTCCTCTTCTTTCTTCATCTGTTCACTGTGCAGATGTGCAGCCCTGCAGCTGCTGGATTTCTCAACATGTTCTGCCACACAGGACCAAGCTTGTTGTTTCCGCGTTAACTCCAAATCATGAGCACAAAATACACCTCGAACAAAAAGTAAACGAGATGTCATTTTCGTACAATGCATGATTTGATTTAACCTTCTATCGCCCGGTTGGTCAACTCTTCCATGGCTTTCAACAAAGAAGAGACCAGTCTCTTAAATAAACTTTATCGTTATGTCGTTTCTAATTCCGTCTGAACATCCTCCTCAGCAAAAATCTGCGAAGCCTATGACCCATCCGTAGGTGTTTTTAATGTTGATACAAGATAAAAGTGTGCATTTAAAAAATCTCTTTACGCAGATACCGATTTTTTGAAAATATGATTGAAATAAAATGCTGAAGACCTCAACCCATCAGGTATGTCTAGTGCTACCCACTGATCAGGATCTTTTCTTAATAAAGACAAAAAAACAAACAGACAGAATGAAATACAAATGAAATAGGATAATGTGGAAATAACGTTCTAGCGAACAGTAAGAATTTAGTTGCTTCATTTCAAATATATTGAAGTCACATGTAGTTACGTGACCAGCAGGGACAATTTGAAAAATTGTCATCAGGGAAAGTCCAAAATCTACACTTTACCAGTCTGTAGCAACACATCTTAGAGACAAGGAAATGTCTCTGCTACTTCACTAGTGATTATTTTTTTAATTCATTTATTCTGTCATGCACAGTAAAGTGCTCAGCCCACATGGACATTATAAGTACTTTTAGTGTGGTGATATTATAAAGCGTATCCACATGACATTAATCTGCCAATAAGTAACTCTGACTAATGGTTGAAGATCAGTCTCATGTTTCAAGGTAAACAAATAAAAAGTAGCCTAATCATCCAACCAAAAGAGCTCGTGAAAAACTTTATAGTCAGTGCTCTTAAAACTCTGAGGTCAAAACTTGCTTGATCGTCCCCTTAATCAAGATTTTCTTTATAGCAAGAGGAACGATTTATTACACCTGAAATACTGAATTCTCCTTTTATTCCCCTTCCTTTGAATAACAGCTGTAGGTAGAAACCCCTCCCATCTCTGAAGCTGTCAGCCTCACCCTCAGAAATAATAACCTCCTCAGGCTGACTTAGATAATAACTCGCAGTCTGACTGCGGAGACATCGTCTGCCCAGTCTTTGGAGCCTGCGAGGGGAAAACATGTTTTTCTGCTGCTGGTCAGTGCTGAGGGTTTCAGTCCAGACATAAACAGTGGTGTGGCCGGGCAGAGGAAGCTGTCAGGTGGCGGCTGGCGGTCCAACAGACAGACTGACAGGCCTGCATCACTGTGTGCTCAGGTGTCAACACTGAAGACTCACTTTGTAACTCACCGAAAAAAACACACACTTGTTGGCGATCAAACATTCCTGACACATCAGGAATTTGGAATGAACGCGGTGTGTTTAAGGGTTTTCATGCTTTTTCATATCAAAAACTCTTCATCTCCGCCCCCAGCTCACCTCCTGCCAAAAAAAGAAAATTACCCGCATTAAACCATGGACCCTGTTTAATTAGATTTTTCAAAATGATCCTTTGGAACCACATCTGAAAAGACTGTTGTTGTTAAATATAACTTGGAATGGGATTATATAGCTCAGTTGATGCCAGCAGAGGAACAAAAAAGAACAGTCCATATATGTATATATTTTACTTTGAGAGTAATTTCTCAACCTGAAAACCTGATGCCACTTTCTTCAACCACTGAGGTTAAATATCATTGTAATAATTCTACATGTGCAAACACAACCCTGAAATACTATACATTTGTAAAGTATTAGAGCTTATTTTGTGAAATTAAGGGTGAGGCTAGTTTGATCCGTGTTATAGGCGTGTATAACAATCTAAAGCTCAACTCTTTAGAGCTATTCAAGTTTTTATTCTGACCTTATTTTACCTGCCGTTGATCTTTAGGTCTTTCTTTAGTTGATTCGTTGGTTTAACTTGATTCATTTGCCTTACATTCAATTTCAGGTATTTATTCCAAAGGCTCTTGCTTTTTACTATTTGGCAAATAATATTTCCTTCTTTTCGTGGTGTATTGGAATTTTGTTGTTGTTTCTCTTTCTTAATGTATTCCCAAGTTGAAATAAAGGTTGAATGAATGAATGAATGAACTCAAAAAAAGAATTATGCCTAGAACTGTGACTTTATGTTTCAATTACATATTTAATTTCTGAAAATAACTTGAGAGTGATTTAATAAAATAAAGTTAGACTTATTCATAAATATATACATTAAAAGCACAATTTATTTAAGCAATAAATGATTGACATTTTTGGAGTATACTGGACTGTGTCTTGGGCTTAAAGTGACATCCTGTTGGGCCTGCAGCCTAAATAGTGACAAATAAAATGCTTTTTTTGTTTTTTTTCTTTGGCTGGAGCCAGGCTCATGGTTTCCGGTTTATTTCAGTTTCCAATATAAGTGGTATCTATCTTCTCATCTAACTCCCATCACATGCATTTCCCAAAATGTTGAACTGTCCCTTTATGTAAAGATTGAAAAAGGCCAATCAGGAACCATGTTATCTCCCGGGTGCTTTTGACACACACACTTAGGATCATTGTACACACATGTACACACCAGCAGAAGCAAGTCTTTGAGCTGCCATTTATCTTGATACTGTCACTGTCAGACAGACCATTAACAAACAGTTGATTCATTCTGGGTCAGACAATACTGATAAAGTGCTCTTGTTTGAACAAAGATAGTGCAGCAGACAGCTAAAAGGTACTGTATGTGTGTGTGAGACAGAGACAGAGAGCCAGTCTGTAATATACAGGGTTGACACGCACACACACACACACACACACACACACACACACACACACACACACACACACTTTCACACTCACACACGTAGAGAGAACCAGACAGACAGGTCCTTGTGCGCAGAGTATGTTTTTTTCTTTGAAGCAGGGTGTGTAAGACAGGGAGTGCCTGACACACACACGCACACACATACTGTACAGACACACACAACAGACAAAAACAAATGTGAAAGTACAGGGTTAGATATGGTCCCACAAAAACTGACTGGAATCACATGCGTGTTTACTCCTTTGAAAGAGAACATTAGATACCATTATTATCTACATGCAACCAGAGGCAACAAGTTGAAGTTGTAAACAGTGAGGAAATACATCAATACAAATATTACTGATCTTTATCTATGTGATTATGTACAGTTTATGTGAGTTTATATACATCTTTTATTCTAATGTATTCACAAGGATGTACATTCTCCTCTGTCCTGTGGTTGTTTTTCATTTTTTGGGACTTTTGGTGTTCAATGTTTGTCTCTATGTAGCGTCTATTATTAACAGTGTGATCTTCCTTCACTTTCCTGTGACTGACATCATGACACACCATACACATCGTGGTTTAAACATTTGTGGCTGTTTTTTATTTGCTATAGTTTACAGAATGTTGTGTTTCTTTTAAACCATATTTCATTGATTTGTGTAAATGGTCTTTTATTATATTGAATGTGGCACTAGTATTTTTTATTTATTTATATAATAAGAATAATGTGATAATGATATATACTATTTGTATAAAATTCTTTTAGATTCCATGAGATTGCTGTGACATCATGTAAACGTCAGACACAAACAGGCAGGTAATCAGACAGGTTTGAGGTTAATGGGTTAGTCAGACACATAAAAAAAAGTTTAAAGTACGAATAAGATTAACCTATATAACCTATATTAGGCCATTGCTGACAACTGAGGTTTACTCAGTTTCAGTTTTACCTCTAAACAATGTGGTTTAGATGATGTGGTAAACTTTCTTGCCCCACCGGACTGCCTTGTAATGAGGTTGATGTGCACGTACACTTCAGCAATTACTTTTGTGAGTACAACGTAATCATGGCACATAACACAATGATTGTGCAACATGGTGAGTTTCCATTAGTGTCGGGGTATTAATTGGTTTAATAAAACTCATAGCTTGAAGGAAAGTAGGAGGAAGCTTTCACAAGCAGATGTTCAATTCCTGCTGTAACTACCAGGACCCTATAGCACCTTGTACATCTGTGGGGGCTTTGTGAGACATTTACATGTTTCAAATGAGGCAGATTCCAAGAAACATGTCTGTGAAAGTTTCTTTTCTTCACACCTTTTTTCTCTGTTTTGTTTATTTCAACGCAGGTTTGTTGGCCCACAGTATTCCGCAGAAAATGCACGGAGCTGGTCTGATAAGTAAAATCTGAAAATCACATGTGTCCACACACTCGCAAACACACATTACCATGTGGTTAACGTGGCCACATCACTGGTGGAGAGCTGCAGGGCAGATTTCAGTCTTAAAATAGAGAGTTTCAGTTATTCTTTCTGCTGACCTCAGTCCTCCCGGGTTCCAGAGAAACAGGCAAACACACTCACACGCACACACACACACACAGTTCTTTGAAATCCTCCCACACGCTTGTGTTTTCACACTTAATGACAATAACATAAACCACATTTCCCCTAAAGCCAGTACAGGAATCGGTTGATCATGGTGACAACTGGCTCTAGGAGACAGGAAATAGAAAGCTCCATGTCGACAACTGAACAGAAGTGGTCAGACCTTTTCTGCGTAGCTCGATCTCGGCTGATGTGCTGATACTGCTGCCCTTTGATGCGGGTCAAGTGATTATTGGGGGAACTACAGAATTTATGGGTCATTGAAACCGGTAATGACTCAATTAAACAGACAAACATGCACATTAACTCATGGATCCATTCATGAGTGAAAACATTAGAGCCCCATGATCAGACAGAATGTCTTGTACTTGCACGGTGTGGTCCACAGCAGACACAGCATGTGTGTCTCCCAGTTTGGATTCAGGACTCAGACACCATGTTAAACCTTAGTTGCTTTTTGATAAAGCTCAAAGTTCGGGCTGGATCAGCTGAGCCCTGAACCTTCTTTAAGTTATGCTGCTATAGGTCTAGACTGCTTGGGGGAACTCCCATCATGCACTGAGCACTTCTCTCTCCCTCTGTGCCCCCCTCCCCCATAGTTTGTGTGTTCTCTCTCTCTCTCTCTCTCTCTCTCTCTCTCTCTCTCTCTCTCTCTCTCTCATTCTGCAGGTATCTCTAATTAATATTAATAGTATTGTTATTGTCAATAATAATAATGATAAATATGACAGTTACACAACTGTTCCTGGTGTCTCGCCTCTCTTTTCAACTCAACCTCTCCTCTCTTCCCCATTTTTTCTCTGCTCAACCCAACCAGTTGAGCCAGATTCGCCCCCACATTGAGTCTATTTCTAGAGAACTGTTGTGGTTCCCTCTTATAATTTAACCCTTTTATGTAAAGTGCCTTGAGATAATATATGTTGTGATTTGGCAAATACAAATGTAATTGAAATGTATTCAATTAATTTGTAATTTGTAAGGCAACAAACATGATTCCTAACCCTAATGTGCGATTTTGAGCGATTTAACTTTCCACTCCCACATTTCATCAATGAAGTCGTATCTATTATCAAGGTAGTTGTATTGTGTTGTTGTTGCCACTTACTGATCCCAGAGCCCGGTGACTGACTGTCAAACAGTGAATGTGCCACAGTCAGCAGGATGGCATCTTTGACTGTGGCGAGGAGCCAGAGCACTTAAGCCTGCAGCGACTCTCCATATTGTTCTATCTGCCCCCCACAACAAAACCAGGGCCTCTGCTGCAAAACACAGCCAGGAGCCGCACTGGGCCGCAGACAGCCGGGTCCTGTCAGGGGGGCTTCTGTCGGTCCAGGCACACACACATATTCCGTTGGATTTGTCTGTGTTGTGATACATTTTGAAAAAATGACCACCAATGAGGATGTTAGCCTGTTTGATACCACAGCTGCTACACAGGTGAGTTTGTGTCTGTTCAGGCTGAAGCACAGTTTGTTTGTTTTGACCCTGATTTCACTGTGCTAATCTGAGCTGGTAAAAAAACAAACACTTTTCAAATGTCCCAGGACTCTCAGGGAGATAATACGAGGTCGAGACAGGAACAAGAGGAGAGACGGATCCTGACGGCCTGGAAAAGCATGGTGAGAACATGAGGGAATAAAAATCCTGATTAACTGTGTCCCTTACTTTCTATCAATTTTGATTACAGTTTGTCAGAGGTACATTGACGTTTGTGTGGTGATCTAAAAGTGACATATACATTCTGAATCATAGTGAATCAAACAGTTCAGATAGGACCAAACGCTGTTGTGATGTGGGTGTGTAATTGAAAGAACATCTGTGTTGGTGATAACGTGAAGTGAGGCTTTGTAGTCAGGAAATACAAGTAACACTTTTGAACTTTACACACAGTCGTGCATCAAATTTCCCACTTCAAGATAAGTGCTGATTTGTTCCGGTAAATTTGCTCTTTTCCTTCCCAGTTTGTTATGTTCTGACCATCATGATAATTGATCAATGATAATTCTACTTTTGATCACGATGACAGCCTATTCGCTTCTCTGCTAATTCGACCAAAACAAAGGAGATTCATGTCATCCCTCACTGGCTCCCTACAAACAAGCTGTTTGTGTGGGTTGAGAATCAACCTGTTTTCTTCTCAGCTCAATAAACAATACTGTATATTGATATCGCTCTATGGCGAGTGTTACACATGATCCAAATGTTAAACAAAAAATAACAGTAGTAGCAGTTGCATATTTTATTAGTGTACATGTGAGTATAATAGTGTTTACAATGACATATGAAAAGTGTTTGTGCCTGTTTCAGTCCTCCACTCTCCATCGACACAGTCTGTGTGAGGACTCCGCAGCTCCAGGACCAGCTCAGTCTTTCTTGGCCCAGCAGAGACAGTCCACCCTGACCAGGAGGCTGCTCCGGCTACAGCCCAGGTAGGAGGCCTCATGTGCAGGGAGAAACGGAGGAGTGCAGCCCACTCGTGGGCAGGATGGAGAGCAAGAGTGTGGAAGAAGGAGAGAAGTTTTTTTCCCTGTTTGACCTTGGTTCTCACTAATGTTTGCTGCTACCACCTCCAGCTGGTCAATGTTGGTACTACAGTGAATATTAAAAGATCATGTTTTCATCTATATCATAACTATAAACGAATGCTTGTTTGTCTGCCCCATTCCTGATTGTTTCATATTCATACATTTAGTTTTTTGCAGATAAGATACATTTTCCAGTTGAAATAATGCCAAAGTATGACTGTCTTTTCTTTTATTCTATTTCTCTCCAAACTGCTGAAAAAAAAGCAGCACAGACTTAAGTAGTAACAGGTCATTTATACGCATTACTTATAGAAATAAATGTTCTTTATACACACTCTGCTCTCTGGAAGAATTGACCTTTGATTTGCTTAGCTGAGCATAACATAGCCTAGCACACAGGCTGAAAGTAGGGAGAAATAGCAAAGTACTGTCAAACGTGTGTGTTCAATAAATGGAGATGGCATTTTAAAGAGCATCTAGCATATTTACTAAGATCGCTGCATCGTGACACCTTCAGCTTCATAGACTTTCATAATGAGAACTAAACCCTGTGGCTACCATGAAGCAACATGTCAATAGAACAATTGTCCTTTATTGTGTCCAGTTTCCCTTCCTTCCCTTCCTTCAAACACCAAACATTCCTCCCAGGTCCCAGATGATGTGTCGCGAAATTGAGTACATTTCAAAAAGTCTATTTTCAAACATCATCAGTAAGTGGGGGGATATTTTAGAAATATGAGGGGCTATTGCTTTCTGTGACAATGTCAGGGAGTGTCACTAATTTCCAAAAAGTGCTCCTTGTATGGCCCCAAAGGTGCAGTAGACTCAAAGTAGAAGTGGAAGCACACATTTATAGTTTTAACTGATCTCCCTCGTGCATTGGAATTTAAAATCACAGTTTCAACAGTCAACCTAAGATCCAGTGAGATCTGACCCCATGCTCACACTGCGAAGGCGCTGAGGCTCGTAAGTCGGAACAGTGAGGAAGGACTTTTTCTTCCCGGCAAACGGGGGTTTAGGAATTGTGGGCACAGCTCTGTTGTGGTTGATGGCTGGCTGGGAACTGCAGTGCTCCAGACTGGAGTGAGCAGTCGGGTGAAACAGGAAGGCAGAGGTGTGATGGTAGGTGATGGGAATGGCGGAGGCCGGTCGAGTGGACGTCTCCATGGATGGCTGTGGGGGAGGAGGAAGCAGTGACACTGACACTGGAGCTTGGGCCTCCCATGTTGTACTTTTTTCTTCCCCTCCTTCCTCCCTCATCTGCCACTCTCCATCATTCCTCCCCTCCGCTCCACTCACCTCCTTCCTCTCACTGAGGGCAGGGTACCCTCCTCGCCTCTCCTGCTCTGCCCCAAACTCGATCTCCAGCAGAGGTGTTCTGAGGTTCTTCTCGTCCCTGAAACTGCACACGGTGCTCTCGGTTTCCTGCCCCAGCCCTGATGGTAGAGACCCCCCTTTGCCTATCTTGCAACTTTCATCATCATCATCGTCGCTGGTGCACTGGTCAATGCTGGGGGAGTGGCGTAGCCTTTGGAGCTGGGCTGAGGTGCGGCGAAGAGCCCCTCCCATGAGGCCGGTGGGGGATGGAGCTGCGTTCAGGAGGCGGTTAAAAAGGGCCATGTTGGGGTGACGATTGCTAGACTCCTCCATATTCTCAGCAATTTCTTCTAGAGGCTGGAAGTGCATCTCCTCCTTAGGGATCCTGTGCAGAGATGATAATGTATCAGTACTTTACCTGAAATACAATGACTTCACAGGTCTTGTGTTTGGTGTTTTTCACACTACTTCTGAAAGAGTACTTTCATTTTAATTTTCGGAGACTTTCCCACGCTGCTGGGCGACTTAAACTGAAAGTGTCACATTCACGGTCACACATACAGCGAACTGGTAAAACCCACAAAACTCACGCCATGTCAAAAGTGGACCCTTGGAAGGAGGGTTTGCGGAGGACGAAGAGGGTGGCGGCGGTGTACGGTGGGCGGGGGTTGGAGTCATTCCAGTAACGGTCTCTCTCCATCATTGGCAGATCTCCGTACATCTCATCCACTGCCATCATGGACACCTGTAGAGTTGAAACAGCAGACATTGGTCAAGCAGTACTTACTAATTAATGGCCTTAAATTTCATTTCCTGGGGCAGGGTAACAAATCAAGAAAAAAAAACACATTATTAAGAAACCTGGAAATTTCTGTCTATCAGCCAGTTAGTCTCAAAGTCATCATCATCTTCTCCGAAGGGGTTGATCAGCTGCTCTGCCACCTTCAGCACAGAAAAAGAGTAACAATCTGATTAGAAATGGTCAATGGTTGTTAAAAGCAAACATTGCGGTTGAGTATCAAACGTGACCAAATGCAATGTGACCCTTGTATCTGACCTTAAGCCACCCTGCATAGAAGAAGAACTGAAGCAGGGTGAAGATGGGCACGTAGAGGTCCAGGTCGTGACCTGGGTAACCTTGACTCGGGTCCAAGAACTGACGACCAATCAGACACACCAGGAAAAAACTGTACACGGCTAAAGTGACCACCTGAGGGACAGATTAATGGACACGTGTTACATTAGCCTTCAGATTCCAATAATACTTTTTTACTTTCATTTCATATTTCTCACAGACAACAAGCTGCGGTCTGAGTTTGCCTAACGCAACCAGTAACCTCACACTGTTTAAGGCTCTGTACATAAAACATTAGAGGAGGAGCAGAGCCGTACGCAACCACCGAAAAGTCCTTTTCATTTATTTAAATATGTGGTGTGTATGTGTGCATGAGAACCACATTCATAACACCTACCTGAGTGTAGACCAGGGGGACACTGATCATGTCATAGTGAAACAACATACTGCACTTTCCTCTGAACCCATTCAGCTCCTGTTGACACAAAAACAGAAACTTTGTGAGATCTAAACTCTCTGTCTTCATGTCTCTGTGAATATACATCTCATATTAAAACACAGGAAACTGCTGTGTGTGTGTGTGTGTGTGTGGATGTGTGGGTGGGTGTGGGTGTTAGCCACTATAAGAGTGGCTACTCTTACCGGGGTCCGCGCAATGTTTCTTTACAGTTTCTATTTCTATATACTTCAATGACAGAGAAACATTAACACACATCCATATCATCCTACTAACAAAATACTTACTCATAAAATAATGACAACACATAACCAACATCAAATCCAAACCTCTCAAACATATGATGCCTAATTTGAGATCAATTTAAGAAAATAAATCACCTCTGAACTTTAAGCATTAGGTTACAAATAATAAAATGAGAAAATTTCTCATTACATCCACGTGACAGCTTCAAGATAAAACGTGTGAACAAGAAAGTCACGTGTGTGTGTGTGTGTGTGTGTGTGTGTGTGTGTGTGTGTGTGTGTGTAGTGGTGCACCTCCAGCAGCAGTTTGAGTGTGTGGTCGTCTTTGACCCTGCCCTCACAGCGGGCCACAGCAGCCAGGTTGGTGAACCAGACGCAGGGGATCCAGTATTTGTTATAGGGGGAGTGAAGACCCTCGAACTTCTTCCTCTCCTCTCTCGTCATAAATCCTGAATAAACAGCGAAGAAAAAAACTTCATGCCTCAGATTCATTATATATATTCATAATATAAAAATGTTACTGGCAGAGAGAGAGAGGAATGACAGATGAGGATTCAACATGTGGTGGCTTGAGCTTTTCTTTATAGTGAGTGAGAACTTTTGCAATGTGTCAAGAAATGACACCATGGCTCAGTTCAGTTAGAAAAAAGCTTGTGAAAATACCACTGTTGACATCTGTGACAAATTTACAGTTTACACTTCACCTAACGCTGCACCATGTATAATTTATAAAACACAGAGGAGGGGACACCGTGTCTTGTGATCTTGTTACAGGCGTTTGATAACTTCCCTGTTATCATCTGTGAGTTTCAGAATGTGCCTGTCCTTGTGATTTCTCCTGCACTCTCTGGTGTAGACAAGGAACAACACACAACAGTCATGACGTGTGCGTGTGACTGATCACACCGTTCCATTATTAAATTTCCTGCCACGTCCTGACTGCAGCGTGAGAAAGGTCAAATAGGCACATTGTGGCTGGATTGTGTACTGGCAGAGTCCATTTGATTGATATGATTGGGAGCGGCTGTGACTCATGAGACAGAGCGGGTCGTCAACTACCCAGAAGGTTGGTGGTTCAATCCCAGTGCGTGCAGAAGTGTCCTTGGGCCAGATACTGAACCTAAATTAACCCTGCCGCCTGTGCCAACAGTGTGTGAGAGAGAAAGTGCTCCACATATATGCACTGTATGAATGTGTGTGTGTTCTGTAAAGAGCTTTGGGTCGTCATGAATACAGACCGTAATCATCCCGAGTTCTATTGGTTTAAACCTGCAGTGGATAATTTAACGTACTCATACTTAACTCACTGCTAAATCACAGTTGGTGTTGGAGGTACCGACTCACCGGCCTCCACCACATGGTCCATGGTGGGGAAACGCTTGAAGACGGCGGTGCTGACGGAGCGCAGGATGAGCAGGGCTGACAGGCTGGCGTAGCGCATCATGGTGCGCCTCAGCAGTCGGCCTCGCTCGTCGCTCCCCTGGAGGCCCCCCGACAGGACGCACATGAGCCGGTCAGGGAGAGGGATGCTGGTGTACTGGCTCCACCAGCGGTTCACCACCAGGGTCACGTAGAAACCTGGGAACAGCAGTAATGAGGAGACACAAAGGTGATTACACTGGAGACGCAGATCAGAGCTCAAATCTGGTTCTCCAGTGAACTCTGGGGCCCAACAGTTCACATCAACTGAGGTCAAAGGAACCCTCAACAAAAAGTATAGCTTTATTGTTACATAACTTACTCTATTAGGCCCAGCTGATACATCACAATGTAAGTAATATAAGATAATCTGGATTCATCACACACTGCATATGAATGTAAGCTTTAACAAGATGATGTAAATTCCAGAGACAATATTTTCAGATAATCCAGATCTATCACATACTGTGTATGTACGATTTATGATGTATGCTTGAAGAGAAGAATAAAAAAAAATATATGAAGAAAACTTAAATCAATAAAGTAACAGTGCACTATGTGGTAAAATGCACTTTCTTACAGACAAATAAGTCTGTAAGAATTAATTCATATATTCATTTCTATATATTCATAGAAATGTTTCCCACCTTATTTTAATTGATGCTTTTGCTTTCCCAGAATTATCTGGCACTACTCCACAATTTCCACAATTAGTTAAATAAATACAAATTCTTATTATTAAATGATGCTGTCTGGGTTTCCATTGTAAAGTCTGAGGCTGTTGCCCCAACAACAATAACAAATGTTTTTACTGTTACACAACATAATACTATGGAGCAAAATCATCAGAGAGCAATACTGACAGATTATTTTATTTAGTGAGATAGTGTATATATATGAATAAAGAAGAAAGAAAACAAATCAGACAAAATATTAACTCAATAAAGTTGTAAGTGCAGATGTTTTGGCACATTACAGTCTGTAAGAGTAAGTTGATATCATAATGTATAGTGAGAGAAATGTCACATTTATATATAATATATATGTTTTAATAGAATATTTGATCTCTCCCAAAAATCTGTAATGACATAAATGCTTTCTACAATTAGTCATTTAATCAATGTTACCATTATAAAATTGAAATTGCCTGCATCGGCCTCCAGTCGGCTACATATATTTATATCTATGTGTCCAAAGCAAACCTATAAACCTATAGAACAGAGGGCTTGAGTCTATAGCTGAGGATCCCTGACATGAAAACAGATAATAAACTGTCATGAACATTTTCTGGTTCTCATTCATCAAACCCATCTTAACAACAAACAAACTGCAGATGCCTGGGACACACTGTGATCTCAACGTAACAAGAACGTGAGGAAATCTTACCCAGTACGAAGGACATGGGGATGAGACTGGCATAGTGGTTGCAATAAATCGCCAGTTTTTCAAAGTACCTCTTTTGGTCATCATAGAGGACAAATCTAAAAATAAAAGGTACAATTATTATTTTTTTTAAAGATTTGTAAATGAGAACACTGATGTGTCTCAGTTGACAGTGTTTTCTTGAAGCTAGTGTCTCACCTGTAAGTGACGCTAATGGCCGTGTACATGGCAAAGAAAGCCAGGAACTCTTTGTACAGCACCTTGTAGATGCTCCCTTTCCACACCAGCAGCAGCTTGGAGAAGCCACAGAAGCGGGCGTTGGCGACTCTGGCCGTGTAGGTGACCGTCATTGGTGAGAGATCACTGGGTCCTCAGGGTCAAAAGAGCTGAGAGGAAGAAGAAAAGCACCATATCTGTAGGTAAACATCTGCAGTGAGACCAGAGCGGATCATGGAACAGAGATGCTCAAACTGTCTCGTATCACATTCAAGTTTTCAAGGTTTCATTTGTTAAGATTTGACACAAACAAAAGCATGGAACGTTTTAAGATGTGAATCCTGAACAAACAGAGCTCCAAGTAATATTAAAAAAGAAAAAAACAATCAAAACCAAATCCACTACTACAACTTATAATAATGATAATTGAAAAAGAGTGGAAAGGAATTCATATATATCTGAATCATAAGCATAAGGGAGAGAACTTAATACCAACATTTATTAATTCATTTATAAAACAGTTCATTGTGTGCTCCCTGATGTGCCACCTAAACTTAGTCTGGAACACATTCACTTTAGGTTGTGATATCAATTTAACACCACAGACTTTAAAGATAATGCTCATTTATTTGATCTTTATATTGAAAAAAAGCTTCTTCTCACCTCTTGTGTTTTTTTTCCGTGATGAACGCGCCGCTTGCTCACCGCATCCCTGTGCGTAATTGGCACCACTGGAGAGGTACAGTCACATTTTCACTTACGCAGGACAGTCCTCTCTGTGCTGCTCTCTGCGTTCGCCGGTGGTGGAGTGTTTCTCTGTCTTTTCCTCACAGAGCTCATAACTCTGATGTCCCCTGGCGTCAGCTCGGTTGACTCGGGGCTGCTCCGGCTTGTAATGGCTGTAATCCTTCGGAGCCTCACTCGGTGCGTCCAGTGGTCAGTGCGCCCCCGGGGTTAAATCCCCCCCAAAATGAGGAGGAGGAGCTCGTTAGCGCGGCCCCCGACCGGCACAGCGCGGCTCGCTGATGGACCACAAGCGACAGGCCGCAGCGCCGGGGCCACAGAGAGCGCACAGGGCAGTGGAGGGGATTATACAACCGCAGCAAGTGGACCATGGCAAAGTTTCGTGTTAAGTGATATGAAAACAACAAGCAATTTGCGGCGTCACAGATCTACAAGTCCCCCTTGTTGCGGACTGAATAACAAACAGATTATTTTACAACAGAGCAGATAGACACAGTGGAGACGTTTGTCATTGCGCCTCCTTCACCTTTTCTTATAAGAAGATACAAATTACAGTTGGATGAGATCGTCCCACTTGTTCCAAACAGTAACTGGACCGAGTCAGTTTCACAGCAACCTGCCACCAAAAGTAGTGGTGTGTATTTTTTAAAGTTATCCTTTTGCAGATTTACAGCGATATCTGTGAACGCTTTCATATTTACCTTTTAATTAAAACAATGAATAATAAATTCAAAAATGTTAAATCTTAATCTAAATGTGAATTTAAATATTAAATTCAAACCTAATCATTAAATGATAAACCTAAATGTTGAATCGAAATGTTAAAAGTTAATCCTAAATATTAAATCTTAATATTTCATGTTTAGACTTAACTTTGAAATCAAATTCAATAAATATTTTACAAAAAGGTAAATTAGACAGTTTACAAATGTTGCTGTAAACCACGTTAGAAAAAGTTGAAATGTAAAAATACACCAATTTTTTTAATGTTTGGCCAAAATATGCTGAAAAGTCGCTTTTGTTTTCAGCATGTGCTGCAAACATTGAACCCACTATTACCAACAAAAACCCACAATATTCTCATTCATCATCTACATCACCTTGGCGGGTTCTAAGACTAAATTAAATATTCTAAAAATAATTTAAAATGGGTTGATATTAGGCCTTACAGAGCTACTCTCAAATTGTCACTGTAGAGAATAAAAAGAAAGTTTCTTTAATTGACTTTGGAAAACTCTTCCTCTTGCAGTTGGTGTCCCTGACCAGTAGGAGGTACTGCAGCTCCCTCATTTCAAGCGTCATTGCAAGGTTTTGAATGCAGGACTTTCACTTGAGTATTTGAGTATTTTTAAAGTTCAGTAAAGGATCTGAATACTTCTACCACCATAAATGCAATTCTGCACCAGGACAATTCATTTACAGTTAACACTTTAACAAAATCAATACAAATAATAATTGTACTTTTTGCATGCGTCTTTAATTCTTTGAGCATAACAGGCTTGTTTGTGCTCCTGAATCTTCTTGCTCGAGGTTAAATGAGTCCGTCAGACACAATCTGCAGCCTGATCAGGACAAAACATCAGATCAAAACAATGACCACAAAAGGCTCTGAGCTGAGGCAAGTTCATTTTAATCAACACTTGCTTAATAATTTATAGAAAACAGCTTCGTATCGTCTCAAAAGCATTCAGTTACAGAGGGGAGAGATGAAGAGTTGGATTGAGGGGTGGAGTAACCTGTCTTCTCTATGTGTCTGTTGGGAAATGAAGTAATTCAATCATCAGATCAGCCAATCAGAGTCCACTCCAGGGCAAAGATGCTTTACTCACCATTCATTGGTTCAACATCATTGATCAAGCAACATTCAATATATTCTTAATTAACAATGCACTAAATAAGGCTACTAATGTCTTTCAACTGTGTTCCCATAAGTTATAGTCTTAAGTAAACAGATATAATGATTGACAGAGATTGTGGGAGCATGTGCTGGGGATTCAGCAGAAACAATAATGAACGTGCAGCCACTGAAACATCAGGTCACAAGCATCATCTGTCTGAAGCAACTAGATGCCGACAATATTCAACAGAGGCCATTAAAGGCAGGGTTGGTAATTTTTTTAAATCCTCTTCACGTCCTGATAGCCATCAATAAATATAATTGTTTGAAAGAAATAAAGAAAAAAAGCCTGTGTCTGGGGCCCTCGCACGACTTAATGAAATGATTGGCTGGTGTACCTGTCTGTCACTAACGGATCTGCCTGTCTGCGAGGCCCCTTAGCAAGAAGTGAGTGAGCTAGTCACAATAAAGTTGTCTATTAGAGGTTGTAAGTCAGTGAGCTTTCATATGCTTCAGGGGCATTGCTTTGTTGAGAGGGACAATGGGAGGGGGTGGGATGTATCTGTGATATGGTGTAGCCTGCTTTTGCCAGCTTCTCCAGGATTACCAACCCCAGCTTTAAGACTGTCCAGTTAAAACGATAACAGAGGCACAGACTATTTAAAGCTCCTAGTTTGACATGATTCAAAATCTCATTGACGTTAAGTAACTGCATTTACACCATAGTCGCATGGAGGAGGGAGTAAAGATTTGACAAATGGTAAAAGACACTTTTTTGCCAAGCCATATTCCTTTTTAAATTGTTTTTCTTTATGTCTGTTTCCACTGCCCTGCCGTCACTCTGAATCTGTCGACATCCGGATGGAAGGTCCGGATGTGTGTGAGATGAGTTAGCGGGAAATTTTAGTCATAAGTCAAACTGGAGAACGCACACAGCCACCAAGTCACACGGAATAAACATCAACCATCTGAAATGAGGAATAGACAGCACCGTCACTGGAAACACATATTTAGTTTTTACACAATCGAAGCTGGACACTGTGTCAGATGGAGGGGGGGGGGGGGGGCCGTTAAGAAAAAGTTAAATGCTTTAAGTAGGAATAGTTTGACTGCCACACGGAGGATATGAAGACAAGAGGAGGTGAAGTGAGAGTCAGGCAACTCTTATCTGTCTTATCTCTAACAATACATCGGACTATATTTTTGTGTTTGTGATCATCAGCTCCCCTTCATTAAGCGCCTGTGTCTCGCTGTAGAGGTGCTCTACTTCGGATGATGGGCTGACGACTGAGAGGATCACCTTGAGCCTGTTACTGTGGGGCTTGAGGCCAGTGTAGGAGGGGGCTCACAGGAGGGGAGGTCAGACTGTAGATAGAGGTGTGGTCTGCAAAGAGGGGGCAGAGGGAGGGACGTCCTGCAGGGAGGGAGATCACTTGTTTGGGGGCTTGTACGGCTCCAGAAGTTGCTTAGAGAACGTGTTAACCTTTTCGGCACCTCGAACTTCATGGGGCAGCAGCGGCAACTTGACTATGTGGAAATCTTCATAAAGGTCCTCCATCTGTAGAGAGAGGACAGGCCATGAAAAAGGACAATTACATGTTACACTTATTAAATATGTTGGTTTCAATAATGCATCTGTATTTTAACAGCTTTGAACACAAACTACTGTCTCGTACCTGGTCTAAATACTTGGACTGAATTTTATGGCGGGCTTCACACATTTTACACGGCCTCTCCGTCTCAGGGAAAACAAGTTGGTTGACGATGATGTTGTGCGTGTCGATGCGGCACTTGGCCAGCTCCTGGATGAGCCGCTCCGTCTCGTACAGGGAGAGGAACTCAGCGATACAAACACAGATGAAGGTGGTCTGTTCCTAATGGAGGGGAAAGAAGCAGAGAAGGGTTACACTCATATACAGAAAAGCTTTTAAAACAACTAATTTAAAGCTAGAGTTGGTAATCCTGGAAAAGCTAGCCTGAAGAATGCAACCGATACATCCCCTCCCATCAGCCCTCAGATTTGTGAACGTGTAAAAGAATCTCCAAATGTGTAATGAGATTTGTGAATTTGTACATGGATCTGAACATCTATATTTAGAGTGTGTGTGTGTAAACAGATTTGAAAATGGGTAAAGAAAATATCTTAAAATATGTATTCAGATTTGAAAGTGTATTCATATCTGTAAATGCATGAACCAGTACTAAAGGAATTTCTGGGAAAAACGTTACAAACATTCATTCTTAAATTTTTAGTAGGGGTGTAGTCATTCTGACATGAAAACATTATCTAGTATACAGAGAGCTGAAACTGTGTTGTTGATAGTCCTCTTGTCACAATACTACATGTCCCACCATTGTTCACAGGCGTACAGTAGGACGGGTTGGGAGGCTGCACCAACAAAGCACGTGCCCCACGTGTATATGCTGTATAAATGCACACAGCTCAGTGATGAGAAGGTTTACATTAGAAGTGGCTGCGCTAGATCACTAAATGTTAAATTGGTTTAAATAACATAATGAGTGGAATGGATCCTTTTCTCCACCTGCTTCAAGTTATCGTCACTATCAATTAACACTACTGGCACCACTTCCATGTTTTTGTGAAGGTGTACATGATGTAAATGATGGTGGGAACCAGCTACAGAGCTGGAAAGCCTTTGAGCTCCGCGACAGCAACACCTCAATGGAGGAGCCCAGGTCTGTAAAGTGTAGTATGACAAGCCTAGTGTATATGCACACAAGCACAACGGAAAACAAAAAACCCACAACATAAAAGCAACTGCACACTGTTGAGACAGTAATGTGATTGTATATTAACGACAAGTGTTGTGTATCTATGTGACTTACAGGGTCTTTGAACTGCTCACTGACTGAGCGGATGACAGGCAGCGTCTCTTCAAGCTTCGAGGCAAGCTGGTCTGCGTTCATGTCACCCAGACCGAGCATGTTACACATCTACAAACAATGAGAGAAACAGAGAGAAGCCTTGTTGTCATTGCAAAAGAAAACATTTCATGAAAACCCCAAATATAATATCATAGCTGCTTTTTCCATTCATCGATTTGTTTTACTATTTCAATTGAAATCAGCAGCCCAACAGGTTTTAAGACACCCTAACTAACAGAAGAAACAATCCTTGAATTGCTGGATTTGTTACTTCTCACTTACCTGTGAGATGAAAGGGCTGATCTGGTTCTTGATCTGCATGAGACGACCCAGCCCACGCTCCACGATGGTGGGGAAGTTAAGCAGTCGCAGTGTGTGGCCAGTAGGAGCAGTGTCAAAGACCACCACTGAGAAGTTCATTCCTTTCACTAACCTGAGGCACAGGAAGACAATTGTATAACTCGCAACTGGCCAACTTTTCTTTATGGACTCCATCATACTAGACTAAAAGGTAAATTCAGCGGTGGATCAGTGCTGCTTGTAAGAAAATGTGCTTTGGTTTTGTATCGACCAGGAGATCTCACCTCATGACCTCTGCATAGCTCATGGCCTCATCGATGCCAGGGAAGGCACTCATGGCTTCCTGCATCATCTTCTTGCCCATGCTGAGCATGTTGTCCTCTTCGAAGAACTCATCAGGCAGCTCTGCTACACCCAGGCTAGGGTCAATCTCCTGCAATCACACACACACACACACACACACACACACACAACACAAACACACATTGACACACACACCAAAAAACATGTTTGAAACTGCCTTCAAATGTTTTTGGGGCCTCTGGGGATTGTGTTTGTTACACAACGATGGTTTGTGCTTTTGAGACCCAGATGTGAAACTGACCATCCTCATGACACAGAAGAGATACTGATCTCAAGCGCGAAACTTCATTTTCCAAAAAGAGCATAAAGAAATCTCTTTAATAACAGATATAGCTATGATTCTATCTACTTGTTTTAGGAGACTTTTAAAATGTGATAGGGGTGGGTGTCATTATGATTTTAACTGCTGCTTATACACATACATGGTCAGAGCATCACTTGAGCTGTTGTTTAGTCAGTTTTAATTTCAGCAATCAGAGGTTATATTTGTGAACACGCCGATAAATCTCAGATGGCGACAGTTATTTTTAATCAATAATCCATGTTTGTATAATTTATTTAACTCCATGTCTGGGCTTTAAGCTGCTAACTCAGTTGGTACAAGGTAAAGATATTGGATACATGGATGGTGGAGATAAAATGTGCAAGAATTCTTTTTCTGTAGCAATAATAAAAAAGGAAAGTATTTTCTAAATTTCTCCCCCACCAAGAGCAGAACTGATAACGTCAAAGCGTTTCCAATTGGACCAGTTAAATAGCGGGTTTTGGAAACCATCCCTAATGGTGTCAAAAATCAAACTGAGTCCAAATTAGCTGCTTTAGTTTCAGGGTCATGGTATTGTACATGCTGGCTCATTATGTCACACTCTCATTTTGTTACTGGGCTCTTGAATAGAAAGAGTGCCTGTTAATGTTGAACCATCTGAACCTTTCCTGCAATGACAAGTCAAAATGTCTCCTGTAAAAATGTTTTACAGTATTGATATAATTCTAGCTTTTAAACAATGTTAAATATTAAGTAACTTGAGGGCTGAGTGCACAATAAATCCATCTTTGTTGATTGTGTAGCTTTTTCTATGACTTTGACTTAACTGTGGATTATTCATACAACTTATTTTTATTGTAGAAATTAGATTACTCTACCACCCAACTTGTACAGACACTCCTTACTCTGTCTGCGACATCTTCCTGTTCTTTTTGCAGGTTGACTCACCATCGCAAAGAGGTTTTCATAGCCCTTGACCTTGGTCGGCACCTTTGAGAACTTCTGGTCAAAAGCATCAGAGATGTTATGGGCAGGATCTGTGGAGATGATCAGGACACTCTCCCTCACAGCAGCCAGCTGGACAGCCAAACTACAGCTGAACAAATGACACAGACGAGGGGTTAAAGTTCCATGTTGTATGTTGTACTGATAATAAGATTGAAATCGGACTGAGACTTTGTTGTTACGACGTTGTTAAGCACCTTAAATGTTCTTTTCCTAAGCTGCATTATGTATGTTAATCAATTTGATCAATTTATTTGATATAAAGAGTGCTCACTGCACATGAGCCAGAGTTACATGTTTAAATTATTTTCATCTGTTCAAAAAACGTTCAGATACAATCAAAGCCCTAGTTATGTGTAAAAATATACATAAGATAAAGTACAATGTTTACATGTGATCACACGATTGTCTTGTTATAATCCGCATCTTAATACATTTTACTGAGGTTAGAAAGTTGTTGTTGCATTTACTGAATGTTTCTGCGTGGGCATCACATCCACAATACTTCAATGATCTGTATTTAACGCCTTTAACATTGAATAGTCCTAGTGATATTTTAAGAATCGCTCAGTGAGTCTTGGCAGCTGTAGTTAATGCAAGTTAGCAAGCTAGTATGTAGGCTAGTGTATCCTCAAGAAAGTAGTCCATTATCGTCCCTTAGCCACAATGCTAATGCTAAGTCTATTTAACACAGTTTAGATAGATCTTCCATTGAACATGAAAATAAACAGCTTGTCAATATCAAACCGCAGCGGAATCATCACACACACACACACACTGACAGGCGCATGTGTCAATTGGCTAAAGTTAGCAAGTGACAGTGCTTGACAGCGATCAACCAGCCGGCAAAGTGTCAACTAACTCAGCACGACTGACTGACGTTTAACACAAGGCTAATATCAATATAGCTCAAAGCTAACACGTCTTCGGATAGTGAGCTAACTCCCATTTAATTCTTGTTTTGGGAAAACTGCGCGGTTGACTCGTTGACTCACACTGATCCACGTCAACTAATAATACAGGCTAAAGCTAGCTGCGTTAGCTAGCGAGTCAAAGCCTGGAGGCGACGAGCGGTTCTCTTCCACTCACCTACAAGTCGTTTTACCGACACCTCCCTTCCCACCCACAAATATCCACTTGAGGGATTTCTGCTCGATGATGTTCTTCAGAGTTGGTTCTAACGGCTCCACGTCAGGAGCATCTTCAAATTCGTCTTCCACAGAAGCTGCCATCTTGTCTGTGTACACTGCACCGTGCGGCAGTGAGGGCAAGCCTAAACCGCGGCAGCAGGGGCTCGTAGAGGCACTTCCGGTGTCAACAGAATCGGCCACTGATAGGGAAATGCAGCAGCCTTTGAAGGCAGCTGCCTTTGTTGTCACACTAAAGCTGTTTGTGATTGTTTTCAATGAGATATATACTGGATTATGAAAGTTTATTAGATAGTTTGAAAGCTCTGGGGGTTGGACTCAAAATGAATCAAGAAGAGTTCCACATCTATCAGATCCATTTGCATGATCTCAAAGACTGTATTCCCAGTATCAGTTACAGTGTGACTAGTAAACTGTGATAAACCAAAGGAGAAACGTACATTTTTATCCTTGCCTTAAATTCTATTTCACCATTTTATGTAGAATTTAAGGCAAGGGTAAAAATGACAGTTGTCAAGAAATTGCTACATGAGCAGTGGCATCTCTGTACATCATTGCAATTATATTTATGATTTAATATCTCCATGATTTCTTTGGCTTTTAAAACAATATCATTATGTTATTTGTTCTGTGTCGCTGTCAGGAGTCTGAAGTGTGGCACAGGCACATCTTATAAATGATCAGTAGACAAAAATAAAAGAATTAACATGGCGTGGCCCCTCAAAATTCTTATAAATATTATAAAAGTTGAACTAAACCCCAAAAACATTTTTATACCAATATATATGGATATTTAGTAGAGAAAATATTTATTTGTGAATGCGGCTGTATTAAAATACAGTACATAAAGAAAGTAGAAACGAATAAAACAGATGTGAAGGGATGACACCATAACTGTACGCAGCGTCTCAACCATCCATGCCCCCGAAACAATATCAAGTAAGTTCACAACTAGTCCAAATCACCCTGAAAGTCACAAACAGCGGTAGTTGCTCTCAGTGTATAAACAGTATATACAGTCTATGGTGGCAGCAAAGGCCGCTGCCTCCTTGGTGGGAGCTGCCGCGGCAGGTGACCTGATGCAGCCTGGCAGCAGTGGGATTTCAAGTTTCAATTTAATTTGACACAAAACACAGGCAAAGCATCAACAGCACTGAAGCAGAATCGGTACAAATAGGACCAAGAAATCAACCAAATAAACGAGCACGCTTCACAACAGAAGCGAAGAGATACAGATCAATTAGTCTTGGTGCTCAGAACAGTAACACGCTGATAAACATTCATAAACTGCGGATGAATCTCAGGGAAAAGGTCACAAACCGCGGTAGTTTGCCTCAAACAGCTGTGGCAACTGTGACAGCTGCCTCTACAAATCAGTGGCAGTTTCTGCTGCCACCGGAAGTGCCTCTACGAGCTGCCGCTGCCACGATTTGAGCTTCTGTCTCTCCCGTGCGGCTCCTGAGAAGGGACGAACCCGGATGTAGAGATTCAGATGCATTCACCGACACTCGGAGTTTTGGGTCTAAACCATACAGTCTATGGTCTAAACGCGACTGTGGCGCTGGTTTAAAAGCATGAATGTTTCGGAATAATGATAAATGCTACAAGTTCTTAAAATATACCCACGTTTGAAAGTAAAATAAGACAGCAACGAGAAGCAGTGACAACAAATAGCTTTGTGGTCAGTGTGAGGGATGTATCCTAATTGTTATTCTGCGTCAGAGTTTATGACAAACTACCTCTAAACGTGTCACTATTAGGGGAGGGGCCAGAATGACATTTCAAAAACCAGGTGGCGGTAGTGAGTCTTTCCTCCTGATCTTATTCGGGCCCTAGCACCAACAGTGCAAAGGCCATATTGCTTTCCATTTGATTATATTCAGGCAAATTAATCACATTGTTGACGGCTTGAACATACTCGAAAACTCACCAAACTTTGCGGGGGCGCATCAGGCCTGGTGAAAATGTACATATTCTGGAGTAATTTGAAATGGGCGTGGCAAAATGGCTCAACAGCACCACCTACAAACACAACCCCTGAGTTTGCTTTCACCGATTCACTGTTATCCTCCGGCCTCGAGTCGTGCTAACCCTTTAAGCTTTTACATATAGAGCTATGAGGGAATCACATACAAAAAACAACTTGCATCATCATTATCTCGGCTACAAACTTGTATTTTGCATTTTTCACATGAAACAAAAGCAGAAACTTTCTGCAAAATCGTAAACAACGTTACACGGTCAGATGCTATTTTAGACAAAACACTTTTGGCACAATCGGTCAAACATTTCCCTTGGGTCTTTCATTTGGGAGTTGACGTTATAATGTTTCTTTGCTGTAAAACATGAATTCATTTGTCACACTTTAAACCCAGAGGAGAGTTGAAAAGTCATCAGTGTGCTGAAAATGCTGCCATACACATTGAAACCAGAGCCCACATGACTTGAATGCAGCACATCCCTCGCGGGGCTGATGGGGTCTTAACAAAGACATTTACTTTACTTTTAGGGGGACCGCTTGTGACAGGAAGGCTGGAATATTCGAGAGTAGTGACACAGAGTGATTAAGTAGCATGTATGTGTATGTATATATATATATATATATATGTATATATATATATATATAATAAAAAGAGTAGAGTATCTTTTTATTCAGTCATGAAAACACATATATATACAGCATAGTCAACATTCTATGTAAAAAGAGAGTGAAAATACACAAGCAGAAGCATGATGCTTATAAATGCCTGAGCTACATTACTGTCCATCCAATTCATCATCCAGATATAAACAAAACAAACTGATTATCACACTTGTAACCCTCAAAAATAGCTTCACAGACCTCATTGAGTTACACATTCTAAACTTTACATTTGCGTTGTTCCAGTCTAACCCCAACATCAGAAACACATCTCCTTCTGATCCCCTTTTTTGCTTTTTGTACTACAAATTTCCAAACTTCTCTTAAATCATATTTACTCTCCTGAATTGAAAAATATCTTTGAACACAACTTGGGAGTGACTTTGATTTAACTCTAGACAATAATTGCATTATTTTATTGCATCAAATTGTGTCATTTCATCACATGGGATTTTATGAATAGTTCATTTGTGTGATCATAATAACCTGCCTTATTGATACTACGTATGGCTCTTTTCTGGAGTAATACAATCGGATTTAAAGTTGTTTTAAAAGTTGACCCCACAGTTCCACACAGTATGATGGATAAGAAAGTATTAGTGAACAAAACAATGATATGGAAAGCACCATGATGTAATGCATCTCTAGATTCGTACAGGATTGCTACAGACTTTGAAAGTAAACAGTGCACATGCAAATAAAAACAAAACAATAAACTAAGGATAGGGGTTAAATTGTCCACTCATTGGTTGTCTGGTTGCCAAGTGATGTTGCTGAGAGAAAATTCCCAGAGGGAAATTGATTACATTCTGCTTAAAGCCACGTACAGCACATGCAATGTCTCACTTAATTAAAGGTGCCTCAATAGCAGCATAAAATACATATTGTGCATATTTAAACCAAGCTGCAGCCGGTGATGAGAGAAACATTCACTTACATGAACATGTACATGCTGTAACCACAGGACACTTTCCTCCATAAACAACTCTTCATGGCTTTCGCTCGTCCCTACTTCTGCGCTGCCGTTTTACCTTTTGCAATTAATCTTTCTAGATCCATCACCTCCGTCTCTGACCTCCAGGCAGTGCCATGCCAAAATCTTTATGTGTGTTGTCTGAGCTCTCACACATTCCATTCCACTGGGATAGGAGCAACTTCGCACTTGGTCCGATCTTTCGCAGTCTGTCTGCCGCAGCCAGCGAGGCCAGAAAGCTGGGCCCAGGTCCTTCCACTGGTAGGTTAGTTCACACGTGGCAGAGTGTAGCAGCTTCCTTCTCCAGCTTGTGGAGATGGTTTGCTGCAGCCTCTTTCAGCTCTGGAGGAGGATTCAGGTTAGTGGGTGATTTGCCAGGCGGTGTGTCTCCATGCAGCAAAAGCCGCCTATCATGCACACCCTCAGTGGCCTCAGGTGGCTTCTCTATAGACATCCAGAAGGGGTGGAAAGAGCATCCAAGAAGATGCAGGAGGCGAGAAGGCTGGCGGTGTCTGGGTTTGGGCATGTCCTGTTTGTCAGCAGAGTATATGGACGCATTGGCTGCAAGAAGGACAGGAGACTGTCTCTCAGCATAAGAAATGGTGAATCAAAGCGTGAATCCTCCTGGTCTTGAGGATTTGAAAGCTGATTCTGTGTTGACATATTCCATGTTTCTACAGGGACACAGAAAATCCAACAGAGACAGACACAGTTGAATGCTCCAGACATGTTCCCGTGTCTGTATGATTAAACAGAGGAATGTCAAAATCATTCCTCTAATCTTCCTCTGGCTGCTTCAGGGACTCAGTGTACTCAACACCAGACATCCTTGAGCTCTTAACCAACAACATACTGAAAATGATGGCCTTATCACACAAACAGCAGGCGTATTATAGAGTATGGCCAGAGCCCAACCGAAGCTCCCACTTCTCCTTCAAGGATCTAACTCACCAGAGTGAAAAAAAATACAGCACGGCTCTGCTTTGGTTTGGTTCCATGTAAATGTGTTGATTCCCAGAAGTAGAAACAGAAAAAAAAACATTTACATATTTCACACAAAGCAGGAAAACAACACAGGAAGAAGCATGACCTTGATTAAGTGGAGCTGTGTCACCAACCCCAGACACAAGATCTTCAGAAACAACAAATGAAGAGTTTTCTAACACAAAGACGACACTGAGATCGGTTAGAAAACAAGCTCCAGGGAAAATTCCCTTCACGGCGGCGAAGAGATAAACATGTGAAAAAGAGGACGGATGAAACATGTTTGCAGGACAATGTCCCGTTTATTCTCATTTACACAAAATCAAATTTCTTCTTCAAAGACCTTGCGATGGTGTAATATCAAATATATGTTCAACTGTAAACTCTTGTTCACATCGACATTAGAATAATACATTTCATAAATACATCCACATAAAGTTGTACTTACAGAAAGGTACAAACAGCAAAACTAACTAAGAAATACTGCATACGAGTTGATTAGGCACTAGTTCTGTAGTGTCAGGTTTTACTGTGTGTGTGTGTGTGTGTGTGTGTACTTTCAGAGATAACCTGACTTGGCACAGCCTGTCTGTATGTTTAGCCTTCCATGTCTCCACACTCAAAGGGAAAAAAGCTGGTCATGTGATCTGTCCTCTTGCTGGCTTGCCGGTGGCGGTGGTCTGGGCGCTGCGGGCGGCATGCTGCGGGTCCCCTGGCTGCTGTGATCTGCCGCCTTTGCCCGATCCTCCAGAAACATATCAAATTCTGCAAGAGGTGTTTACAGTTAAAGGCGTGTGTGTGTGTGTGTGTGTGTACATAACAGAGCAGGATCTGCAAAACATCTTTACAAATAAATGGCGGTGATGCGGCCAGTTACACACCTTCACTGGACACTCCCTCAGACACTGAGGACTGCTGCCCCTGCATGTCCAAACACAAGAAAGCACAAAGTCAAAAGATCACATCATACTGCTATCAATCACTCTCCCTCCTAACACTCACAGCGTTAGTTCCATAGAAAACTGTATATAGCCTCACCATATCGCAGGATAACCACTTGTCAATATTGTTCTGCGGAGAGTCTTTCGTCTGTGGCATCTAAGGGGGAAAGTAATCAAGAGACAGACATGATGACACTGTGTTGTAGCTACTGTATGTATACAAACTGAAATGCACTTTGTACTTTCAAAAGAAATCTTCTCTTCACATCCTGGTGTGTGTGTGTTACTGAGGTTCACTCACTCCTCCTGTGACCTGCAACCTGGTGTCCAGAGCTCCGGCGAGACCTTCCACTGCTCCTGGGTCCTCATATCTGACACTGGACACACCCATCAGGGACATATTGTAATGATGCAATGTGGGTTATATTTAAGTGTATAGGAACTGACAGTTGTGTGGAGGGAGCGGCAGCTGTCATTACTTCAGATTTCTTTCTTTTTACCTTTATTGAACGGCCATATCATAGAACAACACAGGAGATATGAGACAGACGAGGATGACATGCAACACAAGTCCCCAGGTAGGAATCAAACCATGGACATTACATTTCTGTGACATGCACTGTTACCATAAGTCTTTGCTTGTTATTAGGGATGGACTTTTTTGTATGTGATGCAGTTAAGAAAAAATCGAAATCAGCAACGTCACAAAAATATCTTGGCCAAATACTTCACTTATATATTCAAGGCTGCACACAAATATACAAAACACATGTTCCTCTTTGACCCATTTCAGACCTGGTATTAATAGCTGTCCTGAGTGATCCTAAGTGAACACACCCATATGTAACCTAAATGCATCCTGAGATCCAATCACATCTCCCATTCGAAGGTGGTCTGGGACGCATGTGGCCAATGGGTCCTGGGCCACATATAAAAGGGCCACCTACTCAGCTGACGTCCTCTGACTTGCTACAGTTTCCCAATGATTCAAACATATTTTTAAGTTTCTCAGTTTCCATATCCTGATTTGTTTGTGGCCACAATACCAACACTGACCACCACACAATGATTGATACTTTTCTTAAATTGGTAAAAATATTTTATAGCACAGGTGCATGAGATTCATTCAGACCCTCCTGATCTCTCTCTACCTCCCTCATGCCAAAACCACACACAAACGTTGTAATTTCAACGAGATGTTTTTTTCTTCTCAAACAGAAATGATGCACATGATTATTGCTTATAGAGCAGAAAAGTGAGATACGGTCACAGGTGGTCACAGGAACTTTATAATATCGACTTGTGACTGGATCTCTCAGGGCGGATGTTAATACCAGGTCTGAGCAGGTCCTGTCTGTCACCAGTTAGCACCACTCACCTTTTCCTCTGATCAGCCAGGGAGCTGCCTCTGGTCTGAGCAAACATGTCAAACTCCTCTTCCTCTTCTGAAAGGTAGGAGGGTTCACTCATGAAGTCACAACTCAATGACATAACAACAGCCAAGATTTTGTAATGCATCCTGTAGTCTTTGTAAAATATTACTCACAAGCAAACAAGAGAGGTGAAAACATAACCTCCTCGGCGGAGGTAATAATAAAACCCTTCTGACTGATCCTCTCTCACATACAGATCACATGGTACAACAATGCATGTTTTTTAGGATTTACTCCATGGATCCACTGTTGCTTTTCCTACTATGTATATTTCCCGCCCATGTGATGTCCAGCCACAACATCCTGCTTTTACCAGACATACAACAAATAATAAACGCTAGACTTTAGTTACAAGAGATCATTCATGTAGTTTTGCTGTTGCAAAATAAGGCACATACAGTATGAGGTTAAGGTCATACAGCGTCACTCACTGTGACTGGCCGGTTGCCTCTGATTGGTGGAGGTGCTTTCTGTTGGTTGGCTGGTTGTTGTGATGACAGCAGGTTGGCTGAGAGCGGGCGGCTGTGGGCTGACGTCGATGAGGCTCATACTGTTGGTAGAGCTCTGCTGAGAGGAGGATACGGCCCACTGGGTGTGAGTAATCATTTACAGCTCACGTGACAAAGAACAGAAGTTTACACCTCACAGCTTTTTGAGAAATGCAGTAGTGCGTTCATTATTTCAAACAGAGGAGGAAGACAACATCTGTCGTACCTGCTGAGGACTTGAGATCTGGGCCTTGTTAAGTCTGTCAAACCTAAAATACAAACATAGTACAACGAACGTGAAATTAAACAATATACATACAGCTATTCTTGAAACGAGCCCTGTCTGACTCACTTAAAACAGCAAAAGCTTGGCTGCAGCTCACCTCTCGTAGCGGATGAAGGCGTTGTTGAGGTCATCGTTGACCACGAGCAGCTCTTCCATAAACCCTTCATCCAGCAGCTGGGGGATGAGCTCCACCACCCGAGTCTGCATGTTCTTACACACAGAGTACAGCTGCTGCTCACAGAGAGGGAGAGAAAGGTCAACATCATTATTAATCCTTCACGTTAAATCCAGACCAAGAAATGTGTTTTAAGATCAAATGTTACTGACTTTTTTGGTGTAGCCAGTTTTCCTGCTACATCTATATTTCACATAAATCACTAGTTCCTACAATTCCCAGCATTCTCTTGACTACAACAGGAGAGGGAATCGGATTGTGCGTTCACTTGTTGTTGGAATAATCGGAAATTGTAGTTCCCAACTGGGAAAAGTCACATGAACGCCACCTCTAGTTTGAAAAACAACTCAGGAAGTTGATGAAAATGTTGTAAACGAGTTGCTGACATGATCACTTCTAAACCAATTCGTATTATTTTACATTCAGCTCCAAAAAGGCAGCTACTAATGTTAGCTTGTCCCATTTTTGTCACTTGCAAACTACACGTTCATCTCTTATAAACACCAGACTTTTAAGCCATTTCAGATGTTTTTCTGTTTAACATGCACATTAAATTAAGTAAGTTATTTATATGTCTGTCACAATTAATCCAATTTTCTTTGCCCTTCGTTATTATGCAAATATTGGAAAGAGGTGTCAAGACGATTGCTTAAACGTTCAAAATATGTTTACAGCGTCCATGTTGGTTCCGCATTCCAACTTCAAAGCACATGATCCCAACAAAGTCAGAACACTGACTTCACAACTCAGGGAAAAGGACCTTCCTCTGACTCCTTACTCTGAAGATAAAAAGTGGAGCGTCAGGATTAATAGATCACAAACTACAAAAGAAGACCAGTTATATGGTACATCTCCTCACTGATGATTGTTTTTAACAGTGTTGAATTGGTGGGGGCATGTTTTCTCCTTCTGTCACACTATGATAAGACATGCTAGACCACTGTGACACATAAAGTACAGACTTGTAGCAGCTCCGTATCATCAGGCTTGCTCTGTCCAGGTACAAGCTCATTCAGCATTTCAGACATCACTGTGAGATTCCCCTTCACCAGCGCCAGCTCGCTCCGCAGCTTCTGCTCCTGGATAAAGGCAAAGAAAACTAAACACGGCCATTTTACAGTTTGTTTGGTTGTTTTTTGCAAACTGTTAAGGTTAATAGTGATACAAGCAACACAGTTATTATTTAAGTCTGATTTGACTTGTCATAGCAGGAAATAAACATTGGAATTAATATTGTGAACACTGGCTCTACGCCAGCATTCACTGCAATGCAATGAAACAACAGACAATGTTATAACAGTAGTTTAAAAGTTAAAAAGCATCTATTCAACTCGTCTCTACTCGTGAAATGAATTGTTTTGTGTTTTGCACTGTTGGTGAGACAAAATAAAGAAATTCAAATGTCACATTTGGTTTTGGGAAATTGTGGTAGAAAATTTCAGATTCTTATAAAAAACAATTAACAAGGCGTTAATCAATTAGTCGAGAAAATGAGACAGGAAAATAATCAGTGGAAATCCTCCAGATAAGAGAAAGATTAGTTGAACTCCTAGACCTGATTAAAATACAGTGTTATTTGTATAAATGGTGTTCCAGGGGCTATTTTAAGTGAAACGGCACAATTTAGTGTTTTTGGAGCTGTAAACTAAATTATAACTTTTCTTTGATTAAATATATTAATGTTGGTTTTAATAACAAATGTATTAACGAATATTTAAACAAATCTACATTTATGGGTTGAACATGGCTCATAATATCACCCAGCCCTTGCAGGGCCAATGTAGAAAACAGCTGTTATTTGGCAGTGGTACCTGTTCTGCAGACAGCGATGCCGGTCCCTCGTTGGGCTCAACTGGAGGTGAAGCGTTCAGAGTGGTCGCCTCTGAGGGAGCCTGTGGTTGTGACTGATGTGCGGGAGGAGCGACAGCTGTCATGTCAGGAGTCCCATTTTCTGGGGTACTCTGCAAGATGAAGGCAGAGAGGTCCAGCATATTTAGATACAGACGTGTCTGCTTTGATTTGATGTGGTACTTATAAAATCTGCAAGCAGTCTCACCCTGTTTGGAGTGTGGATTGGGGACAGAGCGTCCAGGTCCGTCATGGGGAACTCCAGACCTCGCCTCCTCAAGTCGTCATACACATACACCACCCCAGCCAAAGAAGGAGAGCTGCGAAATGCATCTGCCCAGGACTGGAGATCGGAGCGAGATTAATGAGGCCACATAGTAAGAATGAATGAATCTTCCGTCCCGAATAACACAGTAAACAATCCAAAACAAAGATCACGTGTGAAGAGAAAGAAAAGCAACATGGAGCGAAAAGAGACAGAAATGATCCTTTAGCATTAACAATGTTATCATTCCTGCTCGTCTGTGATTACAAACAACTGGTTCTTACCATGTAGCACAGAAATGCATATTTAAATGACAAAGAATACTGAAGATAATATTGTTGTACATGTCTGCAGACATAATATAGTTGAACTTGAGTAAATAATAAAAGCTGTGGGATGTCAACACACCCCTGAATTACCTCATGATACAGCTGAAGACATTGTTAAACCACATACAGCAAAAATACTCACGCAGTTAAAGTAAAGGGCAGAGTAGTGCTGACACAATAATGATCCAATGATTGTTTCAGTTGTTTTTTAAAGCAAAAATGACAAAACAGTTTCGATTCCAGACTCAGGTTTAAAATATTAAAAGTTTTTTTTGTTGTTTTTATGACAATAAATTGAATATCTTTAGGTTTGGGAGCCAGGGGTAAGAATAACAAGTCCTTTATTAATCCCGCAATGGGGAAATTTGCAGAGAAGTGGGGCCTGGAATGCAGTGGCCCCAGCTGAAATCTGATTAGCCACTGAAGTACCCCCGACCTGTCTGCCTTTTTAAAAAAATGTTATTTTCTAAGCTTTTTGTCTAATGTGCTGGAACGAGGGTCACTTTCTCTTTGCTCAAAGCTATAGTGTTAACAGTAATCAAGAATTGTTAATGGATGTTGGACATAAATTTGTCCCCTCTCTGTAAACTGTGGCCCCTTTATGACACCTGATTTACACAAATCTGAGATCTTCCACTGAGCTGCTAGTTGGACAAAATGAGAGGAATTGTGGTCTGTGAAAATGCGTCGGGTATGTATGTCATATATGACATCTTTACAGACATGAATATTAAATGAAACAAGCAGCTCATAAGTTGCATTAGACAGTTTCTATCACACTGTCCCCTGAAGGAAGCATCCGCTTACCTGTATGAGGCTGAGTACCCTGTCATGGAGGGCAGTGGGTGGGTTATGTTTGGGCAGAATGGAACGAACCAAAACCCCTTCAACGAACTCCTGCGATGCCACGAGGACATGGAAGCGGTGGCCGCAGTTCTTCACACAAGCCTCAAGAACCTGTGAGACCCATGAGATAAAGAGACATATTTAAATTTAAATCAAAACATAAAAATAAAGCTTTGGTCGTCATGTTGCATTTGCACTGAAACCATTGCCTCTAGACCACCAGCCAATCAGGATCTGATCTCATGAACAAATTCATAAAGCATTTATATGCAATGACCTACAGATGATTAACTCACAGTAAGGGCCAGCATGATCTCTCTGAAGTTCTTGTTTCCTACGATCCTCTTCTTTAGAGCTTTGACTGCATCTTTGGGACTAACAGGGAGAACGAACTTTGCATCAGGTGATCATTGAACTTTTATTCCCCGTGTTAATATATAAAAAAAAATAAATTATAGGCAATAATCGTAAACAAAAAAAGAAAAATAGGTTTTCTGTTGCAGAAGCACTAATGGAAGTAGTGCTGTTCATGATTCAAATGTTCAATGAACGACAATAATGTCTATTAGTAAATAAAAACATTTTACTGTAGACATCTAACTACAACAAACCCACTTTAGACTTACAGTGACATTCTTCATAGCATCTCAAACCAAATGGCAAAAGAACTATAGAACTGGTCTTTAATGTAATAATAAAAGCCAGCACCACAGAAAAGAATGTAACTGTAATACAGTGTAATAACTCATCAGAAAGGTTGGGCAGTGTGCACCAGATCACGAGACCGTTCTGGGTGGCCTGGATTTGCCTCTTTCACCAGTAATCATGATACTGACTTGTACTGAGAGGTCAAGAACAGGACAATCTCAGTCTCCTCCACTGGAGAGATAAAGACCAAATATAACTGAGCAGAGGAAACAACATTATCCCTACCCCTCGTCCGTCTCATTGATGATGTCACATATCTCTATGTTGAGCCCCCAGTCCTCTGACTGCAGCAAGCCGCCAGTTGCTCTTTCTGTCAACAGAGGGACAATCAAGAGAAGTTACAGTAATACTACTGACATGGGAACAGACACTTCACAATAACCAGAAGAAATACTCCCAGTATCAAGACAACTGAGTCATAACAGGAAGTCATTTTAGTTGGTCTTTTTAAGGATTATTTTTGAAATAAGTTGAGGATAAATGAGTTAATTTAAACAGATATGTGTGTTATGATACATATCATTAAATTAAATGATTAATTTGAAACAGTGCCAATGCTGTGATTATTTATATTATATTAAGACAGGAAGCAGTATCACCACATGACCATTTCAAGGTCTGCCTTCATAAGAGGTGCTTTTATTGTTATATCCCTCAGTCTTGTACAAAAGTTCACATTTCCAGTTCTGATCACTTGAGGTTAGTTAAAGAATCTGAAAATTTAGTTTCAATCTTAAGTACCTTTACAAAAAATAAATGTTAGTTAAAAAATACGCTTAAGTTTGACCTGATTTAACCTTTTTTGGTGACTTGGCCAAAGTATAAATCAGCTGTGAGCACAATGCTGGATGTCACCCTGTTGAACTTGATAGCAAACAGTGTCTTATTTATGTGTGGTTTAGCTGGTATTTATGCATGGTGCATTATGCATGCTCTACCAACTCCTGATGGAAACATCTGGCTCTGTAGCTGCTAAACACTTCACTATGTTCACCAAGTAGTCGATAACTTTGTCCAAATATAGTTGCTTCATAGTCAGTTTCTCCATATTCATATAAAATGCTCACTAGCAACGCTTAAACAAAAGTATCTTAAAGTAGTGAAGGTCTGCTGCTTTTTCCTGAATTATACATTTCCCATAATATGGCCAAACAATCCATCAGTTCATAGCTTTAGTGCCAAAAAGAAAAATGTAATCTTTGAACCCAAGCCGAGATAGCCTTGATGATAATTTAAACTGTAAAGCAAAGAAAAAAAATCAACAGTGTGTTTTTATGGGAACTGAACTGCTGGTTGAGAGAATAGGTTTTCACCTCTGACATAAAAAGTTTAGCAATCAAAGCCAGCTTTCTTTGCACTCCACCCCTCACAGGCTCCTCATAATCTCCTTCATTCCTTTCCACCAACACAGCCCTCCAACCCCCCCTCAAAAAAAAAAAACCTTCACCACTGCCTTTCTCAATCCCATCAGGTTCCCTCCCCTCTCCACCCTGCTGCTGCTGCCTCCACTTCATGTGACTGTCAGCTGCTTCTGTTCTCCTTTGCCTCAGAAGGAGCTGAAGCCACTCTGAAATTGATGTGCTAGAAAGTGAGGGAGGTTGAGAGGAAAGAAGGAAGAGGAAGGTCGGCCTGAGATCAGATGGGTGTGTCATACTCTCTCACTACTCATCACTGTCCTCATGACACCAGTAGCTGCTGTTGGCCTCCAGTGGTTTCACAATAATTCAGGAATGAATTCAGGGTGGCACATACCCTGAATTCAATTTTATTTGTATTGCACCAAATCACAACATATATTACCTCAAGGCACTTTACATTGTACGGTTGAGAGCTTTCAAAATAAAAGAGAAACCCAACAGTTCCCACAAGGAGCAGCCCTTTAGTGACAGAGGAGAGAGAGAAACCTCTAAAATCATGTGGGCGGCCATGTGCATCGACCGGTTGGGGTGAGAGGGGAAGAATGGGGGAGAGGGGGGAGAGAGGGAAGGGGTCTGGCAAAGAGGGGAGAGAGAGAGAGAGAGAGAGAGAGAGAGAGAGAGAGAGAGAGAGAGAGAGAGAGAGAGAGAGAGAGAGAGAGAGAGCACCCTGCCGCCATCATTGAGGAAATAGATCTGCTTTAAGACCTGCACGGCCTCTCATTTCCTTCTTGAGCCGGAGCAGCGATGTTGTGAACTGTTGTGAGGCTGTAGCTTCACTCAGCACATCTGTGACTGAGGAAGTGAGAGGAAGCAACAGGCGGCTCTCTGATTCGCCACGGCAGCTGTCACTTTACCACAGCGACCAATCGCATTCAAGACTCCGAGAACTGAGTCCCGCCTCCTCTGCGTCATTTTCTCTTCAGACTTTTCTTATACGTTTCTGTCATTATTAAACATTTAGGAATACGAAAGCTAGAAATAAAAGCGTGTCACTTTAAGCACCGTGGCTGTGGTTAAAACAGTTATATAAATGAATCTAATGACGTTTATTTATTCCAACAGCTCATCGACTGACATTTACACATAAAGTTTGAAAAGCAAAGCGACTCACCGATTCTCTGGCCGACGGGCGTGGAGAAGGGGTTTCCTATGAGAAACTCCATCTTCTCCCCGAGTGAAAACATGCCGGCAGACTGGGTCCACAGCGTTCAAGTGAAGAGTTAAAGGCTGAGCTGCTGCAGCCCGTGTGGTTTCCTCTCGGGTCTCAGTGAACACCGCTGCCTCTGAGACGCGCTGGCCCTGTGAGCGGTCACGTGAAAACACACAGAGCCAGGAAACAGCATCAACACACACCGCTGCCCTGTGATCACCTCTCACACACACACACACACACACACACACACACACACACACACACACACACACACACACACACACACACACACAGAGGATCAAGACGCTTTAGGTAAAAAAAAATTAAAACATTCGGAAGTCTTCAGGAATAAAAATAAGTAAAATCTATTATATTCCCAAAAAACCGTTATAGGAAGGTTAATTTGTTTAGGACTTTTTTTAAAGCAAGGCCATTCCAGGTGCTTTTAAAAGACTTCATGGTAAATTGTAAAAGCAACATATACTACACTACAAATAATAAGTACAGAGAAATCAAATAGAGAATAGAATAAACTTTACATATATAAACAACATAAAAAAAAAGAGAAACACAAAGGTGAAAGCAACCGCGCAATGTAGGAAATGGGTAAATATTTGATTTCAATAAGAGGTCATGGCAAACAGGAACGTCTATTTAATTATAAAGAACTGAGAGTTGCAGCAGACCTGCAGTCAATTCTCTGGATGCTTGCTCCTAATATGTGAAGTATTTAGTTTGGAGTCCTTAAAAGGAAAAATTCCACAGTTTAAAACTAATTCAAAGTAAAGGCCTTTCAACCATTAAATGTAAGCACTGAGGCAACTTACCTAAGTAAAGTATGATTATTTCAAAATTGTACTTCAGGTGTTGAACTATGTGCCGGTTGTAAGAACATACTTTTTTGTATGTATATGTTTCTTTGACCATTGAACTTTTGTCTTTTTCATTCCCATCTCAAATTGCCTGGAGATAACCTAACAAAGAGATCAATTCTACACAGTTAGAAATGAGATAGAGATCTGATTATCTGCTTAATCAGCTTGAAAAGATTTTATTCGAAGAAATGTTAAACAGGCTATAACTCCCTGGGGGACTTTCTTTAAACAATGTGGACACTTGTCACAGATAATATGTGCAAGTCTTGTCTTTGTATACACATACACTACAGCTACTTTTGATTGCATCACCAATACCTACAGCTTTGCAACAACCCATGAGAGCCATTTATATAATGATTTGTATTATTATATCTTCATTCCCACACTGATCTTTTACAGGAGAAAAGAAATGTTAGAGGAAAGGTTTGATTCTGAACTGGTTGTTGTACACAGAGCCACTGGAGTTTGCTGAGCTGTTAACAAAAAAAACAAACAAGACGTTTGCTCTGGTAGATTTTCATTCTAATCTTTCACAAGCTTATCCGCTCATCTACAGCGTGTCGACTTTCGTAAGTCTGTTTATTGCCTAACTACTAAATTCTTCTCAGAATGTGCTTCCTCACAACAAAAGTCTTATGACATTTTTGTCAGTGTTGTAGCTTGCTCTCTGTTGTGGATGCTTCAAAACAAAGTTACAAAGTGCTTCACAATAAAACAGATGATGCAACTAATAAAATCTAAAGCATAAAATGCAACCAAATAAAACACTATAAATAGTTTCAACCATTGCAGTAGATCAGAATATGCCAGTTTTAAGAAGAGATACTTAGTTTGTCTGCCTGAGATCTCCAGGCATCAATCATGAAACATAATAAAAAGGTACAATGTCACTCTTAAATACATGTGTTCTCATTTCATGCCAATCTAGTCTTATTTTTACATGCATACATTCTCAGTCTCACATATATTGTAAATATCTCTATATCTATATACAGTGCACACTGTGGTTAGTTAGTAGAAATTCCAAATTATGGAACCACAGATAATTCCCTGACCTGTGCTGCTGTGTCTTACTGTAATACCACATTTATGAGAGTAGCACCACCTTGTGTCGTTTTATGTATCCTGCATCACATCAGAAAATATAAGTGAGTTATACCTCTTATATAAAGAGGAGCAGTCACTTGTTGAAAATAGAAATAATATGTTAAAAGCTAGTGACCATATATGTAATTGTCTGTTCTCTGATGTGTCTGAGAGAGATGTGGTACAACATGTAACAATAATGTCCTTACTTGGACACGTATGAAAGGCAGCGGTACAAGCCACCTCTACCTGTTTCACATATAAACACATAGTAGAGGTTTGTCTACAGAAATGACTATTTCCTCTGAATTATTATACTGTTGTTTTTAGCTTTTGTATCTCTTTCTATTTTATCCTTTAATTCGTCTGCAATCCTTGTTATTATAAAAGCTTGTAATATACACATACATATACACAGTCATTCGTACATGCATACGCAAAACAAATCAAACATGTATATATAAATGTTTATATTGCCTACTCTTTTTGTATACCATATCTTCCGATATATGTATAAATGGTCTAACCTGCACAACATAACCACATTTGGACACGTTTATCCCAATATCTCCTTATTAAGAAACAGTTTTTTACATGCTCGAGCAATCATCCTGTGCCAATTCACTTCACTCAATAACATTTCTTTATCTGATCTTATCTGATCTTTGCCGTCTTTTGTGTATTTATGCAGTGTCAGCACTAGGTGGCAGCATTGAATCTAAATGTGATCGGAAGTGATTGCTCTGTGATCTGTGTAGTTGTGTTATATTTTGCACCTGACACACAACCCCACTTTATGGACATGGTGTATTTCTGAAGTGGTGAAAGAATGACAGTCAAGTTGATATACAGACTCTCTTACTTGAGGGAATCTCCTCTTATGTGATCCTGAGGACTTGAGTTGTAGTAAGAGTTGCATCCATAACCTGTGTCTCAGAGAGGAAAGTATGTCACAATTGAAAGTAAGAGCAAAGCCTCTGCTGTTGTGTACAGTATAGCCTGATACTTTTTCAGATTCAAACCTGTGATTGTTATGTTTGTGAGCATCTTGGTTGTGTGTCCCCAAACCACAATCCGGTTTCTCAAGTAAATAACAATCATGATAATGTCTGGAGAATGGTGTGAGAAACAGACTGCCGCCAATTATTGATGTCATGTTTAAACATGCACACCTGTTCACAAACAACTCCATGTTTAAATGACATGTCTTTCTGCTGCTTAAAAACACATGTCTAACAGTCCAACATCAAAACACGGAAGAGGGGAGACGGCACATTTTGATTGATCCCATTACTCTGATTGAACGGCAACTAACATTTTCTGTCTGTGACGATGTAAACTTAGTGACCTTTAAGTTCCTCAGGGTTCTGGTCCACAGATTCTTTAAGGCCTTTACTGTTTTTATGATCCTTGCATGTGAATACTTCTTACCGTTCATTCTCATACATTACCATCATGAATAGATTCTATACATACATCTACAACTTGCACAGTCTATTTCTGCAGACTTTACGCATTGTGGGTTGAGTAGATCATAAAGAGTCTGCTTAGACAGCCCAGAGGGGTGAGGATGAGAAAAACCAGTGTGTTGTCTCTTTGCTCCTGGCTGTTAACGGCCTGGCATGAAACAGCAACTCAAAACCCTCACGCCATTGTATGCACAATGAGAGGTCTGTATCAAGCCTCTATGGACAATGACATGCATGTTTCCTGAATATATATATTAGCCTGCTGCAGAAGAAACAGCCACATAGCTGAAAATTACACTAAGGAAACATCTTATTTTTGTGATTATTATTATTATTATTATTATTATTATTATTATTATTATAATTATTATCATTATTATTATATAATTAGCATGTTGTCTTCAATGTTTTGTATTCTTGTTTTCCTTTTTCCTATTTGTGAAGCTAATAATTATAATTGATTTATATAGCACCTTTCAAAACAGCTGTTCAAACAACAAATTAAAACAAGAACACAAAACAAGACAACAAGCAAAACAATAAAATATCAAAGGCAGCAGATAAAATAATACATCATTTAAAAGCAAGGTGAAAAGGAAAAAGATGAGGTAAATATAGATAATAGTGGCAATTGTGTAAAAGTTCATTTTGAGAGACGGTTTAAAAACACACAGTGAAGTTTCTTTACTAAAGTATTCTAAAGTGTTCAGAACCTTGACACCTTCGGTCGTCACTCTTGACCAAGGAACATCTAACAGGCCCTTATCAGAAGATCAAAAGATATTATAAGATATACTTTTTTAATAAAAAAGACCAGAGTGATGGGAAATACAGAATGTTCCCAGTGGGTTATCTCAGTGGTTGTGTTTCACCCGGGTTTTAAACTGATTTAACTGTGCAGCAATCATTCTCTATCCGTTCAAATTCAATATCCATCCATATGCGTGGAGTGTTTTACTGTTTATGTTTTGTTTACATATCGCTGTTTTCCTCCTAGCTCCTTGTGTTTATATGGGATGTGTAGAAAACGACACATGAGCACGAGCTGCCACAAAATCACGCACGACCATGGAAGCAACCAGGAAATTGCATGCATGTATGTAGAAAATGCCTGTGTGTGTGTGTGTGTGTGCGTGAGTGTGTGCGTGCGTGCGTGTGTGGTTGCACTGGTTGTAAAGTGATCCCTCCTACTCCCGCTAGGTCGTTGTGCAGAGGAGGGGCGAAGAGGAGGAGGAGGAGGAGGAGGAGGAAGCAGGAAGGCAGGCAGGGGGAGAGAGAGAGAGAGAGCGAGAGCGAGAGCGAGGGGGAGCGAGAGAGGTAGGGAGTCAGGCTGTGAATGCTAACGAGCCCCGTTCGTAACCACACGCAGCTCCGTGGGTCGGCTTCGATAAAAAAAAAAAAAAACCAACCCGTGTAGCAATGGAGAGGACCGAGGAGCAGCGTTAAGAACACCTACTATGCGCCAGTGCCGCGTCCGCCCCGCAGGCGTGCAGCAGCCTCACCGTCGTCGGCACGTTTGATACGAAGAAGAAAAAAAAAGAAGAAAAAAAAAACCCCACAACGTCTTTTTTTCCGCTGAGTGAAATGTGTCGCTGCTGCTCCGGACTCACATTCTGACAATGGAGATTGAAAATATCGTGGCCAACACGGTTCTCCTGAAGGCGAGAGAAGGTAAGAGCAATTTAAATGTGTTTTTGTTGTGTTCACCCACCACCACCACCACCTCAGCGGCTCGGTCACGGTAGAGCCCGGAGCTGCTGTCGGCGGCGGCGGCAGCAGCCGTCCTCCTCCTCCTCCTCCTCCTCTTCCTCGCTGGGATTTACGCTTCCTCCGTCTCCTCATCCCCTTTGCGCAGCGCTTTGTCTCCGGGCAAAAACACGGAGCGTACTGGGTAGTAAACCATCAGCTTGTAGCCTCCACCACCACCACCACCACCACCACCATCAGCAGCTCACATATATGTGTTATTGTACCGGGCAGGTTAACACCGGGCCCGCGAAGCAGCGGGGCTGACGAGGGGGATGAACAACGCAGGGAGTGTTTGCAGCATCGCGCGTTGCGTTAGAGGCTGTGTCGAGTGGCTTTTCTCACACAAGCACCATCGTTTTTTTTGTTTTTTTTTGTGGCTATTTACAATGTAAGACGATTTAACGGGCACCGAACTGTATCCTCGCCACACGACGGTGGATGTGGAGGCAGTTAAATGTGCGCAGTGGGGCTGCGAGCCTCGTTCTTACCTGTCATTGTAGGTCTGCGTTCGAAGCCTCGTTATGGAGGTGGAAGTGAGCGTGTGGTTTGACTTGACGCGAGAATGATGTGCTGCTTTTCAGCTGGGATGGAATCATAATCTTGTGATAATGGTGGGTTTAGGTCTAGAGGGTCTACACGGTGGTGGTGGTGGTGGTGGGCTGTACCCCCCCCCCCCCCCACACCACCGTGTAGCCCCGGCGGCTACCGCTGCTCGGTGGGCCGGTGATGCCACAGCAGCTCACCTGGAGGTGGTGAAAGAAGAAGAAGAAGGAGGAGAGGAGGAGGAGGCGAGTATCCATCTGTTTTCCAGGAGGTGGCAGAGCAGAGAGGCTGCTCGGTGGCCTGTGAGTGGGCGCAAGGTGGGTGTTCAATACTGGATCAGCACCCAGAGGGGAGAGAGAGAGAGAGAGGAGAGAGAGGAGGGGGTGTTATTACTGCTCAACGATTTCCACTCGTGTGTTTTTCCTCTTTCCAATCGGACTAGACAGCAGCAGCAGCAGCGGCGGTGTATATGGTCCCAGAGTATATTGTGCAACTTGATCCATTTTGCTTATACATGCATCCATCGCTCCTTGGGTCGTGGTTCAACACACACACACACACACACACACACACACACACACACTCTCAGAGGCCCTCCCTGCCTAAAAGGCTCACATTTTATTCAGTGTGCGTCGTCAGCTCAAGACTAAACACTGCTGTGAAATGGATTGTTCACAGCACCACTGAATCCGTTTCATAGCAGCAAACAGCAGCTCCCTTCGAGGCAGCAGGCTGTCCTTTACTTGCAGTCAAATGGTGCCAGGCATTGTCATGAGTGTTGTTGTTGCACCGATCAGCTCAACAGGCTCAATACCCTGTCATAATCTGTGGTGACCAGCGGCTCCAGAATGCCCTCAGTGATAGATCTGACGGTATGAAGCATTCAGAGAGTGGCAGGAGCCTGGCGTCTCTCAACATGAGGCCCCAGAATCACTAAAACATCTGTTGTTAGATCAGTTGCTCTTTTCATAGAAGATTGTGATTTTGATAAGTTTGGAATCATTGGAGTTGTCATTGTTTTTTTTATGTTTTGTGAGGGAATTTGATTATTAGACTAATCGGTAAAGCAAATTATCTGTAGTTGTCGTCTTTCCAAGTTTTAATTTAGTTGGTATAACATGGAGAATGCTGTGCAGCATCAAAAAACAGTTTTTTGTAAATATTTCTCCCTGATAATTCACTGTCTTAATTATCACAGAGATTAAAACAGCTAATGGTTCCCTATTTATCTGTGTACGGTGCATAGGAGACTAATTTGGTTTTAATTCACATTTCCAGTGGTGGGTGTTTGTAGCTGTCAAAGTGTTTCAGTATGTCACAGAGACGATGCTGGTTGTGTTACAACCCCCACGTTTAATCGCACAAAACCCAAGAGAAAACAGCTCCCGTGCATCAGAGGTCAGTGGCCATTCACCGGAGGGTTTCGTCTCCGGCCTCCTTCGTGCACGCAGGTGGCATCGCAGCCTCTGCTTGCAGCAGGTCGGTGCATGCAGAGGCGGCTTTTCATCTGCAGGAGCTGAATCCAAGCCACTGAGTCAGCAAGAGTTTGCCCTGCTGATGTGTCCTTGAGCAGGACATTAAATCATTTGTTCTGTAACTCGCTGACCTCGCTGCAAGAGAGTGGAGATGACAGAGGAATTCCCGGTTTGGTGCTCAGTCTAAAATCCACTGTGCACGCAGAATTGGAGGTTTTTATAGTTGGTTTGCAGGTTTCTCCATCTCAGAAATAACACTTGGCTAATGGCGTCATCCTACACACCAGTCAGTCTTTTCACAAGATGATCAAAAACTTTGTCATACCTGTTGATGTGAAACTGGGTGAACAGAGTGAGATGGGTTATGACAGGGTGTGCCCGGTCTGCCTGAGTGGAAATGACACATCAAGGGAAGTGGTTTAGAAACGACAGTGTTCCCAGCTATCCCCGACGCTGTGAACTGGTACAAAATGTAGAAAAGAAAACCACCACATTTACATTATTTAGCCTAAAGAGACGGGTGCATGAAGAAAAAGTCTCCTAAAGTTAATGGGAGTTATTCCCATAGCCCCCCTGAGAATATATAAAATTTTGAAAAAATGGTGATTGTGATAATCCCAGGAGGGATATCTTTTGGCAGAGATGCAACCCACAGTTTATGCAGATTTAAAAGCTAAACCAAGTTTACTAGAATATTTTTCAACATAGCAGTACGTGTCCGCATTGTTTATCTTTAGGACCATCACATTAGTAATTGTTTTGTGAGTCTTAACCCTTTCAAATTTGTTACTACCTGTTAATGATAGAATCGAATCAATATATGTTATACAGGTATTGGTGCACATATTGGCTTATAGTCACTGAAAGCTGCAGTGCATAAAGCAGTTAAAGCCCTCGATAATTTAGAAACAGTGGAGTCATAGTTTGTCCCGCAGACTCCACTGTTTACAATACTTTGCACAACCTGAGTGGGCAGAGCACCCTATCACAGCGCAGCAGATGGTGGTGCGAAGTTTGTTAAATACAAAATATGCTTACTCTTCAGCTGTAAAATATCCTGCCTCATTCCATTTATTTGTCAGAGCAATAAGTAACCAAATCGCAGTGTCTCGTTTTTCTATTCGTTCCACATAAAAACAGATGAGTTAAGAGAAGAAAATGGGAAACAACCGTTGATATAAACTGTTATGTGACCTGTAGCCTTACATGTAGTTGTATCACAGATAGAAGCAAGCTGTGCTGATCAGCTACTGGAAAATATTTCTGAGACATATTTTCCTTCTTGCAGAAAAAAGTCAACGGATGTGAATCCTAATCTCCCCCTGATGCTGTAAACAATTAAACCCAAGCTGAGGTTTAACAATTTTAAAGAAAAATCTGCTCTGATGTTATTAGATATAATGAGTCTGTACTCATTACAGGAATTATTTTGTGAAACTCTCGAATTTTGCATTTCTGGTTCGGCAGATGACAACCAGTTAAACTGATGCAAAATTTCAAAGAAAAGTTGAAATCACAGAGGTTAACTGTATTTTTTTTTTTAAGTTGACAGAACGGCTTATGCATTTAACGACTCACTGGAAGACTTTTGAAAGCATTAAAGTATTAGCTGTTGTACACAGCTTTGTTTTGAGTGATGTACTGCACCACAGAGGCAAGAGGAGGATCTGGGTGTTATAGTTTTTAGGTGACAGCTCTTTAGCATCTAGGGAACTAGATCAAGTTGCACACACTGACATAATAAGGTCAGTTGTTGTCAGTAAAAGTGCATTTCCTTTTTTGTTTGCTCGGTTTGTTTGTCTGATTGTTAGCAAGATTACACAAAAAGTGCTACAGGGATCATCACAAACATGATCTTTAACATTATGAGAAAGGGCATTCTTCATGATTTTTTTTTTTTTTTAGAGCATTATTCGTTGATCTTGATAAACAAAATCAGGCATGTTCAGGGGACTGATATTTATGAGTGTGTGCAATTTGGTGCATATAAAAATCCTGATCTAGTGAATTTAGCTGTGGATTCATAAGGGGACTGTTGGGTCTTGGTGAAGGGAATTTAAATTCAAATATTCTTTTTATGTTTACTTGGACTACTACTTTCGACAGATGTGAGTTATATTTGTAGTTGCTGTTGAGATTATCACATGAGTTTTATATGATGAAATAAAAATAAAAAATGGTTGTTTTTGATGTAATAACGAGTAAAACTGTCACGGTGCCTCTGTCACTGACTTAACTGTCAGTTCCTAAGATTGAGGGTTTTGAAGAGAAATGTTTCACAGCCAAGAAGCAATGAAACTGAGGACAGAGAGAAACAGGATTAACTGGTGCAGCTGAGTTTCAATACAAATACCGACAAAATTAACATATTTTGACCACATTACATTTTCACACATATTTCATTTATATATGATGAACAGAGTGCCTGGACATGGATATGACCCTCCTCTTACCTCTTTTCCCTGAAGTCACATTTACTTAATACTGGATGTGTTTCTCTCATTATTGAAAATGTTTACTTTTTTTTTTAAAGGTAGAAGGAATGCAGACAGTCCAGTGCTCACATTCCTCTGACAAACAGAAGAAACTTTAATCCTGCTTATATATCTCATTTCCACCTTACAAGTTGGAAACTTTACTCTGGTTATTATTATTTTATTTTTTTTACAGTATAACATTACAAATGTCTGAAGTCGGCGTCACTAACCTCTATGTGTTCTCGGCTCTCCACCACAGCTCAAATTGTAGGCCAGCAGGTCCTCTTTGACGACTTGTGAGGGTTTTTTCGTGACGTTAGCCAGCATGGCTTTATTAGTCTTGTGGCTATAGCTAAGGCTAACACTTGTTGTCATCACTCTGGGGTGTTTCCTCCAGCTGAGGCTAATAAAACACATTGCTTTGTGACTGTCCCTTGATGTGGGACTCGCTTTACAGTTATGACACCCACAAATGGGCCGGGCGGAGAATGAGACTCTGCGTGTTGCGTTCACAACCTCTGCTGCATGGCAGTAGCAGCAGCGCTTTGCTTGGTGGCTACTGGGATGTTCATTAGCACAACTTCTTGGCAGGATGACGAACCATAAAGAGGCACTTTCTGAGGAACATCATAGGGACGTTGCTCCAGCTTCCTTCCGAGCTGAATCCAACAGTATGTAGTTACAGGTTCTTCAGGTTCAAAGAAAGATTTGGTTTCTCTCAAAAGAGTTTTCAGTTGTTGGGCAGAGTTTGAGTCCAGGAGCAGGCATGTTATATGTCAAGGTTCCTCATGTTTCATCAGTTTTAAAGCTAGGCTTGGTAATCTTTATTATATTTAAGCTACATTTGCAACCATCCCACCACCCCTGATCTCTAGCCAAAGTTACTTCCCCAAACACATGAGCACACACTACCTGACAACTGCTAGAAGCCGACTTTTCCCTGACTCACTCGTTAACTTCTTACTGTAGTCTGTGCTTCAGCTGTCTATGTCTCTCAGTCTGAAGACTGCAGTCATGCGCAGTGACAACACTGGCAGGGTGTGGACAGGCAGGCAGGTTGGTTAGTGACCGACAGGTACGCCGACCAATCATTTCACTCGGTGTGAATGAAATGTTAATTTATTGATGGTTATCGGAATGTGAAGAGGGTTACAGAAACCAATTACCAACCCTACTTTTAAGGAAATTATTTTTGAGTATACCCTTTGTTAAATACTGTCAGTCCTGCTTTCAGATATGGTTCAAAGGTTTTGTTTTTATCAGAGATTATTTTTAATGTGTAATATGTGCTATGTGTTCCACACTCAAGGGCTCAGTGCTGGAGAGGCTGCTTCTTAGTGTTCCTGTCCTTTCAGCGCGGCCATGAAATTAAGCAGTGGGCGCCTTCATCTGCGAGACAGCTGTAGATAACATATAGATGATTAACCTTACAGTTTGTGCTCTTATGCACTCAAAACATCTTGCGCGTCTTGCTCAAGATTAGTCTCACAACGTTCCCTTCACCGCCCTCCCCCTCCTCTCTCCCTCAAGACGCTGAAAACAAGGGTCGGTTTTCAAGCACGTCTCAGCTCGATTTAATGGAACATCCCAAACACAGAGAGAGATGGGCTGGAGGAAGGAAATGTGCAAAACACCACAGCATGCTGCTGGAATGAGCAGTGCGCGTGTGTGTCCGATGCTACCGTTGGGGACAAATTTCACACTGAAGACCAGTTAATTGGGGAAAAAGCTGATTCTCGGGTGTTTAAGATTAGTGTTAGGTAAGAAGTGGTGAAAGAAAATCAAGGCAAGTCTATGTATTGTCAGAGAGAGAGAGAGAGAGAGAGAGAGAGAGAGTGTGAGAGTCTGGCCATAAAGAATTAACGAAGCAAGAGAAGAAATGTGTTTTATATGGGGGAGGGGAACAAGGAGCTGAAGTCAGGGAGGGGATGAAAAAGAGGAATGGGGTATGTGAGAGAGGTGAGAATTAGAGGAGAGCAGCGGTGCATGATATTCACATGTTTCTCTTTCCCTCTCTCTCTCAGCTGATGTGCGAGTATACACATGGATTACCTTGTGCAAACACTGGGCCTTTGCTTTGAATAGGCAACAAAGATACTCGCAGCTAATGTTTTTCTTATCAGAGGCTACTCAGGCCAATCACACACTGTATTGTAGAGTGACTGGGAACGCAACAGACCCATTCATTTATTATGCCAGGACTCCATTGTGCCGATGTGCATGTGCATGCTCATATTACAATGGGCCCTAAAGTGACCCTCTCTCATTTCCTACCATTTAAGTAATGGTTTTGGGAGAGTACTGCGGCCGTCCAATCCGATCCTCCGCACATGCGGCTGCTGTGCGGAGGATCAAATCATACGAGGCCGGGCTGGTACCAAATACTCACTGGACGATTATCCCGGAGAAAAATATCCTGCTAAACAGTGTTATCAGTGTTTTGAAAGTTTGAAAAAATACTGTTATGGCCAAAATGCAATGGAGTTACTTCACAGCATGTTTGACTTGATACCTTTCTTCCTTTTCACTCTTTTATCTCTTCTCTTTGACTTTTCATTTCATGGTCACAGGATGTTTTTAAGTGCATAGACCTGGATTTGACCTCCATAGTGTTTCTAGGAAAGCAAGCATCTACTCATATGTTTAAGCATGTAGCCAAATGTTTGCGAAGCATATTGTGTCACTGTTGGTCTGTCACTGTCACAAACGACGTGTATTTTCTGGCCTCGTGGCTGTTATTCTCAGTTTCAGCATGTGACACATGTTCAGCAACTTCTCCCATATGGCGATGAAAAATAAAGACGGGTTGTGAAGACAGCAGCACCGCACCTGCTCTGTGTTCTGGGTAACATCTGTAACATGGCAAAAAGCATCTTGTGTGTTCCAGCGACTCTTAGCCAAGAAAGGCATTATTAAATTATTATTATTATTATACAATTATTCAACAAAATTGAATGCATTTTCCAATGAATGACTTCTCATTTAATCAGTTATCATTTAAGCTCTAAACAGATTTGAAGACAAAATCCAATCTCACTGTTGCTGTTTCTTATATAATAACCTTGACAAAATCAGCATTTAAAAAGAAAGTGATGTCACCTGAAGAGAATATGTTTCATATCTTGTTTGTATTTGACATATTTGGTATTAAATATGAAAATAAACCTGAAACTGCAATACAAAATCTGACTGACGCGTTGGACACAGGATTTTTGATTTTAAAATATCAGACAACAATCTCACAGAGGTGTAACGATTCTGAAACTGCGAACGAAACTGTGACACAAACTCCCTGGCTTGTGACACAGGACGACACAACCATCATACCTGAACTTCAACCCTCTGCCACCTCTACTGTTGGAACTCTCATTACTACCATTACTTTTTTAACAACTCTCATTTTACCACCAAAACTTCAACACAGGTAAATCACTAAATTATAGTTAATCCATGTGATCCCTTTGGTCCAATATGGACCGAAAAGTTAGACTACCTTAAATTGGCCACTGAGAAACAAAACAAACCGTGGTGCATTTGGAGAATTGTTACTTCCCTAATACCTTATGTGATGGATTTATTTAATTTGTGACAAGGAACTGTACTCAGTGCTTTGGTCAAACAATGTGATATTAACACGTTTTCTATATAACCTCAAATATATCTTTGACATTTTTACAGACATCTTGTATGGCTTATCAGTTGTTTAGAGCTGATATTGGCAGACATTATGTGTCTAGTCTAGTTTTACTTAAGTCAACAGATAGAAAGCAATTAAAATGCTGTTTAGTTATTTGAACAATTGAGTTATAATTTAATTTATTACACAGTGATGTCTTCTGTAAGCTCTGTCTTATTTTTCCACTTTAGCATTTTGAATGTGAACTAAGTGATGAACTCTATTTGAACTGACATTAAAAATATATAAATCTGACTTGGTGGAAGCTGTGTGAACTCTGATATGGTGGGGTGGGTGGGGACTCGCTCTGAGATGATGCTGCCACATTCTACTGTGAGTGACCTCCTCCTGTCTGGCTCCTTGTCCCACTTGAAATGAAAGGGAGAGGAGCATTTTTTGGATGGTGTTGTTGGACTGTGTTTTGCTGCACACGCAGTACGAGCATGTGAAAGCTGCAGCCGCTCACGGGGGGGAAACGGAGCAGAGACAGAAAGGACCCATGAATGAGCATTGACTAATGCACTCATATAGCTCACTCCAGACAGACAGCAACATACAAACCAAAGAGCTTTTTTAAACTAAAATGATCTCTCTACACGAGAGGTTTGGGTCCGTATCAGTTTTAATCCCAGTCCATACTTACGTTTATGAAAATGCATATGACATTACCACTCATGTACACTTGGCATACACATGCTGCACAACAGCTGTGAAGCAGCAGACACAACAGTAATTGATTACCCATGTTGTGTTCTGCACTGATAGCTGAGGCTTATGCCAGTTGTTGTCCTCTGAATCAGCGAAGGCTACGTCGTGACCAAAAAGACTCAATATGCAAGCGGAGTGTTTCAAAACTTTCCCATATCTGCCCGCTCAGACTAAAACGCAGCCCCAGAGTTTTCAAACTAAAACAGGGTCAGCAGCATTTCCAAACTTCTGAGCTGTAGTATGGATGCCAGGTTTACCCGTCCAAGCATTACCAACTGAAAATGCAGTAATATATATGCAGGCTTAACTTCCTGCTTTAAATTGTGCAACAAATGAGATCAAAGTGAGTAGGCCTTAGCCTGCTGACATACTATTACATTTTGCTTTGATGCCACTTGACACTTTATGTCCCCTTTTTTGAAAATACAAACTATTGGATACGACTTTGGTTCCATAAAGTTGTTTTAAATTATGAGTATTATGATAGGTTATCCATTCATCGGGGGCCAAAGCTGCCTGTTGCAGTTCTTTTATGGCTTTTTATTTGTGGCTTTTTGCTTTTGTTGGTTAGTTGACAGTAGCAAGTGACAGGCAACATGAGGAAAAAGAGAAGGGGATGATGTGAGGCAACGTTATGTGATTCAAACCAGAGATGTGCGCAATGTTTAACACATCTGCCTGCTGTGCGACCAGGATGCCCCCTATGTCAATAAAGCTGCTAAGCTGATGAATGTGCGTCGTCAAAGTCAAGCAGCTTGAGTCTCATTTTGACATCAGCCTTTGTCAGCGTTTGAATCTCGTCACTGCCGCACATGCGCAAACCTGTCCCAGGATCCTGTGCGATGATCTCAGCGCTGGCTTCAGCTCGGCAATGAATGAGCGAAACTGCAGTGAAGTCAGTGTTTATGGAGGGCCCCGTTCTCTCGGAGGGGAGAACCAAAGTTCAATAAATACTGCTCCATCCTGTCTGCATTAAGGGCCTGCACACATGGCTTTGACGTCAGAGTGACATTAAACAGGGTGGGGTGACCCAGCCGGCTCTGACAGGCATGTGCACACACGCACACATTCACTTGCATACACACAGACGCTCTCTCCCATACCTCAGCATTCAAATCTCTGTCCTTCTTTTCTAGTCAGTACCTTTTTTTTTCACTTTTGTCATTTCCTCCTGTTCCTCTCAGTCTTTCTTTCATTCTTTTTTTCCACTCGACCTCAAGTTTAGGTCACATTTCAACCACATTGTAGTCGTCTATACAGGATACAAGTAGGGCTTTTTCAATTGTTGTCGATGTGCTTTAAATTTCAGTTCATGAAACGTGATACAAATTTAAAATAAAACTTTCCTGAGATGAAATTAAAGTCTTTAAATCTCTTGTTTAGTTTGGGGGAAAACAAACAAACCCTCTGACCCCCTGGAACAGTCAATCAATTATCAGAATGGTTGATTGACTACTTATTTTACTGTTGATCAGCTCATCCATTAATTGACTTAATTTATTAATTGACTAGCAATGACACTGCCATCCTTTTGTTGGTCTTAACACTTTCTGACATGAACTCCGGTGAATGTCCACACATCTGGGTCCAGACATTCTTGGGAGTTTGCCTCCTCTTTTCATATGGACAACGCAGCAGGAGATTCTCTACTCAGCCGTGTTCACCATAACACAGAAATCTCTGGAGTGAGGAGTGGCGAAACAGGCAGAGGTCGAATGTGACACATAAATTCTGCTGCAGAGATCACATGTTCTTATTTACAACATATCGACACCGGCATTTGCCCTCATCACTAAAAGCTCCCTTGACATCTTCTTCGGTGTCTCCTATGTGCACAGCAGCGCTTCACGCTCGCACATCTAAAAGCAGCTTTAGTAAGTGATTTGCACTGCGTTTGGCCCTTGGTCTGCACTAAGCTGTCTGCTTGGTTCAGAGCTTTTCTTCCACACATTTACGCTACCAAAAACAAACTAACATTCCTACCTGATTTGAAAATGTGTTTCCATGATATAGCTGGCCTCCCGAAATACACGTAAACTTGTGTCAGCCTTTCCTCCATAGTGCATTATGTGCCTGGCTGGATGCTTTGTTTCTAATGGACACACAAGGGCTCGTCATGAGCTTTGCTTAGGCGCAGTGAAAAATCGATCTTGCGTGGCACAGCCCAGGAGGTTTGTGTAAGAGTGAGAGCAGGCACACTGTCCATATAGTGCATGTGTGTTTGTAGGGCGTTGTTTTGCATGCGTTTGACCACATTGACCCCTGTATGTTTTTGTATTGAAGTTGTCACATGTCACTGCCGGGCCAGCTGGTGTGTCATGAACTTAGAGGGCAGAGGATTTCTTAAGGATAATAATTAGGATGTAAGGATACCTTACATCCTAATATTGTGTACATGGTTCACTCGATCTCGGGCAGATTCATCGACTTGGTGTTTTAAAACACAGAGCTGAAATGTTGGGGTAAACAATGTTTGTGATAGTTGAGGGTTGTGTGTGTCTGTGGAGCCAAAGTTATCTGTCCTGCATTCTCTCTCACTAGTTTCCTGTTGTCTAAACATCTTTTAAATGATAAAGCACAAGACAAGATATTGAAATGGAAAATTAAAAAAAATAATGAAGATAAATAGTACCGGCATTTACAAATTTATAGGACCTGGTATTGACCCTTTATCACCTCTTTCCTACTGGTGCCAACAGTGCTGGTGCAGAGCCGGTTTAGAACTGGTTTCCTTTTCTGGTTTCCTTTTTCAAACCCGGCCTGCATTTTGACAGCTTTGAGAACCAAAAGTTGTAGTTGGTGGCAATAATGCACAAATTTGTTTGCAAACAGACCTAAAAAAGAAGGCAGAAGTCATTAATTATTGAATACATTTCCATTTAATGTTATTACATCTTGTGTTTGAAGGTATCTGAAAGCATCTTATTGCTGCTGCTGCTTTTCCTACTTATGAATCAGTTATTTCCTGGAGTTGTGCCGGTGCATTTCAATGGAAATGCAGGTTCTAGATTAGGACCAAGCACTGCATCGCTTTAAAAAAAGTCCTTTGAGTCACCATTGAAAGCCTTTGATTATTCAAATATATATATATAAGCTTTATTTGCTTTATTTATTTTATTTGCAGTCCTGGTTCTGCCGGGGTCTTTCTCTGTGGACTGTGATGTTCTCTCAGTGTCTGTGTGGGTTTTCTTCAGGTACCCCAGATTAATCACAGTCTAAAGACATGCAGATTGGGGTTAGGTTAATTAAAGACTCTAAATTGGCCGTAGATGTGAATTTGAATGGTTGTTTGTCTCTGTTGGCTCCGCGATACACTGGCAACCTGCCAAGGGTAAACCCCACCTTTCACCCAATTAGAGCTGGGATTGGCTCCAGCTCCCCCGTGACCCTCTAAGGATAAGTGGTATAGATAATGAATGGATGGATGGATGCATTAAAATGAAGGAAGCCTTTTTGCCAAATTTAGGTAACATATCACATACAGTGCAATGCATTGAGAAAGACAACAGAAAAAATACGATGATTCTTACTTACCAATGACTAGACTGTATCTGATTAAACCATTGAATTTTCAACTGTATTTAATTTATTTTAAGTGTTTTACAACTGCTTATGTTTTAGAATGTGTAACTTATGAAAATGTATCTTGGTCTGTTAAAATCTGTAAGGGGCTTTGTAGAAAACATGTTTGAATGCTTTAAAGAGAGTTATTGAAAAAAGCCTTTCTTTTGTTTCTACATTTGGTATCGAAATTCAAGCGTGTCATCAAATAAACTTACCAGAATCCAAGTCGCCTTTAAAAAGTTTGGCGAATGAGATAAAAGTCATGGAAAGCGATTGGCCACTGACATTTATATAGTTTCTTAGATGGTACTAAGAGCTGAAGGCGCCATCAGATGTTTTATGTTAACGGCACTTTGGCACTTTGTGTTTCTTTTAAGAAAAAGCAGCTGTTGGATTTTATCAACAGTGAAGAAGAGGACTTTAGTTACATAAACTTCCTTTAAACGAGTCGAGTGTGATGTCTTAAATCTCTAAAGGCTCTTTTATTTCAATATGTATTGTGCTTTTCAAACGATACATACCCCCACATTTGGCTTTAAATCAGAGTTCTGACTAAATAAATTTAATAAAAATGTTACTGTAAAGAAAAGTTCTATACTTATAAAGGACATGTACACGGCTCAAAAAAAGTAAGGGAACACTTACGTCACACATCAGATCTTGAACGAATTATTCAAGTTGATTCAAGTCTAGGCATTCTCCTGATGAATCTGCGGATGATGTCCTGGGGGATCTCCTCCCAGACCTGGATCAGGGCACCACTGAGCTCCTGGACAGTCTGTGGCGGTACATGGCCGCTTCGGACACCGATACATAACTTCCCATAGATGCTCAATTGGATTGGAGGAGCTGGACTACCTGTTCAACCTGATTGGGCTGCAGGTACCACCTCATTCTACCAGTAGTGACAAGGACACTAGCAGAACACATAACAAGATGTTCCCTTCATTGAGCAGTGTATTTTGGATGTGTTCTGGTATTTTCAACTTTCTTGGATATTAGATAATTATATAGAGGCAGATAGGGAATAGGGGCAGAGAAAGGAGTTTAACATGAAATAAATGCACCCTAATCATTCTCCTATCAAGTTGCCCCACTAATGATTATTTTTACCAACAGCACAGAGGTTATGTTTTTGCCTCTGTCCAAAGTGTCGATATGTGGGTTTGTTCGTAAGCAGGATTGCGCAAAAACTACCAAAACAGATTTTCACGAAACAAAGTTGAAGGATGAGACCGTTATTTTGCGGTGGATCCAAGGATTTTTTTTTCCGTTTCTCTAGGGTGTTTTTTGACATTCTCCCTGATTTCCCAGGAAATGACACATGGATCTTGATGAAAAAAAATCTGGCATATTAATAAGACTGATATCTATGAGTGTGTGCAATTTAGTGCAGCTTGAATGAATTTAAGCTGTCTGTTGGGCCTTGATGGAGTTATGTGCTTTCATGAGTTTTTCATGTTAATCATTATGTCAGAAAATAATGTAAAATGTCCATCTCACATTGCCAGAGCTAAATGTGATGTTTTACAATGATGAACTAAATCTAAATTTATCTGATCTAAATCTTCGCATTTGAGAAGTTGTAACCAACAAATCGTTGCATTCATGCGTAAACAACTTGTGCGCGCGCACACAAACACATGCATACCTACATTCTGTCTGCCTCCAGGAGTAAATACCTCAGTTCACCCCTGATGTGACTGTTTCTCTTCACATGCACACACCCTTGCTGCTGTTGGAATGTGCATGTGAAATATATTGGATGACCCCTGGCAATTTGAAGACTATGGTTGTACCTAGAGGTCATTCATTCCTCACACCAGGGTCTTCTGAGCGGCCAGGAGAACTTCCGTGTGTGTGTGTGTGTGTGTGTGTGTGTGTGTGTGTGTGTGTGTGTGTGTGTGTGTGTGTGTGTGTGTGTGTGTGTGTGTGTGTGTGTGTGTGTGTGTGTGTGTGTGTGTGTGTGTGTGTGTGTGTGTGTGTGTGTGTGATAACCCATGAACGTTATGTTTGACTGAGCTCCAGGGAAAGAGCTGTGTGTGTGTATCTGATGATCTTTGAAGCTGTCAACATTCTTCACCACATGCTCTGTCATGATGCATAGAGGTGACTGGTGAGATGAACCAGCTGTCCCTGCCTGTGGTTACTGCAAGGTCAACATGCTCGCACTTGCACACGCAAACACACACTTGGAAGGGTATCTTGTTCGTGTGTTGAAATTGCCATCAGATGTATGTGGTTGAAGACTCAAGTACAGTGCTTTAACAGTGCCCTGATTTAAATCTCTTCTCTCTGTGTCTCTCAGGTGGAGGTGGGAAGAGAAACGGTCGCAGTAAGAAATGGAAGGAGATGCTAAAGCTTCCGCACATCAGCCAGTGTGAGGAGCTCCGTCGCACCATCGGTAAGAAATGAGAGAATGTATGTGTTTGCGTGAGGCAGAAAGATAACGTGCCATGCTGTGTCTTTGGGGTGTATCTGACTGCGGGAGGAAGTTCAGATTGGACTTCCTTCCTGTTTTACCCGTCTCCGCCCGTAGTTACAGGCAAGGGACAGGAAACACAATGTGTGTGGGTGTGTGTGTGTGTCTATCTGACACAGGGAATCCGTTTGGAAGCCGTTTCTTAGTCTCACCCTTTTTCTTAATATTTTGTGTGTCTACATTCAAATCTAAATATCAGTCAGTCCTGCTTCCTTCCTGTTCTCTGAATCCAGGTTTGACTCAAGGGTAGGGGCAGGATTTTCTCTTTGTGGCCAGAAAAGTGCTCTACTCTTGGGCTTTATTATCTCCACACACTGAGGTTCTCTGAATGCCAGAGCACTCTGTGTGTTTGTGTCTGTGTGTTGGTGCCTGTATGTGTGTGCGTAATAGTGCGTCACAGCTATCTCTGCCAGAGATTGCAGTGCAACCCTCCCCCACATTCTCTCCCTCCCTCTTTTCTATCTCCGTGCCTCCCCCTCCAACTATCTGTATCTCTCCCTCCATCCCGCTTTCTACCACTTCAGAACAGGAGAGTCATGAAGAGAGAGTGAGTGAAAATCAGAAACAAAGAGAGTTTTTTTACAACGGGAGGACAGATATCTTAAGGACAGGAACGAGGGAGAGAAACATGAGGGAGGCAGAGTGAAAGAGATGTGGCTGCACGTCCTTCTATCTCTTATGCAGTGTTGATTGTGTTCCTCATGGAGGTGTCTTCATATCACAAACCGTCACCCACGGATCCAATTATCATAAACTTGAATGTAGCTGTCGTTGACAGTGATAAAAGATGATATCTACTCAAAAACAGCCCATAAATGTCACCTTAAGTGTGAAGAAGCATTGTGATTGTCATATCTTGCATATATATTGCCATTTTGATTAAAACTTTGCAGAGAATTCAAAATAATGGACTGTATGTGCCTCTATTTCTGTGTGTGTGTGTGTGTGTGTGTGTGTGTGTGTGCACGCAGCAGCTGTTCAGGGTTACATACGTCACTATTACATAGACACTATTGCGTAATTTCCCTATCACACTGAGCACAGATCAAAATAATCCCCTTTGAGTACCTAAACACACTGACGTGTAGGCATATGCATGGGCATATACGCACCTGCCACACGCACACACATGCCCATGCACCACGTAGGCAAAGTGGATAGAAGGATACAGTAAAGCAGCGGTCCCCAACCTTTTTTGCGCCACGGACCGGTTGGATGTCAGACAATATCGGCCTTTAAGGTGTGGCTACGGAGCCTCACTACGGAGGCCCTCTGGTACGGCCTCTGGTGACATCAGTAGATTTTTCTTTTATTTAACGAAAATTAACGAATTGTTAATACGCAGCCTCAAATTATTATTGCGTGGCCACGTATTAACAATGCGTGGACACGAATTACTACTACTACGTCTTGCTGGTAACTTACCAGCAAGACGGAGACGAACGGATACCAAAGCTCCATTACGCACACGCTGCGCCTCTGTGCGCTTTGGAGAGGCGTCCTCTGTCTCCTCACTTTGCCTTTTCCCCATCGCAAAAAAACTTCCCAGAGACGTTTGTTTTTTGCTCATTTTTTCTCATTTTTGATCCGTGTGGGTTTATGTTTAGCAAAAAAGTCACGTGACCGAGACAAGCGTCTTGACATGCGTAAAGCATGAGTCATAACGGAGAGGATCCGGTCATTTTTCAAAATAAAACACCATTCAGAATCAGATAATAAATAAAACAGAAATAATGTAAGTTGTTTATTCTTTCTGTGCGGCCCGGTACCACATGACCCACGGCCCGGTACCGGTCCGCGGCCCGGGGGTTGGGGACCCCTGCAGTAAAGGAACTGATAACTGTGTCTTTGTTGTGTCTTGATAATGTCAGGCATTTGACCTTAGCCTAGACAAGTGTGCAGTACTTCTAGGAAGCCCAGATTACATTATGTCGGCTGCCTCTGACTGCTTTACCTTTCTGTTCCCCTCCTTCTGTTTCCCAATGTCTTCTTCATTCCGGTAGTCCATGCAGCACATATAGGTCATGTGCACCTTTTGCTTTTGATCACTGACATGTAAGCTTTGTTCAACCTCCTCCTGAAACCAGTTTTACGGAGGCTAACAGCTCTCAAATGCGCAGCAGCTGCAGCAGTAGTGACTGTCGGTCAGTGCTCAGGTCTGTGCCTCAATAGTGTGCACACAATTCAATATTTCACACAATTGCATTTGTGCACATTTTAGAAGCCATTCACTGTCTCACTAACTCGCTCTGTCTTGGCCTAAATTGGAGTTTTAATTAAGATGTAATTGCAGCTCACTTCACTGTCTCTGTCAGTTACTAGTCCAGACTAGTTCAAGCTTTTCAACTGCTCCCTCCCACTTTTCACTCCTCATTTCCTGCTCCATTTTTCTCTGACACCTTGCTGTCTTTCTTACGCACGCACGCTCGTTTACAGACATGACCTGCGGATTAAGTCCAGAGAATTGGCATTAACACCACAATCTCTCTTAACATCTTCGGTGTCTTCTACGTATATGACACCACTTTTTCAGATAATCCGGAGACTCTCACTTGGACATTTGCGTTCACACAGGCACCTCCTCTGGAGAAAGTGCGGGGAATCGGGGGAGTTCAGTGCTTGTCTGAAAGCAACTACACAAACCCAGGGTCAATGTACGTGGTATGAATAAAAAGCTAAATTTTATCAACCATTTCTCAAGAATTATCTCTATCCGATACTACAATTTTAGAAAGTTCTCTTTTTTTACCATTAGGTTCTGAAATAAATAGATGGTGTTTCTGGGTGTTGCCACATCACAGTTCTCTGTGTAATGACGGTAAATAACACGTTCATGCTGAGACTGCTCCACGCCTTCCGAGAAATGATGTGTGATAGAAGAGGCCTGTGACCACATAAAAAAAAAAATTGTTTTCCAGACTCTGACGAATTAAATTAAATTAGCTTTTTTGGTTTGCCACTATTTGCTACATTTTTGAAGGAAGGCTCAGAACATCTCCACATGGTTTTATCTATGTATGGCTGGGATACTGACGCGTTCCCCAGTCCATCCCAATATTCAGTACACCATTATGGTATCTTGAATACCTGTAGACATGTAGGCAAAAATATGTTAAATATATATATATATGTTGTATCATTTTGGTGTATTATTTTGAATCAGATGAGTTACCCAATGGGAAAGTCACTAAGAACATGGAAACCCCTTCAAGAACATTGCAAAACAGTTTCTGGGATTTACTTTGAGTGTCACCTTAAACAGTGACCAGTTTTGCTGTGATTCAGCAGAGGGTGGGATCTAACAGCCACTTTGGTATTTAGATGGAAACCATCAGAACCTGTTCTCAAACAAGATACTGGAACCAGATATGGAGGCTGATTGTCAACCCACTATCTTTGAAATCTGTTGTTGTAATTACATGCAACAGGAGATAAGTTATATTCTCATGAGAAAAAAGTTGCACATTATGTTTGCATGGACAATAATATTCCAACAATTGACCTTGTTCTGAATAAGACATTACTCCATTGAAGATGTTTACATGAGTTGCTAATAGAATATTCCATTCATATTCCCGTTTACATGTTACAGACATGAAGTGAACTTGGAGATTCTTCGCAGTTTCTCTGGAGGAGGTGTACATGTCAAGGCAATGGTCTGGGTGAGAGGCTCTGGAGTTTCTGCGAACTTTCTTCGACTGGCCCCCTAGTATTCAGTCTGCAGAAAGTCCATATAATCTGATGTGAGAACACAGCAGGAATTCCCCACTGGATTCACCACGAGTTAGTGTGTGTGTGTGTGTGAGGGGGGGTGATGACACTTCGAACACACGACAGATGCAAATATGAGAAAAACAAATGGAATATAAATATCTCAGGATGAAAAAGCAGTGCCAAACCGGCAGAAGACAACAGTGAAGATGTTAAGAGAGTTTGTGGTGATAAGAACCTGCGCCTTTTTCAATGTGATGTCCCCAAAAAATGCTGCACCATCCCTCACCTGAATCCTGCGGAGAATTTATGAAAGCATCTGAGTGGAGAACCCCAATGCGTTGTTCTTGTGTGAAAGGCAAACTGCATAGAAAGTCCGGACCCAAATCTCCGGAGATCTTCCACAGGACATGTCTGAAAACGGCTTCTGATTATGACTCATGTCGTCGTTACGTCCACTAACTCATACATCAAACATTCCTGCCTGCAGTTGAAAACCTTATTACCCACTTGAACTCAGGTTAAGCTTCATCAAGCATTTGGTAAATGCCTTGTGTCAATATTGCAAAGATAACTCAAGGAGAAAACTCAGAAAACTAAAATATTTTTTTAGAATGCAATTAAGATGTAGTCATGTCCACATAATGTCACTTAGTTCGAGATACATATTTGATAATTCCTTATTCCGGTCAATCTAATCTGAGAATGCTGTGTCCAGGACAATGTGTATATATATATATATATATATATAGCAATATATATACACACACATGTCTACTGTAAACAGCTCAAACGGCGCTGTCCTCACCTGGTTCAATGATACCGGGGTAAATGCTCCAGAGTTCAAGTAAACATTATTTGCTGCACAGATGCTCTAAAATTGCTCTCATCAACCAGGAGTGAATGGGGAAATTCCGAGCTCCGGCACACAGCTGATATGGAAACACCAAGGCAAACCTCCAGAAACTTGGTGATCAAAGATGAAAAGGCGAAGTCTGAAGGCAGCAAGATTTTCTCAAAGAGCTTTTGTTCTTCGAATTGAAAACACAGCGGTCACACAGTGAAAAGTGAAGCAATAAAATAGCTCTACACTCTTCTGTTTGCGAACAAACTGATAACTTAGATTTTGTGGTCGTACATGTGGTGAGTCTGAATGTGGAGCGCTGAGCTGCAGAGCAGAGGGGAATGCTGTGCAATAAACAGTGCAGCTGCAGGGCTGTTGTGGAGATTTGATTTAGCCCGCTGTGGGAGGTTGTCCTGTAGCTGTCACTACTCAGAAATGTTCATCCCATGCATCCATCCATCTCCTCCTCCTCCTCCTCCTCCTCCTCTTCAGTCCACAAGCGTGCATGTGTATGTGAACGTGTGTCCTATTTTTGTTTGTTTGTTTATCTTGTCTTTCTGCATGTGTGTCCTTACTGTCAGTCAGTGATGGAAAACGTCCTGGGTCTTCTTCCTCATTTGGAATCAGAGGAAATATGACTCAATTGGACGCCATTAGTCCTAATAAGCTGGGGCCAGCTGCACAGAAAACATCAACACACTCACACACACACACACACACACACACACACACACACACACACACACACACAAATATGCTAACACACATACAGAAAGCATGGATACAGACATACTGTTGGCTTATTTTGTAGGGAAGCGCAATATAAGCAAATATACAATCTTTTTTCCTCTCTCACTTCCTGTTTAACTGTTTTCTCAGTTCCTGTTTACTGCATTTTTTGGAAAATGGTGTTTCAAATCCTCTGTCTTTATTTACGAGTGTTTCTCGTTACACTGTCAAGTTCTGGTCCTGCCTGGAATTGAATGTGCCTCTTTTTTATATTTAAACAGTTATGTTTAGTTTTTAGGAAGAAAATAAAAAAACATTCTGATTTTAGAAACGAGTGAGCTAAGCTAAGCTTGCACCCTGGTGCATAGCGGTGGACAGAGACATGAAAAGGCATTTGTTTCTTACTCTGGTGGATAAGAGCAATAAAGGTACATTTCCCCCCCAAAATAACCTGCCCCTTAATACATGCTAATGTAGTAGTGCTATTTAGTAGATCCCAGTGTTATTACTATGTCTGAGCCAGTGTACTTTCTCAGTTTTATTCCAACTTTTAGATGCCTAGATTGTGACAACTGCACAGTACTTCCAAAAAAGTAAAGCATGACAGAAACATCAGAAATTATTTTCAGAAAGACTTATGTTATATTGTATTTATTTGTGTAATAACATTTCTCCATCTGCCCCCACCCCTTTGTCTCTTTCTCTCTCTCCTGTCCTCCTCTTAGAGAGGGACTACACAAGTCTATGTGAGAAGCAGCCCATTGGGCGGCTGTTATTCCGTCAGTACTGTGACACCAGGCCGGAGCTGAAACGCTGCATTGAGTTTATGGATGCTGTGGTAAGACTTTGTATAAGAGTCTATTACCAGTTCTATACCAACATCACTCTATTCTTTCACACATCCTCTTTTTCTTGTCTGTCCCTGCGTTCTCTCTTTTATGGGACTGGCGTGATTCGGCCCCCGCAGAGCACGAAGTAGGAGAGGAAAGTCAGTCTTGGTCTTTTGCCTGCTCTTGTTGGCAAGCATGAGGTGTTGGTGGGGTGGGCGTGCGGGGTGATTACCGCCATAGACAGGCTGTCAGAGAGCAGACCCCTCCCCTTCCTCCATGCACTCCTCCATGAGGTCAAGCCCACGTCAGAGGCAGGTCCCCTGGGTGAGCAGGCAAACACAGGCCCGAGCTTGTGTCTAGGCCCTTGGAGGTATGCGAGAAAGGAAAACAGGGGGAATCATGCTTATTTAATAAGAACCTACATTAGTCATTTTCAAGGTAGGCAGACAGGCACGTACATATGTGCACTGCGAGCACTGGCTGACAAAACCTCAAGAAATTAAACAAAGATGTTAGTGCTCAACATGCTGTTAGTCCCCCTGATAACTTCATACCCTGGCTGTGATGTGTAGTGGCACGACTTGGTCCCATTCCCGTCCGCTGAGCTTGTTTTCAAACAAAACATATGGTTCGAGGCAGTGAAACTCAAGTCCATCTCCCTGCCGACAGCCATATTTGACCAAAAACACAATCTGTGCTGGTGCGATGGGGTGAGATCTGTGGCATCATCCTGGTAGGTGACAGATGTAACGGGCTATGTGTGAAGATGAACACAGTTGCTAGTTTGCTGCTTTAAATAAGATGATATTTGGTCATCAGTAACATCTCTATTTGCCTGTGGTCCCACGCTCAGTCTTATTTAATTGCTTTGTCTTTCTTCTTATAAACCAACCCTCCACCCTTCCTTCTGGCTCTTCCTCCTTTTCTCATCCGTCTTCTCTCGCTTTCTGGGTCTTGTCTCTCTCTGACCTTATTTGGAAAGATATTAAAAATGGCTGAATGAGCATGGCGTCCTGCGCTGTTGTGGTGGCTCACACTTCTTTTCTTCTCTGACAGGCCATGTATCAGCTCGCTCCTGATGAGAAGAGGAGGGACTGTGGACTGAATGTTTTAGACACATACTTCAACAATGGGGTGAGACACACACGCACATGCTAACAGAGCTGGCTGATATGGCCACAAGAAATTATTTTGATATTAGTCAAAGATTAAAAACTTTTTTTAATGTACTCAGTAAAATCTTAATTTTGTACTTCATACTTAATTTAAATACAATTGTTTTATTGTTTGATGTTAATTACAATTGAAATACTGACCACATTTGCCAGTGATGTGTCACGTATGATTTACTGTGGACATTATCAACTTTATCCAAAGGTGTGTGATGTCAGCATAGTACCCCTATGTGCAAAGGGCTGTGTTTACACTGTTTTGTTTTTGGTGTGGGTTAATGAACATAATTGGCAAAGACTCATCTGTACTTCAGTTGATAATAGAGGAAACATCTTGTCCATTACTGCAAAGAGGAAATATGCTGGCCAAATTCATTTGATCTATTTTTAATGTATAAATATGTCACATACATATACCACACACTGTTGTTGTGTAAACTATAACCACACAGAGATCTCTGCCATCTCTACCAGACAGACTATATAGGTTCATAAATGGATTAGGGTAGAGTGGACATATACCGTTTTGATCAGTTTTATTATTACACCAACATCTCACTTCTGTTTCTATCCGTCTCTGTCTCTTTTACCCCCAAGTCGGCAGCCCATCTGCCAGACGTACCCCAGGATGTAGTTGCTGGGTGTCGGGAGAGGCTGGAGCAGAGTCCGTGTAAGGAGCTCTTCAATGACTGCACAAAGTAAGTCTGCACCTCCCACATGCATGTGGCATTGCTCTGTGACCACACTCTCCTACAAAATAACTGACCAGCATCTCTAGGTTTGTGATCAGCGGTTGAATACTCCCAACGCTCATACTGTTAATGTGAGAGATGCTTGTTATTTGGAAGTGAATCGTGTTTTTGTTTTTCTTTACAATTTAGCCTGTCAAAGTGCAGGGGCACCAACAAATCTCATTCCTGCAAAAGTCATGTGTGTTTGTACATTCTGTGGACTAATGCACCCTGTCACTAGTGATGATGAGGCAGCTGGCACTGGGTGTGCAGCATTACACACACACACACACATAGGGCTATGCAAAAACACACGCACGGTGGATGTGAATGAAAAAGGGCATTGGGCAGGGAGAGCATCCGGATGGCTGGCATGAAAACAACAGCCACCTCAGTGTTCCCTGCACACACACAAACACACACACACGCTTGCAGGTGTTTCTGCTTCCTGTTCTCAGAGCCAGGAGAAGCAAACAGGCTGCGGATTATTACCCCCAAATGTACTTCTCATTGCACACACACAGACACAAAATAAATATCATGATAAGTTGTACACGTTTAGCTTGGTTATATGTTATATATCTATTTTATATGTGTCAGTGCATTATATTTTCTACCACAGTCCCATCCCTGGGTTGATTCTCGTCTGACGTGCTGTTATTGATGAATTACAGTAAGAGCAGTTAATGATCCTGAATGCTTGAGCTGCACCGTGTGCTGATTGGTTGGCTGGAGCTGTTGTCGGAAGTCATCGATTTGTTTTATTTATTCTCAGATTAATTAAAAGGGTAATTCAGACTGTTAATGTAGAATTATGATGTGAGGAAACTGTGGTTGGTAAGAGAAGTTCATGATGAAGAGTCAAAGGAGCATCTTTCTTTTCTTTTGTATGAGCATATTTATTTGTGAAGGACACCTGAGATATCTTCAGGAATAATATAATTAAAAAATATGTCTGTGTTCTGATTTGATTGAAGTATCATTTTGAGAGGGAGTACAGGTTTCGATGTGTATTGTGGCTGATGCCTCAAGACTCTCGAGACATCTTGTACACAGCAAACTACTAACTAACTTTTTGGGGAAGTTAAAAAACATGTCTATGTAATAAGACAAGAAATATAGATAACATCATAACAGAGGATGTACATCACAGTACAATCCAGCCATCATCAGATCAATAGGGTAAAAAAAAAAAACATGTTTCCTTAGTCTTGGCAGAAGCTGTATTTCTGCGAAGTCTCAACTTTTAGCCACACAGGCAGATGGATTTGGACTGAAAATGCTGCGACGGGCCTCTGAGTCACTTGAGCTTCCCCTGGGAATACTGGAATCTTCTAGATGAAACTCAGGAGAAGTGGGAACCGATGGGAAAACACTCACTTATGTTCTCAGCCTGTACTCGTGTTTTGGCAAAACACACGCGAAGAGCTGTTCCCGAGCTGTTGGATTTATAAAATCAATAACCCACATGCTCCAGAAAACTTGCTTAGCTGTTTGCGGCGGCTGTGCAGGCAGAGTTGCTGTTGCCAAAACTTTTTGAAGCTGTGATTAATTTGTTTCCAATGCATGTTTAATTTTGTCTGGACTGGGTGATTCTTTTTTTAGTTTTTTGTTAAGTTTATCTGTAGTTCACCTTTCCAAATTTTCTTTGTTTGTTGGTAAGATTTGCTTGAATTTTGGGAGAGACCGATCACCAAGCGCTGGATGAAGGGATATGACGGCAGAAAAATCAGCATGACGGGCTGAGTTGGAAAACTCACAGAGGGAAAAGAAAGGAGAGCAAAAAAGGGGAAATTGGGAAAAGTGAGGAGAAATGGAAAGAGAGTGTTAAGGAGAGCAGGGGAAAACAGCAGAGTGAACAAACATAGAACAACACAGGCACATGTTTGTTACTGAAGCCTCGTCGCAGCTCAGATGTTTTTGAATGAGATTCATGTTCAACTTCTGTCATCACTCCTTCCAGTATCATCATTATTTGTATTCCACTGTGGTATTTAGATTTTCTTATTCTTTCTTGTTCTTTTCCTAAATTCCGATACGTAATTCGGGACCAGGGCTTACTCAGAGGGAAAGCCTGTAGGAAAGCATGGTGCTACACGTGGAAACGTGATTTCTGGCAGAGCCAACCATCCACTAGAGATGTGTTAGCTCACTCATGGATTTTCTTCTGCTGCAGTGGAACATATGGTTATGTCATAAGAGTAGAGCATGGCCGTTCAGTCCATGTGTTATCGTGATATTTTAACAAAGGATCCCACTGCTGATTTTCCACCCTTCTCTCTTCCTCTCCACACTCCCTTTGTGTAACAAAAGCCATATTGTGGCCTTGTTTATTTCTACTCCCAGTGGTGTCTGTATGAGACCCGACTCCAAGCCAGGCACTGCTAGGCTCCTGCCTTTCTGGCGCCCCTTTCTTTAAGTGTCCAGGACCAGTTTAGCCTCATAAGACTTCTGGGTTTACAAAGAAAAATCAATGGTTTAATAATGAGAGAGTTGACAAAGAACTTAATACATAGACAAATGTAAGCTGTGCTCAAGATTTTCATTAAAAATGATTTCTTTAAATGAGCTTTGATACAAGATTTTAGTGTAGACTAAGTCTCTGAGCTGGGGAGCAGCAGAGGATAAAGTATTTAAAACCTTTAGACATATGAGAAAACTCAAGATGTCTTCAGGATAGATGCTGATAGATGCTTGGCTAGTGTGCCCAGCAACTCGCTCCTATGATGACATAATTCAGTTTTCTTTAACACTGCAGAGGGTGCTCCCCTTGTGGAAACTCTCAACTCTCAAGCCCTTTTGCCAAGAACAGCCACCCCAGTGCTGCTGGTAACCACAGGCAGCTTTCCTCATTCTCCTCAGTGATGAAGTAATATGGTCAAGGAAAATCTCCAGGCCAAATATGAGCATCTCTTCAGCGTTTGGGTGGCAGAGGAGGGAACCGAAGTTTGTAACTTTGGTTTTTAGTCATGTGTCGTAGGCTGGCAGAACCGTTTGTGATTGCACTGGTCAGCAGTAGAGAAAGCTGCACTGGCATAGTTTTTGTGTTTGTTTTGTAACCACCATGTTTTGGATCATAATAAAGTATTTTGCCTCATTACGTCTGTTAGATATCCAATGTATTTTGCTTAATCACTTGCTTCTATTGTGAAAATACTAGGTAAAGAACCTTCATACCAGTTGTCCACAATAGAGCACCAATTACAATTTTTAAAACAAAAAACGTTATTAGGGCCCGAGCACCGACGGTGGGAGGCCCTATTGAAAGGATTATTATTATATAAATGTATCTCCTGCAGCAGCTAATACAGACATGTATTTCTTAAGAGTACAAATGCAGATGTACAAAACAGGTAAACTTCTCTGACATGCCTGTTTCTGGGTAATTAATTGATACAAGTACTCGCCTCTGACCATAGGCTCTGTCTTTATTGCCACATAAAGCAGGAATCACTTAATCCTGAATTTGGCTGTGAGAGTTGGAATGCAGTTATTTCAGTCATGATGCTACTGGTAATAATGCGCAAATATGTCTCATACTTTGGATTAATTACAACTCAGCACTGAAAGCTTGAATTAGTGACTTGTTTTTTTTGTCCTAATTCAATATGTTCAGCTCCTAATATACTAAGTTCTTGTCCTAATGTAATATTAGTCAGTAAACATGTCGCTCCACTGGACAGTTAATCACTCAAATGTGAAGATCTTCTTTGAATATTGGACATAACAGAACAGATGTTCAACCAATTGCATTTCGCACACTCAGACACGTTAAGTAAAAGCTTAAACGTGTCCTGATCAGTTTTCTTGTTAATAAACACATTTTCTGTTCACATTCAGGCTACAATTTTTAAATGCCTGGCTCTGTTTAAAGGGCCCATATTGTCTAAAATAAATTTTCTTGGCTTTTATTATCCGTAATGACTTGAAGGGGATCAGTAGGGACCCTCAAAGTATGAAAACAGTCACTCCGCTGACTTTTTCACAGACAGGCACATGCCCATGTGATATACATTTTGTTAGTCAAGATGGGGATTATTTCTGATGCAGAGCGAACATGCTTGTGTGGACGGAGATGATACGTTATTAAAAACAAAACTTATCATATTATTATCAATTTAGTCTTCGTGTTTCTCACCAAAACACAGAACAAAGTCAAGAACAAGTGTAACAAATTTGCCCAATACACTTATTTCCCATAAAACATTTACAAAAAATATGTAAATCAGGCATGTTTCAATTCATCTATGCATATGTCCATGTTTGTGTGTAACTGTTTATGTCTGGCCTCTCTCGCAGCTTGAATATTTTAGTGTGTCAACATCAACAACACTGACAGCAAGGACAGTAGAGATATAAGTTGCACCATAACTGTCTTTCTGACCTGAATTGGTTCTTCTGACAATCCATAGAACTGTAGATGAAGATATAAGTTACCTATTGATTCAGCTTGTGTCTGTTTGGTATGATGGTGTTAAGGAAACAGGGTGTTATAGTCAAACAACATCTGTGATCAAGTCGATGTAGTTAAGATGGGCACTAATACGAGAGGCCAGAGGGGCCAAGTCAAGGAGTCATGTTCTAACAACTCTCAGTGGCGTGATGGTTGACTTCTAGCCAGGAGACGTTGAAGCTGTGACCTTTCTTGACCTTTCCTCTCCTCAAAGAAGTTAAGTGGTGTTTCGTGTCATCGTGTCTGGGCAGGAATTTCACAAAATCAAGGTTTTTTGGTTGCTAACGTCAGTGTACATGACATAATCAAACAAATCCAGACAGACTCACACCCACATTTACGTTTCCACTAAGGCGTTCCACAGAACCTCCTGCTCAGTAGAAAACGGTTTCCCCAAAGTCCCCTGTTTCCTGTTGGAGTTTAGTGGAATGTTTCTGTTCAAAGGCATTTTTCAATTTTCACGGTGGCGTATCCACACTGAGTTTTTTCTGTCTTTCCACTGAGAGCGGCTTTGAACCATAACACCACCAGCAATGCCGAAACACACGCACACACACACACAACGTACAGCTATATATACAAATATGCATACATGTGAGTCAGGAAGCAGTCAGATGAAGATGACGTGTTTTATAATCATTGCAAAGGTTAAAAGGCATTTTCTAGGAAATGCAAGCGAACTCTGTGTGGAAGATTGGGCATGAAATCTAACATGAGCTTGTTTTATTTTCTTCTTCTTCTTTGCTTGTTGACATGTACATTGCAATGTCCTTATTAAAGTGTTCTTTAAATAATCACCACTCCCCTCTCTCCCTCCCTTCCTGCAGAATAGTTCGCGATTATCTGAGTGGAGCTCCATTTTCCTTATACCATGAGTCCATGTACTTCTCTCGCTTCCTGCAGTGGAAATGGTTGGAGAGGTGGGTAGCTGGTGCAAACATACAAACGATGACAAAATGATGCTTATGATCTTGTTCAAGTTAGTATTTGTGTTTCATGTTTGTGTTTACTAAGGGCAACACTTTATCTCATTTAACCCAATCAGACCTACCGGTACAGAGCAGAATTGCATTCTAAAACCCAAACACCCACCTCAAAGCTGGGGGTTTTCTAAAGAGCTGACAGAATCGCCAATGTTTAATAAAACTTAAATAACAAAATAAAACAACATTTGATGGCTTAAACATTTGGCTTTCATTGGAAATCATTTTTTACAATGTTTCCTTAAACTTAGTGAACACAAATAATCAAGCTAGCAAACTCGCAGTTTAATTAATAAATATTAAATATATTTTAAAATAATCTGTATATATGCTAGACTTACTGTATACAAAATAAATTGCATATTGATAAAATGCTTTCAACAAATGAAAATAATAGGCATTATATCTATACAGTATATATTTATGCCCAACTCACAAAGGTGGTGCCGCCAATCAGTGTTTCTGTGTGACTTGTAAATAATTGATGATGGTTTGCATAATGGCTGGGTGGAAAAAACAGTCATCAGGGCAGATAAATAATATATTAGAGCATTACTCTGTCTGCAACAGCACAAGGTCTGAAAGAATGACTTAATCACTAATCTGATTTTTTTTATGTCCCCCTATTTTGTCTCTCTATCTTTCTTTATCTACAGGCAACCAGTAACCAAAAATACCTTCAGACATTACAGAGTACTAGGAAAAGGTGGATTTGGCGAGGTGAGTGTCACAACGATCAGGAATAAATGTTGGAATGCTGTTGCTGTTACAGTTTACCCTGGTGTTGTGCTTGCAAGAGTTTTTCTGACGGAAACTGAACCAACATTATGTTCCTTTTACACATTAAGTCTGAAAATGAGATGTTGATGTTAATGATTTAAATTTCTACGAGTAACCTTTAACACTTTTAAATGCAGCGCTGTTTATGTCTCCACTGCAGTAATCGGTGGTGTGACATATTAACTTCCATTAGTTACACTTTTAGAGGGTGTTTTGCATGTGTGATAATGATTCCCTGTTGCTTGTTTTCCAGGTTTGTGCCTGCCAAGTACGTGCCACCGGTAAGATGTACGCCTGTAAAAAGCTGGAAAAGAAACGTGTGAAGAAAAGAAAAGGTGAAGCAATGGCACTAAACGAAAAACGCATTTTAGAAAAAGTTAACAGTAGTTTTGTAGTAAGTACTACCTTTTTCTTATTCAACCTTTTCATCAGAAATGTACCCTGTTTTCTGTGTCTTTGTGTGAGTGTTTGTGCGTGCACCCTGTCGCTGTCTGTGAGAGTGTTGTTTGTTATAACTCCAGGATCCTGCAAATGAAATTGAATGGCGTGTTTGCAAAGGCTGTTGATCTGCTTTTAAAGACAGTTGCTGCAACCTCTCAACTGTTTGTTTAATGACGTCCACGGCAGGTGGGAAGCCTGTGAATGACGGTGACTTAAAGTTTCACGTGTTGCAGCGGGGAGAGACGTGACAAAACCACAAAAGGAAGGACATAATTATGTTAATTACCAGTTGCAGGTGCAGCAAGGCTTTTTTCGCAATATCTGACTCGTTCTTCCAACCAGCATAGAACCCAAATGTTACGTTATATTTTTGTAGGAAACCTGCCATTTTGCACACACGCCATGTTTGATTTTGTTTGGAGTTTTCTGTAAATCCTCAATTTGTTCGTACATTGATTGAAACCTGTTTACGACCTTACTTTTCTCCCGATGGTGTTAAAAAGTGAAACATAAGCTGCTTTCAGACATGTACCAAACTCTGGATAATCTCCTCAAATTATCCAGAGGGGCTGTATGTGAGAATGCAAATGTCTGAGTGAGCAGCTCTGTACATTTTTTGAAGTTTCTCTTGCCAGTCCCCTAGTAAAAACTCTGGAGAATGTCCGTATGAGCCCATGTGAGAACACAGCAGGAGATCCTCTGGAGAATTTACCATGAGTGAGTGGGCATGTTGACAAACAACACGTGGCAAATGCAAAAATGAATAAAACAAAATGAATACAGATATCTAAATGAAAAGCGATCCCATACATGTAGAAGACATCCAACTGAGATTTGACGAGAGATTTTGGTGATGAGGGCCGACAATGGTGTCGATGAGCTGTAAACAAAAATATGTGATCTCTGCAGCGGAATTCATACATAATCTCCTGCCTTGCCTGCTGCACCCCCCCTCACCTCAACGCTCCAGAGATTTCTTTGTTGTCTGAGCGGGGAATCTCCTGTTGGGTTAATCATGTGTGAAAGGCAAACTCCGGACAAATTGCGAACCCAATTGTGTGGATACTTGGGAGTTCATGTCTGAAAACAGCTTTACTGGTTGATGACACACACACACACACACACACACACACACACACACACACACACACACACACACACACACACACACACACACACACACACACACACACACACACACTTACACTTACTTTGGTCACATACTTTATATTTGTCTGATTTTAACTTTTTACTAAATCCTGAATTCACTAATGGATGGATTCCGCAAAAAACAACTTATTGGTACAGAGTCACCTTAAAACTGAAAAAAAGCCCATTGTAATGCTTTAAAATCTGAATATCAGATACCCGTTACTAATTGAATGTAGTTTATTCGAGGCCAGAAACAAACAGGAATCGGATGAAAACTGCATGTCACAGAAGTAACCTGGGCATGGTATATTAGGAGCTGTTTCCATGAACAAATTACCAAAGAATTTCATAATAGAATTGCTACTTCCCTCATTAGGGAAACACTGTTAAAACTGGTTTCCCTGGTCATCCAACCACATTAAATAACTGGGATAAATGTCATTAGCATAGTTGACCACAGAATGCAGATGAAGGTAAAAAAGTTCAAAGCTTTTCCAAGCAGAGCAGCTAAATGTAGAAGAAGTAAGTACAGTGTGTACACATGATGTGCACCAACCCAAAGAAAGAAAATCATTACCCTGCCTATGTACCCCCATGCCTCAAGCTCTTAATGGTGGCATTGCTCTTGGCTGATTTTCCTATGGAAGATTTCTATAAATTGAGCCATAATCATGAGTAAGCAGTGGTTTTTGGCCACTGCTGTAATGCCAAGCTTGAACGCTTTTTAGGGAGTCACCTAGCTTTTAATTTCTTCCATGCTGCACCAAAGCCCTCCACTGAAGTGTACAGCTAACAATCCATTAACCTGTAAGATGATACTGTGGGAATGGATTATAGGAACAGTTCATGACCCTGAAGGTTTTAATTTGTCAACTATTACATGTTAAGCATTAATTGGTATTCTATCGAAAAATTCTACTTACAAATGAGAAACAAGAGCTGCCGTTCGTCAGTGTTGCGTCTCCTGAATGGATCTTGGGGTTCCAGGAGACAAAAACACAACAATCATGGAAGTTTGAGGGAAAGAAAACATTTTACAGGGTTTACACATTTAACTATTTTAATTTCCATGTCTATGAATCATCGGAACTACCGTTTCCTCTTACTGTGTGACGGTATACATGTTCCTGATGTATCTATATTCCTTTGTCCTCTTCTTGTCACTTGTTGTGTATAAATATGCAAATGCTTGAAGTTTCATCCTCCTTTTAAAGGCACATGTTAACGCCAGGACTAACGCCAGGCATTTGGAAAAGTAGTGCTGTGTGCTTCTCTTTCCATTTTGTTCAACTGTACGCACAAGAAACGTCTCAGGTGCTCAGGCAGGAAAAGAAAACTTAGCTTTGGCTCAATGTCCTAGTTCCCCCCAGAAAAATTATTGTTCCAAAGACAAGAAAATTGCAGCAAGTGCTCATTTAACATTTTTGGAACACGTCAAGGAGAAAGTAGAGGGATCATTTTTGGTCTGTGGGTGTGAGTGTGTGTACTTTGAATATTTGTACATACTGTAGAACATGGTGTAACTACAGAACTGTGCTATTGATCAGTAGTACAGTAACCTAGACTGTAACAGAGCCCCCCCAGTCTCTCTGTGCGTTCTCTATGTGAAGCTAATGGTTGTTTGGGTTCTACTACGTGTTGGATTAGTCTGTTTCAAATGCTGCATGAGCTATGCTGCGTGTCCTTGTTTTGAGTGAGTCATGGCAGAGACATGTATGGGCATACACACACACACACACACACACACACACACACACACACAGAACCATTTGCCAATCCCAGGTGACAAGATCTGCTAGTCTGAGGTTCTGTAACAAGCCCACTCCAGTGTGTGTGTTTGAATGTATGTGTGTGTGTGTGTTCGTTCTCTGTGCTGCAGGCAGAACTGATGACTCTTCATGTGCCTCTCTACCTACGAGAGCAGCTCTGTTGCCTAGCAACACTGACCAAACAGCAGTAGCAAGGAGAAGAGTCAAGTGCTCTCTCAAACCCCTCATTTCTCTCTCTCGCTATTCTTCTTTACCGTTTTTTTTTTTTATCAGTGCATACGATTAGTCAATACATACCGTTTGGTTTAAGATATAACCCATCCACATATTTTTTATGTGGGTGCATGTACTGTATGTGTGTGAGACACAGAGCAGGGTCACCTGGATTTTACTGTAAAACAGTTGCCAGTTTGGTCAAATTTATTTAACAATTTAAACACTTCTTATGTTGAAAAAAACTGTCTGATATATCATTACATGATTTTTTCCATAAAGGAATATTAGATAACTGATCACGTAATAAAACAAGAAAATCAAATTTAATCAGTGAACAATGAACACGAGAAATGTCCATAACTGTCATGTTCATTACTTGAGAAAACTCTGGGGGGGGGGGGCACACATGTTGTGATGTTATGATTCACCTCCTTTGAGAGTAAAGTCATTTCCAGTGAGCTAATGGACGCTCTTCTGTTGTATTAGCACAGATGTGAGGCAGTAGAGGACATTTTGATTGTACAGTTAAAACAGCTTTTTTCATTATTGCAAGGCTTTTTGGAATTATACATTTTATTTTATTGTGTCTGTCTGTCTGTGTGTGTGTGTGTGGTCCAAATCTGACGACATACTCTTTAGCAGATGGGATTCCTCCCAATGGCAGCAACATCCTGCTTGTACATAGCGCCACATGCACACTCACAATACCCTGCATGTCATTGACCCACAGGGGGGAGGGGAGGAAAGTGGACGCTGGTGGGAATGAAGGGAGAAAAGAGAGATAGATGCCTGGATTAGAGGGACAGGACATGAGCAAATGGCGTAATGAATGGAGAGGAAGCTTCTGGTTTTACATATCTGTGATGTATTGCTCTCAGTTTTTCTTTGTGTACATTCTTGAGATTGTGATGTGGGATAATGGACCAATAATTTGGGCATTAACCAAACCAATTGAAAAAAACATGCTCCTCTAGCCACTGTCTCTTACCACTGCTCTTCCCTCTTCCTCCTCCTTCTCCCCGCTCTCTCTCTTCTTGTCCTCTTCTACACCGACTTCTTCCCCGACTCGACCCTCACCTCCCTTGTTATCGCTTCCCCCAAATTTGCCTCCCTGTCCAGGTTAGTCTAGCATATGCCTATGAGACCAAGGATGCGCTGTGCCTGGTGCTGACCATAATGAATGGCGGTGACTTAAAGTTTCACATCTACAACATGGGCAACTCTGGCTTTGACGAGCAGAGGGCCATCTTCTACGCTGCTGAGATCTGCTGTGGCCTTGAGGACCTGCACCGTGAGAGGATAGTCTACAGGTAAAGGTCACACAGGGGTTAGAAACACTTTGGGCCAGGTGAAGATGTGTTGTCAAGTCCAAAAAATATATAATTTTATGATTGGTCCTTGATCGTATCTTTGTTTTGAACATTTGGAGATCCTGTGGGCCATCTGTACTCTCTCACGTCAATATGGAGGCTTTAGGAAAAATGCTTGGGGTATTTTAAGGTTCTTCTTTATCTCTGGGGACATTGTGAGGTTTACAGGCCCAGAAGCACTTCATGAAGTTGCCTAAAACTGGCTAAATGTCCTGGCATTTAAAGGAGCTCTCTTCAAATTGTTCACACGGAGTTCAGGTTACTTTACATGTGAATGTTACCAAACCAGATCTTTTTTCCATACTTAACTCCCTCGGTAGTTGAGACTACTGCAGTGCTTGCATAGTGCATTCTGCATTGACTTTAAATAGTGTAACCAAGCCACTTTCTGCTCGCCGCTACCCTGCCTCACTGTGACTTGAACAACATGCAGGGATTACAACATAGTAACATTAGTCTTGGTCCTTTCTTGCAGTTCTGTAATACCGACAGTTTCGGCACGCAAACCTCCTCGTCCCGATTATTAAGACTTAGCTTGTGAAAAGTAAACACATGTATAATATTTTTGTGGCTGAGAGAAAATATCTGATGAAGACACATTGATGGGATTAGAGTTATCTCAGATTAGGTTCGGGGCTTGAAATTTGTATTAAAATGGGTGTGGAGATTGAAACGTTGTAACCACAGACAGTGAGGGTGAAATGAAAAGATTTAATCCCAATGCATCATGGAAAATGTGAGATCTGAGATATTGAAGTCATGAAATCACTACTGGATGTGCAGTGGGATATCCCTTTAATCAAGAGACCTAATTTGGTTTAACAATGCAAGGTTTAAAAAACATGCAATAACTGTATGTCGGCACTCTGACCCAGCCATGGTGTAAATAAGAGAGATATTTTAAAGAAGAAGAAGAATATAAAGTCCTGGATGATGACGTGTGACTGGATTAATGTTTTTCTGATTTCACTGAGGTGTGTCACACTCGATGGAACCTCAATGTAATGTCAACATAAACACTGATGTTCTGAGAACACACATGCTCCCTCATACACACGCCCACATATTCACATAAACACACACAGTGTTCTTTGATGTCCACGTGTGTTATAAGAGACTTCACTGTTAGTACTATGGTTAAGGTTGGCATTCGTTAAGTGACCCAGTTTTCATAGATATTATAATAATACAATAAATGGCAAATGTCTGGTATCTTGCTGTTGTCAAACGTTACCTGAGATAATTAAAAGAGGATCCAGATAAAACAAATGACAATTAAATGTTTATTAAATGACAAGAAAAACAAATTGATAAGTTTTGAGAGGGGTTTCATACAAAACAATGACCAACAAGCTTAAATCCTCAGGAATTTGTGTTGCAACACTATTGAAAGCAGAACTGTGGCTCAGTACCACACATTACACATTTGGTCACAAATAAAGCAAATTAAGATAAATATTATTATCTAATCTATTTAATAATCTAATCTAATGAGAGATTGTAAAAGAACAGAAAGCACACAGGCACTAAAAGACAATGAAAGGTCAACAAAAAAGACCTTTCGCTAATGAAGAGTACAAATATTTATCCAGGGTTTTGTTGTTATATCGTTGTTCTCTCTTTTTAAACATGCATTATGTCATGTGTATCACTCACTAATGTGCCCTTTTTTTCTGGCAGGGATTTGAAACCTGAAAATATCCTTCTGGATGATCGTGGTACGTCCCAATTCTTTTTTTCCCTCTTGTTTAGTTAAGACCAGAGTGGAGTGAGCCAATATGTGGGCAAACGTCTTGGCTTGGGAATATTATTTGTTTTCCACTGTTTATTTGATGTAACTCATAACACATAGCTCACAATGTTCAAAACAAGTGAACAGTTTGTAAGGAGCCCAATTTGTAATGTGCACGCACCACAGCAGAGTGTCTCCCCATCGTTCTCAGGCCGAATAGTCCTCTCTTCAAGTTTCTCACATCACACTCTCTCCTCTGACTCATACTCCTGTATTATCTCTTCTCTGTGACACGGTCTTGAAAATAGAGGAATGTCCTCTGTGTTGCTCTGAAACGCTTACTCTTCTTATTCTCTGTCTTAACCACTATATATATACACACACACACACACACACACACACACACACACACACACACACACACACACACACACACACACACACACACACACACATTTTAGCATAACATGATTGTTGTCAGGGCACTTCTGCTTCGACCTTTGCTATTTATTAGTGGTTTCTCAGAACAGCGGATGTCCCAGAAATCTTAATATATTTCTCTGTACATCACTTAAACAAGTGTAAGTGATTAGTTGAAATATGCACAACACCGCCATCTCAGTTGGGTAGTGAATCTGTGGTTCTTGTTTAGGACACATTCGGATTTCCGACCTGGGCCTTGCTGTTCAGATCCCTGAAGGAGAGACGATACGAGGGAGAGTGGGGACTGTTGGATACATGGGTAAGAATAAAATAAAAAACTTTATAAAAGTTGAAAGCGAGCATTAGCACTCATGGTCACTTTATTAAATCAGGTTTTGCTCAAATATCTCTCTGATACCCTCTTCTACCTCATTTCATCCTTTTTACCGCAATACAACCAATCCTTTGCCAACCGTGCATCCATGTGCTCCTCGGAAGGTCCCATTTCCCGAGTTAGGAAGTCATTGTTCTGAAGTCGGTGTGTTTGTGTGCTTTGAAGTTGGAATTTGGGAAAAAACATGGACACTGTGTTGTATTTATGTGTTTGGAGCTTTAAACAACACAATGACAACTCTTTGCAATATTTGCATAATGACAAAAAGACAAAAGAAATTATCAGGTGTGACAGACATATACATAATTTAAAATGTATGCACATTAATAGTAAAAACATCTGCCATGGCTAAAAGATTGAGAGATGGACATGCAGTTTGCAAGTGACAAAAGTGTAACATTCAACAAGTTCAATTGAAGAGCTGTTATTTAGAGCTTAGTGCCAAATTATGTTAATTGGTCTAAAGGTGATGACGTCAACAATTCTGCAACCCCAGTACTAAAAAGTCGATGTGGCGTTTGTGAATTTTCCCAGTTGAGAACTTCTTTTTCCAATTATTCTGACACCACATGAGCACAATAACTCATCTGTACACAACCTTTTACTCCATGTTTGTGTCTCAGTCTTAAATCTGTCTTAGATCTTTCATTTCTTCCTCCTCATCCCTCCCTCAGCTCCTGAGGTGATCCAGAACGAGAGCTACAACTTCAGCCCGGACTGGTGGGGGCTGGGCTGCCTGATCTTTGAGATGATCCAGGGCCAGTCGCCCTTCCGCAAGCGCAAGGAGCGCGTCAAGCGGGAGGAGGTGGACAGGCGAGTGCGCGAGGACCAGGAGGAGTACTCTGATAAGTTCTCAGAGGAGGCGAAGGACATCTGTAGACAGGTGAGCGTGTAAGGATGGAAGTGCTGGATGAATGTGGGATTAGGTGATGAATGGGAAAAGAGGACAACGGAAGGAAAGAACATTAAAACATTTTTTGAGACAAGTGGCAACTTTCAGAAAAGAATACTGAAAAGCCTCTTATGTTATATTGTGTCGTATCTGATGTTTGTATTATTTCAGATGTTTTTCAAATGTCTTCTTCATCACATATCATAGCCTTAAAGCCAATAGCCACCAGTCCATTTTTGCTACACCCACTTTTCCTGTTCCTTTGGCTTATTGTTTCAATTCTTATAGGAAAAAGCCTACTCAGAAAGGTACTATTCCCAAATAAATGTAGTTTAAACTTTTATACAATGTTTTTGGCCACTTGAGGGCAGTGGAACAAACTATAAACTCAACAAAGACATATAGAGCTAAACAGCATCGTTCTGGAAGTAAAACTCCCATTCATTTTCTGAATAGAGATTTTCATTATCAGCCATAATTTTGTCCTTATAATATCAACCCCGTTTTAAGAAAAACATGTTTGTGTTTTATAACATTGTGTTTTATTCACATGCTGCGTCCAAAGGGGTAAAAATCAGATCATATACTGGAGTGTAGTGTTAGTTAGGGCCAGCTTGTAGGTTCACAATGGTTTTTGGGATTCCTAGTTCCTCCACTCTGAAAAATATTATAAATATGATCTTTTAAAAGTTGAAATGTTAAAATCAGAAACTGAAAAACTCAAACAGTGGGGCTGAAAGAGGTTAAAATACTCTGTAGAGCTGATGGGATCACACTGCTGGGCTGCCATTATACAAAACCACAAGAACATTTCACACACGCACAACATTTCAAAGTTAAGGTAAAATATTGATTAGTGCAAATTAAAGGAAAAGAAAGGTTTATTACAACTCCGTCTTTCTTTCACCTCCTCTGTCCTATACAATGTCACTAACTCTGTGATCCAAGAGGGAGCCACTGAGCTGCTATGCTTCAGAGCAGGAGGGGATGGGACGTTTATTTGTGTGACGCGGCTGGAACATTCTGACCCGAGGTTCAAGCAGATTCAAAGGTTCCCCCGGGGAGAAGAGCAGTGGTGGAGGGAGCGGGGAGAAGAGAGGTTTCTGCGAGAATGGGAGTAAGATAATAAAGAAGGCCAGAGAGCGGTGGCTCTTACCGCAGCCCAGAATAAAGAGGTCTAAGTCGTCAGGATTGGAAAATAAGAGTCTGCTTTGAACCCTGGTGTAAATTAAGCAGGGATTGCACAAGGACAACAGGAAGCAAAGTAGAAAATAAGAGATGTGCTGAAGAAAGTGAGAGGATATGTGTCAGTGAAAGCCCTCAGCTTTTAGATTATGAAAGGGCCAGTGAGAGTATCCACTGATCCACTTTATAAGCCTGCTGTCCTGTAGGTGGTGTGCTGGTAATATTATCGAGAAGCTCTTATAGAGACTAACTCAAACTCCATCCATCATAGTGTTGCATTATTTATGGGTTTGTATTGGTCTTCATTAGATTATGTAGGATCAGACACATCCAGAGGATTACCTGCAAACTACTGTCCATGTGTGTTTAGTATATGATGTACTCTCATGAGTTGTCCAACATCACCTCCATGAGTGTGTGATTTGTTGTTGGAGAAAAGGGCTTTAACAGTTTTATGGTATTCTAAATGAGAAATTAGAATCACGTTTAGCTATAATATATCTACCAGAGACATTTGGGCACACACATCTTTAGAGAATACAATGTATTTACTCTTCCTCATCCTCCTCCTGTGCATCAGCTCCTGGTCAAGGAGCCCAAGGAGCGCCTTGGTTGTCTGGGTCACGGGGCCATAGAGGTCAAGCAGCACTCGATCTTCAGAAACATCAACTTCAAACGGCTGGAGGCGAACATGCTGGACCCTCCCTTCAGCCCAGATGTAAGAACTACTCTCACACACACACACAAGCTCCCAGCATGCACTGCACTGTACATACAGGCTCAATTCACAGCTTGTAGCCTGAAACCTCGTTGAGCTGCGAATCAGCACACAGGAAATACCATTGTCACAAGTAAACAAAGACTTCCAGTATAAGACCAGTGATCAGGGAAGCCAGAGGGGGTGATGAGGTGCGGCCGTATGATTTCAGTGTTGTTGTATGAAATCCTAAACCAATTATTGCAGACATCACAAATGGATGTAGTTCAACAAAAATAACCGCTAGCTTTCGTGCTGCACTTGTGACTAGCATAACAAAGCTGTTCATAGAGAGAGTCATCACAGTTTCAGTGTCATAAATAGACTCGTGAGGGAGAGTGAATGACCCCAGAGGTTAAATCACTAGCTGAAAGTAGATAGTGTTATCTGCAATTCTATTTTGGGTTATTCAGGTCAGTAGAACCACACTGACGTCAGTAGCAACACAGGGTCCTCAGTTGTGTGAAGATTTACATGTTGGTCAAATATCCTTTTTTCCCCCCTTTCATTCAAAATACTTAAGCATTTAACAATTTTTATGGATCTGTCTATCTCCCTCTTTCTAATTTTATCATGTCTCATTCAGCCTCGGGCCGTGTACTGTAAAGACGTCCTGGACATTGAGCAGTTTTCCACTGTCAAAGGCGTGAACCTTGACCCCACAGATGACGACTTCTACCACAAGTTTGTCACAGGCAGTGTCTCCATCCCGTGGCAGAATGAGGTACTGCACACCCAGGCCTCTCCGATGATGTCATTGTTCAGTCTCACAGCAGACATAAAGCAGAACAACACCGGTGGTGTCATCACTATTTATCCTCCTACATTGATATATGTATCACTGATACATATATCAATGTAGGAGGAGAAATTGTTGTTGATGCTCATTAATTGTGAATGAGTAAAGTCGGTGGAGTGCAGAGGTGTTGATTTACATCCTACATGTGTAAATAAGATGGATACTGAAGGCTTTCTGCAAAGAAGGTTGCTGATAAACAAACCCACCCAATGCTTACTAACATGTCTGTTGTAGAATTAAAATCTGAGTGTGAAAAGTATCAGGCTGCATAACTGGACCTCTTATCTTTTGCAGATGATCGAGATGGAGTGCTTTAAAGAAATCAATATCTACGAGACGGATGGGACCCTGTGCTCAGACCTAGACATAAACCGGCCCAACCCTCCACCAAAGAGAGGCTTCTTCTACCGCCTGTTCAGAAGAGAGGCAAGTGCTAGTGCTCCGGCAACTGTTCGTGGGGGTGGGGGCTAAGGTACTTCCTCTCTTACTTCTTTCCTCCCTTTTTTTCCGAGGCCTTGTCCAAACTCCACGTGTGAAAAGATTACTCCTCAACCCCAGAGAAATGTGAATGTTAAATGGTTGTTTCCAGTCCATTTGTGTTAGTTGGAATTAAGGCCTCCCTTATTTCTTTCTCAATTGGAAATTTTCAGTCCTTTGCTTATCCCTCTGCACGTCCCTTCCAGTATTTTGTAATTTGTTTTAGGGGTCAAACATAGGAAATATTTTGTTGATTGTACTGGTTTACGGTTGTGGGAAGACCTGACATTGAGCTCTGCCAATTATAATTAATGTAACTTTATTTGTATAGCATTTTTCAATACAAGTAACACAGTGCTTTACAAAACCCATATGAAATTCACAAACAGAGTAAATAAATTAAAAAAATGAGGATACAAATAATAACAGTCATAGACATAATGTGCTAAAAGTTTTTTTATAATGATGTGTCTTAAGAAGAGAGATAAAACTGGTTACTGATTCTGCCAGTCTAATCTCTTCTGGCAGATTGTTCCAAAGTGTAGTGCAATACCATGACAGTTAGCGTTAAGTTGCCAGCTTGATTACCAGTTCATTTTACTTAGTCTTAAATACATGTGCCCAAGATGTGCTTTGATATTTCCAGTTAAAACCACCCACATAGCTAGGAAGTAGCTAAATACTATCTAATCACAGCTTCTGAGCTGTCAATATGTCCCTCCAGACTATAAAATCAGTTTGTCAGACATTCTACTCAAATGACTCATAAGCACAGATCACAGCAGTACACTGTTATTCTTTAACATCAGGATTTTGAGCTTCCCACCCTGAGCGTGATGAAAATGGCCACCATGTGATGGCCATGTCACCATGTCAATCAAGGAAGGGTTAGTACAGAAACACATTTAAACAGATGACGCATTTGAATTTTTTATTGTTTTATTTGATATTTCTATTATAAAGGAAAGTGCAATAACAGAAGAATCTTTATTTCCATTTCATGCCTTATGTTGTTCTGAGTGCTGGACACCTGCTTCAGAATTACGTAATGTGGCCGTTTCTAGAGATCATGGCATCATTTTTTTCAAATGCGAGATGGCGAAACGGTGAGAGTTGCTGATACTAGTGATATATTCTGACCTTTTGGTTCTCCCCAGGTCTGTTTTAAGAGCAGTTACAGTGACGACGAGACCGGAGAGCCCTCACGACTTTAAACCACTCCCTTCAACCCACCGGTTAGCCCCACCCAGCCCCTCCCTCGCCGCTGAACTTCACCACAAACTCCAACCGAGCGCAAATCTTAGGAACTCAGTGAATGTTGACCTGTATTTATGAGCTGTATTAAAAGTGTATTATAATTAAAGAAAAAAGTATGAGTTTAAAGATTTTGTACATTTGTACTTGAATTTATGTCTAGATGTATATTTTCACTAAAGGTTGTATTGTACAAAAAGCCATAAAAGTACCACTTGAATGCATACATTACATTTTTTTTTTCTTTTTACTTTCCTTTTGGAATGAGTATGGATAATGTGTATTGGGGAGTTTTTTAAGAAGCACAGTACCAGTTGTTGTTTTTTTTCTCAATGTAGCATAAGGCCTTTTTTGTTTTTATATGTGCTGTATGTTTGTCATTGATTTGGCCAACGTGACGTGTTGTTAGCACATCAGATCCACCCCCATCCCGAACTAACCTTTAGCCTCTCAACCCATCGAGGCTCAGGTAGATCTGAGTGGGCGTAGATCTAAATGAATCCAGTCTTACGTTGCTGTGTTGAGGCCATGCTGCTTAAACCTTCCCATATATTTCCCAGCTCTCCACATTTTTCTTTGGGAGTCTAAGATCCTTCCCTCAGTCCAGTTAGGCAGTTTGTGGTGGAATGGACGGCCTGCGTAGTAAAGCATCAGCTAGTGGCCTGGACCGGCTCCATTCTAGCAGAGATGGCGGATTTCTGTCTGACAACTTTTCCGTCAGCATGCACAACATTAAGTATCCTTACAAATACAAAGGACATATTATGGAGGTCAGTTTGCGTGACACACGGCCTGATTATCATTCCTGGACCTCTCCAAAAATCTTTCCAGGGATGCAAACTGCTCAGATGCGCAGTGTTTCCTTTGGGAGCGCAGCTGTTGAGTAAATGTCTGTTTCATTGCTCACTCAGGCAGAACATGTTTTGGTGACTTATATTTACCCCCCCTCTTCATGCTTTTGTAGTACTACCTAGCTTTTCTATGTCATTGCTCCGTGCAGAGCGGAAATGCTTTCAATTGAAACTTCTTAGTAATTTGGTTCCCATATTTTATTTGTACACTAGAAAGCCTATGAGTGATTGACTGGAGAATGCCTTGGAACATATGGGGGACAGCTGAGGATGAGGACAATGATGCCACTGTATTAGATCTGACCTGCAGCATCATCGAGAAAACAAATTGCTGATGCATCAAACTGACTTCCAATGATCCAGCTGTCAGCAGCTATTAGCCTCTGCACACAGTCGAGATGCAGCCTGCTTTGGCCTCTGCCTGTTGATCGTAGATAGCACGATCCCTTTTGGCCTCTTATCCTGCTGGTAGAACGCTAGTAACATCCAGTGGCTTCAGCTGTGTTTGTGATAATGATAAAATCAGTTCGTAGGTACCCGTTGCCATCTTTGATTATTGCTTTGAAGTCTTGGATGTTGTTCTCTCAGAGGAACGACATCAGAAAGTTGCTTGTATGAGAGTAGACCAGGAGAAACACTTGACCACTTTCACTGCTACAATATTTATGCATTTAGTTTGGTTTTCTTTCAGTTTAACCAATCATGAACAAATACATGTTCTGTACATTTCCCGACAATGTTATAAACAGGATTCATTTTTCTGCTCTCACTTGCATTTCTGATGCCATTTTGCTTCATGAGAAAGATGCTGTATACTCCCCATCACCTGTTTTAATGCTGTGAATATCCAATCTGGACATGTTAGCTTTGTGTGTGTATATTACACTGTATGCTAATGCAGCTTTTGGTCAGTCTAATGCATTGAAGTAAATTAGCCGTGTGCTGTAAGAATTGAGTTACATTATGTATTCATTCATAATCTGATTCTATGTCTGCCTTTTTTTGTCAGCACAACATTTCAAAATCATTTAGGGGCTTGAATGTCATTTGAACACATTTCTAACATTTGAGATGACCTGCAGTTGAAATGGTACGCATAGAGTTCCCCGTCTGTTTGGAGAGTCTGCGGTTTGCCGATTTTGTCATTTTTTTTCCCCTCCCCTTGTTGCACACTCCATTATCAAAATCAGGAATCGAACGCGTGCATCTAGCTGTTGCTGGCTTTCGTTACTTGAGTTTCTTTATTTTTTTTTTTTGTTGTTGCTCTCAGGCACATTTTAAAGCTGATTTCTCTTGCCAGTGTAGATTTTAGCCTTTTAGCTCTTTAGCCTCAAAAACCTTGTAAATGATGTATTTCTAACATGTAACTAAGCTCTAACACACACACACACACACACACTCACAGGGAAACAAATGTGTTTGCCTGCCATGCCTCTGTCATTGTTTGGAGTAACTTTACTGTCATACCACCCATACAGCAGTAAAGTTGAGTTCTTTTCCGTTTCATTGCACTATGGTGTGTTTTGACAATGATTATATAGGAAGTGTCTTTAACTTTTTTTGCCAATGATACCAAAAGCGACATTTGAGTAAATCGAACTTGTTTCGTTTGCTGAAGAATTTACTAAAGAAAGACTGACAGCCTTTATTCTATGTGCCAATTATTAGAGTTAATTTCTGACATCCCATATTTTTTCAACCTCTTTATCCTTCCGTCCGCTCTAAGAGAAATTCCTTCACATAAAGGAATTTCAACAGTTCAACAGTTTTGAATGTCCGCACTAAGTGCATTTTAATGCCTGTTTTAAAAAAAATACATATGTTTTATTACTCAAGCATGTATTGGTTTGTAATACTTCAGGTTCCTTATATATGTAAATTATGACCTTCTAGTGCCAACATATCTCACTGGTATCTGAGAACAACCTTATAAATGGCATGGTGACCAGCTGAATTAGCCCAGTTTGAATACACAACAAGCATTCCTGCTCTCCTGCCTTCCTCCAAGGCGCTGATGGCGAGTACGTCTCCCTACAAACTGGGATGATGCACGTTAGCACCGGTTAGAAGTGAGAGATCCTCAGTTCCTTGATGTCACCTGAGTCTAGTTAAGGGATAACCACCGATACAATTCTGGAAATTCTCCAGGATTTTGTCCAGATGTGTCAGTGAAGTGATTTTTTTTTTTTTTTTTTTTTTTCAAGGAAGGAAGGAAGCAATGGGAAAATGCATTATTGGTGTTCAGACTGGGCCTGGGACTTCTTGATTTTTCTTTTCTTCTTTTTTTGTATCTGTACAGTCATGTCGTTCAACCACTGCAGTCATTGTTAATTCTTGTACAAGTTGTATCACTGGTTGTTGTACCATATCTGACATTTGTAATTATGAAATAATACACTGCCATTTGTATAAAAAAAAACTTTTGTCTTGACTTACTTGTGTCATATTTAATTTTGGGGTTTGCTGCGAATAAATTGGACTAGACACGTAAAATAGTTCCATGCTGCTATGACCTGTGTCGTGTCCAAGCCACATTATGCAACTGCACTGATTGCATTAGAACAGTGGCTCCTGAAAAGTGTCAGGACCACCTGGGGTGTCGCGAGACACAGAGAAAGGCTTGCAGTACAACACATACGGTTTAAAAACGACACAAAAACATTTTAGCCATAATTTCTTACTAAAAAATTTAATAAATTGTTTTTGAATTTAAAATCAAGCTATCCACATAACATGTCTTCCACCCCACTGACTAAACGTGGTCATGACAAATAAGGGACAGCATCAGTTGCATTAAGGTCAATTTACAACATATACAACGAATATTGTGAGATGTGCATGTAGTTGATTTATTTCATAGCAATACCCTTTAGAAATCATGGGGGAATTGGGGACCCCTGCAGTAGAAAATAGCTGCTGCAGGTCGGTCCAACTGCTACTTACTATACACATTAAATAAGATTTGATGACCCGTTAAAGTTATAGATTTATTAATAATTAACTGTCTTCATTCATCCTCTGCCGCTCCCACTGAGTCTGAATGGTGGTAATAATAATAAACTTTAGTGTAAATGAACACACTGAACAATGTCAGATAGAGTTAGATCTCCATCCTCATTGATCTAATGCCCTTGTCGCCTCCTCCCTGTCACCACTGATCTCCCTGCTACAATATCAGTGTCGCACAAATCTCTTTTTGTACAAATCTGGATTTCAGGGTCCCGTGACAGCAACAATAACAACAGGGTGAAAAAGTGTCACGGACAACCATTGGTGTTCGCCCGAGTCACTCAGGGTAAAAACGCATCCTAATTGGCCGTTGAGGCTGAACCCCGCCCCTTCTATGCAAGCTGTCACACACTCCACTTCCCGGTGAGATTTGTCGGGGGAACGCGACGCTGCGTGGAAGATGGCTCGTCACGGACAAACCTTTCGCTCATTCGGGAATAACAGCGTGAAGGAATAAGAGACTTTGTACCCGAAGAGGAAGCGGAGAGCCGGCGGTAGCTGTCGCGAGCAGTGTTAGCGCTCTGGCCGCTCCACGCCCCGCTGTGCTCGCTCCGTGCTGCTAACCTGTCCCCTCTGTGCCCGTTAGCTCCCATAGTAAATATTAGCCAGTCTGCTTTAGTTGTTGATTGCTAAAATGGCCACCATGGAGAAACTGATGAAGGCCTTCGAGTCCCTGAAGTCCTTTCAGCAGCAGCAGGGACCACCGACCGCCGAGGAGCTCGTCCAGAGGCAGTGAGTGGATTTTAGTCTAACGGGGGTCGCGTAGCAAGCGAGCTAGCTGCCGCTGGGCTGGACGGGGAAGCTTAGCTCGCTAGCTAACGTTAGCAGCCCTCAGCTACACAAGATTTAGGAGTTAGCATGAAGCTAGTTACGCTAACAAGCTGGGTACCAGAGTCGCAGCTGCTATTTAGGTATCTCTTGGTATAATAGCTTATTGCTAGACACGGCAGCTATAGATGCCGAGGCTCCGACCCTCGGTATTTACCTTATGTGTTAACTACACAGGTTTGGAGGATCACAGCAGCTGAATGATAGCTTACACCGAGGCTACGCAAATCTATACCCACGCACCTGCAAAAGGAGTCAAGGACCAAATGATCAGTTCAGATCTGTTTCACAAGTTAACCTCAGCTCTTTGAAAAGACGCGTAACCAAAGTGATCGTCACATTTTGCATGTAATGCTACAGAAGAAGGCAGGTAGCAGAAATGCTGCATTCGTTGCCCTTTTGATGCACCCGGACTCGCGTCATTTACTCCGTCCTGATCAATGGAGCAAGTGGTTCTGCAACAATCAGGCCTGTGTGCCTTGTTATTGTTATGCTCCTGCTCAGAAAACGAAGCTTGTCATTCACATGCCAGCCTCTTTCAGTAATGACAGCACCATGTCTTCAAATGTATAGTTCACGTTTAACAGAAGGTAAGACACAGGATAATCCAATCCTTTTAGTCCCACAGAGGGAAATGTCCAAACAGGGGACAGTCCAAAAATGGACATAAGTAAAAGTAATACATGCAAGGTAATATAAATATTATTCTAATATGAATAGAGAGAAATTGCATGGTGTCATAGGGATCTGTCTTTCCGTGGCACTACAATGGTTTTGGTCTTTGAACAGTACCAGCAAGTTCATCAGGCTCATCTCTCAGTCCAGAGGTCCCTAAAACAATTCCATCTGTTCTCAGCAATACTTACTGTCAATTTCCCCCTTTTTGATTTGTATAACTAATTGATTGAGGTATTATTAATGTCATACATTTATTCAAGTATAATATCTACCTTGTTGTATGAAATGGGTATCATCCTCTATTCTACACAACAGTTGAAGGCGATTATCCAGAAGATGTTTTGATCTACAAGGAATTATCTTAGAGGAAAGCAGGTCTCTCCCATCATGCACTGAGCTTCTGCTGTCGGGGGAAAGCAGCTGTGGTGCCAAAGCTGCAGCTGCGTGGCTCTTTATAAGATTACCATTCCTTTGTCAATGCAACAGGGAAGCAAGTCGTGATGAAGTCCGACGAAAGTTTATTCATCTGACATGTTCTGGTCACATATGTAATGACTGATAATAATTGCTGTTTATTTGCACATGACACAAAGTGAAACAGCAGCTCCTTTAAATCTGTACCTAGCATTGATCCTTACACTCTACATCTTTTGCAGTACTATGTATGCCACATATTATATACTATGTTTGGTGCGTGCATTTAATGTTAGATGATGCAATGGTGTCATAACCATGTATTTTGGTGCTCAATTGACTCAGCAATCTTAGAAAACCCTTTAGCCAACATTACATTCCACAGGCTCTTACATGAGTCATGCTGCTGCTATTTCACTTAAATATGAGCTTTATGATTAGCTTAGGAGTAGCTTCAAAGCACTTGAAATGGACATGTCTGTTATTTTATCAGAGGACACTGCTGATTTTAACTCTACACAGTGATTCTGTGGATCTCTTTAGTTGAAGTAAGCAATGTTGCAATGTTTTATGGAGTGGCACTGACTTCTTGTATTTAATATTCCAGTCATTGTGCTGTTTGGCTGATTAGCAAGAGATTAAATTAAGATCCCATCGAGAGATGGAAGATTTCTGGTTGTGGACTTGCATGAAGGCACTGACTTTGTCTGCGAACACGATTATTTTCTCCAAACCTTCTCTCTCTTTCTGCTTCTCTCCCTCTCTTTCTCTTACTCCCTCTTGCTTTCTGTTGCTTCTCCTCATGCTCTCCATCTTTCTTCTTTCACAGGAAAAAGGAACAGGCCACTACAAAGAAGGACAGGGTGACCCATTGTCTGACAATATGTGAAAACATTGTGGCTCAGTCTCTGAGGTAGGCCTTGTTAGTTTAATTAAAATCTTTTTTCCCCCTGACGTTTAAAGGTCCAGTGTGCATGATCAGTAGAACTTAAATATAATATTCATAATTATGTTTTCATGAGTGCATAATCACCTGTAATTAAGAATCCTTGTGTTTTCATTACATGAGAAAGAGCCCTTTATATTGAAATCTGGAGCTGTTTCTTTTCCATGGAGTCTGCCATGTTTCTACATTAGCCCAGAACAGACAAACCAAACACGGCTCCAGAGAGGGACTTTTCCGTTGTTACATTACCTGGAGGTCACTGTAGTGTAGGTTCTTCTACATGCTTGGAAGGGGAGGGTATGGCTAGATGTTACTATAATCATCAATAAGTTTCCATCTAAAACTCTTTCAATTATGTCAAGTTTTATAACTACTTTAGTTTCTCCAGGTATAATGGAGAATATTACTAATCTATTTGTTGGTGCGAGTCACGTGTGTGAGAGAGGGAAAAATGTTTGACCAAAACACATCTGAGTGGAAGAATGTTGCTGGTGTGGGCATGTTCATTTGGGTGCTTCATTTGTGAACAGTTGAGAGCAGAGTTATTGACATACACAAGCAATGTCTGTTATATATATATATATATAATGACATTTACCTGACTTTTGTTCTCTATGGTCCTGGGAGCAGAACGTCTCCAGAGTTTCAGAAACTGCTGGGCATCGCCATGGAGATGTTCCTGCTCTGCAGCGATGACAGCGAATCAGATGTCCGAATGGTAGCCGACGAGTGCCTGAACAAAATCATCAAAGTGAGCAGGAACCAATGAACTCTCTGGCAGGCTCCCTTCAACAGCCTTCATGTTTCCTTAAAAAGAATAGAACAGCCAATATATTATGAGTTAATGTCTAGCTGGTACACACTATGGACATGGTAGACCTAGGAAATAATGACTCATCCCTTGATTTGTGTTGATGATCATTTTAAATATGTTTTCTTTGCTGAATCATCCATGTTGTTCACAGTGCGTGGTTATATTTCTCTTAAGGCGCTGATGGACTCCAACCTGCCCAGACTGCAGCTGGAGCTGTACAAAGAAATTAAAAAGGTGATGAGATATGTCTGTTGCGTGAGTCAGACTAATGATCCATGTGAAGTGTTAAACCCATTTTATTGATATTGTTTTTTAAAGAATATTGCTAAGATTGTTTTAAATGGTGTTAATGTGATGGTGGTGATGTTGATTATCGTTTGTGTGCCTCTGTAGAACGGTGCCTCTCGGAGTCTGAGAGCAGCTCTGTGGAGGTTTGCTGAGCTTGCCCACCTCATCAGACCACAGAAATGCAGGTAAATACCTGAAATTTTGTTTTTTACCTTGTTCACATGACAACCACATTTAACCATATCCTACCAAAGGCGCAGCAAATTTTGGTGTACATCTAAACATCTGAACTCATTCAAATGTCTGTGCCAGGTTATTAAAATCAAATGTGTTTATTATTTGACATTGCACGTCTCAGAATCACTTGCTTAAAGGAAGCGATGCAATGCCCTGTACTAATCTCACTGTGTTGCCCCGATCTCCTACTTGTGGTGCAGACCCTACCTGGTCAACCTGTTGCCGTGCCTCACCAGAATCACTAAGCGGCAGGAGGAGTCGGTGCAGGAGACTCTGGCTGCAGCAATGCCCAAGATTATGTCAGCTCTTGGACACTTTGCCAATGATGGCGAGATCAAGGTATCAACACAGAGTGGAAACAGTGTGGAGTGGACATTACATTTAGGCTCAGATAACTGTTTCAAATTTTGTGTTGAGGAAACTGGTGTTTCTTTTCCTGCTTTCTTCAGCCTATCACATGCTTGACATAATTTATACTACAGGTCAAAAGTTTTAGAACATTCCCAGTTCTTAATTTTTTGTTGAAATGTTAACAGTTCAAGTCCAGTGAATAACCTGGAATTATAAAAAGGTAAGATAACAAATTGCCCAAGGTAAAACAAAATGTAGGCCACCAAAAAGTGACAAATATTGACTTACAATATAAAACAGGCCTTTTTTGAGTGATTAAGAAAATGATCAACTTATAACTTCCCTACAGCAATGGAAGTAAATCAAGCCTTGAAAGTTAATCAAAACAATTCCCACTGGCAGAGCTGCATTGACAGACCAAAATCTCATATCCTGGTCGAAGTCATTTAATATTCAGACATTGACATAGCGTTATGTAGTCTTACCATTGGGGCTTGTCTTTGCAGATGTACGTTGCCACGGCAGCAGTTATCTCCTTCCATTTTCACGATTCTTTGTCACATGTTGCGTATCTAAGAATAAACTTTTTTTTTTTGTTCAAAACAAAATCATGTTCACGTGACAGAAGTAGCCCCGCTTTTAGGTACACAGTCCTCATTTTGTCGCAGTTGGTCAGAGTCCTTATCTCGTCGGGGAATAATCACATTCTATGTCACTCTCCTATGTTTGTTTATGTGCATGTTTTCATTGTAGTCTAACCACATCTGTTCCAGTTGCTGCTAAAAGCCTTTGTGGCCAGCCTGAAGTCCAGCTCACCGACCATCAGACGGACTGCAGCAAGTTCAGCTGTCAGCGTGTGCCAACACTCCAGACGCACCAGCTACTTTTACACCTGGCTCCTTAATGTGCTGCTGGGTAGGGCACACAGAGACCCACACACTTATTTGACAGCTGAAACAAGCAGTCAATAAATTACATTTAGGAGCTAGTTTAGTATCAGACTGCTTTTAGTTACAGGTTCAAGGCAACACATATTCACATTTGACAAAGAAAGACACTCCCTCACCCTCTCTGTCTTTTTCCAGGACTGTTGGTTCCAGTGGATGAGGAGCACCCCACCCACTTAATCCTTGGGGTGCTGCTAACTCTTCGCTACCTGATGCCTCTGCTGCAGCAGCAAGTCAACACCACCAGCCTCAAAGGAAGCTTTGGAGTCATGAGGAAGGAGGCAGATGTACAGCCAACACCTGAGCAGCTGCTACAGGTAAGGAAAAGAGTGTGTGTGAGAGAGAGATGTAGAGATAAAGTCCTGATAAAGTTTTGGCTCACTTTTCTGTGTGTGTTTCTCAAGGTGTACGAGCTGACGCTACACTACACGCAGCACTGGGATCACAACGTGGTCACAGCTGCTCTGGAGCTGCTGCAGCAGATGTTCAGGACACCCCCGCCAGAGCTTCTGCACATGCTCATCACCGCTGGCAGCATTCAGCATGCCACTGTGTTTCGCCAGGACACAGAGAGCCGTGCACGCTCTGGCAGCATCCTGGAGCTCATTGGTAAACACATCAGTTCATCCCTCTTGTACTAGGTAACGTGGGCCCTGCAGTAGTTAATTCATTAACCCATGTTAACTTTGTCAGGATATTCGTCGAACCAACCTTTTCTAGTTTCTGCTTTGGTCTGTCTTTGTGGCTTTGGGCTTGCTTTGCTAACTCACTCCCTATCCTCTTAAACTAATTGTCTCTCTGAGCTTTTGCCGCTTTTCTCTTCCTCACCTCCCGTTTCTAATTCCTGTTTTCCGGCCATCTGCAGCAGGGGGAGGGTCTTCCTGCAGTCCACTCCTTCTCAGGAAACCGAGAGGTGACTAGTCTATTTATCTCCTGCTCACCTCGCCCTTCTTACTGAGGTTCAAATCAGGGCTTGGGCAAATTTACCTTTGACTAGGTCACTTACTGCAAATCATCAAATTCACTTTAATGTGTATGTTTAATGAGAGAAAGTTGCTGGTTTCTGTTATGAATGTGCTCGGTCTGAAGTAAATTGCACCCCCCCCCCCCCCCCCCAGGTTTTCCTTATCTCCATCTGGTGTTTATTGACTGTTCGTTTTTGTGACACCTGCTGTTTTCAGGTAAGATGCTGTCAGGAGAGGAGGATGGTTTGGAGGACGACCCTGAGAGGACAGAAGTGACTGCTGGTGGCTTTACAGGTGAGATACATCAACCTGGAGGCAGAATGCATAGTGTGTGATAAATGTGGCGCTCTGAACAACTTTAATTCACAGTTTAAACAAGATGGTAATGCCCCAATCTGCAGTAAAAAGTGTTATTGTCTATATCTTTACTCGCAGCAGTCAGTCGTTGGTGCAGACAGCTCCTCTGCAGCCCAGGTTGACATCATCACTGAGCAGCCCCGCTCCTCCCAGCATACCCTGCAGCCCGGCGACTCCGTGGACCTCAGTGCCTCCTCGGAGCAGGGCGGTGGGGGTGGCGGCACATCTGCGTCAGACACGCCAGAGTCACCCAATGACAACGAGGAGGAAATGCTGAGTCGTAGCTCCAGTGGTGGGGCCAACATCACTCCAGAGACAGCTGACTATACCACGCCAGAAAATGCCACCCCAGAGGGAGGGCCCTTGGGAGAGGGTGGGAATCTGCTTGGCACTAACGATCGCTCATTCCCGCCCAGCGACTCATCCCAGACCACCACAGAGGGGCCGGACTCAGCTGTCACTCCCTCAGACGTAGCAGAACTGGTCAGTATGACTGTACGGGCATCTGAGTGAGATCTAATGAGTTTAAGGACAACAGCTTGAACATACAGCACCTTAATTTTGTTAAATGTAAAGTACAGAGGACAGCGTTCTTCCCTGGAATAAGAAAAACTCAAATACTGTCAGCACCTTGGATTCTTCAATGTCCACACACCCAGTTAATGTCCATTCTTTGAATCCTAATTGAGTGAAATGTAGCATAATTCATAAATTTCATTCTTATTTCTGTTTGTCACAACAGCTGCAGTTTTATGCAAACCCTGAAGCAAACGCATTAAAATTTAACCTTTCTTCAAATATTTATGCAATGTTACTTATTATAACATGAACCTAAAAATGAAGGAAGGATAGACAGCAATTGTGGCATGAACAAAAGTTTGGGTCAGTTTGAGTCAATACTTATTAACCTCCCCTTTGGGAAATATCCCAATTTTGCACATTCATATTTGTAGCCAGCTAAGAGTCTTTCTGCTCTTGATTCCGAGATTTTCTCCGTCTCTGCTCGACCACTTGAAGTTCTGAGATATTTTTTAAGATCTCCAGACAGATTTCCAATGACAGTTAGGTCTGCGGGGATTGGGGAGGCTTTTCTAATGGTGTCAGATTCTTTTACTTAGTGGATTCTGGGGTCTGCTCTGGATCATCATCATGTTGTAGAAACCAGCTTCTTTTCAGTTTCACTTTGTTGACAGCTGGCAATTTTCATCCAGAATCTGGCGTTGGTTAGTAGAATCCCTCCTCCCCCCTCATCTTTGCAATGTTTAATGTGCCACTGGCTGTCACATAACCCCAAAGCCGAATATTTCCACCCCCATGCTTACCAGTTGGCAAATGGGGGCGTTAGTATCTTTAGCACCTGCCGCAATTAACATTTAAGGAACGACTCATTTGGAATGTCAGTTTGCTGCAGGGGTTGTTTCACAATATGAGTACACTTCACTGTCAGCGCTCTCTCAAAGCAAAGAAGGATATATTTGTTATATCTCATTCCAGACAGCCAATGGCTTCACTTTGTGATATTCAGTATGAAAGGATTTGGTTCATGGTGGCGTTGAGGGCTGAGATGGTGAATACAAACTTTAAACTAATCAAACCTCAGTGTTTTGTTAAAGGTGTTTCCAGGTGTTGATTATTGAACTGTTGTTCCTCTTGTATATGAGCACCTTAATGAATGACTGGGTTCAAAAAAACATATTATATTTGATTCAAAAATTCAATTATTTTCTCTATTAGCATAGACTTTCTTTATTTCAGGCTGTGTGTGTGTGGTGTTTTAATTATAAAACTGAAATGGTAAAATGTATGTTCGAATTTTAACTATGGACATCTCATTCTACTTGTGTCCCAGAGGATCACTATAGCACTTAACACACTGGAAAGTGATTGACAGCTGTGTTTGAAATGAGGTTTTTGGTATTTAATGGAGTGAAGCATGAATCTCAAATGTCACATAAAGATTATGTGATAAAATGTTCTTCTCATCATAACGCATTGGACAAAATGTGACCGCTCACCCTGCAGCTGGAATCCATTGAGTTGTTGTGAGGCAGGTCATGTGAACCTGTTGCCGTCTGGAGACATGATGTCAGATTAGTCCTTTCTAACAATTCCACCCCTATGATCTTGCCCCCCTCTCCTTTATCCTTCTCCTCACTCCGCCGCAGTCGCGCCCTCCATTGCCACGGGTGATCGAGCCGTCCCCACCCTCGCCAACTTCCACGGAGGGTCCCGACGGCACAGACAGCGACTCCTCTGTCTACACTGCTTCCTCTTCGTCATCTTCGTTCTCTTTCTCCTCCTCCTCCTCTTTCTATGCCACTTCCTCCTCTAGCACTAGTGAAAAGGTCAGCCAATTGGACACCGTGAAAACGAGTGGGAGGGGCTTGCTTGTCTGGAAACTTTTGGCTTTCTTCATTCTTTCACCTTCCGTTCGTTTGTTCGTCTCAACCCGTGCACAGAATTAGCCCTGATTATTTCTTCTTCCCCCTCTTTACTACATTGACAACATACTCCCCTTGTTCCCCTTGTGTCCAGTGATTTTCCTTCAAAAATTACAAGCCTCTGAAAGTTCTTTGTAAAAACAAGCAACCCTGATATCCTCTGTTACTGGCTTTCCACCAAGTTCAAAAATAAAAGCATGGAGACCATATGTTCCTTAAATGTGTTTCCCTTTCCCTTTCTAGAGGCTGTGACGGGCTTTTGTTCCAGCTGGAGTCATACATGGACAGAAAAAAAATATATTATATAAATTCCTCATGAGTACTTTGTAGATACAGCCTTTTATCACCCAACTAGTTTTCTGTAAAAGTTCATGCAAATGACTTAAAAATCATGTGCACTTTTCATGGTTGATGTTAAAGGTAATACTTGACTAATCTAGGGGACATTCGTTTTAGAGATAGTTTGGATCAAAAGCTTGCTCTTCCTCTGGCAGATTGTGGCAACCACAATTGGAGTTGTCGAGCCTGTGCTTCTTCCTGTATGCAGTTGATTTACTGTAAATTGCGTTTGGACCCAAGCATGATTCAAATGATGAGTTTTATTTTAGGGAACACTAGTTTGACATGCAATTCTAGTCATTTGTTGTGCTGTCTCTTTGTCTTTCACCCAGCAAATCTAACTCAGTGACTCAAACCTCTTCAGGTGTCCTTTGCATGTGATTGCATTTCAAACTAAGGCAGATCGTCACATTCTGTGTATTTGCAAAGTTGAGTTTAGTTCCACTCTGGAGATATCTGTTTTGTGTCTGTGCACAAGGTGCTGGACGGCAGTGAGAGTCAGTACTCTGGGATGCAGATTGGAACACTACAGGATGAGGAAGAGGAAGGAACAGCACCTGTCCTCCCAAGAAGAACCAGCAGAACCATTCCTGCAGTCAGCACTGGGTATGTTTGTACACACACACACACACACACACAGACACACAGACACACACACACACACACACACACACACACACACACACACACACACACACACACACAGGATGACTGATATAACACTATGATTATGATGAATGTTTCTTTGTTTGTGCGCAGCTCTGAGCAAGCCTCATCTCTTCGAAGGCCGAGGTCACAACCGGCAGGGTTCAGACAGCAGCGTGGACCGCTTCATACCAAAGGACGAACCTCCTGAACCCGAACCAGACATCAAGGTAGACACACCCAACAAACTAAAAATCTCCATGCCAGCATTTCACAGTGGACAATAAGGTCCACGCTACAAAGGTCTAATAGAAGCAAAACAACAACATTTCCTGTGTTTTGATTATGAATCTCCTCTGCCTGCTTCTTAGCAATCACGGATAAAGGGTCCTATTGGACATTACACAGACCAGGGGATGGAGCCGCTGGTGCACTGTGTACGGCTTCTCTCTGCTTCCTTCCTGCTGACAGGACAAAAGAATGGTGAGTGCTAATAAAAAAACTCTTAAAATGACTACATTTTTTAAAGGTTGAGGACAATGAACTGAATCTGAACATTATGGTGATCTGGTAACCATTATTCCACTACTACGAAGAACAGATAATTCAGAGAACAATGTTAAAAACAACCATTTAGGTAAATTCTGTCAGTAACAACATCTTTAGAATAAAAAGGATAACCACTTGATCGTCTACTAATGTCTTTTCTCTTTTTCTAGGTCTGATCCCCGACAAGGAGGTGCGAGTGAGTGTGAAGGCCCTGGCGGTCAGCTGTGTGGGAGCAGCAGGAGCGCTGCATCCTGAAGCCTTCTTTAATTCCCTCTACCTGGAGCCGCTGGACGGCGTCCCAGCAGAAGGTAGGTTTCTGTGATGCTTGACACCTGAATAGGTCGCTATCAAGAAAAATACATTATTAAGTCAATGCTCTCTAATTCAGGGGTGCACTTTATGGGCAATGTTAATGTTGCAATAATCATCACAGTATTAAGTCACATCATTTCAGTTGAGCTCATCCCTCAGACTCGAGTAGTTTTTAGTGGTGTTTGTCCCTTATGTTAGAGAGACTATGAAGCAACACTTCATTGAGATGCCCGATTTTTGGGACCTTCAGGCTGACCGCGACTTTAAAGTAACATAGTTAAACAACCCAAGTCATCCCTCTGAGCTAAAACATTTTAGTGACGGACCGGAAATGTGCAACAACAAACTTGCTCTACTCTACATTAGAGATCCAACAATAAATCGTATTAAGTATAAGTATTAAGTTGCTGTGTGCTGTAAATTCACAGCTTCTAGGCGGAAAGTGAAAGATAGCACATCCTCAGAGACTGACCAGTCAAGGCCCCTCTTCCTCTGGGCAGCTGCCTGTGTCTCACACTCCTCTTTGGTTTGGATCTGCAGCTGCCTGTACCAATAACAGGCACTTGCACCAAGTGGAGGGGGCGATCTGATGTAGTGGAATTCTTTTACTTCTGATTTTATTACCTCTGTGAAGGAGGTTTTATTTCCATCTGCGTTAGTCAACTGATTTCCCTGAAAATGCTGTGAAGGGGCGGGGCATTGCCCAAGGAACAACCCATTAAACCTTTCTGGACGCCCAGCACACCGTCAGATGTTTTCACTTGTTACCTGATTATACCCGTGCACAGGGAAAGGGTGGGCGGGGCTCCACAGGAAGCATGGTGATGTCACTGCGCTCCGTGAACCAGTAAACTAGCAGGAGAGAGAGGGAGGTGCAAATTAATCACAGCTTGTACACACTCAGGCCTTAAGTGAAAAGACCAGTGTTGGTGGAGCATTGATATTCAAACCTCTCACACTTATATGTGGGATATGTGGATATGGAGCTCTACAACTATAATGTGTATACAGCTGAATTAAGTTTTGAAGCAAACAGCAGGATTCTTGATGCACTTTTGAATTGTTCAAGGTAAAAATAACTTTTTGATACTATAGTGTTTGTTCTTTCTTCCACTAACAGACATTGTAAATGTGGATTTTCTTTTGATATGGCTGTTTTGTTTTTTACCTCTGTTGCAATGCAAGTACCTGTCTGTTTTAAAATGCATGAATTGTCTTTTGCACTTTCATTGACCCTCATTCCTCTGTCTGCCCCCTTTCAGAGCAGCAGTATATCAGTGACGTGCTGTGTCTCATTGACCATGGGGACCCTCAGATCCGAGGGGCCACAGCCATCCTCTGTGGAGCCATCATACAGGCCGCACTCATCAAAACACGTTTCAACATACACACCTGGCTGGCCAGTGTGCAGACTTCAACAGGTTAGTGTGTCTTTTTACACAGGCCTGTTGGTCTTGCTGCTAACAAATTTAAAGTCTGGATTTTGTTTAATGGTGCACTTCTCACCTGTCCAGGTAACCCTCTGTCCCTGGTGGACTTGGTGCCTTTACTCCAGAAAACTCTCAAAGATGAGTCCTCTGTCACCTGCAAGATGGCTTGTTCTGCAGTGAGGGTAAGACAGATCCGTTTGAGTGTGTTGGTCACCTGTGTGTTTGTGTTTTTAGTCTGACCTTTTTATTGTGTGTTCAGCACTGCATCATGACTGTGTGCAGCAGTACTCTGAGTGAGCTCGGCTTGCAATTGTTGATAGACCTGCTGGCTCTGAGGGATTTATCCTATTGGCTCGTTCGGACTGAGCTATTGGAGACCCTGGCTGAGATGGACTTCCGGTATGATTTTCTTTTTTTTTTTAAATTTTGTTTCCCAGCTGAAACTCATCAATGATGTTTTATCTGACTAAATATATTCACTCATTCATGTTTTTTTAGATTAATTAACTTCCTGGAGAGGAAAACGGAGAATTTGCACAAAGGAGATCATCACTACACTGGAGTATGTTATTCTACCTTTCATGTATTTCCTGTTAATGTTTTGGATCCACAAACGCATATGCAGTGTAATTTTCATCTTGACCTGCCTGAACTGTGATCCCTAATTTGTCGATATTATTCTCCATCCAGCGGCTGCGGTTGCAGGAAAGAATCCTGAATGATGTGGTCATCCGTCTTTTAGGAGATGATGATCCAAGAGTACGGCACGTGGCTGCGTCTGCTGTCAGCAGGTATGACATCTTTTCTCCCACAAGCCATTTGTGCTGTGGAGCACTGCAGAATTGGTTCTGGACTGAGTTCTCGTTTCACACATGCACAACATAGTGGGAGGTTTTCTGCTCAGACGCATTCACAACAGCAACAAATAGTCTGTGCGATTCAGGTGGGGGTGCAGAGGCAGGATGTAATGCATTTATTCCGCTGCAGAGATCATGTTTTGTTTACAGCACATCACCACTGCTGTTGTCTCATATCTCCCTGAAATCTCAGCATCTTCCTCAGTGTCTTATGTGTGTGACAGTGCTTTTTTTTGCCTGGAGCTAAAAAAATATTTTTCAGTTTTGCATCCTGTTTCATCAGAAGCATTATCAATCAATGTTAATTCAAGTGTGGATCTCCTGCTGTGGCCAGATCCTGCAGACTTTATACTAGGGGACCAGATGGAGAAAGTCCGCAGGAACCGCTCTAACTCAAGTTTCCATCTCTCCAACAGACTGGTCCCCCGGTTGTTTTACGACTGTGACCAGGGGCAGGTGGACCCAGTGGTGGCAATTGCCCGAGACCAGAGTTCAGTGTACCTGCAGCTGCTTATGCATGAGACACAACCACCCTCCCAGTTCACCGTTAGCACCATCACAAGGTAAATGCATTAATTTGGTGTCACTTGCTCTCAATGCCATCATTGTCAATAATACTCATTGGTCATATTTCATTTTATTGTACCTACCACATGTTGTATTGTACAAACTGTAGGGACTTTGGTGTTGACTGATAAATCTTCAAGCCATGAAACCACAATTTACACTTTTCTTTTCCATAAGTTCAAGTGGAAAAGTCCCAAAGGTTGTGACTAAATGAAAGAACCGTCTTTCTTGAACTGGTCTTTTCTATGTCAGGACGTACAGAGGCTACAACCTGTCCAACGCTGTGTCCGATGTTACCCTGGAGAACAATTTGTCCAGAGTTGTCACGGCCGTCTCCCACGCTTTCACCTCCTCTACCTCCAGGGCTCTAACTGTAAGCCTCTAGACATTTGTATAAAAGGCTTTTTTTTTTTCTGCTGTGTCACGCACTCATGGTATTTTTGCATTTTCAGAACTTGTGTGAATGTCATTCCTTTATTTCTCTGCAGTTTGGCTGCTGTGAGGCCCTGTGCCTCCTGGCTTCAAATTTTCCAGTGTGCACTTGGAGCGCTGGCTGGCACTGCGGATATGTCAGCTGCAGTAGCATGTTTAATTCCCGCTCTAGTCTGAACCGCAGCAGGGGCAGGGCTCTCAGGTTTGTCTCCCCATCGTGAATTCATTCTTTCTGTACATTTAATGCCATTCTTTTGTAATCTGCACCATGACATCTTACATTTCACTTGTTCTACTATATTCACAACTGATTATCCTGTCACTGTCCTGTACCCCTCCAGTCTGTCCCAGCCCAGCAGTGCTCCAGGCTCTTCAACCACTTCATCAGCACAGGACACAGAGCGGAGGACTCTGACCGTGGGAATGGCCAATATGGTCCTCTCCTTACTCTCCTCTGCCTGGTTTCCACTCGATCTTTCTGCACATCAGGATGCACTTTTGCTCTCTGGGAATCTGCTTGCTGGTGGGTAATATTCTGAAAATGTCCACCCTGTTGTAGCTTGCAAAGATGTTGCATTTCCAAACACACCACCCCTCACTCAACCTTTTATGGGAAATTGGTAGCCTGTCATTGGTGAATCTTTGATGTTTGCAGCTGTGGCTCCTAAATGCATGCGCAACCCCTGGACGGGAGAGGAAGAAGGCAGCAGCACAAGTGGAGGCCAAAATAAGATGGAGGAACCCTGGGCAGCACTGTCGGAGCGCTCCCTGGTGGCCATGTTGGAGCAACTTTTCTCCCATCTGCTCAAGGTGCTCAACATCTGTGCCCATGTGTTGGACGACACACCACCTGGACCAGCAGTGAAGGTTAGTCTCATTAGAGATTGTTCTTATTTTATAGGCTTTAATATGAAACAGATTTATTCGTAAGTCACATTTTATTAGTCACTAATAATTGTTATATATATTAGAATAAAGGAGACATTTTTATATAACAGACCTATGTGTGGTGGTCTGAATGATGCCAGCACTGAGCAGTGTGCTGCACCTGGTGCGACCCCACACAGAGTGATACTGGTTCCTGCCGACAGAGACTGTAAAGGCATTGGTCTTCTGTGCGATGGTTCCATACATTCATATAGCAAAAGATACACAGTAATGTACTGGTTGAAAGTCATCATTTTGGAGAAGCTTGATATGATCGCCTTCAAGACATAAGGGATGATTTAAATAAATGATTACAGAAACCGTTCCCTAAACAGAAATTGGAGGATCAGATTAAAATAATGCAGTCAAAGATATTGTTCACCTACATTAAGCACAGATTGTGAATAATGAGAATAAACAAATGGTGCATTTCTTTTTCCTGAGTAGAATAGAGACACTAACCCTTACAAAGGATTGTTTTAGTCAAGGCCAAATGCACAAACGGAAAGCATATAAATATAAAGGCACTGACTTACTAGATAATACATTGTTTAATATTAAGACATTGTACCAAACTTGATGGGTCATATCGTAACTGGTCTGTGCTTGAAAGCATATCACAAGGAAAATGAAACTAAACGCTCACATCTGTGGCTTCCATGTTTATTACCACTTCTCTTTCTTTACTTCCATACATAGCGTGCTGCGTCTAATCAGTTCACATTGGAGTCTGATACTGGCCACATTTTAAAAGATAATGTAAAAGAGCTACGTACCAAAAAATCCAATCTAGATAAAGTCTGAATTGAGCACTAAAGCCTACAGAGTGAACATGGCTTCAGTCTCTTTTTATGCATGTACAATGCCAAAGAGGAATCAAATAACTCCAGGATATTTAATAGAACATTTTCCACAAGCTTTTTTTATGCAAAGGAAGATGAAGATTCTTGACTTGTATGGTTTGATACTTATTCCCTGTACTTTTTAGGCCACCCTCCCCTCCCTGAGCAACACCCCCTCCCTCAGTCCTATTCGCAGGAAAGGCAAAGAGAAGGAGGCTGCAGAGCCCAGTGCCGCTCCTATGAGCCCAAAGAAAAGCAATGACGTCAGCACAGGTACATAAACCCTTCGCCATGCACTAACACAGGTACAGATAATCTGATTTGTCTGTGAATACTTAATAAAGATGTTGTTTTTTTTTGTGAGCAGGGCGGCCAGCAGACGGCACAGGGTTGGCAGCTGTGAACAAATCTTCCACACTTGGCAGCTTCTACCACCGGCCACCCTACCTCAAGCTCTATGATGTCCTCAAAGCTACACATGCCAACTACAAAGTAAGAACACGCATCTGTTTTTTAAAACGCTTCCTAACATTAAAGTATTTCATGGAGCCTAAACCGTGTCGCTGTTATTTTTTTGTCTCCAGGTGACGTTAGACCTTCACAGTACCCAGGAGAAGTTTGGAGGTTTCCTGCGTTCCACTTTAGATGTTCTGTCTCAGCTGTTGGAGCTGGCTACACTACACGACATCAGCAAGGTAAAGAATATGATGACATCCCCTCTATTAGACGCTCTCAATCTGTCAATGATAGTGGGAGCAAGAATGAGAGGATGGAAGCAAGTTTATTTAGTTTCATTAATAAACCATTAAACAAACTATCAATGTTGATTGGAGTTAATACAATATAATGGGGGTTTTGTTTTCTTTCAGTGTGTGGAGGAAATTTTGGGCTACCTCAAGTCCTGTTTCTCCCGAGAACCAACCATGGCTACAGTTTGTGTCCAACAGGTCAGTAATCTGTTGTGTTAATGTCCTACATTTCCTATGTGTGGTGGTCTGAATGGTGCCAGCACTGAGCAGTGTGCTGCACCTGGTGCGACCCCACACAGAGTGATACTGGTTCCTGCCGACAGAGACTGTAAAGGCATTGGTCTTCTGTGCGATGGTTCCATACATTCATATAGCAAAAGATACACAGTAATATACTGGTTGGATGTCGTCATGTTGGAGTAGCTTGATATGATCGCCTTCAAGGCATTAGGGATGATTTAAATAAAGGTTTTACAGAAACGGTTCCCTAAATGGAAATTGGAGGATCTTTTCTCATTAAAAAAATGCTGTCAAAGATAGCAGATTGTGAATAATATGAGAATTAGTATATGGTGCATTTATTTTTTCCTCTGTACACTAACGTTACAAAGGGTTGTCTTATTCAAGACCAAATACACAAACGGAAAGCATTCTTTAAATGTTTAGACTCCAAGTAAAGGCACTGACTTACGAGATAATAAATGAATGTTTAATATGAACAGTGTTCCAGAATTTGGGCAGTGAGATACTTCGTGAAAAGTGTGAAAGTCTCCATTAAAGAACTATTTAGAGTCCGAGTTAGATGTGGTGTATTCTTTATGGTAACTCAAGATGTCACTTTCTTTAGCTGTTAAAAACCCTGTTTGGCACCAACCTGGCCTCCCAGTATGAGGGGGTCCTGAGTGGACCCAGCCGTTCCCAGGGTAAGGCTCTGCGTCTCGGCTCGTCCAGCCTGCGACCAGGTCTCTACCACTACTGCTTCATGGCACCGTACACGCACTTCACCCAGGCTCTTGCAGATGCTAGTCTCCGCAACATGGTGCAGGCTGAACAGGAGCAGGACACGTCTGGGTGAGTTGTAGAAACGCACAGATTAAATGCAAAAAGACAATCCCCTAAATTTGCAATGAAATATGTCAGACATTACAGAATGTCCCTCCTTTCTATGCTTGTAGGTGGTTTGATGTAATGCAAAAGGCATCCAATCAGCTGAGGTCCAACATTGCAAATGCAACTCGCAACAGAGGAGACAAGGTACTTGCATTGTCCTGCAACTTTTTCAAAGATTGTCAGATGTGTCATGTCAAGGCTCCAAATGTTTCTTGACTAAGTTGCTGCTGTTCTAAAAGCTCCCTTTTCCCTCCAGAACACCATCCACAACCACATTCGTCTATTTGAGCCACTTGTGATCAAAGCGTTGAAGCAGTACACAACCAGCACCTCTGTGGCCCTGCAGAGACAAGTGCTGGACCTGCTCGCCCAGCTTGTGCAGCTCAGAGTCAACTATTGCCTGCTGGACTCAGATCAGGTTAAATAAATACATGCCGATTGATTCATTCAAAACTTTGAACAGTTTCAGGAAAATATTTTCTGTGTTTCAGGTGTTCATCGGCTTTGTCCTTAAGCAGTTTGAATACATTGAAGTGGGACAATTCAGGTAAGTTTTCTCCATCACAGAATTTTGTATCACTAATGTCAGAAACCCATTCACATGGATCTGAACTAATTCCTGTTACACCTTTCAAACAGAGATTCAGAGGCCATCATTCCAAACATCTTTTTCTTCCTGGTGCTGTTGTCCTACGAGCGCTACCACTCCAAGCAGATAATCAGCATTCCAAAGATCATCCAGCTTTGTGACGGTATCATGGCAAGTGGCAGGAAAGCTGTCACACATGGTGAGAGGATCACAAGCAAAGCACATGACACAATAATTTGCTGTACTTGTAAGCTATGTTCTGTTTAGCCACTTGATGAACCGTTTAATTATCGATGTGCTTTGTTTTTCCTCGACAGCCATCCCAGCGTTGCAGCCAATAGTTCATGACCTGTTTGTCTTGAGGGGCTCAAACAAAGCCGATGCCGGCAAAGAGCTGGACACGCAGAAAGAAGTGGTGGTCTCCATGTTGCTCAGACTCGTACAGCACCATCAGGTAAGGTTGCAAGCTGATGCAGGAAGACAACAGCAGGCTATTCTCCAATTATTCCAGCCACACTTTCCTCTGCCTTACATGTTCCTTTCATATGCATGTTTTTAGGTGTTGGAGATGTTTATCCTTGTGCTGCAGCAGTGTCACAAAGAGAATGAGGACAAGTGGAAGAGACTGTCCAGACAGATTGCTGATGTTCTTCTCCCCATGATCGCCAAGCAGCAAGTAGGAAAATCCATGCAGTGTTTTTGTAATTGGTCATTGAGACTAATGTGTGTAAGAAATGGTCTGAAAGCTTAAACATTTTTGTATGTCCTGTCTTTACAGATGCATCTGGACTCTCCGGAGGCTTTGGGAGTGTTGAACACTCTTTTTGAGACTGTAGCTCCCTCTTCTCTCAGGCCTGTGGACATGCTGCTCAAGAGTATGTTTACCATCCCAGCCACCATGGTGAGACTTGTCTTTGCACTTGACTATCTGATGTACCTTAACACCTTGTCTGCTATTTAAGTGATTGCAAAGTAGATGTTTGTAATCAAACCTCTTCTCCTCCAGGCATCAGTAGCTACTATACAGCTGTGGGTGTCTGGTATCCTCGCTGTGCTCAGGGTACTCGTCTCCCAGTCCACTGAGGACATTGTCCTGTCGCGAGTCCATGAGCTCTCCCTCTCCCCACATCTCCTCTCCTGTCACACAATCCGCCGCCTGCATCAGCAGAGCCCCTTTCCGAACGACCCGCCTGCTGCTGACACACTCGGTAACCAGGAGACTAATGGAGAGGCACAGAAAGCCCAACCTGAGGAAACCTTTGCCCGGTTAGTAAGAGTATTCACTGTCCCGTTGAGTTTGAATGTTTCTGAAATAAGGTTTGAGTGATGTATGTATTTATTTTTTGTCCTACACAGTTCTGAATTTTACCTTTTTCACTTGTCATGTTCCACCTCCCTCCAGCTTCCTGCTGCAGCTGGTAGGAGTGTTGCTGGATGATATTTCCTCCAGAGAAGTGAAAGTGGACATTACAGAGCAACAACACACCTTCTACTGCCAACAGCTGGGTACACTGCTCATGTGTCTCATACATGTCTTCAAAAGTGGTGAGCATAGCATTTTATTATTCAGTTTCTTTATTTTAAATGTCAGGACAAGTTTTATTTTGAGATATTTTTCTATTTTCTTTCAGGAATGTTTCGCAGGATCACAGCTGCAGCCAGTCGTCTCCTGAAGGGCGAGGGTGGCAGTGGACAGACTGGCACGGAGGCCGGCCTCTTTTATCCCCTGGAGGGCCTGAACAGCATGGTGCAGTGCCTCATCACCACCCACCCCTCCTTGGTGCTCCTTTGGTGCCAGGTCCTCCTCATCATCAACTACACCAACTACTCCTGGTGGGCTGAGGTTCACCAGACACCCAGGTAAGAACAGTGTTTGGGCTCCATTTTATGTCACGTTTGTATAGACTCTAATTTAAGAATTCAAATGACCACATTTGACAGAAAGCAAGGACACTCATGTGAAGAAGGAAAAAAAAATGGTTCTTGAAATTGAGGTTTCCTATTGTAAAAGATCCCAAGGAGCTTCTGGCTTTGATAATGAATTGATTTTGTACATGGAATTTAATTGAATATCATCCTGCCCATCAATCCTAGCTCTGCTCTTTTCCTTCTGACAGGAGACAGAGCCTCTCGTGCACAAAGTTGCTGAGCCCTCACTCCTCAGGGGAAGGTGAAGAAGACAAACCCGAGTCCCAGTTAGCAATGGTCAACAGAGAGATCGTTCGGAGGGGAGCTCTTATCCTCTTCTGTGACTATGTGGTGAGACTCCTAATGTTTCATTTTGCTGACTTTATTTATTTTATTTTCCAACGTGGATGTTTAATAGATTAAGCTGTATGTGTGGTTTTCTCACCTTTTTTTTTTTTAGTGTCAGAATCTCCACGACTCGGAGCATCTGACTTGGCTGATTGTCAACCACGTACGTGACCTGATTAACATTTCCCATGAGCCTCCGGTGCAGGACTTCATCAGCGCTGTACACCGGAATTCATCTGCCAGTGGCCTCTTCATCCAGGCCATTCAGTCACGCTGTGACAACCTCACTACGGTATTGGTCATTTTTTGATCTGCTTTATTCTCTTTTGTTTTCTATCCACAATCTGTTGACCACCTGGCTAAGTTTTCCTTTTCTTTCCTCTCAACCTTTACCACCCTTTCTGCCGGGCAACCATCCCTCTTATTGTTACCTTAACTCTGATGCAGCCTACCATGTTGAAGAAGACATTACAGTGTTTGGAGGGCATCCACCTGAGTCAGTCTGGATCACTGCTGATGCTTTATGTAGACAAACTGCTCAGTACGCCTTTCAGAGTTCTGGCTCGCATGGTGGACACGCTGGCGTGTCGCAGGGTGGAAATGCTGCTAGCTGAGACACTACAGGTACACTTTCCATTTTCTTGTCCCACAGGAGTTTAGCTGTATGTTGCACATGTGATCCTTGGTTATATATTGGTTATATACCTCACTGCATTGTTCCTTACACCCTCCAGAACAGTATAGCTCAGTTGCCTGTGGAGGAACTGGACAGGATCCAGGAATACCTTCAGACCAGTGGGCTCGCTCAGAGGTAACATTACTGTGTAGTGCAGCCATTTTAAGGAATATACTTGGATTGTTTGTTTTTTTTGTCTAGTGAAGTAAGGAGCTTGATTTTTTTTCCCACCTGCTAAAACCAGATCATAAGTGTACACAGCCAAGCACAGGACCCCTTTTTTTTGGGGCTTGATCTCCCATAAACTACTATTGAAAAACTTAATGTGTTGTATCCTCTGTCACAGGCATCAGAGGTTCTACTCCCTGCTGGACAGGTTCAGAGCGACTGTTGCTGACACAAGCAGCCCCACCCCTCCTGTAACATCACACCCGTTGGATGGAGATCCAACCCCTGCCCCTGAACTGGTGATTGCAGATAAGGTGAGGAATCATCCATTTGGCCATTGCAAGGTGTGTTCAGTCAACGCTGGACAGCAGAGTACTTGTATATATCACACAATCCCCAAACACTTTTAAGAACAGCTCAGTCTCATAATGGAGCCAATTTAATTCATGCACATTAAGGAAATATTAAACCCTTTCTATTGTTTCTAGGAGTGGTACGTGGCTCTGGTGAAGTCTCAGTGCTGCCTTCGTGGCGATGTGTCCCTGCTGGAGACAACTGAACTTCTTACCAAACTACCTCCTGCTGATCTCTTGAACATCATGAGCTGCAAGGTGAGAAGTTACACATGAAGCCCTTCTGTCTGCACACAAACTTTATTTTGCAGTAAAACATGTATTGACCAAGAGGGCACCACAATATTTCAATGTAACTCAACTTCTGTATTTTTGCTGCAGTGCCAAGGAATCGTACCTCAACTGGTGTATTTTATAATCACTAAATCTGAATGTTGCCCTCTGTCGTCTCTTCACCAGGATTTCAACCTGAGCCTGCTGTGTCCATGCCTGAGTATAGGTGTGCAGCGGTTAGCGCGAGGTCAGGGTCCGCTCTTGTTGGAGACGGCCTTGCAGGTGACCCTCGAGCAACTAGCAGCGGTCACCGGGTCACTTCCTGCACCACACCAGTCCTTCCTGCCTCCTTCCCAACCCCAGCCCTACTGGGTACAACTGGCTGCTGTGTATGGTAAGAAACATTGGTTGAAAAAGTACAAGTCAGTCCAACTTGGTTAATACTCAAGTTGTCATTGCTCTTATTTTTTTTTTCTCATTAAATGTTCCTCTGTTTCAGATGTGGCAGATTTCTACCCTCGCGTTTTGTCGCTCTGCAGAGCTCTGTCCCAGTACCTGCTGAGTGTGAGCCAGCTGCCTTCCTCACTACATATTCCCTCTGACAAGGAGCATCTCATCACCACTTTCACCTGCACTGCCACTGAGGTAAAAGACCACATAATAAATGTTATCATCCTTTTGAGTGCTTTGGATGACATCTAAATCTTCCTTGTAGCTGCAATGAATCAGTATTATAGTAAATAAGTATTTTGATATAAATCTTAAACTTAGGCGATTAGTTGTGAGATTGCTTTACACCCACTGCCTTTTGTATTTCTTTGCTGTCGTCTTACTCCTGTGTATGTGTGACTCTGACAGGTGGTGGTGTGGCGTCTGCTCCAGGATCAGTTGCCCCTGAGTGTGGACCTACAGTGGGCTCTATCCTGCCTCTGTCTGTCCCTGCAGCAGCCCTGTGTCTGGAACAAGCTTTCCACTGCAGAGTACACCACACACACCTGCTCCCTTATCTACTGCTTACGTCTGATCATCTCTGCAGGTAATGAGGCCAGCAGGAACCTTAATTCCCTGTGATTTGGTTCTGTAACATACCACGACTGCCTCAAGACTTGGAATTTTGCGTCATTTCATCATGGATCAAACTTTTTGTTATGTCCTCCTAGTGGCTGTGAGTCCTGGTGACCGCTTGCTGTATCCAGCGAAGAAAAAGACTAAGGCAGAAAGAGATGCTGAAGGAGACCAAGTGGACTCGGCACAAGCTGACCGTGAGCATTCACTTAAAAATTTAATAAAACAGTTGACTGTAAATCGGTACTTTATCGCAGCATTTAGCTTGAAATTTATGCATGTATTTTTTGCGGTGTTTCCTCTGTTGTAGACATTTTCCAGTGGCAAGCTTGTGAGATCATGGCTGAACTGGTGGAAGGGCTGCAGAGCGTCCTTGCCCTTGGTCACAACAAAAACAGTGTATTCCCAGCTTTTCTCACACCAACTCTACGCAACATTGTCATCAGTCTGTCCCGACTGCCTCTGGTCAACAGCTACACCCGAGTTCCTCCACTGGTCAGTGTTTGGAATGAAATTCTTTGTGCAATTTAGTGACAATGCATTGGTGTATTTGTATAATGCGTATATGTTTGTTTTGCAGGTTTGGAAACTGGGCTGGTCCCCTCAACCAGGAGGAGAATTCAGCACGACGTTACCTGAGATCCCTGTGGACTTCCTGCAGGAGAAGGATGTCTTCAGAGAGTTTCTCTACCGCATCAACATACTAGGTACAGAAACGTTAAATAAAATTGTCTCCCTCCTTTCATACAGTATTAATATCATATTGTTAATGTGACATTTTGATATTTTCACCACTGTACAGGCTGGAGTAACAGGACTCAGTTTGAGGAGACCTGGGCCACTTTGCTGGGGGTGCTGGTCACCCAACCCATCACTATGGCCCAGGAGGAGGAGACGCAGCAGGAGGTACACATATGAATATAAAGCTGTTACTGAGATTTACTTGCTTAGAAAAACAAGTGCAAGTGTTTTGTCTTGACACCTGTATGGAGCCATTATTGCTGCAATCTTGTGTGTAGGGAGTAACCGTATCTCAGTCTGTGTGTGTAAATGTGATCTGATTGCAAATCTGATTTGTAAATGGTCAAAAGAATCTAAAGATGTGTGCAGAGATTTGGGAATGTTTACAGGAATCTTTAAATGTGTTATGCTATTTGTTGGTCTACTGAGATTTCCACATGTGTAGACCAATCTGCAAAAGCGGGCATAGATCTGTGGTTGTATGAATACATCTGTAAACATGTACCTGGATAATAGTGGCTGCAATTTATTTGCTTTTACTAATGCATGTTTATCATTGTCTCTAGGAGGATTTGGAGCGCACCCAGTTGAATGTGTTGGCAGTGCAGGCAATCACCAGCCTGGTGCTGAGTGCCATGACCCTGCCTGCTGCTGGCAACCCTGCAGTCAGCTGTCTGGAACAGCAGCCCCGCAACAAGAGCATCAAAGCCCTAGAAACAAGGTAGCTGTACAGCTATTGTCTCATGGGGAATTAGCCTAAAATAGGAATGTGGCAATATTCAGCGAACTTGTTTTATTTGTGCCCAGGTTTGGAAGAAAACTTGCAGTGATCAGGGGCGAGGTGGAAAGAGAGATTCAGGCTCTTGTGTCCAAAAGAGACAATGTCCACACACACCACCCGTACCACGCCTGGGACCCTGTGCCCTCATTGTCTGCAGCCTCTGCAGGTAACGGACAACCTGTATTCAAACTCTCAGTAACTACAGCTCCACTTGATTTTAGTTTAAAGTGAATACATTTCTGTTATATGCTGTTTCAGCAGGTACGCTGATCAGCCATGAGAAGCTGCTGCTTCAGATCAATACAGAGAGGGAGATGGGCAACATGGACTACAAACTGGGGCAGGTAAGAGAAAATAAGTGACGGGTTGGAGGAAGCTTGAATAATGTAGTGGATTTAATAGATGATATCTCAATTGAATATGCATTTTTCTCTGCATCTTTTTTCCAGGTCTCAATCCATTCAGTGTGGTTGGGTAACAACATCACCCCTCTGAGGGAGGAAGAATGGGGTGAGGATGAAGAAGATGAAGCAGACACTCCAGCACCCACCTCTCCGCCGCTATCTCCTATAAACTCGAGGTCTGACAATGAAACATTCATTCACGTGCAGTGATGCCTTAATCTCCAATGCACAGGCAACTCTGCATTGAAATAAGCTTGTACATTGTGACTTACCATTGTCTGGTTTCAGGAAGCACCGTGCAGGTGTGGACATCCATTCATGTTCTCAATTCCTCCTGGAGCTCTACAGCCAGTGGCTGATCCCTGGCTCCCCGAGCAACAGAAGGACTCCAACCATCCTTATAAGTGAAGTGGTCCGATCGGTGAGTTAAAACACACGGTTCGTAGTTTAGGCTACATCCATACTATGTTTGGAAACACAAACTCCGATACGCCTGGCATCCAGTGCTCCTGAGTTTTAGAGCAGCTAAAACGGAGGAGTTTGAAAAAGCTGCTGGCCCTGTTTAAAGTTTGAAAACTGCAGGGCTGCATTTTATTCTGGATGGGTAGAAACTGAGAACTTTGGAAACGATGAGGTAAACACTTGTAACGGCTTGCTAATTGGCTCTTGGATCATGATGTAGCCTTCACTGATTGGTCGGGCTCCTATCACATCACGCCCTTCAACAAGAAAACAGCCTGCACCGTGGTAGAAGGCAACATGGATAATCCATTACAAGCGTTACTGACCCTGTTGTCTTTGCTAACTGTTTTGAAGTTAAATGCTGCATTTTACAACTGTTGACATGCGTAGGGGACAAGCTTTTACTTGATAAATTCCTGTATACACTGGCACGTGCATGCCTTGTTTATATTGGCACGTGCATGTCCAGTGCACACAATTGGTCACCTGATATGCATTTTCAGGTGTCAATATGGACGCTGATTAAAACTTGTACGAAGCCAAAACGCACTTTCCTGGCCAATATTGAAACTGAGAAGATTGTAGACCCAAATATCTTCCCTCGGTATGAAATCCAGACACTTGCTTGTATACCTGCTATGTCAGTGTTAAAATGTATTGATGTTTCAATAGACGTGATGAAAACCTCATGGAAACATTATCTCCCTATGCTTTTAAGGCACCTATAGAATATTATTTCCATGTGCATTGAAGATGAGGTCACTTCTCTTCTGAACCTCTCCACCCTCTTGTCCTCCTCTGTAGCTGCTGGCAGTGTCAGACCTGTTCACAGAGAGGAACCAGTTTGACATGATGTTCTCCACCCTGATGGAATTGCAGAAGCTCCACCCGCCAGAGGATGAGATCCTCAATCAATACCTGGTGCCAGCCATCTGCAAAGCTGCAGCTGTATTGGGCATGGTGAGCATGTTTTTGTGTTGGTGAAATGTTTGTCATTAATTTTTTTGTAAAACTATACCATCAAGCTGATATTCGACAGATAAATATAAAGAATCTGAATGTGTTTTTCCAGGACAAAGTGATAGCTGAGCCTGTGTGTCGCCTGTTGGAGACCACCCTGCGCAGCACCCACTTGCCGAGCCGCATGGGGGCCCTGCATGGAGTGCTGTATGTGTTGGAGTGTGACCTGCTAGACGACACAGCCAAACAGCTCATCCCCACTGTCTCCGAGTACCTGCTGTCCAACCTCCGGGCCATCGCTCAGTGAGTATCGCTCTTATTCTCATTACAGAAACAAACGCAGACCCTGACCTAATTAAATGAGCTGCATTGGTAATGAAAGGTTCACATTGAGCCAATGTGTTTAATGTCAGAGATTGACCCCCTCCCACCCACACTCTAAGTGGATCATGTAATCAGTTTTATCCAGCTTAATGCACTGATGGAATCAGTGCAGTGCAATTCTTGACCACTAGGTGATGCTCTTAGCGTTTTTTTTTACAATCTGAATCTTTGTCCCATTCACACTGTCTCATCTTTCTATTCTGCAGCTGTGTGAACCTGCATAACCAGCAGCATGTGTTGGTGATGTGTGCTGTGGCTTTCTACATGATGGAGAACTACCCTCTGGATGTTGGAACTGAGTTCATGGCTGGAGTTATACAGGTATGGTCAGATTAATATGGGAAAACCAACCCTAACGTATGTCACACATTTTCCAGTAAACTAAAGCAGGAATGTATAAATTATAAGTGTTTTTCTGTCCCGCTCTCACTTCCCCTCCTGTCCCTCAGTTGTGCGGTGTGATGGTGTCTGCCAGCGAGGACTCCACTCCCTCCGTCATATATCACTGCGTGTTGCGTGGCCTGGAGCGCCTCCTGCTGTCGGAGCAGTTGTCGCGTGTGGATGGAGAAGCGCTGGTGAAGCTCAGCGTGGACCGAGTCAACATGCCGTCACCGCACAGAGCCATGGCTGCACTCGGCCTCATGCTCACCTGCATGTACACTGGTAAGTAAGGTGATAACATACCTGCATGCTGGTTAAACCACCGGAGTGCACTGTAATAGGACTGGTGCTTTCTTTACTGCTGTTCTAACGTTGTCATTCTGCTGCAAACTCTCATCATGGCATCTGGCTAACTCTCCTGCATGGACCCTTGTTGTAGTAGTTAACTACGTAATCCTGACTAATCCTCACTGAGGCTGACTAACACTAGAGAAGCATAGAGCCATTCAAGTTAAATGCTCCGCTCTCTCCTCCCAAACCCTTTCCTTCCTGATGTTAAGAGGAGCAATGCAGTTTGAGCAGGATGATCTGCTGTTAAACAAAAAATGTTCCTATTCCACTCTTGCCTTGGACTATTTATCTGCAACGCTCATAGCTTGGATAACTCTGAAACAAACAAGGGTTAAAAGCCAAGTGTAGGAAACTCATTGGTTGGGAACGTGTGGCTGCTAGTAAGCCCCCTGCATTGCTAACTTGTTGGTGTACAATTTATTGTGCATACATCTCAAAGAACATGCACACATAAAATTATGTTAAAACAAATTGGGATTTGTTTAATGTAAAAGTTACTCACGAGCAAAGATGAATCTGGGTTCATCTTAATACTACCATTTTAGGAAAGTATAGGTAACTGTAGTTACCTATACTTTCCTCAGTATTCAAAGTACTATAGATATCTCTATCTAAGTCCCAGTTTTCATTTCACCTATGACAGAGTTTTACAAAGAAACCTGCTTGCTTCCCTGCATCTAATGTGTTACAGTGTTTCCCACACAACTAGACTGTGACTGTGGTGGTAGCTGACTGGGCTGGTTGTGTTGCATACATTCCAGGCACATGCATGTGCTGATGTACACCCTGAAATATTTTTGACCATCCACCTGCTTGACAGGATTGCTTCTGATGAGCAATGTGAACGAACTGCCAAAAATACATCAATGTATCGTAAAAATATGTTTAGTTCAATATGAAACAGTGGTAGGCTGCCACAGTCTAGGTCACTTTTGGGGAAACACTGTATTATGTACAAATGGTACCTCTGACATACCCTACCTCTAACCCCTACGTTGGTCCCTACTAACTCTAGCAACTCTTAGCATGTTGTCCTTATGCTGACAGCCTAAATAACATTTTTTTTTTTTTTTTTTTTTCTTTCGCTGAGATACCCAATAAATTCCTTGAGTAAACCTCGGCTCTTGCAAACAGACTTATCACTTTCTGCATACCTCCCCTTTACGTGCTGTACAGCAGTGCAAGGAGAGGCTAATCTAGTATGTGCCGTACCACTGTACCCAGGAAACATGGCATTGAAAATCTCTCTAATACTTTAAGCACCAGTCGTTTTATAGAAACCCTTCTGAAGAATGTTACTTGACGTGGGTAGCTCCCCGAAATATACCAATTTTTGATTACGAGATCAACTCAATTTTGGTCTGAATCTTGTGATAGTGTCCCTACTCCACCTCTAACCTCTCACCCACTGGTTCAACCGGTTCCAACCCCCCCTCTCGTCCTCTCAGCGGTGCTTGCGTCGGGTTCAGACGTGACAGGGGTTAGAGGTCAGGTTGACTCTGGCTCTGCCGTAGCGGAGGCGGTGGGCGTCACGGCGGGTCATGTGGGTTTCTCCTCAGGCAAGGAGAAAGCCAGCCCTGCCAGTCGCCCTGACCACACTGACCCTCAAGCCCCAGACAGCGAGTCGATCATTGTTGCCATGGAGAGGGTCTCTGTGCTCTTCGACAGGTACACACAAGCACACCCACCCACCATTGTATGTAAACTTAATTTAAAATGTATATTGCAGCCTCCTTTCCCTTTTTTTTTTTTGGATTTTTTTTTTTAGATGTATGAGGTTTGTAGAATTCAACAAAAGGCTGCTGTACTTCATGATAAGAAGCAGTTCCACATGTTTTGTTTCCTGTCATCATCTGCTCTGTTGTGGGGTTTCCTGTTTGTAGAATCAGGAAGGGTTTACCAAGCGAGGCTCGTGTAGTGGCCAGGATTCTGCCCCAGTTTCTGGATGACTTCTTCCCGCCACAGGACGTCATGAACAAGGTCATCGGAGAGTTCCTCTCCAATCAGCAGCCCTACCCACAATTCATGGCCACTGTCGTGTACAAGGTCAGCGGCAGGACACTTAAGTGTTTTTTCCTTGGGCATTTTATGCAACAGCAAGATTAAAAACTCTCAAACAGGTTTTGCTCTTTAGACTCAAAAGGCAGAATTTGATCAGATTATTCTTTGTCCTCTTTACCCCTCACTCAGTCTGCTTCTTGCAGGGAGCATTAGCTCAGTCTCAGTAAAGCCATTACTTTGCTTTGACCATGTAAGCCAGCTCTTTTGTTGTCCAATCAGACAACAGGTTGTCAAGACAACACAAGCTTGAGCAAAGACAAAGGGTTTAAAGTTTTTGTCCAGGAATGTAACATGGTGATAGAATTTAATAGTTATATAAAATATGAAGCATGATTCGAGTTTGTATTAAAATAAAGATTATTTTTCAACAAATGTTGACATTTTCGTAGATTGAATAATTGTTAAAACAGAAATTTGTGTTCCTGCTTGGTTTAGAAATTAGGTAACTTACCCCAAACTTTTTAATGTTCAAGCTGGCTGTGGTGGAAAATAAAGACATCTGGCATTTCAATGAGTCTCAGGAAAGGAGAGCAACTGTGTTAACCTTATAACAACATGTATGTAGGCAATATTCTCCATTCATTTGTGTTGGTCTAATCTTTCCTCAACTCTCCCATTGGTGTGCACCCAACCTCAGGTTTTCCAGACCCTCCACGCCACAGGCCAGTCGTCTATGGTGCGAGACTGGGTGCTGCTGTCCTTGTCCAACTTCACTCAGAGGACACCGGTTGCCATGGCCATGTGGAGCCTCTCCTGCTTCTTTGTCTCTGCCTCCACCTCTCAGTGGATCTCAGCCTTGTATCCTTTACTAGTGCAGTGCCTGTTCTAAACAGGTCTGTTACAGCTGGGCTGTTTGCTTGGCCTGTGGTAATGCTGGTTGCAGCTTTCTTTCTTTAAAAAAAATTTGTTGCACCAATTTGATCCTGTTCAAAAAAATTTAACTGAATTTGCTTTTACTGTTCACGTGTCTGGTTTATACATAGAATGACTTGCTAAACAGATTTTTTTTTTTCATACATTGCATGTCTGCTATTTGAGAGGTCTGTTAGGAATCAACAATCCTCAGACTGAAGTTCACAACTTCTCAAATGCTCTGTAATTCAGCTCGATATGAAGCCTTGCAGCAACACTTAATGTTGTGCTTTTAGAGGAAGAGGGAGTGATGTTCAGATGTTCTTGGCCTCTGGCTGCCAGCTACTGACCACTGCTGTAGTTTATCTGAGGACGTAAGAGAAGACGTGTTCATCTGGGTTGAAGGCACACTGCCCCGCCCCCACTGACTGCTACAGACGGCAGTTTGCTTGTTTAATCACGTTTTATTAATTTTGATCACATTTGACCCTGAACTTCCCTGGTCCACTAACAATACCCATGCCTAGTTTGAAACGGGTAAGATGAACAGTTCTTGAGATATGCGTTCTACATTCAGGCAGATCTTTGGAATTAGTAGATAATGAAAAGGAGATCTTGTGAACTTGACAGTGATTGTGTTGTAATGATGAGCTTAGACAAGCAAATGAGAGAGAATTTGTAACTGGTCTGTTGTCCTTAACCCCCCCGCTCTTAAACAGACTGCCTCATGTGATTAGCCGAATGGGCTCCAGTGAAGTGGTGGACATCAACCTGTTCTGCCTGGTTGCAATGGATTTTTACCGGCACCAGATTGACGAGGAGCTGGACCGCCGGGCTTTCCAGTCCGTCTTCGAGACCGTGGCCTCGCCCGGCAGCCCTTATTACCAGCTGCTGGGCTGCCTACAGTCAATCCACCAGGATACATCACTTTGAGAGCAACAGGCTGAGACAGACATGGAGGCACAGAGTGAAAAAGAGGGGCCGGGGGGGGGGGTTAAGCATGGGTAGAAGAGTGGATTAAGGTGAGAAATGTGGCAGGCTGTGAAATTAAATCCAATGTATACCTCCCCCTAAGAATGCTTTATTACAAAGACAGAACTACTGAAGTCGCCATAATAAATGTCAATGGTATTTTGAAAAAAGAAACGGAGGGCGATCTAACTCCATGTCAGGTTTAGAGTGTAAAATGTACAAGAGCAGTCTCTGAATAGGAAGAGGGAGCTCCTGTCTCCATATGAAGGACTACACCGCCCCCCCCCCTCCACCGGCCATTCCTCAAGACGAATGACAGCACCTTGAACACTTCCTCCGTACCCAGCACCTTGATTTAAAAAAAAAAAAATATATATAAAGATCACAAATTGGATTTGTTTATTTTCCTGTGAGGACTTGCTTGAGTATTGTGATGTCAGTAAAGTATAATAGAGAAGAGAAAAAAACATGAGCAAATATTTACTATATTTAAAAGTTTCAATGCATCTATTTTTCAAGTGTGTTAAATAGAGGTGTAATGGGCCGACATACAAGTTGTTAATAACTAGTATCTTTTTATATTTGTTGTGGTCATTCCGACACATTGATAAGATTTCATGTGAGTCACTTTGTTTTTTTTTTCGTGATCATGAGCAGGGGATGGGTCTTGTGATTTGTCACTGCAGATATGTCAAGTTACTCCTGCATCCGTTCAGTGACACATTCTGAATTTTAAGTGAGAGGACAAAGGACCAGACGGGTACAAACTGAGCAGTGTAAAGAAAACCTCACTTTGTGCTGTTTCTAAATAAAATAGTTTTAAATGTTTAAAGGCCCATACACCTGAAGTCAAAAATACCAAAACTGCAGTGATGTCATTTATTTTTTTATTTTAACCAGTTGCAGGGGGAAATCTTTTCCTCGTATGATTTTATGATCTTGCTTCCGTTTATTCCTTTTGTTTCCATTACATACACCTCCCCAGTGCACCTGAATGATTCCACCTGTCAACTTCCTGTCCCTTTCTTTTTAATTCTCAGGATGTAAGATGTGACTATTGTTGTAATAAGACCAGATGTAATTTACAGTCTTTAAATGGAGTTACCTTTGTATCTTGTAAAATTGTAAAGTAATATGGAAGCCATGGTGCATGATAAAATAGGAAGCTGTGTAAAGGTAAGAGATGTTAAACAGATGCATAATATGACGCCATCTTCTTTGTCTGTCTTAAAACACACGTACACGATAAGACGAATCGGCAGAATGCAGAAAGCTTGTTTTATTGCAGACTTGACCTCGAGTTGCCTGGGAGTGTGCTGGACGTCGTCGCTCTGTACATACACTTGCCTTAGATAAAAGACTGAATATATGTATGTCCTGTACACTGAAAGCATGCTTAGCATTACTGCTATTTTCTTGCGTAGTCCATAATACTGTATTTCTGTGGGCCGACTGTTGCCATGACTGTTGTGTGTGGGAGCGATACAACACAATCCAAAGGGAGCCTTGTAACCTTAGCAACCAACAGCCGCTTTGACAAATCAACAGACAGGGGAAGTGAAGCGTAGGGGTGGAGGTTTACTGTTTTTGTTGAGCTTTAAATATTGTTTTGTCTCAGTTAAAGATGGGTACATATTTAATTGTCTTTGTACAGAATATTAAATACACCTAGCACTTAAAAACTGGAAGTTGTCCTCATCTTGATCCAGATGTGTTCCACAACGCATAAAACCATTTTACTGCTTTTCAACTTTTAAAGGCAATGGGACCGGTTTCCTTTGGTCACGTTAAAATAATATATTCCCATAATAAATGGCTCTTATTGAAATCACAATGTGAGGCCTGAACAGATTAAATTAGTCTGCGATCAGATTTTTCTTTTTCTATGCTACTTATGTGTCAACTGGACAGAGGGAATGTTTTCACCTAGTCCTTTGGTATTTCCGCAGGCGTAAGAAAAGCAAATGCCTGACTGGGGATCCCTGCAGGGGGTAATACGATTACCCAGAAATCCTTTGTGGTTTTGAGAGATGGCCGGGGAGGTTGTGGACAAAGGTCATGTTGGACTGATTTAACACGCTTCCCTTCAAGACCTTATTTTCCTTCCACTGGAGGAATGAAGGCGCTCAGAGGATAATGTGGTCACTGCTTTTGACCCAATAAGTCTTTTCTCTGCCAAGTTGTCCCATAATGTCACCCGCGTTTACGATTAGCATGTTGACGCTTGGCATTAAATGAATACATCTCCGTTTGGTGCCCACTTGCCACAGTTGTGATTTAATCAATAAGCGTGTGGAGGTGGTGGAAGAAGCAGAAAGTGAGGATTCACTTTGCAGCTTTTTTAAATCTGGAGCCTCCATTTTTTTATTATTATTTACATCTGCCTGTAAAAACATGATTAAAAGCGATTGTGTATTTCAGTTATTTCAATATTTTGATCACTGCATATGGTCCATTGTAGAAATGAATAAATTATTTAAAGATGCTAAAGTGATGTTTCTTTATTTAATGACACAACTTCCTCCCTGTGGGTTCTACGCTGGGCTCGACAACCTGACTGGTTGCCTGGCAAACACAGGGTCCGCTGTGCGTCTGTAATATGATCAAACAATGAGGTTATAACCATTAAAATGTTCTGCCACGCTCTGCCTCCTCTTCCTCTCTACCAGAAAGAATGAGCTGTGGCCGGCCACCTCAAAATAACTAATCGGGTTATTTTGAACTGGTCAGAGTTTGATAGAAACCACAAAGAGATGATGGAATTTGTTGCTGTTTAAAGATCTGTTGTATTTGACCTTATCTTTAACTCTTAACTGAACTTTTACATGGTGAAGTTGGTCATGGTCACATTTTGTAGTTTCCTTCTCATCCAGGCGGTAATTCCCTTTTATTGACCAGAGTATGAAAACGTAGTTCTTGGTTTTACAGCACCCATTAAGATGGGCTCTTCATGATTAAAAGGGTATTAACAGGATTACTGAGCAGCTGCCATATGGTTCATGAAGCACTGAAATCACGATGGCACAGGTACAAGGCAACTGTATATACAGGAAAAAACTTATGGCTGAACTTTAGACAGGCTTTATCATGTCATCTGTGCGACTTACACTAAATGCTTCATATATCAGGACAAACAGACGATGTACAGATAATCATATGAAAACTAACAGGTGGCACTTGAATAGAAAATAAACGTCCCAACAATGCTTTAGATCTTTTTATAGACCTATAGAAATATACATTTAAAAATAAACTTTTGTAACTAAAAGAACAAATCTTCAGATGTGATGTGCTGTAACTGGTCTTTTCTAGTTTGAAATGGAACTTCAGATGTGAAAGTTGTGCCACAGCTTGTACATTAAAGATGTGTTGACATGTAGAACTTACGGATAGAAAATGATCTAATGTCCCAACAATGCTTTAGATTGTTTTAAAGGCCTTATTGCAACTCTACATTGCATAATTCAAATAACTACGAAACACTAAAGACACATCAAAGACAGGTTGTCCCTCAGGGGTACAGATTTCTTATAGAAGTGAGTTAGTGAAGTTTCGCCTGGCAACACACACACACACACACACACACACACACACACTAGTATAAATGGATCAGTTGAGCTCCATGGATGAACTTGTATTATTTCATCAGTTTGAAGTCTCCCCCTCTGCTGCCCACCCTGAACACCCCTCCCTCACTCCCTCCCTCCCTCCCTCCCTCTTAAGGCTACTTCGCCAGATGGTGCAGCCTTTTCTTTTGTTTACCCATCGTCCCTCTGAGTTTACCGAACCAACCTTAGCTACTCAACTATGGAGACTGGCCGAGCAGCATCACCGTCCGACGGAGACAAGTAAGTCATTTAGGGTTTTTGTTTATCCTCCGGCTGAGTGATCCGCTTCACCAAACTTATTTATCGACACGTTAAGAAAAAACCCTGCATCCACCTTTTCCCTGAGCTGTCCCTTCTTCAAACCCACAGCTTTTTAGCCAGATGCTGTCTTGTTTTTTAGCAGTTTTCCATCTTCAAGCTGCTTAAAAACTGATTTCTACACGTGCCCTGCTGCTGATAACACTTCGTATAACTCTATAAATGAAGTTACAGGGGCATTGTTGTGACTGTACGTTTTGACACCTGTGGAACGAGCTACTCTCGCTACTTTTATTTGTGATTTCTCAGTCGAACTTTCGTCAATTTATCCGCACAACTGTTGTCGCTGCTGACTGACAGCTCTGCGCCCCAATGACGGGACGCGAAAGTCTGTGTACAGTGCCGTTGCCGTGGTTACGCGCCGACATTCCGAAGATGTGGGAAGCGGGGGGGCGGGACTAAGATTTCAGCATGGATGGATGCACTTTTTTTTTTTTCAACAGCAAGTCAAGGCAAGAAAAAAAACAAAGGTTTTTAAAAGTTTGACGAACCGACGCGAGGGGAACATGAAGTTGTTTGTATGGTGAGAAACTCGTGGTGTGTTTTTTTTTTATCCCACCCGCAGCCTTTACTCTACCAGCGCTAACTTTGCTAGCATGCAGAGCTAACTGAGCTAACGGTAGCGCGACAGCTAACTGTAGCTAACAGGTTTCAGTAAAAGTCGGAGGCTCTTTATGGAGAAATAGTCGTCCAACACTTACGCGGAGCGCAGGTTGCGTTGAGAATTAGAGATACGCCTGTTCTAACGTAAACAAGCTGAAGCTCCCTGCGAGTCTCAGGTGTTGTCGGCTGTGTGTGTTTGATTTACCTGTCAGGTGAGGACACGCCCCTGTTCAGAACACACACACGTGTGACTGGACAGAGCTGCTGTGACTCCGCCCTGCACAGGTGTGTCCGCCCCGTCCCGTCCATGTGCTCTCTGAACTCATCAATACTTAATAATAGTCCAATACCAGTTGTATTGATCTCCTCCACAGGCCAGACAGGCTGTTTGGTCTACACGAGGACTTCAAGTATGAGGGATTAAACATTTCACATATTCTTTCATGTTTTGGATTCTGGATAGTCTAAATTCATCTGTTCATCTCGGACATGCTTAACGTGATCCTCATTATGGGCAAATGTCACATCCACTGCAGGTCATCAATGGCTTATTAATCGACCTACTAATCCTTAAAATGTCTGTCTGTCTTTCTGTCTGTATATGTGATAAGTACGGTGGCCCATAGAGCTCAACGCACTGCAAATTAAGAAAACGCATGAAAATTAAGATAAGAACTTCATCAATTTCTAAATACAGAAACGTGCTGCAAATATCAAGAAAACACACTAAATGTTTCCAGGGGACCCCAAAACAGTGATGAACCCGGCTGAAGTTCAGTGCTCTGTGAAGTTCCATCACCACTGACAAGTAGCAGACTTCAATAACTTCACAAAGCATTGAACTACAGCCAGGTTCATCACTTTTTTGGATCCCCTGGAAACATTTCCGTCTGTAGTGCGTTTCTGAATTTGCATGTGTTGTCACTTTTTTCCCAGCGCATGATAAGGTAGTTTTCTTTATTTGTACGTGTTTTTTTTTTTCTATTTGCATGTGTTTTCTTATTTTGCATTGCGTTGAGCTCTCTCGGCCACCGTATAAAATAATTTCTCGGCTTCTTACTTGGTATGTGTGTTCTTTGTGGTCCAGGGAGGTGCAGAGTTGAAGTTGGTGTGATTTGGACTCACAGTTCAATATTGATAGATCTTGAATGAACTGACCCGCGCTCTGTAGCACTTGGGTGTGAAGATTGTGTGGATTGCTTGACAGAACATCACAGAACACCAAACAGCATTTTTATTTTATGAAAAAACATTGACAACTTCACTGCAGATAAACCAAGTAGGATGAACACAAAGTTTTCCAACCTCACTCTGCACACAACGTCCAGCACACAAACAATAAAACGTGACAGTAGCCTCAGAGCATTAATACAGGCCAGTATTTGAAGGTTTAGAATGGGCACCACACCTGTAATTTAAAATTATTTTTTACATCACAACAGAATGCACCGTGGTAAAGCGAGGGAATTTGATGAGGATATATGTAAGATCTTGTTTTGATTTAAGTCTCCCTTTTTGGAGGTCTGATGTGAGCTGGTTGGCAGGATTTGTTGGCAGGGCTGGAGTATGGTATTCATAGGTGTGTTTTTATAAGCACCTGAATACACACTGAACCTTTAGTCTTTACTTCCTAGCTTATTTTGTGTGTGTGTGTGTGTGTGTGTGTGTGTGTGTGTTTGGCATTTTAGCTAATTTCTTATATATATATATCTAGTCACTGACTGGGAGGCAATGAGAGCATGTTGTGGAAGTAAAAGCTGCCACTGACTTGGTTTTGTTATTTTGTGCTGCAGGTAAACTTGTCCATGAACTGGAGCAGCAAGTGACACCAGGATGGGAGGGCTAGCGAGACCGTGCCAGAACTGAGGCCAAACTCTCACTCCCCTGCTGCATTTAGGACTGCTGCTCACTGGATATTTCCTTGTGTTTCTGCCTGAGCAGAGCCCGGGAGACGAAAGATGACTAACTGAAACTTATTGAAACGATGGACTCGAGAAATCTCCCTGGCACAATGTTAAGGCCAGCAGACACATCATCCAAGAGGCGCCTGTGTGGCGGAAGTGGGCTGAACTTGCCTTCTCCTCCCCCTACCTCCTCCTCCCACCAGCAGGGCCGTATCCACGCTGTGGAGGTGGCACGAGGGAGGACAGGGTACGGCTTTACGCTTTCAGGTCAAAGCCCATGTGTCCTCAGCTGCATCCTGAAAGGGAGCCCTGCAGACTATGTGGGCTTACGTTCTGGAGACCACATCCTCTCTGTTAATGACATCAATGTGTCCAAGGCCTCACATGAAGATGTGGTCAAGCTGATTGGACGCTGCTCTGGTGTTTTGAAACTAGTCATCGCTGAGGGAGAACGTCAAAGGCGCCACCATCACCACCAACGCGCTGGAAATCGCCATCACAGCAGCAATACTTTGGGAGCATCTCACCTGGACTCATGCTCGAGCGATGATGAGTTGGATGGTTTCTATGACAACAGTGTTAACAATAACAACAACAGCAGGTCAGGCTGTGGAGCTCGTGGGGGTGTGTACAAACCCAAATTGGATTCTAAGCAGCTGGGCATCAACAGGGCAGAGAAGGTGGTGGCAGAGCTGCAGTCCGGAGGAATCTTTAACATGATCTTTGAGAACTCCAGCCACTCGTCCAGTAGCTCGGACAAGGAGAGGCCGGGGGTTAGTTCATCATCAAAGCCTCGTCCTCTGTCTGAACCCGAGTTCCCACAGTATCGGAGCTCCTCCTGTTCCCAGAGCAATCCCAACCTTCTCTCTGAGGAGGAGATGGCTCAAGTTCTGAATGACGATTCAGTCTTCCTGGACTCAGACTTCCGTCATATCCACATCCACCCGCATGAAGAGCAAGACGTAGCTGTAGGAGATGAGGGCGACTTGGGCCTAGAGCCTGGCGAAGGCATCCTCAACGTGGGCATGATTGTTGGCTACCTGGGCTCCATTGAGCTGGCCTCCTCTGGGACGAGTTTAGAGAATGACAGCCTGCAGGCCATCAGGGGCAGCATGAGGCGTCTCAGAGCCGAGCAAAAGATTCATTCATTGGTCCTAATGAAGGTGAATCTAAATCTTTCATTAGCCGTCTGAGGAAAATAGCTTGTTAGCTATATTTCGTATCTAGTTTATAAAAACAATAGCTTAACTGAAAAACCTATTTATTTGTAAGCCTTTAAACAGTATATTGATAGGCCTTGAATGAGTCAAGATTTAAACAATTTTCTTTGTCTGCAGATCTATTAGCCTTAAAGTTAAAGCTGTTAGAAAAGCAAGTAGTACATTTACTTTACAATATTTCAGCAGATTAAACAGTGTCTATAATGATGTCAGGAATCTGTGATTGCCTCATTATTTTCCTTGGCACCAGGTACTAACATGCATTAATTATACCCGGCCAGGTCATGCATGACAGTGTGCGTCTATGCAGTGACAGGGGTCTGGTCCTGGCCACCTATCCTGCAGAGAAACTAGCCTTCAGCGCTTGCTGTCCCGACGATCGGCGATTCTTTGGACTGGTCACGATGCAGGCCACGGACGACCACGACTATCATCGCTTTAGCAACGGACAAGATGAAGATGGCGGTTTGAGGACTTCCTGTCACGTGTTCATCGTGGACCCAGACCTCTGTCACCACCAGGTAAAGAGAGAGACACAAGTCAAGGCTGCTCTTGAAGATGCAATAAAAACAAAATCACAGACCAAAAAGATACACAAACGATGACGGCTGTGTGATAGAGAAAATGCTGCAAATAAATGCACTGTATGAATGTGTGTGAATGGAAAAACTGTACAGTGATGTGCTTTGAGTGGCCGTTACTAAAAGAATACAGAACATCTACCAAATATATTCTTATGCATTTCTGTCATGGAGGAAAAGTGAATATATGACAGCACACATCTACCCATACACACTCTTATGGTGACTGTTGTTTCCTCAGGTCCATTTAGGTGTAGCCAGGAGGTTTGGCTTTGAGTGTACCCCCGACCCCGACACAGGAGGCTGCCTTGAATTCCCGCCCAGCTCTCAGCCTCTCCTCCAGTTTGTCTCTGTCCTCTACCGAGACATGGGCGACAACATTGAGGGGGTTCGGGCCCGGGCCTTCCACGATCCAGACAACGACGCCCAACAGAACCACAGCACAAGCAGCAACAGTGATAGTGGGATTGGCAACTTTTTACCAGAGGAGAAGAGCAACCGAGTGCTTTTAGTGGACCTCGGAGGTCCTCCTAATCACAACCACATCTCTGGGCCACGCCACTGGGACAGCCCTCCTTCCTCACAGCAGGCCTGGAGCCCCACCCTAGGAGCCACCGCCTCTCTCCCACCTCCTCCTCCTCCTCCGCCAGCTCTGAGAAATGGCCACTACCGCCACGATCCACACCTGGCTGACCTCCCTCACCCTCTACCCTTGGCTCACCCTGATGTCTCCAGCAGGCACTCGCGAGGGGTCCACCCTCACCACTACCCACTGGCAAAGCGGGGAGGAGCTGTGGGGGGAGGAGAAAAGAGAGGGGCTGGAGGAGCAGTAGGGGTGGAGCCACAGCGGTGGCTCCCAGTCCATGTGCTGAGAGACTGGCGCCAGCAGCACCACAACAGCCACCTCCAGGGCCTGAGCAGCGACCAGGAGTCTTATGCTGAATCCACTGACGGGTGGTCATCGGCCAACTGCAGCACCTTGCCTCCACCCATGAGTAAGATCCCTGCAGACCGCTACCGGGCTCCGCTAGCTCCGGGAGACCACCTGCCACCACCTGGAGGGAGCCAGCCTCCTCCTCCGGCACATCCAAACTCCCACACCCACCGCCTGGCCGTTCAGAAAGATGAGTGGGCCAAGAAGCTGTTTGGCGCTGGAGACAGGGAGCGGCCTAGAGCAGAGAGAAGTGAAAGAGAGAAGAAACGAAGGAATGCAAAGGAAGGAGAGAAAAAGGTAAGATGAGCACAAATTCATAAACATTTGTTTTTTAAGACTCTAGATTCAATGCTTACCACTTTCACTTTTTGTACCTGCTATATAGCCTGGCTTTCCATAATAGGGCATTCATTGAAGTGTTTCCCTGTGCCAGTTTGTGGATTGTGGGGCTTTTGGAAGAGTCGTGTTAGAACTGACCATGAGCTGAGAAGCCCGGGCAGCAGGTAGAATCCTCATCACACCCCTCTGCTGTGGAAATTTACCCTGACTAGTGTATGTCCAAGGCTACAGTTTATTGAGGCTATAAATCCATCTGAATTCATCCCTCTCTCTCAGGGCCTGAAAACGTGACTCAACTGAACTCGTTCTGTCCTCGAGAGAATTCTCTCACTTAGACGGGAAACTTTTCAGTGGTGTTTTAAAGTTGTAATAAAGAACATCCACCTCAGCAAACTTCCCTGTGCTATATTGAATAATGTGAATGCTGCAGTTGGCTCTCTACCCAGACTTAATACTAGTGGATTGATAAGTTATTTATTCCCACTGCTCCAGTATCATCAGGTCATGTATTATGCACCAACCAGCCATCTGCCTTCACCTGAAAACCACCTGTTTCCCACCGTAATTGGTCAGGGGTAAGAGCAGTGGATGCGTATGATAAAGTGCTGCACATACGTACATGCACTGTATGAATTTGTGTGTGAAAAACTGTCACAACTGTACTGTAAAGCTCTTTAAGTGGTCAACTGGACTAGAAAAGTGATATATATAAACCCAGACCGTTTTAAATACAGACCATTTTCTTTATTTCACACAATATATATATATATATATATATATACAAAATACATATATGTTTAAGTATGTGTGGGGTGTGGTAGAAACCAGTGACATTTTTTAAAACCATACCCAAATATAACAAGAGAAATTCAAAACATACTGAATCTTCAATACAGGTTATATATATTAGTATAAAAGAGAAAAAATACACATCTCATACATTAACTAGTCTACATTAATACGTTATATACTATACATTAAATACCCTGCAACAAGCTGAATCGCTTGTAAAAAAAGGTAAATCGTTACAAGTATGCAGTAAAGATCTGCCTCGTCTCAGTCTGCATTTAATACAAATGAGTTTCTTGTTTGTCCCTGACACTTAAGGAGGTTGTTGCTTCCCCCAGTCAAACTTGTGGAGGACAGGGTCCGAGGGAAACCCCAGGGGAAAATCTGAGGATTTGTTTACAAGGCCAGGGTCAGTAGACAGGAGGTTGGACGTCAACCTCTCTGAACAATGTTCTCAGACTGGACAGAGTGTTGAAAGCTGTCCTAGGAAGCCACGATTACTTGTAGCAAAGATGTTAGTTTTTCCTTCCATGTACTTTATACTTAAGAATTACATGGATATTATTGCTGACTTGCTTCCTATAGTGAATAATATGTAGTATATATAAGTTGTTTTCCTTAATTGCCTGCTTTTGTCTGCCACATGGTGGCACTGTTTTGTCATCTAAAACCATGAACCTCTCATGAGCCTCATGCACCTCCATTGTCAATTGGGAATAAAAGATGTACTATTTGTATACGTTGTTTGGTACCTGACATTAATCTCATTGGGTGGGAATTATAAGGAAATGTCATATTGGAAAAAAACACTTAAATGTATAATTGATACAGAAAGCAATTGAATTTTAGGAATATGACACATTGTTCATCCTAAATGTTCACGTTCATTTAAAAGATATTTCTTCATTTTTTTGCAGTTTAAATTAGGCCTCGTTGTACTGCTTCAGTTTCTGTTTTTATAAGAAATAAGTGGGATATTTGTGTGTGTTTGTGCTTCGCTCTTATGTTGACAGCTGTTTTAGTTGTAAACAGGAAAGATGCCTTGTTTCTGTGACATCTATCGCGTATGTGTGTGTGATCAGAGTTTGAGTTTTCCACAAAAAATGTCTTTCTTTTAGATGTTTCTGTGAAAGCGCTGTGGTGCAGCCACACCCAAAACAAGCCCCCGCACAACATCAACATGTTATCATTTCCTTTTTATAGTTAGAATCTTTACTCTCTGAGCACTTACTTAAGCGTAAGTGCTATAATAATTAAGATGTTAAAACTGAGCAGGTTAAATGGGGGTCACGTGTGAATGTTTGTGTCTCCATATGTAATCTGTGCTGACTGATACACGCACACTTAGACGAAGGGGTGACTTTGTTTCCAGGCAACACTACTGGTTATCTCCTGATGAAATGCCAACAAGACCTGTTCCTAATCAGCCAGTTGGATTCAACATGCGCTACAATTGGCCTCTGGATCCTGACTGTCAACATCGATTAATTACTCATTAGTTAACGGCTCCATTGGCGTATGCTCTCTGCTTGAGTTTAAGGAGATTAGCCAAATGCCATTTGTGAGCGGATAGAAAGAAGAGGAGAGTATTTGTCTTGTTCTCTAGAAGCAGAAGAACAACAGTTGTTAAAAAGCTAATTGTAAACTTGTGAAGGCTACACAAGCCTGTCCTCTTTGGTTTAGTGCACCACTCACTGTGGTTACATCATTGTCAGATGGTCTCTGGACAATAAATCCTGATGAACCAATGGCTAATTTTCTAGTGCCCATTTTACTCAACAGTTTTATGGCATCATGTAGCAGCTGGTCAGTTTAAACTTCATTCCAGTTTCACAGCATTAGTCTTTACTTGCACATTCTTGTTGTGTGTATTTTTTATATCAGTGTGAGTACACTGAGCAAACACAATAATGACAATACCTGAGTGATGATGAAATCTTATGTGAGAGCGCAACATGCTACTTGCTCTGCAAGTGTTGTTGTTATCATGACCATCCCCTGATTGTGTGTTTCTCTGCTATGCATGGTTGTGGGTTGACTGAAGTACAATCTGGTGCTGCAGGCACAAAACACAGGACTATACATGCCTGTGTCCACCATGTGGAATTTAACATTTAAGTGGAAAGAAAAAATGCGTCTTAAACAGGCATGAATGTGTAACAGCAGGGCTTCTGGCAAAGTGGCACACATCCCCTCATGTAGGCTCTGATGTAGGATTCTTATGTGCTGTGTGTCTTTTTGTGACCTTTTAACACTTAGACATTTCATTTTCTACGACACCTTTCCCATCACACTCTCACACACACACACACACACACACACACACACACACACACACACACAAATAGTGTCATGCTGTTTATGAACGTGTTATTGATAAAAACATGTTTCAACTGGATCACGGTCTGGATGCTACTAACAAACAGATTCTCAAGACAGGTTTTGATGGAAAGCCTGTTTAGCTCAGAGAACTAAAACCATCAGTGAACTACAGTGTTATTAACAGATTAAGTAAGACTTTAGCTGCTGGTTGCCATGGTTGTTACCCAGCACAGCAGCAGCACAAAGAATGTTAAGACTCCATGTGCTAATATTAAAAATCACATTGATCATTTGACTTTCCAGCTGAAATAGTGACAGAAAAGCAGAAGAATAAGATAAATGCTCTTTGCCCCTGCCGAGGAGGATGCTATGTTGTTACCCCTGTATGTTTGTTTGTTTGTGGATTACACAATAACTACTGAATTTTATGGGCCAACCCATAAAATATTCTGTCATTTTCAAAGGCAATATTTCATGGATCTTGAAAAGAAGAATCAGACATATTTAAGAAACTGATATCTATAAGTGTGTGCAATTTGGTGGAGCTTGATGGAATTTAAGGAGGTATGTGCTCTACTGAGGTCCATTGTAGTTACAGTATTTATTGCTTGTATGTTCGGCGTGCTAGACGATATAGCAGAAACCTTTTATCAAGATAAGTTTTCAAATCAGTCATTATCGATAATTAACACGATAAATGTCTCATTATTATTTCTCTTAAGTTTTTTGTGCCCGAGTGAAAGTTGTGGTTTTAAAGTCTTCTGACAAACAGCAACACATTTTACAAATCTGAGGTAGATCAATTTTGTGTTTATATAATTTATATATACACATATATATGACTTCTGTTAAATTGTTATTGATCAAATGTGTATTGCAATAATTATGGTATTGTTTTATTGCCCAAAATGTATATTTGTATACATTTTTAAGTTTTCTGAATGAAAGGGTGGTGCCAATCCCAGTTTTGATATTTGGCAGTGATATATCACCCATATAATTTTTTTACATTATTTTTCAAGAATTGTGACTAGGATATCTACTGATCTTAAAGTTAAAAATTAAACTTCCCTGTGCTCTCTGGTGGGTAAAATATGTAATGGAGACATTAAGTAATCAACTTACAATCTGCTATGCGTTGGTCAGGCTCTAATTCATATATATTTTCATGTGTATTTTTTTATTTTCATGGTGTGCACTGAATAGTGTCAGTAAAGAGCGACAGAAATACGTAAGAGCAGAGAGAGAGTGAGGGTTGATGTGACAAAATACATCCAATTGTTGATCCAAAGCTTCTCAGACCCATATTCATCCTATATTCATCTGCTTTTCTGTCGTAATTTCTGCTGTTAAAAGTCAAATGATCATTGTTTGCTATTTATTCAGAGTCATTCACTTCTACAATCTCACATATCGGAGGTTCCAAGTCAACCTTTCATTTCCGCTGACTTTACAATGAAGTACCTTATTGAGAGCTCAGCAGTAGCTGCTGACGGAGGCGAGACACTCACTATCCCCTCAAGCGTTCTCACCTGCTGGAGGTTTTTTTTTATCATCACCAGCTTGCTTGTCTGATGTGTGGCTACTGCCCCTGTTGTACTTCATTTTGAATGCTAATTGAACATGTGTGTCTTTGTCCCCTCAGGGCAGTCGGTTCCGTGGTCTGACAATGGGCTTCCCTCCTCTCCCGCAGCGCTCGTCAGCCCGACGCTCCTTTAGACGCTCCAAGCGCCTCAGCATGGCCCGCTCCCTGGATGACTTGGAGGTAAGAGTGTACACACACACACACACACACACACACACACACACACACACACACACACACACACACACACACACACACACACACACACGTAAAAAGTAAAAACATTGTGTGTTAACGCAGTGCTCGAGCTCACTCTGACCACCGCGCTGTTGAGCCACACGTGCACCATCCATCTCTAATAATAGCAGCTCATGAGCATCATACATCCTCACATGATAGGTCAAGCCCTCTTCCCACATCGCCATGGCAACTTACACACACACTCATGGACAATGCATAAGGCATATAGATTTGGATTAAGATATCTTTGTCATTAGATAGCAGAAGATTACTGAGGTTACCGTTTTTTACTTGCAGCCACACATTTAGTGGAAAAGCATTTCTAAGGACTGGGTGCTCTACGGCTATACTGTTACTGGAATTACACTTTTGTTCTCCTTTTAGCTGTAAGAAACGACCTGATATCCAGTCATTTGAGAGCCATGAGTTTTCCCTAACAATATGCCCATTTAGTTCTTCTTACAACATTTTATAATAAGAAAGTCTGCAGTAGCTGCTGTATTACACTCGACAACAAATGATACAATGGACTGCTATCATGGTTATCACAGTAACTCCTTGCACAAGGTTATACTAATCATAATAACGATGTGATTCATATCTATGGTGTTTCATTTCCAGAATCAAAATATATTTTATTCATTTTTTTATTGTGTGTGTGTGTGTGTGTGTGTGTGTGTGTGTGTGTGTGTGTGTGTGTGTGTGTGTGTGTGTGTGTGTGTGTGTGTGTGTGTGTGTGTGTGTGTGTGTGTGTGTGTGTGTGTGTGTGTGTGTGTGTGTGTGAGACCAAAAACAGAGTCCTGCTGTCTGTGATCACGGCTCATAACAGTAGTTTTGGTCCAAAGATAGAGATCAGAAGAAAGCTAAACGTTTCCGCCATTTAGTGGCTATACTGAGGCAGCCTGGGATCAGATAAGGAGATCCCACACTGTCGCTTCAGTAGTGAGATTTGTTTTGGTTAATATACTGTACATATTTGGCATTTTTTTCTTTATTGGATAGCTCAGTAGACAGTGACAGGATAAACGGGGAGAGCCTGGGAGAGACAAGTTATTACATGCTACGAACATTTGAGATGGGTTTCAAACACTGGGCCCCAAATTGGTTTTAAGTAAAGTTAAAGCTTATAAAGTAAAAAACAAAACAAACATATAAAGTAATGATATGAAATGCAATTTGTAAATTATGTGTTGCCATAGACTCTGCCCACCAATTTCTAGTGTTGTGTAGCTTCACCTCAAACTATAATTAATTTGTGATTTGACACTTTGTTAATTTCCATGTTGTACTAAGCTTATGCTGACAGAATACATGACAAAACTAGAAAGGCTCTCAATAGAGTGTTTACCTCTAGGACCCAGTCTCCTTAAATCAATCAAGCTGCACCAATATGTACTAAATCATTGATATCAGTTCCCTGAATTAATTTTTTTCATCAAAATACATGGTCTGTTGTGCCAAAGTTTCAAGGTTTTTGTATTCGGCCCAAGTCCCATCCTTCCACCAAATTTCAAGAAAATCGATTCAGTAGGTTTTGCGTTTTCCTGCTAACAGTCAAACAGCAATGAAAACATAGCAATGTATCTTTCAATCATTATTATTAATCACATTCATTTAATTTTAGTCATTAGGTGGTAATGTCAGGAGCACCACTGCTTGTCTGCACACATTTCAATCTCCCACCTTTTATGTGTGCTTTATACAGGGGTAGATGTATCTCCGTCCCACTGCCAGACCATCCCATGATCTCGCTCTTCTTTTCTCCTCACAACCCCTCCACCCTCGCTCCCCTCTATTCTACCTTTTTCTTCCGGTCGTTAGGCCTTTTTCTCTTGCTGCACATTCGGCAATGTCGATAAACAGAGAGGGCTTTGTGTTGTGAGAGGGGGGAGGACAGAAAGATTGGTGTGTGTGTGTGTGTGTGTGTGTGTGTTTGTGCGCATGTATTAATGTGTGGGTGTGTGATGAGGTGGTGGGGGGCAAAGTGTTAGCCTGCACTTCTAATGAGCCCTGATGAGCAATAAGCTGACATTGTCCTCATTAGTGAGGCTACAACACAAAAGCGTTACAGACACACACAGTAGACAGACACACACATAGACACACATACTGTATATATGAAGAGCTGTGCGTGCACATACACAAACAAGTTGCAACCCACTCCAAGTCGGCAACACAAAAACACACTGATGCATATAAACCACACATCTACACACATAGTCCTCCTTATGTTGTTGCTCTGTCATTTTCATAATGCGGTTGAAGTGTGTGTGTGTGTGTATATACTGTATGTACATGTGTCTGCAAGAGCTTGAGGCTTCCTTCTTATCTCGTGATGGTTCTCATTATAGAGCATACACACACACACACACAGACACACACACACAGCACATAACACATATGCGACACATAGCGACACTCACAAACAAACAAACAGACAATGTCTTATGACAGCTAGAGGGAGGAAATCAGGCTGTCCACATCTGCTCTCCTGCAACTGTGTGTGTCTGGATTACAGTGGCCTCATGAACTTCCTTGCACTCATAAATACAGGCCAAGGGAAACTTACAAAAGATTACATGTGTAACTTTGTTGAAGCCGAGTCCGATACAAGTGAAGTAACAAGGCGAACAAGACTTCAGACGAAATAAAACAACCTACAACACATAACATGCCTCCATACGGCTCGTGTGGTGTCATCCAAGTGTCCGTAAGCCCCGACATTCATATTCAACTTGAAAACGGCATCATTTAAACCGTCTACATCATTTTTGCCTCTGATATCTTCCTACGAGGTGCGTTCACATTTATATAATATACATCCTATGGTGCAGTGAGAAGTTAGAACACTTTTCGTTCATCCTACATGGTTCATTTGCAGTGAAGATTTTGTCATACAATGAAAGTGAATTTGCTTTATTACTGTTGACTTATCTAGCTTTTTCAACAAAATAACTGGTGTGCTTTTACTTTGAAGACAAATTACCAGGCAGCTCCCATGACTCCTGTGAATGTCTGTGTCTCAGTCCGTTATGCAGAATTATCTAAATGATCTGACGCCACCTTTGACTCGCGGTTTCCCCCAGTTACAGTTTATCCAAGCACATAGAAGAAGACATGTTCAACTTGACCCTCAGACTGGTGTTAAGGCACGCTGCTCCCCCTTCCACTCACACACACTGACAGCTACAGAGCGCTGGTGTCATTTTTATTCCTATTTTTATTAATATTGAGTGTATCCCATGTCCAAATCGCTCCAAACTTGGCATTGCACTTCTCTTGACTATAGTGTAATTCTTAAGATGTTGTGGGAATGTGTGTGTGCTTATTTTTGTATGTGTGTGCATGACTTCTCCAAAGCTAAATGATTTAGAGCCCCACAGACAAATGCCGTCTGTTTCTCCGTGGGGAAGAAGTGGGAAGTCTCAACTGATCTCACACGCAAACATGCCCACATGACCTCCAAAGTCAAAAGCAGTCTTTTTAGTGGTGAAACAATTTCAGGGTTTTGAAGATGCACCCCTCATCAACCTCCCAGCAAACCTCTCTAATATCTCAATTAGCCCAGGATATGTTTTGCCCACTGTTACCTCAAAACATAAACATTTTTTTGCAAAAACAATCAGTGGTTTGACCAAAACAAATTCTGACTCTAAAAGGTTAGAGTCACATTTTTCAAGTCTTACAATTAGGGCTGCACGATAAATAAAAAATGTACCGTCATCGCGATATCAACGTGTGCGATATACGTATCGCAAAAGACGGCTTAAACTGCGAAAAATGGTGTTTCATGTGCTCTGCATGTCCATATATTTGGCCAATCAGATGGAGCCCTGCTGCCCTACATAATAAATTAAAGATTTTCAGATGATGGACGGGTTGAAGAGAATAGAGAGAGAACAGAGAACTACGAGCCGACTCCGTCAAATCTCGCTCCCGTCTGTTTTCACGTTTGTCCCGGGTCAGATTCATCCCTATGAGTGGTTGATTATATTAAAGAATTGTGCAGCTTTTTTATGATCCCAGAACCTGAGGGAAAAGTAACACACACTGAACCCACTGCTCTCTCTCTCCTTCTCTCTCTCTCTCTCTCTCTCTCCTTCTCTCTCTCTCTCTCTCTCTCTCTCACACACGGATGTGATGTGTAAACTCAGTCTAGGTAAAAACAACAGACTTTGTAAACTTAGACAATATATGGAGAGCAGGAGGAGAAGGCGGCATGCATGGTTTGATTTGCCGTGGTTGACACAGTGCACAGTGACAATGACAGATACATAGAGAATAGCAGTAAATTACTGAGAGAGCCAGGTAAAAACATAAAAAAAAAGACTCCAAATAACACTGTAAGTGGACTTAGTGGAGCTGTTCATGGCTCCCTGGGTGTCTACCCCGGACCAGGAGGCGCTGTGGCCAGGCTGTGTGCCTTCTCCCTTGGGCTGTGGAGAAGTGCGTCAGTAGTCAGGGACTGTTTATGTATAATTTTCACAAGTCATATCGTCATCGCGATATTCAACAACGTTATCTCATGTTTTTCTAATATCGTGCAGCCCTACTTACAATAGTCACATGCACATATGTAGCTAATGTTCATTGCAAACATTGCAGCTCTTCTCTACCAACACCGACCATTATCAGACCTTTTCCCAACATGATTACAATTGAAGAGATGGCAGATAAAATGCACATGTCCAGTTGTGTGCAGCAATGCATCCTAAAGTTCAGCTGAAGCTAATATGTGGCTTCAGAAGTCACAGTTGGGTGTTGGTATCTTTGATATTCATGGTCATTTTACTGCAAAATTCCCTCCATGTGTTTTCCTGGATTGTGTCTCCTTGCTGAGCCACAGGGGAGTGAATATGAGTCATAAAAGATTCCCAAAAAACAATGGTCTCGAGCTAAGAGTTTTATTTTTGGAAAAAATAATAATACTAATAAAATCTTTACAATTTCAAAATTTCATTTAAATAGCACTTCTCCAAGTCTTGTTAGGTCCAATTATAAGACAAGGATCAAAAGCAGAATCCTTAGGAAGAGTTAAGGCATGTTGAGGAATGCAGCTACAGTAATTCCAGTCATCGTTAGAGGATCAATCCTTGCTGTCAGCTGTAGCTTGACAGGTTGCTCTCTCTCTGTCCTCCTGTCGTCTCTCACTCTGCTGTTTTGCTTTTTTTTGTGTGCCCCCACCCCTCTTTGCCCCTCATCATGAATGTCAGTTTACTCTCCGTGCCCGTGACATGTGCAGGGCATACTAAGCAGATGACAGAGGAGCGCTGAGGGTAACGCATTCAACTCCACACTGATTTTACGTGTGGGTGTGTGCGTTCCTTAATGGCAAGGGGTCTGCCTCCGCATTCGCCTTGAATGTGTGTGTGTGTGTGTGTGTGTGTGTGTGTGTGTGTGTGTGTGTGTGTGTGTGTGTGTGTGTGTGTGTGTGTGTGTGTGTGTGTGTGTGTGTGTGTGTGTGTGTGTGTGTGTGTGTGTGTATGTATGTGTGCGTCTCAGCCCACAACAGTGTGGGTGGAATAGAAATTATACGAAGGTGGGTGGAAAAGCAGAGAAAGAGGATGGGTGGGGGGAGCAGAGAGGCAGGGCGAGGGAGTCGATAGAGAGAGAAGGAGGAGGAGGAGGTGGGCGAGCAGGGGGATGAGAGCGAGAGAGAAGGGGAATCTAGCGACAGCGACACTATAGTGGTTTGGACATTTGAAAGCAATCAAGCTTTGCCGCTTCGTCTCTGAACACACACACACCGACACATTCAACAGCTGATGACAATGTGTACTGAGAGGAGCTCTCACATGCTGTGCTGAGGATTACTTGTCTCTTTCTTCATGGAGCAGCAAACTTTGAGCGTGGATTCTGAAACCACCGCTGATCCAGTGAGTAAACAAGCTGTGTGTGCATATGTTAGCACATTATGTGTGTGTGTTTCCCTATATGTGATGCAGCCAATATTTGATCCTACAGATGACTCCCTTGCCATATGTGATATGAAGGCTTCGCTACTCATTCTGTAATGTTAGAGATCTGTGTTGCTGGAACAGGTCAAATAGTGTTGAATTTAAAACCCTATCAAACTCTTACTTCTGATTTTGAAGCTTTACAAGCACCAGCAGTCGAGCTGACGCAACTGCTAGTCACCGCTCTTTTTCTCTGTTGCTCTTTTGGGTCCGTACATTTTTAATAATGACCCAGTATTCATTGATTTTGGTTCAAATGAACTGAATGCACTGAAACTTTAGCAGCCAGGTCTATCGCTGGATTGAGAGATCATGTGACACGCATGGGCCAATCATCAGGCTGCCTTAGGCTTTGCTGAGTCAAAGGGAAACCTGTTGATTCTTTGGTTTAGTTTATTCAATCAATTCAAATGAGGAAACTTTTCAAATTTTGCGCCAGTGGTTCTGAAGAAAATGTGTGTGTGTGTCCGTGTTTATTGCTGGTGTAGTTGTATGTCTAACAAGTTAATGGCCATCTATAGGACTGTGTGTGTGTGTGTGTGAGAAATGAGAAAGAGCTGCCTGCAAGCCCTCTGACCTCACACAGACACACACTCACACTCTCTCACACATACAGGAATAAAAACCTCATTTATATTGCAAAAAAGTGAATTATCACACAATCAGTCGCACAAAGATAAGAACCTGCATGCACATTTCTTCTTCAATGTGTGTGTCTTCTTGCTGTGTGAGGCTGTGTGTGTTTTGTGCCGCTGCTTGTGTGTGTGTGTGTTTGTGTGTGTGTTCCTCGTGATATCCCCTGGGAACAGTAAGTTGGGGAAGGAAAATCAGATGATGAGACAGAATCAGCGCTGCTCCTGTACATGAATCACCTCAGGAGGCCAGGAGTCACATCAGACGTAGCTCTGATTTTCAATAAACACAAGTGCCTCTTTTTATCTTCGTCATGTGCCAGATGGGCACAGTTTACCACATCAGCACTATCAAACTGTGTCATGGGATTATTAGTCAGTTGCGGGCCTGTATATTAAATCGACTCACAGATACAGAGCGTAGACAAAACTCAAAGTAGCAAATATCCTGCAAGTGTCCCAGTCAGTCGGGTTGCTGGAGGTCTACTTGTGACTGCTGTTCCTCTTCAGCTGTGCACTTTCTCTGTGTTTGTCATGAGTCATTGTGATTTTCCAGATTTCTCCCCTTTCCTTTTTACATATTTTTAGTCTCAAATCTTATTTAAAAAGGCAGCAACACATGTGAGTCATATTAAGTTGAATACTAATTGGCATTATGTGTCATCTTTAATAGACAGCCACTGAGTCTTTTTAAAGAAAACCCGTGACACAATATCAGATACACACAGCTGCATTATAAGTCGTTCTGTTATTTTGTTCAACACATGTACTCTGACTTATTTCATAAGGGTTCAGTCATTGGGGATCAGTGTTATTGAGTTTAAGGTCTCAGTTCAAAAACAACAGCAGAGGGCAGTGTTGAGTTTTATTGGATGTTTTTGTGCACAGGGGAAAAAAGAAAACCACAAGGCGATAAACTCCTCTCTGCAGAAAAATGTAGTTCTTTTGTCATAGATTGGAAGTGAGCTGACACATTTCTGAACTGTTCACTGAGCCATTCAGAAAAACCACCTGTTGATTCCTCTAATGTTGCTGTACAATGACGCTCTCTGTAATCTCATTGCAGACAGTGGTTCTCATTTCCTCTAATTGTTATTTCAAGCGTTAAACTTTTGAAATGTTCCCCAGTTTGATAATAAATTCGCAAATAGTATACTTTTTATCTACAGAGCAAGGTAACAGCGGTAGGTTTGAACAATATTCTGATGTAAAATGTATCCAATTTTTTACGATTCTTTAGATCAAGGATGCTAACGCTCTGGTTGTATATGTTAGCAAGGGGCAACCCTGTGAATTTGTGAGGAGCTTTATGACAATATGTTGGATTCAATTTGTATTAATGTAGTGAAGCCCCTTAATTTGTCAGCTATTTAATTCAAGGAGCTGGCCAAAGACAATGTCCGGTGTATTTATCTAAGAATATTCTAATATCCAGAAAATGTCCTATATCCCGTACATACATGATGTATCGTTGGTGAAAAACTGCACACTTTCTACTTTTTTAGTACATCATAATGTTCCAAACACAGATACAGTAAATGACATGTACTACATAGACAGCACAGAAGATGACATATGATGCTATTAATAGTCTAATGTGACCTATTTCAGGCAATAAACAACTACAATTAAAACATAGACAAATTATACTGGTATAGTTAGTGTGAATATACACACCACAGACCGCATGTTGTCCTTCTTAACATACATAGAAATGGAAGACATGCTCCCCAAAAGTAAAGCCAAAGGGTCTTGATCGCCCCCTAATGGCTGCAGTATAGATCTTAAACGTTGCCCCCTCCATGTTATTTAATAGGACATTGATCAAACTAAAAAGTCAAAATAGATGGTTTCAGTTATTTTAGCTAGTACTCATTATACTGATGTACGTTCCTATGTTTCTGGTAAAGTTGGTTTTGATTAGTTATTTGATGCTATTAAAATGGGCTGAAATGTCATGATTGACAGCTGAAACTAACTCGTGATTGGTTCTCAATTCGACTGCTCCATATAGATCCTTATATACAGTCCATGATACAAATAAAAGGGAAAACCTGAAAAGCGAGTGGAGAAACAAGATGACAGTGTCCCCAACCATATGTCAATGGTTTGATGAGGATGAAAATGATGTGAATAATATGCTATAGCCTTCACAGTCAACACCAATAGGAGATTTGGTGTCTGAGCATGTTAGACTCCACCACCACCATCAAAACACAAAATGAAGGAATCCCGGTTTGAATGAACGGTGTTCGTCCCTTCAGTAGAGTCCAGAGACTTGTAGAGTCAATGCCAAGACCCACTGAAGCTGTTCGGGCTGCACATGGTGGTCCACATGGTGGTCCAACTTCTAACAGAAACACTTTTTTGTACGCCTGTGCTTATGAACTGTCTTTGACATGTGCCTTTGTTCTTTTTTACCAGTTTAAACACAGCTCTGCTTTGTTTCCAAAGACAAATTTCCACATAAGTGGACAATCAAAATGTCTTTGTATTAACAGCCCCCCCCCCAAAAAAAATTTTTCTCTCCATATGTAGCCCTTTTGTCTCAGTGTCATTTGATATCTTCAGAGGAATTAGTTTCCTTTTTATTTTAAACCATCCATGACCATGATCTACGACACACACACACACACACACACACACACACACACACACACACACACACACACACACACACACACACACACACACACGCATGCACAAACAAACAAAGGAAACAGGGCTGCTTGGCCAGACCACAGGAATTAAGGTAAAGAGATGAGTGAGACATGGGAAATATTTCATCTTTTGTTTTTGTTTTTTTCGTCTCTTTTTGTCTCCGGTCCTCTCCTCCTTTTCTCATCGGGATGTGGACTTAGCCAACTTAAACTTTGTCTGTTGTTGTGCTCTGCCACTTGTCTTCTCTCTGTCCCTGTGCTGATGGATATGTTTCAGACTAAGCTTGAGCACATATTACTCATACATCACTTACTGTTCTTTTCTTTTCATGGAAAGTCTCTCACACAGACACATAAACAACTCTACAAAATGTTTTAGATTACCTATGAAATAGAACATTGGTAATAGAACCCCCACAAATATATACACATAAACATGCCACTGCTAGACCAGGTTACACACACACACACACACACACACACACACACACACACACACACACACACACACACACACACACGTTTACTGTAAAGGTTTTTCTTGTGAGTCTATATTTGAGTCATCACAGTCTTAGACACTGAGATGGAACAGACAGAGTGTCGTGGAATGAGAGAAGGTGTAACAGAAACTCTTAAATCTTTTTTTGCCATAACAGGAAATTAGGGGGAGCTAGGTGTAGGCTCAAGGCCATATACACAACTTCAATTGCAGCCTTTGTTTGTGTGTGAGAGAGAGAAAAAGAGAGCATGAATGTGTGCTGCAGTTGACCTCCCTCTCTCCTGTGAAGTGACTTTGTTTTCGTCAGTTTAATAAACCTGCAGAATTTCCATGTGAATCCTAAAGATGAAAATGTATCTTTCTTAGCTATATCTTGCCGAACCTGCCGAACTGTGATTTTGAACAGGCAGGAGTAGGAGTAGGGCGGAGAGGGGAGGGCTGTGCTGTAGCGTGATTGGCAGACTGACCTTTGTTCCCTCCCCGTCTCTGTAACTGCTGCCTGATGGGGGCGTTTCACTATGGAAACGGATCTGTGTGTGTGTGTATGTTGGCGTGTGTGTGTGCGTCTGCCAGAGAATGGAACTTCCTAGTCAGTCTGTCCGCTCAGTGAGTTTGGCGTGAGAGCGAGAAGCAGAGGTGTATATGGTGTTGAGAGGGACTTGGTGTGTGAAGCTAATTCCAAAGTGTGTATGTGTGTGACATGGACATGCTGAGCAATGGCTCCATCCAAGTTCGCTGTCCGGATGAATATCCTCATCACCCTAGATAGCTTCTGAAGAAGCTCTGACAGCTTGTGTGTGTGTTTGTGTGTGTGAGTGACTATGTGTGTGTGTGTGTGGTTCACATATGTAGATTGAGCAGTTAGTGGGTTTCCTCCTCTGTGAGAGGGGAGCAGGATGAGCCTGAGGAAGAGGCTCTCCTTCAAGCGGGTCTGGAACTTCAATGCAGTGAGTAGTACACACATACACAAACACACATATACTGATAATGCTTTACAAGTGGTCTTGTGCACAACTTGTAGGTGAGACTAAGTTGTGTACAGTCATTTACTCATTAAATCATTTATTTAATATTTATGTCCACAGAAGCAAACTTAAACACTGCTACATTAACATATTCCTGCATTCACTGATTTAGAAGTCCCATTAGTTGGTAATAACAAGCTAATGTCTAGCTGTCATGCCGCCAAAAGTGTCAAGAGTGGAATGTCTTCACAGCCGCAACAAAAACCCTGCACCACTTGTCCTGGTTGGCAGGTGTCATCTTCAACCCTGGCTTTGTAATTCAAAATAAAAGGTTTCATTAAGCGCAAAACCATAATGCTTTCCAGTTTTGTTCTGGTCACCAGTGAGAAAGACAGGGACAGACGGAGGAATAAGGTGACTATTACCCAGCAAAGGACGCAGGGAGAATACGAGGAATCCATCACCTTCAGATCATATGAGAGGGGAAACAAACGGATGAGAGGGCGCATACAAGACAAATGGAGATGAATGAAGACGAGAGGTTGTGAATGTGGGAACCTTGGGGAAAAAAACTTGGCAGAAGTTGAAATGAAACACTCATCCTGCCTGTCTGGTGTTTTTTCTTGAAAAGGGGGCACTGTGGTGGCAGACTGTGGAAGTGTGTGTGAGGGTAAAGTGAGACAACAGGAAAGAAAAGACTAACAAGAGCTGGAGACGGCTCCAGGCTGTTTCTTTTCCTCTCAAAGCCAGATGTTTCTGGGGCCGGAGCAGGCGGTAGAGAAAGAGAAACAGAACAAGGGATTGAAACTAAAGGAGAAGAAGACAGAGAGATATTTTTCTGTCCTTGTCTCTGCGAGTCATATGGTTTGTAGATTTCACCTCGAGGGCTCCGCTTGTGTTTGAGTGAGTGTGGATGTTAAAGAAAGTGAGAACTGCATTGAAAAAGGTGAATTGAGTCAGGTCACTAACTTTTTGTGCAACTCACTTAATTCAGCGTGTCGAGCGGCGGCTGGGAGAGTGTGCGTTCGGATCAGATTATGTTTAAATCTTGTTCCCTCATCTGCCTGCATGACGCTGGTGTGTTTATGGCAGCGAGCCAGGTACATGAGACATTTATCAGCCACTCAGCCTCTGAGTCACTTCTCCTGTGTGGCTCTATTGTACGGAAACAAACATCCTCTGCATTCCTTTCTTTCAAAGAGAGTGGATATGGATTTCCAAGTGCATCGCAGCGATGTAGGGCTTTGTCCCAGAATTCCAGAGATGGTCACAGAGGATTTCACTCTGGAATATAAAGTGTAGTTTTGAAATGTTTGTGGGGAGATGTTGAGACAGGTCCATTTACTATTTAAAAATACTATTAAATCCCATGATTTAAATGTCCCATGTTTCACCACGTTTAGTGTATGGAACAGAAAACCAAATACAGATGTCCAGGCTTCTGCTATTGAGATCTATGTTGACACTGCGGCTGAGGTCAATGATGATATCTGCTGTCACTTGCCTTCCCCTTCAAGCGGCATGCTCACCAAATTTATAGATCAGCGCCCACTCTCACCGCCTAAGGAGAGAGGAGGGCGTGTGCTTACAAGCGCAAATAAAAACGACAACCAATAATGTGAATATAAATAAACTTAAACCCTACATCAAGCATCTTCCGTCATGCTCACACCTGCAGATCCTCATTTGGCTTTTGGATCATTAGAACCTAATCAGCTTATGCACCTCATCCTTTCCTCTCAGAGTTAAGCTACTCGAAAGCTCAAGCACTTTCATGCCTGCCAATCCTGGCAGGGTGACTGGTCTTCTCAATGGCAGCCACTATTCACCTCATATTCAAAAGTAAACACACAGGCATGCACGCACTGAGGCAGCTTCCTCCTCAGTTGAAAGTGTATGTGTGTGTGTTTGCACGCGTGCAGTGGGGAAATCTGTGTTGTGAATTCCAAGTCACCTTTTAAGGACAGCATGTGTGTATGTGTGCGTCAGTTGTTTGGTTTTAGGTGTGGTCTCCTGTAACCATGCCAGGCCATAAGCAGATATGTTTTGTGTCCCTGGATGCACCAGTCTCTTCAGATATCTTCTACGTCCACTCATATAAGAGTGGATGCTTATTCTTCCCAAAGGTGGCAGTTACAGCTCCAGCTGTGGAGCCAGGAATATGTTCCTGTGGTACAAACAGTGTTGTCTTTGTGTGTGTTTCTCGCAGACAGTTTCTCCCATAGATAGACATTTGGTATTCACTGTGTCAAGTGTTAATGGCTGCGCTGCTGTGTCTCATCCTATGCAACAGAATGCCATTTTCCAGGAATCATTGTCTACACACACACACACACACACACACACACACACACACACACACACACACACACACACACACACACACACACACACACACACACACTGACAGGGAACATTTTGGAAACTTAAAATTGTTTAAGAGGACTTTATACTTAAAGTGTTGATATTATGATAACATTGAGAATGAATGGCTATAAATTGCGCCCTGTGTTTAACCAGAGTTTGAACCTGACCAGGCTTCATAACAGATGATGTAAGCCAACCCTCTCCCTCTAGTCACAGCTAATAAAGCACTTGGGACCTGCGCACACAGTGACCAACCACTCCCTGCACAAACAGGCCTCGGCGTGTGACCTCAAGGTGCCAATTAATGGAGGTGGATGTAACTGATCAAATTGTGACCTGTAGACAGAAGTTTGCTCATAATCCAACTGGTGATCAACAGAGTCATAAAGCAACACAACGCCCCGTCCACACTTCTTTAGGGTCTGAAGCTGATTTGTTTTTAATTCCTGAGACCCTTATGAGCTACAAGCAGCGACAGGGAGTGAGTGGATGTGAAAAACTGTTCAAACTAGTGTGTGTTGCCAGTGACTCTTGTACATGTGATTCAGCCATCTTATCTTTTGTTAAAGTGGGTGTTGGGGTAATGTGTGCTCATTGTATAAATGTCCACAACACTTCCACTGTATTGCTGTCATGCGCACAGCACTTCTCAGAACACCAAAATAAACGTGTTCATTTTTGTGAATTCCTAGATTTTCTTCTCAATATGACGGCATCATCACACACTATTATTTAAAATTATGCTCGTAGCTTGGTTGCAGAAAGGTTTTAATTTTGTAAAAAAATCCCAGTGACTCTGCATTATAATTTGTGCCTGAACCGCTTCATCCACAAAAATATCCCTGTCGGGCATTTTGTTTTTGATGCACATGTTAGTGCAATAGAGAGTAAAACTGACTGAAATTAATCTGTTGGAGAGGACATTTGTCAGTATCATTGTGTCTATGCAGCTGTAGCTTGTAGTAGAACTTTTCCTTCTATGTTATTGTTGAAATGATTGTTTAAAAGTGTAGATTCTTTAGTGGTCGTCTTTATGTTTTGTTCCTTCACAGTCCTCTCCATTCCAACATGCCTGTGGACTGAAATGTCATAAAACCATAGCTAGTAATGCCTGTCACGCAGCACATCAGAACTGAAACCATCTGACACTGATTAAAAGCAGAACTACGTATAGTGATGACATGTTAATTGATGAGAAGAAACCATTAGCTACAGCTCTGTGTGACCTCATAACATTCATAAGCACACACACACACACATTCTGAGGTTTTGCTCTCAAATATATTTTCCCTCTTTGATAAAAACTGAAACCATAATCCTGACCCCCAGTTATGTACTGTTGTGTCACTGTTTTCTGTTTATCTTATCAATGCATTTACTGCATGATGGGAACATAAAATCCCCAGTTATATATGCGACTAATCAGCATCAGAACACACAGTAACCGCCGACAACATTGGGGCTCACATAGCAGGACATTTAGTGGAGTAGAACTTAGTATAGTTTGAAAGCATGGAAGCTAAAAGTAGCACATACATGGCCTATGGAGAAGCTGGACTTTGTTACATGCTCTGGGCGATGTATTTGATATTATGGCTCTATATTATCAAGACTGTTACATTTTCCAGCTGCATGTGTCTCCGTGGTTATGAGGTCGGGGAGAGGAAAGGAGGGAAAGTTTGGAAAACCCCAGTCATTCCCTGTGGTCTGTAAGGAATGACCAGGATCTGCCAGGAGAGGAGGAGGAGGAGGAGAAATCAGGTTGAAGGTTGAAGGAAGGAGGGAGTGAAGAAGAGAATGACTTGAGCGGAGAGTGGAAGGAGAGAAATGGGGGTAAAGAGGGGGACTGAGTGGGGAGGAGGGAAAGAACAAACAAAAGGAGTTTGAAGATAAGTTCGAGGGAAGTTGAAGGAGAAAAAGAGAGGAGAGGGGACTGGGGGCCTCAACCACCAGCGAGTATGCCTGGAAGTGGTCACACACACACACACACACAAATGTATGCCAAAGAATGTACCCTGCAAATAAAAGACACATCTCTACCAGATGTTGACCATATGCAAACATACTGTAAGCTACACCCATTCATACACACAGATATTGTAACACACACATCAGACACAGAATATGCACTGTTGAAAAGTGCGAGATGTGAAATGTGTGGGATTCTAACCAGGGCGAGGATCGGGTAACCAGTTTCCACTGGTGAGGTTTCTGCCTCTGTCATTTTCTCAGGTCCTGTGTGGAGGTTCAACCACAATCAGCTGCTAAAAAGTCACATCAAATCTCTCCTCACACACTGGTGCCACCCTCCACTCTTCTGGAATAGTTAATCCCAGTAATTATGCTGGCTGTGCCATATGGTCCACACAGACCAGCTCAACTGTGAAAATGGCCGAGATGGCCAAGGCATGTCTCGTGAATCAGACCAGCACATATGCTGTACTAAGGGGTCAACGTCATTAGATTTACATACTGTGCATTGAACCTGAGTCAAGAGTAGGATCTGTACATGCTCCAATTTTTTTTTTTACAAAATCTGACTGTTAACACATACCACAGAAACAAGGTTGCTGGAAGGAATCTGGTTATGGTTGGAAATCTCAGGCGTAACTGCAAAATGTGCATATTCTTTGATGAAGGTTGGATAGTTTTTAGTGTATGAAGCTGTTTTCAGACGTGCACTGAACTCTGGGTAATCGTCTGGCATACTCTGGAGGAGCTGTATATGTGAGAGTACAAACGTCCAAGTGAGAGGCTCTGGAGTTTCTCCAGAGTTTCTCTGGCCAGGCCATTAGTATAAACTCTGGAGAATGTTCGATTGAGCTGATGTGAGATTCTCTGCAGGACTCACAGCAAGTGTGTGTGTTGATGACATTTCTCCTAAGCGTCAGACGCAGAAATTAAACAAAAAAATGGTGCCATACACATAGAAAACATTGACAGAGATGTCAGGAGAGTTTGTGGTGATGAGGACCAATGCTGGTGTTGATGTGCTGTAAACAAAAACAACCATCACTTGAATTCCGTGGATGCTTTGTTGCTGTTGTGAATGCGTCTGAGCAGAGCATATGTGAAAGGCAAACAGCTGACCCATCTCCCCCGCAGGTCACGTCTGAAAACGGCCTAAGTATCTACACAAAACAGCAACGACAACAGCCAAACTGAAATTAATTTAGTAAAAGGCTAAGTTTGAGTGCGAGTCACTTTTACTCAAAATATAAAAAATTGTGTAATTATCTAATATTATTATTTTTCCTGAGTTCTATTTCTGTTTCAACTCTCCTCCAGCTCCTGCTCTTCTGTGCCGTCCTGTGATCAGGAAGGACAATTCATAGACTGATCTAAATCAGGTTACTAGAGATAGCTAACGTGTAATTGCAACCATTTGCTGGTTCCCCATGAATGGGTGTCGCACTTCCCCCTCTATTAGAAAGCTTTCACTGTGAGGATAAGGATGTGTTGTGGACACCCTGCTGCTCAGTGTTTAATTTGAATATAATATAATGAAGCCTTAAAATATGCAAAATCTATAGGTCACTGTATTAAGTCTCAATCAATGAGCTAAAATGGGGAAGAAAGTTCTTAAAATCTCACAAATGCAGTTGAAACATTTTAATGTGATGAACGTGATTTAACCCTGCAGTCATCCATGAGACTCTCATGTGTCTGTTTACCAAATTGACCATAGAAAATATATTCAGAACCAGTTAATCTGTCCATGTAGCCAGTCCGTGACGTACCTTCTACCTTACAAAACCGGTCTTTAACAATATTAGTGGTCAGATTAACAAAATCACGTGGAAAAAAAAGTTGTAAAAATCAGTTGTATTCTCTGCTTTCTACTCTTTACTTTCTTCTTTCTTCCACAATGTCTTTTGGCACACGGATCTGTCTTTAATTGTTGCCCCTAACCTTCTCTCTCATCCCTCTCCTGTCTGTTCCTCTCTCTCTGTCTCACCTCACCCTTTCTCTTATTTTGACTTGTCCTCCGTCTGAGTCACGGAGTGGTTGGAGTTTGTTCCAGAGTTAGTTATGTTACTGATGTGTCTGTTGAATGATCTCATCCCAGCTCAGCATGTCTGGGATAAAGATCACTGCATTGTATGCTGTGTGTGTGTGTATGTGTGTGTGTGTGTGTGTGTGTGTGTGTGTGTGTGTGTGTGTGTGTGTGTCTGTGTGTGTGTGTGTCTGTGTCTGTGTCTGTGTCTGTGTCTGTGTGTGGTGCTTAAAGAGCTAGATTTGATAAACAAACTGTTATTGGTGATTGTTAGATATGCAAGCAAACATCACACTTAACTGTGATATCGGGGGCAGGGAGACCAAGAGTTCCCCTTCTCACCTCCTCACCTCCTCTCACACACACACACACACACACACACACACACACACACACGGTAATCTCCACCCCTCTTTGGATGTTTTCTTGCAGAGCAAGCACAGCCAGTTCACAGATGATTCCACCCACTCACTCACTCACACACACACACACAAAAGACATTGAGTGTGCTGACTCTCTGTGTCATGATGTGCAAGTGTGTATGTGTAATAATGGGCCTGATCCTGTGAGAACCACAGTCAGTCTGTCTCCATTTGGCCCAAAGGGCATGCCTGGACAGCTGCCTCCCTGCCCTCATGTCCTGTCGGAGCTTGTATGAGTGTTTGTCACCTGGATGATGAGCGAGGATCCTAATCCATGTCTCTCTGTGTTTTTTTACAGTCCGCTGCAGTCTCCGATGGAGGTGAGTAGATGTACCTTTTCAACATCTGACGTCCTCAGTGTCTGTTCACATCATTTATTATCTTTCGAATTATCTATAATATTTACATTTATATTATATTACATTATAATATTTACTTTTCCTCAACCATTTTCTCTTTGTTTACTTTAGTCATAAAGACATTGACCATGATATATTCATGCACCACAGTTCTATAGTTCTTACGATCAACTTTATATATACATATAGTCATCCTGTTCCACTCTGTAGGTTCATGGCCAAGCTCAAAGTGGGCTTTTCAATGATATGCGTCAGCTTTCATTCAAGTCACATGAAAAGCCGACAGTCTGGTTTGACCTGTTCAACTTCTGCCTCACATCTGCCTGCTCTGTTGCTGTTGACAGACTGCAGCCTAAAGATAGTCCCCGAATCTGTGAATGTATTAGCTGCACATGAGCACTTGTAGCAGCAAGTCACGGATAGGACAGGCTGACATTTTGATTTTGCCCTACTGATGGTTATCAGTGTGTTCTTGACATGAAGTATCATCTGAACTTGTGCAGAAGCATTGTTGTTTTTGTTTTTGTGACTCTTGTGCAGTTCCTAAAGACAACTGTGGTGATGTGCACATGAAAAGTGTCTGAAGAGAGTGTGTCAAAAAGACAGAGAGAAGTTGAAATCCTGTCTGCTTTCTCACCTCCACACAGCTGGCATACATCTCAGTGTGAAGTGCTTGTCATCTCAGAAAATCACAAGAAATTGTTGGACACACTCTTCAGTACATTGGTGTAGAGGGAGAAGTTTATTTTTTCATGGTTGTAACCATTTTCAACTCATTTGGACACTGGGTTTTTACATGGATGGATTCCGTCATAGTGTTCTGTTGTATCTGACCTCATCTGAAGTACACTGTTGTGTTTGTTGTGCAATTAGCACGTGTCAGTGATAACAAAAGCTCTCCGATTTAGGAGACTCCTAATGGTGCTTTAACGCCTCACAAATGCACATGAAAGACACAATTTACTGCGGATGGGAGATAAAAGGAGGTGAGAAACGGGATAAAAGAGGAGAAGACACCATGGCTTCAGTCTGAGCTCATGTCCAAGTGCCTCTGTTCACACCACGTGTCTCCGGAGGGAAGAATGTGTGGTCAGCGAGTGAAGTGAAGAGCTTGATCTCCTTCCACATGAGCTGTATGTACATGTGATGTAGGGAACATGGCGATAGAGATGAGTGGAAATCTTTCCTCCCAGTTGTTCAAACTGTAAAGTGCTAGTTACAGCATGTAGCTTCGGCAAGCGACTCATTTATGCTGCTTTCAGACATGAACTCTTGTCGACTGGGTCCGGACATTTTCCTGAGTTTACCTTTCACATACACACAGCAAGAAATTGTTCGAGTCAGACACGTTCACAACTGGAACATTTCCTTAACATTCAGGCGAGGGGTGGCGCCTGTAGAGCTTGCAGGAGGCAGGGCGCATAAATTCTGCTGCATTTTACTTACAGCACATTGACACAGGCGTTGGCCTGTATCGCCAAAAGCTCTCGAATCTCGTTGTCTTTCCAAGATGAAACCTCTTTTTCATCCCGAGATCTTTGTACTCTTCTAGTTTCAGCTGACTCGGAGTGCATGTCTGAAAGCAGGTTTAAAGTGTCAGTTTTTATTTACTGATGAGTGGGGCAACATCATAGCTTTTTGCAAATATTTTCAATATTGCCTATTTCAGCTTTTTTATTTAACAGGGAGTAAAAACTGGGAAAGTGGTTTTTCATTCTTGCAGCACATCGGGAGTTGAGATACTCATTAACTCAGTCCAAGATAAATGGTGAATGTTGTCTTTGTAAGTAAAAGAATTCTGCACAGATAACCAAACAGCTCTGTGAGAAAGTTGCTTAAAAACCTATAAAAAGAAGAAATGCACAATTCAAACGCTGTTCCGGGTTTTATTTCTCTAACTGTAATCTTTAGGAAGTTATGGGACAGTTGTGATTCATACAAAGTAACTGGAAGTATTAAGTGTCTTTCTAATTTCTAATGAGAACCTCTGTTTCCACATAATTTGTCACCAACTTAAAGTACAAATTCAACGCTTCTTAAACTATTGAGTCCTGTAGTCATTCAAATAACACTAGTAGAGATGTTGATTATTTTGTGAGAAGCAGACCTCTGCACTGAAACTGTCTGCATCTCCTGAACAACATGAGACTCCACTTCCCTTTTCCTTACAGTTGTTGCAGCTATAATGAAGTCCTTTCTTCCCTGTTTGATACTGATCAACTGACAAAGAAGCTGAGATCGAGCTGAAAAGAACCTTTTATTAAGCTCTGACTTATCCCTGTGTTTTTTTTTTTTTTTTAGGAAAATCACAACTTTTGTCTACAAGACCCGTCTTTTACCGGATTCTCAATGTTGTTCTTCATTTCTTGCTTATTTGAACATATCAGATAAACATCTAAACCTGAGTTTTTGACTTGGGTTTTCATATACTGTAGACCAGCAATGACAACACCATACCCCTTATTACGAATTCAAAGGTGTTCAATCCTATAAATGTTTTTTAGATATTTATAAAATTAATCAAATGAATTTTGCATTTACACAAAAATGAAACACATGAAAATGTATCCACAGTTCATTGTATAAAAACAACAACCTCAACACAAGTAAGGAATTTGACATCAGAAACTAGAAGTAGAAATTGCACACACTCATCTGTATGGTCCACAGGTGCAGAACAATAGAGGTTAAATAACTAAAACCTGCCATTAGTCAGTTAGAACTGAAGAACCCTCTTGCATGAGAGATGAAGATGTTTTTAAGTACAATTGTACAACTTTTGAAGACACTCATAGATGTGCTCCAAGTGTGCCTGATTTTTTCCCGATGGAATTCTCAAAAATATAAAAAAGTGCCCAATCTCACAATGTTAGACAAAGATTAAAATAAAATGTAGGTTCAGTATCCCACCCTTCCACCTAGTTTCCAAAAAATCTGTAGTTTTTGCATAATCCTGCTAATGGAAAAAAAAAGAACCTCTTTGCTAAGGGATACATGTTGGTACATTATATCTGTTACATTATAAATGTATCAAATTTAATTTCCCTTATACTGATTTGAATTTACATTTTCTGAATTTCCTCTCTAATTTCCCAGGTCTAATAGCAGGGCTTTGGCTAACTTTAGTGTGTACTAAAAACTGTCTTAAAATACATTTAGATTTATTTTGATCTGTAGTGGAAGTTGAGACAACAGTTGTCTCACAAATATTATTCCTTGTTCTTTTCATCAATCTCTTTATGTGTCTGTGTATTTGTGTTTGTAGCTGTATGAGGGCTGTGGGCCTCATTAGTCTCAGTTGTGGCCTTTCTTTAACAAGATTCTCATCAATACTGCAGTGTGTGTGTGTGTGTGTGTGTGTGTGTGTGTGTGTGTGTGTGTGTGTGTGTGTGTGTGTGTGTGTGTGTGTGTGTGTGTGTGTGTGTGTGTGTGTGTGTGTGTTCTGGCGTTTTTAGTTCCCCCCTCCCTCGACTCTGAATTATTCATCATCTCGAGGCCTGTATGTGCTTGTATCACTTACCTGCGTGCGTGAGTGCGTGTGTGTGAACGTACATGCGTGTGCGTATTGTGACCTGACTCTCTGTAGTCTCTCAGGTTGTCAGCCAGGTTGGTCCTCACCAAGCTTGCATTCGACTACCTTCTTTTTTCCCAGTTCTCTCTCTTCCTCCCTGTGTTTCTGTCAGTCATGAGTGTGTGTGTGCATGCTCAGTCATGGACTATGTGTTCAGCCTGGTGTGTTTGAGGCTGTGTGGGGCCCTGATAGGCTGAGTATGGATGGAGGGGCTTGGATACCCCTCAGGATTCGCTACCTGCCTCGCTGGCACCACACAGGCTCCTACCAGCTCTACCCAGGTGAGGTGAAAGCTGGAGCGTAAGATAGCCTACTTGTTTCTTCAGTAAAGTAAGTCATCTTTAGGCACAAAGGAGCAGTTAACCTAACATATTGATCCTGAATATTGGGTAAGCTTTAGTTTAGCCGCTGAAATTCTTTAAAGAGTCGGCTTATTCCCCAATCACAAGACACAGATAGTTTGTTGGTTTTGCATCTACCGACAGCAGGTTGGGGATTAATGAGCCTAACCTTTCTGTATGAGTGTGGTAGTACAGCTGATGTTTAACAATGCTGTTGCTAGTTTAAATGGGGTGATGATGAAGTAATGTGTTTTTTTATTTTACCAGTGTACTGTACCATCCCCATTACAAGTTAAAAGTGATTCAAGCTTAGGAGCCAGTGCTCTGACCAAATTCTAACATTTCTTAAATAGGGAAATAATTATTTTTAATGGCATGTCATTATGGCAGTGTAACATTTCTCACTTTGTCACTGCTGAGGTCTGTTAAGCATATGCTCTGCAAAATATCTCTTAAAATGGCTGATTTATTTTGCATGGGTGGGAAAATTTACCTTTTTTAAAGATGTTGCCCTCATTTTTAGGACAGTGTAAGCATGAAATGGGGAGAAAGAGTGGGGAAGACATGAAGCAAAGGGATGGGTCAACACCAAAGGGACTCAAGCCCCCCTGTGTAGCTCACCTGGTAGATTGGACACCCCATATACAGAGGCTTGAGTCCTTAGAACCTTTAACCTTTTGTGAAGAATTCAAAATGCACAAAATTAATAAGAAATGTTAGTTTAAACTGTATTATCCATAATTTGAAAAAACAAACATAGATTATAAATAAAAAAAAACAGTTAAGAGTTAAAAAGATTTATTGTAGGTAGTTTGGTGGCTCCTGGATTTTTAAAGCGCTTTCCTGAGAGAAGCAGATTAAATTGCGTTTGCAAGGACTTTCTTTTCTGTAATCAGCACATACCTGACATTTCGTTTTTTCCCAGTGATGTTGCTCGCCGCATTAACCACTCTTGACAGTTTGCTCTATACTGGGCTTGGTTTGTCTATTCTGGGCCACTGTAGAAGCGTGGCAGTGAAACATGATTGGCCTTATCACTCACACTCAATGTAGTTAAATTCCAAGCTAACAAAAATGAAATGACACCTACCTTCAGGTGACTATACGCTTATTAAGATATACTCATTAATAGTAAGTTTTATTTCTGCTAAAGGATCCCTCTAATTACTACAAACTGAAATTCTTAATTCTCTCTATGACATTATATATTCAAGACTCTGTTATTATTGATAAAGAGTTTAAAACTTCTTTTCAGATATACACCCATTTTGTACACACGAGTGTTGTACTTAAAACATGGAACAGGTCTAAAATAATGCAGTCATATTGAGTGAGAGAGGCATTCACAACACTACTGTGTATAGTGTGCCTACAAATCATGACAGCCTAGGAAGTGACCTTTAAAAAGATACAACCTGGTCCAAGACATTATTCAGTTGTGTCCAGCTTTAAATTAAAATGTTGCCAGACCGTGATCCAAATTCTAACATTAAGATGTTAAAATATTCATATTGTTCATTCCAATATTGACACTGGCAGAGATTGTTATGTCTAACTTAATGAAACCCTGCCTTACCTTTCATTTCATTTAGACTATACTGACTGTAAGCATTTGGCTTGTTTGGTTTGGATGAGTTCAGACAAAACGTCATCAATGGTTGATTGAGATAAAACATTTTTTAGGAATATCTGGGAATTCGTGGCGCCAAAACAAGGTCGCCAAACAACACAAATACCTGGAGCTTTGTTCTTGTTGTCAGCCTGGTATGACTGTTATAATGAGTCCTGTTGTTGTCCTTCTCTGGGATAGACAGCTGCTTTATGCAGGGTGTGCATTGTGGTAGACTCCCTTTGACACTGAAGAGGATACATGGCATGGAAACTGCTTCTCAGTCGCACAAGCAGTTTACCTTAATGTCTGAAGTCTGAGGAGTTGTTTACGGTTAAATACTGATTGAGAGTGAATGAGCCAAGCACTTTAGAAATAGTGATGAAAAAGGAATTCATTGTGAAAACTTGTTGAAAACATTAGGCTGAAGAAAAAAATGTGCAAAAGCGGAAATCACACTGGAATTATCCATGAATAGCCAAGTTTCCTAGTTTTAAATCACACAGGCCTTTGGCTGTGGGCAGGATACTGCTCTTTCAGTTTAGTTAGAGGATTTGCGTAGTTCCAGGCACCTGATCGGTGATGCCTTCCCGCTGGCTGTTCTTGTATTTATTTTATCTCAATTTAGAAGCCCAAATTTAGTTCATCCGGCCTGAAGCGCCTTTACTCTGGTTACTCTCAGCTTTTCTGTGTGCCTCTGTCTTTGTGCCCCTCTGTCTACACATCAGGAACATAGACGTAGTGAGTGCAGTCCAGTGGTGGGCACAGTAATCATTGTTAGATGAGTTGGTATTATACTCAGGGCAACTGAGCATTCACACACAACATTTGTTAAACGGAATAATAAAATTCCCTATTTCTGTATTTAAAAAACAAAAAAAATAGGCAATGAGAGTTTAACGTTCCCGGGCAAATTTTTCTACATAAAATGTTCACCTGCTATCCTGACAAACTGGCAAAGGATTTCTGTCTTTTCATTTTCAAAGAGGTTTTAGAAAACCTCAGCTGAGATAAGAATGACAATGTCCATATACATATTATATATAAATTGTTGAGGATAAATCGGTCAAGCACAGGATTTTCACCTGGGGGATTGGGGCTTGGATCCCATTTTACTAATTGTCCCCCAAATTGACAGGCACCCAGACCCTATGTGCCCCCCCCCCCCCTACTTAGAATACTTCTGTTGCAGTAATAAGTGATAGCAGAAGTACACACAGCTACACAATGCACCATCTCTTATGTTGATGGCAGGACAAATTAGAATACAGGGGGCCACCACAGTAGGTAATTAATGGGAAACTGTGGTATTAAAGGGATCGCATGAGTGAACGTTTGCAACATGGATTTTGCTGCTCGGGCCTAATGAGCTCCTGAAAGTGCTGCTTTCAAGTAGAGCCTCTGTAGACATAAAAACAGTAAAGTTTACGGCAAGAAAGCAGAGAGAACTTCTGAGATATTGTGAAATACAACATTTTCTTAATATAATAATTGCCTTGGCTAGGTCAACCTACTACTGTACAGCTGTTTTAATTGTGTGTGTTTTGTGTGTTTGTGCGAGCAGAGCTGAACAGCGTCGAGCTGCAGGGCTGCAGCAGCGACAACAGTCTGAACAGTAATGCCAGCCTGCCCAGCGTCCAGAGCCACCGGCGCCACACGGAGAGGAGAGTGGCCAGCTGGGCTGTCTGCTTCGAGAGGCTGCTGCAAGATCCCGTGGGAGTCCGCTACTTTTCGGTACGATGACAGCACATGACTGGTGTTGGCCAGCACATGCTTGCTGCATAATTTACCTTTACTTTATCTTGTAGAGTTGAAACTAGTAAAGGTTTGCTTGTGTGAGGTGTTTGTGAGGAAATTAAAATGTGAGGGGTCTTGCAGAATTGGTTTGTTTTTTGCGCCAGCTAGTTTTGGCCATGCATCACACTGTCAAATTACAGAAATAAACCTCTGAGCATTGTAATGAAATGTGATAAGAAGCCCTATACATTAGAAAGTAATCTCTTATCTAATATTTCCTGTAGAAGTGAATTACAAGCTACAGCTGAATCTATGATAATAAAAGAAAACTGAAAGCAATTATTTTTTTCAAAATGCAAAACTAAATAAAATGTCAAGAATTGACCTAACCACTGACTGCAACAGAAGAGATTAATAATAGTTACAAATGAGAATTGTAAAACGTCACCTTACTGCATTTCTGTATTATTTATTTTGTCGTTTTTGAGCATTTCTTATTTACTTCTTGTACTACAGGAGTTCCTGAAGAAAGAGTTCAGTGAGGAGAACATCCTGTTTTGGCAGGCATGTGAGTTCTTCAGCCACGTCCCAGAGAATGACAAGAAGCAGGTAACAGACATGGTTTGATCACATCAAGCATATCTATGTACACTCCTCTTGAAATAATCTGATTTCAGACATGTGCTGTACTTTGGAGAAACTCCTGACAATTTCTCTGGCCATTCCCCAACTAAGAACTCCGGAGAATGTTTGAATGAGCCGATGTGAGAAAACAGCAGGAGATCCTCCGCAGGATTCACCATGAGCCAGTGGGCGTGTTGATAAAATTTTTAACAGACTGAACACAAATATCTCAGCATGAAAAATTTGTACCATACACATAGACACAGACGATGATGTCGAGAGAGAGTGGTGGTTGTGGTTGGTGATGAGGGCCGACGCCAGCGTTGATGTACGTCTGAGCAGAGAATTTCCTGCTTCGTTGTTTATTAGTTAAAGACAAACTCCGAAGAAAGTCTGGAACCAATTCTGTGGAGATCCTCTGGATTTCACGAATGGCTATATTTGGATTACTCTGTGAGCTGTTGATCAGTTCTCTTCATTGCCCAGCTTATCGTTCTCTCTATCTTATCCCCCCCCTTTTTTTTTTTTTACCTTTCTTTCAACCTCTCTTTCACCCTCCACTCCCGATTTCCCCTGACTCTCCCACCCTTTCCAGCTCTCCCAGCGTGCCAGGGAGATCTACAACAGCTTCCTGTCCAGTAAAGCCACAACGCCGGTCAACATCGACAGTCAAGCTCAGCTCGCTGATGACATCCTCAATGCTCCCCGACCTGACATGTTCAAGGAGCAGCAGCTGCAAGTAAGCAATCACAACAAATGCACACACCAACACCACACTCAAGGTACTCGCTATCCACTTATGTATTACCGGTAGCTTCCTCTGCCCTAGTTAGGCGGAAGGGAGAAGAGGCTTTACCTGAACGGCCGCTTTATTTTTACTCATAAATCTGAATCAAAACAGACACCTGGGTCCTCAGAAAACACAAGTTCAACTATTCTTCCTGGCCTGCTGTCTGGCATCATGGATGTGAAAGGCTTCTTAGATGTGCATGTTGTGGAGGGGTGGGGGGGGTGGGTGACTGACTGAAAAGCTCCTTTGATTTCAACAGCTGAGCTAAGATATTCCAACTCTGATAAGAGTCACAAGGCTGGAGAGATATCTGCACCGTCACCCTTTATATTTTTACACATCAAACATGCACACACGCGCCTCAGAGGACCTTTTCCAAGATAACCCTGGATTGGAGGGGTCAGACATGTGGACTGAAGCAGACACAAATAAAAACACGTAAATACACACACACACGTATATTGACAGTTTATTAAATACATGTACTCCTCATAGATGCATATGCTTTTAACACAATGAGTATCTAGTCTCTCAGTCAAAGTCAAGTTACAACTCTGGACTAATACAACATGGAAAATGTTAGTTTGACATTGACTATTGATTAACTATGAAATTCAATGTGTTTATTAGCTTACTGGGCAATAGGGATGCACATCTCTCAGTAAATAATAACCATCGAGTGTTTAGCCAAGCCATAATCTAAATAGTGTTTTATATTTGATAATGTGTAAGAGAGAATCAAGGGGAGCCTGTTTAAAATCAGCCAAATTATTAACAGTGTTTGTATCTGTAAGTTATGGGTTATTTGCTTGTTGCTGTGCTGTCATTAGAAGAGCTGGACCATCAGCCTGTATTAATAACCAGGCAGCAGAGCCAAAGCTCAGTGTTATTATTTGTTATTGTCTATATATTTTTTTCTACAATTTAATTTTCATATTCACTCATCTTAAGATGAATTAGAAAATATTTTGTTCAGTAATTTTTGTTTGTACCATGTTCTGTTCAGTGCAGTTCTTTTTTATTCTTAGATCAACAGATGGAGCAAACAGTTTTACAGGAGGGAGGATTTTAGTGTGAGCACGGGGGTGTCAGGTGTGACTGTGTGGTGTTATGGCAAATGGTTTACACGGCTCATGAGTCAGGTAGAAGGGCCCCTTATCAGAATATGGCTTTAGTTCTCAGGGAGCTCAGGACCGACTCTGGAGTGAACTGAGGCACATGCCATGAATCCTGACATGTATATGTGAGGAGGGAGACCCCTATAGCTCCCTAATGTAAATCATTACATTTAAGTGTATCATACTGCGCTGCCATACACAGTGAAATAAAGTCCCCTTTAACTCAGAGCATTTTTTGCACAGTGCTGGTACATTGCTGATTTGATTTAGTTGGTGTTATATTTTTTCTCATAAGCCATTTATATTGTAACAGACTTAGTCGAGAATCCATTGATTTAGTGTGGGCCTCACTACATATTGTTTCCCAGTCCTCTTGAACTTGAGAGTGATTTAAAGTAAAACTTATACATGTACATTAGACACACAATTTATTTAATCAAATCAATCTCAAGTTGTTTGCAAACCTACCTGAGGCCACAACCTTATGTATGCATGCCTCATATATGGCATACATACATCCAATGTCACTGCAAGAAATCTTGCAGATAGGCAGATTGCAATTTAATGTACATAAAACATTCATGGTCCCCAGAGGACAGGCACATTTGATGTTGCAAATTTGAAGGCACCAAAGATCAGTATGTTGGTAGTATTTCTAGAAGACTTCATCATTTTAAATGATTTAGACTTGTACTTCCTCCCATGTGTTTTCAACATCTGTAAGCATCTGTTTTTCCTCTTCTCTTCTTTTGTCTCTTCTTTTTTATTATTTGCTCTTTGTCCTTCCCTCTTTAAACCTTTTGAGTTTACTTCATTCCACTGATTAATTAATTCCTTCCTTTTCTGTAGATCTTCAACCTGATGAAGTTTGACAGCTACACACGGTTCCTCAAGTCTCTGCTCTACCAGGAGTGTATGCTGGCGGAGGTGGAGGGCAGGCCTCTGCCGGACCCTTACCACATCCCCAGCAGCCCCACCTCCAAACACAGCACCACAGGCTCCGACCGCTCCAACCTCTCCACGCCCAAGAAGGTAACACAACACACATGGTTGACTGTGTTTCCTAACAATTCCTCTGTCAGGGTTGACAGTGTACGTTTGGACTCATGGTCTTACATCCATCATTTGTGCCTGCCTTTACCTCTACCTCAACCTTCTTTCATTTTGTTTTTGTGATACAGGAGGACAAAAAGAGTAAATCTGGTCGATCATTAAATGACGACAGCAGAGATGACTCAGGCGACCGGAGGAAAGGCCTGTTCTTCTCTTGGTCCCGCAACAGGAGCTTCGGCAAAGGCCCCAAGAAGCGAGAGCTGACAGACTTCAACTACAGTCAGTAGTCTTCTTTTTTCATGCTGAGTTCCCTCGGTTGAAGTGTTTTATTGTAAACAAAAAAGATCCTATGAGAGAACAATGGCAGAATTGTTTGCTTGTGCAATAGCACAGATCACACGATGCATCACATACTGTAGCTGCAGTTTTCCTAGAATCATATCAGTTTCAGTTGATTTAAAAAATGTATTGGAAGAGATGCTGCAATGTGATGCTGCCTTTTATGGCTGTCTTTTATGTTCCATACAGAGGTTTGGAATTATTCCTTTGTTTGTCTCTCCTCTGGATAATACTAAGGGGTGTGTTCTGTATTGTGTTTTAGATTTTTCCGGCAGTAATGGTCGGCGTGAATCGCAGGGTTCACTGTCGTCAGGAGCCAGTCTGGAGCTGGGGACTTCAGGGTCTGGGAAGAATGAGGTCAGTCTGGAAAGTGATAATCAGTTTAGATGCTTAAGCATTCACTGTAAACCTTATCTTCACCCTCTTTAACTGATTTACTTTAAAGTAACCTTGAATAATAGGACTGACAGTTTTACTGTTTCCCTCCTCTCCCACTCCTCCTCTCTGTCTGTATTTTCTTCTTCCAGGGTGATGCTTCCCGTGGTGCAGTATCGCTGTCAACAGAGCGCGGAGGGGGCAGCGCCCCCTTGAGGCAATGTAACATAAGCTTGCCGGACGGCTCCTGTTGCTCTGTGCCACTGAGGGCCGGAGTGTCCATCAGGGACCTGCTGCTGGGCCTCTGTGAGAAGCTCTGCATCAACTTGGCAGCTATAGACCTCTTCCTGGTCGGAGGGGAGAAGGTAACCCAAACCACAATAAACTGCATTTACAAATCCGAAACCAGATTAAAAACACTAAATTAATTATGCTTAATAGTTATGATTCTTTTGCTTGATTAAAAGAAGTCTATTTATTATGATTATAATGCGTCACTTATCATTAATGTTATTAGAGTAATAGGAGAAATGTCAACGTGATTATCATCCGACTCTGCAGTTCTTCTTTAGTTCTATGTAGTGCTTTTTGTGATTTTCAGGTCATTATTTTGGTTTTATGGCCCACACCTTTACTGTTTTAGTTCTCTTGCACCGCTTAAAAAGGCAATAATTCATGAACATATATACATATTTTACGCAACATAAATACAAATTGAATGGATGAAATATAAAAGATACGTGTGGGGTGTGGTAGAAACCATTAATGGCTTGTATGAAATCCACACCAAATATCACAAAAAGATAAAACATACAGAATACAGGTTATGGTGAAGAAGTATATATGCTAAACATGCAATATGAATTACAGAATCTAAACTAGCTTTTCATTGCAAATCAAATGTTGTAACAGCAGAGCATTTCTAATTCTCTTTTTGCACATGGACAATGACACAATGAAATCCAACAAATGTTCCACAAGTTAACTACACACTATTTAATAGAAAACTAATGCACAAATATCAACTTTATACTTGATGTATGACTTATAAATGATAACAGCTCCCCAGAAAGATGCATTTCATATCATATCAGGGGATCAGAGAGAAACAGTTTTCGCTTTTTGTCTTCTTCCGTTCCTTGTAACTCAAAGGGAGTGTGCAATCATGATACTGTGAGTCAGTGATTTCAAACTTTGAGGTTGTGCATGAAGGTGGACACACTTCAAGAAGACATTGTCCTGTTTCTCTTTTCTCGCAGCCACTTGTTTTGGACCAAGACTGTATGACGTTGTGCTCACGGGACCTCCGACTAGAAAAACGCACTCTTTTCAGGTACAGTGACATCCAGTCTTTAGACCAGTGGTCGCCAACCCGTCGATCGCAATCTACCGGTCGATCTCCCAGTCTTCACTGCCGATCCCCCGAACTATCTGGACTCACTGGCTGTAGTCGCGCCGCAGATCAGCTGTGTGTCGTTTGTCCGTTTTTCACACGCACTGTGTGTCCGCTACTGGCGTCTGAGCTGCTGGTTTATCTCCTGCATTTCCTTCAAGTACTGGTATTTATTTTAGTAGAAGGGACTTCTTTCATACAAGGCAATAATCATATTTGTGGCCATATTCAAATCAAAGCCTATATGTAAAACATTGTGCTGCAGTAGCAGCTCCTCTGCAGAACATGTTGTGGAACTGAGAAGCTACATATTTTGCATTGTAAATATGAATTGATATTAATTTGAATATTGTGCATTGAATAGAAAAAGTTGCACAGCTGCCTCTCTTTGTGCATATTTATTTCTTGTACATTCAGCCTTTAACACAAATTGCAAAAAATAATAAATATGACCCTCCTAAGTGGGTTTTTTGGAAGATATCAGGGTGGTAGATCTCGGCTTACGTTTGGAATTAAAAAGTGATCTTGGGCTCGGTTGGTGACCACTTCTTTAGACAGTTCTGTATGCTGTATGTTTCACTGGCCGTCAATGTTCCAACCACAGAGGCCTACAGAAAAGCACTAAATCTATTCCCTTCTATTCTCTATTCTCCAGACTCGACTTAGTCCCTATCAACCGGTCTGTGGGCCTCAAAGCTAAACCCACCAAGCCAGTGACTGAGGTCCTCAGGCCTGTGGTCGCCAAGTACGGCCTGCACCTCTCTGAATTAGTAGCTCGCATTGTAAGTCACTCCTCATCATGGCTGCCTGTGCACAAACAGAAAGAAATACACAGACAGTGGATGTGATGACCTCAAAATCTTATCTGTGTGTGTGTGTGTGTGTGTGTGTGTGTGTGTGTGTGTGTGTGTGTGTGTGTGTGTGTGTGTGTGTGTGTGTGTGTGTGTGTGTGTGTGTGTGTGATGCGTGATGCGTGATGCGTGATGCAGAGTGGGGAGTCAGAACCTTTAGATCTAGGGCTTCCTATTTCCAACCTGGACGGGCTGCGAGTGGTGTTAGATATAGCGGACTCCACTCCTGGAAAAGGTAACAAATGTTGGCCGGTGTCTCATTGACAACATATTGAACATAGCTTCTGTATTTGTATTACTTTGTATCGCTGTTATTGTCTATACTCTGTATCAGATTCTCGAAATGTGCCCTCTGTCCTTCACTCAGCAGACAAACAGAAAGTAGTTCCCTCTAAGAGTCACATCCCGGCGTCTACGAGCAGAAACCAATCTACAACTGTAAGATCTTTACCAACTCTTTATTTCTTATCTACTTCTTGCTCTGGAATGTTCCATAACCCACCCAATGTCTCCACTTCCTGGTTGACGATGTCACGCTACTAAGTGTCTCTCTCTTGTCTGTTTGCAACGTGTTATAAGCGTGCGCAGGTGTACGATGTGTGTCTCTGGCAGCGTGTGTGACTGTATTTATGTGCACCGTCACTGTGGAACCAAGAGCCGCATTACGCTCTCCAGGTTATTATGGTCTGCCTGTGGCCGAATGCATCATCAACTTTGCTCTCTGGGTTGCTGGTTCTCTTTCTTCCATAACACACACACTGGCCAGGCGAGACCAGCCTGGCCTCGCAGAGCAGATGCTGGTCTCATAACTCTAGAAACTCTTTCTAGGGATGCAGGTGGTGGTGGCAGCTCTCTGGGTTTTACCTTTTATCTGAAATGATCATTTATTGATTTCATGGTTGTTTCCAGATACTTTTTTAAAATAGGCTCTACCCTCCTCAGGGGCAGTAGTGTTGCTTTAAGTTTTGGATAGTTGGTCCTCTGCTGCTGTGGGTTATGATCTTTGTCTACATGTTGGTGCTGCTGAGTAAACACTGCCTGACATTGTGGTTGTATGAGACATCCCACTTGTCTTTTAGTTAGAACTGATCAATATCTATGTTTAACTAGAATCATTTCTAATTAATGAGTGTCATTGATTATTAATCACAATCATTTCACTGTCATAATTGATCTCATGTAATTGTCCCTCTCAAAAACAGCCACTGTCATTGAAATGAATGCCCCATACCCCAATCAAATTATTTCCGCCATCAGTAGCATTAGTCCCCATGTGTTGTCATCACTTGTGCCCATACTTGCACCACCATGACTCATCAGGGCTTCAATGCCTCGCTCCGCTCTCCTTGTGGCCCCCAGGGGGAGGATAGGCCAACAGGGAAAGCCGGTTCAGTCCACCCCCGTGGGGAAAACGGCAAGGCTGGGCACAGCCCTGACCCAAGAGGCCTGGCCTTACCCAACCAATCTGGGTCTCTCCATAAGGCTCCGGAGAAAAGAAAGCAGAAAAAGATTAATATAGATGAAGCTGAAGGTAAAGACTGAACAACCTCCCTCCCTCCCTCTCTCTCTCTCTCTCTCCTCTCTCCCTCTCTCTCTCTCTTTCTCTGTAGCTTCGTTGCTGTGATCACACTAACACGTTTGCCTGTCTGCAGTATTGCAGAAGCAGCACAAAATGCTTTCAATGCTAGCTAGCTACATGTAGCACAGTCTGCTCAAACTGAATGTAGCTTTGACTTGTCTGATTAATACACACCCTCTGCTGCATGTTCTCTGAATGACAATGAATGTTTTGAAATGGTTTTCAACATGTTATTTTGGGTGATTATTCATTTGCGAGTGTGTTTGTGTGTGTGTACATGCATTTTCTTTTTTTATGCATCTCTGTGTGTTTTTGTGTGTGTGTGTTTATATGTGTGTGTGTGTGTGTATGTGTGTGCCTACAGAGTTCTTCGACCTCATATCCAAAGCTCAGAGCAACCGAGCAGACGACCAGCGAGGCCTGCTAAACAAAAGCGACCTGCAGCTTCCAGACTTTCTGCGACTGTCGCCAGTGGCAACCAACCAATCTGCACCTCCTCTCTTCGACCCTGAGCCCAGTTGCTCCACCCCTAATTCCCGTAACCCCAACAACGGCAGCTTCCCTAGCAGCGGTCGCCGGGGCAATAAGACAAACAGCAATGACAGGGGAGGAGGCGGCGGCTGGCACTCACTTGCTCAGTGCGAGCCATCAGTCCCAGAGCTTGGACTCTGCACTGGGCACTGAGAACGGAGGGGGGAGGAAATCCAGACCACTTCCACCGTTTCCCGGCACCGTCTCCCCCATCCACCCCTCGTCCAGCAGGGGGGAATCCGTCCAGATGCTGGAGGAGGACACCCTGTCTGATCTGACTCTCGTGGGAGAGGGGGACATTAACAGCCCCAGCCTCAACTACGTCACTCCCTCAGCCTTCCCCTGCAAACCCCAACCCCAGCCCCAACAGCAAGCACAGGACGGTCGGCCTAGCTCAGGTACCTTCCCTGTGTGACACTTTTGAACTTTCACCTCTATCTTCACCTGACTGCGAGCGGAACTGGAAAACCCACTGACGTCAGGCTGAAGCTGCTTGTTGGTCTGTGGCTGAACGGCCCAGAATGCATCCAGATCTCCTCCCTCCCTTTATTTAGCTAGAACATCTTACAATTCAACACATCACTTTCTACACTCTAACGCTAATCTCAGATTGAAGTGTAAATATACAGTAACTAATGTAAAAATACAATGCCTATAAGAGAAGTGAGTGTTCATATAGCAAAACAATGGATAGTGAGTGAATATAGTGATGTATGCACTACTTTCAGGCCAGCATCTGCTGTACATCAGCTGCAGCCCTAAAATAGACGAGGCTCATTCAGAGAGGAAAGATGGATGCATTAGGTCTGGACGTGTCATTTCCCTGTGTGCTGTGTATCTGTGTGAGCTCTTGAGCGGACTTGCTGTGGATTTCTTTTTTCGGAGACGTAAGCTCAAGGAAGAGCTCAGGACAAATTGGCGATGACCAGTGCCAAACTCCTTCTTCCGGCACCCCCTTCATTGTACAGAATCTAGCAATGCACTTTAGCCAATTTACAATAACGACACTTAACACGTCTTTACATGTCTTTCAAAAAGTTCTGTTTCATGCTCCAGTCACTAGCTCTCCCACATCCAAAGTGGTACTGAAGCTTGAGCTCTGCTCTTACAAGTGGACTGTGTGTTATTTTGAGTTTATTAAAAGCTTCTCAGCATACTGCCATGGCAGGCCCGACCCCATGAACACAAACATATGCTGCAGCACCGTGAACACAGTCATTTGCATCAGCTGTTGTTTATCATCTATGACACAGTACGTTCCACCGCTGTCCTCTCACATGAAGCGTTTCTCGTGTCTCCCACGGAAACAAAGACTGTGGCGAGTGTGCAAACATTCAGCTCTCGCCCCCCTGTGATCAAATGGTCCAGAGTCTTCTACAGCGGCCCTCTCGTCTGTTTCTCATTTCCATTCTTCTTCTTTGTGCTTTATCACACAGCAGCACGTTTTTTTTTTCTCTGTCCCTCCACAGTTTAACAGGGTTTTTAGCTGTTAGCTCACTTCAGGGTTTCAGCTGGAAGAAATTGAACTAATAAAGCCAAACCTTTTCACTTTTTACCAATTCTTCATTTTCAAGAAAACATATATTTATCCCACCTCCTTTTTCATTTTAGTCTCAGTTAAAAGTATTAACTTGTATATAGTCAAGTTTGTGAAACTAGCGTATTGTAGTTATGGTTAAGATGCAATGCAGCCATGCTGTTGCTTCAGTTGTGTCACAGTAGAAATCAATTCTCCTCTGTTCAGTTGACTGTACTGTCTGTAAATAGATCAAATAAATGTTTAAGAGGTTGAACTCGCTCTGTAGAGCCTCTTGTTAGCTCCCTCTTTTTCTTAGACTTGCTGTTTCATCTGATTTATTCTGTTCTCTACACTTTTTCTTAATTTGTTATCACACTCTGCATGAAGTGTTTGACACATTAACACTGAGCCTAGGCAGTGTTAATGTGTTAAAGGTTGAAGGATGCAGAACTCCTATGCATCATCATCTGATGGGTAATGTACCAGTGGTGTAATTTAAACAAACACATTTACTCGAGCACTGTTCCAGCCTGTCATGTGTCACTGTTACATTTGAGTCACAGATTCGACAAAATATAATTTGCCAGTGATCTATGAAAGAAACTAAAGGTCATTTAACCACACTTCTCACTGTTTTTCACCCCTTTCACAATTTCAACCAAACTAATATGGTAGATGGAAAAAATATTTCTCCTTGTCCATTTCAACATAAAGAATCAAAATCACTATTAGTGCCATACATATTGTATGGTTAATATTTTACATTTTCTCACATGTTAATATTCTGCCAGGACATGTCATCTCTTGATACAAGGTCTAGAAAATGTGATTACAACACTAGTTATGTTAGAAGTTTTCTTCCAGAGTTGAGGATTTTGCATCAGAACGTAAAACATGAATATAATAAATAGATAAAGTCCGGTATAGTGACTACTTTTGCTTTGTTTTGTTACATCAACTAAATCAAATGATTTGACTAGTTTCGTCCACCACTTGGAAAAGACTATCATCAACAAATGTTATTAGACCCAGTTTTCTTATACTTAAATCAACCAACCGCTACCAAGTTGAACTGCTTTTCAGTTTCAGTCAGGAGAGTGTGATGAAATCTTCAGTTTACTTCTTCTGTTTCTGACCTTTGCCCACTTCACTCCATCTCCTATTTATCTCACTTGATATTCCTCTCTTCTCTCTGTTGCCTCTTCTGTGTGTGTGTGTGTGTGTGTGTGTGTGTGTGTGTGTGTGTGTGTGTGTGTGTGTGTGTGTGTGTGTGTGTGTGTGTGTGTGTGTGTGTGTGTGTGTGTGTGTGTGTGTGTGTGTGTGTGTGTTTAGGACAGGGCTTTTGTTTCAGGGTACAAAGGCTTTTTGGGGTAGAGGGCTATTCGTTATGCATGGGTTCCCCTCTGCTCAACGCCTTATTAAGCAGGCTTTGTCATGGTGGGTTCTTTGGTAGCCCAAAAACAAAACTAGGTCCTGTTTCTTCTTCACACACACATACACATGCACTCATTTCCACTTAACACATACATACCCGTTTGTGTGTTTTTTGTGTCACATGATGATCTTATTCTGTCACGGTTTTCATTAGAATAATTCTCCAGTGTGTATTGTGTTTGTTTCCCCCGGGACTGACATGTGACAACAGCAGCAAGCAATTGTACTTAACCAGCCCATTTTATGAACGAAAAACACACACACACACACACACACACACACACACACACACACACATTTTGTTTTACATTTGTCATAAGACTGTCAGGGACAATGTCAGTAAATTCAATAGGACAAGGATCTCTATCTTTGAGGACAATGGACACTAAAGTTGTCTCCTTTATTCGTGTTATAAATATATTGTAAATGTATCAGATGACCGTCAGTAAAGAGCTCTATTCATTTGGTCCAAGATCATTTGGTAAAATCTTAAATATAAAGAAAGAGATGAGTTTTCCTCAAAGTGAATCTATAAGTGATTCTGTTTCCGTGCACCACGATGCAGTGAGTTGACTGACTGGCTGCTGTAATTTCATGGGAAAACCTCACTAACAGAAGCTCTTATACACACACACACACACACACACAGCATTGGCTCTGAGTTTCAGTTCACCAGCTCCTGTTGGTTTCCACCAGCCAGCAAAATAATTGCCTCCCAGTGCAACAGCACAAAGTTTCTCATCTCACACGGCTCCATCTGCTGGTGCGGAGAGCAAGAAAAGGAATGGCTGAAAGAGGTATAGAGGAAGAGAGGAAAAAGGGAGGGAGGGGGGGAATATTATCTCTCTTTTAGCAGAGCTACAACAAACTGGACAGTTTTATATCCAGAAATTAAAACTTACCAAAGGTATTCTTACTGTTTCGAATAATAACTTTTTAATTCAATTTCCTAAAGTGCATTTACAAATCAAGAAATGAGTGAAGGGAAACTCCACCTATGTCCCACGTGTTTACAGGTCTTGTGGCTCCAGATGGAGTTTAGTTTGTAGTCGGATAACCTGCCTCAAGTGATGTCACATGAGTTTATCAGAACTCTGTGTCCAGCGTCCAATCACTGCTCCACTGTGAAGTTACTAGACACCTGACTATCTCACTTAGAGGTGTCAGTGGCTGCATTGCATTGTGGGTAATGCAGGCGGCAGGTTTTGTCAAAGGTGTTGAGGGAAACATTTTTTTTATTAAACATCAATTGCGGTCCCTTTTTAGAAAAAAAACCATTACATTATCGAGTTTTTCATTAGTAGTAGCAGCACAACAAACTGTCTGAAACTCGTGGTATGGTTAATGGTAAATGCTCTGTTTTTATGTAGCACTTTTAGTCTTGATGACAGTGCTGTACAGTTTTGCCATTCACCCATTCATACAGTGCATCTATGTGCAACACTTTCTCTGTCACACATCACTCACACACTGCCGGCTCAACCATCAGGGACAATTTAGGGGTCAGCGTCTTGCCCAAGGACACTTTGGCACGTGGGATGGGGGAGGCTGGGATCGAACTTCCGATCTTCTGGTTAGTGGACGACCTGCTCTTCCTCCTGAGCCACAGCCACCCCTTTTAAAAAAGTTTCCTTTCTGAATATCCGAGATGAACGCTGTTTTTTAAAGACTTATAAATCTTTATTCCTGATCAACAGTTTAGTGACAGTTTAACATCAGGCTGTGGAGTATAAGGGAAGAAGAGAGGCAACATGTTTCCTATTCCAAGTCAGTGTAACCATGAAAAAGATTTTGAAGGTCGAATAGTTGCCGGATATTGCTTAAGTAAAGCTGATAGGACTGTCATTAGCTTTGAGAAAGCTTGATCTGATGATGAGATTAAATGATGTTATGATACGAGTTTCAATGAGAAAGTAACAGACGTAGCAACAGGTTTGAAGTTGCACAGTAATTTCAATATTTGTTACAATCCAGCAATCACAGACTAAGCTATGTTTCTCCTCTTTACCAGTAGATGGCAGCATTCTGTATCAAGTCTGTTTTCGCCACACACACAGACACACGCACACGCGTGCACACGCACGCGCGCACACACACACACTGAATACCATTGAAACCCCCTTTTCCCATGATGTCATATCCCAGTGCCATGGGAATATCTGTCACATCTACTTAGTGTCCTGCTGCCTCCTCATTTCTCTCTCTCTCTCTTTCTCTCTTTCTCTCTCTTTGTATATATGTGTGTGTGTGTTTGTGTGTGTTTTTACTGGGTATTGCCCATGTTGTAGGGACCTAAATCTATTTACACAGCCACAATATATGGGCCGAAAAGCAGGTCTTCATAATGTTAAACATCACATATTAAAATGAAAGATTAAGGTTCAGGTAATGTTTGGTTAAGTTTAGGTTTAGGTCCCAATAAGCCTCCAGTAAATGAATGTCAATATAATGTCCTCTGAAGTCATGGATGCACGATTGTGGGTGGGTGTGTGCACGTTTGTGGGTCTGTGTGTGTGCGTGTGTGTGTTGTTGGAGCAGTTGGCTTTAGGCAGCTCTTGGCTGTCAGAGTGTGATATTTGACTGAATACCATGATGTGAATTTTCTTCTCTGTTTGTCACACACACCAAAACATTGCGGGAGATGAAGATATGTTCTAGTTTTAGTTTCACGCTCTGTTTCTCACTGCAGCACAGAAATGCAGAAGATTTTGCTTTTGTTTTTGTGTTTTCTGTGAGTGCTCCTTGCATGAGAATTTTGTTTGCAGTGCTGGTGGGTGAGTGTCTCCTCCACTCGTCTCTGTTTAAAGCAGCCTCTTCTTCCTCAGGTAAAGACAGAGGCAGATGGAGAGGGAGGGAAAGAGGAGGAGGAGGAGATTTGAAAATGCAGAGCAGAAGAACAACATCTTCCAATCCCATCCCTCCCTCTCTTTCTCCCCCTGCTCCTCCTCCTCCTCCTCCTCCTCCTCCACCACGGCCTCCTCTTCGCTCACGTCGCAAATCCAAGTCACCTTCATCCCGCTCCAGCCACGCCACTCCAAAACGAGCTTTGGATTTGGATAAAATTGGGGCCAAATCTAATTCGGAAGACACCAGGCAAAACCGCAGAGGGTCCCGAGACCAGCGGGGCCCTCAGGGCTCAGAGCTGGACAGGAAGTGGGAGGGCGTGGCCCTGGAGCTGCGTCACCGTGGCGGCAGGATGAGGTCAGCAGTGTACCAGACGTCAGACTTGCCCTCCACGGTCAAAGCCAAGAGACAGTTGGAGCAGAGTGAGGGCAGAGGGCAGGTGGACCGCAGTAAATTGAAGGCGACGTTTGTTTGAGGAGGAGGAAACGTGTGTGGCGTGCTGATGTGCTCTCAGTGTCCACGCTGGCGGTCTCTGCAGCAGCTGAAACTCTGTCTGGTTCAAAGTTGAGGCAAAGTGTCAACAACGGTGCAGCTGCTCCCACACTTCCTACTGAGGGCTGCTGCTGGCAGGCCGACATCCATCAAATGCTTCGTCTCAGATCAACAGCCTAACCCTCATTCTGACAAGTTCTGTGCAGTGGAAGTACCTTGACACAAGTACTATCTTACTTCACTGCTCTGTACCACTACTACATTCCACAGGACATATTTTTCTATACTACACAACATGTATCTGACAGATGATCCATTTCAATAATTCATTATTTTAGATGAATTTGCACAGCAGAGTTAAAAATGTCTTTGACCAACTGCTAAATTAAAAATATTTTTACATTTAAATACATCAATAAAATTGCAATGCAATAATATATATTAATAAAACAGTATTGACATTATTGAGGGATATTTTACAGATGACACCGTTCACTCAAGTAAATTTCTTTATTTAACTTGCAACACAGTCATTTTCAAATTGTGTCAGTGCTCTCAGTGCTTTTAATGATAATAACAAACTGTATTTATGTAGCATCTTTCAAAACACAGATACAAGGATAAGTTGAAGTTAAAATCGAAAACTTAAACGCAAACAATAGGAAAGAGTTAAAACAGCTCTTTGAGCACAAATACAAAATCAGGAAATGTTACAGATGAGAAAAGGGTAAAAAACAGACAAAATAAAACACTGTGAAATGATTAAAATACTTTGACTTAAGTGCAGGATCTAAGTACTAAGTTTAAATTACATCATCCAAATGTGTCCACAGTATTAACTATGACGAGTTAACTGGTCTTTGTGTGTGAACTCTGTGGACCTGATGAAAAACTGGAGCAGTATTAAAGGAAGTTAAATTTCTGTTTTAACAGATGCTGTTTCATATGTCTACCATCTGAATTATAATTAAATGTTAATGTCTTTTTACAGTTCTAAATATCTCCCGGCACTGAATCGTCTACTTAATGAAAAACTTGAAAAACCTTTAATCCGAGAAACAGAGTGTGTGTCCCTGAACGTCTAAAAGCGCTGGAGGTGCCTCCTCATTGCCCAAAACATTATTTGTGAGTCAAGAGAAACAGGATTTCCTGCTGATTTCATTGGACCTTGTTGCTGAGAGACCTCAGTGAATCACTGCCCAGTAAACACTGCAGCACAAATGTTCATGCAATAAAGTATTTTCTTGAATAATTGTGTTTTATAATAATTATTGTTGTTGTCCTTTGATTGGCAGAATTAAAGACAATTCTATTTAGGTGGTAAAGCACCAAATCACAACATGATCTCAAGATACTTTCCAGACCTTACAACATGAAACCACTTTTCCAGTGGTCAAAACAGAAAAACAAACTCCTCTACTGGTAATGGGGAAGGAGTCAATCACGGTTGAAAAACCTTCATACAACCACTAGCTTTGAGGTAAAAGAGGTAGAAACAGTTTCCACAACGAGAACTTGGTGACTGTGGAGAGAAAAACTCTTAACTGGTAAATATCTCTGACAGAAGCCGACATAATTTGGGAGGCATCTGCCTCGACCTGTTGGGGTGAGTGGAGAAATGGGGGAGAGAAGAGAGAGAGAGAGAGAGAGAGGAGAGAGAGACCAGGAACAGTTATGTCATAAGACCTGTCAGACTGGTTGTTATAATAAAAATATGAGTGATATCAGATGGAATGATGTTATCAATGATGGCAGCATCAGTTATAGTAATAATAATACTAATATTAACACTAATATCATTAGTAATAATAATTTGTTGTTAAGCAGCCTTCATTTACAGACAGAGCCGAGGCTCCAGTGATTAGTACTAAATCTTTATGAATCCCAGGCTAACACCCGGCTCACAGCTCCACAGCTCAGGTGCGCCAGTTATGCGCGTTTAATCGAATTAGCTCGGCTGTAAACAAGATGAGCTCCTGACGCGGGATGACAACTGTACTAAGTTGGCAGGGCCCCGCGGGGGGAGGCCGCTCTCTGCCCGCCCCGGTGCTCTCACTGTCGGGGAGTGAGAGAGCGGTGGGCCGGTGCCGGAGGGGCCGGAGCTGTGGGGGGCTATTTTGAAATGTGCACCCCACCCTCACTCTCTGCCTCTCTCTCTCCATTACACACACACACACACACACACACACACACACACACACACACACACACACACACACACACACACACACACCTGCTCGGAACCATGACAGAAGATGACGGATACAGTTGTCGCGGAGGGACAAGTCAAGTTTAGAGATGGAAAAAAGGTGAATTCCAGCACTTTGTCTGTTGTTTGAAACTTGAAAACATCGTCTACTTCACAGTCTGTCCGGAGGAACATTGTGATTTGTTGTTTCCACTGAACTTCTCCACAGTGGAAGACTCGCTGGGTCGTGCTTCGGAAGCCCTCTCCGGTCGCAGGTATACGTGCCAAACCTCTCCTACTCTTTTATGATCCCTTCTAATCGTGCAGTGTCGTTTATACTCATCTTCTCAGCGGTGCAAACATGGATTCATTCATTTGTGTCGGTCAGCGTTAATGTCTAATTACAAAGTGTCAATTGAGCTCTTGGCTGTGCGCCACGAGAGCGCGTAATAGCGCCAACGTACTTTACGCAATACCTCAGCTGAACGGATCGATTGAATGAAAATAAAGCTGAGTTCAGAATCACCTTTAAAGGCTGCAGACAAAACGTGCGTGTTGTCTGTTGTCCCCTTTCAAAGTAGGTTGTTAAATCCTCAGGGTGTCTCAGTGCCACGCTGGTTGAAGGTTAATTATTTGAAAGCCCTCCAACTAAGATCATAAACTGTGACACTGTCAGAGTTTAATAAAGTTTCCTTCAATAAACAAGCTTTGCAGAGTAAGAGAACTGCCGGTCTCTGAATCTGAAATGAGTTTCACTTGAGATGCTGTGATGTGAGGAATGAGTCTCAGAATACATGAACATATGGCTCATGCTGTTGGCTAATGCTGCTGTGTGTGTCCTTGGAGAAACTGCCAAGTGTGATGGGAATAATTTAAAGTATTCTACTGTGTGTGTGTGTGTGTGTGTGTGTGTGTGTGTGCCCAGGTATTACTCATCTTGTGGAGACCCAAATCTATTTAGACAATCACATTAGAGGGACTTGTCAAGTCCGCATTATGTAAATAATTTAATTTGAAGACATATTTTAAGGTTAAATTTAGGTTTAGATTAGGGACAAGGTTTAGATTAAGGTTGAGGTTAGGTTTAAGTAAAGGTTAGGGTTAGGGTTAGGGTTAGGGTTAGATTTAGATTTAGGTGTAGGTGTAGGTGTAGGTGTAGGTTAGGTTTAGGGTTAGGGTTTAGTTAAGGTTTTGTTTTGAGGCTAGGGGTTAGGGTTAGGGTTGGAGTAGTATGGTTAAGATATGGAAGTTTCCAGGAAATCAATTTAAGTCAACTTGATATTCTCTGAAGTCATGGAGCCATGGAGCGGGGTTAGGGGTGTGTTTGTGTGTGTGTGTGTGTGTGTGTGTGTGTGTGTGTGTGTGTGTGTGTGTGTGTGTGTGTGTGTGTGTATGTATTTGCGGCTTGACTTTCATCATCAGCTGTGCCAGTGGATCATTGTTATAGGGTTTGTTATTATGACAGCTGTGCCATACAGCTAGCAATCACACAGGGAGGATTACCAACAAAAAGTGACACTTGTTATTCCACATTCTCCTATTAATCACAAAATGGACTTCTAAGCCTGTCAGTTTTTACAGCTCATTGCTCGTGTGTTTGTCTTTCTCAGACTGTCTGTCGCTGCTCGTGTATAAGGAGAAGAAGAAGCGGAAGGGCAGTGGCCACAAGGAGAGGCTCAATGTAACGCTGGAGGTATGTTCAGCTGCAGCGCACCAAAGGCTCACTGCCTCTGATCTCTTGCTCAGGTTTTTTTTTTCCAGCTCTGTAGTGGTGCTGTGTCTCATGCTACACCTCAGGCTTTCTACTAATGTCCCTGCCACATGGAGAGGGACATAAGGTGGGTGGTATCAGGCTAATTGCCAAGCAGCAACATTTGTCAGCCACAGTGTGAAGTAGCTCTTCTAACCAGACTTTGATATGTGAGACTATGAACAGTTCTAAACGAACAAAGAAGGAAAGGGGTCATGGTCATAACAGTGGTAGATCTACGATTTTTCCAAATCAGGGGCCACAATTTACACAGAGGGGCCACTTATGTGTCCAACACCCACGCACTATTCCTGATTCAGTAAGGTGCACATTAAAGTCATTCCTTAGCTGTATTAGCTGTTCGTTAGCTGTATGGCTTTGATTCAAATCCACTCATCATTGAATATATTCAGAAAATTGTTCCTTGGTCAAACACATTGTGTTTTTTAAAAAAATGCTAAGAAAACAATAATTCTTAACAAAGTGTCATATTTATTGTTTGTATTGTAAGTAAGTGACGAGAACAGGGGGACTTCAGGGGCCAGTCAGATATCAGCTGGGGCCAGTAGCCCCCTGGCCCCACCCCTTGATCTGCTCCTGAGTCACAAGTTCAAAATATTTAACGTGGATGGAATAAAGAAACATATTCAAGGGCTGCTCAAACATCCATTAGAGTGTTTATGATCCTACAGCCCTAAACTGCGTCAGACCAAAGAGCCCAAAGGAACCAGAGAGACACAAGAGCTGCTGAAACATTCATGAGTCCGACGTTCTTCCCACAGAGCTCACTCTCTGATATCTGAGAAAACCATGTGTCTTTCAGTTTCTGTCTGTCGCTTCCGGCGGCTGGAAAAGTATCCACACGCCTAACATCAGAATTTAATGTGGGTCAAATCCACCCAACCTCAATTTAGAATGACAAGATGTTTTTGGTAAAAAAAATCAAAATCTGCTCCTTCAGGGGATCTGCGGTGTAGAGCCGGGACCCGGCTATGACGGCGTGACCTACACTCTCACCATCCTCTGCCTGGCGAAGGCGCTGGTCCTGGGCTTCAACAGCAAAGACACCCTGCTGGCCTGGGACGCCCATGTCCGCTACAGCCTGGGAGAAGGTCAGTGCTATGATACTGTGTGGATGTTGCAAAGCTGACTAGCCGTTCCAATGATGTTATGTGCAAAGGATTTATGTGCTGGTTCACTTGAATGGTACTTATTAAAGTGCATACCTACTCCAAGGCCCAACTTTCCCTTTTCTTTTGGATCTGCACCAAGATAAATATCAGTCCCCTTAACATGTCTGATTCATTTCATTAAGATCCATGAATTATTTTTGGCGAAATCTACGAAAATGTTGAAGACTGCGCCATGTGTTCTTCCCTGACCTATGATGTATCCTTCCACCAAGTTCCGTCGTGTAGTTCTTGTGTAACCCTGCTAAATATCAGACAAACGAACAAATGTCACTGAAACTGTAACCTCTTAGAAGGAGGGAGAATATAATTCTAATTTAAATTCAGGTTAGTGTGTTTGTTTGCAGCATGTGTCAGCAGGGATCCCAGAGAACTACATAACAGCAGCAGCAGCAGGACCAGTAACCTGCTCAGTGAGAGCCCTTTCATTGACGAATGATAGAATCAAATTTAATAGTTTAAATATGAATCTAATCAAGGGCAAATCTAATGCAATCAAATAATTCTTGTGTTTTAGGCACTACCGTGACATCAGTCCCCTTCCTCAGGGTGTTCTGTAATATGAGACCTGTCATTTCTGACGGGGCCCATTAGCTTTGTTTAAAGTGGTTGTGAATGAGAAGAGGATGTAGATTAGATTACACTTGTATTATTTCACACTTCATTGGTTCTAAATCTAAATCCAAGTGCAGAGCAGAGCATGAGTCTGGAGAATCGACAATTCTTAGCTCGCGGTTCAGATTTAATGGACTCAGTGTTATTAATCAACAGATAAGCATCTCTTCCCCTGTGATATGATGCTCTTGTTATAGTAGATTATTAATTTCTCAGCTATAAACTGTAACTAGAACATGATCATGTCAGTTATTCGTTGATTAAACATCCTTTACAACACTAAAGCCTTTAAGTGATCAGGTAAATATTCCAAATGCATTGTACTGTGATTGGCTTGTTGATCGTCCCCTGACGCTTGTGAAGCTGATGTAGGAGCCAGTGAAGGTCACTGCTGGCGATCAGAGAAATGACACAGATTCAATCTGTCTTTGGTTTCTCTGTTCCTCGTCTTCTTATCTGCTCAATCTGCTGTCTCCACATCACAACCTTTATGTCAGTGGCAAGAGGTGATCCGAGGGAAACAGGAGGACACATGAGGTCATATGAAACAACAACAGACACGGACTCACATTAATATGTTTGAACTTAGATGGAGTTGCCCTGATACAACTTGTGAGGTTTAACTGACACTTGTCTAAGTGAAGTTTGGTGTTTTCCAAGACTCTGATGCAAGATTTTAAAGAATTAATGAAACTAATGTCCCATAATAATAAGGACCTTGTTTATTGTCGTATTTGTTTTCCGACAGTGTCAGTGCTTATATTTCCAAACAACTTTCTGAACAGCTGATTCTTCCTCCTCCTCCAAAAAATCCCCTTTATTTTCAAGGCTCCATCCTTTCTCTTAATTGTATGACCCACAAACGTTCTGTTTCTCCGTCTCTGTGAATATCACACAAGGTTTTTTTGATATGTCAGAGAGAGCTTAATAACAATAACTGTTCTTTCTGGTGCCTGTTTAAATGTAATCCACAGCACACTGGATATATTACATTGCAATTTGAAACCCACAGCATCATACTTCCAAGTTTCAGCTGAACTATTCAAAACATTGACGTCACTTGTTTTTCTTTAGAAAATAAGGATCCCTCCCTCCCTCCCTCCATCCATCCAAAATAAGAATGATGAGGATTATTGTTAACTTGACCCCACATAATGTGTTGTAACATACAGCATGACATTTGTTGTGTGATTAATGTGCTTCATGATCAATGATATTTGAGTTTTCTTCAAGACACACACACACACACACACACACACACACACACACACACACACACACACACACACACACACACACACACACACACACACACACACACATATAAACGTATTCTCTCTCTCTCTCTCTCTCTCTCTCTCTCTCTCTCTCTCTCTCTCTCTCTCTCTCTCTCTCTCTCAGTCCACAGATTCAGTGTCAACGTCGAACCGGGTACCAAACTGGAAAGTGGCCCCGCCTCCCTCCACCTGTGCAACAACCTATTGGTCCTCACTAGAGGTCTCCCTCCTGCCGTCATTGGCCACTGGAAGTTGTCGGCGTTGCGTCGCTATGGTGCCGTGCCTAATGGCTTCGTGTTTGAGGGGGGGACTCGCTGTGGATACTGTGAGTAACCGATGGATTCATTTTTATTTTCTTACTGTGTGACGTTAAATAAACAGTCTGAAGACATAAAGGCAACAATTTAACAAAAGCAGCTGAACAGTGACCATATGTGCAGTACCTGGCATTCCTGACTGTTTTGTTGTTGTTGTTATATTTGTCTTGTTTTGTGGATTATTGTCTGAAGTTTTGTAGTTTGACGTAAGTTCAGATTCAAGGAGCTTCTTTGAACTAGCTCTCAGTATTTACCAAAGGCAACAGACTAAGCAGTGTTGGTCAAATCTCTTTAACAAACACAATTTGTTTCTATGCGTTCATTCATTCATTCATTATACTGTTGTACTCATCTTGAAAAGAGAAACAAGAGATCAGTGAATTTTGAAAGAGGAACACAAAAATGTTGGTCTCAGTAACATTTTCTTACTCAATGAAGAATCAGATGCTTGTTTCCCTTATGAATGGAAGGTTACAAATATCATCATACATCTTCTCTAGGTTATATGAACCTAAGTAACTCAAGTAGAAGCTGCAGCTTGAAGGACACAACAAAAGGGACAAGTAATCCATGAGAATACAAGCAACCATCAGAGACTGAGGTTCAGTGTAAAACTAACTGAGGATGTAGTGCTCAGAACTCACTGGTCCAGAAACGTGACCCATACGATACACAGTCACTGCAGCAAAGTCGTCTGAAGGCCACTTTTCAACCCTGGTGGAAGAAGCATTCAGATTCTTTACTTGAGTAAAGGTTATAGAGAAACATTATATATATAGTCAAACACAAGTGCATTAGAAAAATTAAAGGTCAAAATGAGTCGAGGATAAGTTCACTTCAGTGAGATAACTGATAACAGAACTACTTTAAAGCTGACACTGAAAAGAAGTATGTGTTGTTGGAGATATTGACAATACAGATATTAAGTATAAGGTGATTGAAAGACACAAGTAACAGAGGCAGAGTATTGAAGCCAAATATAAATACAGATTTAAAGATAAATAACTGAAGCTATACAACGTTGTGCAGTAGAGTTTAAAATTATGGTACAGCAGATGTAAGTAAAAAAGTGAAAACAGGGCAAGAGTAAAACTTCAAATACAAGACTAGAGATATACAAAATATAAAATCAAATAGAGATGAACATAGGCAGTAATGGTGACAGTCTGGCAGCATGGTTAACATGGTTAATCACTCTCATTTCACCATATCCCAGAGGAGTTGTTCAGTCGAATGGGGGATGAAAGACCTCCTCAGTCTGTCTGTTGAGCAGGACTGAGACAGCAGTCTGCCACTGAATCTAGTCCTCTGCCCGGTCAGTGTGCTGTGCAGGGGGTGGTCTGCATTGTCCATAATGTCCAGCAGTTTGTTTAGGGTCAGCAAAATGTATTGTAAGTAATAAAGTACCGGTTTGGTCCTTGTGACTGGTTTGTTATTATATACGATGTGTACTGTTGTAGCTGCGGGAGGTTTAAACTACACTGTGATATTCAGGGACAGCAGATACATCTTAGGGGACATGAGATGATTAATGGCAGATCATTTGTGATTTATTGCAGGTGTTTGTACAGTAACTTTATCCATGTTAGAGACAACTTTCTATGTATGAACCCTGTACGTCTGCCCACCAAATAATACTGTGTGTGTTTGTGCGTGTGTGTGTGTGTGTGTGTGCCAGGGTTTAGGTATCTTCTGAATGTCCAGCTGATGCGGACATGAATGTAAAGAATGAGACGCAGTTTGTGTTTTGGTGTGTGTGTGCATGTTTGTGTGTCAGACACAAGGGCAACAAAGATAGTGTTGAATGGGACATGTTTGTATTTTAGGGGGAATTTAATAACTATCCTGCCCACAGCAGCTGTAGCTATGGTTTTAAGGGACATGGGGAATATGCTGTGTCAGTTCTGCTAGTACATAATATATTTCATACTATACTACATCCTAACAAAATTTTTTTTTTAGAGATGTACCAGTTCTCAGAGGAAGTTTATGAGTTCCTGTGTGTGTGTGTGTGTGTGTGTGTGTGTGTGTGTGTGTGTGTGTGTGTGTGTGTGTGTGTGTGTGTGTGTGTGTGTGTGTGTGTGTGTGAGTGCAAACAGACACATGGCTCCTACAGGAATAACCATGAGGTCCAGAGGGTCTGGTTTCAATGTTCTGGTGAGCCGCATCTATAAATACCAGCCTCCCCCTGTAGTGGCCACTCAGCCAATCATAAAGTAGCTGTTGGTTACACGGCCAATTGCAGTCTTCTCACTCACCTCATCTGCAAATTACCCAGCAGCCACAGGGGCGGTACGGTGAGGCCCTCTTGGCATGGCTGCATGAAACGGAGAGTGACAGAAAGAGAGATGCGAGAGTCACATCGGCAAGTGACATTCCTTGCATGAGTGCAAGGTAGAGCAGAGTGTTCGTTTACATTTTTACATGTTTATTTGTATTTGTTGAACACGTATGAGACATGACACCACCAAGCTGTCATTTTATGGAGAGTTCCACCCACTGCATACTTTCTGTTGAGCATCAACAAAAAGTATGTGTGTTGTCTGCTCAGGGTTCAGTTCAATTTTCTATCAGCCATTACTTGAACACACACCAACTAATTTTCCCGTTGGCACTGATTTGTTTTTTCCGTTAACCACAGGGCCAACCCTTGTTATCTCAATCATCAGCCCCTAGTGCTGCTGTCGGCTGCTCCAGAAGCCAACAACAACAATAGTGAAACCCATTCAAGCGTAGCCTCTTTTAGTTTGGCTTCTCGTCCTGTCAGTTTTTTTTTATAATGGGCTTTTGCAGCTAACATTTTTATATGTGCAAGCAGGAAAAGCACTAGGGTCAATAATAGCTTTAGTAATGGCTACTTTCCATTTAGGTCTGCAATTTTTACTGTCTTTTATTATGCATACTGGCACATCGTCAGGTCAACAGAGTCATTGTGAATGTGAACAGATCCACAAGTGCTTCTCCTCATATGAGTTAAAATATCAATTTTTTAAAAAGAGATGCTGCTGAATTAATGCGATGATTAAAGGTCGTTATGGCCTTTTCTGGTCAGCCAAATGCTAATGGACATTAACCCTGCAACTCTTATATGATCCTGATAATTCTTTGGGGCTGCAACCAGCGATGTTATCATTATTGATTTTTTAAAAGTCAGAATATAAAATATCACATATATTGCAGAAATATTTAGTTCCAGATTAAAAAGTGATGACATTGTTGCTGATTCATTTTCTGTTGATTGATTTATCGGTCAGCTCAAATCATCTTTTGATGAGTCATGTTACTCAGATGAATATGACTGTAAAACTGTGACTGTCTTCATGCAGCTGCTTGTTGGTTTCTTGAAGGTGACCAGGGTCCCATAAATCATTAGAATACAGAGGAACCCACACACTGATGTGTTTATAGTGAACAAACCCCAGCAAAGGAAATGTGCTTCCCAGAGCACAAGGAGTTCTCTAATAGCATTCATGTGTTAACAAGCTTGAGAAGTACAAACCGGCAGAGCATGTGTGTAGCAGAGTGTCAGACCATGAACAGAGCAAGATGTGCAAATGCACGGTGTAGAATAATTATAATAGTAGAGCTTTGAACTTTGTAAAACACCCGCTCAGCTCCCTAATTTCCCTCAAGGACTTTTTGTTTGACTAAATCAGAGAGCAGACCTCTTGGTCATGTAACGCTGCCGTAGAAAAACCTCTCACCCTTCACTGATGCACTGCTCTCTGCTGCAGCTGCACTGTGAGAGTCAGCTGCACGATACAGCTGCTTTCTGCAGGTTTTGATGAGAACATGAACGACATCGTATAGTCAGTGATATCAGTGCTATCAGTGCTCCAGCTGTCATTCGATGTGATAATGATGCCACCAGCTTCTGCTATCGATGCTTGACGCCTGTGTCTAAGCTGGGCGGATATTTTCTGGCTTCATTAGGTCCACACGTGTTGGACACACACACACACACACACACACACACACACACACACACACACACACACACACACACACACACACACACACACACACACACACACTCACTGCAAACACAGTAATAAATGATCCTCTACAGAGATTAGATGGCTGTCAGTGCCATGTGATCTAGATAAAAACAATTTTAAGCTGACACACCATGTCAGCAATCTTTAAGTGACCCACTATGAGCATGAATGCACACACTCACACACCTCATATCGTGGTACCCAGCTATGTCTGACAGTGTTTCTCTTGGGTGCTTTTTTACTATGCTGATACGTGTCATGTTGTGCAACCTTTTATCCAAATTCTGTCAGTACAAAGTAAAATGCAAACTCAGCAACTTTCAAATGACATTAAGGTGTGAATATTTCACAGGGGGTTAAAATGTCTCTGACCTTTAAGACAGAATGGACATCCACCCAACTTTGATTCATTACCTCCATATATGTCATTGATTATGAGTGCAGAATGTTGTTAAGTAGTGTATTCAGATCTTACCTGTTCACCCTTATTAAGGACTGGTGCATACCATGGGATTGGATTTTAGACCCAATTCACCTCTCGCAGGGGCATTGCTGATGAAAGGCCAGTCGGGGCCGATAATCTGCCCAAAAATACTTGAAGTGGGAGGGGTTCACAAAATAATCTCGGACTAAAAACAACAACACATCTCCAGCTCATCTCCAACACCTGCCTTGACCCGCCTTCTCAGACATGAATTAGTCCATTTTCTCTTTTTTGATTTTCGCTGGAAAACAGAACTACTAGCTTACGACGTCAATCCTTCGCCACGTTTTGTTTTTCTTCTGAAGTCATGTTTGGTCACAAGAACTTCTGTTCGATCCCAAGTCTCTAGAATCACTACTTTGAAATTTCCTTTCGTTTCCTACAAACAGCAAGTGTGTGGTCTTATGTTCTGGCCATATCGTCAAGTGTGTGCGTTCTGACATTTAGAATATGAAAAATCACTTCAATCTTTCACTTTGTCTGTGGTTTCCCATGTTTTTAAAATCGGTTAAAAGTTGAAAACCCTCCACTGTGGGCCAGGCCTAAGCAATGTAAAGGATGGAAGTTGAAGGTAAAAATTAAAATGAATATTGGTCGCGAGTAGTCAGAATGTTAGAATGCAAGGTGTAATCTGACAGAAAAGCAGTTTTTTTATTATCGTCAGTACAACGTGCCACTGCTTCAATGGTTAAGAAAACAAGATCTGTCTGCACCATATTTGTGAGAAATAAATGAGGCCAATCAAGGCGCCATTGGTGTTCATAACAAATAAAAAACCAGTATGACAGAGGCTTCTGAGAGATTTTTATAATGCCAGAACATGCCTCATGTTTTTTAAAAGGTCATAGTGACAGTGCCCCATAAAGACTAAGAAAAGCTTCACAAGACCTCTGATGATGTTTGTTAACACTAGATAAAAAGTGTGGAAGAGTGGAAAGAGCTACAGTCCTGATCTCACTTCTGGTTCTGAGAAAAGTGCAGATCTTAGCTTTGATCAATCATGCTCAAAGACATTTCTGGTAGACTTTAAAGCTGTTTTAAACACAGATTAAATGACTGTGTAATGTGAAACAGTGATAGTGGAGGTCGTGAGGATCCCACAGCAAATTATCACACAACTCTGCAGTTCTCCTTAGTTCTACTTTTTAGCATCTTTCAGCTGGTTTCTTGGTTCACTGTCTCCCATTGCATCATCAGCTACTCTCTGTTTGAAGATAACAGTGGAAAGCCTTTTGCCTCAGGAGTTGGTGGAGACCAAAAACAAAACTAAAAGGACGTGAACTGATAAGCAAATTTCCATTACATTGAAGCTCAGTGATGATTCAAGTCAGACCTCTGTACAATTATTCAGCTTAAACAACTAATAAATGCTGTGAAAGCAAAAAGCCCTGAATACGCACTTAGTTCAAGGAAGTAATTAAAATGTTAAATGGAAGTGATGTAATATCCACTGATGGGGCAGAGCAGAAGGCAGAAGCAGAACGTAGGGTATTCATTCTGCTGCAGAGATAACATGTTTTTGTTTTCAGCACATCGACACACATTGTTTTCTTATCACCACAAACTCTCTTGATAGCTTTGTTGATGTATTGTACGTATGTCATTTAGTTTCTTCACATGGAGATTGTTTGTTCTCTTTTTCTTTTCATTTTTGTGTCCGTCGTGTTAGAAGCGTCATCAACTCTGAGTGAATCCATCCACTCCTCTGGACTTATACTAGGAGGCCAGGTGGAGGTGTTTTCGTCCACACATACACCTCCTCTGGGAAACTATGGAGGAGCTCTGGGATTCAGTGCTTAAATAAAACTTTAAACTTGTTACTTAACTTTCCCAGTGAACGGCTTCTCTGCTCCTCAGCTGTTTTGCTCTTTTATTATCAGCTAACTCAGTTCCATAAAACCAAAGATGATTTCACCAAAGCCCTAAGTAAGGCCTTACATCATGTCTGTCTTTTCAATGTCTCCATTATGTGACATTTTGATGTTTCATTCATTTTTTTTTTTTTTTTGCTGGTCAGCACCTACCTCTGTGTGGCCTAATAGGCGAGAGGGTGGTGAATTGATAGATGTCTTATGTAACCTTTAGAAGAAAAGGTTGCTGCTGACTGAAAGAACATCCTCCCCTTTCCAGCAGCCTTCAGAGCCTTCAGAGCCTCGATGAATATTGTTTGACCTTATGCAAACATTTTCTTTAACTCCATATTTCACCGTTTACTACAGATTTTTATTATGTCTGCCACCAGACACACTGTTTACTTAATTTTACGATTAGTTGTTGGTTAACTGATTTTAACTGAGCTTAACTGGTATTTTTTCACATTACTTTATTTATCTCTGTGTTCATCTTTACAGTGTTTCTCTCTCTCCCTGTCTATCTTCCAGGGGCCGGTGTTTTCTTCTTGTCCTGTTCAGAAGGAGAGCAGATCAGTTTCCTGTTTGACTGCATCGTCAGGGGTGTCACCCCCAGCAGGGCCCCACACGGCCTCCGACCTTCTCTGCCAGGTGAACACACACACACACACACACACACACACACATGCCTGCAGGCATACACACAAACTGTTAACAGAATCTGTTGACTTTGCCAATAATACATATACACAGAAGTAACTCACGGCCATATCAGTTGTTGTGAACTGAAATGATCAGTCCCATTGGTGTGTGAGTTGGAGACTTCCATGATAAAGGTTTACTACCTGTTTAGTGTGAATGTTTAGCATTCTTGTCAGGCGCCATGCTAACGGAAACAGCACATGCTTAAAGAACCCAGAGTCACCGTGTGGATCAAGGGGTCGAGCCTTTGTGTGTGACCCTTGCGCTATTGTAACATACTGCTAATTTCACAGGCATTCCTGAGACCACAAATATGGAGACAGATGGTTTGGTGACAGTTGAAAAGAGGAAAGTTGCGCAGGGCACATACCAAGAATCTGACAACTCTATGATGCCTTCGAATAGACACAGACACAAGCACACTGGGAATGTGCGTAAACTGTATACATTCATATTCCTCAGGATCTGTTTTTAGTTTATGTGCTTGAAAATGGTAAGATATGAACATTAAAGGTCAGCTTTTAGAAAAACCTACAACTTCAGAGTCAGTTATCTTATAAAGCTTTTATCGTATCTCACTATGTTTGACCTGGACCCAGTTTCCACATTCATTTCCATCAAACTGATTGGCCTGGACTTTCCTGTCAGGTCCCTGTAGTATTATTTATGTCCTGCTATAGTCATGGAGTTGTCCGCTGCTCTTCTGTAATGCAGAAGGTCAAAATCATCTCAAACACTTCTTCTTCAACTCACTGATGTCTCGCTCTCTTTCCCTAAACACTGGGTGGGTGCAGTCGTGGAACAAGACTAGATTTCCTTAAGATTTAGTGTAACTTAAAGGTGGCTCATGGGGCTTTTTTGGAAACTAAGAAAAGTTTTGTTTACATTCCCTGTTACTCTTTAAAACACATTGTGTATGTACATCATGTGCATCTGAGAACAAAACTGGGACCCACTCATTAGTAAACAGCTCCTTCGAGCTTCTAGAGGTCACAACTACGGAGCTTCTTGCAAACACATAAACTCTGTTTTCAGTCTGTATCTTGTAAAGATGCATCTTTGTAAAAGATCTGCAAAGTGGAATGTTTGAACATTTTGACACCTGCATTGTTTACATCCATTTGTTGTGCTAGTTTTTCTCCTTTTGCTGACACCATTGGTGGGATAGTGTTTCCTTATTTAAACATACGCGACGAACAAAGCAGGTGATCACAAATATTGCTCTGGAACTCATATAGTTTATAGTTTATAGTTGCTTTGCAGAAATGATTGAACCTACAGTACATGAAACTCCACCTCAACCATCTTCTACTAAAATGCTGTTTATATGGCCACAGTGTTTCAAAACTAACATGGTAATGTGTATGGCAAGTGTCTTGTACATGTTAGAATGAGAGTTATAAACTAAGGCTCTATAGGGCTGAATGAGACTATTGTTATTTTGTTGATATGCTCACACAACATCTGTTGCACTTCAGTCCGTCCTGGGAGAGTGAAGCCTCACTTAAGACTCTTCGTGAGGTTTTCGGCCTTTCTTGTTCTTCTGTTAAAACAGTGACAAGGTTTGTTTTGGCAGTTTTTTCTCACTCCAGTCGAAGGACAGAGGATGTTACACCTAGTTGAGGGTTGGGGTTGAGATTTGTGAAAATGGACTGTACCTTTCAAACTGGGTTCTGGGGTCCACCTGGAACCCTTCAAGGAGCTTTGGGGGTCTCCATATCCCAGTTTAAAAACATCTGGTTCCCCCTGGCACAAAGGATATTCATTTATTCTCATTATGATTACATCCATCAAGCGACGCACTGGCACAATGTGATTATTTTGGTTGTGAATCTCATACACTCCCTGTCTGGGAAAATCTGTTCAAATAGGAGTCAGTGGTCTAATTAGTGTCATTTAAGGGGTCCTTTAAGTTCAAAAGTTTCAGAACCACTGGACGAACAAATAACGCATCCAGGTTGAAAATGAATCAGCTCCTCTGCCACATTTCTTGTACTGTCAGCCGACCTGCGTCACTCTGCTCTGGGGCCCACTGCCCCCGCCGGCATTCGGTGCTGTGAAGCAGCTATAATTAGTGTGGACTAGCAGCGTTAGCAAATGTTAGCTGACACCTCACATAGCATAGTGAAGAAACTCGGCATCTGCATGCTAGCATTAGCTGCTGCAATCCAGAGGCAGAAATCCAAGAGGGTAGATTGTTGACACCTATACACACAAACACCCTGACCTACTGCGATGTGCTCACATAGCAAATACACACCATGGAAGCCATGCCTCCCCCCTCACACTCAGCCGCCTCTAAACTATATAGCACAGCTTTAAGTGTGTAATTGGCTGGATTTTACACTAAATTGATTTTCCAACAGACAGTTGAGAGCTTGAAACCTCCTTCGGGAGATGTTCAATTTACAAGCTGGTGTAAAGAAGCTCCTATAACTTCTGATGTTTACATTTGTACTTACACACTAAACACTTTCCAGGCCTGGTGCCGTGACATGGGACATTCTACTAAATTTTCATTCTTTTCTTTTAGGGGGGGGGGCTTGTGATTTCAAGAATAATAAATTCAACATAATTTTTCAAGAATAAAGTTATAATTTAAGGGTATATGTCATATTAATCTGTGCTATATTCAAAGAGGTTTCATAGTTTCTCAAGAAACAATGTAATTGGTTCATAATTTGGATCCAGAAGGAGTGGAACTGGGTTCTCCTTGCTGCTGATTCCTTATGAATTTTATTTTCTTGATTTCCTAAATCTGAGGATTTTTTCCCTTCAATTTGTCTCTATTAATCTGTTGTAAAACATCCATAACTGCAGTGGATATTTGTGCTTAATATTGTTATGCTACATATTTTATTATATTTAGTTAATAGTTTAGTTTGTTTGCTAGTGTGGTTAATGTAAGTTCTGCAGTTCTCCAATTAACTATATACATTTTATCCATTCTTTGATTATATACATCAGCTTATATTATACAGATTTGACTATTTCATACACACAGCTCATCAGATGCATTAGATAACCTATAGATAAACATTGCCTTATATCTAATAGGGCTTTTAGTATTTGCCATTCTAATGGTTATCGTAGTAAAGGTTTTTGTGTTCAATAGGGAAGCACCTGCCATTGTAATCATCCTCAGCATAGAGAGAATATATTAAGCCCAGGGTAAAATGTGAAATGAAAGTCAGTCACATAACACTGGAGCTTTAGTATTAACTTCATGTAAAATGGTACAAGGTTTTTTTAATGTAGCTCCGTGAAAAGTAGAGAATAGAGTTTAATAATGACAAAGATAACGATTCCGAAGGATTTAGGTAAAACAATTTTGCGGTGAACTTGTGTTGTAATGTCCCTGAGACTTTGACACTCTTATAACAGCGTTGTGCTCTTTGTGTGTCTGTGCATGTGCTGTGTGTCGCTTGTGTGCTCAGCAGACCTGAGTGCAGACCCAGGTTCAGCAGAGGAACGTATCAGCCAGGAGACGTCAGACCTGGAGAAAAGACTCAGCATGTTGTCTCAGTGCAGCCTGGCCAGCAGCAGCAGCACAGGTACGTTATTCTCTGAGCTTCACCTCACAGTATATGTGACTGACCAACAGGTACACTGTATGAACTCTCTCATATATCTAGGCCACATCTCTGCGCCCTCAGATGTTGATGCACTTTGCTATAAATCATTATTTAATATTCTGTTCACACAAAGCCTTAATCACTGGTTTGTGTGATAATTATATGAGTATATTAGACAGACGTGTGAAGTCAGAGGCCAGTTGACTACCTCTGGAGCCCAGAGAGTTTGGAAAATACATAACTTTATGTCTTCACTGCATCTAAACACCTGAAGACGACCTGAACTGTAGAAAAGGAAAACAGTCAATTAAAAAGTAATTTGACAGGGTCATAAATCTTTGCATCCAGAGCCAAATTAATAACATGATTTATATAATAATAATAATAAATTATAGAATTTTTACAGCTGTTTAGCATTCCGGTCAGTTTATTCAATGTGTGTGTCTCATAACATAATCATCACCTCCCTAGTATCCAATAAGTTTCTTGCACTCTTCAGCCTCAACATACAGCTGCAGCACGTCTGTTGCCGGGGACGACCACAGCAGCATCTCCAGCTCCTCCTCCAGCCAATCAGACACGAGCTACGGGAGCAGACTTTCATTTTGGGCGGAGCCGTTAGCGAGACTGCACCTGTCCAGCGAGACCGTGTCAAGCTCCTCCACCCTGAAAGCTCTGGCCAGTGCAGATGATCGGCTTTATGCTGCTGTGATGGGAGGCTCTGGCACTCGTCCCTCCTCCGCCCAGCTCCATCCTCGTGGTCTCCATGACAGCGGGCGGCAGAGCTCATTGGACAGTGGCATTGGGATAGCGACGGGCAGTCAGTCATCTTACTCAGGGAGCTGCTCCTCGTGTACGGGGAGTCTGGACGCGGCCAGTCAAGGTGGAGGGGAGGAGATTGACTCTGTGGCTAGCCAACCTGCTCCTTCTTCACCTCCTTCTGCTCCTCCACCCTCTCCTCCACCTCCTTCTTCACCTTTTCAGTCCACACTCACCCCCGACCACAGTGCTGCTAACTGCCCCTGCTCCTCCTGCTCTTTCCCCTCCAGGTCTAGCTCACGTGCATCTAGTAGGCACAGTGAGGAGTACCAGATCCCCGGCCTGCTCAGACAGCGGTACGACACCCCCAGGAGTCTCCTCCACACCCTGCACCTGAGGGAAACCCCAGCCCAGGGAGCCCCACCTGAGCTGGGCAGGGACAGCAGGAGCAGTGGAGATAGAGGGGGAAGTCAGGGGATGAGTGGCAGCACCATCTCAGGACCGAGCTCGAGGCCTCAGAGTCAGGGCGCGCTGCAGCAATCACACTCCTGGGGCAGTGAGAGGGCGCCCTCTGTGGACAGTGCGGGGAGGTCCACACACAGACCCCTGTTCCCACCCGGAGGCCTGCTTTGTGAGGAAACACAGGTAATGCCATGTCACACTATTTCAGTTCATCAATAAATCACGCAAACAGTCGACCGACCATAATAATAACATATAATTATAATAAGTTGTATTTATACAGCACATAGGGTAAGAACTACTACTGGATGTGAGTGTGGTTGTTTGTCTCTGTATGTTGGCTCCGTGATTCGCTAGCGACCAGGGTTTATCCCGCCTGTAGCCCGATGTCAGCTGACATTGTCTCCAGCTTCCCCCGCGACCCTTCAAAGGATAAGCATTTTGGATAATGGATAATAATGATTTTAAGAGCGATAACTGTTTCGTAGCGAGGGCGCCCAAAGAGAACCCTCTTGGTCCTCATTTTAGATTGGCTACCAAATCCGAGCAGGAGGACCATAGGTTGCATCCGTGCATGTGTGGTGTCAAAGGATCAATGATGTGCTTGGGTGTGAGTCCAGATCAGGCCTTAAATGTTATTAAGAGTATCTTAAAATCAGTTCTTAAGTTTACAGTGAGTCAGTGAAGTGATTCTAAAATCTGGGTAATGTGCTCACTCTTTGTTGTTAAGCAGCAGCTAAGTAGAGCAGCACATCAGAGAGAGCATCACCACATATATAGTTTCTTCTGAGTCCTCTATTAATCTGATATGCCTGTTTTTACATAGCCTCAATTAATAGGACCAGAAAAAACAAGCTTTTACATTTCAAGAGTCCAATCGCCCCGAGGAGATTTGGTTAATTACATTGTGATTAAGTAAAAAACACATTTTCCTCTGTATTTATGATTTATGAAATAGATCATGTAACTGAAGAGAAATCCTCTGACTTCACATTTCCATGCTAATATTTGCATCAATGAAACAAAGTGCTTGGAAATCATCACACTAATCACTTCTTGCAACTCTTGGGTTGTTTTCCACTGATGCTAATCTCTCTTTAATGTGTGTGCTTGCATTTATTAAGCCCACAGTGGTATATTATTTATTATTGTGCTTAGAAAGAAAAACGTATGTAAATCTTCCTTGTGCTAATTCTCCAGGATGAACTCCTCAGTAGATTTGGGGTTTGGATCTTTTGGAAGAGGAAACAGACAGAGTTAGAACAAGTGATATCGCTGAATTTACTGAGATGTCTCCTGCTGTCAAAGACATTTTACTGCATTAGAGTCAATGTGCCTCGGTGAGACGCCGCTGTATATTCTATAATCTGTGAGTAAGACCTCTGTCTTTCGTGGGGAGAGCTTCTACATTTTTACAGTAAATCATTTTTTTGTTTTTTTGTTAGTTAGTTAGTGGGATTATGCAAAAAAAGGCTTAACTGAGATATTCTATAGCAGGGCGGGGCATGACATAATAATCTTCTCTTAATCCTCTTTGTCCCTTTATGGGAAAAAATCGACGATCTCCCTCCATTGGCCTCTCTAAATGTCAGACCCATCTCTTTCAGCTTGGCCATCACAGATTGCAAGCTCAATATTGTATTCCCTATGTTCCACATACAAAGGAAGCTTCATGGAAAACAATGATGTATAATAAAACAGAGGATTAATCAAAATTGAAAGCAGCTGAGAATTTTTAAAAACTATACAGATGTTTCAAAATACTGTAAAAAATTTGTACAAAATATAAGATATACCTTCTAACACAACAGCAAATCTTATTTTAGTGTTTGTAATATGTGGTTATTGTTGATAATTAAAAAAATGTAGCTCTAATTTAAAAGTAGTTTCTGAGACCATAGCTTTTTTCTCTGTGTAATTGTATTAAATTGTATAGTAAGGGTCTTTCAGTCAGTCCCTGTGAGGATCTACTTTTTGATAGACTTTTCGTCTATCAAACCTTTTATGAACTTTTGGCCTCGCTGAGTTATATAATTTTGCCGTGTTTGCTACTGATGCACCAGCAGCTCAAAAAGCACTTATCTGGCCTCTTCACATATACACTGCTACTTGCTATTGAGTTTAAAGACTCACTTGGGTGCTGCCTTTGTAATTGTAATTTACAGCCTACGTTGCCTTAAAGGCTCGTGCTGCAGTTAAAAAATGTGTAAAATGCTGAGCAGGCTTTTCCACAGGAGCAGAAAAACAAACAAATACAACAATTTGTCTGTACAAATCAATGGTCTGTGATTCAAGAGGGTCATCAGCAACACAAATCATGACAAATGATCCCTGCTACTTTAAGGGATAGTTCACCTAAAAATTACAAAATTCACTCATTATCTATTTACCACTATGCTGATGGAGGGGTGGGTGAAGTTTTTCGAGTCCACAAAACACTTCTGGAGTCTCAGAAGTAAACTTTGCAGCAGCCGAATCCGATACAATTGAAGTAATTGATCCAGAGACTCCAGACGTAATAAAACAACACAAGGCAACCCTCTTTTTACAGTGTTAAATTTGCCACTGTTCGCCCAGTGCATCAGTTTGTTTTCCAGGTTTGAAAACTGGTGCATGTATGTTGAAGTAAAAAGTATGAAATGTTAAAACTTGAGTTTTGACTGGGGAAACTTAATTTTGAAACTTTGCAGACGTACACCTGCTCTACTCTTATTTTAAATAGTTGCACACTTATATGCAAGCTTGCATATCACATGACTTTTGGCTTGTGTCTGAAAAGAAGAAGAAAAGAGAAAAAGAGTCCAAAGTCTACTTCAAAGCCCAGACAACTGTGCATTCTGTACACGTCCATCATTGGTGGGTTAGGGTTAGGGTTAATAACCGGGTATACAACATGTGATTGGACTGTCCTCCAGCAGAGAGAAAATAGTAGGCCAGGAGCGAATGTCCCGGCCTCCAGGGTCCCGACTTAAGTTCCCTCTCACATTGAGGGAGAGCCACTTTGCCCAAGAACCACTAATACAGGAGAACAATAGTTGTGATAAACAAAAAGAGGTGTGGTTTTCAATTTAAAAACCTGCCTGGAGTCGTTGTTTTCCCTCAGATACTTTGGTCGGAAACCTCAGAAGATCTCAGGAGATTTCACCACATTGTGTTTAATTAATTTTCTGATGGGCTGTGCAAAGTGTTTTCCCCCATGTAGCAAGCAATAAATCATCAGAGCAGGAGAAGAAGCAGCGTGTCTTGTGATTTCTGACAGCTTGTGTGGGAGTGTGTGTCTGCGTGTATTGGTGGTTGTGGTTGTGTGTGTGTGTGTGTGTGTGTGTGTGTGTGTAAGTTGGCAAGATAGAAAGAGCAAAAGGGGAGAGAGAAAGTTAATGATTAGTGATGAAACCGACAGAAACCCTCAGAAAGCAGAGTCCTGTTGTACGAAACACAAATGAGTTTCTTTATTCAACAGTCCTTGGTGTCAGCAGTTCAATAGAACTACAGACCCTGCACGTTGGGTAAAGAGACGACGCCTGGTTCCTCGAATCGCACTGAAACAGACAGATAACACTCCTGAAGCGGCAGCCGGCCACGTTATTAACCGCTGTGTGCTGGAGACAGTGGTAAATTGGAACACACTGTCGGAGAGATTTTTCACGTTTGAGGCAGCCAGCCCTTTGTCTCCAGTCTGCCACCTCTTAAGATGTCATCCCGGCCTCTCGGCTGTACATCACCCTCTCCTCTTCACCTCATGCCCTTGCCATCCCTTCCTTCCTGCCCCTCATCAATCCCTCTATAAGCAGCCTCTCTGCCCACAGCGGAGCAGACTTCCTCCCCCTCTCCCTTTAACATTTCTCACCAGTATGGAAACCTGCTCTTTTCCTGTTGACTGCTGCAGGGGAAAGCAATTAGTCCTTCCTTGACGATAACCTCTCTTGTCTCCCAACTACAGTGCAGTGCAGACAACTACATTACACCGGAGCAGTGGCGCTCAGCGAGGAATAGATGCTTGACCCAGGTGAGATTTTATCTGCCTGTCTTGGCTCGAGCCATAAAAAAGACCATTAGTGTAGTCGTCCTCTTACAAATGAAAAGTTGACCTCATAAGAAACACATAAAAAAAAGAAAGGAATAAGCTGTACAAGTTTCAAACAAATTGTAGAGAGGATAAAAGATAAAATCTTACTTTGCTGTCATCTATTTTCAAGGCTGCCAACCCACCACCATCAGTCGTCTCACCTGCAGATACACGAGGTGGGTTTGTGCTTAAATATTTCCACTTTCTACTTCACTATATTTATTTGTTTTGTTACTTTAACATGAATGTTTTATATACGGCATACAATACGACCAATTAAACTGTCCGACAGTATAATATAGTTAAAATGATCTGTCCTGTCTTCATGTTTAAGTAATAATAATAATGGGGTTAGAAGATCCACTGGTTTATAACACATATAAAACAAGGTTATATAAAACAATTCTGATTCTGATGATGGTTCAAGATGAAAGTTTGGGACTTGAACAAACATATTTGTTGAGAATATTTACTTACTCGTTAACTTAAATGGGATTAAATTAATGAATGGTACTCATTCCAGTTGATCATCTCCTTCAGCAGCAATGATTTGGTGGCAGATAGTAAAATCCTATGGGGCAACTCTGACAGTCCAAGAAACGACCTCGTAAAGGGATTTTTTGATGTATTGTTATGCTGGGCCTTTACTAAGAGTCTGGCAACATTACACTTCTTGCTCAACGACAAGTCTCACTCTCGAGTCTTGTGATACTTGGTTGTTGTAGGAAGATAAAGGTGTCAACATGAGTGAAAAAAGCCACTGCTGCTGTGTTGCAGATGCTGTCAAACGCGATCTACAGGACACTTACACACCCAGCTTGAAAAATACAGAATTTCCCCTTAAAATGTGACTTTCAATGAAGAACTTCCTTGTAATGCAGTGTTCACAGTTATTTCACTACACTTAAGTAATTCCGTCACTCTCTGTGTGACTGTCACAAAGTGAAGGTGTCAAATGCTAATGTGCTAAATAAAACCTGTTGTCAGATGCTCATCTCTATGTGAGAGAGGAACATGACGACAGTGCGGACATGGCTCTGAAGAAGTCGGCGGCCTCTCTGACACCCTCTGTCCCCCCACCTCCAGCCTCAGCCTGTGGTAAGAGAATTACATTTACTGATGAGTTCATTGTCATGAATAATCTTAGAGATTTGGATTTAAAAGAGGGGCAGCTTCATAATAGTTTCACAGTGCTTGCTCAGGATCATCCAGGCTGCCACTTCAACAGCTCCTTTTGGGATTTTTACTTCAGGTATGTTCCGATCTCCCTGTGGAGCTCCTCCGTCTGGGACCCTGGATGCTGGGCTCCACATTGACAGGACTATTAATTATGTCAACATCCCCATTGGTCTCCTGCTGGCTAAAACCAACCGAGAGCTGCTGCACAGTGAGCTGGACTTGCAAGAGTCCAGCTCAGCTCCAGTCTCCAGTCTGCACCGTGGTGTCAAAGGTAACTCTCCGCACCTCTGCTGGTCCAGAGCCTTAAATGAGGATTTTAGATTTGGTGCTTCTTTATTCTGTCCCCCTCTGTTCCCACCCACCACCACAAGACACAGACACAACATCACGAAAGACGAAAAAACATGTATATATTCACAGTTGGTTTTCTTGATAGGATGCAGTGACAGGTGCTTATTCCCCCGCTGACATCCATCTCTTTTATGAGCTTTAAAAAAAAACGTGTGGAAATGAAAATGTGTTTTTGCAGCAACTAGATACAACCAATACAGACACTTAATGAACAAGGAGAGAAAATTTATTCATAGAAAACAGACGTGAATTTATTTTTTTATTGCTACTTACTACTGATTGATGTGGCATAATGAAGACATTTTCTGGTGGTGAAAATAAAACAATTTAATAGAGTGAAACATAATTTATAGCGGTTAAACATATTGAACTTCTCAGGTAGGAATATTTTAATTAAAATTAACATCCTAGCAATTTACAGATTCTTTAAATCAAAGATGAATGCTACACTATCAGGTAGGAAAATGTCCCTTATTTAATGCTATAGGTAAGTGAACAATATATTACATAGCATGTGTTTCCTGTTGTCAAACTGCAGAAACATGAAATAAGTTTCTTCTTCTCTGCCGACCAGAAGAGGGCTCTCTCAGGTACGCCCACCTAGACATCGCTGCCATGGGAACGGCTCAGAGAGTGGGGGCGGAGCATGACCAGGGCAAGGAGGACACACTGACTCAGCAGGAGAACTGGCGGCGAGGCTACCGCACTGAGTGCAATGACTGAGTTGATGACACTTTAAAAAAACGTTTTCATTACTGACTCTCTCCATCTCTCTGAATAAGCTTCATGCTCAAATGCAGCTGATCATCACACTTAAACACACACACACACACACAGAGTTGTACCAGTGTTCAGTTATATTCCAACAATCCATTCCAATATAAAGAAGAAAATAGGACATGTCTGGATAGTTTTTTATGCAGCTGCCACATGGATGTGTTTTGTTTATATGCTGTAATTTCTCTATACTTAGATTTAAATTTGTTGCCTTTTTAACCTAGAACTTTTTTGTTGGCTGCATGGCTCTTAAGCATACTGTGGCATTTTTGACTTTTTTCTATGCACCTCTTTTAAGATTCTCTCAGGATGACTGCCGATCCGTATACGATGAACTAATACATGACACCACAAACGACAGATATTACAGAAGTGAGACGCTGGTGTCATTTGTTGGAAATTCTTATTCTGGATAGTTCTCATTGTTTAGGTGTGGCTGTATTTGTTGTGTCCTCTCTCTACGGAGGGTTAGAAACTGCCATTGCTTCATTTCATGCTATTTATCACCGGTTTGGATCACGCAATGAGATCAAGCCCTTCTTCCCATCGCACTGACACCTACAATCAGCTGCTCAGAGTCCCAGCTAGCTCGGCAATCATTCCACATAAGAGCTTAAAAGCATTCGATTGAAATAAGCAGCTTTGAGTTATATTTCGGGTGCAAATTGCATTAATCCAGGCCCATGTGACCCAAGCAGGACATGACTGAGTAATCAGCCAGCCAGTAACATTATTCATCCCTGTAATCAATGTCTCTGCTTCTGGTCCATAAGAGGGCAAGAATTGATGAATGGAAAAGCGCAGTGTGTGTGTGTGCTCCAATTTCTCACCTCCCTCTTGATATCATCAGGACAAATAGTCCAATATTTGAGGGTAATTCATATTTATGGTGGCAGTTCCTCACCAGCGTCTCTGAGGAGGAGGTGAGGAGCAAGAACATGGGGGAAGAGGCATTTTTTTGTTTTATTTCAAACCACAGTCTGTCAATGTCATTACAAGAATAACTTTTTGTAAATAGTAGCTGCTTTTATTTAGTCAAAGACTATATGAATGATATTGAACTATATTTTTAAAATACTATTATTTCTATGTTGTTGGCACATGTATCTTACTGAACATTAAAGATTGCTGTTACATTTTCAGGTTTCAATGTTTCTTACCCGAATTCGCAAAGCATCCTTCATTTGATATCGATCGGACAATAACACCATTGTCACAATATTTCAGCAGACGGAAGCATGAGTCACTACAGTAGTAACAGCTTATGTGATGGAGCAGTTATTACTTGCAGAGCTGAGGACAGGGAGGTGAAAATAAATTATCTGGGCATCGATGTGCCAATATGTCTTCTGATGCAGGTGGTTGGCTGCCCCCCCCAGGACCTCAACCATCTTCGATACATCATCTGGTTAAGTCTGATTCAACTGCTGCTGTCTGGCCCTTAACAACAACCACCCACACTACATTTGTCTTTGTTGGAGTAAAGCTACATCTTCAGTTTTTGTACTACAAGCTCACATTTCTTCCAAACCTGCCTGCCATTCGCTGCAGAGCACCAGACTGGTACGTTAAGAATTTTTTAATTCATGTATACCCGTCTGAAAACTTGACCTGGTAGTTCTCACAAAAAGTTCAGCTGATTAACAAGAAATCTGTCATATGCACAGTATGTACAAAACAAATTCATTCATGCAGACATTTGTGAAATCAACAACTAAGAACACTAGAAAAGTAGAAAACCTTCAATGTAAAAACCGATTCTTTGTACAGTGGATGAAAGGGAATGTGGCCTACGTTGTGTGTGGTTACAGAGGAGATTATTTCAGTTCAGTCAACCTTCACCGACGTAATGACGTGACCTGAGCCGCTCAGAGCTCATTGTGCTCGAGTCCCTGACGAGAGATCTTGTTGGACAAATCCTGCATGTGTTTCTTCATCTGAAAGCAAGACAAAGAATGTACAGTCAGTGGCAAAGTCGCTTATGTCGATACAAGTAACCACTACCACACACAAATTTAAATACAAACACATTCATCATTTGTTAATCTGTTGTTCAGCATCAAATATGCTCTATTTGAGCAAAATATACTTTCTAAAAACCCCTGTTCTCTGAATTGATACTAACTAGCACAGTGCCCATTCTAAACCTAACGGGCTGTTTGTTTAGACTGTGTTAATGCTGGTTGTAGCTTTCTTTCTGAAATTGTAAAAGTGACCTGCAGTAATTCAGCCGTGGCAATTCAAAACCGACAGAAGCCGCCGCTGCTGCACAAAGATCTGTTCACCGGTGTATTCAAAGTTCAGTGACGCTCAAGGAGCTCAGGAAGCTCACTTCTCACAACCCAGTTGCCATTGGCTTGAACGCACTCTTGTCATGTTTTACAAGATCTCTTGCATTGATGAGTCCCAGCCACCGCTACAGAGCACTGGTCGTCTGTTTATTCAAAGTTTTTTTAATATTTAAAGTACCATCTGTCTAAATAGTAGCAAATTTGACACTGCACTTCCTTAGGCCCTTAAAAATACACATGCTCAGAGTGAAGAAGACAAGATGAGCGGTCCTTGAGATATTTGAGCCACACACAGACAGATTTCTGGAATTAGTAGAGATATTCTTAGCTGGAGTTGCATCTTGTTAGTTAAACCACTTGTTTTATTGTAATATTTTCCTCCAGACTGAGCCTGGTTTTTAATGCTAGTCCACATGATTGTAGTATTACTGGTATATACTACTACTGTAAATATAGTAAATCAATACAAACACCTCTTGGAAGGTCTTGACATAAAGATGACCGACGGAACTAATGTTTATTTACCATTAACCTCTGGCCACATGAAAAAAAGCATCAGGGTTTATCAATCACAACTTTCCCACAGAATACGTCATTGTACTATAGTAAATATATCTGGTTTCACCACTGCTGTCGACCAAGTGTAAACATTAATGTACAGTATTTATAACAGTATTTTTCTTTGAGTGATGTTTGAGCAAAGCATTTCTTTTTGGAGCTTTTCAACATTATCCAACGACCTATTGTTTATTAACACATACTATTGTGTTGCAACTCTAGAATACGAGTCCTACCGTTCTACAACCGGAACAATAAGAAGTCTTGTAAACCTTTGTCCTCCACTAAAGTGCAGTTTTCTCCTCTTGAATCTTCCCATTATGAGTTTAGCTGTGTGGTGTTTGGAGGAAGTAAGAGTGTGGAGTAAAAGCTGACACTTTTACCTTGTAGCCCATCTCCCTGGTCTTCTCAGAGAGTGTGTTGTACTTTTCCTGGTTCCTCTTGATGTGCTCCTTGTCTCCCAAAGCCTCCACGTGTCGCAGCTTCTGGTGGGACAGCTCCAGCTGCTCCTGGTAATGGCTGTGCTTCTCCACCTTGGTCTCGAAGTGACGCAGCTCCTCCTAAATGACCAGGAAAAGGAGGGCAGCACACAGGCGTGCAAGTTCAGTTCACCTTCAATTACATGCACAGCAGCACAGGGGATCTGATATGCATCTTAAGTAGTAACTAGATAGAATATGTCACACAGAAAATACGATCGGCATGCTTCCCTGAGATTCGCCTGAACTTGGGAGCTAGATGTCTTTAAAAAATTGAAATTTAAATTGAGTTGTTCAGCGCATTCATCTGCCCATGGGACAAAGGGTGAAAGGATCACGCTTAGAGACAGGAGAGTGGAATACTTTCAGTGCATTTCAAATGTGTAATGCATAAATTGTGACCATAATAAGGTGCTCTCTCTGCTTCATGGCTCACCATACATAAGTAGTACTTCACTACCACATATACTAGAAAAGTTAATACTGCGGTTACCAGGAGAGCTCTTGATTTAAAAGTTTCTAAGAGTTGGACTGCAGCAATTCTGATACAAAAACAAAAGGTAATATCTGAGAACAGGAATGTCCCAAAAAATTGAAGCGCCACCTTGAGAGAGTCCAGCTCGTCTTCGCTGAGGTTGGCTCTCTTGGCAGACTCCCACAGCTCAATCACACGAGGCTCCCGAAACTCTATGGAGGAAGAACAGACAGAAAGATGAAGAGATAAACAATCCAAAGAGACAGCTTGGAGCCTCACAAATACTGGTTCAGTCGAGAGGGAGGGAGCTTTGAAGAGGAGCAGTCACAGCAGATGTTTTCTAAGATACAATCACAGTAACAAGCTGTCCTGGTTGCTCAATCATTGGTGTATACGCTCAATATGAAACAGGAGAAACTGAAGAAAATGTGCCTGCATTCATATCTCAGCTTGAGTTTCTGCCACAACAAAACCGCATTAATGACAAAAGCGGATGAAGAAAACAGAGAGAGGGAGATTGACATTGTTTTGTGCTCAGGTGACAAACCAACCTGGAGGGAAGTGAGTACAGAGGAAGTAAAGTAGTCAGTATGAATCAGCAGAAGGAACATTGCCTTCGTCTAAACTCCACAACAGACTCCCACTGAAACCTGCACAGCTGAGACGTCACAGCAGCGACCTCGATTCAAAGCAGCTGAATTACAGAAACAATAAGACGATCTAATCAGAGTAATAAATGTTTCCTCCAAGAGAAACATCACAAGGACACTGGATGGATGCTTCACTCCGAGCTGCTGTAAATAACACTCTCTCTAATCGTATTTTTCACATCCTTCTCATTTGTCCGAGTCCGAGTCAGTTATCTGACAGTTACTGTGGACAGTTTTTCCTGCCAAACCCCCAAGTAAAAGCTCTGGATAATGTCCGAATCAGCCAATGTGAGAATACAGCAGGAGATTATCTAGAAGTGTCACAGGGAGGGAACAGGCGCGTTGATGACGTTTCCAACACGCGACGGATGCAAAACAGTAAATAGTAAAAAGAATAAAAATATCTCAGGATGAAACAGATGTGCCATGCACATAGAAGACACGGACGAGGATATCAACTAGGAAAGACAAGGAGATCTGCACGCTTCAGACGCTCTGCCTCCTACATGTATCTTAACCCCTCGCCACAAACAGTTGTGATACACAGTACAGCACAGTGTGTTACTTTGATTACAAATCCAAGTCGTTGAGCTGATGAGATAAATGCAGTGAGACTGAGATGCAGAGTTGAGCTGTGTGTGTGTGTCTGTGCGTGCTTTGTCTCCCTCACCGCTGTCTTCGGTGAAGCCCTCATGGCTGAGCTTGCTGAGGCGCTCGAAGCCCTGGTTGAGGTCTCTCATTTTCTGCTTCAGGTCCGTGTGCTTCTGGTGCAGCACATTCTCTTTGACGTCACCCTCCAGGGGAGAGATCACGTTCTTGTGGATTTCTGTTGAGACAAAGAGACAAGGGAGGAGGTTAGGGCATAGGAAGGTGGTTTCGATGGGAGGGCGGAATAAAAGCAGCATTTAATTAGGAGAGTTTAGTTTTCGGCATAAAATAACCTGTAAAATGTTACTGCATTTTACGAGGCTGGATTTTTATTTTGGCTTGTATCACATATTTTTACCATAAGAAGCCTGAGTAGCCTGTGAGTCTATTCCTATTGGTTGAGTTGTCAGCCGAGGAGATGAGGTTCCTTCCTGTTTCATCCCTGAAAAAGGCGTGGAGGTAAAAAGCGGACAAAGGCCAACTGGACAACGCAACACTGACTTGATGATAACGGTTGACATTTGGATCAAAAGGGAAAAAAAAAAAATCAGAGGTGAAATGAAGTCTGGGAAACCTACGTGGGCGGTATGTGGAGGTGGTGGAGTGGTGGTAGTGCACGGAGAGACTCCCCCTCCAGGCAACATGTGATTGGCTCAATATTTAAATGCTTCAGACAAGCTGAAAAATACCCCTGGCTTGTTCGGCAGAAACACGGCACTGTGGAGATCCAACGGAAAAGTCCTGGCACAAAACGTCTGCAAACTGTCAATCAACGTCCAAAAGAGATGGCCCTGCCTCCCGTGTCCATTAGAAACACAGCGGGGGGCCTGTCAGCTCGACTTAAAACTCACATTCTGATATGATGTGACAACTACTGATAGAGCACAGAGTGGGGTGGGGGGGGGGTGGGCACCTGCCATCTACCTAAATAAGATTTTACAAACAGAAAAGGAGCCTTCTTCACTCGGGCCTGGGTATTTACTGCATATTTTTATGTTAGAAACTGTCCTGATACATGGAAGATATATAGATCTTGCAATATTTCTCAGAAATGTCCCAACATTTTATGTAAAGGTTAAGTTTAGCATAATTACGTCTATTATTAAAACATATGTGATTAAATGAGCTACTTAGAGCAGTGAAGACAACTATATAATATATGTTGCTGTGACACAGCAGAACAGAGGAGAACAGGGATTAACTGCTCATAAACTTGGCTTCAGAAAAAAATCTATAAAAAGGCATTAGTGCACAGTGAGTGATTCACGCTGCTCACCCTCAGTCCTGCTGACTGTGTCCATGAAGATATTGTACTCGTGGACTTTGTCTTTGTGGTGCTGGAACTCCCTCTTAAGGCTCATTAACTCCTCAGTGGAGAACTTCCCCGAGTTCTTGGCCTGGTGCAGGTCGAGTCATTGGAGACAGAAGGAGTTAGAAATAGCAGATCAACAGGTATATTCTGGCTGGAGAAGGATGGAGGCATGAAATACAGTAATGACTCTAATATACTATTATATTAACTATTATATATAGAGAGAGAAATTGTTTAAGCATATATATTTAAAATTATTTTTCTTCCTCTCTTTGCACACATATTCAAACATGTACCTTGTTCCAAAGTTTGTCGAGCCTAGGATCATCAAACATGTCTTCCTCCTTGGTGTCGTGGTCCTTCAGGGAGTTGCTCTCCAGTGGCCGTGTGTCTCTTTTCCCATCCATCCCAAACTTGGCCAAAATCACTGAACAACAATAGCACATTAACTTTTTATCAACATTGATATAAATGATGCTGACATAAGCCTGTGAGCAGTTACAACCGAGCCTGTCATGAAAAGAAGCTCAGGAGAATATAGTGACTAAGACATATACATTCATTATTGAAAATGGGTACAAATTACCCAGAGCCACACAACCCTTGACAGGAACTCATTTATTCCACAGTCTCCACACCAGTTGAAAAGAACAGAAAAAGGGAGCAGCATCCCTAATGAATCAGGAGCGGAAAATAAGCTACGAACACAGAATGTTCATGTAGCATACATGAAAAACTTAATATCTAAAGATGAGCATGAAAAGGGAGGGAAATTCTCATTTATCCTCCCGCCTGGATGGCAGCACGCTTCCACAAACAAGGTAACAAAAAGGGACAAGATAAAAAAAAAGATAAAAAAGATTTTAAATGCATCCAAACCTTCCAGGACACAAATTTCCCATGACTGAAAACTGATGATGTTGCTGCATATTTAGCATTACTGTAACTAATTTGTTAAATATTTACCAGTTATGTGCAAAAAATACTGTTCAGCACAATTTATCATCGGCCAACATTTTTGGACTGATACACACAGCACAACACAGAGTTGGACTTTGCTCTGAAGAAGCTCTACCCTCATTACTCTGCTCCACTAAACTCTTATTGCATCAGCTGACTCAGCATCATCCCAACACTGTTAGTTACCCATCAGTGTCACTTACTAACTACTGACCCTTAATTAGGACAGTGTCCACGTGTCTGGTTTATAATTCTCATAAACAGGGTGAAAGAACTTGATGATATTTTTCATTTTATTTTATTGCAGCGAGTGCTGAGAGTAAAACGAGTGCTGAGAGTAAAACAAAAGGTGTATGGTCCCAGATCAATTTACAACAGGAAAAGTGTCTGTGTCTGTCTCTTGGCATCTCAAACTGAGAGGATCAGAAAGTAGTGCTGCAAAAAGTCGAAAATAATTGAGAGTGACAGTAACAATTTTTCAGCCCAATTAGAACGACTCAAGTAGAATGGTGTGATTCAGTGAAGGAGAGATGAGGTCATCCTAAAAAATATACATTTATCCTTCAAAAAGGAGCACAATGTGGCCATGCTGCTCTGCCTGGAGCTGGAAGGTCACTCCTCCACTGAGGAGTTAGAGAGTTAGAGAGTCCAGGATGGGTGGACTTGCACAGGGAAGAAAGTCCACTGGCTGATGGCAGCAGAATGTTAAACAGACTGGTGTTCAGTATATGGCTGGTGAGGAACCCTTCACACACTAAATCACCAGCTCTGGGTTTAATCATGACTTTGATTTTCAAAGTATGTCTGTCCTGTTCCTTTAGCTGTGTCTGAAGCTACATTCTTACTAATATGTGCACTTCAGCCTTGAATCAGTAGTTATCCTTGTCCATAACTAATGCATACCATGTGACTATTCCCACGGGATGTGAGAACAGGAAGCTGTTTTTCTACTCTGCAAAAACTTTTTTGCATTTGGCAGGCGTTGAGTTTTAAAATGAAAATGTACTTGTGTGGATGAACTCTGACTGGTTAAAACCTGTGAGAAATGATCACAGGTGCAGTTGCTGTATTGCTGTAATATCTTAAATCCAATGTTCACAGATTTCACATTTAATCTCTCATCCTAAGTGTTTGAAGTGTAATGAAATCTGCAAGTAATTCATTAAACCTACACTTTTAATTTCTGTAAAAACAAAAACTAACCTTGGCAGAGATGAGAAATTAAATTTCCTCTGGGATGTGTTTCGCTGATAGAACATGAATTATTTTACCAGCCAAATGGCAGTTTATTACATTTAATCTACCATGTCAACAATAATGTGTTCCTTGGTGTTAGTGGTGTTAATTACTTGTCAAAATCATACAAATTTCAGCACAGATGGCCACTGCCAAGATTTGAGATTGAACATTCGGGGCAGAGTGACTCAACAGTGAATTCAGGTTGAAGTGAGGACACAATTCCTGATTGTGCTAGTGAGCAGAGACTGCCTCACCATTGAAGTTGCGTCTGAGCTGGGCCTCTTTCTCCCCATTTTCATCAAGCCCCTCCGCCTTCATCTTCTTCCATTGCATCTCATCTTTTTCCTGAATCTTCAGATCACTGTGCAGCTCAGACTGCCGCACCGGGGACAACTGCGTCTATCAGGACCAAAACGAGGGACATCGTAAAACGACTGCGACAGAGGGAGGGAGACAGATTGAGCAGAGAGAAGGGGGGAGAGGGACTGGAAATAGAAACGGTGACAAATAAAAAAATAACACTGTGACAGCTGCAAATTATGCTGGGAGGTAAGTTAGATAAACTGTAGGTGTTCGATCAGTGAAAACGGAAAATTTAAATCCCTAGAGAAGATTAAATTTAAACATTCTTCACAATTTGAAACTCAATCCTAACCTCTCCCCGACCTTGATGACAAACCTCGAAATCACAGTCTGCCCTGGTCTGAAAATAGGGCAGGTCATGTAATGAGTAAAGCATGGAGATTTGCTTCACCGTTTTTTTTAGCATTGGACATAAATTAATAATCATCATCATAAAAATCACAATAAAGTAAATTTATGGAGCACTTTTCAAAATCCACATGACTAAATGCTTTACAATGGCAGCTAAATAAAGTCATAAAGTCAACAGTTTTAAAATAAATGGAATGGATAAAAACAAAACGTTTTGTGAAACAGAAATAGGGAAATTAAAACTTAAATAAAATCAGGGAAGGCTTTCTGATTAAAGTGGGTTTTAAGATGAGACACATCACTGACTCCGTCGTTTGTGAAAACCCAGTCACGCCAGCCACACTTTGAAAATTGAAGCGCATCTAGTTGTGGTCTTACGGTACGGGTCCTTGGAATGGCAGAAAGGCCCAAGACAAACTTTGGATGTTTATTATTGACATTTGATTTGATTGCCACACAAGAAATTAACAAGTATAATGAAATGTAATGTTATATGTGTGTTTTTATGAAATTAAAAAGGGAAAGTTGGCTACCTTATAATTAAAGCACTTATCACTTGCTCATATTAAATATTATTTTTTTTAAATCCTTAAGAGGTGACAAATATATTTCACCTCACTCTTGTTCATGGTGATGCCAGCTGTCAGTATGTCAAGTTTCAGACGATTTTACTGCAGAAAATTAAAAGGGAAGATCTGCTACTTTTTACATTATATTATTATAATGATTATAATCTAAATTTCTAGTGGTGCCCCTGTCTCTCAGTCTCCCCCTCTTTTTTCACAAAGGTCTCAACCTCACTATGTAAAGTGCATTGGGATAATGCAAGTACATACATTTAATTCAAAACCATTTAGATGTAATTAGGTCAATTATCAATGTACTACACACACGGCCTGTTACAGACATGTTGTTGTATTTAGTTAGCTTCCCTAACTACCAGCTACTGTTCCTCAATTTGTTAGTGTGGTCGAATCACTGTGTACAGTTGCTACAGCTGTTAACATTAGAGCTTAGCATCACTTTTACACTACAGACATAGATTTAACACGACAGACAAAGATCTAACGCTGCAGACCATAGATTTAAACACTACAGACCATAGATTTAAACACTACAGACATAGATTTAAACACTACAGACATAGATTTAAACACTACAGACATAGATTCAACACGACAGACAAAGATCTAACACTGCAGACCATATATTTAAACACTACAGACCATAGATTTAAACACTACAGACATAGATTTAACACGACAGACAAAGATCTAACACTGCAGACCATAGATTTAAACACTACAGACCATAGATTTAAACACTACAGACATAGATTTAACACAACAGACAAAGATCTAACACTGTAGACCATAGATTTAAACACTACAGACCATCGATTAAACACTACAGACATAGATTTAAACACTACAGACCATATATTTAACACTACAGACCATATATTAAACACTACAGACCATAGATTTAACACTACAGACCATAGATTTAACACTACAGACCATAGATTTAAACACTACAGACCATATATTAAACACTACAGACAAAGATCTAACACTGCAGACCATAGATTTAAACACCACAGACCACAGATTTGAACAGTACAGACCATAGCTTTAACACTACAGACAAATATATATCACTACAGACATAGATTTAACACTACAGACCATAGATTTAACACTACAGACCATAGATTTAACACTACAGACCATAGATTTAAACACTACAGACCATATATTAAACACTACAGACAAAGATCTAACACTGCAGACCATAGATTTAAACACCACAGACCACAGATTTGAACAGTACAGACCAAACACCACAGACCACAGATTGGAACACTTACCCTCATTGCTTTCTCCCACACCTGGTTGAGCTTCGCTATCCGGAACTCCACCGTGTGTCCATCACTGCCGCTCGGCTCGGGCTCGTTCACTTCCCGGGAGTATTTTCCAGCCATGACACCACAACACAGACACAGAGCAACAACTAAACACTGCAGCTTCATTTTAACAACAACTGTACACAACCAGAGACAGGAAAGGAGCTGGAAGACACAAGCTAGGTCAGTCAAATTAGCCGGAAGACACTGCAACTGTGTCTGTTATTGTGGCTTGGGTCACGAGTCATGTGCTCCAAAGGGGAGGGCGCTTCCTCAACACTTGCATCATGGGATATGTAGTTTTCTCTCACAGCCCTGTGGCTGTCACTAAAGCGGAAAACGATCTTCTTTAAACTACAATTCATAGAAAGCAGCGCTGCGTCGTTACCAGGCAACGGAGGCAGCAAATAGAAATCCTCCACGTGCTTAAGTCCCTGGATGCTGCATCCTCACGAGCTGTCCTGGACCTGCTACTGCTGCTGCTGGGAGTCTGAGTCCCATTTATAACAAGCGAACAGGTTATGTCCTCTCAAAACTGACCTGGAGCCTCAGTGAAAGTACAATTAGATTGTCTTTCCCCTGTGGCTTGAAAGCTTGGATCATTTATTCATCACTCTATTCACAACAATAGGTTTACTTTCAGATCCGTCAGTGTATATTCCTCTAAGGAGTTTAGCTGAAAAGAATGAGAAAGTTTTTGGAAATGTTTTGCCCCGTATCATATCAACTATTATATCAAGGAAAGATGCTTTTTTTTCTTCATTTACATGCAACAGACCCTTAACGTTGTATTCATTAGTTATTTAAATTTTAAATGTGAGATACATTAATAACAGTTATAAAAGAGTTTGGTACAATGGTAGTTGGTAAACTGCCCCAAGGTTAAAAGGTTTAGATCACAGAATAGTGAAATGTTGAGGATTAACAAACAAAGGCCGTGTTAAAACAAGCTGTTCTGTTACATTTGTAGATGTTACGACATGCATCATTAGATCATCATTACTGCACTCAATAACAAACTGGTTGCTCAGGGGTTCAACATAATGACCTGAGACATTAGTAGAAAAGAAGTAGACGGAAAATTCACGAGATGAAGAGCAGCACAGTCTTCACAGTTAAACTTCATGGAGCTGATTTATAACGAACTGGACACAAGGTGAAAATAAAATCAACTAGAATGGGACTCAGAAGAGCACATATACCAACACCGAGGCCCAATAGTCCCCTTCAATTCAATCCAGCTGCACCAAATTGCACACACTAATCGAAATCAGACTACTGAAGAAATAGGATTTTTCTCCAAGGTAAAGGAGGGAAATTAGTGAAAATATCGAAAAAAAAAAATAAAACAAACAAAACACTATCTCGCAATGTTAAAGAAAGTGTAAGAGCGTTCCTGGACCTGCACCATATATTAACAGTTCCCTCCCTGACCCATACCACATCCTTGCAAGTTCCAGAAGTTTCTGAGCAATCTTGTTAACTAACAGAAAAACAAACATACAAGCCAACCAACAAACTACCAGACAGAGTGAAAACATAACCTAACTACAAGAGCAACACATTTGTGGGAACTTCTGAACAAAGTTTCTTTTCCATTGTAGAAAGAACATCAGGAGTGTGTTCAGCTGCTAGATGAGTCCATATTTTTTGCTCAATTAAAACAACTGTAAAAACAATACAAACTACTGTATTTGTTCATATATTTGACAATGAAAACAAAGTTCATATCCAAATAGGTTTTGATATTTAATGTTTTCATGTCACTTAATATTTATTGCTTGCACCATTTACTTACTCTTATTGTTGTATGGACATTTGTGATGTGTGGCTCATGAAGAAACTCAACCACTTCATGACAATCAATAAATCCTGTATTTAGAAACCATACCTTACCTCAGGCAATATAGGAGTTCATGTGACTGGGAACTGTGATGACAGACTTTTGGACCCCACTGCAGATAATGTAATACACACATGCACATATGCACACGCACGTACAACCCATATTCATGCCAGGCAAGCTTATTGGATTTCATACGAGAAGAGATGAGGGAAAGATTTTTATTATTGATCGTCTGAATTTGTCGCTTTGGAAAAGAAAACGTTGATACAGCATCCATGCAAATAGTTCACAATAACTGAACTAAATCCACTTACACAATATTAAGCTGGGAGAAAGAGAGGGGGAAGGAAGAGGGACGTACAGACAGACAAAAATAACTTTCAATCCATCGCCTTGATAATACTGTTTCAGAACTTTAATGTCAATAAATCAGATTCAACTGAAAGTGAATTGTATTGAAGTGAGAGAGAGAGAGAGAGACAAAGAGAGAGTGAATGAATAATGGAATCGTGGGGAGGTGCCTTGCAGCAGTTCAGAGCCGCACAACAAAAGAGAAACAAATTAAATAATAGTACGAAACACTTTGTATCTGCCATTTGTTACAAAAATCTTTTATTACTTACCTGACAAAAGAATGTAACAGTAACTTAGGATTTTTAAAGACATTTGTTGAAATCGCGAAATTTCACCAAGGCCAAAGTCAGGTTATTCATCTGAGGACACATTTCTTTTCATTGGAATGTCTTTTGAGGACACAGCAGACCAGGTGATGTTCACATTAATGCATCTATAATCATGAACCAATACACTTTTAACATGCAGCATAATGAGTACTTTTACTTTTGGTGCTTGATGTATTTTTATATCCACTTATAGTTAGAAACAATCTTTCCAAGCTCCTCGCTCCCCTATTCGTCTCAAGCTGCTTTCAGACATGCACTGATAATCTCCTGACTTCCTGTATGTGAGATCAAGTGTCCGAGTGAGACGCTCTGCAGTTTGGTCTCTGCAGCCAGCCCCCAAGTTAAAATGTCCAAATGAGCTGATGTGAGTACACAGCCCGAGACCCTGTGTCATACACATCAAGAGAGCTTCTGTTGATGAGAGCAGACGCCGGTGTCGATGTGCTATAAACAACATGTGATCTCCGCAGCGTAATGATCAAAAATGTCCGCAATAAATCTGCTGCTGACGGAGCCGCGCTCAATGAAACAGTTGTTTTTCTGGGTTGTGTAAAAGCAATCTTGGAGATGTTTCATAGCACAGAGAGACAGCAGTGCATAGGTCACGTGTCCCCAGCCTCCTGGCTCTATAAATACAAATTCTACTGCGTTACGTTCAGGTAGAAGAACAGCCTGTTCACTGTGTACGTTTAAAATTCATATAAAAAAATCACTTGCTCTAATAACAGGTGGCATTTAATTACACAGTATATTATCCCTGTCATTAGATGAAAAATTAATTGGAATGTACACTTTAGCAAGTACCATAATTAGCCTGCACAACAGCGTAACTTTGAATATTGCATTCAAACTATAAAAAGTGGGACACTGAATTTTGAAGCTTTCAGGTTGTGTTTTGGAAAGAGCAGCTTTAACTTCAGATCGGAATGATTGGTTTCTGTTGTCTTGGACACAAACATGTTATCTCTGTAGTCTAATTAAAGATACCCTTGTACTTCCCCAGGTTACTTGATGTATTTGAAGAAAAAAATCAGTGGGGTTAATGGATCACAAAGGGACTGAACGGGGAGTGAGTGTTGCTCTGGTTGTCACTGAGCTGTGTGTGAGCCTGCGCAATTGTGTGTCTGCCTCCAAGTCTTGGGAGTGGGAAGTCAAGAAACACAGAGAGAGATATAAGGCCAGAGGGAGGCCACTGCACAGCACACAGCCCACGGCACCACCACTGTTACATAAAGCATGTTTGATGACAGCATCATTTTGCCTCCCTTTGGCTTCCATTAGGTAGACAGAGAGGAATTGGCTGCAGTGGAGTATGAGGGCAGTGAGACGCAGCAGAGAGACGGGGTGGAACAAAGCAAGAGCCAGAAAACAAGGGGGGAAAGGAGAAGTAAAGAAAGCGACAAAGAGTGAGATAGTGTGTTTTTTTTATAAGCAGGTTTTGTTATCCTGTGGGTGTTGGGGAGGCATAATGAAATAAAGCCTTCATTCAATCACTGGCTGAACAAACACAGTCATTATGCCTAAGTGACCGCAATAAACAGGCATTGATCAGCTTATTACATGTGCTAATTTAACTGCATGGAACAACAGGAGCAGACCTCACATTAACTCAGAGTCGGCTTGAATTAGCTCTTCACTAATGGAACGTTCACTGTTTCAAAATCCTCCAAACAGCTATTTCAGGCTCATTTCAACAGAGCTGGGAAGCGTTTCAAAACTTATATATAAAGATAGCTGTTTGCAGAAGCTCAGTGGTAGGGTAGAAAAAGGTTTTAAAAGTTTAATGCATGTTTATTGACTACAAATACAAAAAATGCTTGCTGATAGAGGGAAATAAAACTATTTATTTTCACCTGCCTTTCATTTTTAATGAATTAGCTGATTTTAATCATCACCCTGAGATGAGCATCTCTTACTTTTAGATGTAACACAAGAACTTAACATTATTTTCACATTCTGTAAAGCTAGAGTCAACTCACCAGTGCTGTTTCAGTCCCTCCCTGACCTTTGACCTCTGAAATATAATCAGCTCATCTTCAAGTCCAAGTGACAACTGCTCCAAATTTCAAGAAATGTCCTAAAGGCAGACGTTATCGGACTGTGACCTTCGACCTTTGAACCATGTTCACCAGGCAAAAAAAGACCTTTGTGAGGTATCTTGAACTTTGACCTATTATAATCAGGACATCCTTTGGTCTAAGTGAATGTTTGTGTCATATGTAAAAATGAATGTATTGTGACTTTGACCTTTGACCACAAAAAACAAATCAGTTCATCTTTGAGTGCAAGTGAACATTTCTACCAAATTTGAAGAAGTGCCATCATAGTGCTCATGACATGTTGTGTTCGCAAGACCAATAACATGTTTTTAAGGGAACAGTGACCACCAAATTCTTATCTAATATTCAAGACAAACTGAACAATGACACTAAATTTGAAGAAAATTCCCCAAGACGTTTTTGAGCCATCATGTTCACACAAATAGGATGAACGGGACTGACAGATGTATGTAACAACATATGGACGGACAACCCAACTTCATAATGCTTCCTGCCTCTGGCTGTTGTTGGTGCTGAGGCATAAAACATAAATATACAATGTATTTTGGTTGTATTTGAGACCAGACTGCATAGTAATAATGTAGCAGAGACGAACATGTCAGATATATTAATGCTATAAAATATGTGACTGAGTAGAAGCAGATTTGTTGTTTAAATAACTCAGCTTCTTCCTCTGCCTCTTTCATTTCTGTCACAGATTCTCTCTGTAATACCTCAACCTGGAGCTTTGAAAAAGATGAGGAGGCTGTTTCAGAAATCTCAAGAGAGAAAGGCTTTGAATTTTGCTGCAGATCTCTGGACTGTCACGTCCTGACTAAATGTGCCAGATATCCATGTCCTGAACTGAGCTCATCCTCAGCTCTGCAGGACTCATGCACCACAGGGTTTTGGACGGACCGCCCCTGCTTTATCAGCAAGGCTCAGCAAGGACCAGCCTCCTCATGGGAGGCGGCTGCTGGTGATTTGATGGAGTGCCGGGGACCGTAATATATTCAGATGCTGGGATCATGGGATTTCTTTCAAATCTTTCACATTTGTTTTTTAAATATTTGTCACTGGTTCATTCATCACCCTTTGCTTCTCTGACTGACTTTGTACATATCTAAAAGTTTAAAGTTAGCCATGCATATGGTGTCCATGTATTTGTCTATACAGCTAACGGCCAACAATGCTGACCACCTTTGTTGATGCTTATATGGTAAATGGACTGCCTTTATACAGCGCTTCTAATCTGAACTCTACACTCCATATTCAACCTTTCACACACACATTCATTCAGAACTTCTACAATTTAGCTAATGCAGAGCATGTGTTTTTCCATACCTACAGTTTGTCATGGTGTCCTTGGTGTGCAGGTGTCCTTACTTTGGGTATTTAAGATATTAGCAGTTTCTCACAATTTCCAGTTTGTCAGCAGTTGGGACCTTCAACCTTTTACGTCTTTGATGCAGTTTACAGCCGGAAATGTCAAATGTGAAATTGAGTTTTCGTGTCACTTTGAAGATCTAAAAATATTCTGTTAGGGAATTATCAATTTTACAATACCTTACTATTTCATAGTAGGTTAATACCATATATATGTTATTATTAATATGAGTCATTCATTTCAGTTAATTATAAATGAAAAATCACTAGGGTTTTCTATTGTACCGGACTATTAGAGATTGGAACAAAACACCGTAAATGATTCTGCTCCTTTAAGTCGGTGACCCTGGCTCCCATTCAGCTATAGGATTTCTACTTTAAAGCTTACTGGCATGGAAAGGCAATACATTTTTAATAGGAAATGGATATGGTTGATGTGGCCCTAATAGTGTGTGTAATATCATGCACGGTGCTGCCACCGTCCCTGCGTCTTACAGTCAGCTTCAATGAAAATGTAGGCAATCATTCAGAACACATTTACTGGTGCTACACTGCAGTTGAAAAAAACTGCAGTGTAGTTTGGTTACACATTCTTCTCCCTTAGCTGCTATATGACTCTTACGTCCATGTTTAAACAAACACGACTTTTCCAGTGATTGGTCCAGTAAATCTTTTGTGCCTACAAGTGTGTAATTTTCATCCCTTAACTTCCAGTTGCTGACTAGTTTTGGTTCTTTTTTAGGTCACAATCAAAATCAACTTGTGTAGATGATGAAAAGAGAATGAGAGTGAGAGAATTAGAATGAAATAATTGTGAATAAGAGAAATAGACTTGGGCACTTCTAAGTAAGGTGGGAACACTAGAAGCAATGAATTAGTGTACGACTACCTCCGACCACACTGGTGGTGGCGATGAAGAATGGAGCATGAAGTTGGGATGTCTGGGATGTTTTGAGGTGGCTCATGCATTCATCAAGGTACATATAGACAATTTAAAACACATTAACACAACTCATAAAAAAAACCCATCTGTAGTTCGCGAGTGAAAGTGAAATATTTGACAGATTCACATTAACTATTAACAGCTGATTGTACAATTATGTTAAGTGACGATGTCACCAACTCATGCATTAACAATTTTAGCAGACTTTTCGTGTCATTGTTCCAATTTAAGGTAGTGTTCAAGTGAACTTTCAATTACGAACAGATTTTTCCGATTATTCTGACAGCACATTAACACACAATTAGAGAGAGAACTGTGCACATGACTTAGGAGGCATGGGCTAAAAACAAGTCTACCTGACTGAACTTTTGATTATCTTCATTTCTCTAGTCCCAGTTTAAAAGATTGTTGGATCGTAAGGTAAGTCTGACTTTTAACCTGAACCTTTTGAATTCTTCAAAATATAACAAAAGCTAAAATATGTCTGAGAAACCACTGGCTCTTGCAGAAGAAGCTAGTGGCTGACATGCAAAACCACTGATAGAGTCCTTTAAAACCCAGATCGATTATCCTACTAAGCTATGCCCAAGAGATGAACCTACAGGCTAACAAATGAAATCCATTTGACATGTGAACAGAGATGTGATAATTATGTTTCTCACAAATGGATCACATGACTATAACAAATCACTTGTTTGTCGTGAAGACCTTTGTTCATGGTTAATCACAATGTGATGAGATTTAAGCAAGATAAACTTGAGGAGACAGTGGATCAAATTATTTAGTAAAGGTCTGGGTGAAGCCATTGAAGTGAAGTGAAATCGATTCGAATGGCAAACAACCACAAGGTCAGTTTGGCCTTATGTTTCACTGTGCTATTTAAATGTCAATGTACGGACCTGATTCTGGTTGTGTCTCCTCCTCTTAATGCTGATTTTTAGTTTTTAGATATAATGGAAATTTCACTGTGTTTTATGAGAACATGTTGGGTCAAGTTACCTTCTTTATTGAATCCCAGAAACAGTGTATATGCAGTTGACACAGTATAGACAAGATATGGAGTAAAATAGAAGCCCTGGTTGTAAGGAGATGCATCAGCCATTGTGCTATTTAATTTTAATGATCAAGAAAGAGACGGTGACGGTGCTATCCCAAAAATCCCAAACAAAGTATCTCATTCATTTGAGCAATTTCAGCAATGTTTGTAAGAAGAATGCAAACTAAAAACAAGTCTAAACACAAATAGTTCAATTTAAAGTAATAATTGATTTGTTTTACTCATTTGGAGGCAGTGGAGACATAGAAGAAATACTTAATCGTTTGTTTTTTTACCTTTTAAGCTGATCAGTTGAATGTGTGAGCAAACAATTGGTTATCTACACATCCACTTAGCAAAATTAGCATTGATAAATAGGGGTCCAATATTTACTCTCATTGTTTTGGTCTGTGCCAAATCCTGAGGGAAATATCTGTTTCTTTTCAGTTGCTAAACGCTCCACTGTTTTCATCAGTTAATGGCTGTTAGGTTCTAAGCAGGTAGGGAAAGTGTCTAGTCTTTTCTAAAGCTTTTTTAATGAGAACAGATTCCGACTGGAAACAAATTGATGAAAGCAGCAAGAGTCAAACAAATAATACTAATTAATATGTAAAATTGTGATAATACTCATAGTCTCTTCAAAATATAACCCTCAAAAATTTCATTAATGTACTAATACAAGCTAGATGAGAAAAGGTAAAGCAAAAGCACTTACCAGTGTTGAACCCCATAGCAAAAATGTTTTGGCCCACGCACTGGAAGGAATGATGAAGCCATAGCAATACCCGAATTTGTTTTGTGATATTTGGGCGACATATGCTATATCACAAGTGGACTCAGATCCATATTGTCTGGGCCACAAAGCGGCCAGAAGTGCTACATCGATGCCTGAATCGGCCCACGTTTGTATGCTTCCTAGGAAGGCAGGCCCACATGTTCTGTCCCAGGCTGGGACACTAATCATGGGTTGGACAGACTGGAATCATTTGAAATTTGTGTTCGACTTAAACAGATCACAATCAACTATATTTTCTATGTTCTTAAAAAGAAATCAATGAACACAAACTCACTTTCTTTGTCTGTTCCATTCTAATAGAAAATGCAGAGCTGTGTTTTTTTCTCCATCCCTTTTATAACACAACGTGTTACCAAACCAACAAATTCAATAATAATAATCTTGCAAGTACATACTTTTATTGATATCGTTATTGCTTTTATATTTATACATTTTCACAGATATACGTATGGGACATTTTCTCTGATTTAAACATCTTTCTTGCAGGTGTGTGTTTAGTGTACGTTTGTGTGTGTGTGTGTGTGTGTGTGTGAAACAGAAGGGGTGGTGGTGGGTGGATTCAATATTCATTAAATGTTCTCACTCTGCTGACCTTTTCCATCCTCCCTCCCTGAGTCCATGCTTCATTTGATTCAATAAGAGACTTTAATTTTCAAACGCAAACCTTCGCTTACAGATTTATTCCCTGGGGGTATTGCTTTGTGTATACACAGAGAGGAGGAGAACGAAGAGGGATGATGCAGATCAGCTGGGAGGAGGCAGGTAGCAATCGAATGGGGAGAGAAAGACAAAAGGGCTGGTTAAATAACCTGTTCTCTTAAACCTGTAATTTTCAGAGTGGTAGAGGGAAAAATACCAATCATTTGCACTCTGATATGACTATGGACTCTGAGCAAGCTGTGCGGATTTATTTTTTTCAACTCCACTGAAGCAGATATTTGTTGAAAATATCTTCTTTTGAAAGGAGACGAGCAAATAAGTAGAATACGGAGGTGGGTGAGGATATTGTTTGACCGACAGATATTGAATGTCAGATAATGAATAGACAGACAATCCTCTCTGGTTTCCCTGAGAACAGGGGTGCCATATGGGTGGGGGATATTAGAACAATTTTAATTCAATATAAAACGATTAACCCCTAATACAGACAGAATATTTAATCCACTAATAAAGCAAACTCAACACCCACAGAATCTCTGCACCCAAGCCAGGCGACACACGGATGTAGTGACAAATTGGTAATCTGGCTTCCAAAATTAAAAGATAGAAAAGAAGGACAGGAGAGAGAAAAGAAGAGATGACAGTTAGTCCGCCATATTTTTGTGGGTGTAGTGAGTGAGTGGTGGAAACTACTTTTACTCCACCAATATTAACATTAACAGAAAGTTCTGAGTGTTTACCTCTTGCTGTTCTTTTAACCAAACATCTTTTTATTAATTACACAAATGACTGTCTATATACATGTCAAGCAAACCATTCAACTTATATCAATATCAAATGCAATGCTGAGTTTGGTGCAATTTCTAATTGCACCACTAAAAAATTAAGTAATCAATGCACACAAATTTAGAACAAAATCCTGGTGTCAGACCTACCACACTTGTCAAAGAACTCATAATGCAGACTCAGAGACAGGATCAGGCTCTAAATGAAGGTCTTCAATATCAATTCACTCCACAGAAATCAGCAGAGGAGCTGGAAACCACGAAGTGACCAGAATCCATGAGAATCCAAACATTATTTATCCACATAATGATAAAAAAACTGAAAAAACCTATAGTCTGTATAGGATGTAGTGAGTAAATCTATATTAACAACTACTGTTAAAATAGTTAATTCATGTCTATTGTTAATTTATTCTCATGTATATTTAACTTATATGTTGTAAGTATTTTAGTTTTTATTTATTCAGTGATGTTTACCATTACAATTAACTTGTAACATACGTCCCTTAGAACATTTCTTATAGAAGGTGTTGGTCTTGCATGAAAAAGTGAATTGCACAATGAGGAACGTTGCATGCATATCTGCGCTGTGTGATATTTTCAGGGTTAGCGTGGAATGTAGGTGTGATGGTGGGGCCCAGTGAGATATCTTTCCATGGGGTCCAAACTTCCTGGCACCACCTGAGATTGTAAAATAAAACAGTGACGCCAGTTGTCAGACTGGAATTTACTGGCAGAATGATTTGTATACTTTGTTGACAGGTTTATGTAAAATATTTTTTTTCCAGTGCTCATCTTTGTATTATTATAAGATCAAAGACTGTGTAATGTATAAAATGGAAATTGCAAGGTTCTGATTTATTTGAGAATTCAAAAATGAACAAAAGAACTATTTTCAGAGTGTTTAGCAGATGTAAAATCTCTAAATACAGATGAGCTCTTGTGTTGTTTGTCTATGTACATTGCTCAAAATGAAAGGCAGAGATATGCATGGGCCAGAGTCAAATACTGTATGTTGAGCAGTGTGGGTAAGGGGCTGTATTCAGAGCTGACATAACAAGGGAAGCAGGAGCAGACAAACACAGTGTGACTGTTCCTCCAAAAGAGCATCTTTGTCGACAGAAATCTATTGCTCAAAGGCCAGCTGAGGCCCGGGGCTGGCTCCACAGACCCAACAGTGAATATCTGGTTGCTCTTGTTACCTTGCAGACCCTGCTGTTTGAGTTGAAGTCGAACCAGACAGGATTTGCCTCTGTTGTTCAGTGTGTTTGTGTTGCAGACAGGAACACACGTTGGGAATATAGACTTTAAAGTATTTTTTTTATTATATATATATATATAATAGTTTACTCAGGTTGTTATCATGAACATGGCATAACCAAATGAAATGAAATGAAATAAAATAAAATAAAATAAATAAAATAAAATAAAATAAAAGGAATGTAGCGTCAAAACTCCTTTTATTCAAACACACTTTGGGAGATTGTGTTACTTGTTGCACCTGCTAATACCCTAAAACCAGTAGCAAACCTCACAAACTGAACTAATTTAGCTGATACAAAAGTCAAAACAAGGAACAATAGATTTCTGGCACTATAAATCCCTCTATAACGTTTCTGCTTGATATGCCAGTGGAACAATTTGTCAGTTTGCATCTCTTCCTGTGTCCCATCCTTCAGCTTGAAAAAAAATATGGAAACTGATCAAGGACCTCCTGAACGATGGGAGGTTCAAAGGTTAGTTTCCAAGAGGATAAAGACCGGTTTGACCTTCTGAGGAAAGTTGGCCCGAGTATCATTGAGACAGTTTTGGCTATGAAACCACCTCTGGCATAACGGCTGTGTGTATATTAATCGGAGGTAATCAACAGTCATGCTGTGTGCTCGCTGCATTTAAAAAAGTTGAGTTGTTCTTCATCTCCTGACCCAATCAGGAAGCAGGGCAGCCACAGTGTCCTGTTGGATTATGCTGTATTGTATTATGTTAGAATTAATTATCAGTGTCTATGAGAATGCTCTGCTTTGCATTAGACATTTTATATTGCCTGTAAATATAAGAGCGCCTTGTGGAGGGGAGCCTTACTTAGAATGCACTGCAGGTTATTTCAACATGTATATTCACTGAATGGCTGTCTGTAAATGAATACCCTAATTCACTGTTAACTGCATCTTGCTGATAAAGATCACATGATACAATCATCAAAAAGGCACAAAATGGACCTTGAGAGAATTTTCCAGTGATGTGTTTAAACAATGCATATTTCGTCGTATTTTTGTACTGTTTTGTTGTTTTAGAAGTTGACTGTTGTCTATCGATGAGACTGAGCCAGATTTATTGCTACTTTTCTAGCCTCTCCTCTCTGCTCCAACCCCAGATTTCATCTCATTCATCCAATCACTGCCAGTGTTTGGACGTTCATTCATCAACCAATCCATTTCTGCTGTCTTACTCATACTGTAGGAACCCACATCACCTCAGATCCACCTTTCACCAGACGGCTTAAGACTACTCTGTCACACAGTCCCACTCCCTCCCTTACCCTCCACCCAACACCCTAACACCAAACATCTCACAGTATGAAGGATGGCATTAGATTAGACAGGTGATATTGAATCATGTCCTCCCTCTGGACTTTCACTTTGGGTGTTTGATTATGGATTTTTATGAGACAACCCCTGCTCTATATTCATGAAGTTCCTTAAGTTCACTTCATCAAAGGATGTATCATATATAAAATCACATTGTTGACAAACCCAAAAAAATTCTATTCTATTTTCATTGTTTTTACTTTCAAAAACTACATAAAAAGTGCCAGTGGAAAATGATACAACAAAATGCAGAGCCAAGACTGAATGTGATGATAATAATGAATCAATGATGGAGCAAGCTCTTCTTGTGCCTGCGTCCAAGTGCTTGAGGAGCAGGGGAGATATATTTCTAAGAACACATTCAGTGAACAGAAGCCTTGTAGAATATCCAGATATTGATTATACCCTCACTACATCATATGGGGCAGGTGTATTGCAATCAGAGGTGTTTGTCTGCCAGTCACAGCAATAACTCAATGAGCTGTTTTAATTCAATTTAAATTCAATTTGGCAAGTTGATTAGGGGTCAGGTCAGGAGTAAGGTCACAGCACGCCATCATCGTTTAGCTTGATGCTGATATGCTGATATAGCACATATACCTACCAATGACGTTGAAAGGGTCTTTAATTCAGTAATAGGTTGTAATAATAAATGTTTATATATGTTTAGTTGTATGATGTATTGTATTTTAAGAACAATAAAAACACAAAACAATACAGCATTGATATTAACAGTTTACACATAAGCCCACAAAGCAAATAGGCCCATCAAGTTATACAGTAGCTTTGTCATTGTGTTATTCATTTGGCCTATAAATGAATAACATAGTGACAGTGCATCCCTCTTATTATTGTCAAGTTATAATAATTTCATGATATTGTCAACAGTAAAATTCACCTATGTGTACCAATTTTCTGTAGATAAACATTTAACAATGTAGCGAAGATTGAATATTTGAGACTGCATGCAGTGCAGGTGTAGCTTCTGTCTGAGTTCATTCCTTTTTCTGTGTAAAATGTAGAGATAGAAATCTGAATAACCCTCAGGAATCTGAAGGGCTGCTTTGTCAGATAAACGACTTGTCTTCTAAAAAGTAAATACATGCAGCAGACCTGTTTAAACCCCTGTTGTGATCTGATCCCAGCATGGTGCCATCTGCACACACATACATTTTATCTGACAGGGAAAGCCTCAGGTATAGACGCATTAGACCGGGGTTAACCAGGTAATGCATATGAATGAAGGCAGGTCTACCATACACCTGCCCATGTAATTCAGAGGGAGGAGAATAAATAATAAATAATGAAAGCCCCTGGAGCTGGAGCCAGGAGCTTGATATACAAAGAAGTGAGGTGCTGTTGCTTTGAGGTGTGTCCCTGGAGAGTCTGTCGCTGACAGCCAAAGAAACTGGGATCCAAGGAGGAAAATATGAAAAGAACATGGTTCACAGAAGCACACACTGCATATGTCATACAGCGACTGGACATAACACTTGAAGGTATTAAGTAAGATCAGTATTTATTTTGAAGCCAGTTTCTAGAAAGATGATTAAGGGGTGGACCATTCCTTTTTTTATAATCATGACTTGGTGTTGAGTTGTAATCTCAGTGTGAATTAGATAAACGTCCCTGGAAAACCTGTGGAGGCAGTGAGAGGAAAGGCAAAGTTTCAAGAGAGAGCAAGAAAAAGAAAATGAAGGAGGTCAAAGCCACATAGTAATGGAGCAGACTAGATTTAGTCTGAACACAGATCTTATTGAAAAATAGCATTGAGTGTCTGATTCATGTTCTTGTCTTCAATTTTCCATTTGGAAAGAAAAATACCTCTTTCAAAAGCTCACACTTTCACTTTCCTAAATTATTTCTAGTACAAGTCCTTCAATGAAAATCTCACTTACCCATGTACTGCAGGTGGTGAAGGAAATGGTCATTTAGTTGCTATATATCGAACGTGTGTGAGAGATCTTGTATAAAAGATGTGGAAGAGGGAGCAGACCACAGTTGGAGTGAGGAGAAACATCTATATTTAATTCATAAGGCGCAGGACCATCACTGAACATAATGTTTCAAAGAGACGGTAAGTGAGAGAAAAAAAACCGACAAGAGTGAAGGGAAATAAAGGAAAGGAGAAACTGAAGCTCAGTTGTGGGTGACCTTTCTCAAGGAGAGGACACGTAGACCTGTCATGTGTGGACAAGTGGTTTCCTCTTGGGCAACGTCCAATGGTGCACATGGAGGTGGATGGTTGAACAGATGTAATGGATTTTTAACCAACGAGGAGACACAGCTGAATAAGCCTTATTCTTCGTTGTGCGATGATAACATTTCATTTTTTAATGTTCAAATTGGTTAAATGTAATGAATCTTTCTTAAATGTTAATATGGATGCTTACAGTTGGCAGAACCCTCCAAAACAAGCCGCTACTTTTTATGGGATAATATGTTAATATGATAATATGTTATTTTTTACGTCTATGCATAATATTGTGAATACGTATCATCTGTATGTTTGCTCACAAAGTAATAGTTGTTTAAAGTGATGTGATAAGAAACCCGACATCCTCCCACAGCCTGTGTCTGTAGTCATGAGCATCCCTTCTCTGTAAATCTCTGCAAACTACATGCTCAACATGGCATTGGGACTGAACAGCCTCTGCAAATGACATACAAACACAGTGGGTTCTGCCTTGTTCCATAAGCAAATTGATATGTTCTACAAAAAAAACAGGTCAGTACATCCCTAAGGTAAAAACATCCTGTTTGTTCGGCTCTATGTCTCAATATCGTAGCCCATGGATATTTATCTTTTGTCTTAGGAGGTTTATTCCCCTAACTCCTAAACCCTTGGAAAAAACACATATAGATATAATATGCATATCCTATAATACACATACTACTGCCTAAGAGATGAGTCTGGGGATGTGTTATTTAATCGCTATGAAAATAACAAATCCTGAAAATATCCACTCTCAAACAAATTTGGTGCAAATGGGATTTGGTACTAAACATATATGAATATAATTATTGCCACTGCTGCCACACTGTCATCCACCTGAGTGGTTAGAATATATCTAAAAGCCTTCTCACTCTTTCAAACCCAGCTTTCATTGTAATGAACACATTTTTGCTCTGAATTGATAAAAATGCACATTAGAAATTCTGCCTTGTGATTTCTTATTGTTTGATTTGCAGCCACCAGGGTCATGTTGGTCTGACTTGTCTCTTAAAAACATGACCAAATACTCAACCAAAACAGAATTCAACAAACCCATTGTTCAAGCAAGATGAATTTTGATGAACATGTCATACTGAAACAGGAATTTGACTGACAGAACTGACATTGACATTATTTCTTTTTTATGTGAAATAATATCTGAGAAAATATCAACCAAAACAATTGTTCCTTATCATTTGCATAGTGTGTTTCAGTGCATACATTTAGCCTTTCAACAAACAAACAATACATCTGTGAGAACTGTACCGATGAGCTTGTTCAATCTTATTAAATAATAATTATAATGCAGATTTGATCAATTATACATTGTGTAATATCAAATCGAAATGTCTGAAATTATATAAATTATTAAACAACATTTTTGCCATGCTTGCAACATTGGCTGCATCATTATATTATTAATATACATTATATTATTAATATAATTTGATGTAATGTAATGTTGGGGCTCCAGAATGAAATATTTCAGTGACTACTGTGCTTTATGACACTGACTTTTCCTGTAGTGCCTCCATGAGCTTTACACTTAAGTGAAATATCTAAAACTTTTACATGGACTGCCGTAGCATTGCTGTGAACACACTCATGTCCCCCATAGATCAGTTGATCTCTCCCATGCTCTGATCATTCCATCAGCCTCAGCTTTATTCTGTATTTGTTGTCACACCTGACACTCTACTCTGTGTCTCTACCTGTTGTCTCTTGTCACAGCGGCTGATATCTCTTTTCCACCAAATTAGCTCTGGTTCATGAATCAACTCTTTTCAGGATTAATTGCACAATTCTCAGCAGAGCTCTTTCTTCATAGAATATGAAATTAACACTAATGTTGTTACGGTTCATAAAACCTGCTATTTTCTGGCTCCAGCTAGGAAGCCAGTTTTCAAGACAAGTTTATTCTTGGCTGAGATGCACAGGTTCCAAATGGAACATAACCAGTTCCATGTTTGTGGAAAAGAAGTTTAAAGGTGGAAGCCGGTCTGCTGGAGTTGGAGCAACATGAGCTGCACCTCATCAACATAATCAAGCCCTCGACAAATCCTCACCTCTGTCACCCCACCCTGCCAGATCGTGGCCTCAGTTTCTGCCTGTTCATTCCTTTGTTATTCTGCTTCAGGCTGTTACCTGCAGTCCTGACCTGTGTCTCTTCTCCACTGCAGTTCATCTGCCTCCTCTATAGCCCTTTGCCCCTCATCCTGACTTCCCTTATCAGCCACACGTTTCTTTCTCCCTGCTCTGCGGCTCAAGCCTCTCCCAAGTCTGCTCATCTCTACCCTCATCCACAGCACCATTAATTCTCCACCATCTTCAATAAATTACAGCTTGACCTGTGTCTGCACTTTCCCCAGTGCAAAAGTCTCCTATCTGGCCCCTGCATGAACCCAGCAGACCCAGACTCCCTCAGCAAAACCGTCACTAGCCATGGCGCAATGCTCAGGCCACCACTTACTTCCTGAACCAGGACGAGGAAATCATCTCTGCACTCACTGAAGTGTTAACTCAGAGCAAGAGTCTGCTGCCGGCTCCTGCTCCAGTTTCACGCCTGTCTCCTCATGTAGCATTTCTGCTACAGAGCTCACTGCTCTTTCAAATCCAATTTCCTGTACACCAAAAAATAGCTAAAATAGATAATTTGCTTGAATTGATTAAAAGAGCTGTCTCAGCCATGTGGAATAAATAGACAGACAATTTTGATTTGGATCTGAGTTGTATGCAAAAAATATGAAAAAAAGTGTTTGATCTCCCTGTGTGATGGGTTAGGGTTAGGGTTAGGGCTGTGTTACAGCTGTGTAATAGGAATAGTGAGGCCAACATGCCCTCCAAGATGATATCAAGGACGAGTCGGCTTCGAACAGGATGATCCACAGCTCATTGTTTTAGCCACTCATTTTGACAACAAGGTCTGTGAACCCCGCTGGAAGAAATATAACCACTCATGCATCCTCGGTTGCAACCGTCCATAAAACGTCCATAAATAATGTTTGTTGAAGAGGACCGGCTGCGGCTCACCACCACAAAGTCAGAGCTGTCTGAGGAAACAGTCAGACACTTGTGATGGTGGAGAGACTCGTGCTGCCGCTCACATCAGGACAAACGTGAGGAAAAAGCTGCAGTATTCACTCTTTCCTTTTTGTATCTGCAGCTGATTGAATACACTCGACACCAAGCATCAAAAAACCAATGAACAAGCAAGTTCAAAACCAACACAGATGGTATTAAAACAGCTTCAGGTACAGGACCAATGGTTTTCGCCTCAAAGTAGTTTTCATCTGCTTATTTTTGTTTGGTATTTATTGCAGGATTACACAATACTGGACAGATAACCATGACATGTATAGGAAGGATGTGGTTTGACTCATGGAGGAACCCATTAAATGTTGGTGTACATCTAGATCGGGGGGAGATCCAGATTTATTTTCCAAATTCCAGGAATTTAGGGGACTGTTGGGCCTTGGTGGAGGTATGTGCTCTTTGAGTGCCAGTCTGGTTGTTCAAAAACCTTAAAATGGAAAACGGACACATATATCAGGGACTGCAAAAGGTACAACTGGATAAAAATGGAAAATTGTGATGATTTAAGACATAATGGAAGTGATTTCAAAATGAATCCACTGAGCCATGTTGTAACACTTGTCAATAAGATTAGAGTGAAAAAAACAACAAAACTCATTAAAATTACTTTCTGTGCTTCCTCGGTTGAAATGATTACCGGGCAAAAATGATCATCAAGTTTCATAAAACAAAAGTGTTTTGTGGATCGTGGAGAGGAAAATGTGCTGCTCTCAGATCATCAGTAAATCTTTTGAGTTTAAAGCCTCTAATATTGTCAGCATTGATAAAATATGCAAACTGGTCTAATAGAGTTTACGTTGCTGTGTATAGAGGTTATCACAATGCAGTAATAAGGGCAAAATTTCTGCACTGTTTTTGTTGTTGTGCAGCGGTGCTCTAGAGGTTAAATGTCCGATAAACAGCTGATTGTTTATGTGTGGTGTGTGTGTGTGTGTGTGTGTAAGTGTGTGTGTGTGTGTGTGTGTGTGTGTGTTGTGTGTGTGTGTGTGTGTGTGTGTGTGTGTGTGTGTGTGCAGTGCAGGCAATAGAAGCTGAACTGTTGGGATTTAGGGAGGAGGTACAGTATATCTGCTATCAGTTCCCATTTCCTCTGCATCTGAGAATCCCCCCCTACCTGTGTGTGTGTGTGTGTGTGTGTGTGTGTGTGTTGGATCCACATTGGATCTCTCATGGAGTAGTGTATGCAAACCATCTGTTCCTTTACTGTTTCTCTCAGTGTAAACACTCACTACATGTTACATTGAAATGCTTGATGCATCATATTAACATAATGTTTTAATTCATGTTAATTACAATTTATTTTAGTTAATGACATACAGTGCAGTCAGACTGTACTTCAATAGTTTCCCTGTATATTGGACTGGGATCATATCCTTCAGGTTCAATTTCAATGTATTGTCACAGAGAAGCTGTCAACCATTTTCTATTTCGCTTCAAATCAGAAGTAAAAATATCTAAATCATCTGAAACATCTGAATCCTGTATTATAATATGCATAGTAGTGTGTATGTCATGTGAAATCATCATTACTAATGCACATATTGATATGTTTGTGTGTTTGTGTGTTAATGCAGATATTTTTTGTTGACAGATAAACCTAGAGGACAGCAATTTATCTGCCTGTATTATTAACACACTATGGATATAGTCCCACTATATTTGCCATTTTTCTTCTAAAAAGAACGTTCTTTATATCACAAGATGGATGCATCATTTTATTTGTGCCCATTGCTGAATATTGGCATAATCACTCACATCTAAGGCAACAAGAAATAAATCTGCACCTCTTGCAAATTAAAAAACTGGCTGTTACTGACCAAGCAATGGGTTGCATGCTGCACCTTCACAGGCAAGGTGAGAGAGTAATAAACAGAAAGAGAAAGGCTGATAGGAAAAGTGATGGACAGGATGAAATGACTGGGTTATATTCACTCGCTTGCACTTAAGTGAGACAGCATATTTGAGGTATGAGGTTATTTTGAGAGGCTCAGCTGCCTTCAAATCAGCAATTTGGTGTTTGGCTCATAAAAATCTGACAAACTGCAGAAGACGCGAGAACAGTCACAGGTTTAAGGTCAGAAAAACAAGCTGATATCGGAATTTTACAAATCTTTTTCTTTTTTCTTTTAAGACTTGAACTGTGAATAAACATGCCTGACACAGATCCCTGTATAATTGATGTAGGTAATAATGACTATACCTGGGACCGAAAGTGAATCAGCTTCCCTCTGAGTGATCAAACAGCAGCAGATTAAAGCTGCCTGGTGGTGATATCAGACCAAATGAGACCTCATTAACATCGTATCAAGTCTAAATAACACAACAGAGTCAAATGTCAGCTTATCTTACAAAATAATTAGGTTAAATTAGTACACACACAATGACACCCGCGACAATTCATCCAGTGCTGGGACCTTTGATTCAATGTTTTATGTTCACAGGAGGGAATAATTGGAAGTAATTAATAATTATGGTAATGACGGTAGAGAGTCTTCACAAAACACAATTTAGTTTTGGAGGATAATGGGATATAACAAGAGTTATCTATAATTTTTAAATATAACCGCAACTTTCTGAATTCATAAACTCATAGTATCTCTCTAACAAATAACACACTTAGTTGCTAAATTATATTTGGATTAATACGCAGAGACCTGAGAAAACATGATACTGTGGTATTTTCATCTTCATTGTTTCAGAATTGTTCTTCTCGTAGGTCCAGTGTGTTATAGGGTCGCTAAGAGATGACCATGTGGCTGTTTGTATTTGGTTGTTTTCATCTTTGTTTGGAACCTGAAAAGTGTTGAATCAACCAATCCGTAAGCTTATGTGCAGGTTTGAGGGATTTGGAAGGCGTGCACATTGACTCCTCTGTGAGCCTCTGCATAGACATGTATCATTCAGCGTATGTGCAACAAGCTCAACCAATCAGAGGGCTAGGACAGCATGCATTTGTCCTCAGAGGGAAATATTCCATACGAGCACGTACTACTATAGAGGCTGCTATTTATAAAGGTTGTTGCCATTATTGACAAATCAACTTTAACCTGTAAAGGTGGGGTGGGGATATTTAAAAGACTTCACCTGTATAGCATAACTGATTTGGTTTAACATTGTCACTCTAGTTTTAGATAGTTAAAATGTATTTGAAGCAGAAACAGGAATACTCTCTGTTTTCATGCATTCTTCTTCTTAGTCAATAATATAGGTTTATTCAGGTTAAACCAGTTGTGCGTTACCTGTCATCTTTCTTTGCAAGGTTTCTACGTTTTTCCCCCTGTTAATAGGTTTTTTTTATCCATAGTTTTTCCTTACTCTTGTTGAGGGTTAAGGACAGAGGATGTCACAGCTTTATAAGCCCTATGAGACAAACTGTGATTTGTAAATGTGGGCTCTACAAACGTTTTATTTGTCAAACCTGTAGTCTTTAAATTAAACCAAAGCTGACAAGTGACATTGGTTGAGGCAATGTATTGAACTTTCCACAGCTCAAGACCTGGAAGCAGACTTTAATGTGTAAAATAGGTGGAATTACTCTTTACGGACATTCGTTGTCCAGTGAATTGATGACTTGATAGTTTGTAAAGCCCACAAGAGGATGAGGTCCATGCTCGGCATTAACAGAGTCTTGTAAGTCTTACATTAATCTACAGTGGGAAGCTGGATGCTCTCTCCATGTACAACAGGATGCTTGGACTTGAGATAAAGAAGAACCTACGAGGGGACAAACACACATACTGACTTCTGTCATAACCTGTGATTTATATTAAAAAGATGGACAGCCCATAATTTACATATTTATTACCTCCTGCTCCATATATTCCTGTGCATAATGTGAATACAGCAGGGATTTGAGGATTAAAAGTGAAAAATTGATCCGGTGGTAAATTATTTAGTTTGTGTCGGCAACATGCTTGCATGTGTGTGCATCAGCAGAGTGAAGCCATGCACTCCTACTGACCATCTGTACCTGCTGTTCACTTTCTCACGTCCGTACAGGTAGTGCATGGCAACCAGATCCAGGCTTGCCAACTCGACGGGTTACCTGGCTGAGTCGTGCACAGAAACACACATGCTCACAGAAACATGTTACCAAACTGATTAACACGAACTTGTTGGTAAGAGGTGAGGCAGAATCAAAGGTCAGATCCAGAAATGTGTTATCACTTTCTGTAACATATGGGACGATTTTTGACATTTTCACTGATTTCTTAGGGAATAATTCATGTATTTGGTGAAATAAATCAGACATATTAAGAGAACGGATGTAAATAAGTGTGACTAATTTGGTGCAGCTCGACTGAATTTAAGGATTGTTGGTCTCGTGGAGGTATATGCACTATACTGAGTGCCATTCTAGTTGAGATTGATTTAATTTACAACAAATGCTGTTTTACTGGATGAACTTACATGGCCGGGACTATTTTTCAGTCTCCTCACAAAGCCGGCTCACAGTTTCCACTTTGCTTTGCCGTGGTCTGGTACTGTTGGTTGTTTTTTGCTCGAGGCAGATGTCATGACAGGTCAGTTGCAGCTGCTCCGGAACACAACGGGATAAATGTACCACTCACTGGGCCGTCACTGGTCGTATGAGCAGATTTGTGATCATGGTGGGGAATTAGGAAGAGTGGATTTTTATCCATCAAAAACAATCCCTGTACAAATCAGAGGTGGAAGACAGGTCAGGCAGTCAGAGTTTTCTTTTTGCAGCTATGTTACCTGAATTCAATTATATTTTATCACCACAGACTTATCACCATTTAACAACCCTAAGGAGTCGATGATCACACCATCACAGCGTAAACACATGGAGCTGATATAAACTTGAAACTCTGCTAGTTTTTGTTTGTGTTGATAGGGCGAGTAAAGACTGAGATATGATAGTAAAAGTATGTCCGAGAGGAGGGTGCAGTCCTGAGACTGAGAACACAAACTGTTTTGAAGTGTTGTATTGCTATTCAGAAAAAAGTCTTTGACTATACCTACTTTTTATTTCAAATAGGTACATGTTGCTAGATGTTGTATCGGTTTGTATGTATGTCTTCACATTAACAACCTACATTTACAATTTCAACTTTAGTTTTTTATAGTCAACAACCACATCATTTTCCATATCATATTTTATGTTTTGTGTTTATTTTTGGGTCCAATATGTTAATATACTGTGTGAAGGTTGAAAAAAAAGATACCAAACAATAGCAGGGTAAATATTCTTATGTAATATTTAAAGGCAAATTCCAAAGAATTACTCATTAGGGTTAATTAATTTCTAATGGAAGTAGTCATGTGATCCATTGTTGATGTAAACAAATTATTATAGACATTTAAAATCTTATTATGAAACATGATTTAGACCTGAGTTTTCTTGAGCTTGCACTGACAAATATAATAACCATGACTTGACAATGAAGCGTTACAATATATTTTTGAAGTTATCAACATGTCTGCGCATTTTAATATTATTCAAAATGCGTCTCTCAGTGCCCATCTTCGATTTCTCAGACCTGACTCTCCACGGTCTCTGCTGAACTTCACTTGTGCTGAGTACACAGAAAGTATCTGCTGATCCACTACAGTTGTGGTTTGTGTGTGTGCATCTGAGAGCGGTGGACAAATGGATCAGTGGAACTGAGGCCAAGGAGCGTGAAAACAGAAGTAACTGCAAAATTGGATAATTTTTTTAGACGGATGGAGCGATGGAGGGAATGGAGGAGTGGATGCTGAGTGAAAAAAGAGAATATTAAGCAAGAGGAACAAACGAGCATGGGTGGCAGTGGGAGGCATTTGCGATTGCTGCTGCGCTCCTCTAACCACATTTCCCTGCTGTTAGTGACCTTCTCATTCAATTCCCTCGGCTGCAGATAATGCAAAATTAATTCAATGCTTTTCATTCTCAGCTCATTTACAGCAGTCAGCCCTGCCTTGTTCTTTCAGCTCAAAAGTAGTTAATTGTTAATGCACGTGTGTGTGTGTGTGTTTCGCATGAGAATGCTACACTCCTTTACTGCCTTTTGTCCTTTCTCATTTCATGTAACACCTGCAGTATCCTTTGTGGGTATCTGCTCATGGGAATCTGGAAATTAATTTGCAAGTGCAGCATATCAAATAGCCCCACTACGTTGTACAGTGCAAGCTCCCATCCTCACTATTCCCTGACCAAATGATGTAATCACATGCATCAAAGACGTTCAATGAAAGCATCTTAACAGAGTAAAATCACACGGCCCAGTACTAGACTTCTAACAAAGACATTACTGGGAGCTGGCAATTTCACAACTGGCTACATTACTGTTGAAGGAAATATTTTAGGTAAATTGGTGAGTAAACTTTTTTCCCTACTTCAACGTGATACCTTAATCATTTTCTATCTGAGCAAATACTTGGCCAGAGAAAAGCAAGAGCAGTCCCTCATGCGTTCCTCGTTGCAAGTCTCCATTTCCCCCATGACACAATTTTATCAGTGCTACTGCAAGAGCTTTATAAAATGAGATGAAACTAAAAAGAGAAATGGTTTAAAGCCTGTTTTTTCTCTGTGGTGTAAAATAGTGTTCTTTCAACACTGAAGCGATTCTGGCAGTTTCTAGAGTTCCGCTCTTGGTTTGAACGCGTCGGCAAAAGGAAGAAGAAGAGGAGGAGGAAGCTGAGAGGGAAGTAGAGGAAAAGGTTGAGTGAAAAGGTTAATGCGCGGGACTCAGCTCAGAGAGTCTGTGGTGGGTTAAAGGGAAACTGACATACATCAAGACTGTCAGAGATCAAATGTATTTGTGGCCATTTGGCGTAGATTAGAGGTAGCAGTTTTACTTAAAACAATGTAGAGACAGAGTGTGTTTTCTGTATTGAGGTGGCGGTATTGAAGCTGGCTGTCATTTTTCCAAAAGGTCACAGGTAACACTAAATAATAATAATTTGTTTCATTCATTTGCTTTACCTGCACCACCTCCACTTATCGACAAGTAATTCAATTTTACAATTTGAGCAACAACCTCTTTCACTTTATCTACAGGCGGGGCTAAAACACACCTACATAACCTCCCCGCCACACAGACACAGACATTGGAAACACACAGACACACTATATTCCAATTAGTACGCTAAAGTTATCTAGGTTGTCTATGAGCGATGACTCCAGTTGCAACACACACACCTTTTCTACAGTAATGTGGTATGAAGTAGAGGGGTTCTCGCCTCTGGAGTTTCCTATAGGCCAAGTCTTTCGTTAGTGTATGATAAATATGAAGCTACAGTCAGAAGCCAGGAGGACTCAGTGAGTTCCTGCAAAAAGTCCCCACCATTGTGCCTGTTCGATCAGGATACATTTAGGGAGGGAACAGACATAGAACTGGTCGGGGTTGAAAGGGAGACTGTGTAGCCAGAGAGATTGGTTTTACAGTAGTGAGGCCGTGTGTTAGATCTCTGCAACAGTCTGTGGCCCTTGTGTGTAAAGTGTCATGAGGAAAGTGCAGGATGAACTTATCTTAAAAGACTTTTAAAAGCAGGAATTAACTTCACATAAAAGGATGCTGTGTACTGAGGGCTGTGTTAAAGGGTTCCTCCTGTTTAAAAGAAGGTGTGGGAAAGCAAATTATACAGAGTACACAAGCTAGCTACAGAATGTTTGAGAGATCTGAGGCCCAGAAATTTACCGAAGCAGTAAATTATGTTTTTTCGCTGCAGGGTAGAGATTTGTTTGGCAGTCCTATAGGTGTGATCAAAGCTTCCCATAAAAATTACATTTGCAAGCAATTGCATCATCTATCAACAGTGTTTCAGCTGAGAAAAAGAACATCCTGGAGGTTTGATAAAAAAAATAAATAAAAAAAAATCATTAATAGTGAAAGAGAAGATCAGAAAAAAATAGTCCAAAAGTTAACAACAAAAAGCTGTGGTAGCATTTGTTACAAATATAACTCTTCTGTACCAAATTGCCCAAATTAGAAATGATAAGAATCAAATTCAGTTAGGTTCATTTTAAGATGAGTGTATGGCAACACACAAAAAAATTGGTTAGCATCAGTAACGATAACGTAATCTTTATATCTTCAACTTAAATGTACTATGTGTATTTTCAGCACCATGGACAGCTCAACATTAAATAATCCAAACTATCTATCTACTTATTCCAAAAATCTTAAGAACCATTCGTTCACCATCATCTTATCCGCTTCACATAGACATGAGTAATGTTAGAGGGCAAAGAAAATCCAGTGTTGGATTTTGGTGTGATTTGGACAGGTGATACGTCCAATATTACTCAACTTTGAATAACAGGGGATCAGAGCTCTGTAGCTCAATTAACAGCATGTTCATGACATCTGCAATGACAACTGATTCTCCAGTTCAGGGTTCTGCAGACTGAGTCCCACAGCCGCACTTTACTAACTGAGGATCAATTACTGCAGTTTCAGAAAGAAAGCTGGCCAAGACCAACCCATTCCATGTGTGTAAATTATGTTCTGCACAAGCCCTCTGAATTAGAAATTGGAAACAACAGCATTATTGATTGGAGTTGACGCCTCGCACTTCACAGCAACAAAAATTGTGTCCACTGTGACTGTGGTCTGTTGTATTTTTCTTTTCTTAAATAAAGAGTTAGCCTGCTATGAGCTGGAGAAAGGGGCCCACTCAGTTATTATCACTTCTAATGTCTTGTTTTAAAAAGTGTATTGTGTATATAAAAAAAAAGTATTATTAAAATCTTGTCTATCAGTTGAGGGCTCTTTGGAGGATGGGGTCGATAGCCAAGGCCCACAAGGCTTCCAATGGCCAAAGTCTCCTGGTGTGATAACATTCTATCAATATTACTGCAGTAGCAATTGTTCACCGGAAAGTAAGAACTCAACAACAGTAAGAACAGAGTGTGTCGTTTGATATACATTTTCATTAGCTTTTGACAAAATAAAGCACAACAGTCAAAAAGAATTCCTTAATCAACGCTTGGGGCCATGGTTTGAAAATAAAACTTCATTAGAAGGGAGGTGATTATTCTGTGAGAGGACAGTTATTGTTTGAACAACATAACAGGGGTTATAGTTTTTTCATCGTCCAAACAAATGATCAATACTGTAATTTCTCTGACAGTCTGAAATGTACCTTGGTGGCATCAACGTTTTCAAAGTGCTACTTGTTGCTAAGGAACCAAAATCCATGTGACATAACTCAAACAGAAAATTCAAGTGAGGTTTGTAATTTCATAGGAAAGTTAGTCTGCTCCTAAAATGTTTTTGGGTTGTGCTGGTTAAGCCCCTTTTGACATGTCAATGTAGAAGGATGAGGATTATTATAAAGAGCTTGGTGGAGATCAGCTGGTAGAATTCTTTCACATGTTTAAGGGGATTTGAATCACTTTGTCACTTATAAAACAAAAAATGAAACATTTGAAAATACTGAGAAAATCACATCACATCAAATAAAAGAGATATAAAAATATAATACAACACACGTAATATATTTCTCAATTGCTGTTTCCCCTGAGTTGGCAGTTTAAAACAGAGTGAGTGTGACTCCAAGAGAAGCACAACATCTGCTTTACATCTGCTCCCTAACTATTAGAAGAGATATTTTAAATGTCTAATATTTCATGATGGTGTAGTAATAGCAGCCACTGGAAGGTCAGTGTCATTCTTCTGAATTATTTATCTCCTCTGAACGTCGAAAGCTTTAAAGGCACATTCCTTAACAGGTGAGTGAACGCACGCACCTGCACACGCACACGCACATTCATGCTCACACAAAATATTCAATACATTTTTGCTGCATCGTCAGCACATATCATTTGTCTTCTTCAAGACACCTACAAGTTTAATGATGAAAAAAAACCAATATGTGTGTACATGAATATCATAGTGTGTGTGTCTGTTTGTGTGTGTGTGTGTGTGTGTGTGTGTGTGTGTGTGTGTGTGTGTGTGTGTGTGTGTGTGTGTGTGTGTGTGTGTTAAGTTTCATGGGGAGTGTTTTCCTTGGTAATACATTATTCCTGTCTAAACTCTGGCCTCAGGACATATAGTACAGTGTTGTGTTTATGCGTTGCTGATGGAGGGTGGACGGGCAGATACCTGTAATGGTTGAATTCAGCACGAATCCTCATTTACAGTGCAGTTTCTATAACACATGTCCAAATAACTGACATCTTCATCATGCTTAGAATGTGTGAGATTGCAGAAATACGAAATAAAGTGGAAACTTACTCTTTATTCTAAAATCCAGATCAGTTCTTGAAAGAGACGAATAAAACAGAATGAAAAGAGAGATTTCTGAACATCATATATTGCCCGGAAAGCAAACGCCATTAAGCAGCTCATCATTAATGATTCCACAACTGATCCTGATCTCTCTCTCTCTTCTCTTCCCCATTTCCATCCACCTCTACTCTCTTGCCCATTTCTCTCCTCTCCAACTGGCAACTGGCAAACTGTTTGCTCATGATATTGTAAACTCATGGAGTATTGTATTGTATAGGGGCAGGTGGGACTCAGGAGGTAGAGCGGGTCATTCACTAACAAAGTTGTTCCCCATGCTAATATGTGGGAAGAAACTGAACCCAAACTTGCCCCTGAAAGCTGTGCCAGCAGTGTGTGAGTGTATGATAGAGAAAGTACTGCACATAGATGCACTGTATGAATATGTATGAATTGGTTAATGGCAAAACTGTACTCTCAAGTGCTTTGAGTGGTCATCAAGATCAAAAATAGCAATATAAATACAGATAATTTACCCTCAAAGCTTTTGCACATCAACCACAATGGAAATGAACAGCATGATATAATGAATAATTCAAAGAAGTTCACCCAACTATTCACATTGAGATTCACTGGCTCAGGTGCTTAAACTGAACAAAGCATCTTCAGGATGTTTTTCAGGTTGTTCACCAGACAATATGAAGAACTGCGGCAACAGCTGGCATTCATTGCCAGACTGGAAGGTATCAGAGGAGAAGGGTTGTTGTTCTCCACTGCTCCCTCAAAATGTGACATTGTTGACAACACGTTCTCTGATTGGTCTTATATGATAATGTCGGAAGCCAAACCTTGAAAAAAATCAACTTTAGTCTTAAAAACTTTAAGCCACAGTATCACTCAGCAAAATTCACAACGTCGCATTGACTGAATACAGGTTTGCAAAATATGAATAATGTGTGAATTAAACACAGGAAAATGTGTGCAAGGTCTAGTGTCCAATGGCATTCACTATGTAAAATGCCTGGAGATAATGTTTTGATTTGATGCCATACGAATAAAACTGAATCAAATCTTTAATCTAAAACTGTGTTAAAAATCTCAGGAACTTCTCATGTAGCAGGCAAACCCGAGAAAACTCAAGATCCCTTTTATTAATATTTTTTCTCAATCATTTCCTCCTTTGACCATTAAATTGTTTAATCAAAGCATAGCTCTGTAAATTTACCGGGAGGCACTCAGGGTTGAGATCTGGCGAACTCACTTGACATAGTTGTTTTGCAGTAGAAGCAGACATTTGATGAGAGGAGGCTCTTCAGTATATAACAGGCAGAAGAAGTGGAGAGAGAAAAGGCAGGAGGAGTGAAGACGGGGCACGAGATGAATTGTGGAGGAGAAGATTCAAAGAAAAGGAGCGGACATGACAGTTTCATGAGAGTGAGAGGAGCTGGAGGTCCCTGCCCCTTGAAGTGAACTTTACCCTCTCTCCCTGGAGCTCTGAGTTGGTGTGGGTTGGAATCTAGCAGCACAGTGACCGGAAAGGACATTGGTTCAATTCCCTCGAGGAATTAAATCTTAATGCCTTATAAATCAATGCTTGAGGGCGGTTGAGAGCACTGAAGCAGCTGTGCAAGACAAGAGCCCTGCTTTGTGTTTTCCTATCAGTAAATGCAGTTCTTACTATGACTATAACATTATTTGGGTTTGTGAATTAAAACCAAACAAACTAACATTATTGTTTATTTTATGAGATGCTTGCATTTCAGTAGAAAAAAAATCTCACTCTTTAACACCAAAATTAGAAAAAAGATGATTGACTTGTCCGCCAGTACAGAAGAGAATGTCCCTTTGTGTTTTTTTCCAAGGTGATTCATATTCAACGTCACCAACAAAGACTGAGACGCTGACTCACCTCACTGACTTGCCAAAGTAACGCGTTCTCCCAGGTGTCACATCACCATCACTGTGGATCAGAGCCAGTGACGATTAAAACCTGTGTCTACTGCAGAGTCAATTGAGTGAATGCAAAATGTATCTGTTCCAAACGCTAGCTGTTAGTGAGTGTTAGTAGGTTTTTCAGGTGTATGTCTGCATAGATTGCTGTCGCCTAAACAAAATAGAGGCAAATCAGCCATGGTAATTTGGCAAGGGCCTTTTTCCCATTTAGATGTGTCACAGCAGAAGAAGCACAGGTACAGTATAGTTAATAACGTTAATGATAGCTCCAAGGCTGCAGTTCATTTTGATGCTCCAGCTCTGTGTTGCTGCACATGCTGGTTCGCTGATGTGAATTACTTGGGCACAGTGGAAGAGATTATCTGTTCATGTCATTCATAGCACATGGCTGCTGAAGGCTGCTGAAATCTTAGAGCTGAAAATTTAGCATGTGAGGAGGTTGTAACATGTGAAAATGCGACAGGCCCACTCACACAGCATATTACTGCACAACCTGATGACATACGTATATGTAGTGGTTAATCCCGTATTTATATAGTATGTTAGCCTGTGACAAGAAACGTTCATCTAAAACAGTGATGTGTAGTTCCAAAGGATTTAGTTTTTAAAATTAGATTTATTTTACATTAGACTTTTGTTTTTAAATGTAATAGTTGCAACCACAAAATTTCCCCCAGGCACAATTAGTGATCGTACACTATACAGGTACCCTGTATAGTGTACGATCACTAATTGTGCTAGTTTTGTTTTTACTCGAGTCTCTGCTCTGTTTGTTCTCATGCGTGTGTGCCTATGAACATGGGGGGGTGGCATGTTACAACGCGCATTGATGCCAATTGATTCATACCAGTCCACCCATAGAGATGTCGCAGTAACATGCCAAGAAACGCAGAATTGTGCGAGAAAGAGAAAAAAAACAGCTAGCAAGTAAACACTGAAATAATCAAAAAAGTGTTTTAACATTTTCTAAATTTAGCTTTGCAATTGTTTAGTGTGGAAGTTAAAAACATTCAACGTGTTTGTGAGACCTTTTTGTGAGTATGAACAAGTGTAAAGACAAAACAGGGCACCCTTAACAATGAGCAGGACTAAAAAAACACCTGAAATCCTCTCCTCCTTCTCAGTTTGTCTCTTTATGACAAGGACAAGGCAGAAACATTAGATACCTCGCAAAGATCCTATAAGCCTTGTCAAATAATTACTTGTTTCAGGGCTGTTGCAATACACTTGCACTAGATGATCAACATTCTTCAATATTATTGAGGATATGGAGGGAAACTGCTCTATAATTTAATACAGCACAGAACTTTGACTCAAGGTTTTTCCAGGTGTATAAACAACTGAATCCCCTTGGGAACTTGGGTCATTTACAGTATGATGTTTTATTTTTTACAAAACATTTTAACGATTGCCTCTGATATCTTCAGAGCCCTTCATCTGTCTGGTATAGTGATTGTATAATAACACTTATCCTGAATCAACCTGTGAGCGAGTGAGTGGGTGAGACAAAGAGAGACAGAGGGACAGAGAGAGTGGGAGGCAGAAAAACCCCCTGACAGATTGTACTGGGTGAGGGAGGTCAGAGAGAATAAGAGTAGTTGAAAACAGAAACAAACAGAAAATAAACAGACATAGAAGATTTCCACAGATTATATCTTAGACATTATTGAGTAAGTGATTGACAGCTCCACTTGTATAGCTCCTGCTCATTCTGTTATCACTGTATAACACATACCTGCCTTATCTTCAGCCTCTCTGCAGAACAAAAAACCTGACAGTTAAATTGAACAACCAAAAATACGCAACTGAAAAATAACCTGCTCCATAATAAGGTGCTTTTAAGGTCACAGAAATCTACATTTACAGCCTGCAAAGCAAAATATCTAAAAGTAATTAGCGAAAATAAATAAGCACAATAATGAGCTGGTGGTCAAAGGCTCAAAGGCTATTTAAGCAGCAGGTTCGCAGTTACTGCCAGCCGGACATTCCCCCCACTCTCTCTCCCACCATTAATTTTTGTATTCATCCCTCATGTCAGTCTTTCACTGCACATATCAAATAATGGCAAAAAATATATATATTTATCCTTGTATCCTATATTGCAAACATTGCTGAGACTCATTGGTAAATTTACTCTGATTCTGTGTTTAATCAAATGTCATTGTTCATCACATGTAATGACATATGGACATACCAACAATTCCTCCATCCTAAAAATCCTTGTACTGTCTGATACAACTTATATCCTCTGACATAGAGTGCCCCAATGATGAGTGTCATACTGGACCTTTGTCTCCAAAGTTACAATGATAAACACACAGGTAATCTTATGGAACAGCCATGGTTTAGTGGATCAGGGAAAGATCCTTAAGATGCAGGATGTTTGTTGTCATGGTTACAGTAATAGCTAGAATGGCCCAGAAGTCCCTTTGAATTCTGTCAAACTGCACCAAATTTCACACACTCATATATAACAGTTCCCTAAATATACCAATTTTTTCAAGATCCGTGAAGTATTCCCTGGGAAAATGGTGAAAATGTTGAAAAACGCTGAAAACCCATATCTCGCAGCACAATTTAATGGGTTCTTCCCTAACCCCCCCATCACATCATTCCACCAGGTTTCATAGTAACCATTCAGTAGTTTTTGTATAATATTGCATGCAAATAAAACAAACATACAAACCAACCACCAAACAGATAGTGGTGAAAATATAACCCCCCTGGAGCTAAAAGTGTACTAGGCTGGACACATAACAAAACAAGAAACTATTGGTTGTCTCTGGCGATCTTTCACAAGACGACAACCATGCATACACGATCAAAAACACACAACACATGTGACATAAACACCCCCCCCCCCAACATGTCGCCCCAGTGGTTGTTTTGTTTTGTTTGTTTTTTCCTGCCAGCTCTATTGTTTACTTAGTCATTAAGGTTCCCTGCTGAGTGACTTCCACTCGTCTGTGATGCGGTTTTTGTTACTGTTTACGCTGATGCTGTTTTTATCAAACAGACGAGGGGTACGCTGCCACATCTGCCTCCCTGTTGTTGACTCTGTTGCTCTGCTGTGTGCTCATGCTGTTAAGCTGCTGTTGTGTCGGAGTGGAGAGCGCTCTCATAGTAATGACTCAGTGAACCGAGACCCGAGCAAAACTTATGGTTTGTTTTTCTGGTTTGGACTTTTAAGTACTGACGATTTCTCGCACATACACAAACATCAGTCATGATAATAACACCGTTTTTCAGATACGTTCCCTGCGTTAACACAGATTGTCATTAAAAAGCCATTAGGACTGCAATAGACTGGAGAGCCGATGTTTCTTTGTATAGTATGAGAGGATGTAGCTCCTTCAGACTCTGGAGAACTTAGCTAAATCAACTTCTTAAGTTAATTTCCAGTTTAACCCAGTTTAACCTCTGCTGGCAGCAACAAGCGAAACAGTTCAGTTCATATAAACTATGTCCCTGTTGAAAGGAAAAGTTAGAACTTCCAGGAACTGGCTTTACTCGTCATTCTCAAGCCACTTGTCAATAAAGAATTTACCCATCTTCAGTAACTAGCTCGTAGGCTAGCTAGAAAGTTTAATGTATAATTTAACCAGAGACAGACTAACAACGCAGAACATACTTGAACAAATAATTCTTATTATTGTGTCTGGCAGAGTTGATAAAATTTAGCTGTGACCTTTCGCTGTGACGTGCCTAAACTTTTTTTTGCTTTTGAATGTGATTCTTTTAAAGGCATTTAACTTGCAAAGTTTTCTTGCAAAGACATCTTAAGACGTTGTAAGGGCCACAATGACCCTGATAACGTCTATGGACTTTTAATGCCTTTTAAAGACTTGTCTGGTCAGATGCAAATTGAACAATGGTCCACTTTCGTGCATGCACAGGCAGCGTGTCGTGTGGGTTCTGCAGCCTAAAATAGCTGCAGGTTTTCTTCAGAGCATCCCAAGACCATGAGTCACACATACACACAGATGGCTTGAATATCTAAATCTGCAAAACTGTTAGTCAACTCGGCCAAATGTGAAGTGACAGACTTTGTCGGCCCTGTACAAGTATGTATGAGAAGCTGAGTGCTGTGGCATGAAATGTTGAGGTTGCAGCATCTTAGCTCTCCCTGAGTTTTTATTATTAATTATTTGTGGAATATATTGTGGTTAAGAAATCACACGCATATTGACTTTTTATTTTCTACAAGAAAAATAAGGTAAATAAAGGCTAAAAATAAAAACCTACAGTATAGTTCATAGTTTGAAAGGTTTATCCAGTCTGTATGATTGGTACAGTGTCACCTCTGATTGGTTGCATAACAGGATTTTGTCCAGTTACTTGTGATTTGAAACATTTCCAAACTTCTGTCATATAATCATGAAAATTATGTTCTTCATCTTGTGCATCAGAATCAGCAACTTTGTTTGTGCATCAAAGCTGAGCAGTTTGAAGAGTCGACATTTTGCAGAATATGCTGACAGTTACAGGAATCTGAGTAAACTCTGTAGGAAGAAAAAACAAGGTTGCCCTCTGGAGTGCGACCAAATACTCTGCTGGCTACAGAACCTTTGACTTTAAAGGAAGGGCTTCCTCCTCCAACACCCAGTTTCTAACCTCCACCTGAATCCATATACTCCAAACTGAGAAGAAGAGACAAGGGGAAAAAATCATTGGACAATAGACTAAAGACAAAATGGATGATCCCTCACAGCATGTTATGTCCAGAGGACACTGCTGACTCCATACTCCATTCCAACAGCTACAGGTAACAGTTTCACTGCTGTACAATTCCAGGAAAAATAGAAAAGAAATAAACAAATGACAAATATCTGACCCAAACTCCAAAAGCATAAACAAGAGTGAAACAGCAAAACAAAGGGATTAAAAGGTGCTACTCACCACCAGTCTGCTCCTGGGTACTTAAGTCTTATATATATATATATATATATATATATATATATATGTATATATGGTATATTTACACACAGCAACATTCCAATTTAGTTAAAGAGCTAATCCTGTCAATCTTAACTTCTCAAACCCTCCAAACAGGGTTGATGAGCTGTTACTTTACTTACAGAAGTTCATGACATAACATAAGCTGTGACTCAATTCAGAGGCCGCATCCTTCAGGTTTTCAGAGGTAATGGCGCCAACAAGCCCCAAGACATCCGATGCCTGAGTATAACGCTTCAACTCAACCAAAGGGCTAAGAGCTAAAACAGAGTATCTGTATCAGTAACTTTCTCATCCTGTCCCACTTTAGCTCTGTTGCTAGGAAACAGCAATAAAGGTGGGACAAGCTAGTGGCGGAGATCACAGAAAGTCTCCGTAGCACAGACCGTCTCAGTTCAGTTCGGGCTTCATGGTCTATGCAGCTAACAAAGGCGGGACATCCTTCATGGGACAGGCAGACCATGTTTGTTTGTTGGCGGTGAGGACACTTAAAGAAAGATGAGGCAGATTTGTGTTAGCTGATTTTAAAGTGGACTGTTGTCATCGACTGTTCAAATACAGAGGCAGCACTCTCCAATTAGACCAATCACAGTGCACCACCTGTTTTATCACAATTCACACATCCAGCACACACAGAGGATGAATCTGCAGGTTCAAAGCACTTGTACACTTAATAAAACATTGAGGGAAATATCGCAAAATGAAGAGATTCAAAGAGGCTTAAGAATATCCTAGAACAAACAAAGAAACAAACAAAAACTGAATTCAGAAGTTGGGAGGGTTGAGAAATTACCCACTGAAGTCATAAGCACCATCTGCAAAACACTGCAATTGTGCTTGGCTGAGTTGTGGTGGAAATGTGAACTGGAGCGACTAAATGTGGTGTCTCAGGGTCTCTGATGGCTCCAGATGGTTTTAAAGCAGGAGGAGGAAAGCATGACAAAAACAAGGAGTATTTGTAACCATAACGAACAGCTGCAACGTGCCACATTCAGAGGAAACAAAGTGGTTTCACTTGTTTAGAAAGAGCAGGTACAGAGTGGTGTGTATGACATCATCATGGCCCTGGTGTTGAACTTGTATCTCAGAGCAGTGATGGTGCATATGCTAATGGCAGCAGCCTTGAACAGGGGGCATGTGGAGAACACCACATAGCAAGTAATAACTGTAAATCTCTTGCGTGTTCAAAGCTATTGTAGTAATTCAGCATAGTGTGAGATTCAGTTACATAATTTATAGATAGGAGACAATAATGTACTGTGACACTATGAGAGACATATACTCTGTGGACATTTATAGCTGCTGAGTTTGCATTTTACAGACTTGAAGATAATTACCAGCATCTCTCTGACTCTCCAAGAGTCATTTTGTAGAGTTTGGACAGGAAACTGAGAGTGTTTATCATGGTGTTTATTGGCTCTTTATTTCCTGCACATCTCCAAATCAGGAAGAAAGCAACACATTTGACTGTAATTACCTTCCTGATCATAGTCAATCAATCACTGTGTTGGACTAAATGAAGCAGAACACACAATCTGTCCAGCACTGGTCATACTGGGACAAATGTGGGGCGTCACATTAACAAGATAAAAAATCCCCAAGAACTTTACAGACACTTCCTGCATATACCTGCAGGCTCTGGCCCTGGTTAATGAGTGCTAACATATTAGAGTAATGCACATGTATCACACAGTGGCAAACTGGTAAGTTAGTAAGAATTGGTAAGAATGGAAGATTTGTGAGCTTTCTCTGTTATGACAGACAATAAAAGAAGTGACAATTACAAATATGATGAACATTTGTATATATTTTGTGTAGGTTGAAATTAAATAAATGCAGGGGGGCACTGGCCCCAACTAAAATCTGATTGGACACCCTCTTATTTTATTTTATATAAACTAGTCACATAAGCTGTTTTCAGACATGAACTCAATAATTGGGTCTGGAGTTTCTGTAGAGTTTGCCTTTCACACATGAAGAACAGAGCAAGAGATTTGTTTGAATCTGTCGTATGTTAGAAACAACACCCACTTGCTTGTGATGAATCCTGTGGCGGATCTCCTGCTGTGTTCTCATGTCAGCTCATTTGGACATCATCCTGAGTTTTTACTCGGGGGCTGGCAGGAGACGGGGAAAGTCTGGAAGCTGTCACTCCTCACTCGGACATGTGCGAGCCCATACGCAGATTATACGGGGTTCAGTGCATCTCTGGTATCAGCTTTACAGCAATACAATTAATATTTACAAAACTAACAACAACTACAACCATAATAATACTAATACAATGGACATACAGTATAATAAGCCCCTCTGTGTAAATTGTGACAATTTTGTGCCCTGATTAAAAAGCCTATGTCTGCAACTGCCTTACACCACTTTCACCAAGTGCTTGTACACAAAGAATTGGCATCAAATGGAAGCATTATTATAAACCCATTGGTTTTAATATGAGCAGGTTTCATCCGGTATGATAGAGAGTAAGCTCTTTGCCTTTATCTGATAACGTTCCTTCGGCTGTCAACCTTTCCACAAGATGGCATCAATCTCCCTCAGACAGAGACGCCACTTTAACTTCCCCTCCTAAACTAGAGTCTTGTGATTAATTTCTTAACTGGATATTCTCAAAGTTACAAATTCAGGCTGTGTCAGCTCAGGTGAGGTATTACTTTACTTTTATGTGCGCCAAGATAAAAGAAAGTAGTTTGAAAGTGAAATTAAAGGTGAGTGTGAACTCAGAGAAAGAACCACAAGGAGCTGCGAAGCCATGAAGAGTCCAGCTCATCTTCCTTAACTTTCATTCTCAGAATTTATCTCTACATTAAAATCTTATTCGGAAACACCCTCCTCTTCAGCTTCACTATGTGTCTCACTGTCTCCCAACATTAGCTCCACGGCCCCCTGAAGCCCGCTTTATTTGAAACATAATACAAAGGGTAAGGTTCAGGAACAAACAACAGACACCCAGACCAGCAGTCTCCTATTTATCCAGCTCTACCTCCTCCTGACAAAACTTAAACAGCGCAAATAACACCTCTCATCTTTGTTCCTGACAGACAGACACTTATCAATAATTACAAAGAGCAGTTCCCAGTTGGAGGACTTCTATGGCTTTGATCTGCATAAAACTCTTCTGGTGGACTCATCAGTACAAAAGATTAAAAGCTGCAGTTGAAAGTATCTGCTCCTTTGATAAAAAATGCAGGGTAGAAGCCTGTGAGTGTAGAAACTAGAGGGGGGATTAACAGCAACTTTTGGTAAGAAGCATCCAACAACTCTGCTAAGAGCAGGTACAAGCTAAACATAAACTGATAATATAGTTGAATAATGCAGCTGAAATCAATTCCCCTTTACATTCAGTGCAAGTTTTGGAAAGCCATTGTGTAGTATTTGCTATTTCTACTACAGTGGCCAAGGCTTGTGGGTATTGTAGCATTTTGAGCAACAATTATGACATAAACACACTTTCTAATGGCTGAAATAATTAAAATAGGTGTCGAAAAAATATAAATCTATCAATCTTCCATCACAACACTGACTATGTTTCATGGACACCAATAAACCAAAATGAGAGTGTGGTCTACACAGGATTTGCTTGATCGGTATCACCAGGTTGTCCCGCCCTCTTTGCGGTCGCCCAGCAACAGAGCTGAAGTTGGATACGATAAGAACATTTTAATACACGTGTTATTTTTAATCAACCAAAGGATATTGTTTAGAGAAAAAAAATTGTGTGGGGAATACAGTATGAACCCCCCCCCCCCCCCCCCCCCCCGTGGAACCAGTGGCCCCTCTCAATTTGCAACTCTACATGTTGTTGAAAGGTGTCAAAATCATCTACACCTCGGGGGATGTGTAGATGTGCTAAGCAGATTTTATGAGTGGTTATAAACAAACAATCAACACCAGGCTTTCACTGTGCACGTACTGTATAATCCTGAGGATACACTTTGACAGCTCAGCTTTCAATTTCAATGACAAAGTGTGCACACTGAGAAAAATGTGTTTGTAATCCATTTAAGGCTTTCACTGATTTGTGTGATCAGGAACACAAAATGGTAAATCTTTCAGCAGCTGTAGGCCTCAAAAGCGAGCTCCTCTGTTTTTCTAACATTTTCCGGGCAGATGGTTAACACCTTATTCCAAGTTGTTCTCTGGTAACTTCTCCCTGAACCATGATTCATCCGTGAGAGACACCAGTATAACTTATGTAGGGGGGAGGTGCTGCAGTGTTGGAGGTGATGGTCTGCGTGGTGAGTACTGCAGTCGAGATGGTCTGTGATTGGTTGGTGAATCAGACACGTAAACAGTCAAGTGTTTTAGAGTTCATTGGCAGACTACAGAAGGTGTTGTTGTCCTTTCACTGTGGACCGGCATCTTCACAAACAACAGTGCTAAAGTGTGTTAGACAAGCGTGAAAGGTGCAAGACTGTAAATTTCCATAATAGAATTGAGTTCAACAGGTTTCTAATCACTGGGAGAGACAACAGATGTCTTCTTCAGCACTGATGTGATGCTGCTGCTTTTGAGGCAGGTGGAGACAACAACTAAGTCCAGAAGCATGGCAAGATATCTGTGGGTGCATGTCAATTCAAAGACATACAGAAATGGTCTTGGTGTGGTGGACTCAGTTGTCAACTTTCCAGGCTTGTTGCAACAATGAGGAAACGTGAGAATAGATATAGTTGAGCTATAGACGAGATGAACGAATGCATAGGGCTGTCACTTTTTATTAGAATTTTGGACTTGCGGGGGAAGTTCTGACTAACTGTCTAGACAAGGTTGGTTCTGTGAGTTTGTCTATATGAAATATTTCTTTCCAACCTTTGACATGATGATGTTCGCTCCTCCAAAGGTCCCACTCCCCAAGTTGTGAGGTGCTTGTTCCGGTTTTGGTGTGTTCATCTGTTTTGAAATCAGAATGTGGAAAAAGACAGTACAGACACTGCAAACAAAATGTGTTGCATTCAAGTGTTAAGTGTTTAAACAACACTTTGGCACCTCTTACCAATAATTGGATAATAGCGATGAGCAAAGACCAAGGAGGAGGTGTGACAGGCATATCAATAACTGACCTGGCTAAAAAGTCTGTTGTTCAGGCACTTGTGAGAGATGGACAAAAGTTTAACATTTGACAAGTTCACATCAGAAGCTACTATTTAGAGCCAATTGTAAAATTATGCTATATGGATTATAATTGATTATATCAGGAACTTGGCAACTCATGTACCAATATTTTGCACACTTAGTTGTTGTTCTGACTTGAGGTGGCATTCATGTGAATTTTCCCCAGCAGGGACTGATTTTTCAGATCATTACGACACCACATGAACACATAATCAGGTGACATCCAGCTTCATGATTACGCTAACATATTTCCTCTGTATTTTATACTTTTATGAAATATTTGAGAAAATACTTCTAATTCAGCCAGGTTATTCAAATTGTTCAAACTGGTCGGAGAACATTTCAAAACTCTGTAACATTTCTTTGACAGTCGTCATCAATATTTTCTGTCCATCAACTATTGATTATTCAACTATCCTTTGTGCCCTAAATGATGGTGCTCACACTGTACTTGATATTTAAACTGCCTTGTTCTCTCTGTATTGCTGCTTTGTGCCCCTCTGTGCCTTCATCTGTCTTCTCTGACCAGCGTGAACTCAGACGAGCTGTGCTTACTGTGGGAAAATTCTGCAGCGTTGGCGATGAACACGCAGTTTCAACGAAATTCTCCTGCTGAAACACGCTCCAAGCTCATTTACAGCGAGCAGTCAGCGGTGTACACACAAACAAACACACAGCGAGACGCCTTGATGACAGGTGATTCCTCACAGTGGAGGAGAGGGAGGGGGGGCTTTCCTTGAATGGACAGATCCATCACTGACTGGAAAGTCAAGGAACTGTCGGAGGAGGTGAAGGTTGAGAATAGAGAATGAGAATGTTTGGGAAGTTGGCGTCGAGGTAATCAGGGGAGCTGAGCCACGTCAGTGAGGTTGTTAGAGTTCAGAGCTCACACTAAACAGTACATTTTCCAGGTGATCAGGTGATTCAGTGTAATTACTCTGCATGGCTTCAGTTCAGCTTCCACGTCAGCCCAATCTTAAACCACCTCTAACTCTATTCTGTAAAGTAATTTTCCCATTGCTTATCTCGGCCCACAAAGGCTCTGCTTGAGCTACACTGGAATCAGCAGAGTGAACTCATTAGGATAGGAAATCAAAGAGCTTTTCACTTAATGTGTTGCCCTTAAGGCATTCTTTTTTTCTTTTTTAAATTGTTGGTGCCTATTTTTAGTTACAAATGAAACATTTATAATTACTTTACAGTTTAGAAGACTTGTTTGTAAAAATTTATATTATTGGTCCATTTGCATCAAGCAGTGACACAACTTCCATTTTTAGCGACTTTCTGTTTAGGGCTTCTTGGTTCTGCAGTAAAAACCAGACAGACAGGTGGTACATGCTCAGAATTTTGTTATGCTGGCATTCCAATCTGAAGCATCATATAGGCAATGCTGTACGTTTATTTATTTGCTGTTGAAGGTAATATATAAGTAAAGATTTAGTTAAAATGATGTTTGATAAGTAACCTAAAAACTGTTTAGGTAAAAAGCTAACAGCCACGCTAGCAGCTATGGTAACTGCCACCTGCAGTGCAAAGCAGCAATGTATATTTACAACTATGTACAATGTAATATGTTACAGACGCTGTATATTCTGTATTGTTAATTTACATTTTCCCCCAGCATGTTAATGAGGAAGACTACAAGTAAATGGTCAACATTACTACGACTTCATTAGCTCTGGTTTACCTTGGTGTTAATTCAGAGTTACGACACACTGCACGAGAACACTACACTTTATGTGTGTGAGTCTGTGTGTGGTCAGTGAGTCATAGCTTGTTGCTGCTATCGTGACATGATGTTGTTCATTACATTTAGTAGGGAAAACTTTTCTCTGGCGATGAATGGTTCAAGACGAGTGTGATCGATACTGCTGCTGTCAATAAGTTGTTTAAGAACCACATGGAAGGCGTCTTTCCCTGAATCTCCCAAGAATCAATGAGCTCTGATATGTGGGGACGCTATGCAGCCAATTACACACACACACACACACACACACACACACACACACACACACACACACACACACACACACACACACACACACACACACACGCAGACTAAAGTATAGTGTGGAGAAGAGGTCAGCAAACATCTGCCCCGCTGATTCCCTGTCCTCCAGGATCATTATACACATTATTTTAAAATGAGTACATGTCACAATGAGCAATTGTGGAATGCTCCGAACCAACAGATGAAAAAAAGATTAACATCATCATACTCAGTAGATAAAACGTCAGCTGGCAGAAAGGGCAAAATTGGAGCAATTCGAGCAGAGGGCACTGGGTCCTTCCCCAGAAAGAAAAGAAAATAATAAAACAATTTTCTGCAATTTACATATATATGGATTATTTCAATATTTCACCAAATCACTTTCTGTAGCACATCTCTGCTTTAAAATCCGGATAAATACTAGATTGTCATGTCAATTATTTGTGCGGTTATGGGTATTCAAAATGACTCCGCTCTACACGGCTGACTTTTGTTGAAAAGTAAAAAGGCTAAATGTCATCTGCTTCACCAAAAGCATAAATCCACGTAAAAAGTAATTTCCACAGTGCAAGTTAATTTAGAGAACATATATAATATGTCACAGATCATAGGAATCTGCCAACATAGTAACAGCTCTATTTTCAAGGATGCGCAGGAAGTGACAACACACACCAGTGCCTGCTCCATCTCCACTTAAAGCTCAGACTTAGCGAACCTCTTTCAGAGATCGATCATCACATATCATCTAGGGACCACACATACCACAGTGACAATCAAAATATTTCAATCTGCATATATGACCATGAAGGAAGGTATCTAAAGTGACAGCCCCTGTTGTTATTTGTGTCGTGTTTCAGTGCAACTCAGTTATTCTTTATGTCTCTTTTTCTTGGAGAAGCTTATTGTCCAGTGACTAGAAGTGGAGCACCTGGGCCCAGTGCTCCACTTCTGGAAATAAAAGCCCCAGCTTCCTGCAAGTCTCTCCCTCTTACCTCTCCGACTCACTGATCACTTTTTACACAAATTCAAAACAAATCACTACTAATGAGACTGACTAACACATATTTGCGGTTTTCTTCAGTTGAATATTATTTTGGCACGACACATAATTTCTATTCATTCTCATCTGTGTCTTTTTCCCTTTTTGGTCTTAGTCAGTGAGGCAGGTTATTACACTGATAACTATAAATGTCACTTGAGATAACCTTCTTCTTCCACTGTTAACCCCATGGCAGGATTGAGAGATTCCTTTACATCTGGACCGGCAGGTATCAAATAAAATATGTGTGTTGGTCTATGACAGTGTGTTGGTCTATGACAGTGGTGGTATAAACTAGCCAGAGGGCTAAACAGCCAGAATAAGGGATGGATCTTTCAAAGCAAACTATGTCTAGATTTGCCAATTGTAATTAAGAGTGTAGTAATAGTGTTTCATTTGAAAAAGGGGTTTGATTCACTATTGAAGATAATGTGCAGCAGAGAGCTGTGAGAAAGCAAAGGGAGAGGAGGTAAGGGATCATTTGTAATCCATGACATAATTAAGGAATAGGTTTGAATCATTACATACATTTACATTCACTAAATACAGATTTTTATTCAGATCTGCACCTAAATTACACACACCCATAAATATCATTCACGATTTGACATCAACATCCATTAATTATTCTCTGAGAAATGAAAAAAACATGTAATGCTAAATAAAGTGAAAAAAAAATCCCCCCCCCCCCTGTATAAGAAGGGGCCTGATTAATGAACCTCTGTTATCTTCTTACAAAGGAAGTGAATGGGTGGATATTTACATTGTAGCTGGGCGCATAAACAATTGTTTATGAACCTGCACAGTCAGAACATATACAGCAAACAAAACCCTATTCATCCTAGCCCCAGTCACAGTGTGGTCAGGTCAGTGGTAAGTTGTAGCTGACTGTGATCATTTTTAGTTTTTCCTCCTTCGAAAATCAAATTTTTACACTTGAAATGTGGCTCCACAAATGTAACTGCAGCTGAGGTCAGCTCTGATTTATGGTGCTTACAACAGATTTCAGTGTGGGAACAAGGCTCAGTTATTTTTTATTTCCTCAGACCAGAGCTACTGAGCTTCTTGCCTTCCCCCATGGCTGCAAACCTTCCTCTGCTTACTACAGTGGTCAAAATGACTTGCCTTTCTTATTTGCAGTAGAGGAGTGTGCTGGACACTGAGAAGCTCTCTCACCTCGCTTTCTTGCCAGTTATACTTTTTTGCAGGTTTTCTCAAGAAAAGATTAAAAACATAGGAAAGTACACAAACGTTAGTGTTGAGTTTGATGCATGTCAAAACGTTGCACAGAAAAAGTGCCATTAAACAAATAATTCTCCATCATCCAGGATATTCACCCTTTCTGGCCTCGAAAGTTATTTCTATGTGCTTCAAACTCACATCATCACACCACTCACACAAGCGGGAGCCATTTGAACCTCCCATTGGTCTAAAAGGCTGCTAAAAACAGAAATATTAAAGAACAATGATGTTACATAACTTTGTTCTACCTCTGTCTAGACACGTGGAGAGAAATGCAAGGCATGCTGCTGAGCTACTTTCAGTCATTTCGTTGTTTCAAAATGTCAAGTGTTTTTTTTTAGCTTTTCTTTCTTCTGGAGCAGAAACTGAATGTTACAGTTCTTGTTCAGCTACAGTATGAAAATAATCAGCTGATAGAAGAAGGCAGTCAAACAGACAGTCTGCAGTAGAAGACAGATACTGGTCAGAAGTCTATATTAATGCTAAACTAAGTATTTCATTTTCAGTATGCATCAGGGCTCTCAAAGTGTCTGCTTTGAATTATTTATGGACGACACAAAGGACAGAGTCTCTAATTGCTTGTTTGTGTGGAAGTTATGCAGAAGTTTCTCTTCGCTCTTTAACGGCTAGAAAATGTCAAAGCCCATTGGGATTTATAATGATAAAAGAGATGACAGATAGATATAGCGCAGCTCACACCAAACGCACAGCAGTATTAATAACAAAACAACATTTTCTCCTGACAAGTGCCACTTCAGAGACTGGAGGAGAAAGAGAGAACATGCAAAGAAATAGAACTGAAAAGTCAAGCTATTGCACATATAATTAGAAATCAAGACAGTGTCCTTATAATGACATAAAATCAATAGTGACTGGCTCATCAGAATAACCTCCTTGACCTCGGCTATTGATTTAATTAAAATTATTACAGTGCATAGGTTCACCACATTACACACATTTGCAGAAGAAACTACTCTCCAACTTGAGCAGATTTATGAAATCGGAACTGGACTTTCTTGATTTAAAAAGCTGTTTGTGAGCGATAGTCACTGTCTGGATGTCTGAGAGGCAAATGTTTACATCAATAATGCAGCAAACAATTAGATGAAAAACAAAATACACTCTTTTGAACCATGAGAGTCTGAAAATGCACACAACCCTTTGTGGATTTCTCACATTGCTTCCTCAGTTACTTTAGTTTTTTTGGTGGAAGAGGAGTGGAATTCATTTCTTAATGATGTGGGAGCTGGTGACACCTTCCTGCCCCGAATCAGACACTGGAATGTTTTTTTCTAACCGAGAACACACTATGTTTTAGGCAGGTCAGAGGTCAGTGCGCAGGAAGATGAGGAGACTGAGGTTGATTTAGCAAAAGCTGCCTCTCTGAATCATAAGCTGCTGCTGTGACTTGACAGAATGGAAATGAAAAACCCACACAATTTCATCAAAAGGTTCATGGAAAGTTGGACAGTTTACAAACTCAGAACCAAATAGAGACATGTTTGCAATTGATCACGGTAAAATAAGAATAAACCTCTTTTGGTTTTTTGTAGGCACAGCTGTGGGAAGTGAGGGTGCTCGCGGTTCCGCAGCACTCACCCCAAGGTGGTGGCTGGCAAGCAAGGGAAAGTTTCTTATTATTTCGAAATACGAAGCAATTAATTTAAGGATTAACTTATTAGTTTGAGAAAGTTTGTCATTACTGACAGATACTTAGTTATGACCTACAGGAATATTTCATTCAAATGTCCAAGTGTTAAGAACAAAAATAATTGATTTGTTTGACCCATTTAACGAAGGCTGTGAGTGAACTAAAACTGTAAAATTGAAGGCTGGTAAATCTAACTAAACTAAGAGCAAATGCATTTTGTAGCGATCATAACTCCCAGACTGCAATATGATCAGAAGCACACTACATTTTTTTAGGGCAGCAGAGTCATCAGGAGTTGATTGGGGTTGATGTTGGGAGAATGAAGCTTGTCACACCACAGACTGAGCTTCACATCTCATCCATCTTATGCTGGTAGAATGAATATTTCTGTGAAAAACAAAACACTGAACATGTAGCTATGCTCAGTGTCAATATATTTTGTGACTTCGCAAATACATTAATAAGCACCATATCCTCATATACATAAAACAAAATGTGATCCAGTCACAATTATGTTTGCTACTGAACATATTTACTGTTGCGCTTTAGAGACATACATTTTAGGAGAGCTGCAAAGTTGGGTGATATTTTTCTGTGGGTTTGTCATTATAAGCGACCCATTTCATATACAAGAAGTCATGTGATCCTCAGATTTAAACATTTTGACTTACAGAGGCGCAAGACACAGATAGTCCGGAGATCAAGTCAAGACCATGACAATTGATTTATTCCTCAATTGGAATTTTGTATTCTTTCTAGCAGACTCTAGAAGAATTAACTTGTTAATCGATTTCACATAAGGAGAGACATTTAAGCCACAATCCAATGACACATCTGAAGCAATAATGGAGAGTTTCTGTAATTGGTCTGTAATCAGAGAGTATTCATCAATCTGAAAAGGTTATTTCCAGTGAAAGAAAAGAGGAGGAGGACAGATTTTTATGATAAGAGATAGAGAAGAAGTCACAGGGAAGCGGCCGAGGGAGAGGCTGCACGAAGTGATGACAAGTAACAGGTAATCATGATGGAGAAGAGAAGATGTGGAGAGCAGAGGAGGTGTTAGGGGAGGCAGAAAGAGAGGGGGCTGATAGGGTAGTGGGTGCAGTTGTAGCTAAATGCTTCACAAGCCTCTTTGTCTTCTTGCCGAGTAAAAACTTAGAGAGTTTTCCACATCAATGATCCAGTATCTGTCTGAATTTGGACGTTTAGATGTGAAACACAGCCGAAGCTAAAGCTTTTGCTGCAGCACATTATACAGCTCTGACATTTTGACTCATGAGTTTTAAAAAGCTGGTACTGACACTGACAGAGCTGGCAGATAATTCAATATCATCCTTTACTGCTGCTCAATATAATCAATTCAAGAATGACACACCATATGGAGCTGGTGGGTATGATTCATCATGCATGAATTAATGTAATTATGAAGTTAGTTAAGTTCATTTTAGAAAAACTAGTCACACGTCTTAAATATTCAATGTAACCGTTTTATGAAATGAACTCCAGGAAAATGTCCAAACAATGGGGTCCAGACTTTGTCTTTCCCATACGAACAATGCAGCAGGAGATTCTCTGGTTAGAGGCGTTCACAACCACAAAAAAATCTGTTCAGAGGAGGGGTGATGATCACATGTTTTTATCTTATTTTTATTTATTAGGGCCCGAGCACCGGCAGTGTGAAGGCCCTACTGCTTTTCGTTTGATTATTCAGGCAAATGAATCATATTTTTGGATGACTTGAACATACTCGAAAACTCACCAAACATTGCAGGGGTCGTCAGGCCTGGTGAATATGTACATATTCTGGAGTAATTGGAAATGGGCGTGGCAAAATAGCTCAACAGCACCACCTAAAATGCAGCATTTCTGTCTGGTTTAACCAATCTTCACAAAATTCTGTAATTTATTATATCTCCTCTGTGCATTGTCCAATCAGCCTCAAACCTCTTTCACACGAACACAGTCCTGCCCTGATCAGATCTATATGTCAATATTGACTCATAGACACAGCGCCACCTGCTGGCGACAGGAAGTGACATGCTTTAACAGTTCCATGTGTCAATATTAACTCAGGGTCGTAGCGCCACCTACTTATACGCCATGAAAGGGGACGTCTTTTTTTTTTACTTAACTGCGCATTGTCCAATCAGCACCAAAATACTCACCTATGATCAGAGTCCTGGCCTGAACAAATTCTCTCAAATTGGCTCATTCGGACATTATCCAGAGATTTTACCAAGGGGCTGGCAGCAAAAACTCCTTGGCCTTATTCAGAACCTTCACATATGGGTCTAACCCAACTAAATTGTATGTTCCGATACTGGCATGCTAGGGTCAGACTACACAATATGATTGTAGCCTAACCAGGATGATGTAAGGTGTCTGGTGGGTTCTGAAATTATCAGTGGGCATTAGGTGTGACAATTATTTTATATAGTTACTCATCGTAACCAATGCAGAATATTTTCAACAACGAATTTCGCCACCTCTGTGACGTTGACCAATAGGAACACAGCTGAAAGAGCTGAAGCCTCACACAAATGTGAGCAAAACAGGAATGAAGCTGTTAATGCTACATGGTGAAAAAGGGGTTTGAGATTTTTAGGCTTTTCCAAGTCCAACATACCCACTGTTATACAGATTGCTTCAGATGACAGGCTGGTTTACATTCTTGTCCCTGGAAGTCTGTCATATATGCCATAAAAGACGACAAACAGTGATTGGTCGGAGAGCAACGCGTAGTCTGTCAAGTCTCTCAGCCACGACACAGCAAGAATTTATGACTCCATCATATAATCTGACACAGTGACCATTTTAAAAGACAAAATATCTCATAGTCTGACCCCGGCACTGCGACCTCCCTGCCAGTGTGAGGGACGAGGCCTTGTAACATTTATGGATGGTCATGATAAGGAATAGACCAGCGGTTATATAAAAATGTAATCAATAAGATAATCATCTCTTCAACAGACATAACTGGAACTATAATGGTTTTAATATGGGTTATGGTCAGTCGTTTGGGGATAATTTAATACTGGAGATGGGGACATTAATTGAATAATGACAGGTTAGGCATTTCAGTTTACATGAATGAACAAGCATCAATAGAGAAAGATGGAATAGAGATGAATGTTTCTGTAGGTAAAATCAAAAAAGTAAATGAGACAATGAAAAGGTTAGAAAAATGTCTAGCAGTATAAACAGAATTGCAATATTTTATTTTACAGTCATCAAAGTGCTATTCAATAGCCTACATCTACAAAATGCTCAATAAAAGGCACGGTGGTAGCTACCATGATTAAATGTGTATCAAGGCTGACTCATTGTATTTCCCCTCCCTCTCTCTTTCCTTGATTTTCCTGTCTCTTTCTCTACCACTTCAGTGATTGAGAGAGAGTCCTATACACTGATGGTCCTACCAATATTCCCAGAATGTCCTGAATGATCCCTGAAAGTTAAACAAATAACTACAATGCAAGATGACAACCTTTACACCACTGTTCTAAGAACCTTCTGGGATCATACACAATTTTTAGGTAGTTAGATGCAAATTCTGCCTGAAGTTTTTGGTAATGACCCTAAACAGATTTTCAAGAAACTTCATCCTGCAGCCAGTGAATCCTCATTCTGTTCAATTTAATACTAAGAACATTATTCATTCAGCTGCAAGGCAAGACATGTAAGCATGGTATTGTCTTTGCATCCCAAACATCATTAAAGCTCCTGGGGTATTGCATTTTAAATTGGTTACTTGAGTCTTCCTTATATTCAGTTTATACCCAGATAATGCCCCATCTTTCTGGAGATTACAGAGGATGGTCCCAGTTTCTGTTCTACTCCAGTGACTTCACCATCTTTAATAGCGTTGTGTTGTGTTTTTGTGACACTATTTTATGTGTTATTGACATAAGCAGTTCAAGGAGATTTGGTGTGATTGGACGGGCTTGCATTATTGCACTCTCTAGTTAATAAATGAGTATAATAGATTCTCATTCATTATAATTCTTGTGTGGGTTCTTTTTGTAAAAAAACAGAGGATTTCTCGAATAAAAGTGTCATGAAAACCAGATATTCTTAGCAGCTTTATAGAAAGGACCGTCCAACTCGATCTAATGCCTTCTTATCCACACAGCTTTGCTTCCATTTACAAAAATGAGATTCATTACAGTATAGTCCTCCTTATATTGGCCTGTGTTTGTCTTCGTTGAATAATTAGAAATAAAATTGATCTTGATTCCAACAAATGGGTGATAAATTAAAAGACAACCTGAAGAAATGAGAGGAGAAAGAAGAATATATGCAGATGCTTCTATATGGGTGCACTACATGGTACAATTAAGCAGTTAATAGGCAGTCATGCTCTGTGGCATATATAAAAATGCTGAGCAGGCACAGTTGTTTCTGATTTTGTGTAAAGAAGGCAAGAGGAAAAGTATGAAAACCAAATGACGTTGAGAGAGGGTTCATTGATGGGGCACGGGCAGCAGGAGATTCAGTCACAAAGACTGTGTCCAGTGTTTCAATGGGAACAGTGATTAAAGTGAGTTCTACATTCATATCTGTGGGAAAGATGTCAGTAAATAGTGTCAGACAGTGCACTTTGGATGACGCTTGTGCATTATTGCAGCATGTAAGGAAAATCTGAGGATTTCAGGAGACCGAGGATGTCAGTACAAGAGCAGATCCGCAGAGATCTGAGCAGAGACTAACATGAGCAGTTTAGTTAGTGGATTTTACATGGACATAACAATAGCATTGGAGCAGCAACATACAATAATGCACAGGCACCAGATGCACTGCATTTAGTGTTTGTAGCTAAACCCTAATTTTACAACACCTAACCACAAAAGGCTTTTTTCTGAGCCAATTTAGGGGCCGCCTCAAACCGAAATGAGACGCTATGGTCTATGAGGTTTTTTCTTGATATGGCATCATCAGCTTCACTGCTGTCACCTCGCAACAGAGCTGTAATTGGACAGTAAAAGGAAGTTTCAATGCCCCTTTTTTTAACATGTTTACCATAAGAAGAACTAAAAGCACTGGTCTACTAGGGTTTCTTCAATCTTAACTTCCTCTGCTCTTCTGATATCACTAGCCTGCCAGTACAAGAGCTAAATGCTTCACAGAGTTTTAACACACTGACATACAGTAGCAGAATTATACATTTTTTTTATAGCTGTGTGTAAACAAGTGTGTAAACAAGTCAACAAACAGTAATACCTCTCCACAATTACAATGTCTCTGGATTGTAATGATACAAACAAGAAGCAAGAACATTTTAATGATTTGATAAGTTCTGGTTTTGAACGCTAATATTTACGACACACTATTCAATGCGTCACAGACATTAATTTACTATTGGACAGATTAAAAAGATGATCTCAAAGTGAAAGGTTTAGTTTAGCAGCTGATGCGTAAGTGATGTGTGTCTGGACCATTTCCAACACAGAGGTTTTAGCAAAATTAAACAGACTGTAACATTACATGAGGAATTGGCAACACTTCCCAAAGCTGAATGTAGATAGATGTTGGCACTTACAGCATCAGATAAAAAGGATAGAAGAGAAGTGATCCATGGATGAACCACAAACTTTTACCCATGTAGACCTCTTCATTACCTCACACATGCACCACACACACTCAAATGGTAGCTGTGTGTAGCAGTAATAGTCTGTAACCGAGTGTGGAATCGATTGTTGCAATTCGGTAGGGAGGTCAGTGGAAAGCATCAGCATTCATTATGACTTTATGTAACGAATATTGTTACCTACAACTACTGTATCATTAGCCCATATAACATTAAAGGTTAGATGGATGTAAAAAAAAATGAAGGTGGTCTTAAAATAATAACACACAAGGGACATCTTATAATGTCCCTTATAAATAAAGAAATCATGGAGATTGATCCTCGAGGGACCACTGTTCAGCATTTCAGGTTTCAGCGATTCCTATTTCCATGGTTACCACAAAAGGTGTAGAGCAACCCATTATTAGGGCGATTGAGCATGACTGAATGTGCCTTTGGAACAGCGGTACTGGGGTCTATGAATGATACAAAATATTCTTATGTTGTCCAATAAAATACACAACTATTTCTTCCACAGGTTCAATACTATATAACAAATCATGTAAAAATAATCAGGAATGACCCTCTGCTCCATTCACAAGTTGTACAAGTTGTAATATCACATAAAATGACACACTTATATATCAAGTAAATAATTCAGAAATATATAAAAATAAGACATATCTATAATGAAATGTCCAGGGTTACTGAAGAAAATGAAAAGAAAAATCTTTGCTGTGTGTGACTCACAACTGATGAGTTAACACAGTCCATCTTTTCTTTTAAACAACCTAGTTTTCTTTCAATAACTTTTGCTCAATGAGTCCTTATCTTTGAATTTCGTCATTCCTTCGATTCATTCATGGGCTTCCAGTTGCAGAGGCAGCAAAGCAGCTCCACAGCATGATAGATCCATCATTAACTGTTGCACTGCATTCACAACGAGTTGTACTTTGCCTTGTTTTGACAACAGAGTGTGAAATTTGGTGCAGTGTGATTGAATTAAAAAGGACTGTTGGGTATAATAAATTTGAATCTTTTGAGGAACGATTCAATTATCAAATTGTCAAAAGGTGCCACAAATTATATCTAGAGTACAGTTTATGTCTGTATAATTTATTTCTTTAATTTTGTTTAATTTTTTCCTTTGCTTCTGTGCTGATCATGGCGCAAAATGAAAAGAGATCGCAGTTCTTCAAATTCTCACCCTCAGGGGACCATGAATGTGTGTACCAAATTTCACAGTATTCCATCCAATATTTGTTACAATATCTCAACGCACTTTCTCAGGCTGCAGGAAAACTCAGGGGATCACTTAAGTCAGTAGGGTTCATCCCCTGGGCAACATCAATGTTTGTACAAAATTCCATAACAATCCAAAGGCTCTTGGGGTATTTCAGTGTGGATGAAATTGGTGGATTCACTAACAGACTGAGATCCCTAGAGCCACAACAACTACATGGCTAAAAACAACTGCAGCTGCAACACATTTGCAATATCTATTACTTCCCTTGCCTCTGGGAGACATTATCACTATCTCTATACTGCTGCTGTTATCAATGTCCTTTTCCAATAGGTGGTGCAGGAATGCCTGTGTAAAACCTGTGCAGAATCTATAGTCTGCTAAATATGAAGAAGTGGGTTTGTGAGATCACTTCCAAGTGATGTTTCACACAAAGAAAAAGGAATGAAATTGCATGTTGACGTAGCTTCTAAAATAAGTGCACAAAGCAACCTCCTGCTGTGTGAACATACTGTGCACCACTGCAGTGCATGCACAGTGCAGCTTATACCCTGTTGCAGTATTTCCCACACAAGGGTTCATTCAGTGTGTGATTAAAGTGGTGAAACCTAATAGCCCCAAGCACTACACGTAGCAAAAGTGCTGAACATGCATGCACATGCAAACCACTGAACTAATAACAAACTATTACATACACATGGGCACCATAAGCTTTTAAACCCAATTCAACAGGGTGTACGTATTGCAGCAAGAGTGCAGCCTAGTTACCAGTTACTGAAAAAGCAAGGTCTGATGCTTTGTTCATTTGTTCATGAATGCAACAGACTGGTTGCCACATACCATTAGAAGAGACTCGGAAAAAGAACACTGACCAATAGCAACGCTGTCATCAACTGAATGCTTTGATAACTTCACGATTTAATTGGCATGCACGAAGGACTTAAGATTAAAAAGGTATTAAACAGACTATGTTGAGAACATTTATGAACTGAAAAGATCCATCGATGTGTGTGTTTTGTACATGAGAGAGTATGTGACATAGGGTTGGGTATCGTTTTCCGGTACCAGCCCTAAGTCAATACTCGGCTCCTGAGCCTAGACGGTGCCATGTTGTTCTTAAAAATAAGTGTTGGCTCTACAATAAGAATAGCTTTTTTATGACTAAGGCATATTGGAAGTTCAAATTTAGCAACTGTTAACTGCAAGTAGACTTAACTTAAATATAAAGTGCAAAGGTCTTTACAAATGTACCAAACAAAAACACATAATAAATAAACCTAAACCCAACTACAAAAATGTAACACTAAATAGCAGTTTCAGTGCTTAATACAGCAAAATACTCCAGCTCCACCGAATGATATTTTGTACATGGGCTCAGACAAGCAGTCGAACATGGAGCATCACCTCTACTTTAAATGTGTCCTGTGCTTGTCAGGTGCTTCATTAAATGTATTCCTGCTTTCTTCTTCTCTCGGTTTACTGGTGGGTCGCTACTAAGTGCATACCACATGCCCCCCCCCCCTCTTATTGTTCACACTTTTTGTGCACATCTCAGTGTTGGAATGCTTTTGGGTGAAATACAGCCACACTTTTCACTGTTTGACATTAGCCGTGTAGAGCGTGTGTTGCCACCATGAAGCTAAATATCAACCACGCACGTGCAGTGAGCATGTAAGCAGGGCAACAATTTCATTACAGAGCTCAGGCACCAAAAAGAGGCACCTGAATCTGCATTGTGATTCGGTTCGGTAGGTACCAGTACCTGATTAGCACCGGATTTCGGTACCCAACCCTAAAGTGAGGCAAGGCCATAAAGAGGCTGAGAGCAACAGAGCAGAGACAGAGGAACAGTAACCAGATACTCTCTGTCCTTATCTTAGATTCATTTTGTTCATGGAAATAAATCCATCATATTATGTTTTCTCTCTCTCTCTCTCTCTCTCTCTGGGCATGCGTGCAAACTACTGTAGCATCTCAGTGTGATATCAGTGTTATGATATAGTGTTGATAATCAAAGTGAGGCCATGCATATATATATGGCTGCACCAGTTATCCTGTGCTCAGCCTGCTAGCTGTCAATCAAACAGGGACAATGACAGAAAGCAGCTCCATCTTGTTAAAAGTGTAAGGTGTCTCAGTCTTTTACAGTCAATGATTGTTGTTGACACTTGCGCCCTGAATCAAATTTCCTGCCTCCTGTAGAAAAGATGACAACAACGATGCAAATCTTCACTTCAAAACACTGTTTCATTAAATGAAGGGTTATGTCACTGACAGTCCTCCATGGCCTAGAGCTGTTTTTCCTTTAAAACCCACTTCTACATCACAAGTGTTAGTGCGTAAAAGCAATTATATCCATTCTCTTGTATAACTCTGGACAAAGGGCTGCCTAGCACGCATGTCATCTTCCTGTCATTCTGCCTATAGTGCTGTCAGCAATGTCAAGATAACAGACAAGTATGACAAGTGATGTTGTTCGATCAATTGTTTACATCTGAAGTCAAGATTTATGTGTATTCAACTGGAGGTTTTCATTTGGAGTATGACAGACATCGAGAAAGAAATTGGAGGAGAGCAGAATCCCTGCCATAATAAGTGAACAAGTAGCAGCAAGTGGACTCTCAAGTTGAGGGTTGAGGGGTGGGGGGTTTCAGACTGTGGCAGGTCTTGCCCTGGCAGCCACTGCCAGTCAGTCTCGCTGTGGTCTTTATTGGGTTACAGCTATCACAGAGGACCAGGTGGCCAACAGGCTGCAGCCTGTCCACTTCTGGGAAGGACACTCTCTCACACACACACACACACACATATTTGCAATTACAGATGCATGCACACATCCAAATCGCATACATTCATGCACACAAACACAGTCAGTGACTCCAGTCAGATTTTGCAGCTGTTGCCTTCTGTGCACGTCAGAATCGTAGACAGGGGGGGGGTCGTAAAAACGAGTAAGGACCAGCATCAATAAAGCTGAATGACGACAACCGCGTCAAATGATTGTCCCGTTTCTCTCATGCAGCTTAGGTTGATTAAACTAATATGTCACCATGGCGATATTTCGCTCTCTCCTTGTAATCAGCAGTCTCTGTGTGTGTCTCACCTTCTTGCGCTACCTTTGGACATTTGTCTCCATCTGTCTCCTTGTCATCTTCCAGTCTCTCTCCTCACCTCTCTCTCTTGATGGTGGTCCCCGGTATGCTTCTGTCTCTTGATGCATTTACCAACAAACCATCGTTACCATTGTTTTTCTGTTCATTTTTTTAATTACTTTTCAACATCATCTGCTACTGAAAGGGATTCGCCATCCTTGATAGGTTGAGATGTAGCTATGAGGCACACAAGCATACTGCGTGCATCTTGACAGTAAATCCACATTGACTCGTGAATGAAAGCATTCAAGGTCTCTTACTACCACTCTTTGATGCAGAAAAATACAGTAAAGCACATTAAAATCCCCTTTTGAGTCCTTTCTAATGAATTTAGAGGGATGCGTACAAGAAACCCACTGATGGGAGAACTATCAATAATTTAAAAACAAGGTAGACATGACCGAAACATCTGAATGTTTCATGAGTGCTGAATGCGCCTCCTGGGAGATGTGTTGTACAGTCAAACAGGGGATCTGGTTTCCTGTTTAAGGTCGCTCTTCTCGTCTCTCTGATTCCCATCTTGCTTTGATTCTATTGCTGACTTTTATTTATCTCTGTACTGCTTTGGTCTTTGCTCTCTCTCTCTCTCTCTCTCTCTCTCTCTCTCTCTCTCTCTCTCTCTCTCTCTCTCTCTCTCTCTCTCTCTCTATGTATCTCTCTTCTCCTCGTCTGTGATGGGAATTCAATAGCTAAATTGAGAAGCTAATCACTGCATAGTGGCAGGGAGAGAATATTTGCTGCTCAACATTTGGCCTCAGTGGGAGAAAATTAAGATTAGAGGAGAGGGGTGAAAAGGACAAGTGGAATTGTAAATACAGGGAGGGAGGATAACATATTAGGACAAAAACTGTATGAAGCAATAGAAGGAATAGAATATATAGAAAGGACAGCACCTTATTTCAATGTTCCCGTCTGGAAACATCATCAGTTTCTGGAATCATCATGATTGCCAACTCAATCCTCTGTGGTGCTCCTCTCTTGAGCCATGTTTTTTCCCCTTAAAGCTGTCTACCACTTCACTGATGCTGCTAATGGCTCTTCTCCTCCTGCTCTCCCTTAATTCCCAAGGGGGATGAAGGCTTGTCAGACACACATCACGCAGCAAAGCCCCTGAATCTAACCTTGACTGGAAAGCTCTACACTATCCAAATTCAATAACCACCCCCCTTAGAGAGTTTCCTGTCGAAGGCCTCATCCAGGGGGACCTCCCGAGGGACCATCAGCACCTGCTGGACAGATTTGTTTAGTGGATAGTGTTTTAACACACTGAGGGAATTTCAGTTGTTTCTTCAGAACTACCATCAGGTCATATGTTCCCAGGCTCTTACAAAGGTCACAGTGTGTTTCAAGGGTATGTTTCCACCATAACATCAGCAAATAGCTTTTAACACTGACCTTCAAACTTTAATAAAAGTCTCCATCTGTAATGGTTGTCTCCAGTGGGATTCAGTAGCTGCTCAAGATGTGCTCCAACATTGACTCTCAGCCTGTGAAGCAAGCAAGAGCATGTATGGATTTCGTTCTGTAGTTAGTTGTGCTGCCCTAACACACATGGCATATATTTATCCCTGTTATATGTGAAGTAATTTATTTATCTGGATAATGATATCTGATCTCAGGCTTTGGCATTTACACCTAGTATTAATATGCATTTTCATTATCTTACAATATCCGATTTGACATCTGGAATGTGATTGAGTTAATGAACCTGTCAACAAACCTGTCTTGGCTTTGATTAAGAGAGGACATGCTGTTCTATGGCCTCTGCATCTTCTGCTCTTAAAATATTTTGTTTCCTGCCTGTTCCATCTTCATAGGTGCTGGGTATCATCCTTATCTTATCCTCTTTGCATTTTATGTTTTTGTTAGATAATGATTTTGAACAGGGGATGTAATTGTCCATTGGCATCTTATATTTAAACTGTAATCAAATGTTTCTAAATTAATGTTATCCATCCTTCCATATCGCCTATCCTTTGATGGTCCATGGGGGAGTGGGAGCCAATCCCAGCTGACAATGGGCGAGACGCGGGGTACATATGTTCATTGGGACATTTCACAGAAAAATACATTTTCATCTGAGCTAGCTGGATAGGTTAGGTGCTATCTGGGTTTGATTGATGGGATAGCTAGCTTTAAAATAAAGTGTAAAAAGGATGCTTGGGACACTTTCTAGCCAAATGTTGACAAGGTGTAAATGCACCAGATGCACATGTAACTTCAACTCCTCCCAAGTGTGACTATGTCAGTACCCACTCTGTGGAAATAGACTCTACACGCTCTGTCACCTCTTTAAATGGAGCTGAAATTACACAGAAATTAGCTGTCGCTCTCTCTGTCTCATTAAAGCAACTGGAAAGAAAAAAATGTCTCCAGATATTTCACATACCATCATACTGAAGTCCTGTCGGGAAACAAGACAGAGACGGAAGAACTTATCATATATTAAACTTGGTTGTGTTGTTACTGACTGTAAGAATAATTGCCCCCCACAGATATAATGCATATATATATTTAATATAATATATATAAAGAGGCAGTATGAGTTTGAGCCTGTAGAATGGACAGGATAACACAAAAAGTACTAGACAGATTACCATGAAACTTGGTGGAAGAATGTGGTACAAGGTACAATTACAGTACGAGGTTTGTAAGTAAAGAAATCCGAGAGGCTCTTGAACCAGGGGGTATTTAATCAGAAAGATGAGAGGTATAGACATGCAGGGTGGACAGAAGTGGCTGCTTGCCAACTGACTGGCAGTCTCCTTTTGTCTGTGCCCTTGCCATACTCTCCTCATTTCTCCATCCTCCTCTGTGCTCCTCTTCCTCCTCTCCCACCAGAAGATGCGAGTCATGGGACCAGTTGACCATATAGTGAGTCACTGTCAGACAATAGCAAAACACCCAATTTTACAAAATGGCCAATATATGTGCATTAGAACAGACTGTGGTGGTCAGTGCAGTGTCAGGCAGGTAACATGGAGTGGGGGGGGGGGGGGGGGGGGTAGCTCCAACGGGTAAAGCAGAAAAAAAACAAATAAAGAATGAAAGAGGAGGGAGAGATGTGATAAAAAATCAGGAGTAAAGAGAAGAGTTCAGCCACAGAAATGTGAAGAGGGAGGTTGTGGGTAGAGGGATGAAGAGGGATTTGTCTATAAGAGCTGGACAATAAAGGATTTGACAGAACGGAGGCCAGGTAAAACCCAGTGAGAGTTTCAGCATCTTCGTCTATTTCATGACATACAAACCAAAGATCTCCTCACTGGAGATGGCTGGTTTTCCATCACACCACCACAGAGGCATATCAACTCTCAAATCCTCCACTATTCTTTTTTTCATATCAGTTTTACAACCTAATTCTGTAGGATAAGAATTTAGCTTGGCATAGTCATCACACAATCTTCCCTTTACTCACACTGTGGTCTGGCAAAGCATTCATGAATAAGTGTGAGTTAGATTGATAGCTATTGGTTGGCAGGCAGTTCATTTCATTTCCTTAAGACATCCCTCACAAGGGATTTAGATGTTGTAAAATTAATACTTCGATTTGAATTGTCAGGCTTGGAAAAATCCCTTTGACTAGTTTGACCATTTTATCACCAAGACCAAAATCCCATCATAGGCATTTATTATACATGAATTCGCATTTTTACTAAACCATCCATCCATTATCTATACAGTTTATCTGTTGAGGGTCATGAGGGGAAGCAGCAGCCAATCCCAGCAGACATTGGGCGAGAGGTGGGGTCTTCTTCGTCTGTATGTGGATCTCAATCGAATCTATGTATAATAATAATGAGATAATAATCAAAAATAATATTAAAATAATAATGACATGAACAATATGAATGGCCCAAGAAAAAGCAGTATCCTATTTGGGGCAATTTAGATGCACGATATGTTAAATAATAATAAACTTTGATTAAACAGGTGACGGTGACTGGGACTCAGCAACACAAATGACTTTGTCGATCACAACAACAGAGCATTCACGACAACAACAACTGCTTCTCCATTTCAGAGTTCTGCATACTGAGTCGAGCTTCACCGAACTTTGAAAAAACAGGTGAACAGCTGTTTGTGAGGCAGCAGTGCTGTGGCTTCAGGGTTCTGTGAAGTCCAGGAGCTGGTCTTTACTTGCTGTGGCTCTATTACTGCAGGTCACTTTTACAGTTTCATAAAGAAAACTACAACCAGCATCACCACAGGCCAAGTTATCAGCCCATTCCAAACAGGCAGGTTTACAGCCACTGCAGGAGTTATTAATGGCTTCTAACTACCCAAAGCGTTGGATTTTTCAACACGAATAGATAGATCCATGAATTTGAGTGTGAATGGTTGTCTCAGTATGTTGGTTCTGTGAAACGCTGGTGACCTGTCCAGGGTGTACCCCACCTCTCGTCCTACAGCAGCAGGGATTGGCTCCTATCCTCCTGGTGATCCTTATAGCAGCAGTGGTATAGAAAATAAACAGAAGATAAATCTAACTACTACATTTTACACAAAGTGTTACATAAGCAGACATTTGCATTAGGTGAAATGGAGTGGAAAACGTTCTCACACTACCACAGATCTGCTGTGTGTGTGGCTTTACTGGGTGATCCCGCATAGAAAAATGTAGCCCCGAGAGGGAGGCCAGTGAGGTAGATTGCAGTCGCAACTTCCACCGCTCAATATTTTGTATTTCAAAGACATTGCAAAGAAATTGCCCCAATCCCTTGAGTGGGTTGTATAAACGTGTTTACATAAGTGTGTGAATCTATTAAGATCAAACACAACTGACAAATACATGCAGAGGTTGGAACTACAATTAGAAATAATACAGTTTCTAATTGTCGACACAGCGTCTAATTACCTCATGCCGTCTCAGAGTCTCATGAATCTGATGCCTGCTGCATTTAAATTCAAGGTCGCTCAACAGAAAGCAGGTTCTGTAAATAAACAATGTGTGGCTTCTTGGCCAGAAGAAACACTTAGAATTCTTTAACTTCATTATACATATGCAGCCTTTATGTCCCTTAAGAGCTTGCATCATAAAGTAGATGCTACTATTTTCGTGCAAACTCCAGCTGATCCCCTCTGTAGCAGAGCGCTAACCTTGAGTGGTTCCCCTTGACAGGCAGATCTGCATTCATCACACACAGTCCCATTCAACTGACTGTACGACACTGCACTGCCAAAACAATTTTCATGTGGACTTTGACTAGTCAGCGGTCTGTCTGTACGCTGTGAGATTTCTTCAATCTGCTCTATATGGAAGGATGATAATCCATAGAAAGGATGACTTCATTTAATGACATTGGACCGTGAAAGGATGAAGTCTCTGTGGACATATTGAACTTTCAACAATGCAGCTCCCAACAGTGTGTTCCTATAGCGTTCATAATACTTAGTTACTGTGTCACACCTGTCACAGTAGCTAAGTATTATGAACCTGAATAGAGTGAAGCCTGCACTGCTTGAGTTGATAATTTAATCACATTATATATATATATTGTATACACGTATATATATTTCACCCTGACACACTCCAGCATCACGTTCACTTTACGTCACATAACATAAATAAAATAAAAACTGACCTGCACAATGATAGCTATATTATTTATGAGAAAAGTAAAACAAATAAAATGAATAAAACCAACTAAAAGTAGAATCAGTGAGTGCATGTTTCTAAAGCTGCGGTTTATCTATTTACAATGGAGTAGTATAACGTAAAAGGCGTTCTCCCAGTGACACCCTCGCAGAGAATTATCAGTTCTGCAGTCGTCTTCAGCTCTTCTGGAAAAATAAAATTGTTTGCCTGCTGATGTGTAATTAAGAGACTGTCTGTGGACATGTTCACTGCAGCACCTTCAGCATATCAATGTTATATTTATCTGTGCTGCCCCAAAGTGGCCCAAAATATCAAAAACAGAAATGAGAGTTGTTGCAACAAATGAAGGAGCAATCCCAATGGAAAATGAATGAACACACTGAGGTACACACTGAAATGCAGTGAGAGACGTTTTCTAAGTGAATACTTTCTTTATTTAAACTTTCTCTATTGGATTTATTAAACCAAGCAAAGCTTATTTGGTAACCTTGATTTATTGTTCCAACATTCAGTTTAAAAACCTCTTGTGTTATATCTTTAAAAAGGAAGCTTTGTTGGTGTGACAAGTCTGTCACATGAAACACGTTAAACGAAGTTCAAATCAAATTTGAGCTTTTTTTTTCTTTAAAGTAATTAGTTTCATGTCTATGACAAAGTGCTTGTGAAAGCCATTGACCGCATGTTATCTCTAATTTCAAACCTGCACTGGAGTCAGTCACAGAACAAAGCTGTTTATCTTTACTTAATCTCACACACACCTTTAACTTTGTGTTTTTCCTCCTCATAACCGAGATGATTATGAAAAAGAAATACATGTAATACAAATAATGTTACACTCCTGCAGCGGGGATCAAGGTTGTTATTATCATTTATTTCTATTTGTGTTTGGAGAAGTGTGGGCAGTTCATCTAGTAAGGAGAACAGGATCATGTTAGACTGCACGTTATGCAGCTATATGCACATTCGTCCATCATCACATCTATTCATTGTCCCAGAGTAAACTGCATGGTCTTCAATCATTTGAACCCCTCTTATAATTAAGGATAGGGATACGTGGGCCATGACCATATTTCAGTGCTGAAAGAACTGTGAAAGGTATTAGATTTCAACATGAACACTTTGACAGTTTTTTCCTCTCAGATTTTCTCAGATTTATTCAGTTTATCCTTTTTCTGTATTCACTCACCAGTCAAAATGTTTTCATTAAGATAAACCCCTTGAGTTGTGCCATCTCATTTTCGAGGGGGTCCCGACATATATCACAATCACTACATAACAAAAAAGTAATACAATAAAAAAAATACACTGATAATAACAGACTACATACTTTACATCACACATACATTTATAAACCATGCAGCTACAAGTTGGCCAAAGTGGCAACTCATATATAAACAGTAGAGTGCAATTGGATCACCAGATACAACAAGGTATAATCATCTGGCATAAGCACAAGATATAGCGTATAAATGTAGATATAAATACATACAGATAGTAACAGTTATCTACTTTGTATGTACAGTGTAGTAGTTTCTGCTTGTTCAAAATAAAAAATATTTATGATACTAATATAGTCATACAGTCATGTTATCATCAGTGTATCTCATGTCATAATCCTAATCATCATGTCTTAGTTCTGGCGATCCTATAGAAAATAATGTTTTCTCCCTATACAGCACATTAAATTGTGTCTCTCACACAATAACAAGTTACCATTTAATGATGAACAGTATGTTAAAGTTATAAGCTACATCTGTGCAAATCATAAAAGAGCCTCTGCATGTCAACATTCCTCCCTTGTCGGTGTGTCGTTGTGTTGTCTCAAAAAGAGCAGACGGACGAACCCCAGAGAGAAGCTGTGAGATACAGCTGTAAATGAGATGTCACACTGGCACACCCTGTTAATTAAAAAGATTGCAAACACATTTGGACTCATCCTTGTTGTATTTGTACATTCATGAAGATAAACCATTTGACACACCATTACTGACACTTCCTCTGTGATTGTCCCGTGTGAGTTTTTCTTGTGTAAATAACAACTCTTTTAGAAAATAGTGGGTTTAGGGAAATTAAATCGAAGCTATGACTCAACAGTCAAACTATGACTGCGGAACACACACAGGGCCATGTCTTTATTACCATAATAAAACATTTGAAAAAGCTAAATCAGGAGGCATCCGCGTGCGTCCATCTGGGTTTCATTACACGCTCATGCTGATACAGAGCCTCTGTCTCCTCCTCAGCCCTGTCTTCTTGACTGGCTTACAGCCAGTAAAGTACTTTTTATACCGAAACATGCCGAGAGCACATCCAGTACTAATTATTCTTTCATCTCAACGTTTAACTCTTACACCCACATGGAGCACTAATAATAATGATAGAATGAGCTGTCAGCTTCATAAGGAACAACCTATTTTTATCCATGTGGGCAGAAAAATAAGCATGATTGAATTCTATTATTATTAGGTAACTGTGTCCAGGAGAAAATATTAGTAACCTTGTGTTTTTTAGTGGCAGGCAGCCTGCAACCTACGAACCTATGAATTATAATGCATCACATACACCCTAAGACTTGACCTTGTGCAAATTATATATTGGGAGGCAGCAAGCACTCATCTGTCCATCCATCCATCTGTCCATCCATCCATCGGCCCGTCCATCTGTCCAAAAGCCCAATCATCCATCCATCCAAAAGTCCATCTCTTTATTGGAAACTGTACATGAACGATTCTGTATTTTTAACTGACCTCTTCTCTCTGGTCCACTTTATTAGACAAAAATAATGCCACATAAATTTATCTAAAGTTCACTAATTTTCCAGACAGTGTTATATTTTTCAATGAAACAAGGCCCCTGTCAATAATGTCCATTCAATCAACACACACACAGCTTTGGAGAATTAAACTCCTAAAAAAAATCCTATATATTGGTTTGTTTCTCTCTTTAAACTTAGGAGTTTGCTAATATAAAGCTACATCAGTTTTTTTTATTTGACCATTATTAACACCAAAGAACATGCACCTTAAAACACATTCTTCAAATTTCTCTAACTATCATTTTCCCCAAAACATTCTTTCATTTGGTGATTATTTGAAACTTGTTTTATATCCCCAGAAAAGGATGTTTTGATGTTGGACCACTTTGTGATGAGTAAGTCTTTAGAAATATAGTTCAAGGAAAATAAATTACGTTTGGGAAACACTTTATTAAAAGTCAAATATTTTGTACAGCTCTGTGATGAGATACAAACTCTGACATGAAAATCTGATATCCACTGTTTTCTACTTGCTATTTCACTACATGAGGACACACTACTTCTTATAATCTGGATTTGAACCAGGAATTTATCTCTTATGTCTTTGACAGTTCACTCCTTTTGCACTCCACCATATGCTGCCTCTAATTCAGCACCAGGGACAGCACCTTGATCCACAATAAAAAGCAACACCATGGAAGCTGCCTAGAGAATCAGGCTTTTATACAGTTAACACACAGACACACACAGAAACACACAGCTGGAGAGACTTAACACTGTCACTTTCCATATGTCTTTTCCCTTCACTCCATTACTTTGGATCCATCTCGGGGATAAGTGTACGGCCCCAGCCTTTCTCTCCATTCCAGCATCTGATATTATTCACTTGTTGTGGTCTCTCTTTCTATATGTAGGAATCACCTTTCACTTTCATATATATCTCTCTCACCATTTCAGTCAATCCTTCCACCTCGTATGCATTTTCCATCCTTTGGCCTTCCTCTATCATATGCTCTGGTGGTCTATGCCCATTGATAATACCTGATGGAGAAGGGTGGAATAAATAAGTACCAACCACCGTTCCTCCCTGCTTTGCCCCTTTCTGTGCATTTGCATTCCATCCTCTCTCATCCTGGCTTATCACTTGCTCCAGTGGTCCATGCTGTAGGACCAGAAGGACAGGTGTGCTAATGCTGAACGTCACTGAAGTGTATATCTGTGCATGTGGATGTGTGAGCCACTGAGGTGAGCTCAGGCCATAAATTAACAAATCAGGATGCAGACAGAGCGAGGAAGCAGCTCGTCCTGATCCAATGTTTTTGCTGAAGCATGGTTAACCCTGTGATTTGGGTGTGTGTACATGTGTGTGTGTGTCTGATGGGGCTGGACAGGGGGAGCAATGCTCGTGTGTATGCTTTAAAAGCCTGTGTGGCCACTCTGTCTTTTCCTGTATTAATTGCAGCAGTGGTTGATGGATTGTGATTGACAGGGACAGCAAGGTTGAGTGGGAGCTGGGTTTTACAACCAGCTATCTCTCAACTCTCACAATCTCTCATCCGCTTCATCACTCAGAAAATGAGCGATGAAGCAAGCTTTTGTTTTCATCTCACTGTCTCTGCCCTCAGCTTTCTCTGGTGTACAGCCAAAACTTTGGTGGAACGAAACACAGATATAAACTGTACAAACGCATACAGTATTTGTTCATATGAGAAGAACAAAAAGCATACCTCTGAAAGTTTGCCTACCTAATATGGAAAAGCGAAAATACATCTTGGACATATGGAGGGTGAAAGCCAGGGGAAAAATGACAGTGGGATAGTAAAATAGAAAGACGTCTGTCAGGCTGTGGAGTGTTTCTACTTTAATCGTGTAAAGAGGGGAAAGAAGCCTTGGAGACAAAAATGAACCAGGACAGAATGAGATGGAGAGATAGTGAGATGTGGGTGGATGTTGGAGAAAAGACAATTGTAACTGCATTAGCCCCACAGCCCGAGGCACTGGCAAAATTGCATTTCCTGATGAGAAAAACAACATGGAAACAGCCCCACAAAGCAGGGGGGAATTTGCAGCTCTGCCGATACTAAGCCACTCTCTTCCATTAAAACATCAAGAGCAACATGCAGCCATGCACACGCCCACGAGGATGCAACTACATGCCTGCACACTAAACAACCTAGAGTCTACAGCCAAGCCAACCGCTCTGTGAGGTTCGACAGACTGAAAGTAAAGAGGAGGGAATACAGAAGACTTAAACGCTACTCAGGAAAGTAAATACCTCCACCACGGTCCAACATTTCACAGATTTTTACATGGATCTGCACCAAACTTGCGCACACTTTTAAATATCACTACCCTAAACAAGCACTTTTTCATCAAAATCCATGAATTCCCCTGAGAAATCAAAGAAAAATGTCCCATGTTAAAGAAAGTGGATGAAAACAACCTGGATCAACTCTCTGATCTGAATTTGCACCAAAGTTTAGTAAGTTTCCTGACCCATATCACATCTTTCCACAAAGTTTCAGTGTAATTTTGTTAATCCTGCTAAATAACAGACAAAAACACAAACACAGATAAAAACATAACCTCATAGGCAGAGGTAATAAAGAATTGATCCTGATTGAAAGCAGATATGAGACAACTGTATCTAAACTCTCTAATTGGTAGGTTTATGTGGCGATGGCACCATATAATGAAAATACTTTTAGATGATTCTTGAATAGTAATTTCCATGAAAGGGTATCCAGCTGAGGACAAGCTGAGTCAGACAGAAGTGGAGGTCAAGTAGTGATTTGTATTTAGTTTAATTACTAATATATTTATTTTTCTGACAAGTGTTTTGCTCTTGCACCTTTAACTTCACTATTATATTATTATATTAAAAATATAATTTCTTGCAGTGCACTGAGAGCTTTACATTTTTCTTCTGTATCTCAGTCTGTCTACACTCCCTTTATATGCTGTGGATTCAGATGTTGAACTGGTTTTGAAAAAAACTTTCTACAGGAACAATACTATCTAAAGCTGTTGAGCACACATTGTTGAAGCACTTTACTGAGTCACGAGAGAGCAAGATTTAGGATTCACCAGACTCCAAGAATGATGAGGGAAATCTTAACGGACTAGTGTCATTAAAGATACAAGAGCATATTTCTCCCTTAAGAGGATTTCTGTTTACATAATAAAAAAACTGAGTTATAAACAAGACACAAAGATTTGAAAAGTCCCTTGGAAGCAAAACTGATAAAAGTAAAAGTCAAATTAAGGTTAAATATATTAGCTTATTCTAATTCATTCTTCGGGTAAAATGATCGTGTTTTACCCAGAGGATGTCAGTTTCAGTGGTAGTTCATCCAACAGATGACGAGATATTTCATTCAGAAATAAAAATGTCAAACTGCAGATCGAGGTAGATAAAAAGTTACGGGATCATCATCTTCATTAAAATACATTGTTTAGGAACCATAAATGTCTCAAACAAATTTCGGTCTTACTCATGCAGTGGATGTCAAGTATTTCAGTGGACTTTGGGGGAAATGCTGAACAAAGTGACGAAAACATTGAACGATAGACTGAAATTAAAGAGGTAATCTGATGCCATGTTTCAAGCAGGTCAAACACTGCACATCAGTCTTATGGGGTTTCAATAAAGAAAACTGCAAAGGCAGTGAGATAGAGACGATATATATCTCACTATACATAGACTTTTATGAATGTGTTGGTGTGCTGTGGAAAGCTGTGTATAGAATTAACATGACCTTTAACTATTGATTACACCCATCTGTTTGCAAGAGCTGATTTTGGCCACAGGGGAAGAAGCCTTTTATCCGTCACAGGAAGTGGGTAAGTGTGTGTGATCAGGAGCAGAGGTGTAAATGTGTGTGGAGCACATCTACTTTCTTTCTACATTCTCTTCTCTTCATTTTCAGGAATTCATGAAAAAAGCAAACATGACCTTCATGTTGTTAAGGATGACTTGGCACATCAAGCTGTCCACACAATATCATTATCCCAAGTCCCCCTCTATAGAATCAAATCCAGGGGTGTAACGATATATTTTTTACCTAGGAGAGGTGTGTGTAACTAGATGTATGATTTAACAACCAGATATACAGTCAAGTAAAAAACAGCTAGATTAAATTTTACTAAAGATGTTTTGTTATGAAGATTTGAAAGATTTAATTCTAGAAAGCAAGGATTGACTAGAAAGTGTAGAACGTGTTTTTATATGTATTGTCTTCCAGAAATGCAAATTTATATATAATACACACATAAAAGTTAAAACAGATATTCATCCACAATGATCATTGTACTATAGGAGATCTTGAATTAAATTAAAAAGCACTCCCACTAACCCAGGGCTACTTAACAATAGCATTAATTAACATTTTACCATCTGAAAGAACAAGCTACTATCATAAATGTGTGTGTGTGTGTGTGTGTGTGTGTGTGTGTGTGTGTGTGAGAGGAGGGGGGGGGGGGTTGTTAATTGGACAATGTATTTCCAAAAAAGAACAGAGCAGAGTTATTATTTATTTCCATTACACTGCCCACAGTTACTGTAGAGATATCAGATTTAAACAGCCAGAGAATTGGAACATCTGCTCCTTCAGAGACAGAGATCAACACAAGTTTGTGTGGCTCCTCTGGATTGCAGTGGTATATGTTCTTTTGGTTCAGTGCTCACCTACTTTGCAAGCAAATGACACACAATTGGCTTTTCCAAGTACCTATTGTAGCAAGTTGAGACTGGAATGGCAGAGTTCTCACTAACATGAGCAGCTCATCTCTGGTGTCTACACTTCATGATGCAAAACCGTTTGTGGTAGTGCTGTCTTATTAAATTACCATGTGGCCACACTGTGCTGCAAGGTGATCAATTCAGACTGTGTCATAATGAATTAAATATCACTATGTCAGCCAAGCATTGTTAAATCAAAATCATCTATAGAGTGGTCACGTAGGAATGTCAAATGAAGAGTTTCTTTCAGAGAGTGATAAGGAAGAGATACTGTTGGCTAGTTACCAGTGCCATATTATCACTGGCCCCATCACTAGCTGGCTTTGCAAGGATAATACCTTGAATGACTTCTCAGTGGTCTTAACTTTGCAAGATAGGACAGCTCAGGCTAAAGAAGTTCTAGATGCTTATTTTGGCTTTTGTCACCTGGGCTAAGGTTGAACTTGAATAAATGAGTCTGTTGAGGTATGGAGTAAATAGGCCCTGGTCAGCAACTGTGACATGGAAATCTAAAATGCACCTCCTGACAGGAGTTGGATCAACTGGTTACCTCACAGATAGTTCTGCACACAAAAAGTAAATTTGGTTTTGTAAATCACACTGGAGACATGATGGTTCTTTGAGTTTTTCCATATTGAATTATAACAAAAGAAACAGCTGAAAAGCAATGCATAAATTATTCTGAGCATCACAAGCACCTCCATCATCAACATTGGAGCCATCATTTGAAAAGTGGGGAGTTGTATAAGCAAATTAGTTTAATGCCATTCATGTGGGAGGAAAGCCAGCAGGAAGTCGAGTGGCTTAGCCAGAGGAACAGTCAAATGCAAATTTTCGGTTTACCTCAGAACGCAGGAATCCAACAGAGCCCAAGTGCAAAGTTCAGGACTTCAAGAGCACTGCATCATCTTGTAACATCTAATGATATGGTTCTCTGCACACAGTGTGTTATCTCATGTTGCAAGTTTATCGACAGTATTAGTGCTACAACAATTTTACTAATTGACAAATAAAGTACTTGATCAAGAAAAACTGATTCCAAATTCTCAAGATCTGTTTCAATAGAGCAATTTATAGACAAAACGTACATTAATACAAAAAAAAGACAATTACATACATATCAATAACAATCTAATCATTAGTTACATCATTTACAGGACATACTGGTGGATTGCCTTGATTTTACTCATCCACATTGAAACACTTTGACCTAGCTGTGTCAGTTCTATGCGAGTTGAGCTCGCACTGTACAATTTCTGACTCGATTTCTGAGACGCACGATCGGCTGTTGGACAGCTGGATGAATTCCTGACATGTCAGGTCGGCAATCTTCAGGCTCTCACACAGTTGATGTATTGTCACGAGTCGATTCCCCAGACTCGGCAACTTTTTTTCTTGCTGTGTGTGAGTGAAATGGCAAAACACAATGAAAGTGAACCCTGGTGACATGATGCATTATATGGACAGAAAACGTGGAGGTCAGGCTGGTTGAGCTGTGGCAACATCTTACCTGCCTGTTCAGTGTTTGCGCCTCCTCCTTTCACAGCTGACAAACCCGAGAGATACTTTGGTTCCTATTTCTTTTTGACGTTTCTGCAAACAGGATAGCATATATGGTCAAGGCAGCGTGTTTCTACCTTGTTAACATTGTGAAAGCAAACCAACTTCTTCTTCTTTGATGATAACCAGAGCTCAGGAGGTGCAAACAATGTATAGTGTGAACAGTCAGGTTGTGGCTGCACAAACGGGATGTACAGCGTGAGCACACTCATATCGTGCAAATTGCAGTTTAACAACAACATTTCTAAAATTTCACAGTGCAAACCCGGCTTTAGCAGTGGCAAAAAGGTGAAAGAGTTGTAATTCACTGGTTGAAAAGGCAGTTTGACAAATACCATGATACCCTTGTGTCGCTTTAAAGATATTCCAGATGGGAGGTTTATTGGCAGGTTTCAGGAAGATGCACGGTGGAGGATAACTGCAGTGCCTCCTTCTTGGAGAGGAAATAATAAAAGAGCAGAGGACTGAACTGATCCAGGAGAGGAGGAGAGAGAAGCCCATTCAGCTAATCAATACCTCCCAAGTGTCGCTTCATAATCTTTTCCACTCCACACAATGATTTACATTAAGTGTCTCACAAACATAAAGGAGTAATAAGAGAGAGAGACACACACACACACACACACACCTCGCACATGCACGAACATACACCAATGAGGATCTTTTTTTTTATGCAAATGGTTCCGAGAGGAGTAGCACATTTATTGTTATTTTACTCAGTGCGCTCCTCACCCACATGTTGGATAACATCTACTGTTCATGGGGCGCAGGAGGGAAAAACGGCAACGATGCAGTTCTCTCCCAATGAGAAGCCATCCATCTGGTCTCACACTGCCGAAGGATGTGTGGGAACAACACTGCAACAGAGGTGTTAATGTTCCATGTCACTCTCAGAGCTTCTCCACGACAGCCACGCACAGACTGATAGTACTTCATGTACAACAACAAAGTTATCAGTGCAGCCAGCCGAAACAGATTAGATTCCAGATAGCTTCTCATTAGAGTCTGCTCTAAGGTCTGTGGGAATTATTCATTTGGGTTGAAGGGAAATAATCCACACTAATACACTGCATCAAGACAGCTTTTAATGACATGACACAATTATGAGTCCAAAATGCACAAATTATATAAAGTAGGTGTCACCAGAACATGAAGTAATGTTGCAGGAGTATAAAATACTTCACCACCCCACTAGAGATGTAACTATACAAAAAAAGATTAAAGGTTTAGTGTGTAGAATTTAGTGACATCTAGTGGTGAAGTTTCATGTAGCAGCTGATTACCCTTCACTTTACCCTCCCCTTTCAAACATGACAGAGAACCTGTGGAAACCTTCAGTTGTAATAAAAACTCAAAATGTGTTTAATTTGTTCAGTTTGGATGACTGTAAAAAAACATGGCGGCCTCCATAGAGAGGACCCTCTCCTGATTTAAATATACAGTATTTAAATATCAAAGGCACATTTTAGGGTAAAGAAAATAACAATTTGTACAATTTAGATGAAACACACTAGTGAAAACATCACTCAGATTATTTTGTAGTCAATTCCTGCCAATAGATTCCTTTCACCTAAAAAGAACAAGGTAATCTTGGCTACCAATATACTTTGATATTTAGCGGCCACTCAGGGAGAATAAGATGCCAGTTTCTCCACTGACAATTTACTAAATATCAGTATGCAGCACTGCTCCAAGACATGGTGTCTTGTGTGGGACGGGCTTGTGCACATTTTGCTTTCTCGCCACTGGATCCTCTCCTTTTGCTCTTACAGTATTTATTATTATTGCTTCCTGAACCTGCATGTACAAACCCAGCTGGATACAAGTCGAGACCAACCCCCCCAGGGTTTGCTGAGAGTCATGAAGGAGCTCACCGACTGGAGTTGAAGTAAACAAGGCAGCGTGAAGGACAGTGGAGACATCTCAAGATTCATCTCAAGACTTTCTCACTAAACAACCCCTGCAATGCAACACACATACATATCACAAAACAAACACATGTTGGAGTTGTGTTAAAGTTTCTTGTTGTCCCTGTGCCTATACCTGTATGTCAATTTCTATGCAAGTCCACTGAGATTTATGTAAAACTGGAGTCAAATTACTTATATGTTTAAACACACGGCCAATAAAACAGATTGTCATTCTGGTAAATATATATTTCATATGAATTCAAATGCAGGGATGTATTTATAACTTTCCAATCCATACGCAATGAAACATGTATGTTTGTTAATATATATTGAGATATACAGTATATAAATAATATCATGGGAAATCTCCTTCATCACTAAATCTTTTTAACTGTAACAGATAATGGCCACATAACTGGGTGTGTTTGAGTGTATGTGTGTATGTGCAGCATGGTGGTGGGGCCTTGGTGGCTGTATGGAAGTTGGCATGTGTTCAGGTGTTCACTGTGTCTATGTCCTCTCTTCTGAATGTTTACTGCCTATGTAATTTGTATATAGCCTACAGTAGCCTAGTTATATGATTCATACATGCATAGTCAACACATTCAATTACACGGTGCCAACAATTTTTCTCCCCCAGCTTCTGGCTGTTTATCTGTTGCCATTAGCAACTGCAGCAAGAGACCAATAAAAAGCACTATAATGCATTCAGAACTAGAAACAATGTTTATCCATCCAACCTGCTGTGGAAATAATTCTGCCACGGCCACTGTGCTCACAGGACAAAGAGAAGATTAGCTGACGCACCCTGGACATGGACGCTTTAAGCCAATGTCCTCTGGCAGGAGGCTGCGGGCCATAAGGACCAGAACCTCACGCCACAAAAACAGTTTCTTACTGACTGCTGCTGGCCCTTATCAATAAGGCCAGGGACCCTTTAACTGAACTGCACCGATGTCCCTGCCTGTGACTGTGACACTTTAAAAATAACAATAACTCTACATTTCGCACAATGCCTCCTTTTATTTCTATATAAAATGTTTGTTTCCTATTCTTACATTTTCTATATTTACAATTGCACAAACACACCACAGCAAACTCTTTGTATGTGTAAACCTGCTTGGCAATAAAACCTGATTCAGATTCTGATTCTTATGTGCACACAGAAGCACAAAATCACAGAACAGGGTGTTGTAAATGGTCAGGATGCACAGTATTGAAGTTGTATGGATGTTGTATATTTTACTCATATTTAGGTCCATAAGTTTCATTTGGGTTATTACATAAAAATGTTCACATCCTGTGATGTTCAGAAAGTGCATCACTTTCCTCATACTGTCCATTGCTACAGCTCCTCTTTTCAGCCTCTGTCTGAAACACTTGGTTTTAGCTCCTCTCTCTTTAAGACCACCCTCCTGAAAGTCCAATCTGGCCTCCGCTATCACTTTGCCTGGCTTTGTTATGGGGCGTGCTAGACCAGCCACCAAATGTGCATTATGTAAATGTGTCACATCACAATGATGTAGCGTAAGTCTGACTCCTGATGAGGCGTTTTAAATGCTGTAGGAGCAGAGTTTCCTGTGGGGAGAGGAGCTCCCTTTCATACAGACTTTGGGTTTTTTAACTTTGTAGATCACTTTATATGGACAAAAAAGTATGTAACTCTACAGGAAAGAGAAGAAGAACTGAAACAGCATAGCAATTCTCCATTAAAATGTTGCAAGAATAAAAGGCACCGCAAGAATAAAAATAACAAGGGAGCAGACGTCTGTTGTTTGTGCTTTTATCGATCGTCTCTGTCTCACCAGTTTGTTGAATCTGCAGATGCAAGATAAACCTATATTCTTCCTGTTACTATGACTGTGTGAAAGAAATGAAACAGTATGACATTTTCAGATCAATAATATACTGTGATGAAAAGGATCCCTGTTATCAGTATTGTCACAGGATTGATAAAAAATTGTTCAAAACTAAATTCTTAACTAAAATCTCCCAAAAGAACTCGGCCTATGTTATATATTTTGTTGACGTGTGTAGTTACATTATCCAAAATGTTTCCAACAATGTTCAAACCCAGAAAAATTCATAACTTAATTTAGGTAATGGGACATTTAGTGTTGGTCGCCTTTTAATTGGATTATATCCACTTTAACGGTGGCTTTTCCCATCTCTGCAAGAAACCTCTGAGGCAAATGATGTATGACTAAGCAAAAACATCCCAAAACATTTGAGTGACTTTCCTTCCTAATAAAATATTTCAAAAGTCAAATGATCTGCTGCCAATTTTTCAGCAAATATGAGTGAATACAACCATTTCATGTTAGGGCCTGACGGGTTCTGGTCGAATCACCTGTTCATGTGCATCACATGCCAGTGCGCTGTTTTGTCCTTCCTCTTTTTGTATTGGTCGTTTTTTCATTGTCCATTCATTGATGCACTGTAACTTGAACAAAACCTAAATATGATGCGTCGTCGACCCTGAACATGATTTGTATCTGGGTCACGTCAGGTAGATTTTTATTGCCAATGGTGGTGAAACCTCCCATGATCCCACACTGCTTCAAAAACGAAGTCTTTTTTTATTGGTTTAATTGAGGGACCCCCAGTGGACAAACTTTAATATTGTACATAATATTGTTTATTATTAATTTGATCACCCCTTGCTCACTCACTAACTCACTCGTTCAACTTGCATTTGAGTCTCTTTGCACTAGTGTTGTCAAAATTCCAAAGTTTGGGTTTCGATACCGATACCAAGTCACGAATTTCAATACAGACTTTTTTGATCCTTTCCTTTAAATTGTAGTAAATTGTTAAGTGATTTCTTGTTTGTTTGTCTTCGAGCATGTCGGCTATATATAATTTGGATTATTGTAAAGATCAAGATCACAACTTGTTAACTTTGATATAGATGTACATGTGACAGCTGTTGCAGTGAGAGAACAAAACGCACGTCTACAGGGAGGCCCTGCTGCCCTGTTCGCCTGCATGGAGTGAAAGCAAAGTGTTGCACACACAGAAATAGACAGCTCGTGTTTAAAAACTCACACCTGGAACAAACCGGCCGTAAAACAGCTGCTGTTCAGTGGTGCTCTTCTCACACCCTAACACTTCCTGTAGGATACCTACACTCCAGCGTTTCTGTTGACTGAATCCGTTCATTTGTTTTCAAAAGAGTAAAAAAATATTTGCAGGAGCAAGGACTTCATACTGTATATTGAACTGGTATTTATTTAGTACACATAACTACTACAAGAAAATACTGTAGTTATACCAGAAACTTCAGAAAGGCTGTAGTTATATTAAAAGTGAACGTAAAAAATTGTGATGATGGGCAGTGGTCTCTCTCTCTCTCTCTCTCTCTCTCTCTTGTTTCCTCTCTGTCTCTCTCTCTCTCACACACACGCTTACTCACACATTTCTGGTCACGTAGTATAAACTCTGTGTAAAAACAACGCTGCAGTCGCAGCTCTGCTGCAGAACTGAGGCTGATCATCAACCGGTGTGAACAACTGACAGCCGCGACACACACCCGTTCGCAGCTGCTGTGCGCCGTGCGTCATTCATAAAGTATTGATACTAATAAAAACAAGGTATCGTATCGTTTATTTTGTGGCTGGGTATCGTGATACCTTTCTAGTATCGGTATACCGTGCAACACTACTTTGCACAACTTACATATACATAATTAAGTCGACAGTTACAGTCACTGCATCTAGCTCAACATACTGTCATAAATACTGAGGAGTCTTGTAGTCTATTGTGTTTTTCCTACTGAACTTTCACAACCAATTTAACAGCCGTAGGACCAGATATGTTGGTTTGGTCTGTGATGATACGTTATGTAGTTGGTTTTCATCAGCACAAACAAAGGTAGCTAACACTGAAAGCATCCCTGTACATTACTGACGAGCTCTTTGTAAGTCTGACAGGCAAACTACTTTCGATATTCATAAGTCCCCATGTCATGCATCAAGTTAAGTTAAATTGCCTTGGATTCAAAGAGCTTCCCTTTTTCACAGACATTTCCCTTCTGTGTGTTCTGCAGACACTGTGACCAGTTTTAGATCATGTTAGCTCAGCACGCAAATAAAAAACAAATTATGACTAGACTCAGGACGGATGAAAAATGTCCAGAACGCTGTCACATGCCTTCCACTATGTTTTCACTGATACAAAGCAAACCCATCTTGCATGCTTTGGATGATGATGAGCAATATATACACATAGTTTTTCAAAGCGCCATAATCGAACAGCGTTAAGATATTTAAAATTTGAATAACTGCCTGGGTTTCATGGTTTATCTGTGAAAGTGGTAACCAACAGTTTGATGTGATACCTGAGCTATGTAATAACCATCCATATATGCAATCACACACAAACACACACACTCACACTCACAGATGTGTGTGGCTTTTGGTAATACGGTGTCTGTGTGAGCAGAGAATGATCAGTCTGGGACTTTACATTACGATTACTGGGAACAAATGGACCAGAGGCACAAATACACCCTGACATGAGCAGCATAACAATGACCTCTGTATCCAACCAGATGTGTGTGTGTGTGTGTGTGTGTGTGTGTGTGTGTGTGTACGTCTGTGTGAGAGAGGGGGGGAATCAGTGTGTAATAAAAAGAGAAAAGGATGTAATAAATTTAAAAGAGGAGAGGGAGTAATAGAGGTAACAATGAAAACACGGAAATTCACATTGGAGGGACTTGAGGAAACTCATCGGGTTTATGTGGCTGCAGTTGGACCATCTCTACACCATTAAGGATGAAACAAAGCCATAATCCAGCAAACAATTCCCACATCTGAAATATAGGCCAGTGTGTTTGTGTCCCTACCAACATGCTGTTAAGTGAAGTGTGTGTATCTGTGTAGAAGAGGTTATTTCTCTCATTTCCAAAGCCTTCATCTTCAATCCAGGAGCAATTTTAAAACTTTACAGCTTTTATAATAACATTATTCAAAAAGAGACTCGCACTTCGCTCAGTCTGACAATGTGGCCCGATAGGACAGCAGAAACAGCTGAGAGTATTGTACCTTACTCAGCTGCAATGCAAGCAATAGTTTTTACAAGAAGGTCACTGTTTTATAAGAATGGTGCAAGCACAGAGGACACAGATGCAATCAAACATTATTAGGGGGTGGCTGGCTGAGTACTCAACCCAAGCCTGTCAGGTCGTGAAATTAAAAAGAATTTGGGCACTCACGTTGGCGACACTATAGGCGCGAACATTTGACTTTGTAAATGTTTTATGTGAAAGGAAGGTCAACCAAATGTTTTATATGTTGTCTGGTGTTTTCAATTGTTGTAGACAAGTAGTTATTCATGAATATAGTGAATAGAGAATGTAAATAATAATAAACAAGAATTGAAAACAACTGCAATGCAGAATTCAAAGTGTCTTGAAGCTGTGTCATTATGCATTTACTAGATTCAAAGTTAGCGTCACATCTTGCTTGTGCTTTAACAGACCTTAACACAAGGCTCATTAAAAAGCCACACTTCTCAACTCACTCTCTCTCTCTCTCACACACACACACACGCTTACTTACACACACACACATGCTTACTTACACACACACGCACACACACACACACACACACACACACACACACACACACACACACACACACACACACACACACACACACACACACACACACACACACACACTCACACTCACACACACCCTCCCACACAATTATATTCAACAGACAAACCACCTTTTAATTAGGTGATTTGGATTATTATGCATGTGACAATAAAAACAGAATACAAATATGAACTATTATATTTCATTATAATTTAATTAGCTGACAGTTTGCTGGGTTAAGAGGTTCACTTCCATCTGTTTATAAAATGAATTGAACACATACAGCTCCTAGTTGCAACCAAATGTTGGTGTGTGTGTACTTGTTTGTGTGGCAGAATTATCCGGAGACTGTGTGTATGTGTGAGGTTGGTTTCACTTGCTGGAATTAGGATAAATGTGTGAGGGTTAGGAATGAGTGTGCCCTCTGTCTTTGTGTGTGAGAGGATGGGTGTGTGCAATGTGATTGAGTATGGATGCTTTGTATCTTCATTTCATTATTTGCAACTGTAAGTGAATTAGCCATGGCAAGCTCATCGCTCCAGAATCTGCAGCGGCAGAATGTGACTGCAGTGAAGAAAAGCTGTGGGGAAGCGTTTGTGGGTGCATACATTTTTCATCCTGTGTGGAGGGATCACCTCAAGGTTGGAAGAAGTTTTACAGTTTGAGAAGAAGGTTTACCGTACGATCAGGATGACTGCTGACTGCAAGGAGCTAAACTGATCTCCCCTTCAAGGTTTCATGAGGGTTATAATCAATATTCCCATTTCAGTGATTTTTTATAGAATGCAGAGAATAGTTAAGTAGCTCTTACATAGCACTGCTTAGTTTTAAAAAACATTTCCAATATCCCTGAGTTGGTCATGTTGTCTTATTTGTAGCCATGAAAAATAAAGTCATCTCAAGAACAAAAACAAAAAGTTGTCTTCTAGCAGTTGTCAGTCAGTGCATGTTCATGTGTTTTGGGGGCGTAGCTTGATGAGAGGGCCAATGGGAGGGGTTGGGACATTTGCATTTTTTCCAAGTGTCGCCTGCTCTAAGCTTTTCCAGGGTTCTACAAAGGTACTGTATACAGTCATTATAATAATACTAATATTGGCTTGAATTCATATAGTGCCTTTCAAGAGACCCAAGGACACTTTACATCGATTATAATTTAAAAGGTTCGCAATTTGGTAGAGAGCAATCCTGAGTTTGAGGACAGCACCCTTCTGAGCGGAGTGTAGGGGTGAAGGAGGTCAGTTAAATATGGTGGGGGCAGGGCATGGAGGGATTTATAGGTGAGAAGGAGGAGTTGGAAGTTGATGCCTTGATCGGGAGCCAGTGGAGGTGAATGAGGGTCGGGCTGATGTGCTGCCAGGGCTCAGTGCGGGTGAGAACCCTGGCAGGAGTGTTTCAGGGCAAAATAAACAAACAAACTTTGAATCAAGCAAGTACAGTCCAGCTGAATATAAACATGTGTGGCTTATGAACTTAAGGAAGTGGTGTGGCACAGCCAACTATTCATTGTGGGCATGGATCAAATATGTTAACATGGACATTTTTAAGCAAAGTAAAAACTAGTGAAACACCCACTTGTTGCACAAGTAGACACATGCACAACAAAACCGGAAAATGGGATCAGGACAGAAAGACAAAACACCTGTTGCTTTAGGCATTTTAAAACCATTCCTCTCACATTGGAGGAAGGAAACACAAAAGACGCTGGCAGGTGCTATGGCTTAGTATCAACTCATATAAATGTTATGCTGCTAATAAGGACACCAGACAGACGCAGAAAACAGTATTCCAATATTTTCAAAATTTGTGAAGGGAAAAGTCTGCCACCTTCGCTGCTCAGTCTCAGGATTTCGCTCCCAGTAGTTGCTAACTTTGTCTGATTGCTGTTTGGTTTGGGGCAATTGGTTTATTATTTGATCCTATGGTGGCTAATAAGATAGAAAAGGTGAAACAGTGAACTATAAAAGGTTAAAGTGTTAAACAAAACTACAGAGGCATCTCTTCTAAGATTTAGAATTGACATGAATCCAAAGGTTAGACATGGGTGCTGCAGTGCTTGGTGTATATGTTTCTCATGTCAGGTTGCAGCTGTTGTCATGGCCATGCACTCAAAAGTCAGTGATTATTGAGACTATGACTCCAGGGTGAAGCCAAGTTATAGCATTGGGTGATCTTTTCACTTTAGAAAATGCTATTAAAGTTAGTCTTAGTATGCAAACTGTGTTCAAATTACAATAAGGTGAAGATATATATTCTAATAGAAACTGCAGAACCTCCATTAAAAGAATATTCTGCACTCCCTTTATATCCAAAATATTTTCAAGGATGTAACTGGCTATTGAATCAATAGAGAAACCAAGGACCAAGACAACAGAACATGTTCTGCTTTTCACTAAACTGAAAGTGTAAATCTCACTTTTTGCCCTTGTGTTTATGCAAAAGTCACTGCCATTCAATATGCTAAAATATTATCTCCACTTAGTCACCACTCACAGGCACAAATATCAACTATAAATTACTTCAAAAGACTGGACGTGATAACAAATAAGGATTGCAAAACAGAGCAGAGACTAAAATATTGGATCTTCTGTTTGGGACATTAAGGATCCCTCAAGATCCATGCAACAGAAGAGGCTCATGCTGGCTGCACTGTCAAAAAAATGAATCATTACATGGCTAACTCATAAGGCAAAATCTACCTTCTTCTTCAGCAATAACATGTTACACATAAAAAAATAAGAAATTTGCCACAGACACAGCTAAGGACCAGGCAACCGGAGGACTTGTATGTGCTACTATTGCTATACTTGTTTTGCCATATTTCTTTACTTTTTCTACTTTATTCCTCATGAGTTTTGAGGGTTAAACGATTCCAATTATATATCTTAAAGACTCACTATTCAGATGAGCTACTTCTTGAGCAGTCTTAGATATTTGTCATTTGTAATCTGGATACTTTATTGGCTAAATGTAGAATAAGTCTGGTACCTGTTTCCTCATCAAATAGGATTAGCTGGCTGGTGGCCATGAAAGACTGGTTTAGTCTGAACCTTCTTGGAAAAGTATGTCCTGTCTCTTAATAATCAGCCCAATTACAGTATGTCCAGTTAGAATAATCCAGTTCCAATAAAATTATTCTAAATCTGCCTTTTGTCCTCACACTGAATCAAGTCATGTCAACCTATACATAGACAAACAAATAAACATGTGTAATCACACACAGAAGAATGTCCAATGCCTCTCTCTCTCTCTCTCTCTCTCTTCTCTCTCTCTCTCTCTCTCTCTCTCTCTCTCTCTCTCACACACACACACACACGGAATGTCAGTCAGAGGGGCTGAGATGTCACCGCTCCAACTGAAAACCCACTGTGTCACCACAAAGGCAAAGTATGAATTCAAATCAGCAGGCACTGTCACTGTCTGTCCATGGAGCAGACTTAAAGGGGCTTAGAAGCAGACAGTCTGCAGATGGGGAGCATTTCCCAAACTTAAAGCAGATCCAAAAGCTTTGATTTTCTATTGAATAAAGCATGTTGCCTGTGAGACTGGGATAAAGGGGAGGTTAGCACAGAACAGTATCTATGCAAAGAACAAACACATGCACACATGCACACATGCACACTACACACTACGATCCAAAACACTATGGATCCACAACCCTTATAGCATGAAGGATGTTACAGTCTTAGCTGAGAATCAGGAAAAATCACAGATTCAGACAGGAAAGTAGACAGGCCAGGACAAGAGGGTTTGATCATGTGGTGCTCAGCTTGAAAGATGAAGAGAAACAGCAACAAAAGAGAGTTTGACAATGTGTCAGAATCATTATCCCAGTCTAAATCACTCATAAACATATTTATTATGGACAACTGTGGCTCTGGAGTTAAGAGAGGGTCATCCACTAAGATAAGGCTGATGGTTCAGTACCCGGTCCCTACAGTCTGCTTGTTGAAGTGGGCAAGATACCGAACCCTAAATTGCCCCATGAATTTAGGACTGACAGGGGATATATATATCTACCCTGCCATTAGTGCCATCAGTATGTGACTGCATGTGTGAAGAAGTGTTGTATGAATGTGTGTGTGTATGTGGCCTGTAGGAAAGGTAAAAGGTGAAGGCGGCAGCTTCATTCATCCAGCTGTAAAACAACTTCCGTGTGCACTCAGCCCTGAAACAAGCATGTGAAATCATGTGTCTGGTGTACGTCCTGAAGAATTAATGAGCATATAAATAATTAACTATAAACTGTCCATGAATGCAATGGTGCGATTGTAGTTGTTAAATGTAACATTGTAGAAAAAGAAAACAAGGAATGGCACATCACTAGAATAGTAATGATTCGTTTTTTCCACGTTTGTTCTGCAGGTTGAAGTTGAACAAAAGTGAATTTTGTCTCGAGTCAGAGGTATTTGTGGTGTTGCACTCAGTTGTACATGTGAAAAGAGTAGGAATTAGTTGTGTAGAGAATGACAAAGAGAGCTCGAGAGAGAAGTTCAACTCCCACCTACCTTCCTATCTTCGCATCCTTAGGCCAATCGGAAGTGTCAAGTGGGCGTGCAGGACAGAATACTGAAAGGTGAAAGGAGACAGGGTTTCAGACATGTGTGATGATCCATCAAGCACTTGGCTTGGTGCATCCTGATGCCTGTGGCTGAACAACAGAGCTGCTGACATCACCCACAATTTACTGCTCTGCTTTGGACTGGACTTTTATTTCAGCTGTAAAAAAAAAACAAGTTGTAATTCGAAATCACTTGCTACTGTATGAGTTTGCCTGTACAGTAGCAACCTATGGCCCTTAGAGTGCCTCATTGGTAAACATTTGCCAGTCACCCATCCCCACCACTAGCAGCATCATTACTCCTTGAAGAAGCACAGTGTTGGGGGTGATATTGGTCACAGGGGTTGTGTGACAGAGCAATAATAGTTTGAAAGTGGGAGGAGGTACTGTATTTTAAGTGCTCCTGTCCTGGACATTAAAGCGCCAACTGTTTTTTTCCCCATATACAAATTGAGAGCATGTTTATGGCTGAGGTGGTTCAGAAATTCAACTGTATAAATTCTGGTAATATGGTGGGTTGAGATTATGGTCTTAACAAAGTTGATTTTAGAATGTACACATAAATAAATTCAGTCAGCCAGCTTTCGGTGAATTGGCAACTATAGAGGAGGCCAGTGTCTATTTTGAATATTAATGCATACCTTAAGAACTCGCCTTATTGGCTTCACACTTGTATTGTTAACAGGCCTAAGATAGTTCAGTATTGAATTTACTGTGATTTATATGTTCTATAATAATACAATCTGAATAAATGGGCAAACAGCGCCGAGCAGTCAGTGGGGACGAGGCAGTGTGCAGTTAATGTCTTCTACATCCCTGGATTCATTACAGCTACAGTTGTTGGCAACTAGCGGCTCACGTGCTAAAATCTGGTCTTTGATTATTTTTACTTCCCCATATCGGACTGACAGACATTCTTAGATGTCACGGTTGCTGATCTCCATCAAGGAAATTACATTCATAGAATCACTTCCTCTTTCCCATTTGTCTACAAAGTAAAGGCACAATGTTTATTATGCTTTATAGCCGTGTTTCAATTCAGATATCAAGCTGAATTACAGAGCTTTTATTTTGAAAAGTTGTGAACTTGGGTCAGAAGATCGTGTCACTTACATAACAGACATCTGAAATATCAGTAAAGTAAATCATTCAAACTTATATATAAATAAGTTGTTTCACTGCAGATAAACCAGGTAGGATGAATTTAAAGGTTTCTTAACTTCACTCTGCGCCAATGAATGTTCATAAAAACCTCTGCCAGTAATCCAGTAACCACAATTATAGGTCCACTCCGTGTTACTGCTTGTCACAATGGCCCTTAAGGATAACTTCTGATCATTAGCTAATCACAAATGAAAAGCCTCTTTTAATGAAGAGAAATAAGAAGTGTGTCTGACCAAACCCAAAGAACAAAGAAAAGGAAAAATGTCACCCAAGACCAACCCCTTGTTCTTCCCTCCTCTCTCATTTTTTGCTACTCTGTTTCCCAAACAGATTCCAACTGTAAATGCTGAGCTCTTAGGCTGCAGAGTCGTCAGTAGTGGGATTATTCTGGAAACTGGGCATCTTGAAGAAATCCATAGCACTTAAAAAATGCCTTGTGGACATCGAAGTCTGTGAAATGTCTATCTCGCAGGTTATAGATGGATGTGTTTCTGTAACACAATAGGCTTAGGTGGGTTCATGTGCAGAAGGTGCATTCCAGGGAGCTTATGTTTGATTGGATGTATTAGCACTCCCATTGGGGGGGTTTACTTTACCATCTGACAAGTGTGGAACTGAGATGTGTGCGAATGAGGAGAGGCTGCCTGATGGTGATTTACAACTGGATGTCTTGACTTGGATTCATTTTATATCGACATTAGGCAGTGTTTCTTAGAGACAGGCTACAGTTGAGGAGGACTGACAGGATAATGTATCAACAATCCAACGTCTCCAGATTTATTAGACCCACTTTAACTCTTCAGTGTTGATTCAATCGGCAAAACGAAATTAATGATGACTTCTTATAGAATAAACCATCACTCTCTTCCGTCTCCAGTCCCCCATTGAAATCCCCCAAATCAGTTTGTCTGTTCTCTCTAGAGCAATCTGTGACCTCTCTGCGAGTGACACTTCACAGATGGTCATTTTTCACCAACAGTAAGTCAGCAGGTCTGCCTTGCAGATCATGCAACACCCCGTCGACTGGTGTCGGTCTATGTCTGGGGAATCACGTTTTAGACACATTCCTGCTGTGCCTAATGCTTGAGTTGCCGGCAGATCTTTGTCCCAGCTGTCATTCAGATGGACAGTAATGACTTTGCCAGGCTAGATGCATCACAGCGACTCATTTTGGGCAAGATGTTGCATATAATTGGAGAGTCAACCATTCTTGGCGCAGTTGAATAATCTAAAGATTTATAGCTCTATAGCAGATTTGCAAAATGTATATCTGGAGAAATCCAGAAATCCAAAATTTGTATTTACAACCACATTTGTTAATTAAAGCTACAGAGTCCAATACTTCTTTGGAAAATATTGAATAACACAGATGAGCTACACAGGAGATGACCTTGTCTGGGACTTGTGTATTGGTCTGAATTGGCTTCTTCCTAAACACCTAAGTAAGACTGAGCTGAAGATGAGACCTAATATTAGTTTAGCCTGAAAGGTCACATGGAAACAGAAAACATTGCCACTGAATTCTATCATTGCAGCGGACTTGTCCCTAACTTTAGTTTAATGTTTTTACGTGCAACATATTCCTATCATTCTGATCATTACTGCAGCACTAAGGACTCTTTTTCATTCATGAACTGCACAATTGGGTCCTTTGCCTTATATGAAGAATGCAGCAGGAGATTCTCTGATGGGCAGCAGGCAGCATGCTGAAGGTAACGTGCAAATTCTGCTGCGGAGATCTATGTTTATTTCTATTCACAGCACATTGATAATGGTGATGGTCCTTATCACCCAAACCTCTCCAATCTTGTCGTCTTTCTAAGTTGGAAAGACGTCTTCAGCGGTGTCCTCTACGTGTATGGCTCCTTTTATTCATCAAGAGATATTTGCACACTTGTGTTGTTTTTTATCACTTTTACTTCCCTCATCAATGCACTGCTGTATTCTCACATGGGCTCACTTGGACATTATCCAAGTTTTTACTATTGTGCTGGCAGGAGAAACTCCAGATAATGTCCACAGCAACTGACCCGAACATTTGCGTTCTCACCCCTCAAGTTAATTTCATGAGATAATCCGAGGTTCAGTGCATGTGTGAAAGCAACCAAGTTATATTGGTATCTTGTTAAACAGTGATTGAGTCATAAGTCTTTATTCATTTAGCCATATTTATTTATTTACTTAAATAGTTTACATGTTAACATTTCCTGAAAAATGTTAATTGAATTGTATCAATAAACCTATTTATGTCCAGTTAAAATACAAATTGGATACCTTTACTATTCATTCTTTGCTATATTGTCGGAGCATGTGCCTTTCAGAGTATATGCACCTGCTGATCCATAGGAATAGCACAGGTCCTTTTCAAGTTGAAGCACTGACTTTCTGAACTAGCCTCTCTAACATCATGTGATGAGCTAAAAGATGCTTATGACAGTATATCTTTTTTTTTACCACACATATAGAGTTTCCGGCCTCTTTTAGCTCCCCCCCGTGCAGCGCTATATACACACATTGATCACCAGCAAGTGCTTCCATGCATCAGTGAAAGTAGAACACATCTGCTCTCTTTTCATGTCCAATCTGTGCAGATAAAAACGTCAGTACTGTAGCTCCTTCAGATGAACAACAGCCCAAAGTCTCAAATGCCAAAGTACTCGGAGGAAAAGAGCCTTTATCTTTTAACAGGCTCAGCCTACATCTGTTTCACTTGTCTTTTATCCTCCAATAACTGTAAAATTATTTTTGTGTGCTGAACATCAGCCACATTTCATTTCATTTCCAAAATAGCATGCCAGTCTGTCAATAAAGTCATCCTCAAAATGCCTCTTCGCTTTCAGCAGCCTTGTGAAGATTGATTTGGAAATTGACAGAGCCAAAATGAGTTGTCCACTGAATACCATTGATAGAACAAACGTGGAATAAATAAAAAAAAAATGAAAGAGTGTTTGGAAGATGGAAATAGAGATGTCTTATAAAGAAAATGTAAAAAAAAAATTTGTTTGGTCTTTTTTTGATACAACTGAAATACAACTCAAAGGTAAAGACCTTTCTTGTCAAAGTTTAATCAGATACTGTATATAACGCTTGCTTTTAAAATTCATTAAACTTTACACCCTTCACACCTATACACAGAGAGAGAGAGAGAGAGAGAGAGAGAGAGAGAGAGAGAGAGAGAGAGAGAGAGAGAGAGAGAGAGAGAGAGAGAGAGAGAGAGAGAGAGAGAGAGAGAGAGAGAGAGAGAGAGAGAGAGAGAGAAAACAAATGATAATGTCCTTTAAAATGATTAAATGGTTGGGATGAACTGCAGAGATAAAGGATTATTTTTAAAGGGCGATATAGTGATATAAGAGACATCAACAACACTTTTTTGGACTTTATTTTTCTTTAAGGTTAAAAATAATGAAACTTCCTCCACTTTAAACCAGTCCGAAAAAAAACCAAATTAACTATTCCATTCATCTCATTTTACTGTTCTTCCTACGAGGTAATTTTTCACAGAAAAGCGAGGCACTGGATAAGAGGCCGGTCCTGTTGTGTGGGGTGATGCTAGCGAAAGAGAAACTCCCCTGGGCTGGATGTTGCTTAGCCAAACTATTTGTTCTTGGCTCTGTTGCTGCCGGCTCAGGTAGCACCGCCATTTGTCACTGTCAGGACCCCCCCTCATGCAGAGAGGGAACTATATGGAATCCGCCACACATTAGGGAGGATAAGAAAATTACCAGCGGCTGTTGTTACTAGTGGCAGCTCTGATTTCTTTAGGGAATTTGCCTTTGTTAGCATGTAACTTAATGTTTTCAGCGCTGTTGTTGCACATGTGCGATATTTAAAGGTAGATGATACAGGTTCCTAAGTAGATGGTTGACATATGTGGCATTATACAGTATCTATAGTGAGGAGCTGAGGAAGAGCAATGCCAGGGGTGTTCACTGTATTGGATTTCAATGGGCCACAAAAGGCTGCTTGTGTTGCATTGTGAGAACACATCAGGTTATTACATTTTCCTAACAGGATGTTATTAGGATCTTATTGCTTCTCTCTTCCCATTTAATAGGAAGCTCTGGTCATCTCCTTCCTTCTCAGGTCCCCTAATGCTGCAGTGTGGCCTTTCTATAAAAGTGCAGAGGGCTGCAAACCAAGCACTTTGTCCAACTTTAGCGAAAAAGGTAGATCATTTACAATGTCACCAGTCTGAAAAGGGTGAAAAGGCACAAAGCCTTGATTCTAATAGATAAAAGTAATCAACACAGTTTCCTTGGCACCCTAACGTTGGCTGCTGGATAGTGCTAAGGAGATTCTTGTTCCCTCAAAGCAGAGAATGATGTTGAACACAAGAAAGGAGCTGGGTAATGGCGGAGATCACTCACTGGTGCCCCAGTTATATGGACAGAGCTGTGGCCCCAGGACACAAGTTAATGACCATAATCATGCTTGTCTGTCTGTTCAAAATCAACTTAGAGTGAGTGCATCCAAGCTGACCTACAGCATCACTCTCATCTTAGTTCAATTTATACATCAGCATGAGGCAGCAGGGTGTTTTGGGCTTTGGAGACGGTCCACTTTCTTATTGTGTCTCTGATGCAGGCAGATTGACCGCCGTCCCCCTGAGCCCTCGTCATTCCACCTCAAAGCCTCGATGAGGATCAATTTGGACTTGAGCATTTCTCGCGGCTGCGGCTGCTCTTTAATTCAGTATGGGTGAGCGCTATGTGATTAATGGTAGGTACTTAGCAGGGAGACACAGTCAATAAACACACTGGTCCAGGAACTTAATACCATCCAAAGCAGAGACAGGCTCTCGTCAGGTGGCAGCACCATCCAGATCAGACATGGTTAACGTGAGCAGAGAGCAAAAAGTCAAAACTTTTCACAAAGGCTTTTCTTCTTTTAAATTGACTTCTCTGGCATGAACTTGGATTTAATTTGAACAACCTTGGCAGTGTGCTGCTGCACCATCCCCCCAAAACGCCTGGAAGTTAGAGAAAGACAGAGGGAGAGAAAGGCAAGTCAAGAGCAGACTGTGATGGAGAAAGAGACAGGTAGAGGGTGCTCAAAAATATCTCCTGATAACCATTCACTAACAGAATTTATTCTGAAAATGAAAATATTATTAGGCTGTGCACTTGACTGAAAAATATTCCACTAACAGTCCCTGCATGCAGCCATGCATAACTGGCAACCTGTGCAGGGTGAACCCCTCCTCTGGGGATGGCTTCAGCTCCCCCCGCAACCGCTCTAAGGAAAAGCTTTATAGATGAATTGGATGGATGCAGCTGTCAATGCTGTGATTAACTAAAAGCACCCCCATGACACATGTCTTATACGGCCCTTTCTAACTTTATTTCCCAGTGGAGGAAAATCGGTCATCTTTCATAGAGTTTAAAAGCAGGTGTATTTCTTCTTCCACATGTGTTTTAAAAAAGACTAATGATTTATTCTGTCTTCAAGATTAAGCTCAGAATATTTCCATGTTCTTAATAAGTGCAATAGGATGTGTATGTAGATAATGAGAGATTCAGCTCTTTACATAAAAAAACATCCAGGGGATGAACCTTTACTTTACACTCATTGATCATGAATCCCACAAGCACTGCATGCTGTTTTCCATGCAGATGATTTAGCACCTTTGATATTCCACAAAAGCCTTAATGCCTCTCAAATCCATCACATGTCAACTGCACCTTGTAATCCTATAATCTTCTTATCAACCACAAATTACCACAACACAAACACTCAAACTAATAAAGGCAGGGGGAATTAGGTTTTCAACACAAGGTCACACACACACACTCTCTTTCCATGGGAACAGGAACATCTATTCACCTGATGGTTGTGTATGATATGATGTGGCTTATAGCCCAAGATGCTCGTCTGTGTGTGCGCGCGCGTGTGTGTGTGTGTGCTGGGCCCTCCCGGGCAGGCTGTTACAACACTGACCTCCAGCGTGCGCGCAGAAGGACGGAGCAGTGCGCATCGACAGCAATGTGACCTCCATCGAGCAGCTCGTGCATCACCGCGTCTATTAAAATGAACATGTGCGCGCCCCCGTCTGCAGGAGCGGACCTTCGGAAGTCAGATAATCGAAGATGCGCTGATCAGCTGTTTGACTGGCAGCCAGCTTGTTGTGGTGCACAGAAACCGGGCACGCGTGAATCAAGCGCACCCCGTCAGCATCAGCAGCGGTTTACAGCTGATCCTCAAATAAAGTTACACTGAGGAACGGATTTCTTTACTTATTTCACCGGCTCCATCTCTGCTCCTCCGCTAATAGCCTCCACCTCCTCTCCAGGGCGGAGCGCGCACCTGCTATTTTTTTCTAATGTGAAATAAAAAGAGCGAGAGAGAGAGAGAGAGAGAGAGAGAGAGAGAGAGAGAGAGAGAGAGAGAGAGAGAGAGAGAGAGAGAGAGAGAGAGACACGTGGTTGTTACAACCCTCTCTCAGGACACAACGGGGAGGCGGAGGTGGAGAGATGCGGGCACAGTCGGGATGGGAGAGGACGAGATGAGGAAAGACCCCGAACTCCAACCGCGGAAATTGCGCTGCTGTGCGTCCTGCACGTTTTCTGGAATAAGGACTTAAAAGACTTTGCATTTTGCGACCCCCCCCCCCCCCCCCCCCCCCCCCCCCCCGTCTCGCTTTCTCTCTCGGTGTCTCATTCTCCTTTTTCCAAAGGAAACACTTGCATGCAGGATGTGGAATAACGCAGGTGAGGAAAGAAGAAGATCACTATTTGATGAACATTTTTGTTGTGAAAAATCCGCCGTAGTCCTCGTGGGATATTTCTACATATTATCCCCGCACGTTTAGATTTTTTTAAAAGTCAAACCTTGGCTACTGAGGAGGAAAAAACGGTCAAAATGAATTTCTTTAACAGCTCGAGCCTGGAGGACGGGATGGAGGCAGAAAACATCTCCTCTAATTCCACTTCTCAGAGCGAGTACAGCCAGCTGGCCATCTGGGGTCTGGCTGGGCTGGTCAGCTTCCTCATTTTGTTTACAATAGTCGGGAACGTCTTGGTTGTCATCGCTGTGTTAACAAGCAGAGCACTAAAACCACCCCAGAACCTTTTCCTGGTATCCCTGGCCAGTGCTGACATACTGGTGGCCACCCTCGTCATGCCCTTCTCTCTGGCAAATGAACTCATGGGCTACTGGTTTTTTGGTAAAATCTGGTGTGACATCTACCTGGCTCTAGATGTTTTATTCTGCACCTCTTCCATTGTTCACCTGTGCGCCATTAGTCTGGACAGGTACTGGTCTGTGACACAGGCTGTAGAGTACAACTTAAAGAGGACACCTAAAAGAGTTAAAGGGATGATTGTGGTGGTGTGGTTGATCTCGGCTGTCATCTCCTTCCCACCGCTCATATCGATGGACAGGAGCAGCAACGAGGCCAGTCCCCAGTGTATCCTGAACGACGAGACCTGGTATATCCTCTACTCCAGCCTTGGATCATTCTTTGTCCCCTGCGTTATCATGATCCTGGTATATATCCGCATCTACCAGGTGGCAAAGACCAGGACCAGAACAATGTCAGAGAAGAAGAGGGATGTGGACTCCCCTCGGGAGAATGGGATGGACAAGGCTGAGCCAGGCGGGTCAATGAAGTCCAACAGGGGCGGGAGCATGAAGGACCAGGAACGTGAGAACGGGCACTGCCAGGAGCAGGCAGCTCAGTCCCCCCTACCGAACGAGCCGAAGCACGTGTCAACAGACCACGACGAGGACTTTGACGACAGCAGCTCATCGGATGAGAAGCCTAAAAAAATGTGTACTTCCACCAAACATCACCATGAAGACAGGAAAGACAGGAAGTCCAGCCGGAAGAGCAGCTCCGCCTCTAAATGCTCCAGCAGAAAGTCGCGTGCCAGTTCCAAGTCCATGGAGCTGTTCTCGTCTCGCCGCAAACGCAGGAGCACCGTCAACCGAAAGAAAATCTCTGCCGCCAGGGAAAAGCGCTTCACCTTTGTCCTTGCTGTCGTCATGGGCGTATTCGTTGTGTGCTGGTTCCCCTTCTTCTTCTCCTACAGCCTGTACGGCATCTGCCGGGAGCCGTGCCAGATCCCGGAGACCCTGTTCAAGTTCTTTTTCTGGATTGGGTACTGTAACAGCTCTCTAAACCCAGTCATCTACACCATCTTCAACCAGGACTTCCGCAGAGCCTTCCAGAAGATCCTCTGTAAGACATGGAAACGCTCTTTCTGAGGGAGAGGGCTTCCTGCATGGCTGGATTTCTAATAGACATCTACTCTCTTCAGATGTACATTTGAACTGTTCTGAGCTGTGTGATTAAGTGCTGGCCCGAGGTGCTTCTACACCTTTACTTTCAGGGACTGCACTTGAAATGAAGGGATGCTTCACGGATCAAAGTGTCGAAGGTACAGAAATGGTGTTTAAAGTACAAGGGTAAGTGCTGTGATCATTTTCACAGAGGAGGCTTTCATCAAACGCCATTCAGGCTGCTAACGGACTCTGATGTGGGCTGCGCCTCATTCACCCTCCTCACTGACTATCTCTCCCCTTGTTTAATTACAATGCACTGACTCACAACAGTTGACTGTGATGCATGCACACCACAGTGGGCTGCACCCGAGGAACTGCACAGGAGGAGAGTGGTTTACAGAGACACTTAATTTATAATGTGACCTCATTCACTGACTATAATGCGAAGGCCTTGACAATCTCCTCACAATCGTTGTGTGAGGTGAGATAGAGGGATCACTCTTCTCTCTCCGTCTCCTACTCAGTTTTTCTCTACCTTTCTATTATGATTCAACATGAGGACCAATGGGACGAAGGGGCTTCTTGCTTACTGTTTCAGTAGCAAAACCGTTAACCGTTCAAAAACTACAAAGTTATATTTCTGCTTCAGTGTTTTGTGTGAGGCTCAAGTGTCTAATGTGGGAACTGTGAGGAAAACTTTACATCGGGACTTGTGTTTTTTGTGAACTTCGACTGCGTCTGGACACGGTGGGATGTACAGTTGAATGACGTCTCCAGCAGTTTCCTCTCCATGGCATGTGTTTGCACCCTCCTCTCCCCTCTGAGAAAATAGATGGAATACAGGAGTAACCCTGGGACAGATGTTTAACTGTGTGTGTGTGTGTGTGTGTGTGTGTGTGTGTGTGTGTGTGTGTGTGTGTGTGTGTGTGTGTGTGTGTGTGCGTGCGTGCGTGCGTGTGTGTGTGTGTGTGTGCGTGCGTGTGTGTGTGCGTGTGTGAAAGAGAAAGAAAGGACAAAGTGAATTACATAGGAACTGTGTTGTGATAAAGCAAGACAAGAGAGTTAACCGCATCTTATCCCAACTGCCAGTTAGTGATTATGTGACATGTCCTTTCTCTCCCTTAAGCACTTAGCCACAGAAAAAGCCAAACACCTTATTGCTCTGTTTTGTTGTCTGCTGCTTGCACACACAGGGACACACATGCACATTGGTATTATATCCATAAAGACTTAAAAATGACTTATAAGGTCAATATTTTCATCTTTACATTTCAAGCATTTACAGCCAGAAGGGCTAATGCTTTTTTTCCTTGTGTAAATAAGTGAGAACACTACAGTATTATTGTGTGGCACCTCGTGACCACACACGTATCAATATGATAAAAATGTATTGTTTGTATAATGAACAACGCTCTGAAGGGTTTTCATGTGACACCGACCTCTGTCCTTTTCTAAAAGAACAAGTGTTTTCTTCTCTGCTTTGAGCACATTGGAAAAGATCAAATAAAGAGATTACTGCTTTGCTCCTGTCGTTTATTTATTACCTTGATGTTGTCAGTGCTGTGACTCAGAACAAAATGACTAAGGATCTTATTTTAGTATACACACACATTTTAAGGTAGACTCCTTCAAAAGCTCATGTTTAAGCTTGAGAACTATGGCTATAATGACTTAAACTGTGAAGAAAATGGAGAGGTTAAAATATATATGGGATTATTTTCAGCAGAGGAAATAAAAAATGTTTTGTTATATATTTTGTTATTTTTAAGAGATTTGAAATGTTGCCTGAGGCATGAACTGCACTGGAGGGAGTTTTTCAGTCAGGAAACCACGTTTAGCTCCAAAACCAGTAATAAGATCACTCTTTGGGGTTCCTTTGCAAAAAATTGAAATAGATGTTATGATTTTGTCAAAATAAACAACAACCTCCAGCGCTCTGAATCAATTGTTACACCTTATCATCGCATGTTGCTGTTGATGGAGCATGGGAACTCCTCAGCATGTGAGCAAATAAGTAAATCAATAAATAAGTCAATATACAGTAGGTTCAGTTTACATGTCCAGCTTCTTTCTCTCAGGGGTGGCACATTTATGGATGTGAGCTTTACTTCACCCACGGAAAAAAAGTCCAAACAGATACAGCAACGGATCTATGGTTCCCATGTCTTGCAGGAAAAGTGAAAGGTGTTGATGACAGGGTGGGTCTACATGCAGGGTAATAGGGGTACAGTACGTCAGAGACCAAAAGGGTTGGTCTTTTCTCCATATTCTACAATAGAAAAATTTGACTTGAGCTGGTTGTTACCTTCCTCCTGCTCTCCACCATCTAAATCTTATCTTAATAAAACTGTGTTGCATTGTCATCCTTTGTTATTCTAGTTGTATGATGATAGTACATCTTGAGATAAACTGTGGTGTCTGTGAAAGCTGTCTTTATTGATTGATTGTGGAAACCATCTGGTTCAAGATTAAAAATGTGGTTTCTAAGTGATGATGGTCTGTGACCATAATGTTTTAGTTTCATTTCACAGTGCTCCGACTGTGCATGCATTTATAACTTCATAATGAATCTGAGGTTGGGTTTATTTTTATGCACAGATACTTTTACACATGAGAATCCTTTTGAACTGAGGATCAAAACAGAAATTACTCAGATAGCTTTGCTAAGCAGCTTCGCAGACGAACTAAATGAGACTTCACAGGGTACACAATGTGATCAAAGTCAGACTCATGATCAAAACAAAGACGTTTGAGGCATCTAGATTTTTGCTGGTGTGAATTTTTCCCTGCACGCCTCTTACCTTATTACTGGATATACCTGGCTCCAAAACCTTATCAGAAATCTTATATTGTCCACCAAGACTTTGATTTGCTTTACCAAAGATGTACGCTGTTATTTGAAGGAAACAATCTTCTCCTGCTCAAAGACAGGTCTGGCTGCCCCGCTGTCCGACCCACCCTGTCACTCATTGCAAACAATATCTTTTCTCTTAGTGCATCATTTCAGATAACATCCAGAGATGACAGGATGCAGAACACTCTTGTGAAATGAAAATGGTCTCAGTCACTAGTGCCTCCCTACATTAGACGTACACAAGAACTTTGGGTGATCCATAGGGAGAGGTCAGCCATGTCAGCTTTTAGTGTAAGTGTCTATATATGATTGCGCATTTACTCCATGTGGGCACGGGAAAACACAACTCACCAAAGACCTTGTGAACCAATCAAAGGTCACATCTGAGTGAGAGTTTACCAGGAAGGCTGGAGAATTTCTGTTGACCCAGACGACGGATGTAACCTCTCCTCTCTCTGCTCGCCTCATGCTTATTTATTTATCCCCTGAAAGCCGAACAGCGTCGCCTCCATGACGAGGCAGAATGGATTCAAAGTGTGTTTATGGCTTGTTGTGTCAGCGGGTCACATCCTCCGGCTGCTGCCAGTGGTTTGCTCCTATGCCGCAGATCTGAGGCAAAACCCATCAAACGATCCTGAAAAATGCAGAGAAGCACTCAACACTTTCTCGCCTTCACGTTTCCATTTCAACTCAAGTCTTTGAAGACGCTCCTGAGGTTATTTGACAAAAAAATAACTAATTAGATGTTTTCTGTTTCATCTTCATCATGCATTTTATTTGAATTTACCTTATGTAATTGTCTAAAGGTAAAGTTTCTGCGAGCTAAAACACATCCTGTAGCTCACCTCACCAGCATGAGTTTGAACTTTGTCGATGCTCAGATCAGATGAGACAGGCTTTTTACAAAACAAAATGATAAGAGCGAAAATATATTCATGACCCGAGCTTCAACTGCATCTTTCCATAAATGTTTAAAGTCTGTAAATATGCTGTCTTCCTTTGTGGTGCATAGGCAACAATGACGCCTTTAACTCAGCCCCACCTCCCATATCCCTAGACTTCTCCACCTCCCTCACATATGTCAAAACTCATTTGAACAAATCTGCAAAGAGTGCGGGGTGGGCGGGAGGTACAGCATTACAAGACAGGATAGACAGGGAAGTATTTCATGTTTGTACAGTATATTGTCATACATTCTTCTAAAGCTAAAGCTTATGAAGCTGAATCCCCAAAGGTATAATGCTCAAGTTTTGAATGTGGGAGGGATTGACCCTCACTGCAACGGACAGTATTTAGTTTGAAGAGAAATGTCCTTTTTTTGTTTTGATATGATCTCTGTGTGAACTTGAGCATTTTCTTTCTCCTCATACTACGTCTCATCTTACTCTTTATCTTGATGTCATCTACCTGCAACCTGCATCTTCCTCCTTGCTCTCACTTTTGTGGAGGTTCCATATCTGGCTCAGTGTATATATATATCATGTTCTTGAGCAATGCAGCAACAACAGAAACACATAGACACATATGAAGCATATACATTACATACAGTGAGTACCACCGTTATTAGCTACATGTGGCCATTTCCATTGATTATACAATGCTACCAGAATAAATCAATATTTTTATATATACAGCTGAATATTGTATGACATTATTTGTAGGACAAATTCAGTGGCCTCACGCTTAATGGTCTTTTCTATGGTGGCTGAGAGAGCCTAAGGCTGGGCATACAGTGTGACTAATTCCACCTCTCCCTGTAAAAGTGTAGTAATCCCTTTATCTCCTTCTTTTTCTTTCTTGATGTGCAATTGCTTCCAGCCATACAACTACATCTATTACTATTGTGTTTTGCCATTCTGCATAGACGCAGTGAGGGGAATGTTGCTGAGTTTGGTGGAATCGACTGCTGACTACGCTTCAACTTTGCAAAAGCCTGAAGAAAATTCTCCAAAATATGTCAGAAATTCAGAACATCCAACGGGCAGTCAGGAGTGTTTTCGAGCAAGGTTTCTGACTTTATAATTTCATAGATATCTTCTTGAAAATGTACCTTTACTTTAATCTCAGTGACTATTTTAGTTTGTTTCTTGTAAATTTTAATGTGGGAGGTTCAGAATGTTTACCCTAAGTAAATAGTCTTGATGACACAGGAGAGTCTCTGAAGGTTAATTTTACCTCCTTGACAGAGACAGGATGGCAACTCCTGACAAAAACATAAAACATCCTGATCTAAAGCATTCCTGCAGAGTGTTCAGGAACCAACACTTTGGTCCGGCAGAATAAAACATGCATGTTTTAAATTGCCTAACAATCCCCCAATATGCCATCATCAAAATATCCCTTATCTAAAGTACAAAAACTCAAGCTATTTCTCTGAGATAAAACTTCAAATACGCACACAATTATACGGACCGAAGGATTTTAGCATGAGAGATGTACAACAAAGACGAGACACTGAATGAAAACAGCAACAGGCACCTTTGGACTGACAGTGAAAGATAAAGCGCTCTGTAATGGATTTCACAGAATGTCATGTTCATTCCTTTAAGCAGAGTCCATGACTAACACCATGTAATTTGTCTTGTTTTCTATCAGTGTTGCTGTTGTGCTACAATTCCAGAGGTGGTTTGCTGGCAGGCAAATACAAATGAGAAACTGTGATGTGAATACAACAGTGTTTGATTGATAAAAAGAAAGTCCAGAAAGGATTATGTTTCAGCGCTGAGGAGACGAGTCAGAAGGTAGACGCGGCTCACAGGAGACTCAGTTGCAGGAGAAAATCAATTGTTTAATCAATCAGTACGTCCTTTTATTTCTTCAGGGTTCTCCGTACCTCTGCAGGATGGAAGAGCGGAGGACTCCGTCTCTAGCATACCATCTGCCATCAGTCTCACACTCCTCATGCTGTCTCAACCTCTGTCTTTCGCCCTCTTTCACTCTATACCCCTATCAATCTATCTCTTCTCTTCAGTGTGACAGCAGCCATCCATAATGTGAAACAGCCTCGGCTCCACTTGCACGATAGAGAAGTGGAGCACACAGACACACAAACACACACACACGTGCTGATGTAAATATGCATCTTGTTTGCCATTTCAGTGCACGGTTAGTTGACGCAGACATACCTTCTAATAAAGCCCCTCTTAATAAGATTTTCTTCAGCTGAATAAACTCTTGTTGGTTCACTTAATTGTTGGTTCACTTAAATGTTTAAATTGAATGAATTTTTTTACACTAAAACTTAAATAGCCACTTTTTTTCATCAACTAGACATTCAAAAACTCTCAGGACATTTTTACACCTCTATAGCCAGGGTGGAAAGCTAATGGAGGAAGTGAATGAGGAGCAATTATTTATTTACGGCTCCAAATGCTCTGTTCGTGTTTCATGTTGCATTTCTGTATCAGGGTGAAGAAGGTCTAAGTTAGGGCTAGTGGCTGCGTGAAGCTGCATGCAGGCACAGCATTGCTTCTAGCAAACGGCTGTATTAGCACGCAAACATGCAGATGATTAGCAGCTATGTTTGTGTTTACCATCCAAATTTAGCATGCTAACGAATTCTGAGTAGCCTAACACAATGTACACACGGAGCAAATTGGTTGACAATTTTTAATTGAACCTGTAAAGGCACTAGATAAAAAGTTGAGAGGTTACCAAGGTCTTTACAATTTCATCTATCTGATAATTCCTGAAATCTATTTCTGTCTGCCTGTACGTGGAACGCATATCTCACATGGGATGTGTATTATTAAGGACCTAAGGAAGTGCAGTGTCCAGTTTTGTGAGATTAGAACACACAATACATAAAATAGAAATAAACTTTGAATAAGCAGGCATTCACCACTCTGTAGTGGCGGCTGGGATTCATCACTGAAAGTGACACTATTAGTCACAACAATAGTGCGTTTGAGGCAACTACATTGACCTCTGATTCTCCAGTTTGGGCTGCTGCGTACTGAGTCGGCCTTCACTGAGCTGAACAGGGGAGCAGCTTTGTGCAGCAGTGGTGGAGCAGCTTCCCGTTTCTGTGGACTGAGTCCTGCAGGCGGTCTTCACTTGCTGCAGCTCAATTAGTGCAGGTCACTTCTGAAGTTTTAAAAAGGAAAAAGCAGCAACTAGCATCACCACAGGCCAAGCTCAAACAGGCAGGTTTACAAAAAGGTGTGTACTAGATCATACAAATTCATACCCTTCATACAATTTCATGGCAATCGGTCCAATAGTTCAATCACAAATGTGACCCCCATTGGGATGCTAAGTAAGGAAATGTTAATGGAAACCAAAATTGTTAAGATTCGGTTACTTTTCAATCATGTTGTATCCATGCTCCAATGCATACTTTACTCTAAATAGGATTATAAGTAATAAAATGAGCATCACGCGGAAGGAGACCTAAAACCAGCTATTGAGACCATCAACTCTGCAAGAAAATATTTACTAACATTACATTGGCTTCACTTTCAGGACCAAGAGTCTAACCCTAACCCTAACCCACTCTCGGGAGACAATGAATTACGGTACACATTTTCAAGGCTACTCTAAAGAGCCATGCCCCTACAATGGCTAATACATGTAAAGTGTGAATCCATGTGGTCGTTCAAATGTCTCTCCCAAGGACAAATCTCTCTCCAGACAAAAGCTCAGAGACATGAGTTTCATCATGGGCTGATTGTAGATCTATTTTTCATCAGAGCATTGCATTTAGAAATGTCTTTCTCATGCCACCTCCATCCAGCAGCCGCACACCCTCAGGGTCAGCAGTTCATTCCTCACTCCTGTTCTCTATTCTGCTCGATTCATTCATCTCTTTCCCTTCCAAAACCATTCCTCTGTCTGTCAAAAAGAGGAAGATGCAAAAATGAAAAAACACCTTGGATTTCCAAAGAGGGAAGTATGTCCACTGTAAATGATGAATGGATTCAGAACAGTTCTTAAATTTGCATCTTATTCTATGAACACACTTGTTTTTTGGGGAAGAAGATAATAAATGGTCTTTGCTTTGGAACTGGAATCCTTTCTGCTGTCGGGCTCTATATGGTGGATTAAACACATGCATGCTCACATTCAAATCAAACTTGAAACTGCCACTTATATTATTTGCTAATTAATTATGAAACATTGGTGTGATTACCATAACAAAATGTGACTGCAGTACCAGCCCAGGTTATTAGCTTACAAATTAGAATGTTTAATTCATTCTAAAACTTCCATTACTGTTGTGAGAGGTTGCTGCTTAACAGCCTCAGGTATTTCAGACATGGTGGGTGGAGGTAATTATCAGTCTTGGTCTTAGGTGACTAAGTTATACAATGCAGCTTTTGTTAAAAATAACCTACACCAGACATTTCAGATTATCTCAGCAACTAACTATGTCCACGTTAAAACCCCAAAATGGGTAATTCTCCTCAAACTGGGCATCTGTGGAGGATAGATGAGGAGGCAGGCCACAGAAACAAGTGAAGAAGATACAATACAATATTTCTGTTTCTCGTCTGCACATAGTTTATGGCAGGATTACAATGAAATGTCACATTGCAACCATTTGGTGCTTCTAGATAGATAGATAGATAGATAGATAGATAGATAGATAGATAGATAGATAGATAGATAGATAGATAGATACTTCATTGATCCCAAGGGAAATTAAGGCATGCTTATACATAGATTCTCCCTACACACTAAGTGCAGCTGTCATTTTTCAGATACACACACTTAGGAGGTGTGTATAGGTCTCAATTTTAGGGGAGAAAAAATATAATTTAAGTCTGCATGCACAACCAAAACACAGAGAAAAGGATGTGTTTAAAAATGCTCCTGCTTAGGGCGGTCTTGCTCTGACAGTCTGAAAAGATACAGGCCTTTAATAAATATCAGCATTTGATTTTGGCTATTTAGCAGTGATCACATTAAAAGGTTTCTCAAACTGCAATGAGTGATATTATAAAATGTTCTAATTTGGCAAATGTTTTTATCCAAACCTTACACGCTAAGTCAGAGAGCTTGAAGTAGGATAAGTGCTACATCTGTTCAATAAGACTGCATCCATATCCTATGCAAACAGTATCTTCCAAGTCTATGGCCCTGTACAGACCTGGTATTTACATTCATCCTCAGAGATCCCATCACAAGTGGACAGCTTTAATTTAGTCTGTTCAAAAAACATAATTTGTGTTCCAGAAGACCAAATTTAGTTTTTACCCAGTCTGAGTTTATGTATCTGACCCAGTGCCTCTGAATGTGGAAACAATGTTACACAATAACAGAACATTAAAACTTCACAGTGCATGATATGTTCACATTTTCAGACAAGTATTGTGAACATATGCTGAGTGTCTTCCTCCATTAGCTATGTGCATAATGGATTCCTCACAAAGTGGTTGATGTCCAAGAAGGTTTTTATTAATCTCATAATATCAATTCTAAATGAACTGCAGCTCAATGGACAATGAACACAAATGATTGGTGAAATGTTAAATGCCTCCTCTCGTCCATTGCTTGATGGGATTGACTCCTGCTCCCCGTGACCCTACCCATCCTAGCATACGCATATAATGGCACGTTGCTCAAATTGATGGCCTAATAGTATTCTGCGGGCACGTACCATCATACATATAAAACACCACATTATGTATGAAAAACAGACCGCATGGAATATGCAGTAATGAAATCAATCATGAATATTATGCAGAAAGTAAAATGAATAACAATCGCCTCATCCAAGTTGCTCTTTGCACTTACATTAATCATGCATTGACGAGTCCACTGAGGGAGCAGGAGTCAGTGAAGCAGGTGTGACAAAGTTGGAGATGGGACCTGAGTCATTGTGATGTTAGCCGGAAATGTCACATTATTCCATCCTGGAGCTTCTTCCGTCGCAGCAAAATCACAATGCAAGCACAATTTTCTGCATCATGACTTTGCTATTAGCATTTTCTCGGCACAGATGAGCTTATCAGAGAAGAGAGTCATATCAACAGAATATTCAGCAGGTTCAGGGGATTCGTCGCAAATGAACAGGGTAATAAAAAACACAGAGGGGTACACAAACTGGAATTACACTTAACTGTTCATGATTTCTCTGGTGGTATCTCATTTCTATCTGCCATTTCTTTTGTATTGTCCAGATGTTGCTTGTAAAGAATATTTCACATGTCAGCTTTCAATCCAGAGCTTAGATGTCTTTCCATTGCATATTACAGGCCTAATATATCATCTGCACGTTATCGATCAGTGTCAAACACTGTGTTCAACTGGGTTACCAACTGTTGAGCCACAACAATGCCATTTATCTTAGTTAAATTTGAGGAGCGAGCAAGTGCATAAACATAGGCAAGTTCGCATTTGTCTCAGCCCTGTGCTCGCAATTGTGTACGCTGAAGCAGAGATGCTCACTCACCGCTCCCCTAACCCCCGTCTTAGTGACAAGAGTCAAGAATATGTTGGACTACCAGCGACTTCTATAACGTAAAGTAAATAGTGCTTAGACAACATGTAACCTATGGGGTCTTTTGTCGACAGCAGTGGTCTATATCAGCCACAAAGTCAACCAAAGTCAAAAATTAAAGGGCAGATCAGAGATAGGCTGGGGAGTATTCAAAGTGAAAAAGTAAGGGAGCATCAGCAACTCTCCGCACCTCAGTGTTGAGCAGTTTTGAGCTTGTAGGGAACGGTGAGTTCATGCCCGTCTCAGCCCTGTGCTCGCAAAACCACAGCTGTGCATGCAGAGCAGAAATGCAGGCTTGTGAGTATGGTTTTGAGCTCGTAGATACTATTGTGTGCATTTGTATCACATGCACAGAAGTGATTTTTACCTGTGCAAATTTTGAGAAAAAATGCCATATACAATCTAGTCATTTGTTGTTAGCTGTGTTAACTCAGATGATACAAATGATACATTATACACACCTCTCAGATCTATGTAATAACATGACATAGAGTTGATCTTCAGCTGCACTAATTATTCTTTTTTTCAATACTAGGATCAAAAGCAGAAATCAGCCTGTGACCTTGGACTCAGACTGCAGCGACAAAGGCCACCTAGGGACAATTACAGTCCATTTCACACTGTTCTCGAATACCGCAGTGGTTAAACTTTAAGCTACATTCACAATTTTGTAATGTTAATGTTAATCATTAAAGATTAAATAGTGATTTTACTATTGCTGTTTGTGAAGAAAAAAAGAGACATCTTTGACATATTACGGTCCACAAGTCCAACAGGAAGTGTCTGAACTTGACACAACTGAAGTAAACACAGAACCAGACAAGTTAGAATTTTAACATCTTTTTCACTAAATGTTTATGTAATTTTAACCACAAAGACTTTGAGGACTTGGCATAAACAAATATCTGATCAAGCCAGAATAGATAATATATAACTACCTCTAATAATAATAACGTAACTACATAACTACCTCTAATAATTATTGCTGTCTGTAAATCTTTACAGTGATGTCACAGTGTGTATATCTTAGAGATGAAACCCACAGGTTTAATGCATGAGCAAAACAGAGTTAAACCGTCATATAGAGTGCAATTTATACCCCATCCTTTGTATCTATTTTCATTAGCAATGCTTTGCAATGTATTCCTTCTCTGCTTTATGGGCCTGAGAGTGTTGGTATTAAGGCAAAGTGTCATTAAGTGGAGCAATCTGCACTAATAAGCCTGATAATCCCATGTTAGCAGATGGAACAGATGAGCAAAAGCAAAAGTACCTATCGCAAAAAGGTTTTCTGTCATTTTAGATAGTTCTAAACACTGATGTTTGCTCAAGTGCAAATTTTTGAATTGGTTATTTAGTACTATAAAAAACAAGTTGAGACTGACTCATGATTACTGCTGTGCCCACTCTGGCTCCAAATTGTGTCACAAGAGCAAAATGGCAACACATCAATCTGGGATATATGGGCTTCATTTCAGTAGAGTTAGAAGAAGTGGAACCGTATCATCCATCCTTACGCACATGTGTAAACAAGAAGCAGAAAGGCAACTCTAAAGCTGTAATGATTGTCATAATTGTAGTGATACTTACAGTGTAGCTCTGGGAAAAGCAGTGTTGGTTGAATGGTCAATGGTCAAACCATTTAGTTCCCACTGAAATATCTCAGCAACTATTGGATGGATTGCCATTGAATCTAGTATGGAAATTCATGCTCCCCAAGGATTGAGAGAAGGGAGTGTGGAACAAGGCAGGCCCTACCCTCATAACCCTAACTAGATAGTTCACAGTATATAGCTAGTATATGCTAACTTACTGACATTAGTATTCAGCTCACAAGTGCAGCCTCACAGAGACACTAGCATGGCTCTGGACAATTCTGAAGTATTGAAAATGAGATTTTGTAATATCTATTAAATCCTAAATATTTGACCTTCATTTGATTGCCTCTGCAATCCTCAAAAGCAAATAAGCAATAGAAGAGCCTGGTGACATAAAGCACTAGATAGATCCAATCTAGATTTGTTCATAGTTTCATCTTGTCTGATGCTATTCTTTCATTTTCTGAGAGAGCCTAAAGCCAGCCATTACTCGAATGTGAGAGGTCAAAGGTCAGGTCTCATGAACAAGGCATGTAATAACCATCTTTATGAGTGTCATGATTGGATCACTATTGATTTCCTTGTCTTACTATAGGTTGCTTCATAAATTATTTTTAGTTTTATTAACTACACACACACACACACGCAGTCTGCAATTAGTACACTGCCACGGTGTATCATGAAGAGAGCAGTGTACTGCACAGAGAGGTTGAAGTTATAGGAGATGTCACCAAAAGATAAAAAAACTGAAGAATTTCACAACAGCAGAAATTGAAGCAATTGTGTTGGAGGTGGAAGCCACAAAAGGCACATGTTTCCATAGCGTGTCCTCCAGAGTTACGAGACAAAAAAATAAATAAAAAAGAAGCCTAGGCTGCAATACCCGAGGAGGTGAATGTTGTGTCCCCTGAGGTTTGGACCGTTGGACAAGTTTAAAAATAAATTTAAAAATGGTTTGGTGCCAAAAAACGAATCGCAGACCAGAAAAATAATAAGGAAACAGGTGTAGGGCAACGAACACCAGATCGGATAGATGGATGGATGAGAGGCTGGCAGTAATTATTTGACATTCATCATTAAGTGGAGTTTGTTCAAGGAAAGAGGGAGAAAGTGATCATGTCCACCTAGAACCAATTACATAATTGTAAAGATGATATTTGCAATTTGTCTTTTGTGTCTTTTGTAATTAACGAGTGCAATTCAATCAGAACAAATTGGTGTTTAAAGTTAATTAATTGGGCTAATTAATATAATTTGTAGGCCCAGAGGATGCAGGAGTGGAGGATGACACGCAGATGACCTCTAAATCCCAGTTGCCAGCGCCACCCACACTGTCCACTTCCCAGTCCTCTTTCCTGGAGTCTGGAGGTTGTACAAAAATCAGCTGGCTCTCCTGGATGCAGGGAAGGGAATTGCGACAGGAATAGAAAACATTAATGAAACACTGAAACAGTTATTGGATGACTGAATGTGTGTGTGTCATTTGGTTCAGAAAATTAGGATAAACCGACAAGACGCTGCATTAAGGCGTAGCAAGCCAGCACTGCAGAAAGCCCCACAATTGGCTGTGCGTCTGTGGTAGTGGTTCTGCTCCAGGTGGTAAGGATTTACCATGATCCATAGGTTGTGCAGGACACAGCATGCCAGGATAATTCTGATCACCTTCTGAGGTGTATATAGGAGCTTGCTGCCAGCTGTGACCAAGCCCATCCAACAACCCTTGAGCTGCCCAGATGTGCGCTCTATCACTGCACGTGTGTGGTCGTGGATGTCATTGTATTTGACCTCTTGAGGGGTTTGAGGGTTTGAAAGTTGGAGCAGAACTTTATACTCACTCTCTCTCTCTCTCTCTCTCTCTCTCTCTTATAAGTTCTCAAATCTGATCTATAACTCTAACAATATATACATTTTTTTGCGATCAATAAATCTGTTAAAATCAACTACAGATGCACAATTTCATGGCACAAATTGTTGGGAGTGACAATTATAGGCCAATAAGCAATTTAACGAAAGAAAAATGTTACATTTCAATATGAAAATTCTCATATACTAAATTTAATTATTGTTGTTGTTCAAGCCTTTTCTAATTTAAATGAATGGCGTTTTAATATACCGTGCATTTAGTTAAAAGGGTGAGGACATTTTCTAGGACAACCTTGCCTTCATCCTTTGTAAATAAGCATGGTCTCTGCAAACAAACTAAGGTAAGAACATATTGATGAATCCCATGATGAATTTAAGCACAGATTTTGTGAGTTCGTGAATGAGGCCCATGTTGTTACTTCGTTGCATAAGATCAGGTTCAGAAGACCGGCAACGAGGATTCATTTATCAAGAGATAACAAGAGTAAGAAGTGGAAGTGGCAGTTCTAATAAACAAGATGAATTGCTGTTTTGAAACTGTTGATGAAGCCATTAGGTTTGTGGTAAACAAGGCCTTCAAATATGTTCATCATTCATTGAAGTGAGGATTTCCACGAAGAAATAAATTCGAAATCATGAATCCACACTTTAAGATCAGGTGTCAGTAAAGGCATGTCATTACATCAGGTTCTATGCAGTGACGTGTATCCTGATGGAACACTTCAATGCATCTCTGCTCAGGAGTACTCGTGCAGCCCAGATGTCCTACAATGCACCTGGAGAAAGGCGGGAATGAGACTGAAATACCTGTGTATATGTGCAAAATGAAACACAGAGACCAAAAGAAGAGTGATGCACACATGTGTCAGCATGGAACTGGCATGTACAGGTTACTGAAATTGAGCTGGGGCGAGCAATGCAACATGAGTCATAAAGTCTTTATTTACTGCTCTCTGGGGATTACACGCGATAATCCTGCAGCTGAAGGTGCCTGCAACAAAACAATGTTTCTGTGCGCTCCTTGTGCAGCCTCTTGGGAGAAGCGATAAAATAACCCAGTGCCTGCTGAGTTACAGGTGTTCCTCACACAGGGCCATATCTAAATGCTTTCCACTACAATGGAGTCTATAATCCTGCAGCATGAGATGCCTTCGCTGCCCCCAAGGAAAAGAGACGAAGCATAATGGAATAGTAATGGAACTTGGCTGATGGTCTGAGCACGTTGGAGGTCCATCCATTTCATGATGTAGACACCACACAGAGTGATGGATGCACAGAGACAGCTCACACACAAGGGAGTATATTACAGGAGTGATCGCTGGGTGTATCTGCAGTTTTACTTCAGCTACAAAGACAAAAGACTGCATTTCCTTTCTGAATTTCTGCTGCCTGACAACATCACATATGGAGGTGTGAGTCTAGAACGACATAAAGATAAGCAACAAGGCTGAATAAATGGACAGACGCACACCGAAGGTATGATGGTATGGTGTGTCCAACTGGAGATCTGATTCTGTCGATCAATATTTCCTGGTGAGCCGCAGAGTCTGGAACCATGCCAGGGGGCGTCATTTCTCTCCTGGTGCTTCCTCCGTTAAAGTAATGTTTTCTCCATCTGCAGAGGTGCACAGCCTGCCAAATGAAACCATCCAGTTTAACATCCTCCGCAGCATACATGACAGTAGAAGACTCACGATTTATAGAGGGAAGGAAACTGAAATAATGAAGAATTATTAAGAGGAAAAGGACATTACAAGTGGAAGTGTTGAAGTTGACGTGAGATAAAAGACCAAAAATGGGGTTTCAAAGTAAGAGAGAAAAGATAAAGTGATTTTACCGTTTCCTTGAGTCTATTTGTTCGGCTTGTTTAATCCCTAAACTCGAAGCCCAGCATGATACACCTGCTTCAGCATTTCAACCCTGAGGATGACCAGTATGTGATGTTCTAACTCATTAAAACTGTGTTGCACAATGGCCTTTTCCCCATGTTGTAAATGCAGGGTGCCAAGTTTTATAAATCTTTTGATGTATTGTATGATTTTAAGTGTTTTTTTGTCCAGCTTTTTTCCCACCTGACAAATTCATGATGGAGACCTGGAAGGAAAAGATTCTGCTTAAAAACATTCAGAACGTGACCTCAGATCAGCCAGTAAAAAAAAGAAAATGGTCTCATATAGATACTGTAAAATTTATGATTGAGCTGAGACCACAGTGAACCTTATTTTTTGATTTTTCTGTATAGGAAGTCTCTCAGGTTTTCACTGTGTGTAGAGACGATCCTAAATAACCGGGGCTTCTTTTCTCTGTGTATCTATGAGAGTTGACAGCGCCTTGTGTTCTTGTCTCTGCTTGTTTAGAGCAACTTTATGGGTGTACTCACTGTAGGGTACAGGTCCAGAGAGGACTGTGCTGCAGTTGGTGAATGATGGCTGCCCTGGAAACAAACAACAGATCAGGCTCAGAAGAAGGAAACAATCTGTCGCCCATAAACCCAAGCAGAAAATGTGTGAAAATCACAACACTAAGTCTTTCACTATTAACAGTACAAATATGTGATTTATCTGTAAAATTACGTATTGTATATCTTTGTGTTATAATTTCTGTTTTTCATTAACACCCTGCATATTTCTATAAAATATCTGGAGCCATTCCCAGTTGATACTGTTGCTACTCATGCTCATTACATTACATTACCTATCATTTAGCTAAAGCTTTTATCCAAAGTGACTTACAATAAGTGCATTCAACCATGAGGGTACAAACCCAGAACAGCAGGAATCAAGTAAGTACATTAGCTTAAAAAAAAGCCAAACTACAAAGTGCTACATGTAAGTGCAATTTAACTTAATTTAGTATTTATTTTTTTGACGATGGTTATCAGACCATCATCTTCTTAACCAAGGTGTAGTCGGAAGAGATGTGTCTTTAGCCTGTGGCGGAAGATGTGTCGACCTTCTGCTGTCCTGATGTCAATGGGGAGGTCGTTCCACCATTTCGAGGCCAGGACAGCAAACAGTCTTGATTTTGTTAAGTGGCTAGGTGTCGCTCGCAGTGAGGGAGTAGCAAGCTGATTGGCAGATGCAGAGCGGAGTCTTTGAGCTCACAATTTCCATTGATGGTAGATTGAGAGTTAATTAACCTGCATATCTTTGGACTGTGGAAGGAAGCTGGAAAAAAAGGCACACAAATATAGGGAGAGTATGAACACTGAACACAGAGAGGCCTCGACCAGCCCACAAGTTTGAATACACAACCTTCTTGCAGTGTGACAACAGAGCTAAACACAGTGGTGCAGTGAATGCACCACTTGTATCAGTCTGTGGTGGCAAATGATATTCAATGTGCAGGATGTGCAATAGGCCTGTAGTCTGTCCATTTCTTGTTTTGTAAATTAAATGTTGCTATATTAATAATACAATAAAAAAGGTGATCTGTGTCCAGCATTATGTCAAAACAAATTTCCTTGTAGGTTTTTACTTTAGAATTGTTTGTGTAGTATTTGTCATCATAGAATGTCCAACTTAAGTATTAAACGTATATTTTGGTGTTAAAAATCCTAATCCCACACATATATGATTAAAACATTTCCCTCACTTTATTAGTTGCCTAATCATTCAGTCTTAAATGGTGCCAAACTAAAACCAGCTGCCGCCAGTTCACTGGTTCATCAATCAAACCTCTGCTAACTGTCAGACAAACATGATAAAGATGAAGAATTTTCAGGTTTATGAGATCACATCACAAACCTGCAGGCTTACCTGAACACAAAGATGAGATATGATGAGTGTAGTTTGCCACTTTATGAGTCAGTTGCTTGTGTTTATATCCTCTTCACATTTGTGTCACTGGAGGTAAATAGAGGCGACGCTGCCTATGTGTTCTCATGTTTGGCGTTAACACTTCTACCATTGTTTTTCCTCTTCTCAGTATCACTTTCCCTCTCTCACCTTTCTGTCTCAGTGACTCTCTGCAAGGTCACTTCCTCTTGACTTCCCTCACTGTCGGAGAGCTCCAGTGTCTCACTCCCCTCTCCAGCTCCACAAGTGATGGGATCAATACCACTCCTGGCTCAACGTTACGATGTCTCTTGGCTTATTAGCACTGAGCCTCAGAACTGACTACATCCGACTTTCCAACAACGAGCTCTTTCCAACTTGGGCTTCACTGTCACAGTGGGCAGCAAGTGAAGCTTAAAAATAAAAATTACACTCAAAACTACAAATTGACTCATGACAGAAAAGTAATGCACCTGCTGTTACAAAGACTATCCATATTTACTCCATATGAATTCTGCACTTTATTGGAAAGAAATTTGGCACAGATCATGTTGTGCTATGGATTACTGGAGGTTTGGGGCTACTGTACTGTATAAATTCATGAGGGATAGTAAATCTAAAATGTAATTTCTTAGGAGGACTTGAAATCTTTAGTTTGTGTTTCATCTTCATTCACTCTGACCTACTAACATCTATACGGTCAGATACATACTGTACTCATTTTGTTCAGGTAATTTTTGACTCTGAGAAAAGGGGAGAGGTAAAGGCTGATTCATGTCAGTGGTCTTACATGTTGTACGCCTCATGGGGTAACAGGTTAAATGCGCACAGCATCATAGTTTTCATTTCTTTAAATAGTGTTCTAGAACTTTCAAAACAAAAATTCCCATTGTATCAATGTTTCAGCTTGAAGTAAAACAAAAAGAAAGTAATTACTTTCATCAGGGGCCTGCACTGTGAAGTAGGCTCAACATCTTTTACGTTATTCAAACTAACAATTGCAATCAGGCTAAGTGGTCACACAAAGCTGGTTATCAACTTGATAAGTCAACCCAGGTTGGCCTCATCAAGATCTGAGCGTGTGCATATTAATATTAACTGCGTATGACCAATCACCGACATGGACAAGTCAACTGGCAGATGAACCAGTCACATGGTAAATCTGTGAACTATCTATCTCCCATTCCAAATAAACATTTCACTTCATAGAATAAACCTACTTAAAGGGTAAAAGTATAAAACTATGTCCGGTAATCCCCCCGCCAACAAACCCAGTCCATCATTATCAGTAACTCCGACAAGTAAAGAAACGTAGGTCAATGCACACAGTCTGTGTTACTGTGAGCACATTTCTCCTATGTGTCAGGTTGGTTATAAATGGCTCCAGCAGCTGACAAAGGTTTATCATTCCCTCTGATGAGGATCTCTATCTTTCATTAAGATAATCATCAGAGAAGACAAAAGGATTTTGTTGGTCTCTGAAGACCCTTGTCCTCCTCAGAGACCCTCTAACAATCAACACACAGGATCCTCTTTATTATTCTTTTGCTCCACAGGATCTCATAAGAACGGTGATGTCAAAGGAATTGATTGGTCAGTGGGCGGTGCTTTTAATGCTGCTTGATCTCCTTTCTCCGACAACCTGCTCCGGAGCATACGAGTTACCATGTTACCTTGGGGATTTACCCCAATACAAAGTGAACGAGCTTCGTATGACTGAAAACCCTGAAGTAAACCTGAAGTAAACCTGAAGTAAACCTGAAGTTACCCCGATAACCGCATATACTGAGGTACAGGCCTCTGGTCTGGAATCCTCCACTTCACTGAAACCATGCTTGGCTTACACAGAACCTTTCTAAAACCACAGTCATTTAGCTCTACCTCTATTCTCATGTCTCAACTTCTACCATAAGATAAGTTAATAAATTTGCCATATAATTTCACATGAATTCACAGCAATGGATGCATGCGAGGAGCCTTGCCCATAAGCACCAATGCAAACATATTTTCATATGTAAGCAAAAGGCTCTACAAATGGGCTTTTGCAAGAATGACTGGCATACACGCTGAAAGATAAACAGAGTGTAAGCATGTTAGCATATTTTTGCAAGAATTAGTGTGTGTGTATATGTCAGCATGAAAGAGGTACAGGAAATAAGAAAATATTGATGTAGAAGCTGTGAAGCAAATCCCTGTTATCCCACCTAATAATAACATCATCAAACCGTTTTGGATAAAAGGCTGTAAGAGATGCTGACATGCATGCGTGCGCACACTCTCACAAACAGACACACACACACACACACCTCTCTGGACCTCTCCAGATGTCTGCTCTGGGCTGCTGCTCCTTTACACAAAAATAACGTGTATGCTTTTCTGGGAGTGAATGCTGATTGAATCCATGTTGACCGGTGGAATAGGGGATTTAGTGTCAAGTCATTATATAGTGATGAACACATAATAAAGAATATTGTTTTCCATTTCTGCCAATAGATTCCTCTGTATCCTCTGAGTTGACCCTTTAAATGTAGTATATGCAGGAGGCTGTGCTGTGATATGGTAATGATGCAAAGAGAGAGAGAACATCACAGGGCCATCATGTCATATGGAGCCATAATGTTTTTGCACTACGTCAGATCCCAGAAGAGCCTGTAATATATAGGCAGCTGTAGATGATCTAACATGATTTTACCATTATGATAATTTATAGACGTACATATTGTAAATGTATTGTTATGTAATGTAATATACAAATAAAATGTAAATAAGAATAATGCAGAGTGTGGTTGATTTATAAAACTGGTTAAAATGCATGTGTTGACATTTTTTACATGTAACCCTGAGCACGAGGAGGAGCAGCAAGTGGATCACGGAATACATTGGTTGAAAAAACACAAAATGCCCACATGGGGCAGACATGAAGAAGACCATCAGTCACCATCAGTCCCCACCAGTATGCGTACAGACAGAACTGCTCTACAAAATGTGTCATCTCATCTGAGGTTCACTTGGCCCTCACTCACCTGTCAAACAAGAATCCCCATAGACTGCTCCTCTTGGACCTCAGTTCCACTTTGATCAAAGATTTAATAAAGAGGAATAGAAAAAGGTCACAGCCTGATAGAATCTGTATCTCATCCCATCATCCTCCAGGGATGGGTCCAGAGTCCCCTACTGTACAAACTGCCGACCTATGACTGCTCATCCAAGCACATGCCACAAGAAGTAGAAAAACAGTAAACAATCTCTGCATCATTGTTAAGAAACCACAGCAGATGGATGTGGACTTAAAGAAAGTCTGGCACCAATATCTCATAACCTCACCTGGGACAGGAAAACAATAACAGTCATGTAGGAAAACAAAGGTCCCGACTTCTTGAGGATGCCTTGGCACCTCCATCCTTATTTGCCTCTACAGGTTTGTGATGAAGACCATCCTCACTTCTTGCATCACCGTCTGGTACAGTCACTGCTCTGCTGCAGACATGCTGGCCCTGTAGTGGGTGGTACAGACAGCACAGAGGACCATTGGCAGCAGCCTACACACCATCAGAGGCATTTACAGAAGGTGCAGGAAAAAGGCGTCTTGCGACAGGAACTGTGCCCATCCTGCCAACAAACTGAGCCCCCCCGCCTCCAATGAGGCAGGAGGCTATGAAGCATCAAGGTCAGAACCACCCGACTGAAAAACAGATTCTTCCCGGATGCTGTGAGACTGATAAATTGTTGCATCCCAATGAACAGTAGCTGCGAATATTACTTTTAAAGGGCATTGCTGTAATTACAGTCTGATAAATTCTGCAATTTAAGACAGTTTCCAGGGTTGATATTAGGGCATTTGCTGAATTTGGGCCCATCTAGTCTTGTTAGATTTTTACAGCCTTATTTATATCCCTTAAGCTCTTCTCATTTTATACTTATATATATTTATTTAGTTATTTTTAATGCTGATTTTATGTGTGATTTCTCCTTGATTTTAACATTGCTATCACCTGAATCTACAGGAGCTAATTTTGTTCCTTTTCATGTGCAACATGTTCTTGAAGGAATAATAAAAAAATCCTCGTCCTTGAATTCTTGAAGGTTTTATCCTTTGTCCTAATAACATCAAATCCTTTCTTAAGACTGAAGTGGTTTTTCTTTGGGTACTTGGGGGCAAGTCTTAAACTCAATTTTAACATCATTACTTTATTAATTTATTTAGGAAAAAAGAACAGTACACATTTATATACATTTATGTACATATACATCATAGATTGTATATAAATATGGACGATGTCACAGCTCCCTAAAAATGATGCCAAATCACCTAGATCGCCACCTGGTGGATTGTTGCACACCTCCTTCAGATTTTTCTCAAACATGGAGTATTTTATTTTAAATAGCTCTTATCACACTGAAGTTTGTTCAGGTAAATATTGTTTTAATTATTTATTATTTTTATGTGATAAAAGCAGGGTGAAATGGTATAATTGACAGCTGAGACACTCGCAATTTGTCAAGTGTGTGTATTGGTGTGATTTTGATACCACGATCACTTCTGCACCACATCTGGCTCCAAATAAGCAAGATGGCAGTGCCTGTGTCACTTCATTTCGGGACAGTGGAATATGTCTTTTATATATATATATATATATATATATATATATATATATATCCATCTTTATATACAGTCTATGGTCTATGTACACACCTATGAAGAGCAACATTAGCATTTATAGTATTTCTGACCACCTGATGAATAAAAGATCTGATTCTTGTATTGCATAACGATGTGAAAAATGATAGCAGTCAACTGAACCAGGCTAGTCCAGTTGTGGGTCATCAAACTGAAACAATGAGCAGAAAGACATTCATTTGTTGGGTAGAGCTGATAAAAACTGCTGGGTTGGGTGAATACTTTGTGTTTTCTCTTTATTATGAGTGGTTGCTTTTACATTGCACATATTTATTTGAATGATTGTTAATATAAAAATATCCATTTGTGCAGCTTTACAGAATAGACATTTAATTTGGCAAGGGCGTTCATCTCTAAATCTATAAAGTTCAATTCCCAAGGCAGTTTAGATGGAGTTATGTGGAAGAGGCTCCCGGTTGAAACCCAAACACTTAAAAGAAGATGAAAGATTATTAACATGCTAGTGGTGTCAGGCTGTGGTGAAACATGCCAAGGGCGCTCCCAATTAATCAAGGAATGTGTTTGAGAGACAGAAGGGCAGCCGAGAAGGAAAACACTCTCAATGAACACCTCCGAATTTACACTGCTGGTGGTTGCAATGCTTAAAAAAAAATCCCTTGGGCTGTTAATTTGGAGAGTAATTCCCCCTGAATTTTCTACAACACGACCACAGAAATAACTGCTGTAGGGGCATCACAAAATCTGTATTAGTTGCCACAGTCAGAAAGAATCCTTCTGTTACCCACCTTTTATCTGAATCTGCATATGTTTACTATGGGATCCTTGAAAACAAAATATAACACAGCTATAGTTACCGCAAAGCCACTTATCCATATAAATGGCTCATTCTGAAGGATCTCATTTCCACAATGGGATAATTGTACTGATGCATAATGTATAAAATCATTAAGAAAAGCAAAGGGAGCTGAAGACGGCATACATCAGTATTAAGAATCACGGCAGACATGGGTGCAAAAGGAAAAGAAACCAAGCCCGGAGGCAATATACAACATCGCACAACAGGCTGATGACCTTCAAAACAACACAACTGTCACCACCTTGTCAAAGCTGGAGTGTGTGTGCATGTGTGTGCAGAGTTACCCTTTAAGGTAATTGTCATCAGAGTGTCCAGCACTGTCACTGGTCAGGCTCAAAACACCATGCAATATCAGGACCTCTTGAGTCCGTCAGATATGATCAGTCCACATAGGTCATACAAGACAATGCATGCACACTGAATGTTGGGTCAACTTTCAATTTGTCTGTTGACCAGAAAATATGCATTTCATCTCAATTAAAAATCTGTTATATATGCAAAACATATTAAATTAAATAAGGTTTTTGTTGAGTTAGGCTTTTATGTGCGTGTTATGTGTGTGCATGTGCATGTGCATGTGCATGTGCATGTGCATGTGCATGTGCATGTGCATGTGAATGAGTGCAAGTACACATATGCAACTGTTAGTTTTGGAAAATGACAAAAAATGGCCCTGCCAACAATAAAACCAAACCTATGCCCCTATGAAGCAGATTGTACCGTGATTAAAATGAAAGATTTTTTGTTGAAACATTTGAGATAATGTTGGCACACACCTCAACAAAAAATATAACATAGGTCTGATTAATTTTAAACATTTGAATGAAGAAAAAGTGTATGTAAAACCGTTAATGCTGTGGTCACACATTCTGTTGTGTTAATCGCGCATGTTTGGCCACAGGATAATTTCTGTTTATGACAGTAGGACTACTGGCTAATGTGACTACAAATGCTGCGTGGTACCTGTACCTGGACACGCTGGAGAAACCAGCATCGTCATGTGTGGGCGCACAAAGCTCGGGGAATTTAGCCGTCTTCTCCAAGAACTGCATCTGGATGACTGTGGTTTCCTGCGCTACCTGAGGCTGCATAGGTGATGCAAAATTTGCATCTTTACATTCGCTTTGTCTCATTGCACCGTTGTCCATCCCCAAATTATTTGCCATTAACAACAAATTATGTCGTTACAGAAAAATTGCCTGTAAATCAGTTTTGTAGGATTGTTAAGGTATCTCTTCCAACTACACCTTGGTTAAAAAAATCATGGAATGACATGCAAACAATATTATTCACAAGAGTTATTAACTTAACAAATGAAGGTCTATCACCAGGTTGATTGTACAGGCATATACCTCTAGAGACAGCTGCTGTTAACTATAGAGTTAACCTTATTTAGCCTTTTGTGTGAGAACTGAAAGCTCAAACTAAAAAAAGGCCAAACAAGCTTCTTTCCCTCAAGAGTCTCACAGTTGTGATTACACTTTATGGGCTTTCGGGATGAACGCAGCCTTGGACCTGGGCCTTGTGTGTGTGTGTGTGTGTGTGTGTGTGTGTGTGTGTGTGTGTGTGTGTGTGTGTGTGTGTGTGTGTGTGTGCGTGCGTGTGTGTGCATGCATGTGTGTGTGTGTGTTGGTGCTTTTAGCATCACAAACAGTGTCACAAACTCCCAGAGGTAGTATAAGAAACAGGGCTGATGGACGTCTAGCAAACCCACATCCTCCTCTCTGCCTCACTTCCTCTCTCCCTCCTTCTCTGTCTACTTCTGATTGGCATCATATTTTTTCTCCTCCCTCTCTCTACGTCTTTAATGTAATTATTCACCAGTGAACTCAGGACACCCCGACACTTATTGGGTTGCAGAGACAAAGGAAGTGCATATGCCCACTCAAACACAGACACAGAGACGAGTAGGTCAGACAAGATGAAACCGTATCTCTGCATGACCGACACTGTCACCACCTGCTGCTGCTGGATGAATGACAGATTGAATTTCCCCCTGATTAACTTTAAACCTACTACACTCCCCCACTCACCCAGCCAGCCACTGTGGAAACACTGAGAGATGTGAGTTACTGTATGAGTTTTACCTTTCACTCCTCTTCATCTGATCTCAACTGCCTTTGAGCTCCCTGCTTGGCAATTAAAGGCTCGTACAATATAAAGCATCGTCAGCCTAACAGGATAGATTTCCCTTTTAAGCTGATGCCTTTTGTGACCTTGCTTGAGTGGCAAAAGAGGCGAAATGAGGAATAACATTTGTTCCAGGTTTAACTAGAATTAAAGCACTGCGGTTTTATGCATCCGCCAATCACTGCTGTTTCCGTGTACATATTTCTACCAGATTCATAAGGTTACTGTGACCTTTGACCTTCGACCACTGACACTTAATAACTTTATCTTTGAGTCCAATTGACAGCTCATCAAAAGTTGAAGAAATTCTCTCAAGCAATATTGAGATCACATTCAAGAGTCCAGAAACACGTTTTCAGAAGCCACTGTGACCTTGACCTTTGACCTAAAGGCACCAAAATCTCAAGCTGATCTTAAGATACCATGTTCAAGAAACATACTTAGTGAGGCCACCTTGACCTTTGACCACCAAATTCAATTCAGGACATCCTTGAGTCTAAGTATATCTTCCTACCAAATTTTAATAAATTCCCTCAAGGCAGTGGCTGTCCAATAAACAGGTTACACAAATACAATCATATAACTAAACAAACTTGTTGTTACTCTCCCAGAACTAATATTAGAATCATCAACCCCCAGGGAATTCTTCCCCCTGGACACTTTGAGAGGGGAACCACAGACAGAGGAAAGTTTTCCCAATATAGCAAAACTGTTTTCCCAATATAGCAAAAGAGGTGAGGTCTGTGTCCCAGTGCAAACTAGTTAGAAAGACCCAGGCAGAGGAAACTCAAGTGTTTAATACAAAACAGACAAGGCTCATGAAGTGGTGAGGCAGACAAGAGTCAAAAACCAGGAAGAGCTGCAATTAAATCCAGAGGAGAGCTCAGAGCATCCATAAATCCAAAACCAATAGAGAGCAGTCCAAGAGTCTAAACACAGTCTGCAAAAACACAGGGAATCAAGACCAGAAGCTGCAGCACAAACATTATGTTCTGACAGCAACAGAGGGGAAGCAAAAGGTTTAAAATACACTGAGGACTACTCGACTAATGAGACTCATGGGCAACAGAAAAATGCAAATGGACAGGAAGTAAAATCAAAACAGACACAAACACATTTTTAAATTAATCTGGAGACACAAAAAAAGTCCCAAGAAGGAAGCAGATCATACACAGTTAATAAAGATGGACGACATGACTTCTCACAAAAGTGAAGCCAAATTGCCTTGATTGCCCCCTGGTAGCTGGCTGCAGTATAGGTAAAGATCACTTCCTCCTCCATGTTGGTAAATGAAACATGGACCAAATTAAAAAGTCAAAAAGTTCACAACAAATAACGTTTTTTTAAAGATCACTTGATGTTTGTCCAAGTGCTAATTTATCCGGTAAGTTTTGTCTTAATTAGTTATTTGATATTAAAAAAGGGGGTGAAACATCATATTGAAAGAAGGATTCTGACACCACGCTTCTATCCCACATTCTCTATCGTGCAAAGTTTGGAACCAAATAATGTCTTCGTCGCAAGATGGCAGTGTTCTTATCTGGGATATGTTGGCTTCATTTCTCTATAGCGGGAGAAAGTGGAGACACATCCATCTTTCTATAGAGCAGGTGATGGTTTGCTCCCTGATTGGGTCTTATCAGTCATGACTCTACTACCAGTGGTAAATTAAAAGCATAGCCAACTGTTACTTCTTGAATTCATAGCTGTGCATCGCCCTGCTGATAACTAAGGTATTTTGTAAATGTATTTGTAAGATTTGAATGATGCAAAACACAAAGATTTTCCATAAAATACAAAGCTCTTTGTTTTCTTATATGTTGTTCTCCAAGATATGTATACCAAATCAAAATGACTCAGCTGGACCTTGGAAAAATAAATCCTTCACAAACAAGTCCTGTGAAACTTTACAAAATCAGAATCAATTGTCATGAGCCATGGACGTCAAGGCTGATTTAGTTCAGACAGAACAAGATCCAAGACATGTTCATGCTCTCAGAGGAGCTGACGTTCTGTCAGTGTGTTCTGACATTCAAGATTCCTTCATTGTTATAGTGAGAGCAGTGAAATTAGATTTGGAGCGGATGCATGGGTAAAGAAAACAAGAAACAACAGTTTTGGCACAAGAGTAGAAGTACATCAAAATAATACAAAATGTAGAAGGGACGCTTGCAGAGGCACAGATAAGTAAGTTAGGATTAAATAACATACTATCAAGCCACTCCCTGAACTGAATGTCAGCATATCACAGTAGATGAGTAAAATACATAAAAATGGCAGAGAGGTTGAGCAACCTGAGATATATTGTGCGATCGACAAGGTCAAAGTGACAAGGTAGTTCATCAACAGTTGTTCAACAGTGCACTTGCTCGCTTCACTCAGTAGCATTGTGCTGCCATTAATCGGCAGCAGTTTAGCAATGTGAAAATAAATCCACATAACTTATGAGAGCAGTGGCATCCTGACAATATATAACATTAAAGGCTCACATTGATCCACAGAATCGCAGTGTCAGCTTGCGTTGGACCTATTTGGATAGGAAATACCACAATCAGGATGTAATCCTGCACCAAATATTTGCAAATTTCCCCATTGTGCAACTAATAAAGGACTTCTTATTCCTCACATTTGCGTCAGTGCCTTTGTGATTTTAAGTATTTGAATCATCAGCAAGGTCATCATCTAAAGGAAGGTATTTTGGTTCTTCCTGTTAAAGTCCAAGACCCAAAGTGTCATCACACATTTCAGTCATGATGTCAAGGCTGATGTTTCGATTGAATTTTCATGAATGTAGAGCTTAACTAAGGTCACTGTCTTTCAGAGCAATTAAAGTGCACGTTGTGTTTTATAAAGTGCAGATATTTTTATACATATAAATGTTTAAACAGTCTAGAGGATTATAAAGGTCAATTATTGCTTTTCTTTGTGAACACTATCTCATTTCAATATTCATAAAATGTGTCTTCTTTTCAGATAAGAAAAAAAATACTCTCCTTTGAAAGGCCACTGATTTCCATGAGAGTTTTAAGGAACATTAACAGCAGTGTTTGTAACATGTGAATAAAGGAGGGTATATCTAAAGGCACAATATGTGTACTGTACACTCACTGTTGATTCCAGTGATTTAAGCTGAGTCTGGAGATCATTAACCAATGCAATGTGTGCAATTTTATGTTATCAGATTCAAAATGATGAATGCAGTGTTAGTTTGAGGAACAAAATTGCACCAATGCCAGGTTCAGACTACGCAAAATCACCCCGATTATAGGTAACACCATATTTGTTTACATTCTTCCCTGGAAGCCAGTGCTGTGCACCTCCTTTCATAGAATATCACGCATTAAAAGATGGTAAACTGTGATTGGTTTGGGGGCAATGTGCAGTCTGTCACGCCATCCACCTGTCCATTAATCCATCCCTCCCTCCGTCCGTCTCTCCATCATCTGTTCAGCTTATTCTTTGGAGGTCTGTCCGGAGGGGGCATAGTGCTACCCTTAAAAAGCCCATGATTAAAAACCCACCAGCTCACGTTTCAAATAGATTTTCTCCACTCAGCGACGCACCCGCTGAGAAGCAAACTCTGGTCATTGGCGACTCGGTTCTGAGAAACGTGAGGTTAGCGACACCAGCGACCATAGTCAATTGCATTCCAGGGGCCAGAGCCGGCGACATCGAATCTAAGCTGAAGCTGCTGGCTAAAACTAAACGTAAATACAGTAAGATCGTAATTCACGTCGGCAGCAACGACTCCCGGCTTCGCATGTCGGAAGTCACTAAAGTTAATGTTGAGTCGGCGTGTGCTTTTGCAAAAACGATGTCAGACACAGTAATTTTCTCTGGCCCTCTCCCTAACGCAACAGGTGATGACATGTTTAGCCGCATGTTGTCTTTTAACCGCTGGCTGTCGAGGTGGTGTCCTGTAAATGATGTGGGCTTTGTAGATAATTGGCAAACTTTTTGGAGGAAACCTGGTCTTGTTAGGAGAGACGGCGTTCATCCCACTTGGGATGGGGCATCTCTCTTATCTAGGAATATTACTCAGTCTATTACATGACAACCCAGAGTTGGGACCAGGAAGCAGAGCTGCAGTGCTAAACACTTCTCTGCGCTCCCTCTAGATCAGTCACACAACCACAAACCTATAGAGATTGTGTCTGTCCACCGTCCCATTAAATTATTTAAATCAAACAATAACGGAGGGAGAATTCCACACAAAAATCTAATACAAATTAACACAACCTCTGCAACAACTCAGGAAACAAAGACTTTTAAATGTGGTCTTTTAAACATAAGATCATTATCATCAAAGGCTATTTTAGTTAATGAACTAGTCTCAGATCACAACATTGATTTATTGTCCCTCACTGAGACATGGCTGCATCCTGATGAATATGTCAGCCTAAATGAATCTACTCCCCCCAGTCATGTAAATTCACACGTTCCCAGAGACTTTGGTCGAGGAGGTGGAGTTGCTGCTATTTTTAACTCCAGTCTATCAATTAATCCTAAACCTAAACTAAGCTACAACTCATTTGAATGTCTTGTTCTTAGTCTTCCACGCCAATCTAAGAAACACCAACAGCCAATCATATTTGCTGTAGTTTACCGTGCTCCTGGGGCTTATACAGAATTTTTAACAGAATTCCCTGAGTTTTTATCAAACCTAGTCCTAAAGACCGATAAAATTATTATTGTTGGTGACTTTAATATTCATGTTGACAATAATAAAGATAGCCTTAGTGTAGCATTTATTTCGATATTAGACTCAATTGGTTTCAGTCAGTGTGTACACCAACCTACTCATTGTTGTAACCACACACTTGACCTTATATTATCATATTGTGTCAAAATTGAACATCTTACAGTACTTCCGCGCAATCCAATTCTATCAGACCATAATTTAATAACCTTCGATTTTTCACTATCAGAATATGTGCCACTAATAATAAACTCATTTTCTAGATGTTTACCTGATAGTGCTGTAGCTAAATTTAAGGAAATAATTCCGATTACATTTAAACCCATATTATCCGTCAATATAAACAACAAATTCATTAAAAACCTTAGCTCCACTGAGATTGACCATCTCGTCGATAGCTCTGTAGACTCATTACGATTAACACTAGACTCAATAGCGCCTCTAAAAAAGAAACATATTAAACATAATAAATTAGCTCCATGGTATAATTCCAAGACACATGAGTTAAAACAATTATCAAGAAAATTAGAAAAGAAGTGGCGCTCCAGCAACCGGTTTGAACATCTCCTAGACTGGAAGAGTAGTGTTAAAGCATATAAGAAGGCCCTCCACAAAGCAAGAGCTGCCTACTATTCGAAACTAATAGAAGAGAATAAAAACAACCCCAGGTTTCTTTTCAGCACTGTAGCCAGGCTGAGAGAGAGTCACACCTCCACCGAACCCAGTATTCCTCGATCCCTAAATAGCAATATCTTTATGACCTTCTTTAATAATAAAATTCTAACTGTTAGAAATCAAATCAAACATCTCCTGCCCTCAATTGGCGCTGAAATCTCAGAAACGGCTAAGAATCCTACCAATTATTTAGACAGCTTCTCTCTGATCACCCTTGATCAGCTGACCAAACTAATCTCATGTTCTAAACCAACAACTTGTATCTTAGATCCCATTCCTACAAAATTACTTAAAGAAATTCTGCCCCTAATTGATAGCACGTTACTGAACACAATAAATCTGTCATTATCATCAGGATATGTACCACAGTCTTTTAAAATAGCTGTAATCAAGCCCCTTCTCAAAAAACCCACCCTAGACCCAGAGGTTTTAGCCAATTACAGAACAATATCTAACCTCCCCTTCCTGTCTAAAATCCTAGAAAAAGTTGTAGCCAATCAGCTGTGTGAGTTTCTCCAGGAAAATAATATATATGAAGACTTTCAGTCAGGGTTCAGAGCCAATCATAGCACAGAGACAGAGCCTTGGCAAAAGTCACTAATGACCTTCTAATAGCTTCAGATCAGGGATTTGTGTCTGTCCTTGTTCTGTTAGATCTTAGTGCAGCATTCGACACAATTGACCATAACATTTTATTACAGAGACTAGAACAGTTAATTAGCATTAAAGGAGCCGCCCTAAACTGGTTTAAATCCTATTTCTCTGATCGCTCCCAATTTGTGCAAATTAATGATGAGTCATCTGTGCGCACCAAAGTTAACCATGGTGTTCCACAGGGCTCTGTGCTCGGCCCAATTTTATTCTCATTATATATGCTTCCACTCAGAAACATTATCAGGACACACTCTGTAAATTTCCACTGCTATGCGGATGACACCCAGTTATACTTGTCAATAAAACCTGAACAAAGTAATCAAATAACTAAACTCCAAGCATGTCTCAAGAACATAAAAACCTGGATGACCCGCAATTTTCTCTTATTAAACTCAGATAAAACAGAGGTTCTAATACTTGGCCCTAAACACCTTAGAGATACATTATCTAACGATATAGCTGCGCTAGACGACATTGCCCTTGCTTCCAATGAAACAGTCAGGAACTTGGGAGTGATCTTCGATCCTGATTTATCCTTTAATTCACACTTAAAACAAATTTCTAGGACCGCCTTTTTCCACTTGCGTAATATCTCCAAAATCAGACATGTCCTTTCTCAAAAGGATGCCGAAAAAGTAGTCCACGCCTTTGTTACATCCAGACTGGATTATTGTAATTCATTATTATCAGGCTCCAGCAGTAAGTCGTTAAAGACCCTGCAGCTTGTCCAAAATGCCGCAGCACGTGTCCTGACAAGAACAAAGAAAAGAGACCACATGTCTCCAGTATTAGCTTCGCTACACTGGCTTCCGGTTAAATCTAGAATAGAATTTAAAATTCTCCTCCTTACCTTCAAGGCCCTTAATAATATGGCACCATTATACCTTAAAGAGCTGATGGTACCTTATCAACCCACTAGAGCACTGCGCTCCCAGAATTCAGGCCTACTTGTCGTCCCTCAAGTCTCTAAAAGTAGAGTAGGAGCCAGAGCTTTCAGCTATCAAGCTCCTCTCCTGTGGAATCATCTCCCACTTTCAATTCGGGAGGCAGACACCACCTGTATATTTAAGAGTAGGCTTAAAACCTTCCTTTTTGATAAAGCTTATAGTTAGAGCTGGTACAGGCTTGTCTTGGACCTGCTCTTAGTTATGCTGCTATAGGTCTAGAAGGTCGGGGGACACATGACACTCGGAGCTTCTCTTTCCAGCTTCTCCTTCCTCTTCTCAATCGTTATCATATCAAAGTAATTCATGTCTCATCAATACATGTTACTGACTTGACTTCTTCCCCGGAGTCCCTTTGCCTTATTGTCCGCAGATCCAGGGCCGCAGCTGTGGCCACATCATGGATTAGGATCTGTGGATCGCGTATCAGAGATCGTAATGGTGGATCCAGTATGGCGAATTCTGTATCGTGCTGGCTGATCGTGACAGTAAAGGCGGATCCTTTATCGTTTTGGCATCTGAAAATGGTGGTGGACCACGACCAAGGTGGCAGCTGATGATGGATCCTAATGGCGACAATGAACAATGACTGTGGACTATAGTGGCATCCGATCTTGATGGTGGATCATGATCTTGCTGGCGGCTGACCATAGACTATGATTGCAGAAAGACTGCTTGATACATAGTATTTCTCAGATACTTGACCCTTATTGACATTAATCCACCAATTCACTGACCTTCAGTTATGCTTCAGAAAGGTCTACCCCTATCAGTACTGCTAAAACCTTGATGATGTTTCCCTTCACACTTGACATCTATTGCACTTCTGTCCTGTCCTGGGAGAGGGATCCCTCACATGTGGCTCTCTCTGAGGTTTCTACGTTCTTTTTACCCTGTTAAAAGGTTTTTTTGTAGTTTTTCCTTACTCTTGTTGAGGGTTAAGGGCAGAGGATGTCACACCATGTTAAAGCCCTATGAGACAAACTGTGATTTGTGAATATGGGCTATACAAATAAAATTTGATTTGATTTGATTTGAGGTCGTGGGAGCCCAGCTGACATTGGGCGAGAAGCGGGGTACACCATGCACAGATAACCAGTGTATCAACCATCTGTACAGACTTGCAATTAATTTCCACAGGTTCAACTGTGTAGCAAGAAAAAATATATATATAAGGCCATCACTCCAGCTTGTTCACACTAATGAAAGGTCCCTCTTGTAAGGAGGTGGAATGGCACCTACCTACTGAGCAGCTGAGACAAGGTTGAGTAGTGACAGCTTGGACTGCACTTAAACAACCAACAGACACATGCACACGTGAACAGACTTTGTCACGGTCCATTACCGAGCCTTTTGTACAGTGAGAGGATGAAACTGGCAGGTATTGATCCACAACAGCAGGTCCAGGGAGTTATACAGAAAGGGAGAGATCGAGAGAGGGAGAGAGGGAGAGAGAGAGAGAGACATAAGGCATAACCCTCATTCTGTCATTTTCTCTCTACTCTCTGTCCTTCATCTCCTCTCTTTGTCTCTGTCACACAAGCACACTCTCGCTCTCGCAAAGTAAAGCATAATTACAATATTCTCACAAAAACTGTAACTGATGTCTCAATAGGTCTACTGTGGTCGTTATGAAAATTGATAGGTGACTTGTTTTTAATTGGATGTCTATATTCGTTTAAATATACTATATTCACCCTAATGCAGAGATTAATTACCTCCGCTAAGGAGGTTATGCTTTTGTCTGTTTGTTTGTCTGATTGTTAGCAGGATTACACAAAAACTACTAAATTGATTACCACAAAATCTGGTGGAAGGATGCAGTATAGCTCAGGGAAGACACATTTTAGGTGCAGATCTGGATCAGGGGACAGATGCAGGATTTTTCGTTTTAACTTTGACATTGCGATAATTTTTTGGTTCATGTTTTGGGAATTTCTGAAGAATGAATACAGTGATCTTGATAAGAAAATGACTGTACGGCCTTGGAGGAGGTATGCTTTCAACATAGCATCATTTTAATTATCTGTAGTTGGCTCAATTTAGGAGCAGTGGGCAGCAACAGTGCAGCAGGAAATGGAAATTATCTCTACTCCTGAAGCCAGCGCCTTGGTCAGTGGTAATGGCAGGCACGCTGCTACTACCACATAACCCAGATGACATGTCACATCAGGCCTGGGCTCTGTGTGTAACTGCTCCGTACTCAGGCATGAAAGAAGATGAGAGGGTCAGTAACTAAGCAGAAAGTGAGAGTGCTCTCTTCCATTTCGAAACATGATGCATCACTGTTTACATCACACGTTCACATCTTCAAAAAGGTGAACTCAGACCTGCAGGTCCACCTGAGCGCATCAAGAGACTGAATTCAAAAAATTTGGAAGTAGGTTGCAGTTGTTCTGCTGTGAACCCATGAACAATTCTTTAATTAAAAAGTATAGAGAAAAGACATCAGACTCCCCATCCTCCCCTAAAGAGACAAAACATTGGACTGAATGTGTAAAAATATGCAGTATAAAAGAGCTTCTTCTGCTACAATAACAGAGGAACGTACATGTTAATGACAATATAGCTACAACACCAGGCTGAGCTAAAAGGTCCTTCATCCACTCAGGAAGCACTAGAACCTCCTCTTCAGAGTTTTCATCTTGAACGCATAAAAGAAGTCGCGGTCAAACAGTTGCACGGTGGAGAGCTAAGTAGCCTTGTACTCATCACTTTAACATCCCTGAATCCTTCTGATGTTTTTTGCCCACTTACCCCCCCACACCGATACTATTATGTGTATTCTCGTCATCTTTCACCCTCTCTCGTCATCTCCTTTGCCTCCTTCATCTTCCTCTCCTCTGTTTATTCCCTCCACCTCTTTTAAAATTCCTTTAATCCGTGTGTGCCACTGTTTCTTCCATTACTTCTTTAATTCCACGGCTGCTATTTCTGTCTCTCTCTGTCCCTTTTTTACTTTCATTCCCACCTACCTGTGTTTCCCCCCCACATATCCTCCTTTCTGCCTGTCAGAGATGATGACAAAATGAAATCTTGCAGCAACCTCGGTTATCTGGGATGATGGTTTAACTTGGCACTAGAGCAAGGCAAAAAAAATATTGTCAATAATAACAATATAAACAGAGAGGAGGTATAATAAGGTATAACACATAAATGAGCTACCACAGATTTGTAAAATGTTTTGCTGTTTATCAAGTGTTTGTTTTTCTAAGCCTGTAAAGATGAGATTAAAGCCACAACCTTCACTCAAGGGCAAAACTTTCTCTTTAAACAATATATACAAAATCTGCCATATTATCCCCCCTTGGTGCTTATCTTAAACCTGTATATGGTGATGTTGGGCACTTAAATCCCACACGGCCAGTACCTATACAGGACCCAATCACAACTGTTGCCTCACTGGCTTCTCTGCTCTGAACCATAGCAAGGAGTCCTCTGGCACTTTTGCAGACCTGCTGCTAACATACAGAGCCTTATCCCTCAGTGCTCATAGCGAGTGGAGATGATGGGCATTTGTGGTCTGTGGCTGCAGCTAAAAACAACAACAATTGACAACATGGCAGCGTCTACATCCTCTTTGTCAGACATAATACCCACACAGCCACCTTCCTAAAGGGCTGGCTTGGCTCGTAACACCACGGACACTTTGTTAAGTGAGCTCTGTACCGACATACTCGCCGTGCTTACAGGCAACACAATCATGACTGTACAACTCTGGTAGCAACACACTCTCTAGCCTAGAGTGAGCTAGTAGCTTCCTCAAACTCGAGTTGACACGGCAACAAAATGCCTAAAGCTAAATGGTCGGCAGTGTGCACATATTTTTCACGTGAAAGGATTCTAACACTGAAATGTGGAGGAAAGGTTGAGCCAAATGGCTGCTCACATTTAATCTGTTTCTAGATGTTTTTTTCTTCCCGTTAATGAGGGAGTTTATGAAGTGCTGCTCGTTGTGGGAACTGTTGGGTTTCTCTATGATTTTGAATGACTTGACCTGACTGTGCCTTGACTATGATTTGTCCCTAGAACTGAATTGAATTAAAAACAATTCCATGTAAAGGGAGGAACGCAACAAACTTGATGAAGCATACGATGATGCATTGATATACGTTTGAATGTAGAGTGATGCTCCGTGTGACCCGCATGTAAAGCACAACAGACAATATATGATGAGTTTGGTTTAGGGACCAGAAACATTTAAAACAATCTATTTACTACCGTTATCATAACTGTGCTCCCAGGGTGATGGCTGGAAATATGATTTGTCAATAGAATGACACATCAAAGGTGATCTTAATATGTAAAAAATCTCTGTTACTTAAAACTACCTGGGATTCTGTGTTAATTAGTTTATTTCCTAATCTGTCATGCTCCACTTATTTGAAGATCTCTGTCAACAGTGCTTGGTTTCATAGGCTTCAGCTTCTTTCTGCCCATAAAAGTTTATTATTTCCCCATCTGGTGGTTTAAATGTTTCACAAAAGGAATCAAAGGCAGAGAAGGAGCCTTTGGAACTCATACACGAGATGATTTATGAGTCAAAGCCCATAATTGGAGTTTCTGAATGTCAAAGTCATAGTCATGCTCTTTGGCAAAGAGCATAATCATAACTAATTTTTGCAGGAATATACTAATCACTGATGCATCATGCTATGAAGACAAATAAGGTGCTAATAAAGGAAGATGCGTGGATAAGCACACGCATCAATCGCTCAGATGCTTTTTATACTTTCAAACAAAAGGGGTGTATTTCAAAGATCAAGCCAACTGCCCACACATCTCCGTCTGACAGTCACTTTTCCAACTCCCCACATCAAATTTCTACAAAAGAACAAATGTAGTAAAAACACCTATACTATAATTTAGGATGCACACACTCCGGCTTCTCTGCAGGCTTAGGTGATAATGTGCAATAATTATTCCATTAACGCCCCATTTTTCCCAATCACCACCTGCCACATTCCCTCACTGTTTGTTCATCCAAAACATCCACATCGTGCAGCAAATGGCTACAGCAAGGCCATTATAACAAGGATATGGCTATGTCCATGTGTAAAGTAACTATGGCAACAGGCACCTACCAATATGTTATCTACCAAGCAGTGAAAAAGGATAAAGGATCTGTGTTTGTTTCATAAGCAGAGGCTTTGTGGTAAAGTTTTTTCAGACACTCCTTGGGACAGCAGAATATAATCAATCATTCAAAGTCAGTGGTCCGTCCATAGTGTGCAAATGTGTGTGATTGTGTCACACAGAGAAAGCAATAGGAGGATGGAGGTGCACTTGTGTGCGAACCAAAGAGTGAAGCTCCAAGCTGGTGGCAGGTGGAGCTGAGCCTGCTGACAGGGACAGAGATATAACTATTGACCTGTGTCTCTTCTATTTATTGTTACCTGCTACTGAACACACACACAGGACAACACTGCTCCCGCACCAGGGGAGGAAACAGTCAATCTGTCAGTCAGTCTGTGTATTGCACATTCGTTATAAGGCAAATACCGGGGGTTAATTTGATACTTCATAGTGTTTTTTTCCCTCAGACTTGTAATGCATTTTAATTAAGAGCTGCTGTGACCACTTGGGTTTTTACAAACACACACAGACACACACACACCAAATCAAAAATGATTCCCTTAGTGCCAAAACTAAGGGGACCAAGATGTCTCACACAAGCATATTAGGGAAAAACACAACTGCTAAAACCACAACACAACTGCAAAACAAAAGGAAGAGGAAGTGAGTAGCAATGGACGTTGGCAATGAAACAAGCATAGTGAGTTAGACATGTATGTATGGGTCAAGTGAGCCGTGGTTTGTGAAATCACTTATAATGAGATGATTGTCTGTATGAGGTGTTACTGTCGAGGTGCTTGAAGAACCGAAAAAGGAAAAACACACCTGTACGGTAACACCTGGAACTGAAAAGCATCTCGTTTAAAGCTGCGACTGATTTGTCCAGGTTTTCACGAACGATGGCTCACTTGACTCATACATGACCACAGTAATTAACTCTGTTCATTTCATCATCAGCATCTGTTGTCCCCCACTGTGTTTCCATTAGGTGGCTTTAGTAGTCATGTTGTGTCTTTTGCATTCATCTTGTGGTTTGTTGCAGACAAGAAAAAAACAAAAGAATCTTGGCTCTGTGGTGAACAATAAAATGCCATATCGTTAGCTGTCACTTTGGGCTGACAGTCAGTCTAGACATGATTTGACTGTTTGAGCGTGTTATAGCTAGGAGAGTAGAAGAGACAGAAAAAAAAAACAATATGCAATTCAGGATACAATAAAGTAGAAAGCTGTTACAAAGCAATGAGGAACAAGATGGTGTGACATAGAGACTGAATTCATTTACACCTATCAGAAGAGAGAAGAAGGCATTTCACATGCTTGGGGCACAAATGAGATTTGAATCCTGCAAAGGGGCGCTGACTTGATGAAGATATCTCACAGCTCAAGCTGAAAAAGCCAAACATGCTCCAAATATATGTATTTATTTATGTGTTTGTGTGTGTGTGTGTGTGTGCGTTTGTGTGTCTCATGTCTCAGTCAGTCCATTGTCTAACGTGCTGCTGAATTGAAATGAGAATGTCAGTGAGAATCCCCTTCAGAGCGGTGCTGGAGGGACGGCAGCGTCCTCGCTCACTTCATTTATCAGCCCGGCCCTGGCAACCTAATTAACTGCAATCGCTGCCGGTTGTTTAGCCTCTGTGGCTTCACAAGAGGACAGTTGTGTTCCGACAGAGATTTACAGGAAGCTATAGGTAAGAGCCAACACACAATGGTGAAAACATTGCAGGGCAGACACAGAGCTGTGGAAACACTGTGTGTGTGTGTGTGTGTGTGTGTGCTCATCCTGCAGGATACAAGGTTGTAACATTAGCCATTTTATTTACTGCATGAGTTTGTGTGCTTTCTCTTCTATGCATCTGAGAGGATTTGTGTTTTGCTACTTCTCACAGACCAAACTGAGAGGCTCAGACGAATGAGCAACTCAATTTAGAGATTTGTCTCATCGCACCTGCAGTTGTCTCTCAGCGCACAAGACCGCGAGGCAATGCTGCACGGCTTGCAGAAGAACAAGGTGAACTCCAGTGTCAAACCTGCAGGACAGAGTGTGATGTGTTTCAGTAATTGAGGATTGAGGATTAGTAATGTAATTGAGTATTTAAGGATTAAAGAATGAGGATTCATTCTGCTATGACTCACTTTCTCCATTAACTCAAGAGAGTCGAGAATGATTAGGAAAAAAAAAACCTTTAGCACTATTCTTTTGTCGTATGTGTGTGTCTCTAATTCAATTATTACAGTCCATTAAAGGAATAGTTCAACATGTGCTTTCTTTGAGAGAAGACAGAGGATAAAATCAATATCCTGTCTATGCACAGATCAATCTATCATGTCTATGTCAGGACATATTAGCTTTGATAAAGTATTTGCTGGAAGCTTCAATGTTATTAAAAATAAAACCATTAAGGTGAGAAACATCAGTGTTTTCATTTGACTTTGGTTCCACCGAATTACTGAATTAATCAAATCCAACTCTCTTTTTAACAATTTATTTCCAGGTCCAGGAAGCAGAGGAAATGGTAAATGAAGGTTGATTTGAGGATAAAGATCCCACACTTGCACCTCAGCTTTGTGAGGTGATTTACTGGACTTAATATATAATGTACACATTACACCTTATTCACATGTTATCACACAGTCAAAAGCCTGTTTTTTTGCAGACTTCTATACATCTTCTAACTAATACCATCTTGTTTATAAACTTTACAAATACACACTAAAAGCCATTCAAGTGTATAAATTACAAGTATATGTACTGTCTGACAATTGACGCCCAGGTAATATCAAATACAAAGACAACCTTAACATAGTCCACCTATAAGAGACTACTCCAAAATATACATTAACTTTTATAAGACCAAGTAATATAAGGACATAAATATTTTGAGCTACACTGTGGTGGCAGAGTGCCGACTGAACCATTGCTGCTTCTGGAGAAGAGATCTCTAGTGATCAGGTAATAGCCTGAGGGATTCTGTTATACCTGAGGAAGTCTGCCGGTTCTAGTCAGGAAGCTGATGGTGTAAGGCAAGGTGAGTTTATTTATACACAAGAGGCAATTTAAAGTGTTTTACAGAGGGATGTATGAATTAAAAATAAGACATTAAATCTGCATTTAAAAGACAAGGAAAACAGAAACAGAAGCATGCAAATGCCTGAAGAACTAAAAAAAAGAGCATTTGAATTGTTATGCTTAAGCCCTGATTTAAAATTATGCATACTAGTTTTGCAGATGTTTCAGCACTAGTTGCTGGGTCTGTTGAATAAGACAATGTGTAGGAGTTAAGGCTACGGTTGTGCACTGAAAATGAACAGAATGTGCGACAGTTTTTCCTATTAATAATCTAGACTGTCAAACTGCCATATTCCAATTTGCGCCACCACAGTTTCATAATGAATCAAAGTTTTTTTTACAGTTCTCATAATGACATAGGAGATCTCTGAGTTGGTGTTTTGTTCCGACGCTGCAATGTATAGCTCTGTTCAGCGTTAATTGCACCGTGTTAGCTTGTGCGTTCACGCTAATATCCATAACGTTTTTGCCGTCCACACAGTTGTGCACGTACCCGCAATTGGCATCAATGCAGTTCTCTCGCTCTCACACGAGAACTCTTTACACCGTCACCTGTCAAATTCTGTTGTGTGTGGAAGCGATGTTTGTGTGCACACACATGCACCCCACCAACGCCATAGATTGACTGAATTCTGTGGGTCACACTGGTGCTAGTAAGACATATTAGGGTGTTAAGAGAGGAGGTGCTCTCAGAGAAGTTTTCAAAAGGTTCTTGAAGAAAGGGATGCCCCTGCTCTGGTAGCATAGAAGGAGCGTAACCTGAAATGATTGAGTTCAAGTAGAAGGGTGCAGACCCAATAGTCCCTCTGTGGGCAAGCGTGAGTGACCTGAATTTAATTCGGCCCGCCATGGCTCGTCAGTGGAGGTCGATGAGCTTCAGAATGACACATGCCCTTTTAGGCTGCCTGGAGACGAGACGCGCTGTCACATTCTGGACCGTCTGATTTAAATGAGCTGACAGTTTTTGCAAATCTCAGGGATTCAGGAGCCGTTATCCACAGGTGGGCAGCATTGAAACTAAAAGCTGTTTCACCTCACTTGGCTTGGATTCTTAGAACGCTGAGTAAACCGGTCCCAGATGACCTGAGGTGACTGGATGCTTCATAACGTAGCAGCAGTGGTGTAGTGGTGCTTGGGGAAGTGGGTATCAATACTGGCCCACAGACTTGCAGCTACATGATGATCCAGTAGTTTCTTTTGTAAACTCTCACATGGATCAGTTGATTTGCAACAGACCGTTTAGGCCAGAGTGGGACACCATTATAAAATGAACATCATTTGTCAAGGGGCAGTTGGGAATTATGAATGAATTAATAGTATAGTTTGCAAATGAGGATGATGATGATGATACTTTATTGTCAGAACTCTGACATGAAGCAAAAATACATTTATTTAACAATCAGAAAAAGTTAACACAAAAGACAACTAAAGACATTTAACATTATAAATCAATGAAGATGACGCTCAAGGCTCTTTAACGTACATTCGATCTGGGATTAAGTTCCATATATAATTTTAGGATTGACTGGTGCACAAAGGAGTTTTTCAGTCTCACCTTATTAAGTTGGGGAACCTTGTATCTCCGGTTGGATGGTAACATATTATAAATATTACTAAATCGATAACTTCTCATTTGCCGAGGCTCAGCACCTTGTACAGTAGTGGCTACAGCAGCCTGGTGTCACCATAAGGCACATAAATCCCACACCTGTTTTCTGACATCATTTGGTGTGTTATCACAACACATTTTATTGCCATTTGTGTGTCACTTTACGAGTCCTGATTTAACATCCCCCCCTTCCCTGTTCCTAACTCTTAATGGTGATTAATGCAATCCCATGATATCTCATTAGCATACACTTAATAAATTGCTGACTCTCATTCATTTGATGCAACGTTTCAATTTTCTTTTCAAACAGTTATCCTCTTAATCAGTCGATCACACTCCACACAGACTAGCTTTTGCATTGTCTTGCATGACTTTTGTTGCTCACATAATCTTTGTGCACAAGGCTAGGCGGCAGAGCACAAAAACTTGTATATTTCCCGAAAGTACACTTTGCACAGTTCTGTTCCACTAAACCTGTAAAAAAATATTTATTGGAAATTACAAAATGTACGAAAAGGATAGCTGGGTAAAACGGCTAATGTCAGCCATCATGATGTTGAGCATATGATGGGATCAGTTTTAATAATGTGGTTGCCATTTCAAATGAATCGAGCTGAAATTATAGCGGGTCAGCCCCCCCCGATGGCATTATCCATTGTGATGTTTCACAGCAAGCATCGTCATATGACAATTAAGTTGACATCGCCCAATTTCATATCAAAAGCTATCATAAATCTCATATTATACACAAGTATTGATTAAATGACCATGAATGTTAAAAGATACACTCACTTATTACTTAAAATGTGAGGAAAAAAACCTTTACAGGAAAACATAAATGTCTGGAGTGCAGAAAAGCTTCTCACGACTACATCAGAGGTCAGGGCTTAAATCTCATCTCAGGTGTCATTAGCCAGGAAACTCCTCTGGTCAAGACAGTTTTATGACCGATCCAATTAGCCTCTACAAGAACAAAAGCTAATGGTAAGGGGTACTCAATGACATTTGAAAGCTTTTATTCAATTAACCACCCTGACATCCACCTTTCCCCTCATATTTTACAAAATGAACACTAATTCAGTCTGGTTTCAAGCAGAGGTTGATAAAAGAAAAGAAAGGTTTTTTGCCCATATATCCATTTCTCCGGGGTTGTTTTGTTTTTCTCCCTAAATGCAGCTTTTGTCTCAAAACAAAAAGAAGCAGCAGGGGAAAAAACAACCTACATAACAACTGAATGTGAATGAAACATTTTCGTTCAATATCTTTTGGTTCACTACGAGTTCAACACTTTTTCAACTCACAAGAATCGTTCTGAATAGTTTTCAGATCGGTTTTCTGTCCAAGTTATGGCGACAATTTTCTCCAATAACCTCAGTTTATTTCCGTTGTTCAGTTTTCAATGTTGAGATGTGGAGAGAAACAGCAACCAGAACTTGGTCCAATCAGATGAGTATGCAGATAGGCCTATGCATCCATTTGGAATTGCATCTGTGTTTCAGGGCAGTATATTATTCTCTGTTGGAATTACTTTTATCTGATAACATATAGAAGACAGGTTACAGCTAGTTATACATGTTATGTACAAACTTGATAATAAAACATGATATTAGGACCCCATATCTCAAAGGTAGGCTACCTTAAGCCTGAGATTGCCATCAAATGTCGAAATAGTCCTGTAAACCTGAGGAAGAAACTTAATTATTGCAAAAAATTTGAATTTCATCTGGGAATCCAAATTCACAATGTCATTTTCTTGGCCAGTACTCAGAGTTCATAACAAGACTTGAAATGTAGATGGAATGATCGAGACCTTGACCCTCAAGGTCATCCTTCGTCACCATGACTCCATCTACCTATTGATCTCATGTGCAGTTTGGTACAAATGTTCTCTAGAGGAAAGGAATTGTTGGAACTGCTGTGATCCCCTGACTCTTTAATTATTGTCTTCAAGTCAATTTGTTTAATACTTAAGTTCATGGCCAATTAACTGCAACATTTAGAATTCTAGCATGCTAACACGATTAACATTTAACATTGCCAGCATGCTTTTGTCAGCATTTAGCCCAAAGCAATGCTGTGCCTCTGTAACTGAGCACTCATAGCGTTGCTTTAATGCTTAAAGACTGGCCTGATGCGTGGTGCTGGCACAATTGTCGTAACGACAACAACCAACCACAGTTTCCGGCTCAGGACACAAAACTAGCTGGCAGTTGCTGCCAACTTGGCCTGTCCATGCGATGCTTAAGAGAACATAAACTCCACAATGAACACATGCCAGGTTCACAAGCTGCATCTGCCTCCTCGCTCAACTAGTTTTGATGTTCAAGCAGGAACTGCATTTGCTTGAATATGAATCGACTGACAAGCGTCTGTGCTTGGATAAACATGATTTGACTGACTGGTGCCTGTACTGCTGCTAGAAAAAGTTGAGCTTTTCTCAACTTCTGCTGCACACAGCTCAAGTGAAGGCAGCAACTGAAACACGATGCAGTTTTGTTAGTTTTTGATTCAGAGTGAATGAGCATGGGTTTCTATTGAAGCCTCTAATCCGTACACATGTAGATATCCCTCACCAACGTGTGTAGATAGTGCTCCGTGAGGGCTTCGAGAGCTGCTATGGCTTTTACACCATTCCACTGATCTACAGGTGACTGCAGGATACTCATAAATGCAGTACCTTTACATTTTAGCATTGCTATAATAAAGAGTAACACTAAACATCATCTGATAATGGTGGTGGACCACGACCGAGGTGGCAGCTGATGATGGATCCTAATGGCAGCAGTGGACAATGACTGTGGACTATAGTGGCATTGCAGCAGGACTGCTTGATACATAGTATTTCTCCTCAGATACTTGACCATTAATGACATTCATCCACCAATTCACTGACCTTCAGTTATGCTTCAAAATGTGTACCCTTATCAATGCTGCTAAAACCTTGATGATGTTCTCCTTTACACTTGACATCTATTGCACCTCTGTCCGTCCTGGGAGAGGTATCCCTCACATGTGGCTCTCTCTGAGGTTTCTACGTTCTTTTTACCCTGTTAAAAGGTTTTTTAATAGGTTTTCCTTACTCTTGTTGAGGGTTAAGGGCAGAGGATGTCACACCATGTTAAAGCCCTACGAGACAAAATGTGATTTGTGAATATGGGCTATACAAATAAAATTTGATTGATTGATAGATAAACACAAGCTGCCAATTTTAAATAAAAAATATCTTTCCCTCTCGTTAAACCTCTCTCTGCAGATTGTATAAATCATCTATACTCTCACACTCCACAGTTCCCACTCTCTATATCTGTATCGAACTAGATCTAGGTTCAAATAACCATCACAACTGTAACAAGGAAGATAAAATCACAGGTGCTAGATCAATCTCTCAAGCATCTGAGGGAACACAGTTCAACAAAGTTCCTCCACACCTGAACCTTTTAATTGAATATTGACTCAGATCGCTCATGTTATAAATATCTCTCCCGGGACCTGCATTGTTCATCTCCACACTTGTACCACTTACTTTTGGTCCAAACATGGAGAAAGAGAGGAGAAAAAAAGGAAGAGAGAGAAAAGGCAGAGTCCCTGTGGGTGTCTGTGAACACACCACACATCCAGACTGTGGATATCTGTCTGCCCATGAATCGATACGTGTGTGATCACTTCGATTAGCTCCGTAGTTTAATTTCGCAGTCCAGAAGAGAGACTTTGACAAACAGCCTGCCAGCTGACTCAGTCTGGGGCAGTCGTTACAATGCTGTGCCATTTGACATTTGGTACGTTTCTAAGTCATGGCAATATGACTGAAATATCTCAGACTCTTAATCATTCACTGCCCTGAGGAAACAGAATTTAAAAAAAGTAAACCATGTTAAAAACATTTTCAGGAAGACTGGGCCTTTCTTTCTTCACAAACACATGCACACTTCTCTGAAGCAATATATTGTGATCGTTACTGCCTTGTCTCACCATAGCAGAACGAACATAATTGACAATGCAGTATGAGAACACTGAATAGAAATCATTATTCATACTTCAGACAGACGAATAATTTGAGCTCATTCCTCTTTGTGTTGCATTTTTTGCTATAATGTAAATGTAGAGGAAAGGAAAATACTGTGTCACCTTTAGTGTCAAGCGCTTAGACTGCTCATCAAGAGTAGAAAAGTGCTATATAAATACAGACCATTTAACCTGACTGACCTTATAGGTTGTGTCTCCCTACCCTCTTATACGACCCGAGAATTCCCCAACGGCAGTGGATAGTTGTTGGTCGTCACGGTAACAACAATATAATAAGGACTCAGCTTGAAAACAGTGTACCAGCAGCTGCTTAACAGAATTTTGTCGACGTAGTTACACACTGGGTATAAGCTTATGGAACAATCACGGTTATCGCTTGGTTTGGTTAAGGAAAAGATTGTCTTCCTAAAACTACAGGATGTATGTTGTCATGGTTACAATAAAAAATATGCTAAGGTTATACATAAAGGGTCACCAAAGAATATGCTGACCCAGCGGTCTTCTATGTGAATGTCCTGTGTTTTGTGGCTCCATCTTCCTCCTAATGTCAAACTGTTTGAGCTTCATACTACGTGACATAACTTCTTATTTTGCTCCTGTCATAATTACTACAGCTGCTGGAGGTCGCCCAACAGTCAAACATAACTAGGGTGCAAACAGCTGCACAGAATACCTGTGCAGTCATTTTTTACAAGAGGAACGTCTTGTGGGAGTTGCAAAGAGGAGAGGAGAGTAGAGCAGTCTGCTGTCATTAGGTAAGTCAATGTTATATAAAAATGGAGATAATAGCATAGATGATATTGTATCCACGAAAAGTAGAAGGTTTGAGACCAAAAATGAAATCGTGTGTACATCCTCAACTCCACATATCAGTCACTGCTTGAGGTCATTGTTGGACTGTGAACTTTTGGACGTAAAAAGTCAATTCCAATGACACAAATGTAGCTTGATTCTGCCTGATGGCAATTGTGTTTGTAGAGGGGGTCTTATCTCTTCTAACAAGAGGTAAAGCTTCTTCAGATTCTACTGTGCAGTCTGTTCCTATACCTGCCAAGTTTTAAACCTGATGTCTGAGGTCTTGGTTTGAATCTGCATTACAATGACAGCCTTGTATGGTCTGTAAACTATGTTTCAATCACTAGATTAGAGATGAAAACACAAGTCTTGGATCTGAGTGAATTGACCTTATTAGACATCTGCTGTTTGTGAGGCTATTCTAAAAATAGCTCCCATTTTTACTTTTTTATTTGATTATACTGTTAAAAGTCTTTATCAAACAAATCAAAAGGCCCATTTGTTGAGTCCTTGAAAGACTGAGAGGAAAATTGAGTCTCTGTGCTGCTGTATTTTTGCTTATAACAGTTCTTTATGAGACATCAATACAAGTCCACTGTGCAGCCAGGACATACTGGGAGGTTAAGTGCCTTGCTAAAGAGCACCAGAGCTGTAGTTACAAAACAAGGGTGGGGTTTGGCTATCCGTTTTAAGCTCTCATTGGCTCAATTGGTCATGACTCAGAGCAGAGCTATTGTGGCCAACACTAACTGGATTCAGGGCTCTCTGTCATTCCAACATCGACAACTCCTCTCTCCTCTCCCTGATTGCCTGTGTGTGTTTGCTTTTAGGAGCCAGTCATGCCTCCTCTGTTCACCAACACTCTCACTGCGTCTCCCTGCTCATACCTGTTCCCATGCACAGCTGCAGCTCAGGAGACTATGTGTCTCCAGATGCTCGTCACTGGCTCATTAGTCATTCTCTATATATTTTCTGCATTTTCCACCCATTACTGGTCAGATTATGTGTGTTGCCTTTTTCCTGTCTGCTCTTCTCTCTTGCAGATGCTTGCTTTACATGCTGACTACAAATTTAAGTCATCTTACTTTTATGCATATCACATTTTAAAAACTGTGTAAAACATTTGTATCATGATTGTAGTGAGTTTAGCAATTTTATTAATTAATATAATGTGGCGACAAACACATTAAATACTGTATTTATTAGGAATAAAAACAATATAGCATCATATAACACCTTGTCCGATGTGCAACATTAACACTGGAGAAAGAAGGCATTAGCTAAATAACAGTCATTTCAGAATATTGTGAAAATACTGAAGACAGAGTTTTCCAAATATTTAGTTTCCTCAACAAGACTGAATGACCCAAGGGCAAGAGTTCAATGATTTACTAAAGGAATACAGACAATGATGTAACAGTTAAGTGTTAAGTCTCAACTTAAGTGAGAAAATAAACAGCAGTGTTTTCTCTACCATTGTCTGGAAAGAAAGTCTGACTCTAAGTCTAAGTGTTTCTCTGCACTCCCTCTATGTGTGTGCGCGTGAGTTTGTGTGTGTGTGAGGAGGGGTGACACACACAGGAGCAGACTCGAAACAGGCTTGCAATTTGTTGCGTTAAATGCAGACTTCCACCTCAAACATCTGAGAGTGAAGACAAAATATCAACTATGATAAACGCACTCAATTTCGTGACAGTGGACGCTTGCATTTGTGAGCAATGGCCAGAGGACTAACAGCTTTCCTGTGGTAACGGCCTCCAAAACGGTATAACTTACCATCTGGAATTTGACCTCAATATACTGTGAAACCAGTAAATGTTTCATCAGCTCCCAGAAACCAGGAATAGTTGGTTTTACAGCAGCCCCGATAAGTATCCGTATTGGTACTGTGGGAATGGAAACAAGCAACTTCATTTAAGTAGTTACAAAACCAACGGGGCTGGTGCCATTTGTAGTAGCATAATTTTGACCTTACACATTATTCATGAAGTGTAGAAGCTGGAGAGTTGGTGAGCAAAATGAAAAGGGCATGAGGTGAATGGGGATGAGTCAAGTTCCTATAAATTGTTAAAACGTCCAAAAAAGAGCAATCTCTGTGTTTCCATGATAAAACAAAAATGCTATTACATTTCACTCAGCAAAACCAATATTCTGTCAGTTAAATGGAGCAAGTCATGATATTTCCAGGAAAAGCCTGTTTCATGAGAGTCTATAACAACTCGTTTCGATGCTCTGTTGCGCCTATGTTCAATTTAAGTGAGAACATGGAGTGGTTTTCTCTGAGTGGTGTTCAAAACATTAGCTTTTCCAAGCAGGTATCAAGGAGCTCGAAGGAGAGTGAAAAGTAAAACACCCTTCAGGAGGAGGAGAAAAGCATACCTGTTGCCATGCCAACCATGAAATAGAATGGATGGGGGAGGCAGCAGCCTTAGATCAAGACGGCATTAGTTTGACTCTAGTGCCATCTTATGGTTTATATCACATTACACTCATATGCTGCTGATAATAGTGAGAGTTTAGAAATGTGTTTTTCAATTACAACAAACCAGAATGTAGCCTGTATCAATTAACACAATCATCATGCAACACAGGAATGAGGGCAGAGGTAAAAGCTGTGTAGCTGTGTGACGTTAAAGATTTTTGGGACACACAATGACTTCAGTAGATTTCTGTTCACTGGAGGGAATTGGCATTGCAAGACATTGTCACTCATGAAGAGGCTGAGTGACTGCAGAGTTTGCAGGAAGCTGTGAGGATCCTGTAAGCGTAGGTGTGCGTCAGCTGCAGAGACACATAAGAAAAACCTGTACTTTGGTGCCACCTGGTGATTTGACCTTAATATGTTATGATATGGTAATAAAATTGAATTGAACAGAATACCATTTATTCTTATCTGTTCAGTTTTTGCCATATATTATGTAAAAGCACTTTGTAACCTTGGTTAGATAAGTGGTATACAAATGAAGTTATTATTATTATATGATTATGCTTATATCCAAGTGTGTTGGTCTGTATGGCTGATGTTTGTGTAGATTGTGGCATTGACATAAAAGGGGGAGGAAGAGACATCATTCAATTCATGACATTTAATATGCATTTATACTTTTATATCAGAGTGAGTGGATGAGACTGTGTGTGTGTGTGTGTGTGAGTGACATTTTGGCTGGTCCTCACATTCAATGGGCCATTTGAGGCTTAAGACTTGTTTGTAGGGCTACGGTTAGAATTAGGGTTAGGTTAGGGTTAGGCATTTAGTTGTGATGGTTAAGTTGAGGGTAAATGGCTAGGAAATGCATTATGTCATTGAGTGACCTCACAACTATAGAGAGACGTACGTGTGTGTGTGTGTGAGTGAGTGTGTGCGTGTGTGTGTGTGTGTGTGTAAGCGACTCAGTGTACAAATGTTTTCTGACAGTGTTGGTCTTGACAAAGGCCAGGGACCTGTGGAGAGAGAGGAAACTGTGGAGCTTCATCCAATCATCGGCCAGAATACTCTGGGGCAGAACTCTGCAGTAAGTCTCCATGTATCTAATCACGCCTGTCACACATGTACACACATGAAACATGCAGAATGATCCCCTTGTTGCCCTCTGAAACATATGATCTTGTGGAAGTGTGAGATTCTTAACTTGTGACAGGGTAACTGCTGAGAAAGCTAAAGCCTCTGTAGTACCGGCTAAACACACGCAACACAGAACATGAAGAAGTTATGGTTTTTGTATGTGTTATATGTGTATATGTGATTAAAATTATGAAATAAATTCTGGTAAAATACATGTTTAGTCAAAACAACATCCTTTTTATCAAATGTTTCAAAAGTTAAACTTGTAACTTGTGCGTGTGTGTGTGTGTGTGTGTGTGTGTGTGTGTGTGTGTGTGTGTGTGTGTGTGTGAGAGAGAGATGATAACGTGATAAAAAATGTTTTTCTAGATAATCAAAATAGACAATTCAGCAAAAATATTTGCAAACTTAAATGTTGTACTTCGAAAATGCAAAGTTTTTTCTCTGTGTTCTCTTTAAATTTAGAAGTGTATGCTTAGTCACTTTGAACATGGAAACAAAGGCAGACTACTATTTCAGAGGGAAAAGACAACAACTAAAAAAAAGTTAACTGAAGAGAGCATAGTGGGGGAAAAAATCTTCATTTAGATAATGAAACAAAGAAAATGCTCGTCAACAGAGAAATATTTAATGACATGGTTTCAATCTTAATGCAAAATTTGGAGATTCTGAGCATTATTGGATACCTGTACAGGAAAATGCAGTTCAGTTATTTTCAGTGGAAAAACAGTTTTAAAGATATTTCAGAACAGTCAAACTAACAAGTATATTATTCATATTTTGGGGGTTTTAAATTGGTTTGGCTGAGTTTGTTTCCCCAACTCCAAGTGTGATGTTTTATAAAAAATACTCTATAATCATGGTACACGAAGAAGAACCAAGGACAATTGCACTGAATTTTTGCTTCTTCTGTTTTCCGAGGTAAAATATATAAATCTCAGAATATCTTCAGCATGTTAGTCTAAAATTGTATGCACAGAATTAAGAAAGTTGATGCTTGAGAACTGATCCCAACCAGTATCAGATGTAGGGATGCTCTTCACTCAGACTAGTACAGCCCCTCGATTTCACTGTCCTGTCATTTAATATCGCCCTGCTGAGCCATAATGCAAATACCCCCCATTACACTGTGATACAGATTAGGGGCATCGTATCTTGCATCAACGGTATTGTGTGTCCACATGGACGACTTATCCCAGGAGGGGGAGGGTCAGATTAAGGTGATCCTTCTATTCGCTAATTCATTGAAAGCACATTAAAGGGCCAAACCGTGCCTCAACCCCTTCAAACTATGGAGTATGGATACTATACCATAATCACTTTAGAGAGAGAGTCATTAAAAAATAGGCCATTTTTCAGATGTGTGTGTATGTGTGTGTGTGTGTGTGTGTGTGTGTGTGTGTGTGTGTGTGTGTGCGTGTGTGTGTGTGTATGTGTGTGTGTGTGATGGTAGGTCAGAGGGATTCAACACACTCAGGAAGTGTACTAGAAGAAGGGCGGGGTTTTGAGTGTTGCGTGACAAGACTGAAGAAAACAGAGTGCAGCCTGGCGTCTCACAAACACGCACACACGTGCACTAAAGGTCCCATCCACACACACACACACACACACACACACTCACACACACACAGATATACATGGGCACAAGCAGCCCCTTTACTCTTTTATGTCGCTTCAGGTTAGGTCAGCTGCCCTTCCCATTCTTCACTTTTAGCTGGACTCTCCTCCCCCCTTCACTCTTCTCTACTCCACTTCTCTCCTCCTCCAGTCTCAACATCTGAGACACTAACATCTGTCTCTTCTTTCATTCTCCATGCATGTCAGTGTTGTCTGGACTATCTCATATTTACTTAAAATATGGGATCATAATGAATAATAATGAAAAATAGAAATGCAGGTTAATAATAATTTTGCTACAATGATGTTCTTGTATCAGCTATGAACATCATGTACAATGTTTCAAAAGAACAAAGAAGGTAAAACAGTCTTTTTAAATTGTGTTGATATTAACTCTAAGGTATTAACTCTAATACCTTTATTCTTCATTTTGCTGCTGGAAAAGTTGTTAAAGTAACTTTTTACTTACAGAGTCACTTTTTTCTGTTTTCCTTATTTAACTTCACCAGGGCATTATAGGTTTAGTATGCAATTGCATATGCATGTAAGATGCTGCTTTTGCTTGGGCCATATCATTTGATATTTCTAGTTGTTTTCTTTGTCTAATCCTGTTGTCCTATCATTGTACTTTGCTTTTTGGATTTAAAGTTGCTTTTTGGATTTAAAGTTGCTTTTTGAAAATTAACGTTACCTTTCTGGCCTGCACCAGGTTCTCAAAATAAATAAATACATAAATAAATAAAATAAAGATAATAATTTGTTAAAGGATTAGCTTTTCCTTTGCTTCACTATATTTACTACAGATTATTTATCTTTAAAAAAAAGTTAGACATCGTTACACTAAGACATAGGCCATGTAGAGACGACCTCCTTTTCATGCAAGTAACAAAACATTTTTACATATGAATGTAGTTCACCACATTCTTATTGTCGTTGTTTAAAAGAAGTATCTCTATCGTTGTTAAATTAACATTTTCCGCTTATTTGTTGTCTCTCTTTCACAGCGACAGCAGCAAAAATGAAACGCATATAAAACCAAGCCAGGTCAGATTGAAATAAACACATGAAGCACTGAAAGTATGGTACTTGTGCCATCCAGAGAGGAGCAACTGATGCAAGTACAACAAGGCTTATTATTATTATTATTATTATTATTAATATTATTATTATATATAATTTATACAGGTAGTAGTAGAAGTAATACTAATAATAGTAGCCTATATAGCAAAGTTGTCATTTAATTTTGGTCTAATTTTTAATCTTTTAATTAAATACATTTTAAATGGGAAATAACTGACACACACACGGTGCAATAACTATACATACACATGTGCAATAACTTATTCACACACACTCCATATTGTTAAAGTTGTTACTACATTTGCAACAAATGTCACACTGCACCTTTGAATGTATAGTATTGTATTTGACTGTTTTTTTAAAGTAAGCTCTAAACCACTTTTACTTTAATTAAATTATTGCACTGCTGAGCTGACCTGTTTCTTCTCGTCCAACACCTTTCATTGAACTGTTGACCCTGTGTTAACTTGCACATGACAAATAAAAACTTGAAACTTAACTTAATAAAATTAAAATGTTGTGTATTTTAATTTAAAGCCATAGCCTGTATTATATATATTAATAATATGTATTAATTTAACATGTTTTTGTCCCATTTTTTAACAAACAAATAAATCATATTGGAAGTTTTAGTTTTTAGGTCTTTTGCAAGAGTTGTCAGGTGATATGAAAGGTGTATTTTTTTGCATGGAAATAATTACTATAATTTAAAAACATGAATAGAAAGGAACCAATAAGTTGTCAGCAACAAGAACAGCTACAATGACATCTAATTGAATCTAAATCACAAAAGGGGGGGGGGTGCAGATATACCCCATGTAAAACACAAAATATGATTATTCGTTTTGAAAAGGATTAAAGCACACATATAGCCTCAGAGATTTACAGTAAAAACGTTTTTGTCACACCTTAGTTGACCATGAAACTTCTAATGTCAGACTGTGTGAATAATGGAGAGATGATATGAGAGAGAGAGAGAGCGAGAGAGAGCGAGAGAGAGAGAGAGAGAGAGAGAGAGAGGCCTTTAGCTCGCTCGACCCTGTCCCTCTGAGCGCTTCTTCTCTTGCCCTCCTCTCCCTTCTCACGCGATCATCTGAATCTGAGCATGATGGAGGGAGCGATGGATGATGGAGGTTAAACAAATCCATTTAGTTCAGTAGTTGAACAAACCAGCAGCTGAAACGAAACTAACTCTGACCAAGCGGAGAGAGAGAGAGAAAAAAACCCTCACATGATTTGACTTGATGGATTAGATTTTTCATAATGCCTTCAGAACTGTGGTCAATGTAATAAGCAGCTAATCTGGTTTCTAATAAGTGCCTATTGACTAACACGAGGCAAATACACCGATCGTTTGTTCTGTAATCGCCTGTTCAATGGTGATCGTCCAATCCACGTGTTACTGAAACCCATACAATAAATAGCTCATGGGTGTTTGCCTCTTATTCGCGTTGCAGTTGTCATGAGTTGGTGTGAGTGATCTCTCAATCCATTACGGGATCATTAACAAGGTCAGATCATATTCACAAAGCACTTGTACGCTGCGTAACTTCTCTGTGATGGGGTCTCTTCATTATTTTGTGTCTGCGCTCATGGGCCGGCTGTTGATTTGTTTGCGCTTGGACCTGTGCCACGGAGCTTCTGTGTAACCCAACACTTAAAAGCCTTGTTCCGCCGCAGCTCTTTCTTTCTGTTTTATTTGCCACATGACCAGATTCCTTATTTCAAAGCCTGATGCTGACTCTGTACTGAACGGCGGCCACGTCCTGGCCTTTTTACGCACACGGATCTATTTTCCATAAGCGTATTACGGAAGGTCAGCAAGTCCCCAAGCCACATGTTTCCAGCTACGGTAAGAAATGATAAAAGAGATATTCCAGCATGTTCATGAGACCTTGCAGGGCTGGGAAGGGACATTAATAAAACCGTGTAATTATGACATACAAATGAAGCTGTACCAAACTCATTATCTTTATGTTGCCTAACGAAAATATGTCTTTGAAACCATAAATAGAGTTGGTGGCCCACCAGATTCTTTTTTTCCTCCTGTTGTCGCACCTCGTTTCCCTTATTTTGTGGCAGCTTTTCTTTCGAGGGACTGGGAACTTTCTAAGCACTTGGGAGCAGACTTGGATCTGAGCACCGCAGGGTCGGCCGAGGGGGAAAAGGTCCCCGCTTTTCAGCCCCTTTGTACCGGGCTGACGAGTGCGTCCTGACAGGGGTTAACGTACCGTGAAGAGGTTAAACAAACGGACATTCCCGTTAGAAATCCTCCAGACACATAAGGCCTTATAAGTGGAGAAACTGGCAGTGGTGGTCTCGGGTCTTTCAGGAATGGTCCGATTTAATTTTAAAGCTTGACTTTTTTTGTTTTAATAAATTCAGTACAGTCCTTTCACAATAAGATGCAGTGAGTTGTAACCAGGATACATTTAAATCTGCATGTATTTAACTGCTTTTAATGCACGATAATGTTAATGTATATACATTCAACCTGACAGACTAAAATTCAGCAACTTTTGGTAAATTAGAAAATGATTATCTACAAAACAAATAATGTAAATATATTTTACTTATGTAGGATCCTGTTCCAGTCTAAGCCAAGTTTTACAACATGTCAATTTTCCAGCTGGTATTTTAATTTACATCATTTACATCATCGGGTCTTTGTGTTTCAAAAATCAAAGTGTTGGAACAAATAAACATGTGAAGGTTTTAAAACAGGGATTATAGGTATTTTCTTCATCCAGCAGCTGAACACTCTTCTGCTCTTCTTTAATGGGAATCGAATATACTCAGAGAGTTTGTCCCAAAACCGATGCAGGACTGCGCACAAATGTAGTTTTCTTTATTTTCACCTTGTGTCCAGGTCATCATAAATCAGCTCCATGTGGTTTGAGTGTGGAGACGATGCTGCTCTTCATCATGTGAAGCCTCTGTCAGCTTCTTTTCTTCAGTTTTTGATCATTATGTTGAACCTCTGACCACCAAGTCTTCCCTTTGTTCTGATTGTACTACACAGTACTTCTTCCTTTTTTCCTGATACATAACATAATTAGTTTCAACACTGTTTATAAAGAATTGGGGGACCTGTAGGAATTGTTTGCCTTAACTGTTAAAAACTAATTTTCTTCCATTGCTGCAGGTTAAGTTAGTTATAATGTCTTTCACCTTGTGCAGTTTAACACTCGCCTTTGTACTATTAAGACAATTCACTGGAATTTTACTGCTTAGACTTTTTTCAAACGTTTGACCTGTAGTGTATTTTTTCCCCCAATTTAACTTAAAATGCAATTTATTTTTAAGATCCTCTAAATTTTAATCAGGACGAACAGATACAGTATAGAAAACAAATGTGTAATTTAATTATTAATGCCTGTATCACTCCATCTTACATTCATTTACCACCTAGGGTTGAGTTTTACAAAATTCGTTAAAAAACTAAACTGTTCATATGCAACTGTGTGTAGCACAGTTTAAACTAATTGTTTTACAGGTTCGGTCAGTGCAAAGCCAAAGAAAACAAATGTTAATGTTGGAGTCTTGCACAAACTGCACAAATCCACAGTCAGGTGCAGCAGCCCAGCTTAGATGTAATTAACATGTACTTCCCATTAAATCCATTTAGACGTAATTTGACATGATGTACTTATGCCATATCCTATCAATTAAATACAGTGTGTGGAATAAAAGAGCCTGATGTGGTTAAAACCCTTGAACCTGGACATTTGACTGCAGATACAAAGGTCTGACTCTTTAGTATAGGGACTTTTTCCAGTGACATTATCCTGCATGAAGGCTGAGGATGGTTAGATGTGTATTCTACCATAAGCAAAACAAACTATTCTTCAAATGAGTGGCCCACTGACACAAATACATGAGGCAGAATGATCATGAAACTAGGTTACGGCAGGCTCTAGATGAATTCTTAATAATGAAAGAGAAACATTCACATCACAGACAGAGGAAACAGATGTGGAAGGAAAGTGGCACTGTGACAATTTCTTAAATGAAGGAGAAACCATGTTGTTTCCTCAGTAGAAATATATTTTAAAGGTGCAGCAGCATGAGCAAACAACACAAAGTTCCTCTTTGACTTTGCTTAAATCCAACTACTGTAAGAGTCAGTGTGAAAAACACCCAAACTCTAATCCCTTCAGTCTAGAGTTGAAAATCTCTTTCAGGCATTCTTCGTTGTGAGGCACTCGCTGATATGGAGCTAAAAATGCCTTGCTATGGTCTGGTATTTGTAGGCTATAGGCTGTTGACTTGCACTGAGAGCAAAGAGAACGACAGAGATTATGGGCAATTAAAGCCCACTTTATGTTGGTGTGCTGGCGTCACACAGTCTGGCCAAGAACGCTCACCTCGGCTAATACTATCAATGAGAACAAACTCTGCAGCATCATCTTATTATGTACAGTGAATTATTAATGCCAGGGCTAGCACAGTCAGGCTCGGTGGGCTGGCCAGTAAAAGAAAGAAGGCGCAGTGAGATTTTGTTAGAATGCTAAATAGTTAAATGCAGATTGGGCAATATCTTAAATAGTGAGAGGCTATATTCACTATTTTAATAATGATACTATTCAAAGTGGACCCATATTTATGTGGGTTTACACAGATAGAGAACTTATTTAGCTTTTCTTACAGTTCTGAACAAGAGGCAGTTATTCCCATGCGGAGAAATGTAGCTGAGGGATTGAACAGATTATGAAATTGCAGCAAGAGGTCGGTTCCGGCTGTTTTCTAACCAGCATGTTGCAACGTGGTTTCTGCATAAACTGCACTGACCGTGATTAACTACTGGAAATGTATGTGATGCATGAAAAAAGAAACTAGGGTGCATTGCACTCCTTTAACCATTAGAGGGCCCTCCCATAAACCAAAGACAATCTGTTGATATAGCAGTTCTCACATATCTCTTCCATATATTACAAGTCTCTGTGGTTCACTTTTTTCTGCGTTATTTGTATTTACTTACATTTTATTTGATTATGCCACAATTCTGCCACTCTTAAAAGGAATAAATAAAATGAAATAAATATGTATAGCAGTCAATGTGTTTACTGTGTGAATATATGCATTTGTGCATGAGCTTGCATGGCCTCAGATGAAAGTCAGCTCAGGTCACTATACTTCACTGAGTCACTATGAAGACCTCTTAATGTAAAGAGAGACGTGAAATGCCCCAGAGGACACACATGCCTTCCTGTCTCACTGCCTCCAGTGTAATGAACTAGGTCAAACTGTCTCCACTTTCATTGACTGTAAACCCCTGCTGGGAGCAGTAGACTCCACAGCCATTACAATCACACTTGAAGGAATAATGGCTGTTATAAAATGGTAGTTAGACCTGGGCAATTTCAAAATGATAGGAGACCTGACGGGAAGTATGGCTGGTTAATAATGGCCGCAATGTCCAATGCCTGAGTTATTTAATGTAAGCATGTATCTAAACTAAAATACTATATATGAAGTACAGTAATACATTTTCTTGTGCCTCATTCTTTTTACTTTTTCATTAAAAGATCATTTAAACCTCTGAATAGAAATGGAATTGATTATGACTACCAACGAGAATACTGGGAAATGTTTTAAATTGGTCTTGTGTAAGTCTTCCAGAGCATATAATGTATGTTATGCACAGTCAATTTGCTTTCCAAAAACCATGCAATTCAGAATCTCACAGAGGACTTGTGTTTTGATTCTGGTTGATGAAAACACAAACTGTAACACTGCCGTCTCGCTGCTTACAGGCCTGGCAGCATCGAGGGTCGGAAAGCGCTCGCCACCGCCAGCTGGAGAAACATGCTCAATTTGATGCAGCTGTCTCCTGGAGCACATGCTGATGATATGATTCTGTGTGGTGAAAGTGTGTGTTTCATAGTTGTGGTGGCATGGAGGGGGCTGTGGCTGTGGAGCAGGCCAGCAGGCCATATAAAGCAAAGGGCACGCCAGGCTGGATAAGCGTCAGAGGAGGATGAGAGAGAGGAGAGAAGAGGGGAAGAGAAAAGTGAGAGAGGGGCCTCTGGGTTTTGGACCCCGGAGCAGGGGGCGAGGGCTGGGATGCTACATCGTTCAGACGGCCTGGTGTACACACAGAAACCTGATCTAATGTGGGGCTTTGACACACGCAAACACATCATATTGAGAAAGCAACACGTTTGAGGAGCAACAAACGTGGCTACATTAAGGGATATTAAATTACAAACAGGGGGATGATGCACAAGCAGCAGCAAGTTGTGCTGTTTGCAGCAGCACCCACTCTTCGTGAATGCATATTTTCATATGATTATTCTCATATATATTTTTAATACCAGCTAGATTACTCATGGCAAAATGTAGGAGACAAAAATCCATGATAAACTGGAAAAGCTATCTGCGGCAACACTTCCTGAAGAGCATCGAGAAGCTGTCAGATTGTTTGTTTACATGGAATATGACAAGATTCTTTCTCATTTTAACCTATTTATGCTGCAGGAGTAAAAACAGAGAATTAATTCTGCAAAAATTAAACATATCTCTTCTTTTATTTGAGATTGTCATCTTAGTAGCAATCTCAGTAGAGAACCTGCATGATCCCAATGATATTGTCAAGTTGCAGCAGATTTCCATGATTAAAATAACAACCGCAACCGCAGGATTTCAAACCTGCATATATTGAAAAAAAAAAAGAAAATCAACATATTGGTCAAAAAATCTGTGATGGTGAGCTGGAAGAAAACACAGTGTCTCTGGCAGTGCACAATATGAGGAATACAAGTGTGCGGTTTTAGGAGGAGTGCAATAACTTCTGTCCAAAAGTCTCTCTGTATGATATTTTCAATACATGAAGTATGTATATGGTCATGCATGATGATTTTGTGGATAACACCCTCACAGAGACTGCTCACGAGAGGCCTGCTCCTATTATTCCCATTGTCCCCTTTTTCCACATCTAGTATCAACAGGCTGTGTGAAGACCTCAAGACAGACCCAATCCAGTGGCCTTTTTTCCACAACTCATGAAACATCTATTAAACAGCAATTCAGCTCTACATTTATAATAAATAAAAATGTCTTTGGATTATTCTCACATCTGATAAAGCTGAGGCTATAGCTGAAAAATACCTAAATAGTTTTCCAATAGGGTGGCTTTAAGTACAAACTGTTGGTGCTCTGGCCCTAATAAGCATCAAACGACGTGAGATTCAGTCTCTTCATTAAACGGGATGTAGGTGCGAGACTGAGCACCTCAACACACAGCTCAGGTTACTGCTGCCTGCTCTCAGTGTTCGGTTGAAGAGCATCATTACTGCTGAACCTGTGTCAAAGGGAAAGTTTGGCCTGAGGGAGCGGAGGGGGGTGGATGGTGGGTGGAGGGTGGAGGGTGGAGGGTGGAGTTAAAAGGTCAGCGTCGCTGACTCCATTGAGTGAAATAAAAAGCTCAAATGTCTTGCCATTTCAACAGAAAGGGTAAAGACGCCCCTCAGCACTCATTTGAATGTTCCTGATGATGGAACAGAGATAATCTTATCTTAATCTGCTTGTTGAGAGCTGCATTCAGTGGAAACATGGGCTCGGACTTCCAATCAGTTAACTATTGTACATTGAGAACTAATACCAGGGGTAGCTTGACCAAAACAAGGACCCCAAGTTCACCTGCAGTGAAGCTGGAGCAGCAGGAGTTTGGTTTGGCACTTTACAAGTCTACATGGATGATATTTTTAAAAAAGATGGCAAAAATTTGACTTTAGCCGAAAGTCAAATGTCAGTGTCCTTATGCTACAATTATCAATTTAAGGTAAAGGGGGGGAAAAGATGTAGACGCAATTAACCAAAGTCTTTTCCATGCAGGGCATGTAGAACCCTGGGTTGAAACCGCTCAACCCTAATGATATATGGTCCTGAAGAGAAAGAATCAACAAAACAAGTATCCGTTTTTTTAGACCTAATTAAACTTTACATATAAACAGGACTATTATCAACCATTACGCAAAGTTTGGATAACCTTTGACAGGAGCCGCATTTTCAAGACCCAGCGTTTCACATGCCATTGTGCATGCTCCAGTGCGCACGCGTTCAAACCTCGTAATCTGAGGTCAACAACATCATTGCTCTCTGAAGCCCCACGGACATACTGTTACACACAAGGTCTACTGTATAATAATGGTGAAAACACACAGTATAACCTATTACCAAAACGTGTCTTCCACGTGTAGCCACACTTCATATAATGGCTTCACGAGCCTATTCAATGACGAAGACGTTTTTTATTTTATTTTATTGTATCTATATATTGGTATCAAAATAGCAACACAAGCCACACAATCACTCCATACTGTCTAGGTGCCCTGCCAGCTGACAGTAAGCGCTTCCTATGCCACAGTGGAAGGGGGCTGGCTGCTGCCCCGGCGGATCTTTATTTTGATTTGCACTCTAATTGACCCAAATAAAGAGTGCATACCGCGAACAGAGGTTTTCTCCTGGCTGCGTGGCCTCGAGGGGACGGCCCTGCACGTGAACACACAGACACACTCAGCAGCAGCAGCGGCGGCGGCGGCTGACGCACGTCTCCCTTCGCTGGAAAACCCCATTTGCTATCGTGCTCGTCCAATCGCCGGGTGCCCTCGGCTCGTAAAGCGTTACACTTGACGTTGTCACTGTACTACTGCCGATCCGTCTCCCTGTCTCCCTCTCCTCCAGCTGGCAACGAGGAGATCCCCCCCGTCCCGTCTCCTGCCATGAGTCCTCATCTCATCGCAGTCCAGCAGCAGCGAGGCTTGAAGTGACTGCGTTCAAGCCTCGCTGGTCGACTTAACGCACGACCGAGACGGGACAGGCTCGGGTTTCTTGTGGAGAAACGCGCCGTGAAACACGGGTAAACATGCAGGAGAAGCTGGCCGAAACGCAGACCCCCACTTCATCGCGGGCGTCGTCGTTTTTCATCGAGAACCTACTTGGCAAGGAGCGGGACGGGCAGGAGCTGGCGTCGGACAGCAGTCGATGGGAAGCGGGAGCGGTGGAAATCGTCTCTATTGACCGAGTCCTGAACTCGCATCCTGCGCCCCACGGCTCCAGCTCCACGGCCCGGTCCCCGTACAGGGAGTCCCCGCTGCAGTGGTACCGCGGGGGGGCTGCATCCTTGAACTTCAGAGCGTTGGACACACCACACAGTGAGTATGAATATATCTGTTATGATTTCTGGAAATGGATGATTATTGAAGCCATGTGCAACATAACGCGCCAGGGCATGGGGAGTTTGCTGCAGCCACTGTTGAAAGGGTGTAACACGGAGCTGCAGATTATCACCGTGTTATAATGGACCATTGTCTTAAATAGCAGTTACTGTAATTTCATATCGGAATTTTTCCATGATCCACACCCTCTTTTGTCTGTATTGTGCAGCTTGTATTTAACACCACGCATTTAAATGGTTGGTGTTATTTGACTCATCGCAGTGCCGTTTAATTATTGATGTAAATGTATTTTTTGGGCTTCATGAGAAGCAAGAGCAGCTGATAGAAAGCGGGCAGGACGCTTGCTGCTTCCCGCTTCATCAAGTGAAAGCTTCGGTCACAGTGTGAGTCGTATGTGAGCGTTGGATCCGTGGCTCCTGAGCTCACAGAGCTCCCTAACCCCATTCTCTGGCTGAGGCGACTTGGTTTGTTGCCTGTATTTTGTAACTAATAGCTGTATACAGCATATTTCATTGTGGTCCGTCCTCAATACACCCGTAACACAATTTTTAATTTACCCAAAGGGATTACGCACAAATGCCCAGATTACAACTCAAAACAGAGGCGCAGTAACACTGTCGCCACGTCAACGTGACGCTTTTACGCACACCCAGTGTCATTTGGGGCACTCACGTGTCCTTACTCGTGACGACAAGGTGCTTCCCTTAATGGTGTGCATTTATTTTGGATTTTAAAATTCTAAAATTTGAGTGGTGCCCACACAGCAAACTTGTTGGAAGTTATTATTGGGTTACAAGCGTCAAACGTTTTGCTGGGTCTATATGGCAGACTGTTGCTCTTGTTTTATCAGAAATGTCACTACTTCCTCATCATGAGTGTTTTAAGGTTCATGAATTAATTATAATTAATACATTATAATATGCAGTTAAGTGGAGTAAATATCAGATGGCAAACTTTTATCTCTTCCAACTTATTTCAGTAATTTTAATTTGTTGCGCATTTCCATAAATATTTCATTCAGGTATATTACTTTATTTCGCCATGCCTCAACACACGAAGTCAATGCAAGGTTTTTATTTGTTTGAAAAAAAAGCTGAAAGCTGGGATGAGACAAATTAGACTATCAGAGAAATATTTGCAATTGTGTCCCGTTTTAATTGTTTACAATTCGCTTTTCAGGTCCATTAAGGGACAATACAAGTCCAGAGGATCACTGCTGCTCCATGACGACCAGTGACAGAGGTTCACCTGCCGTGTCCGAGTCCATAACCGAAGGCAGCGACGAGACCGAGCAGAAAACAGGGGACAGCAACCTGACGGACGACAACGACGACGCGCCCCACGCCTTCAGCGCACGGCCGGAGCAGGAGTCCGACGCGAGCTCCTCTCGGAAGAAGAAGACCCGGACCGTGTTCAGCCGCAGTCAGGTCTTCCAGCTGGAGTCCACCTTCGACATGAAACGGTACCTGAGCAGCTCGGAGAGAGCGGGGCTGGCGGCGTCTCTCCACCTGACAGAGACTCAGGTGAAGATCTGGTTTCAGAACCGGAGGAACAAATGGAAGAGGCAGCTGGCGGCGGACCTGGAGGCTGTTCACATCCCAAACTCCACGCAGAGGATTGTCAGGGTCCCCATTCTCTATCACGAGGGACCCACACCCACTGCTGCTCTGGGCTTCAACCTGACCGGACATCCAGGCTCTCCACCCGTCGCGGGCTTCCCCAGCTCCTTCAACTACCCTCTGTCCTCGTTTGCTCACTCCATGAGCATGCTGAGGTCGCAGATGACCGGCTTGGTGTAAAGACTGATTCCCATCAAACTGTTCGAACATCACCGAATTGTGCAATAGTCCACAATGAAAACAGAAAACTGCTGACTGCACCCAAAGAGCCACAGAGACTGTGGCTGTAACACAAAGTAATGCATCATCCCTACACCTCTGCGAAGCCTCTGCTCCTGTCACTGTATATAAACTATGACAACAGCCAGTGGAGGCTGTTCATGTGCTGTACGTTTGAAAAACACACGGATTTCTTTCTTCTTTTTACAAATTTATATATTTAAAGCCACGGGTTTTTCCAACGTTGTCACTTTTTCCACATAATAGTTTAATAAAATGATTCTAAAAAAAAAATGTTTTGTCTGTTCTTCTGTTGATGTGTATAAAGCCTCACATTATGTATGTCCATCATAAAGTGTCAGGCTCACACAGAGGAGTGTTTATACAGAGAGAAGTGAATCCATATGTTCGCTGACACAGGCAAAGAACAAAGCTGAGAGCAGGAACCGGTGCGTCTTTTCGGAAAATGACAGAGGCAACCTTCATACATGCTGCTTCTAAAAGGACTGTGTAAGAAGGGCTTTGACGTGGGCTATAATATATCATTTTATTTCGACTAGCAACATGCAAATAATATACTGTTCATTAAAAACTTGTCAGCGGTTGGCAAAATTTATTGTTGCAAGTATTTGAAGGGACATTCCTGTAGAAAAATGGAGAAGAAGAAGAAAAAAAAAAACACATAAAGGCCGATGAAAGATGTGTTTAAAGATTTTAGCTCGCCCCAAGTTGCATGTTAAATTATGTTTCCATAGAGTCAGACGATGTGGATTAGAACTGTGGTGTTAGAGGGAACAAAATAAATGCTGGCTGTGGCTATAAGCTAAAATAAATAATAAAACAAGGGTTGAAATTATATTAGCAAAAAGACAAGACTGCAATCTGAAGCTATGGTGTTTCTCTTTTCGCACCGTGTTTAATAGTACATAAATATGAATAGGTTTGGGTATTAAATGCAATAAACTATTCTTATAAAATGAGGTTAAAAAGCAACTATTTATGTTGGACTATAATTTTATTTGTCTTCACGAAACCGTTCCTCGAGTGAATGAAGCAGTAACTTCACTGAAAAACACAACTCAAACTCTAAATGATGAATCTGAGAAACAGTGTGTAAATCTGACTCTGGAACAGCAGTAATAACAAAGCTCCCAACTTTAAATTTGCAAATCAGATTAAATAGAAAAACAAATCCCAAACTCTGACTTGACTTAAGAACTTCCAGGAGGATGCAGAGACAGAACAGGCCACGATCGCACCAGCAGCAGCTGCGCAAGCTCTCACAGCGCGCGCACGTATGTATGTGGCGTGAAATCAAACTATTGCATTATTGTTTTATTTCCCTGGGAGTAAGCTGCAGGACCCGGGTCTCCTTGCAGCAGATAAATGAGAACGACGGGGGAGTCCAAGGGGTTTGATTGGAGTGTAGAGGGAGGGCAGAGCAGCACCCCCTACCCTCCCATCCCCTCGCTGTTATTGGTCCGCACTGCACGCTCCTCTGGACCAATCAGCGAGGACCAGGCGCGCTCCATCCGGTGTATGCAGTAGCGGTGCGGGCAGAGCATCGTCAGCCCTGTAGTGTCTGCTCAGCGGCTGCTGCTATGCTCCGTGCACCATCGAGACCTTAGTGGTGAGATCAGCGTCCCGGTTTAGCGTGAACGGCGAGCAGAGTCGCGGAAGTAAACATAGGAGGACTTACGCCGTGGAGAATATGAACAAAGTGGAGGCACCATGTCGACCCGCAGCCTCTCTGAAATTCACTATTGACAACATCCTCAACCTGAAGACAAGCGGGAGGAACTGTGACAGCTGTCACCCTGCCGGACAGCAGGATGACTCGGCCACGGCGCTGCGTAAAGACGGGTTCCAGAGCCACCACGAGGAGCACGGGGCCCAGCAGAGGCAGGACCCGGGCAGCAGGCTCCACGAAAGCGGTAAGAGGGGTTTTGATGAATGTGTAGCTGCAGGCTGTGTGTAATAGAGACCTTCTGTCATCTGCGCTCACCATTACGCACAGCGCACATCAGATGGCATTGCACTCTCAAGTCAGTGTAGCACCACAGTTTGAGACTTCACCGCTGAGGGTTGAACGAGGTGTGATTTTGTTGCAGAGTTGAGGACAGACTGTAGCGGAGCGACAGACTCGGTCATCATCAGCCGCGGAGACCCGAGGAAGGCGGCGGAGGTGCGCTTCGAGAGCGGGGACAGCAGCTGCGACGACAGCAGCTCCACCACCACGGCCACGGACGCGCACAAGGGAGGCAGCCCGGCCAAGAAGAGCAAAGTGATAACGAAAAAGAAAACACGCACTATTTTTTCCAAGAGACAGATTTTCCAGTTGGAGTCTACCTTCGACATGAAACGCTATCTGAGCAGCGCAGAGCGCGCCTGCCTCGCCAGCTCTCTCCAGCTGACGGAGACGCAGGTGAAAATATGGTTTCAGAACCGCAGGAATAAGTTGAAACGGCAAATCTCGACCGAAATCGACGGACCCGTTAGCGATTTCCCCGAGACTGGAAAGCCCGTGGTGGTGGGACAGCTCCCGGCCTTGTACAAAGAGAGCAACTTGCTGGGGAGATGCCTGCTGCCCATGCCTCTGCCCGTGGTGTACCCGGGGAGTAGCACGCCTTACCTCTGCTTCTCAAACGCCAGCAAGTACTTCAGCCTGTACGACGGGGACGTATGATGGTTTTAACGAGAGAGACACTGTTCGGTGGTCTGTTGCCAAGTTTCAAGCATTTAAAAAGGTGTTATAGATGGTGGGGCCGGACCTGCGGCCTTATGTTGATGAAGACTGCAAGTATAGAGGAGTAGTTACATATCACATACAAATGAGCTGATTCGGTATTATTTATTTTTCAGTCAGTTATGGGTTGCTTTTTATTGGCCTGGCACTAAACCTAAAGTTACACAAAGTTGTTTTTAGACAATAACAGGCTGGCTAAGCTAATAATAGCCCGAGGGAGGCCTAAAACTATAGCAGTCTCTACATTTTATTAATTCCATGACATTTCATTATTATCTTTATTATTGTTATTATTATTATTATTATTATCATTATTGACAACAGCATTTACAGCAGCCTAAAGCCACCAAAGAAATTACTATAGCCTAGCTATTTGCATGCATTTTCTGTATCATAATGGATTTTCAATTACTGAAATTATCTATGTATTTAAATGAATGTAATTAACATTTTATTCTATGTTTCACGCATGTCTATTTTTTTTCTCAGTATCCTACTATTCCCTCTTTATTCCACGTTTGCCTATAGTCTCATTACACCATTTACTGAAACTAATTAAAACATCTTCATTCAAGAAATATTTCAGAGGGTTGATTCAGTATTTTGGTTCTAAGTATCAATGGTTTGTTATTTTTGTATTATTATAATTAGAAGATAATCTGCATTGTGTTTCCATCATACAGACATGCATTTTGTGGGTTATAGAATGTGAGGTTTACTAATTGAAAGCTCATAATATTCAAAAAAATCTAACTTTAAAATCAGAAAAAACAAACATTTGATCTCAGTAATGATCGATTATATGAAACTGTATTAAATGACACCAAGCCTTAATGGGCCCAAACTGCTTGCAGGCCCACACCCCCATTTTCCACAAACCTCTGAAACCTCCTGAAAACTCAATATTCAATCTTCAATGGGAGGCAAGCAGTTTGTATAAATTGTATAAATATGCATATATTCAGTATTGTTTAAAAAATGGCTATTTTTATATGGAACAAGATCATCAAACTGTAATTTTTAATCTGTATTTTTATTAAGTCAAAATCTAAATATGTATCTAGCTAAAATTACTGGAATATTTGGGACACAAACTGCATGTGTAAATTTTGATCCATTACTTTTAGATTTGACGGGCCACCTCACACACATGTATAATAAGTCAACAGCAAGTAGTTACGCATTCAGATGAATCAAACATCTAAGTTTCTCAATGAAAGCATGTAGATATACTCATTTATAAACTAAACAATGTTCTGTATCAGAAGATCAATAAAAGCCACATTTGGTTTCTTATGAAGAAACACATTTTATGGTCCCTGCAGTAAGTGGAACAGATGCACACAGGTGGTGAGGCTCGACACTTCCGATAACTTTCTGTGTGCACCAGCGTTTAGTTCCTCACTCTCTTCCTGAGCAGTGGCCACTCTGCTGTTGTACCACAGCTACATGCACCTACAGCAGCCTCAGCATTATTTTAAGTGTACACAGTGGAAAGTTGTGCTCCCACTCCTCTGAAGCCAAGCCAAGGCTCATTCCTTATGGACTAGCTTTGAGTCAGGCATAGTACTAAAGATTTGGGTTTGTGCTTAAGAAATAAACCTCGGTCTCCAGAGTGTATGAACACTCCAAACTAATCCCAAAAAGGAAACCAGGCTATCTGCTTTCTGGATCTTGTGTTTCTATGGCTACGTGTCTTAGTCTTTAATCTGCTTTGTGGAATGTGAAACTTTTTATTATAAAGAAGAACTGATGCCTGAATATACTCAGGAGGATCTAGTTTATTTGAACTCATTGCACTGAAGGTGTATAAAGCAGTTGGCTTCAATTTTCAAAAGTAAATATTTTCTCCAACTGGTGAACCCGCTTTTTTGGGCTCTAAACTATAAACCAAACAGGCAACATGTTATGAGTTGGTCTACTTTTGTTTTCTTTGAACAGAAAAAAACATTTTGGTAAAATACTGAGGTGGTAAAATACTGTGTGGGCCTCTGAACCACATATTTTTTCTAGCAGGATGTTCTTCTGCTGAACTCCTCACACTTCATATCCCAATTCATAATATTGGAATTTCACAAATTAATCTGAGAAGCTCAACTGTTGTTTGGAATCTTGTGATTTTCCTAATACCTACAACAATAATTAGATCATTTATTGATCCCTGCAGGGAATTGTTTTGCCCTCCTGCTACAATTTGTATATCCTTATTATGGGAGCACTCAGCACAGAACTAAACTCAATTTAACTTTCTGGTTTAAACCAAAATATCATGTCAAATTACAAACCATCAACTGTCGGGGGATGAATGTGAGTCTTGTTGTTTTCACATGAAAATCCACTATCTGCACAGACTGAGTTGAAAATCACTTGACCTTAGCAGTGCTGCCCTTTGACCCCAGTGCACTTTGCAACAACACTTACCATTTAAATTTGTATAGTGTAAACATCAATCATATTCAATGTAAAATCAAATCTTGGAACGCATTACATAACTTTTTTTTTTCTTCCGTGAACGGGATCAAACAGAAACAAAGAGCAGGGAACTATTTGTTCATTATCGTCCAACTGCACCAAAAAATAAAGAAATATGTGCGGCATTTGTGTGCTTCATTATATGTGTGATTCAGAGACGTGTGCGAGCGTGTGTGAGTGTCTGCCTCTATTCGCCAAGGAAAAGAGCCCTTTAATGTCCGGCAGGCTGTCTCGTGTTTCAGAGCTACTAGAGAGAGTCACACCACTGCTCACTACCCACAATCCCTGGCGGCTATCTGCTCAGACATGACGGCAGCCTGTCAGGATGCAAGGTGTGGCCAAATGATATAAGGCTAACTTCTAAGATGTATTTAATGGAGACATTAAGATGAAGATGTCCTCTGCAGCCTTGGACAGTAAAAATATATTCTAATGTAAAGCTGTATTATGATGAACTACAATTACACATCAGACCTAAATGCAGTAATTCACCTCAGTGCTGGTTGTTAAAGTGCTAATTGTTACAACCACTGTGCTCTTTTCATTTTGTCACTCCATCTTCCTCACCCATTCTAACTGTGCTAGCCTCCCGCCTCTTTCCTTGTCATAGCTCATCACAGTTGTCTGTGCACTGAAGCCCGACTGTGTGCCATTACAACTGAATGAGAGGGACCTAGGAGAAGTAGAGTGTGTAACAAGGAGAGAGAAAAAAATGGAGGCATAGAACCAGTTGATGAGTGTGTGTTTGTGTTGGAAAATCTACGATCGGGTTTGTATTTCTCCATGGGTCTGTGCCTCTCTATAGCGGAGGTCTGCCTGGTCAGGAGCAAGGAAGTGCTGTTTCTGTTGGTTGGAGAGCGGCTCAGAGTGTGTGTGTGTGTGTGTGTGTGTGTGTGTGTGTGTGTGTGTGTGTGTGTGTGTGTGTGTGTGTGTGTGTGTGTGTGTGCACATTGCTCCTGTGTAAACCTCAGAGGCAGCTCCTTTCTGCATGACTAGATGGGGGCCCCTCTCTCTGCTCGCCCGTTACTTTAACCTCTGTTGACCTCTCCCAGTCATCTGACAAAGGTCATCGCCAAAGACGATGGGAGAGACTGTCCCCGAACAAGTTTCTTCAACATGAAAGCACAAAAAAGACTGTCCCCAGAAGATTGGACATGGACGATTTCCTAGATATGCTTTAAGTTTGGCTCTATTCCAGCTCTATAGGCCAAATAATAATTTGTCAATATGTTGACAAAACATTCACAAATGAGATAAAAAACATCAACCTCAACTGTGGGTTATTCTTATAAAACAAAACATTCAAAAGCCCACTGTGTAAATAGCATTAGCAGGTGTTCTCTCCCACATCAGTGTATGGATTTCCCCCTGGGGGTGTCCCGATGCACTGGAGGGCAACCTGAGACCAAAACTACATGACACAGCACATCGTAAAGTAAACAACAAGGCTATTAGTTAGAGGTGGAAACCTGAGACACGAGGTCCGTGTATGTGTCACACTTAAAGACTGTTTGATGGTCTATTGATTTGCTCATTTAGTCAAGCCCCCCCCCCCCCCCCCTCACTGATGCAAATTGCTTGAGGAAATTGAAAGATGGCAGAAGGGATGAAATCAGATAAAAGTAAGTGCTACGGAGACAAGAGGTGAGAGAGTGCATAGATGAGGGAGGACTGGACCGAGGCCAAACATCGAGCCAAGTGAGAGAGTAAAACTAATCACTTAAAATAAGTGAGAGTGAAAACAAATAAATATAAATGAATATGTGTAAAGAGATACAGTAGAAACTCAGCCAAAGCTAGCACGTCTGTGAATGTGTGATGAAGTTTCTGTGCTTTCTGTGTTTTAAGCTACCAACAGAGACCAGTTGAGCATGTTTGTCCATGTTTGACAATGAACAGATACATTATGACACTGTAAACTAAACTCTTCAGCATGTTAAAAGAGCAGATAGGAGGCACTTGGAAGTAGGTTTTGACTGAGTTGTACCATTTCACGTCTATCCAAACTAAATGACAGGACACCCTAAGCCAAGAACTGGGTTGAACAACTGTGAACTTTGACCCCAAGTACACAAAATAACACAATGCACTTCTGGTGTGGGAATCTGGTATTGATGGGAAGCAGAAGTTTTAATCATGACAAAATTGTAGACAATGATGGAAAAGTTGATTGTTTGCCTCTTTCAGCTCACTGAGTGAAGTCAGTCACTGGTTACACGTGGACTGAAAAAACTCAGTGAAGAAAACAAATGATCATCTGAAACAAACTCGTACTTAATAATCTCACAGTTTGTTTCTTTATCTTCAGCGGCTTTAACCCTGAAGTGTTATTAATCATCACTGTGATAAAGTATGCAACTACAGATAGAACTCTGCAACAATAAACAATCCTGTTGAATTAATGTAAAATATAAATAAAAACTTTTTTCATTATATCACTTTCTCAAAAAACAAACACAAAATCACACATACACACCCAATCTGTGAATCAATTAAAGAGCATCGTCTCCCACACCCTCCCTCACGTCCTGTCCCCTCAGAAACCCTTCTCAGCATAATGTGCCATTAATCTACCACTGAAAACACATTATTGGCCAATCAATAGGTACGATGGAGGGATAGAGGCAGAGGAAAGAGGAGAAGGAAGGAGGAGAAGGACAGGAGGCAGGGGAAGTCTAGGGGGAGGCGTTTAAGCAAGGACGGGGGGGGGGGGGGGGGGGGGGGGGGTCAACACTTATCCATAACACCAGAGAATGAGCTCCACTATGTGCAGACATGGAACACTCAATGTGGTTTCATGCTGAACGTCAATATAGGTCCATTAACAACAGATACAATTATCAGAGTCTCTAACTTTTTCTGCTTCCCCTTTGTGACTAATTTAAAATCAACTTACAGTCTGTTTGTATTTCATTTGAAAGCTTTAGCCCTAATTTTCGTGATATAATGATGACATTCAAGTTTTACTACTGGGCTAACAAGGTTCTGGTACTTTGTCCTGGTTGTTGGTTGTCAAACACTTAGCTAAAGTTAAATTAACAGAGAAATATCAGTTATTTGTTGGGGCAATGAATCCAATAACATGTCTGAAGCTGTAATCTGCCATTCGACGGGTCAAATGGTTGGTTGATTTGGTCTTGTCCAACCAAACTGTTAAAAGGTGACAATCACTGTTGTTACATTCATTAGGAGGAAAGTGTTACATCAGAAGCCTCCATGGATAAATCCATTGTTTTCGGCAGCGAAAAAATGAAGACTTCCTGTGAAAACTGTGTACTCATGCGACCTAATGGAGAGGTCTACATTGGCCTCATATAACGTTTACTTAATGTTTTACTCTGAGTCGACTAATTGACACAGTGTTAAAGAAGTCATAGATGCAGCAGCTGTCTTTACTTACAATAGAGTACCCAAAAAATTAGTAACCTAACAACAGTTTACATATAAAAGCTCAAAAACCCATACCCTTGCTAACATGTCTGTGTTAGGACGGTCCTGTCATCTTTGTGTTTTAATGCGAAATGGACTACTTGTATATCGCCTTTAGGCTTATCACCCACACAAAGTACTTTAGAGTACAACTTACGCACAAACTCATACAGTGCCTCCATGCACAGCCATCACAGGCAATTTGGGAGCTCAGTGTCTTGCCCAAGGAACACTTTGGCATAAAGACTAGAGGACCCAGGTATCGGATCACCTACGACCTTCCCTATCGCATGAGCTACAGCCAAATAAGTCCTTGAGTGTGAACATATCAGATAAGACATATTTCATTATGTTTGGTCAAATAATTAGGATTTTGCCAATGCTGGCTTTTTGTGTATTTATAATTCATTTGGCCAATAAGGCTACCACATGCATTGTGATCTATAGATTGCAGTTGATCATTACGTTATATGGCTTCAAACAAGCACACTTACGTTAAAGCCAAATATTTTACATATTTAAATAATTTCATATCACCACTGTTAATAGCATTAAATTTGATGACATTAACATTCTCAGTACAAATAAAGCCGACTATGTCAGCAAAGCTCTACAGCTTTCCTTCGTTTCCTGTCCTTTCACCCACGTTTGAACCGATTGTTTCTGTGACACTGAACACACATGTGCACAGAGATGACCACACACCTTTAACTACAAAGGCCAACGCAACCTTGCCACACACACCTTGATGGTCTTCGAGCACAAGATGCGGTCATGCAGATCTAAGCCGAGCAGAACATGCACCGTGCATGTAGCAGAGATGACCTGCATGCCACTATAGAGACATGACACACTGTAACACCCAAGAGACAAGACAGACACAGGCCTGCTGCCATTTACAGCTTCACTGGATGCTGCTGAGTAAATAACTGCTGAGGAAACCAGTCCCCAAACACACATGTAGTCCTGCTACACATATGTGATCTGATTAGGAGCTACAAAATATATTGCAAGTCCAATCCAGAAAGATCATCTTCAGACCCTGAAGATTTCAGTGGGTCACTGGGATAGCTCTCGGACAATAAATCTCAGGGACAAGGGCGATGTGAGTTCTGGACTGGAAAACAGCAAGATGAAATCTGAATCTAATGGGCCACCATTTGTTACTTTTGAATCCAGGGCTTCAAGTAGCACACCGTGTTTGTTGGTGCCAGGTGAGATTATAGTCAATATTTTTCATATTTAGAGTTGAATTTAATTTGAAAGGTTGGGTGGTAAGTTTTTTCTTGAACACTTTTTATCTCATTTGTTGAACTCTTCATTTCCCAATAGCCATTAATAAATTTAAAAAAATTGAAAATGAAAAAATGCCTTTCTGGTCCTCACAGGAATGAAGACAACCAATCATGTCTTCACAAGCCGGAGTGACTGAAGCGTGGTTGATAGCCAAGGAAAAGTCGCCTTGTAACAGTTGTCTGTCAGTGCCCATTCATTTGTTTTGCGGGCGTAGCTTTGATGAGAGGGCTGATGGGAAGGGGTGGGATGTTTGAGTTGCATATTGAAGCATGCTCCTGTTAGCTTTTCCAAGATTACCAAACCTAACTTTAAATTGCTGCTATTTATCATAAAGAAACCAACATGAAAGAGACTATCTATTTGGGAATTTCTCTTCAAAAGACACTTTCCAGCACATACATGATGGCATATGAGGAGTTAACGTTAGGTATCCCAGCCAGTGTCCACCATTGCTGCAAAATAAATCTTGAATTGACACTAATTTGGCCTGTACATCTAATTTACAGTGCTGACTGTCTCCTATAGTGAAATTAAGTGTTGCGCCCATTGAGCAGCAACTGTAGACAAAGTAGATGTAATGAAATGTAAAAGTGTTTAAGTGATGCAGTTGTTCTTGATGACAGGGCATATTAAGTGACTATACAGCTCTTGCCTTAGCTCCATGGGTTTCCCAGTTCAATGGATAGCTCTTCCATCAGAATGAGCCAAGACATTCAGCCGGCGGCATTGTTGTAGCACAGTGGGATTCCAACCATGAAGCCTGGAGGATCAGTCTCTGACGTTCTGGCTTCTTGAGAGAGGTTGACGAAAAAAATTCAAGAAACAATCAATGTCAATGACAGTGTGAAGATTTCCATGTCTGCTCTGCTGACTGTCTGCCACTTGTATCTTAGTGGCTCACTGACCCTGCTATGTGAGCAGATAATCTCCTGTTGCGTTCTTTATGTCTGAAAACAGCTATTGTGTTTGGGCCTGTCAATCAATGCTGAAACATACGATCTACATTTTTTAAACTTTAAAATCAAACCCTAACCCTGGAATGGATACGACAGAGAGTGTGCTAAGGGACTTTGTACAGATCTTTACCTCTGTCAATAAAGACATGGGTAGGAGTCTGAAAATATGCTATTCCATGCAATGTGAGCGTTGTATGAAGCATTTATTCTGGGTTAGAGCGTGTCCCACTACATTTGGCTAAAAGAGTCGCTTTTAATACCACCAGAAGTAGAATTGGGCTGTGTTGAGTCCTTGGTAATTTGAGTGAAATACTGCATCAGCAGCACAGTGGGGGTCCCAACACAGGGTCCTGTGCTCTGGCAAAAAAAAAAGTTGGCTAATGCAACATTTCATTCAAAGAGTCAAACCTGGCTCAACTTTTGCAAATATGTGCAGGCATACATTCTTGATCAGGGATGTCAAACTCAATCACTACAGGGTCCGTGTTAAAAGTTTCACAACCAATGTGAGGGGCCAAACAGAGCCTATATTCTTTGACCCTGAATCCTTTCAAATGACAAATAGTTTCATAACATTGAGTCAGAAATAACCAGATAACTGATATTTTGCTTAAAAGAAATCCCCAGTCAGAGATGTCCCTACATGCAACACGCACATCACATAGTTCCAGGCTTTCTGTCCCTGTCTGCCTGTTACCTGCTCCTTGACAATACATTTGAATTAAAGTGACCCGTTTGAACTTTTTGTCGACATCTGAGTCTGTGTGTTTGGATCTTGTGTTTTCTGTGCCATGACAGTTTTTTAATCTTTCATTTGAGACATCATGTGTTTGATATCCCACTTGTGATAACTGTTACTTTGCCACAAAAACACACACAACAAAACTCCCCTCTTAGCCCTGAAGCGAGAGGATCTCTGGAGGATTGTGCTCACCCCCCTGGCCAATTCAGGGTAGGCTCTAAGTGCTCAGTAATAGCCAGCAATCAGCACAGATGGATAGAAACCAATGTCTCGCCCTCAGGAAAGAAATATAAATAAATAAGATGAATAAATAAAAGCCCTGTGTCCTCACAACCACATATTGCATTGGGCATGTGTTTTATAATGAATATAGATTGAGAGGTTGAAATATTTATGGTCCAGGGGTGGTGTGAGGAGGGTTGGTGGTGGAGGGGATGGAGGGACGCTAATGGTGTGAAAACGCATCCCAAGTGGACAGAAATGAAAAAGGAAAATTCCTCTTGGTCCGGAAGCTTCCAAGTAATTTCAATTTGTGATGCCTTGACTAGGAATCTGCAGAGATGCTTTCAGCAAAATACCTTTAGGATGATTCTTTTTCCCTGGTGGCACAAAGATAATCTTAGCTCAAGTATCATTATAGAAACATTGAAGTATCCTGCTTGTTAAAAAAAGCATCTGCACTCATGATACCTTCTTCATAATGCCTATGTGATGTCATAAAACAGAAAAACACAAAATACCCCACTGAGCATTTGCTAAATGCCTTAACACTTGGTTTCCCCTTAAGTGCCCTCTGCACCCCCATTACCTAATTTGCTTGTATGAAGCCGATACACCTAACAGCCATAAATAGTTAAATCCCTCCATTGGTCAGTGGAGAGGTGTCTGGGGACACAGGCTGACTAAGAACAACCCAGGGGCTCGATGAGGAATAACCGTGTAGACTGCTGCAAAGAGAGAACATATTGTCCCTGACAAGAACAAACATTAGACTGATAAACAAGTGGCTCGGGGTGAGCAAGCGTTTTAGGGAAGCATGAGAGAGAGAGAGAGAGAGAGAGAGAGAGAGAGAGAGAGAGAAACTGAAAGCGGTAAGAGAGAGTCAGAAAAGATGAGCTGAGATGAGCACTGACTCCAAAAATAGTCCCACTGATGCCTCGGGAGAGCTCCGAGATTCACCCTTTCCCTTTCACATCGTTACCTGGGATCAGCCTCAAGATGTTTTGTGTTGGTGTGTTTGTATACATACACAGCTGTGCGTGCATTGCGTGTCTGAGAGAATATTTGTGACATTTTGTATATATTGAATGTATTTGAAGCGTGTTAGCCCATAAATGTGTATGATTGCTGCTTTACTTCAGCCTGGACTAAACTGTGAACACTAGAAGGCATTTAAGTAGCCCTGTTTAACCTCTGGCTCACCAAAGCAACAGAAATGCGATGTTCACCACTATGTTGCACATCAATTAAGCGTGCGGAATAGAGATGAACATGACAGCTAAGTCGACATTAACTACTTCTGCCCTGCAGCACTGAGATTGTCTATCAATAATAATGTGCATGTCTCATAAAAGTGTCTCCCGGCTCTTCTGGCGTTGATAAAGGAAGCCGAGATCCCTCTTTTCAAAGCCGCACTTCTCCCGGCACTTTCACTACTTAAGCGCATAAAGCTTGCTTGTTGTCAGACAGAAAAGTATTCCTGTCTCAAAGTAAATATTTTGTCCTGCATTTGAGGGGCGGTTTCAAACTTAAGTGTTTTAAAGTGTCGTTTGGGGTTAAGGGGCTTGAATGAGTGCTGGAGAATATTTGAAAGAGGAAACTTCTGGAGGCAGGCAGGATAAAAAACCTGATAGTCTATTGGGAGGGTTTAATAATGAAAAGAGAACATGTGGACTTGCTGGAGTTAAGTACACTTGGAGGTGCACTCAGAAGTGTTGTGGAAGAGATACCAGATGAGAAGTTGGGACAAGGAGGTGCCAGAAAGATGGTTAACAAATCGCAGATCGGAATCCAGGTCAATTCTCAGTCTCTCAAGGAAACAGATTTTGTCTTTATTGTAATTGCGATCAAGCAACCACACCTCCCCACACCTGATTATCCGAGAGGGTGATACAGCACACAGCAATAAGATTTCTGCATTCAAGTAAATGTGAATGTATTCCATTCATAAGCACAAATTACTGAGTGCTGGTGTCTGGATGTTATAATGGAGGAGAGTGAACAATAAATGTAAGTGCATTCCACCCGTGCATAAACGCAAGAATGTGTGTGTAGTGTGTAATCTCTCTCTCCCGCTCCCCCCCCCTCTATCTCTCTCTCTTCCTCCTCCCCCTCTCTCTCTGCCATCAGAAGGTTTTAATAGAGTAGTATATTCCTTTGCATTTTACATGACTCTAGGGCACACTGCTCTCGCCTGTCTGCTCTGCTCAGATCAGACGCTCAAACTGGAGCACAGAATGGACTGCAGGTCTTCATACCATCTCTCTCTGTAATCTGTGTGCGCCTTTACAGTATGAGTATATTTACTGGCATGTGTGCATATTTTATATTACTATCCCCAAAAAAGTTTCAATACAGTCAAACATTTTTAGCATTATGTTTGCTCACATAATAGTTAAGCTTGAGCTGATACAACTGTCACTGGGTTGGTTAATATGGTTTGCAGTAGCTGTCTCTCCCAGTTGGTTGGATGACCACTTTGGTTAACACTGATAAAATCATAACAACTACTGTTTACATTCCTGGTCCCTACAGGATGAATCATTATTTCTTCGGTGATCCCAAACACATTTGACAAATAATGAATGGGTTTCCAGGAATTTTACACACACACATGTTCCTCTCAGGATGAATTGTAACAACCTCAACTACACCAACTTTTTTCACCTATCTCTGTCATAAGGTCAAAATACTTTGGTTTATGACTAAATAGCCGCAAAGCTAACGACATTCTCATCACAATTGTTTTAATTCAATTGTTTCAATTAATTAAAATTGTATTGTTTTAATTAGCTAAATCTTTCACTTACAAAACAGAAAACAAAAAGAATATCAGAAGCAGAACAGAAGCAACCACACATTTGATATTGTTTCTCTAATAATACTGCTGACTTTGCTTTGAGTAAATCTAAAAACACCACTTACAGTCAATATTTCTCCAGAAAAGCTACAGTAATAACAGATTAGTGGGACCAACTTTTGGCAGCAGATGAAATAACAGTAACCAAGCCCTGGTTTCTGTGTTTTTTCATTCTCTCTCGGCCAGTGACATCTCCAACCATCCACTCTGATGCATTTCTTTGTTTTCACAACACAGGAACAGGTCTCTGAGGCCTTTTCTCACACTCCCCCTCTCCCACGCCCCCAATGACTTCTGTATCATATACAGCTTAAAGTCCACAGTCTTAACTATTCATTGTGTTTCCTTTAAGTACATACTTATAACAAAGAATACTAATCTATTTTCAATCATGTCTTCCGGGTGTAATTTTCACCTATTCTTGGCATAGACAAAAAATAGAGCAAGAAAAGAAAATGGTACAACAAAGGTGGGATCACATAAAATTATAGCAACATTTCCTGTATTCTTCCCAGACAAGAAACCTAACATGCTGCAGGTCTGGCTCATGTCAGCAATAGCAAATGGGATGATTAGCTGCAAATAAATTACAAAACCATACCGGCTTGATAATAACCGATAATAACTGACGTCAGACGCTTTAACCTTATTAATCATGACCTAATCTAGTTTCAAAGCTAACATGAACAATGTACTTAACGCTGCTTCAACACCGAAACTGGCCCAACCACTGTAGCCTGCAGGTTGACTGAGCACGGAGAGCCAGCTCACGTTTCCATACGAGAGGGCAGTGAACTGGACTGAGAGAGAGAGAGAGAGAGAAAAGACGATAGTGAGGGAGGCTTGACCACAGATGTAAAAGAGAGCAGATGGAGGGACGGGAAAAATAGATGCGTTAACAAGAGAGACACTAAAGTTTAATACACTCAGTATGCAACTGGGAAATTCTCTCTCCTTTTACAATGCACATTAGGATGAAGACAGTTGTATTATAGCTTACTGCATTTTATAGAAATGCCAATAGATGTTTAATGACTATTTCAGCGGAGGCACAAACACACTGTATTGTAACCCCTGTGCGTGTGCAGCTATGCGTTGGTGTGTGTGTGTGAGAGCGTGTACACACGTGGGTTTCTTTTAACTTAATGCAAATTTAATGAGACTCGTCCTGCTTGCCTGAAGAAAAGTGCCGCCAAATCCTCTCTTCCTCTCTGACAGGGCGCAGAGTGACTGCGCAACTATTAAACAGAGTAATTGCCAACATGACAGACCTGTCTGACAAAGGTTCAATTTAGACCAAGGGAATAAGATCGTACGGTCACAGAGAAAAGAGGGCACATATATGAGAGAGATGGACAGAAATGAGGACATGGATTAAGTTAAAGGATAAATTAAAGGATAATAAATCCCATCAGAAGAGCAAAAGGACAAGAACCATCAACGATTGGATTCTTTTAACAAGTGTTGTGTAGCCAAACCCTAACCCTATCCTCTGTGCCACAGAGCTCCACTGGGGCCAAAAGGTTCCTGTATTATAGAGACAACAGGCTAAAAGAAACCAATCGAAAAAACTAAACATGCACCATTTCCCACACATGAGAGGGAGTTTTTGCACTTCACACATGGTTTCATGAAGCAATTCCTGGTTCGTAAACATGTTTCGTGATTGTGCATATGATTATCTTAGTTAATATGTTGATGATGTCATCTGGTACATGGGGTTGTTTTGGTAATCTTTTAGCAGGTCATATGAGTGCTGGGGGAGGCAGAATTACTGATATGCAAACCAGTGATTAAAGGCACATCTATGTGGTTTATAAGTCTTATATATCTCACATACATAATTATGATTTAAAAGCTTTATGTACTATATGCACAACTTTATAATTCTGATAAAAACATGTATATTTCTGTCTTTTTTTGCATTTACTTGAGTATGAGGCATGAAACAGCCTCCAATAAATACACAGTGTTCTCCTACAGTGCTAATACAGAAAAAGAAAAAAGACAAATTGATTTCCAACATATTAATGAGTTTTTTCTTCCACCCCTTCAGTAGAAGCCAATATGCTTGTGACTTGGTGCCACAGACAGGGCAGGGAAGTTGGAAACCTTTGAGACATGGATTAACAAATTGTTGCTTTGGGTCTTTTTTACGTTGGATTTGTTGACAGTAAGAATGAATCCTCCCAATTAGATTTTTAAAATATCAGCATTGCGTCAAACCCTGCCATCAAACAGAACTAAAATCTCTGGCTGTTATCCTTGCAGCAAAGTTTGACGACCTAAAAATATCCGCACGCAGCACTCTGCCCTCTCTCCATCTTCACACTAAATTGAGTGGCTGAACACAACTCGATTCACAGAGTCTAGGTAGAGTTATATTGATAAATATTAGATGGGATACTTTTATTGCACGGAGCTTGTCGTGTTTGTTGTTTGAGAATTGCGTTGCCTGTACTTACACAGCAAAGAAGAGGCCGAGTGGAGGAAATTTAAGCTAAAAACACACACACGTAAGTAAACCTACAGAAATAGTACACACGCCACAAGAAGGGAGGTAAAAAAAAAAAAAAAAGGAAGAAAACGAAATGCTGCTCCAACTTAAATACAGTCTGGATTTCACCTGAAGCGATCAAAGAGGTGTTTTGTCTCTAAAAAGCTTTTAAAAATGCTGCAGCGTCTTCTTGATTTAATCAATATTGCAAAGGTGTTGTGGGGATATATAAATAAGTGAATACAACACATTTCCAGACTAAAATGCTCTTATTGCTGCAGAGTTTTCATGTATGCCCTCTGGCCAAGCAGCACTGGAACATGTGTCCCATTACAGAGTGGAAATGTGTGGAAGAGACAAACACAGCGTTTTGTTCACAGAATAAAAATGAAAACAAAGATGTTAGACTGGTGAAGAGATGGATGTATTCTTTTTATTTCATTAGACCTCTTTTTGAGCATCTTTGGTTCAGTCAGTTTGTTTGTCTGTCTCCAGACCTCATGTTACAGACGGGCTGAGTGTGACTTCATCTGCATCTCACTGTCCAGTTAAACACGTCCAGCAGATTTATCGTTAGGATTTCATCAGCTCTGTGTGTGTGTGTGTGTGTAAGAGAGAGGGGGAGTGTTACAGTGAGAGAAAAAGTGTGTCTGTGTCTTGATTTATGATGCTGTATTGGTAATCAATATGCTTCTTTTAAGTCATTTAGATGCAGTGATTGATACTTGGAGTGGTCAGCATATGGACTGGGAACTCGAGCTCCTCTGACCGTTCCCACATGGGTAACACTATCTGCGCTGAAACCAGTGCATTTATTGTTTCTGCTCAAGTGAATTAGCTAGAAATAAAATGTAGAAATTAAAAACCACTTGTCACTAACTGAAGCCTTTGTGAGCAGATATCTAAAGAACAAGCTAATACCTAACTTGAGCTGCTGCAGTAAAGCACGTGAGGCCTGACATTTTAAACATGGGTGTCATCTTCATTGGTTATGATTCAGTCCCTGGAGTTTATGAAGTACTGCACAGTTTAGTTCAGGGGGTGATTCTTGTCTCTCTTTCATGTGCTGCCTCCTTTGATAGGAGGGTTAGATGAAGATAAGAACATACAGAGCCCTCTCTTTGGTCATCTGTCAGCAGACAGAGACAAGACTCCCTCCAACAGACATACTTTACCTCCGGCCAGGCACGGGAAGAAAGGTAGCTATTTTGATTGAGCTTTGATTAAATGTTGTTAACAATGCAGAGAACTGGTTTGGCCTTTTCCTAACACGGGCGGAGGGGCCACGGGCTGATACTACAAAGACGTTCCACATGTGCTTTTAGGAACAAGAGGCCGATACACTCTCAGAAAAGCTGTTGGCGTATTAAATTGGAACTAAAGCTCATATTTCTATATATTTGGATTTTAATTTTATATAGATCATTTGGGGATAATAAAATACATTTTTCCAAAAGCTTTTTTGTTCATAAAAGTTCTGATTGTTTCGCATAATTCAGATAGGAAGACACAGAGGAAATGTTGCTCAGAGTGTCTTCATCTAACCTGTGGGGCTGATCCAAACTATCAGAGAGGAATGTTTCATCCAGGGCGATGAAAGACAACAACTACACTCATCTTATCAGCTCCTGGTCATCAGGATGGTTACTCAAAACCCTGCATGGGGGATCAGAGCCCTGCAGAAAAATAAACCCATACATACCTGCGACAGCCACATTTGCAAATGCTCACACACACACACACACACACACACACACACACACACACACACACACACACACACACACACACACACAGATATATGAACTAGTCTAATTTAAATAATGACAACTACTTACAGAGGTCGATGACAGTTGAAATAGCCCCGCCAAGAAATAATCCACCCAACAATGACTCTATTATTTCAGCTTTAAAATCTTTGGAGTTTTTGGTATGTTTTGTTGTGACAAATACGTTTTATGTTTCTTTTTTTTTGATCGAGAAACCAATTGTGAAGTTAAACTATTCTAGTTTATTATAGTTATAGTTATAGTTAACTACTATATACACAATTATGTAAGGATATTTCAAAAGGAGTAAATATTTAAAATGGTGACAGTATATTCAACTATAAAATACAAAAATGTATTGACATGCAGAGCCCCAAATCCAACAAATAATTATAATGGCATATATGAGCCAATGCAGATATAGATTCATGTGATGATTTATTATTTGGAACATTTAGCTAAAAGTAATACACTCCAACAGTACTACAATAACTTTCACTTAGCTTATTATTTTCCATTTTTGTTCAAACTGTTTGAGAAACATGTTGATTTAATTGTTATTTCATTTTTGAGGATGCAGTTTAAGGTGCTGTTCTTAAATTGTATTGTCTTATATTGGGTCTAGTGTGGCACCTAATAAACTGACAAAGGAAGGTATACCTGCTCTCTTTATGGACAAGTGTGTTTCTACTGTTTAAATGTAATTGCAAAATTTGGGAAAAATAAAAACATTTAAAACAATCAAAAGAAAAATAGATAAAAAAACTAAAGTTTGATTGCAAATAATGATCTACCAAGATAAAGGCATAGAATTGTAACTGCTGCTGCCGTTATTTGCATTTGAGCTCTTATAACACAGAGGCTCTTCTTGAAACAAGTACTAAACTAATATACTATACTAGCAAGAAAAGACAAAGTAAAAGGAAAGACAGTGCAGCGACTTCAATAAACACAACACTGAGAGCTCACAACCATGTTTAACAATCGCTCTACCGGGTGTCTCATTGATTATTTTGGGCTGAAACTGTAACAAAAAGCCATCTGAACACAAACAGGCATGCACACTCGCGTATCGGATCTCACAGGCCTGTATTTCATGTCCAGTGTTGCGCTGATTGCAATAGATTTCAGATGAGGATCAACACTTTGAAACTGAGTCTATGACCTCAGGGCTGAGAGGAAAGCAGGAGGAGAGGAGAGGAAGAGAGAAAGATACAGAAAGAGAGGAGAAGAGAGAAAGAAAATTGCCAAGGAGAGAAAGAAAGAAAAACAGTTCAAAGGAAGAAAGAAAAAAAGTGAGAAATAGGTACATAACACAAATAAAAAAAAAGACCAGTAGAGCTAATTCTGGCTTCTATGTTTTGTCTATGTTGTATTAGGAGTCATAATAAATAGCCTTGCCACATTCACGAGTACTTGTGTTTTCCTGTGTGCAATCTAAGAAAGATGTATTCATAACTCGCCGCTCATAATCCAATCTGTGACTGATTTAGCTGTCTGCTGCCCAGGAGCCAGGCCGGCGCTATGGGATACCCCATCCAACACTCTGCTTTCCCACATCGGGACAGCGGGACACTGGGATACCCCCGCGGGGCCGGAGCTGGGTCGGAGCGAGCCAATCACCTTAGTCTAAACTGACGTGTCTGTTTAAAATACACACGCACACACACTCCAGGTAGTGTGCGTGTCAAGGGTTTGGGGGCGATACTGCATCAGTGAGGATATGTGCTTTGGCCTGTGGTGTAGAATAACGCCCCTCGAGAGGCTCAGGAGGTGTGTGTGTGTGTGTTTGATCTGATGTATGTATTTCTAAGTTTCTGTGACTATGAGAGATTGAGCGTTGCATGTTTTGGCATGTTCGCCAGCTTGTAACAGAAACGAAAAAGGCTCTTAGAGATATATTTGACTGCATAGTAATGGTATATTTGAGCAGCCTAAAAGATATTTACAGTCATACAAAGCACACTGAGGAAATACTCACTGGCATTAATCCTCAGGGCAGTGAATTGAAATTGCTTTCCCCCTCAATGTCTGGATAATAATCATCGCCCTGATTTTCACCACTGTCTTTCAAATGTTCCTGGCTGTAGCCTCTGGCCTTCGTTTGTTTCTAAAATACCGTACCTCCTTCTATTATTAGTTTCATACAGGGATCGTGATCTGAAAATACAGAGCAGTGATGAGTATTTTCAGTAATCGCTCCTCCCGAGCCCTGCTTGCCTTCTCCGTCAGAGCAGCGTGAACTTACCCAATATAACCTAAAATTGCAGAACATAATCACTGAACTCAAGGCCTTAGGAGTTAACAACCAAAAACCAACAAAAAAACATCCTGGGTCCAGGGGTCATAGTAACTAGGGGGTATTGTTGTTCCTTCGATCTCTCGCCTCTCACCCTCCGTAATGAATATGAGAGGCCTAACAGACCCTCAGTCTGACCTCCAATAAGTGCTCCACGCTTGGAAACATGAATTGCCGTCTTCAAAGCGCTGCCACTTCCTGAATGTTGCCCTTTCACTGAATGTGTGAAGTTTGCAAATGTGTGTGTGTGTGTGTGTGTGTGTGTGCACGTGCACGTGTGTGTTGCACAGGCACACACACAAATGCAGCAGAGGTGACTGCCCCCTCGAGCAGTGAGGAGAACCAGGGAATTCTAGGCGCACACAAATTTCAACAGTCACAATTATTCATAATTGCGGAGAAACATATTTGTGTGTGTGTGTGTGAGAGAGAGTGAGAGAGAGAGAGAAGAGAGAAAGTTGAGAGACCCACAAAATGACAAATTCAATTAAAGGCTAAAAGAGTCTGGCAAACTAGCAGGAAAAATAGCAAATGAAAGAGGGTGAAACTGTTTACTTTTTGCCAAGTTGTGGTACCAACAGAGCAGAGTGAATAGGTGGCAGCTGTGTTTAAAATAAAAAAAATAACAAAACATATTGAACAGGCTAATAAACTGTCAGCAACTTTTAAAATAGTGCTAGTTGAAACGTTTCAAATCTGAGAGAAATAGAGCCATTTGGATTTCATCTAATCAACGGTAGACCATAACCAAAGGTCCAAAAAGAAAGTTTTATCTTGTGCTTGAGAAATGATTTCAGTTAAATGTGTACTTTCACACGCTTCCTCAAACAGGACACAATCAACTGCAATTAATCTGATCAATGGAATGTTAAACGCTGTACAGGATATGCTGCGGTAGGACTAAGTGCCCTCGAGCCCCATCGAGGATATTCAACGTGATGGAGAAAAACCATGTCCCCATCTCCTCAGGGGGCTAAATCTCTCCCATGTTAGATAAATTAGTCTGGGTTAGTACCTGGACTTCCTATAGTCAACTTGCAACCTTTTGATCTCTAACTACAGCAAAATGGATCCAAGCTGATGAATTTGTACGGCCTGGTTATGATTGATTATGTGGGCACTTGGGACGGAAAGGCCTGCCAAAGTTTATTTTGAGGTTTTCTCGCCGCTGGAAGGAAAGTTGGTTTCTTTCAAAATGGAAGGATTTGGAGTGAAATGGGAACAGCTTTAGAGAGAAAAGGCAGATGATTAAGAAATACAGGATTAAGGCACAGAAAAAACATACAGAATTGAGGCCTGAGTGTTTGTGTGTTTGTCAGTGTGTGTGTCAGTGTGTGTGTCAGTGTGTGTGTAGGAGCGAGACAGAGGTCTTGCGAGTGGTGCGGAGCTGGACAGAGGGCAGATCTGAAGTTAAATGATGACTCTAATGAATGATGCTGTAATGATCTTGTCTAGGTTTGTAAAGCTGGTTTCCATACAAACCAAGACAAGATGGAGAGTCAAGCTGGAGGCCATAGCACCACGCACACACACATGCGCACATGCGCACACACAGAGGATAAAACAGAAACACATGGCGATGTGTGTTTGTGTGTGTTGTTGTGTGTAGGTTACACAAAGGAGCATACAATTACTTCACACCCACCCCTCAGTCTTCAGTTGCTTTCTGCTCTTTACCCACTAGCAGGAAGTGGACTGTTTATTTCAGAAACTATTTGAAGTCACATTTTGCCCAACCAGACTGAAGGGTGGACAGTTAAATTAAACCACAATAAATATTAACAAAAATTATCATTATCACTACATCGCTACGGTTTTACTGCAACATTAAGTTTTTTCGGTGTCTTTTTTACAATTAAACTATTTGTTAACACATGAACTGTGCAGGTAAGTGTTAAAAAGTAATACTTGATGTCATCCAAGTATCTGCAAGCCCCGACATTTATATTTGACTTGAAACAAGGTCATTTCCACAGCGTTGTACGCCTAAAAGTCCACTGGAAGTGGTTAAGCTAGTGGACGTTTCTGACGGTCCCTGAATGCCCCTTGTCAAAAGATATCAGCGTACATTTAGGCTTTAAAACACAATGTAAATGACATTGAGTCGAATTTGAATGTCAGGGCTTGTGGACACTTGAATGACACCACAGGAGCAGTATGGAGGTATGATATGTTTTTTCCTATTGTTTTTTTACATCTCAAGATGAGATAAGATCCCTAATCTCTTCAGTTGTATTACATTCAGCTGCTACTCTGTTTACCCCTGAAACTCCAGCAGTGTTTTGTGGACTCAAACACTTCACTCATCCCTCGATGAGTGAATTATCATTTTTCGGTAAACTATTCATTTAAACAAAAAATTGAAACAAAAGCAAATATCTTTAAAGTCTTTAAACTAATGTATTTTGACAATTACCAATCGTATAAAACTTTTTATCTTGAGAACATTTTTGAACATTTTGCCCAGTTATCTTAAATAAGTACATAATAAAGTAATTATCTTAAATTTACAGAGAACCCATTTTTTTCATTTAGATTAAAATGCAGTAAATTCAGTTTGCCTTCAAAAGCTGCACAATCAAACCGCCTGGATTGTCAAGACAAACATAATAAAACTCATATGGTTGTGGGTAGTGCCATCCATAGGAACACAATATAATCAGACTTGGATTCCTGATTTTAATAAATATGTGATGCCGCACATCGTGAACCAGTATCCTTACAGATCCCAGGCTGCTCCTGCTCAAGCATCAATAAAGCCACATGATGATGTGATGAGTGCAAAGTGTCACCCACATAAATACTGCATTCAAATCAATTTACCATGAGACACCGGCTGTACCCATGAATGTTTCTACACTAATGAAACATCACAATTACGATGTTCTTCTGGAAATTTTTAACAAGTTGCTCAGATCTTGTTACATGTGCTTCACATGTTTAAAATCCACCATTGGCATGTTAATCTCAGTTTGCTGATACAGAAACATTGTTATTCTATACATTTGGATTATGACATTTTAAAATGTTTTAACAGAAAAAGCACAAGAGTAAATAGGAACATAAACAACGAGTCAATTCCAGTTTGCTGCATCGATTTCAGTTGTTAGTGCTGGAGAACCTGACGATGTCATGGAGCCATGGTTAACGTCATATTTTACTACTATGACAAGTCAAACATTTCCAAGGTGAGAAAGGTCAATTAACAGGTCAAATTACTGATATTTAGTATTTGTAAACAGAAAAAATGTAGGGTTACACTGATCCATGTAAAAAACGGATATATGTTTGTGAACATGATTTGGACACAACCACAAGATGAAGAAAAATTATACATTACCTAAAACAAACTTTATTTTCATATTATGAGCCAAATTAAAACTTTCTCTCCATCTCTGTCCCGGTAATAAAAAACAATGGTGCTAAATCTGTTAATCATGCCCAATCCCCTCATAGAGCTTAAAGGTGCTCAACAGAACAGCCTATTGATCTTATAGAGTTCATTTTTATCCTGATAATATCGCCCTGATGGAATATTATCTGTACTGATAGAAGGGAGGTGATCATCAGTTGATCATCTACTGATTGTCCTGAGTGACAACAGCAACAAAACACCCAGCTTTATACAGCTAACTGTATCTACAAATAAGCCAATATGAGATTACAGCAGGATATAGTCCGGAGGAGTCACAGCGAGATTTGAGAGCTTTTTATGAAAAGGGCCAGAGCAGTTTTGATGTGCAATAAACAAACAAATGTAATTTCCACAACAGACTTTATACGTCATGTCCTGCCTCCTGCATGCTCAGTTCATGTCTAAAACTGGCTAATAATTCACCACTGGAAATTATTTTTTATTAATTCTCTCATCTATCCTCATATAAGACACTGAACACCAGTGTCAAGTCCGCTCCACTTAGACTGTTCTCACTGAAGGATTTTCTTTTATTGCACTGCTTGTGAAATAGCTTTTAGATTGCACAGGGGAACCCTGAGTGAAGTCATCAGGCTAAACGTATTTTCCACAAAATAAATTGAATAAAACTAGCTTTAAGCCGGAAATTAAAATGTTACGTTCCTCTTTGGTATTCTGCCATTTTTCAACATCACTCTCTACTACATGGACATGAGGATAGTCTCGCAGCACAGCACAGCACATTGTGTTGAAAGTAGCCAGTGAGCATCATCACTTATACCTCAGGCCCAAAGTATTCTTTGGAGAAATTGTCTGAATTAAACGACTGTCCATCAAAATATTCATTTGGCCGCCATGGTTGTGTTTAGAGGAACATTTGTTATGATATTATGCATTCTATGTACACAACCATTGATTGTATCATTTTATATTCTTCTAACAGTGAACTTATTTCCCAATTGAGCATTATTATTTATTTATTTCAAGACAATGTTAAAGGTCAATTATCTTATTAATAATAATAATTGATTCAATACATGATTTTGGAAAAATGTCCAACAGTCAAGTTCCAGCTTCTCGTTTGAGGCTTTGTATTTTCAGTTTTATATAATAATAAATTGAATGAATTTGGATTGTATACTGTTCTTTATTTTGTGACATGTTGTAGACTAACTGATTCATTAGTTAAAGTAATCTTAAATTGCAGTAGGCCATTCATCTTTCATATTCCATACGAATGTTACTGTACGACATACAGCATATAAGATAACGGAGTGAAGTGACCCACGGGCACTAAGTGCACATATAGTATAAAGTCAGTCACTGTGCATTACTGTTGAACTATAGGTGTTAGTAGAATTAGAGGTGGACTCGGGAGTGTTGGGGTATCAAAGGCCACTTGTCTCTATAGACAGTTGTACCCTTTTGACTTTGAATTGTGAGGGCAAAGGTTAATGGATCATTTTGTGTGTGTGTCTGTGTGTGTGTGTGTGTGTGTGTGTGTGTGTGTGTGTGTGTGTGTGTGTGTGTGTGTGTGTGTGTGTGTGTGACTGCTTGTGTTTCTTCTACTCACAAATATACGTGTCTTCAAAGATTCTGTAACTTCAAGAAAGACTTGGTTTCAAAATCTTTCTCCAAAGGATCTTAATAATTTCAATACAAGATAATAAAATATTCAGACAGAGAACAGATAAGTGTCAAAGTACTTGTGAGTCTGCATGCAGGCAGTGCAAAGTGGGAAGTGTTTCCTGGATCCTCTGTTCTTCACATTAAAGGTGCTGTGTGACTTACCCCCTAAATAAACTCACTAAATAAAAAATAAATACAATCTGATACACTCTCAATGACTACACCTTTTCATCCTTCTATCTTTGAGCCCCTCCCTTCCCCCCACCAGTGTTACCATGGAGATGACCAAATGCATATCATATGCATGCATGAGTTTGTGTGGCTTATGTGCTCAGGGCTGGGCGGCAGGCAGAGGGGGGTGGGGGTGGTGGGGGTAGTGAGAGCAGGGTGCGACACAGAAATGTGTTCTACTTAAAATGCTAATTTTACATATTTAATGCCATGGAGCAATTTCTATTGGGAAAAGAGTGGAGGGGCAGTGAGGCGAGAGGGAAAAGGGGAGAGCACTTATAGCTTGCACACATTCAACTGTCCAACAGGAGGCAGAGAGGGTGAGGGGGCTGGGGGTGGCGGTGGCGGTGGCGGTGAAAGCACAAATTCCCTTCTCTCCACTTAACTCATTTATTCATCTGTTTGTACCCTCTCCTCTCTCCGTCTCTTGCCTCGCCTCTCCTTCTGTCTCTGTGTCCCAAGCCTTATTATATAATTGTTCCGAGTGTGTTGAGACAGATATTCACAGACAGTGGTCCAAAGCACTTCAGACAGACAATATCAGCCAGAGAGATTCTTCGACCTGTTGCCCGAAACAGCACACTTGTAATTTGTAATGTGACATGAGATGCCAATAAGGAATACCACAGCATAACAGAGAAAGGCCAGTTAGAAAAGAGCCGTTACATACAGGATCAAATAATGTATTTACCTAATGTGCATAAAAATCAAGTAGAGACAGTTTAACCTCATCACAAACTCTAAGAATATATATAGTCAGGCTTCTGTAGAGCACCACATTATACCAACATGACAGAGCATGTATCAATGCCACTTCCACATAATGTTTGACTATTAGTTCAATGTCCCAGAGTTCTCTCGAGGTCTCTTCCTGTTGTGCTCCCTGACCCCAGCTAGCATGCAGCCATCAGTGGTTTCATGCTTGATTACAGCTGTTCCTGGATTACTCCTGTGTTGTTTTTGGGGCTAAAGGTAAAACGAGATTAACTCGACTTTGGATCTGTGAACTCAGCTGGAAGGCCAGAGGGCCGGTTCTCATGGAGAGAGGATGGACACACACATCCAGGGGGCAAGAGCGAGCGTGGACACACACACACACACACTAACATAGCACAGCTTAAAGGTGTAGGTATCCGAGTCCAGCAGCACAGAGGCAAAGTGGCGGCCATCCATCCATCATTATTATTTAGCTGTATGAATAGCTCCAAAAAGAGATAAGGTTGTTTCTTTTCGGCAGACAGTAAATGGAAATATGTCTAAATCAAAAACTTGTGCCCTGTGTGGATTTTTGCATCCAACTTTTAAAAAGAATAATTTGTTAGAATTGGACTGCCAAAACCTTTGTGAGATCATCTGAACAAAAACAAGGTTTCTAGTAAAGTGTGTAATTTTAGCCTTAAAGGTTCAGTTTTTAACATTTAGGTAGAAGGGATATATTGGCAGAAATTGAATATTGAATAATCCTAGTAATGTTTTTAATAGTGTGTAATCATCTAAATTGTATGAATTGTTGTTTTCTTTAGCCTGAAATTTGCCCTTTATATGTACATCGGGAGCGGGTCCACTCTACGAAGGCCGCCATGTTTTTTTACTGTCAACTGGACAAACTAAACACATTTTGAGTTATTATGAAAACTGAAGGCTTCCACAGGTTCTCTTTCATGTTTGGAAGGAGAGTGTGAGGTGAGGGGTATTAAGCTTGAACATTCAACTTCACCACAAGAGGTCATTAAATTCTATACACCGAACCTTTAATATGTTTCTAATTTCAGAGCTACCGTATGTTTTAAATAGTCCTAAATACCCTAAAACTCTGGACTGGACTACAAAAATGTATACCTGCCTGGATCATTTCAATGTTGGCTAGAGTCAGTTAGTGTGTAAAATTTGCTGAATCATTAGCAATTGCATATTCATCTTTTATATATGACTACAGGTCGTTTTGAGACGAAAAAAATAATTTATCAAGGCATCAACTCTCCATAACTTTTGTCTCTCTCAGTCGTAGCTTTCAGCTAAGTGGATATCTCTGGTATGACTTGGCTTCAGCCTCTCTGCATACCAGTCCAGTGACCATCAGGTCTCTCTGTACCGCATGTTTCATAAAGACTCTTAACTTCTGATGCCTAAGGCCTTCTGCATCACGTTGACAGGTTGCCTCTGCTGTGGAGTGGAGCCAGTGAGTCCTGGGTCTTTCTGGCTGATGATGCCCATGGCTGGCTGGAGCTATTGACAGTCTCCTACACTGACAGCAAAGCAATCTGCCTCCAGAGTCCCTCGCCTCACCGTCTGTGTGTATGTGCGTGTATTTGTGTGTGCGTGTGTGTGTGCATTTAACTCAGTCAACTGACTTCCAATTTCCAAAGCTTTCCGTGTAAAGATGTGGAGTTATTTTAACCCCAAAGCCCCACTCTCTTGGATCTTGATTCTCATAGAGGGGGTGGTCTGCCTGGACTGAAGGCCTGCTTAGATTATCATTCTACAAACCCATAATGATGGATCACGGGGGAAAGGCCAGTGATTCATTTTACCTCTGCTCCTGGCTACACTGTGCTTTAAATCATCATTTCTGAGTGTACAACATGGCCTTTTGGTCATAGTGGACTCAAGTGAGTGTGCCATGTTGCCAATCAGCGATGTCCTTAACCACTATTTTAGTCTAAGGAAAGACAAATAACATAAGATAAAACTGACAGGTTAACCTTTTCAATTATCTCTAAGCCATGAGAAAAAAACAAGGCATGCTGTTAATGCAAAGTGGCATGGACACAATTGAAATATCATTGGTCTCATAACCTGGGGCCTACACACACTGCAGCTCCATGAGAGACTGCACAAAAATGCCCAAACAAAACAGCTGGATTTCTACTCTGGTGCCCGTTTGTAAAGTTCAACTTGACGGTGTCAGTAGAGTCTCTCTGTGTTGTATGACTCAATAAAACAATCGTCCATAAAGAACATACAGACACACACACAGACACACACAGACACACACACAGACACAGACACACAGACACAGACACACACACAGACACCCACACACACAAATCCCAGTGAGTGGCCTGCGAGACACACACAGCTTCCCCAATCCTCCCACAGGCACCAGTCCAGCCCATGAGGTCATCGCCTGCCGAGACCCAGGATTATAACTCCAAAGGGACCCTTGGAAGCATGTGGTTATACGTTCTGACAGCCCAGCAGCCTGATTAAGCCCCCTGTTTGCTAATGCTAAGCTAATATTAGCTTTGTTGTCAGCCTAAAAGGTGCTATTTCAATAGCACCGCCAGGCTAAGCTATGGTAGGCCAAGCTAAACCTATGCTAATTTCCCCCAGTGCACCTCTGTATTTCCTATCCAAATGACTTAACTCAGTGTGAGAGATTCATCATCATGTAATAAGCTCAATGCACTGAGCTAACAGAGGATCACTTTGGCCTAAAACAAGATTAAGGAGGGTCATATGCAGAGGATTTGGCTTTAACTAGTTCGGAGGCTGAGGGGAACAACACTGAAATGGATGAAAACAGTCCGAATGCTGCTGCTTCATGATAAAATGTCCAAAACCAAATTGAATGAGCTGCAGATGTTTAAGCTGTAAATATACACGTAATACTGAATGCTCTATGAAGACGTTCAGCACAACCCTGTTGCCAATATAAACCAATTGCAACTATTGCTGTAGGCTACGGCAATTCAAAGACCCCAAATCAAAACGTGTTCATTTATTACTTCATATGACATTTTCAGTCCCATTTGTTTAATTATCATTGTTACATGTTTAACACTGCAGGGCAAACTTATGATGCAGCTCTAGAAAAAATATTCCCCATCACATTGCAAGGTATGGACTTTTTGTTCTTAGGAATTGTTTTTTATTTATTTTTGATGCAGGTCTACATCAATATGCAAAATAAATGTTTGTTGTATTAGAATACTCCAGATCAGTTAGATCATTTGAACTCTGATGTTAACAGCCAGTAGCCTTTGTCATTTGCATAACTGTTGCACCACCTCTCTGAGATGGATTTTTTTAAATATACTGTTAGTTTAACCGAAATTGTGACCAATGTCCTAAAAGACATTAGAACTTTGACAACTGATGAAAACATAGCCCTCCCAAGAGGTTCACCTTTTTCACAATAAATAAACACCTCGTGCTGGACACGCATCAAGTCAATGTTGTATTTTCATGTTTAGAAATTTTCAATCTTTCTTTTCTTTTCTTGGCTTGCTTCAGAATGATCCCATATTCCAGAAACCATTTCTCTCACTTTTCATCTCTGGATACACGGTACCCATCAGCGCTTTGAGTACTTGGTGGTTTTAACATCAATTAAAATCCCAGCGCCACTTGCTGAGCTGCACTGTGCACTGTCACATCGGGTTGTGTGATCTTGTGGTGTGATAAGCTGTGACAGAAAGCTTCATAGTGTTTCTCTGCAGCGCACACATCCACGGAGAAGCGTCCCCCTCTCTCTGCTCTATGTAAATATGCAAACATGTGTCCCTTACATCCAGCCATTATAACAAATGTGCTTGTGTACACACATCTAAACTAAAGATTCACGCATGCCTGCACAAGCAAACACAATTACCACATAATAAGATTTGGCCGAGAAATCAAATGGAAAGTGTCATTGAATACGATGAGAGAAGAGGGAGACAGAGAGACTTGTGTGAGAGAAATCAACCATCATCATCTCCATCCGTACGAGTTCTCCGCTTCATTCTCCCTGTCCTAACACATCGTCCAGTAAACAGGCCAACGGCTCAACTCAACGCCACCACGTGTTATCCCAGAGTGTCTGCTTACGCCTCCCTGGGTCTAATCAGCTCTGACAAACCAAATATCTCCGGAGAGTTTAAGCCATTTGGTTTGACTTGTCGGTTGACTTCTAACTACCCAGCAGATTGCATGGTTTTGGGGCTAGTTGCTTCTCAAAGTCAAATAATGTTAATAAGTAAATCATGCACTAGTATTGTTTTTATTTCTAAAAGGCTGTAAAAAGTTTTTGCAACACATGAAATTTTAAGGCTTAACAAATCCCCACAATAGTTACTGTAAATCACTTATGGGTTTTAAATAAAAAGCAATTGAACAGTAACAAAACTCTCCAAATGGCTAAATGACACTGCTGTTATTTTAAATAAACAGTTTAATATGAGAGGTTAAGGCAACATCATCATCATCACCGTGGCTGTCTCTGGATGTGTGTTCAGTGATGCTGACTGTGTGAGTTCACTGGTGCGTTCACGTACTCTTGCATGACAGCTAAAGTAGCTCCGTCTAACGGCACTGCTGTTCCCTTCCATTTGCCTTCAGGGCTTTTCCTCTTTCTCTCTCTTCCTCACTGACTTTTAAAGTGTTCTTCCGTTTTTTTTCTTCTCCCTGAGGAAATATTACCAAAAAGCTTGGCTTTAGAGAGAGTGAGGCCACTGATCTCAGTGTCTGTTTAGTGAGTTATGGTGGCCCTGCCAAAGTACGCCACCAGTTTACATGTCATTCAGGGAAATACAGGTTGAAGTGAGGCCAGGTGAGATTGATGTTAAAATGTTGCCTCTTCCTGAACTCCATTTATGAAATGATGTGAAATGTTAGAGTGCAGTCTAGATGTTACTCTATAAAAGGAGAGGTAACTGAACTCTGCCTTTGAAAAACCAAAACTGTACGTCATGACACAAACTGAGAAATCCCCACTGCTGTGTAGGTGTTTGTTCACACCAGACACAAGGTTAACAGTGGATACCTACGGCAAAGGTTTTGATTTATAATTTGGTGTCGGTTTTAACAGATGATATCACACAGCATCAGGCCATATTGTGCTTTGATTATATTTTAGATGCACTTGAATAACTGGAGTTAGAGTAAGGTGACTCCTAATTCACCTTATCTCATCACAGAATTACAGAAAATGACATTCACTGTGTTTATGTGGCAGCTGTGATCACAGTGAACATAAGGCCTTGTTAGGTGTGAGATGATTCTGTACACCGAAACTGCAAAAGCAAATCGCTAATTGTGATGTTGTGTTCAATGGGAACATATTTTATAAATGAATTGTGAAGTGCTATCATTTTTTAAGCAGCAGAGTCACTGCACAGTTAAAGTACCATCTGTGGTTATGTAATACAAAGTGTTTTGGTTAAGGTTATGGAAAGGTTAAGATTTGTTAAATGTAAATAAACCTGTTATGTCTTAAGTCAGCATTAGATTTTCTGTATTAAAACCAGACAACAATCATTTCCTCAACCATAACTTTAACTGCTGTGACCATAAATACAGCATTAAAAGCCAGCAATGTCGTATGTGGTAGTGAAGTACAGTTCTGTGCACAGGGTTTTTTTACTGAATCACAACCCTTTCACAGTAAACTATCAACCTAGTTATGACCTCTTACTCTGCAACACAGTTTACCTGGATTTTTATTTCATAATGACTGTGGTTGACAACATTAGCTTCTTCGCTACAATGTGCTAGAGCTTATGATGCACTTATACAGCCACATAGTCACTACTGTCAATTAAAGCATCAATCCTTAGAGTTTCTGGTCTTCTTGTTTGTGTCACAGTGTCATTATCACCCCTCATCAAGACAAATCTTGGTTTAATATCTTTCACATTCCTCCCACATATCCAAGACTCTAATTTACAATGGAGACATTTTTGCTCCTTTTGTTAAAAGTGATTTAAGAGATTTGCTGTTAAGATTAATTAAGATTAATGAACTATTTATTTACTAAATGAATGTAAAAGGCTCACTGTTCCATCTGCTTTTTCCAGTTTTTTCCCCCCTGAGCCCACGTGGGCCTATTATTCGGTAGCCATGTGTAATAGTAAGAATATTGCATGGTCCACTTCTCTACATTGCATAAGGAGTAGACAGCAGACAGACTCGAGCTACAGCAGGAAGAGAGGGAACATAAGAGGCCTCAGGGTAACTGCTACCTAATTGAATTGCATTTTACTTCACTACTTTCGATGGAAACTAAAAAGGCAAGAGGTGGAAGAAAATATAAGAGTGATGAAAAAAATGAATAAAAAAGGTTTTACCTGATTGGTGGCAAAAGCCACGTCAGTGCACTGCCTGTAAGGACAGATAGAAAATACATGAGTTATGTACAATGTAAGAGTAGAGACAATATTTACTTTGCGTCCTGACATTTAAATTGAATGACATTTCAACTCCACCATTTGACTACACCACCACACTTTAAAATCAGTGAATCTTCTGACCGTCCATCCGTGAGGTGATTTCAGAGGATCCGAAAATAAAATGATCACATTAAGTGAGTAAACAGCCAAACACTATTCCCTCCTTATGCCATTTCCCAAATGCTTCTAAAAATGTGATCCTGATTTGGTTTGCACTGAAGCACATAACAACATTATCCTTTCACCCTTTATCTTCTCCTCATTAACTTTGCTTACTTCTCCTCCGAATCACAATGACTATTACTAAATCCAGCTTTGCATAAGTTTGCATTCTCATTTTTTATATTTGTTTCAGTGGCCTTTGTGGCTTTAGGGCCTTTTGCTTCTGTAGAAACAGATTGGGCTAAGAAACTTTTTGTTTTTGTCGCATAAATCACATAATATGTGCATGTAGTGTTAGTTTGAGGCAGTGTTTATTTGCACACGTGTCCGTGTTTCTTTGACCACTGTCCTAGTCCAGACTGTCTGCTGTAGTAATGGTACTGCAGTATTTGTCCATTCCGATCAGTATATAAGATGTAGTACATGACATGGTTTACTGCAGCCTAATAAACAACATTTAATGTTAAACAGTGGATCAAATGACAGTGAAAGTGAAACGGCTAACTTGTAAAAACAATTTCACAGATGATAACTGGCTGACTCTGCAGCCTTCCATAGCTTTTTTTAGCGAATTGGTTTGGTTCCACAGACCGTACAATCAGGCAATAGACCGACTGTTCACTACTTAACAGCAGAGTTAGCAACTTGATAGAGAACCGAGTAAACTAAGTACATGAGTTGTCTGTCTGTCTGTAAGAAGGTGTCGACATAAGTTGCCTTAGGAAATCAACATATACACACAGAGGTGGTATGGAGCTGTGTCCAATTTCAAGCGTATTGCTACTCTGCTGTGACCTCTGACTTCTCAGCAACCAGACTAAGTGTATATATAAAATAATGGCAACAACAGTCCGACCAAATCAAAAGCAGATACTTTGTTTTACATAATCATCAGCAATGAAATTCCAAGTTTGTGAGAAACACAAGTGAGCTACTAACAAGGTTCTTGATTTAAGAACTGATTACACAACACTAGTATTGTGACAGTTGGGTGGTAAAACTGTCAAATCTCGTAAATGTGATAGTTTCAAATGATTTGACTGAAAGAGAAAAATACTAATAGAGCTTCAGATTCAAAAAGAGAGGATGAATGGGGTGTGTGAAAACAGGCGAAGTGTAAAGTCCTCCAACTTTAAAGGGTCTGAGCTGTTCGCACAAAAGAGAAAAAGGAAATGAAAACAAATAAAGAGAGAGCAGAACGAGGGATAAACAAACTGAGTACTGGTGAAACTGCCACTTGTTAAAAGAGCTTAAGCTGCCAAATTAGTTTTGGGGTCAGAACCTGACTCCATACCATTGTCTGCCATGACACCAGTTCGTCATGCCTCCGTAGAGAAAATCAAATAAAACAATAGCAGCATAACAGGAAAGATCAGTGGATGTTTTATTAAATCCTCGTGATGGCCATTGTAGGAGTCATGGATGGGTAGCCATGAGAGTGTTTAGTAAAGGAAGTGACTCAGAGAGATGTCCAACTGTGTGCTGCTCACACAAGCACAAAGTTATCACACTTAGATGAACAGGACAAAAAAGAAAAATGTCTTTAAAAACAGCGGTTTAAACTTCAAGAAGAAAACTGATACATTAACCTTTTAAGTTCCCAGATGCTGCATTTTTCACTCAGTGCAAGAATCTGTTTTATCTTATTTTCAATGTCATATCTGGACACAGTGGTCAAGAAACTGAACTCCTAAAAATACAGGGAAAACTAGGATGGCACTCAGAATGCAAGAATCCAAATAGGCCCAACAGTTCCCTTAAATTCAGTCTAGCTGCACCAAATTTCACACTCTATAGTTATCAGTTCCTTTTATGTGCCTGATTTTTTCATCAAGATCCATTAAGTATTCCCTAAGAAAAGGGTGATAATGTTGAAAACTCAAAATGTTAAGGAAAGAAAAAAGAAAAATCCTGGATCAGGATTCAGATCGGCACCAAATGTTTAATGACTTCTTCTCTGACCATCACGAAATTGTTAAACTGTGCTGTAAATGTTCAAAAGTTGCTGATTCACAATTTCACCAAGTTTATAATGGCATAATATATATTACCAATAAAAAATGGTCTTTACTGTAACAGTGTGGTTCAACATTCACACTGCAATTCTTAACGCTCAATTCAGGGTTTTTTTTTTATCAGTTTTTTTTTATGTAGCTATAATCATAAATTATGTGGCCAGTATCACCCTCAAATGTGAACATCAAGGCCATGACCCCACATGCACAGAAGAACAACAAGACGTCACAACCAGATCGCTGTGTACGGAACTAAACAAGGAGAACAAGTAGGTGATAAACATGGAGGCCACAGATGTCAGCGTTTACAGTTTAATTGTTTTCACTATGCTTTCAAACACAGACTGCTAAGATACGACCCCTCAAGTTCTGCTTGTACCGACATGTTATCCCAAGTAATTATGAGGTCTAAAACCTCACGGCCCCTCCACTGACTACCTCCATTGCAGCTGTCCTCCATGTTTGTTTTCTGGACTGCCACTTCTCCTGCGCAAAATTATGAGGAATGTCAATCTAGAGTGACATAAAATTTGCATATAATTCCGATACGGGTCACATGGTTGTTCAGACTGAGGTCGCATTAAAACAATTTTTTTTATCTGTATCTGATTTAGAACCACGTGTGGCCTAAATCTGATTTGAAAAGATCAGATATCATGTGATTTGTGCTTTTTATACTGTCATTAAACAAACAGATCTGGGTCACACGTGTGAACTTAGTGCAAGTGATTCTGCTCCTCTGCTCTTTTCCAATCACTCACACGTAGAACTGATCTTTATAAAAACCTGCTGAATTCATGTTTATGTTCATGATAAATCGAGAGTCGCTTCATCTGCAACAATGTTGGACTTTTTTTCAATGTGTGCGACAATGTTTAAATACGTGTCTCATAACTCTCGGGCAAATCAAACAAACACAAAATAAACTTCACACACGCACACAACAAACCCACGTCGCATGCTGTGCCAGCGCCTGTGTGTGACACCGTTGATGCTACGCAGTTTTTACTATGAGCTTTACACCGTTATCAGCTGTGGTTATAATGATAATTTCGATTTCACAAGGTAATACTAACCGTCTGGAATTTTACCGGTGTAAATCATAAAACCATTTCATCCCTACCCCTGACTGATACCTCATCCTTCCAAGTGTCTCATAACAATGGGAGCATCAAAAAGTATTTTGTACATTTAAAGAAATTACTATTTACTCATCACTTCCTTCAGTATCTAGAAGCTGTAAGTCTTGAGTATTTTGTATTTTTCTGTTGTTTTTGGGTATGGTCTTCAAAGCACACTCCAATCCTATTACATTTCTTTATTTTGTATTTATGTTGCGTGAAATAAACTAATACTGTTTCAATATTTGGGTTAATTCAGGTTTACACTTGTGGCTGTCGGACTAAGTGAGAGCATCTGTTCAATTCATAAACTCAAACGTAGCTTCAAGTCTGCGTTTGCCCTTTCCAGAATCAACACACAGTCATGTCTCCATGATTTTAGAGGACATTGCACTGACTTCAAACTAATTCCCTTAGACTTACTCTAACCTGAAGTATACCTACTAACTGCCTAATCTTAAAACGTGTCTTCACCTTAACATTTAATGATTTACTTTGTGTCCCCAAAATGTGTAAACAGGTTGCAGTCCCCACAACACGAGTAATACCTGGACTACACACACAAACAGAGAGAGAGAGAGAGAGAGAGAGAGAGAGAAGCATACAGTATATACAACTCCTTCAGTTACTAATGCATCCCTTCACCTACCGCCCCCACACACACATACACACAGTCCACTGTTCCCCTGCCCTCACTGTGTGCTCGTCCAGCAGCGGCAGGCCAGAGTCTGTAATTGCTGCCTCTGTGGCGTGGACAGACAGGCAGACTGGGGATTGGAGATGACACGCACCCATTATTAGTGGACCAAGTGCTGTTTTTGCAATTACCAAGGGTTTGGCTGAGCACACTGAATCACACTCAGGGATTCTCTATTCAGGAGCCATTTCAAATCCAACTGGCTGCACAGCTTCTGTTGGCCGCGGCCTCAACAGCACTGGGCCGGGCCTCTCTGTGAGCCCGACAATCGATTCTGATGGGGTTTGGAAAGAAGTGAACCAGGTCTCCGTCGCTTGAAATGTCTGTATTAAGAGGCCAACAAACTAAATGTTGTTTTTACCTTTGTGCAGAGGCAGCACCCAGGTGGTGGAGGCAGGCAGGATAAACAGAGTGGTGAAAAAGGCTGGCTGTTGTTGGACTGAGTGTTGAGCCTGGAGGCAGAACACAAAGCAAGAGGAGACTGAACATCCTCACCGCCATCCCATTTCTTTAAAGGTGGAACACAGAGTGATTGAGCAGGGAGAGATTGAACAGCCACTAAACTAGGACAGTGCTGAAGCAGACTGTCTGTAAAATGACCCTGGATTACTCTACATATGAATGTAAAACTATACAACTGTAATCCTGTAAATCTGAATTTTAATGTTGGACACATACAATGCTGTCTGATAAAAAAAAAACACAATGTGTTTACCGATGTAACCACATCTTCTTAAAAAGCAAGACAGTAAATGTTGGTGAAACAGGAAGTTGTGTTTCAAGTGGGAAGTAAAGGGACAGTTCAAAATGTCTGGAAATACAACCTGACCTGTTAAATATGAAGCAGCCAGAAGACCGTGAACATGCCTGGCTCTGTCCAAAAGGTTAAAGAAAATCCACCTACCAGCACCTCTAAGCTTACTCATGACATTTAATCAATTATTTATTTAACCCATTCAAAAACTGAAGTCAAAGATGGTACATTACGGTTTTACAGGGGGTTGTGTACCACACTATTTCTTGGCTGGGAACAGTAAAATCCAGGAATCACTGATCACCACACAGTGACGACCAGACTTTAAGATACAGTGGAGAACAAAGGGCTGAGACCACTTTGCCCATTCACTCGAATGGAACTTTTACTCAAGGCGTGTATCAGTATAAAAGCAGCTGAACAATCTGCACATATACTGTCAAGCTATATATTCTCAGGTAGAGGGGTTCCCAGGAAGTCTAGACATACATATTAGTTCTGCCCAGCAGCTCAGTAAGAGAGGGGGGCTCACTCGGAGCCAGCCAGCCGCTCAGGCATGAGGAGGTTTTGAACTTAGACGAGTCTATACGGCCCGGTGCTGGGGCTGAGGTTGTGGTTGTTGTGCCGGCAGCCAGTGGCTGCTGCATACCTGCAATCTCCCTGATGATAATGCAACATGGCAGCCCCGAGGGCAGAGCCCATACAACTTTCTCAGCCCTCTCAGAGTAATTGGTGACCCCTGAACCTGCCCTTCGTATAAAAGGAGGGAGGGAAGTGGAGACAAGAGGAGGAGGGGGAGACAGGACAAGGGATAGTCAACAGAGACACTGAAAAAGGGGAGACAGGGTCATAAAGAGGAAAGGAAGACAGGAGGCAAGAGTAAAATAAAGGAGACGTGAGCTGGGAGGAAAAGGTTAATCTCTTTAACTGTGGATAGTTTGAAAGTTCAGCAAAGACAGAAAAAGTCTGCAGCCCAGTTGTGTCCATCACACACAAGGAGCAAATGGGGAGACCCTTCCCCTCCACTCAGTCCTGGCTAAATATTCTACGAGCTCAATGTGAAAGTATATACGCCTACTATACATTAGTATTCAGGCATTTATAAAACCACTGATTATTTTACATTAATAAGAAAAAATATATAGATAAATCTCCTAAAGATTACATGTGTATACAACTGTGCGGTTTTGCCAAATACATATAACCACTGTCTGGATTAGATGTGTCCTGCATCTCACAAGTCCTTAGGTTTACAGCTGTGTCTCAATTCAGGAGCCGCGTCCTTTGAAGGCTCTCAAAAGTAAACAAGGATGACTCACATCAGCAAAGTCAAAGTTATTTAACCCAAATTCAATGAATGCAGTGTATTGTCAATGCAATCGTCATGAGTGGATCAAAGATGTGAACATCGTAAAAACTTTGAAAACTTTCCCATCACTACCATATGACATGACCAGAGCACAAAAATAACCGTAAAACAATCAGGCTTTAGTGCAAACAAGTGGATACTGTTTAGAAAACAAATGAAACCATTGTCAGTAAATGTTTGCATACGCTCAGAAATCTAATTTTGTGACTTAACAGACACAATCCTTCAGGGTTCTGGAGCTTTGAGACAATTAATGGATTCAAATTGATTTCCTCAAAGCAAAGTGTGGTTGAATGAAAACATGATTCTCAGAGACTGAGCAGCACAAACTCCTCTGTTCTTACTTGTCTCTGTCCTCTGCAAGATGTGAACATTAGATTGTCCATGAGATACAGAGCCAATAACCTCAATTCACAACTGTCCAACAAACTGCACTAGGTGTGCACTGCATTAGTTGGATATGATTTCTTATGCATTTTGTAATTACTCTTTGATGTTGACCTGTGGTTTTACTTACAGCTCAGCCCTATCTTGGGGTCAAAAGAAGACCACCATTGCATTTAGTGACATTTATTGTTACATCAATAAAGTTGTCACCTAAAACATTAACTCTGCTCTTTGTGTATTTCAGTGGGCAGTGCTGTCATCAGGCCATGTGCAGCTGTTGTCATCACAGCTTTTTACAAAGCTATCAATTCTTTACCCAAGGTGCTCCGTGTTCCACATCTCCATCTTTCCAGGGCAGAACTTGTTAGTGATTTCCACTGCATTCATCGCTGCGGCCCTGTCTGTGTGGGTTTTTCTATGCAGTATGAATCCATTTGTCTCCACTGACGGAAAATAATTGCAAAGCAAACAAATCATCTCTGCCACATTGAGCAGGCCTCTACTCCCGGGGCATAGCAGCTAGATAGCTACAGGAATGAAAGACAGACCGACAAAGGGAGGAAGCGAGCGAGAGAGACAGAGCGAGAGAGAGAGGACAACAGAATGATAGAGGAAGTTTAGAGCAAAGTGGTTTGCATTTGCATTAGATATGCAGAGTGTTAAAAAGTGTTATGTTAGAGAAACCGATGCAGTCAGATTGAAAGTGACTACATGGTGCATTGGGGAGGCCAGAGAGAGAGAGAGAGAGAGAGAGCTGCCAGATGGAAACTCACTCCAGGAACATAAGGAGGAGACATCTGGGAGCACACAGCCCTGGAAAGAAGATAATTATAGCATGATTCAAAAATGGCCTTTTTCGAAAAGAAAATCTACAAATGTATCATAAATGCTCAAGTTGTTCTTCCCAAACCATGAGCTGTAGATAGGGTTCAACGAGGAGGCATGAAGAACGCCTTCTAAAGTTTTACAAGAAAATACAAAAGTCTCTTAGAAGTTAGATTCTTATTTATTTGAGCAGCCCCATTGAGGTCAGTCGCAATTATGGAGATACTGAAGAAAGTAGCATAAATACATTACATTCTGCTCGGTTGAAGTCTGAGATCTTGACCATGTTCCAAACAATAGATAACTGGATGAAACAAGAGGCAGTTGGTTGCTTAAAGGATGAGAAGTGCAGGTTCTTCCTTTTTCATTTCAGGAAAACAGGGGTGACCAATGATTCATTTTTAATTTAGTTACTTTGAGTTTAAATTTAAAGTAAATAAAAATTGTTTAATTCAAAGTTAAATACACAGAATTTAAAGACAACATGTGTCAAGATGTGATAAGCAATGAAATAAAAAAAAACTGAGGGGAAGGAAATGTTCTGTAAAACATACACAGTTTAGAAACATAATCCTGGACTGACTGTCTAACTTTTTAGAAGATTTGCCATCACTTTTGAGGTTTATGTGTTACACTTTTTAGCTGAATGTTGCAATATTATTGCACATCCCTCCACTTGATAACAATATGTTAAGACATACAGCGACTACACAAAACAATTAATGATACAGGATGGATGTTATAATCTGCAACTGAGAATTGTTGGTTCTGATTGGCTGGACGGGATTCATTTAATAAACAGGACAGTAATACCAGACACTTATGATGTCCATGTTTGATTGCAGCTCTTAATGAATGCAACAGTATGTAAAGTCAACTTAGTCTGGTTTAGCTTCTTGAAGAAAGACTTTTAGTCTTTGTAAGGACCACACAAATTTGATCTCAACTCTGTGTGATATTTCCAGGAATCAGACTGGAGTAGGAGAGAGAGAAAAATAACATTAGCTGTGGGGAAGTTGGCCGTCTGAGTCTGATGGACAGCTGAGGGGGAAAGGAGAGAGAGCACCTGGAGAGGAAATATAACCATATACCAACGCAGAAAATAAAGAGATTGTGAACAACTTACAGGAAATTATTTTAACAGTGAGCAACCAATTACTATCGAGGAAAGTTCAACTTGTAACACATAACAGTCAGCTTACAGTTTACAAACAGGTACAAGCAGCGACTGCTACACAAAGCAACTATTTCACCTTCATGTTCCAAAACACAGACATGGCACAGACAGAAAATGGAGCTTCTATCATTCCCACTTTATGCCCTAAACTCCTGATCTTGCACAATGTCATTTGGGTGAGTTTGGATACCATGAGATAATGTGCATTGTGTTTGTGTTTTGGCTCCATACGGATTGAATTGAATTCAAGATATGGCCCAGCAAGTTTAACAGTAAGGCTGAATGTAGATCAGTCACAAAGGCGTCGAAGCCATTAAAGACCGGCCTTCAGCTCTGATATTCAGTGAGGAAACATTAAATATCAGGAATTCCCAACAGAGTTTGGCGTGTTTGTTAGACACGTGCACTTCTGATTACAGGTGACACAAACGGCAGACAGTGGAACAACCGCCGTAACACAAGTGAAATAATGTGTTGAAAGTGACCAATCAGAAGAGCGGAGATGTCAGCCACTGTTCCCACCTCTCAAGTCACAAAAGTCAATGTTAAAGGAGCAAGCAGGGGTTGAGCACACGTGCACACACACACACACACACACTTTTGGAACAAAAAGATTAAGATTGGTATTATGAAAAGATTGTTATGTAATGTTATCATATAGAGCTGGTAAAAAGACTACAAGAGAGAATATTGGACAGTCAGAGAACTGATAACTATGAGTGTGAGGTTTGCTGCAGCTTGGTTGAATTTGGACTGTGGGCCTGGGTGCAGTCTACCGAGTACCAGTCTAGTTTCTTGCTTTGCTGATAGTTGCCAGGTTGCAATCTGGTCTTCGCGACATAAGTGACATCAGCAAAACCACTTGGAAATGTTGTTTTTTTTAATTGTCTGTTTCCTACGTTAAGCTTTTGTCACCCACTGTATTTGAATTACAAAAAGAACAAAGCAGTTGGGCAGAGCATATCGCTGGCAAAAAGCATCCATGAATGCAGCAATAAGTGTTTTGCTGCATACTGTTATAAATAATGTTAGACATAAACAAACATCTGATAATCACTGAATTGGCTTAATTACAAAATAAACCCTTTCAGTTTTCAACAGTTATTGTTGGATCATTAGTGCCTGGATTCGGTTTAGTTGACGGAAACATGGTCCTGTAATGGGGACATTACTCCACCGACTGTGGACATGCATTAAGGTCGTTGTTATGAAACCCGCTGAGCATATACGACCAGCCAACAAGGTCAATAACTGCTTTAGCTTCCTTGTTAACTGCTTAAATGTCATAACACAGACTGCCTACACCATGTGGGCCTCCATATAGTGCAGCTAATTACAGGGTAGATTATGGATGTGAACAGTGCTGCGGCTTAATACACTCCTACATTAGTTCAAGCATCAGGTCAGTGTGCTTTAGAAACAGATAGCAGATGGACTGTGAGGTTAGGAAAGGTTGCACGCGATCCAGTCCCCAGCAGATATTATTGATAAACTGCTGTGCAGCTCTGCTCCAGCTGTGACAATTGGGTGAGATGTAAAATGCAGGTGGGGCATATGGATTGTTCTTGGTAGAGCTAAAGAAACAGACGCTGCAGACAGTCGAACAAGGATAAAATGAATGTCCATCATCCTTATTACACCACCTGTAATCATGGCTGTTCACTTTGTATTTAACAGTGTACCTCAGGCCATACCTGCATGGATTCACTCAGGTTGAAAGCACTAATTCACTTCTCCAGGTAGGCTTGGAGGATTCTGGAAAATAGGCGGCTGCTTTATTTCTTATATTACTGCTCGTAAATGGGATTAAGCTATTCGTTTATCTAAACTTGATCAAATATTTATCATCAGATTTATCAATAAATAACTTGTTGGCACAAGATAATTACCACGTGGGAACAAGTGGAATTCTGCACATTTAGGGAATAATAATTGGCTTGTGTGCATCTGAATTTGTAAGAGACACGTATTAGTTTTTGGTAAATAAAAACAAGATAGTAACTTGTGTGTGGTATGTGAAAAAAGTATTTGAAAGTCGGGTCCTGTTTTGTAAATTTAGGTTAACTTACACATATCATTTCAGCATCAATATGGTTTTGTGTTAAGTATTGCAGTAGCACTCCACAAATGTAAAAACTTCCATTTGTTAAAATAAATAATATTCACCTAATGCACACAAACATTCATCCCGGACACAACCAGTTTCTTATAAAGTAGTAATACCATGGAAAATAAATCTTATACCAGTTTTTAACAAAATAAAGTTCCCTAAAAAGTGAGAAAACACAGGTGCCAGTCAGGTGCCATTTTTGTAATTTGACAAAACAACATTTTTTAGTAACAAACACTTTTTAAATGTACTTTTCTAGCTCTTAACATATTGTCAACATGCAGGTGTAAATGACAGCATCAGTGAGGACAGTGTTTCCTTCAGCTGCACAGTCCACATGTTTACATTCACTTCCATGGCTCACTGCCATACTGAGGAACAACTGAGCCATAGTTCGAGTTATTAGTCACTGTGCTTTTCCTTCTTTAACACTGTTTGTACACGTGGACACATCAACATGTCCAAATAACACAGGGCTGCTCCCTCTCTGCAGCTGCACGTCAGGAGTCTGGAGGAGAGGGGCCTACCTCAGAGGTGACCGCAGCAGGGCAGACATGTTGGTTGATTATGGACAAACCCTCACATTAAACACTAAATAAACCGTCAGTCCTTCTTCTCGCGTTAGGCAGGACTGCAGTGTAGCAGCAGACATTCCCTTCAGTATAACATCCATCTTGTAGAGAAGTCAGTGACAAGAACAACAAACATGATGCACCTGTCACCTCGTGAAGGCGCAAGGATACGTACAGCACGCGTCCTGGCACCAGCACTATATAATGACACATTTAAAAAAGTGTTCCTCCGCGATATGAAGTCTAACATGAGAATAAAAACGAGGCAGCAGCAGTTTAACTGTGAATTCTGAGAACCACTGTGTGATGTCACTTGAGATTTAAATTCTGCGTTTGGCTGTAAAATATAAAATATAAGTTATGACCGAAATAGAAGACATCACATGCGTTTGTAAAAGCATGTGATGTCTTATATTTCGGTCATAATTATTAGACGACTGATCATTGACTGTAATGACGTTGGCATACAATCTGTCATTACATTGTGTCTGGCGCCCTCTAGTGACAGTAAGCTGCAAAAGCCGCTGAAAGCTGAGTTGTGTAAAAGAGGTAGTGGTGGGAAGTAACAAAGTACTTTTACCTGGTTGCTGTACTAAAGCAGTTTCATGTATCTGTGTTTTTACTCTTAACACATACACCTGCAAATATCTGTACTTTCTACCCCACTACATTTTTACAGAGTAAAATAAATAAATAATAGTGAGAGGGGAGTTCACTGATCAAATCAGAGTGGACTTCCCATCCTGCAGCAGCATCACTAGACGAGGCCGCGACTCAGCCATAATGATGAACTGGACAGTTGCATTAAGGAATAGGATGCACTTTACTTCAGTAAAATGTTTGAGTACTTGAGCATTTGAGCACCACCTTAAAAGAAGTAGAGCCTATTTTAAACCCTGACAACATGCGACTTAATCATTTACACATTTAAAAAAGGAAAAGAAAATATTTATTTTTGAAAGCTTGTGGAAAACAAACAAAGTAAGAAATTGCAAATCAGTACAATTGTTTACAAACGTGCATGGTTACTGATAACCCAAGCATAAATGTGCTGCTCAATATCAAATGCACTTAGTGGTCCATAAATTCGGCCTTGTAAAATACATAACAAGTGACTAAAAACATGGAGGTAAATTACCTGCGGAACAAAATAGTCAAACCTAATTGGATTTTTTTGAACAAACTAATTAAAAGAGCTGCCGTCCCATAGGAAGTTGTAATCTATAATCACAATATTCAAATACGTGCAAACATTATTTTAGTGATTTTCGTTAAAGGCATATCATTGAGCATACCTCATTTATCTCCCAGTGGTTCCATTTAAAAAGAAACATTTTTTAGCTGCAAAGCAATATTGGCCAATACTCCTACACCTACAGACCAGAATTAAATGTGTTGCCTGGTGGAAAAAGCCAATTCACATCCTTCCAGGAAACGGTGAAATCTTTTTAGGTACTGCTGATTTCAGAGTCACAGCTCCTGCTACATAGATGCAGGTACCGGTGTGACTGGATGTGGTGCCGTCCATCGCCAGTCACCCTCTGCAGTGGTACGACGGAATCTTCGTTGTCCCGACAATGAGTTTAGACACTTCTCAGCAGCCAGGGTGGGGGTGAAATGCCAGACTGGGAGAAGTAGGTCCACCACCAAGGCTTCTCCTCCCGCTCGATCTCTCCTTCGCGAACGTCTGGCTCGCTGTTGCGCCCAAACTGGTTGTAGGGGTCAAATCGATCCCACGTGTCGACTGTAGGGAAGAGGTGGTCGTCGATATCGGGCTCCACAGGAACCTGAAGGCAGGATGAGGGAGAAGATGAAGTTGGAGAGCACGGGTGGTGAACTAATGACCCTGCAAGTGTGTCTGATGATCGTATTCACTGAACACAAATATGAAGACGAAGATCCAAACCTTCTCCAACACAAAGTCAACACGTCCCGCCTTGGTCATGGTGTGAGGCAGATGAACCCTCTTAGTGACCCTGGAGTAACCCTTGGCTGTGGCTGTCAGGATGTGAGTACCAGGGTTCAGCAGCCGCCAGTAGTCTCCATCTTCAGCTGGGAGGGTAGAAACGGAACAGGTTGGGGCAGTGAAACATGGGCAGTCAAACAAATCAAAGAGGGAAGACAGTGATGGAAGAGTGTGGTAAAAGAGGATTGCGGGAGAAAATCAATGAAATGTCTAACATCCAAGCAACTATCTAAGTTTTGCAACCTGCGATTAACAGCTTCAATATGCATGTCTATAAATTGGAGATAACAGAAATAAAAAATATCCCATACATAAATAGATGCATCCAAATACCATAATATTTACATTAGAGTGATATGAACAGCCTAAAATGACACAAACCATTTATGAGAAAAGATTATTAAATGTGTTGATATTTTTTAGTTTTAATCCATGTGCCATCTAGTAACAATGAGGAGGCAGAGTTTATGACCTCTGCTGTAGCCAGCCACCAGGAGGCGATCCAGATGATTTGGCTTCACTTTATAGGAGCAGTCATGTCATATGTTTATTATTGATTGATTCTTGTATTGATCAGTTTAATTGGTGGTGCAATGTTTAAAAAATGTCCCTTAGTCGTTCGGGTCCATCAAGCATTAAAAGTATTTTTTACTGAATGAATGAATCTAATAACTGACTGTTACGGCAGTGCTGACAATGATGAGGTTTATTTACAGAGTATGAATAAAGATTTTAACAGATAAAAAAGAATAATAATTAAAATATTAAAACTTACCTGAGGTGACATCTTTCCTAATCCCCCTGACAGAGATGGTAGCACCTTTTATCCCGTTGCCGTTAAGGTCCTTGACTACTCCCTTTATCCCTCGATGGACCTGGTCAGAGACAGGCAGCTCAGTGGACAGCCATATCTAATACAGCTACATAGATTCATCATGGACAGAGTAATTACACACAATACACTGACAATGCAGTTACTACGTTAGAACCTACTTTTTCGAACATTTTATTAATTTATGTTCTTTCTTATCTTTGAAACTAGAAACTTTGAATTGACAAATATTGTTTTACACTTACTTTCTCAAACATTCATGCCTCAGCTAGCAGTTGAAATAAATAATGCAACCTAAGAAAATCAGTAATTTTTCCCCCAGTTGAGTAAGAATTCATAACAGACACTTACAGACTCAATAAAACTGAGCAGAGCCTCCTTATTCCTCTTCCATTCTGGGTAAAGCTCGGCCTCCGAGGGGAATTTGTCACAGCCGAGCTCCACGGTGATCTCCAGACAGTTAGTGTGCAGGTAGTTGAAGTCTGACATGCCTGCATGACATTTGCATAATGAGTCCTTCAAAGGTAATGTGACGGGTAATTTGAGAAAGGAGAATGTATAAGTGGTGCTGTCTGTAGTTTGAAAAGTTCTGCATCTCACCACCAGCAAAACTGTACCACAGCGCCCCGTTGATGATGCCTCTAGTGCGGTAGAAGGAAGCTCCGCACCTCTCTGTGTCATTATTTGACATGGTGGCATGGGCGTCAGCATAGGTGCGAGCCAGCTGCTTGAAGAGCTGAGCAGGGGGACATCATTAACGTGGTGAAACAATGCATATTATCCAGCTGACAAAAAAAACTTCTCCTCCTTTCCTACCTGCTCGTCTGGAGTGGGTGAGAATATCCTCTCCTCTTGGGGGTGTCGAGAGAAGTCGAAGGGATAAGAGACCACCAGGTCTCCTCCGTGGAGGCTGGCGGACTGAACGAAGGGCAGGGACCTGATCCACTTCATTCACTGCATAGGTCTCTGGTGCCACCTACAGCCCAAAAGCAGACGTTTTCGGGGATCAAGGCTGAAATGCAGCATCTATGCATGATTATCAAATGTGATTAATAAAAATAAAACTAAAGTCCCCTCACCTTTCCAAACCAGTAGGCATCAGGGATTGGAGTGTGGTCAATGCGGTAGTGCCTGCTGCGGCGATTCCGGTAGAAGACAGAGGTGAGGTCTGGAAAATTGCGGTTCAGGTCGAGGTTCTGGGCGTTGGCCCGACCACTGGTCCAACTATTCATCAAGTGACCCTGAAACATTTAGGTTCAAACGACTGGTTGCATTAGAAAGGGTCAGACGTCTGTATCATGTAAAATTCATGATGATGTGTAGACATTAGTAGGAGCAATGAAGAAAGTCAGGAATTTAAGTAGGAGTATGTAAGATTATCTTTGTTAATACTATTGTTAACATGTAGACAAGACCATATATCCGTCGTGAGGAAAAGTCGGTGGAGCGATACAAGGAAATTAAATCAGAAAATGATGATTTCTGATTTATCCAAACAACCCAAACACATATATGTATTGTGAATCAGTCATGCAGGTGCAATCTGTCCGGCTTAAACCCATGAAACATGACATGTAGCTGTGTGTAGATGTTCAGATTGCACGTTACATGCATGGACAGATGATCCTCATTGCTGTGGACTTCACAATGTGACCAGCACATAGTTTTAACAGTCAGTTTTTCAAATGACTGTGACACACATTTGAGCAAACACATAATCCATCTACAGAATATAAACATGCAGAGCTTGTTAGTGTCTCAGTGACAGGTTGTTATAAATGGCTCAATCCATGACCTGAAAACTGGTCTCAGCTGCTCATGCAGTGTAAACATACAATAATGTACAATATAATATACAGTATAATATTGTATAATATACAGCAGGATAAGCAGAGCTGAGAGACCTCTACAATTGCTGAACAAACAAGTGATGATAATAATACTAATCCTTCTAATACTACCAGTACTACTACTACTACGAATAATAATAATAATAATAATAATAATAGGATTTTAGTAGACTCTGCTTGACTCAAATTCGAAATACTTACCTCCTTTTATGGGTGAGATCTTTGGCTGGTTGAAGGCTTTGTATGCGTGATTGGAAGGACCTGTTCTAGACTAGTAAGACTATAGAGACAAAGGGATGGATGGACGAATGGGCAGACAGACAGATGGACAGACAGACAGGCGGCGGAGGGCTTTGGTACTCTTACTGTCTTACTGTGGAAACTGAAGCCGAATCGAGACTTAGAAATGACTAGTGATCAGCAACTTTCCTGATCTTCTTATCTTGACTGTGAAAGTCATCAAATTACCAATTTAATAATTACACCAGGATACCATCAATCTTGATCAGTCATTAAGGACATGGAGCAAAGGGACAGGGTGGCGTAGAGGCTGTCCCTCATCCTTCCACATGAGATGGTACAATGTGTTAATCCGATGTTTTAATATCGGCAGCCTCTATGTTGACAAAAGCCCTCGGCACTATGAACACAGCAGAGTACCTGAGTCCTCCTCCCATACGTCAAGCTCAGTGGACAGAACAGAGAGTGAAGTGAAAACGGATATTGGCGGTTTGTCTTTTTTTAACTGTTAACAAGATTTACTTCCTGGTTGCTGAGCTCCGGGTCATTGCTATCCTCTACCTCTGCGGAGGCCAGTTCATAGCCATCAGGGTTCATGGAGGCCAGGATGTGGATGCGGGTTGTGTTGATGATGGTCTGAATTCTCTGGTTGCCCAGAATGTACTCTGAGCACAGGTACTGAGCCATGTAGATGAGCAGCTGACGGCCCAGCACCTCGTTGCCGTGCATGTTGCCCACCAACTTGATCTCTGGCTCCGCTACGGTTCACAGAACAGAACCAGACATGATTATAGCTGTATGAATTCATTTTGGCCACACACAATATCCACTTATTAACCCTTCAGAAAGTGGTTGTGACCCATCTGGCAGACATTCATCAATCCATCCATTCGTTATCGATACCACTTATCCTTTGAGGGTCATGGGGGGGAGGAGCTTGGACAGGTCGCCAGTGTATCACAGGGGCAACATAGAGACAAGTAACCATTGACCCCTAATGTCCAATTAGAGTCTCCAATTAACAAAACCCCAATCTGCATGTCTTTGGATTTTGGGAGGAAGCCGACGAAAACCAATGCAGACACTGGGAGAACTTGCAAAGTCCACACAGAAAGCCCCAGGGATTCGAACCGGTAACCCTCTCGCTTTCATTTGGAATAGTGTTTTTGGCTACATGGTGAATGTAAGACCAACATTTACCCTCCTGTTTTGGTCTCCATCAGCTGATGAGGCTCTTTAGCTGCTACTTTCTCCACCATGTTCACCAGCAGGTCAACAACTATGTCCGCCTATGCCCCTTGGTGCGAAGTAAGGCAGAAGCAATGAGCTGTGCAGCTCAGCTCAGCTCTACTGAGGTTTACTGTATATTTCAGCTCATTGTTTTAGTTTTAGTTTCACCTTAACTACCGTTTTGGTTCACTCCTACCATGTTATTTCCAGCACAGAGCTGTATTTATAGATAATGCGATTGTCTTCTACCTGCCTGGCACCAAAGGAAGATCATGAATGAGCATGAGTCAAAGAGACTAAATGAACATGGAGAGTAAATATGCGACCTCTGTAAAAATGTTTGCCTTTTACATAAGAACACAGCAGAGACTGTGCAGGTCAGATGCATTCTCAACAATAGGAAAATGTCCAGGACATTCAGGCGAGGGGTAGTGCCTGGGCCGAGCGAGCAGGAGGCAGAACCTGACGTATAAATTCTATGTAGAGATCACATGTTCTTGTTCACAGCACCTCAACACCGGCAATTCAACAGAGGCAAATAAATGCAGGATGGCTCAATCAGAAATGGTTTGCTGACACTTTCACCACAACCACTATTCAAGACGCTACCATGTCAATGTCAGGTTCAAATCTTATCTCCAAACATGTAGATGGAAAATTAGGAGGATATATTTTCCATAGCTTTTGAAACACTGAACTGAACGGAGAGAGTGTATCACAAGACCACTGCAGTTTCTTACTCACTTAGCTCGTGCTGTCCAGGGTTGTTGGTGAACTCGATAACCAGCAAATCCCTGCCCTCGGTGCTGCGCCCGATGCTGTACACATGGGAGATATGTGAACACTTGGCTGCGGTTCTCTTCAGTAAGCTGTACATCTGGGCATTGGAGGTGTAGGTGAACTGGATGATGGTGCTGGGTTCTTGTGGAGAGAGGCTGGACATTGCTAGCTCTTGTCTGGCTAGAGGAGGGATACCAGGGTTTAGAGAAGGAAAGGAGAGGTGTGCTAGTTTCACAGGATGTGCATCGGTGCAAAAGAAAGTGTGAGCTTCACCTCTCATTCCTGCCAGCGGGTCGAAGCAGCCCTCTTGGTCACTGGCGAAGAAGCGGTCACAGTCAAGAAAGTAGGGCCAGGCCATATCGATGGCCTCAAAGGCGTGGCTGCAGTCCTTCCTCAAGGTCTCACACGTGCTGCGACATGGCTTGATCATCTTGTCGTCCCGGCAGGGCGAGGCGATCACTGCGCAGCTTATGAGGCGTATCTCGGGGGAGCACTCGCCGTTAAGCAGGCCGTGGATGACACTGAGGAGGAGGTACTCTGCCCCTGATTCAGCATCCATGCGAGTCCGGTGGCCAAGGATGTTTGGAAATATGGTTCTGGAGCAGCAGTGTGTAAATACAACACCCACAATCAGATGTCATTGAGCTCATAAAGAAAATTCAGATCGATAGAATAACTGGAATGGATTCAAATGTGTGAGGTTAATGTTTTTAGTCGGCACTCCTCTCTTTGTACACATTAGTACCAACCTCTATAACCCACCTTGAGTATTCCATATCATTGCAGTAGCCCAGGTTTAGCTCTGTACACGTGGCTGTAGGAAGAGAGAAGACGTGGTAACTCAATATTTCAGTTAACCTTTACCCAGTAAAACACAACTTAATCTTACTGTTGGATCTAAGACAATTCCTGAAACCAGCTGAGTCTCTTTAGGGCAAGTGCTGGATAAAAATCTGTCATACAAATATCATGAGTTATGATGAAACTACTAGATCTGACTGATGTAGCACCTGGTGTTTGAAAATGTGGGATATTTTTTGTCTAAATTCTGTTGCCCTGCAGTTAGAGCTGAGCCGCTGCAGCTGCGTCCCCCCTCACACTGGCTGTCTGGAGAGGAGGCCTGTTTCATCTTGCAGCAGCACTTGGTATTTCAAACACTTTTTCTTCTTCCAGCCCTGAAGGTCAGGTCACGGCCTGAAAATTCAACTACAGAGGCACTCGTGTAACGTTTTAGACAGCTGTGCATTTAAGCATGTGATTTATTATAGGCTGCATAAAAGGTAAAAAGTCATCCACTTACGTTTTTCTTCATAAACGTTGCGAGTGCATCTTCCTGTGAAAGAGAAGCCGAACAACAGACATGAAAACACACCAATGGGCCACAAATGCAACGCTAGGAGGCGCCATCTTCATGAGCTGTGGACACGTCAAGGATCCTGTGCTATTACTGTAAACTGCTCATCTCCAAGCTGATGTGATTGTGTCGGGAAAACATCCGGTGACAATGTGTCATCAACTCTGCAACTCGGGCCTCTCCAGAGTCTGTGGATCAGAGACTGGAGAGACTTGTATACACTAAATCAAAGCGTTAAGGTTAATTCAAAGTGCGTGTTGTGCAGCAATACGTTTACAAATGTTCCTCTTGTAGTTTACAAATGTTTCTCTTGTAGTTTACAAATGTTCCTCTTGTAGTTTTACATGTCCTCACTGAGCCCCACTTTACGCATGACGCGTCAGCCCGCACGCTTTGCTGTGGTTCAGTGCGCATATTTTTCAACGAGCAGGTTATTTATAAGCTAAAGTCGTCTTACCCAAAAGCTCGTCTCCGGGGTGACAGCCCTGCTGCTGCTGCGGGGCGCACCAACAGCTCCTCGTCCAGGAGAAGAACAGCACCAAAAGTCCTAAATGCATGTTGCAGGACGGCCAATGGTCGAGCTGCTCGGTGTGTGATGTGGCAGTGAGCGTTTGAAGCTGCAACTTTTCCCTCCTGATAATTACCACCTACACATCACGTAGACGACCTCTTTCCTTTGTCTGCGCGGAGCATCCCTGACCCGAGAAAAAAGAAAAGAGAAAAAAGTGCGGCGCGCCAGGATTATGGCGCACTGTGTTACGAGCTAGTGCCGATCAAATTTCACTGCACGTAGCTTGTGTGTGTGTGTGTGTGTGTGTGTGTGTGTGTGTGTGTGTGTGTGTGTGTGTGTGTGTGCGTGCGTGTGCGTGTGTGTCTGCGTGTGTGTTGGGGAGGTGGGGGTGTTACGCGAGGAAGGTACGTGGCTCGCAGGGGTGGGAGCAACAAGTTCATGCCTGTATTGTTTGACTAAAAAATCTTCAACAATTAAATGGAAGAATAGATTTGTGCACAATTAGTGGGTCTTCAACCCTGACCCCCTTCACCTTTGTATTCTTATAGTAATCATGTTATCAGGCAACTTCAGGGATTAAGTCTTCAGCAGTGGTTACCAACATAGGGTCAGGACCTTCCAGAGGGTCCCAAGATAAACCTGAGGGGTCAGTGGGTGATTTAAAGTAAAAATAGACACTTTCTTTTTCTTGATTTTACAATTTAAGAGTCACTTCAGTTTATGTCCTTGTTAGGTGAAATATGCTATATGACATGATAGGCATGAGCTAATATTACTTGTACAATAGTCTGTATGATTGAATCGTGGACTATAAGTTCCATTTATATTGTTCTTTTTATGTGTTAATTCTATTGTTATTGCTTTCAACAGGTGAAATCACAGTTTTGTGCACATGGCCAAACATGGTGCTGGTAAGATTGAGTGAAGTCAGCAAAGGTTTGGATCAACACAAGTTTTGACCGTGGGATATATGGAGAGGATATAGCAACACGAAATAGAGAATTGAGTCGGCAATGGACATGCTGGAATGAAATGATCAAATGAACCCTTGTTCAAGTTCCACTGCATTAAGTCTGAGTACATTGGGATTTCACAATAAGGTCGACTTTAATTTGTGGGAACACAAGTCAAAACAAGAGACTCTACTGACTAAGTAGCCCGTAGGAGCTTGGATCATTGGAAAAGGCTACAGTGTGATGGCTATGAAGGATGAAACCGTCGGCCCTATAAGCCTCACCTTCACCATGCAATTGTGTAATTTGATACAAAATTTCACTGAAAGATGAAGGCTCGATTTACCGCTCCAAGGAAATACGTCTACCATTAAGCAACCAAAAGCACTTCTGTTTCCCCTGCAATTGAACTAGCTTACTTCAGATTGTGGCTACGGTGCAGAGCCACCAGAGTAACAATGGATTCATTTAATTAAAATAAGAAGAGTCTGAGTTAACCCGGTCAAGAAATATGTGTGAATGACATGCACGCAGAGATAGGGAGACTTTCTAGTTTAAATTGTGATACAGTTGGTTCACACTTTGGAGGTGAAAAGGTAATAGTTAGGAAAATGTGTTTTCTATTTTAAATTTTTTTATTTCACCTCAAAAAATACTGCAAATTAGATCAATCTGTTTGAACTGTTCACACTTCATAGATGTGAACATGATCTGATTGGAGTTCATATAGCAAAACTGTTTTATCACAACTGTCAGATAATATATAATAGATACATCCAACAGTATCATTATATTATTAGACATCTAATGATGCTTTACTCAAACAGCAGACTCAGTGTATTTGTGGCAGTGGAGTTTATTATTTAATCTGTGTTTTTTGCTATGATGTAACATCCTCACACATTTCTTTTTTTAAATGTCACAATCTTTAATATTAGCATCAAAACAGTCGTCAGAATAATCTTTGCTTCCAAGTTTTTCACTGAAACATGAAGACCACTTCCTGACAAATTTAAGATTATTTAAAACATACATTTCCATTGATGGTATAGTGCTGTGGTTTTCATGTGGTGTATCTTTGGCAATGCCTCAGCAGGTAAAGTGATGAGCCCTGTGGAAACACTCTGAGAAGGGCCTTTGGCAAACATCAGAGGTCTCACTGTCTACACTGGCTTGATCAGTCCCATGGTTCAAGCCCTCAAGTGTCCTTGAGCAAGGCACTGACACCTTTCCATCAGCAGGGCAGCTACTTTCTAAAGTGCTTGACCTCTGAACCTTCCTGCAGAAGGTGATGAAGGTAATGATTCACTTAAAAACTAGCACATTGAGCTCAAGTAATCCTGGCGATGCCGGAATCGTCTGCGGTGTCCAGTGTGCTGCTAATGCTGTGGGCAGACAGCGAGTAACGATCATTTCTCAGAACCCGGTTGATGACACTGACCAGGACCTTCCTGTACTGATGCCGCAGCAGACAGTAGACAAACGGGTCACTGGAGGCCTTGGCATAGGACAGACATTTGGTGGCGATGCCTACGTATCGAGGGATGTGCATGGAGGGCAACAACTCCACCAGCCTGCAGGAGAAATACAAGCAGCATAAGTTAATCCTGAATCCTAATCATGGAAGCCCATTGTCTTATGCCATAAATCTCTCCTTATTGAAATATAGTCACTTTTCATGATGCTGTAAATAACTTGGGCAGAGTTCTCAGTGTGGTCATATCCACTCATGTCTCCCAAGAAGAACAGTATAATATCAGCCAGTATACAGTATATATAAATATAAGTCAAGTAACAAAGCCCTTTGACCTTCAACAGGGGAGAACATTATTATTCCCCATTCTGTCAACAGTTATTTTATGACAATTTTTATGTTGGAGAGGTGATTTAACTTCAATTAATTCAAGATTATATCAAGTTGCTCTTTTTTACATTAGGAATTTCAGTAAGGTTGTATTTTACATACTACAAAGATGAACATAATAGTCAAACCCATGATCAGACACGCAGGACACATAATTGATTTTTTAGGTCATTGTTGTACAAATAGCTCATCTGAAGGTAAACAAGTTTCACAGGAAGTCAGTGAGTCACAGTGCTGAGTTGTTACCTTGTTATAACATAAGGTGAATAGCAGAGGATGAAGGAGCCGATGAAGATGCAAATTTTCTTAGTGGCACGCTGCCTCCTCTTCTTCTGTTCTGCCAGACATCTCTCCTTCACACTGACAGACACAGAGAAAGATTCATTAATGTCTCACCACACAACAAATATATACAAAAAACATATTATATATAAATATGAATATATATAGTTATAAACATAATTGACAGCTTGACAAAACAGGTTCTGTGTCATGTGTGAACATTCAGAACCCCAAAGCATTCGAATGGACATCTAGGATTACTGTCATGTGTCTCCAACACAAGGAACAAACTTATTCGATCGATCATATTGGTAATAACATGTGTTCAAACAGGTGATGTCACATGTCACATGAATGTCAAAATATAATATGAAAGGTCCATGGCTATTTATTACTCTGGATTTAAACAGTCTAATGGAATGGTCAGGGGGATCTGAAGGGCACTGGAAGGAAAATAGAAAAATAAATAGAGAAATACTGTTTTGACTTACTGTGACTTCTCTGATTTGTAATGTACTCTATAAATTAAAATGAAATAATCAATCAAATGATGTACAAAATATTAAATAATGTTAAAACTACATAAAATACAATATTTTCAAAATGTTATAATATTATTAATAACATATTTGAAAGCTGTTTATTTTCATTGGTATAAGATAGTTGCTCGATCTATGAAATACTGATGAATGAATGCATTTAGAGTTATTTTATTTTGGGTTGGGGACATATCTGGTCAAACTGCCCTGGGAACAACCTTAGCCTCAAAGTTGAATCTCCATCAGCAGTAGACTTTACCTGGGGTGAATATCGACCAGCAGCAGCAGGGTCTGCACTGTGATCACATCTATCCTCTTGCAGTGGGACCTGGCCACTCTCAGAACTTTCAGGTAAGCGAAGCACAGGACGAAGAGGCAGAGCGCGAAGCTGCTGAGGTGGAACAGCACCGTGAAGGTCGTGTAGGCTGCGAGCTGCAGCGACCTCTCCTCCCCGGACAGGTGCAGCGTGCAGGAGGCGTACGTGTGGCTGTATCCCCCCCAGTCCATCAGCAGCTGGGAGAGAGAAAACGCGAGCGAGTGCAACCACGAGTACGCCACGATCAGGAGCGCGTCCCTGTAGCGCATCTTACTGGAGTAACTCAGGGGGAACACCACCGCTATCCACCTGTCCACGCTGAGCGCGGCCATGCTCAGCATGGCATTAGTGGTGAGGAAAGTCTCCGCGAAACTCACAGCCCGGCAGAACAAGTGGCCGAAGGGCTTTGCGCTCTGGGCCACCCCGAGGAAAGTGGCGGGCATGTTGACGATTGCGAGGAGGATGTTGGAGAAGGAGAGGTTCAGGATGAAGAGCCCGGGCACGTGCGACCTCAGCTCGGCGCTCTGGGTGAAGCATAGCAGCACGGACGCGTTCGTCAGCAGCGAGACCACGGCGATCACCACGATGGACACTTCCAGGAGGAACTCCGGTATACCAGCATATGTGCTCATCTCTCGAGGTTTTAGCGGCAGCAGTTGTGGGGAGGCTGGTGGTGGGAGTGCGCCATGCGCTCTGCTCGTGCCCCCCACCGGCTCTGAGAGATGCTCATGTTCCCGGCGCACGTGCCAGAAGCGCGCGTGTGACGAGGAGACACGCGGGGAGAGCTGTCCAGTGCTGAAACACCCAAACAAACCTCCCTGTCACTGTCAGTGACATGGACTACTTTTGAAACCTGTTCGAATTCATGTTGCTGCTGTCCTGCAATTAAAATTGTGATGCTCGTCTCTCTCCCCCTCCTGTATATGATAAACCCCTCTCCCTCTCTCCCCCTCTGTTTACTCTCCAGCGCCTCGTCTCTCGTGGCCAATGCCGTGTGCACTGCACGTGCAGTCGGTAGCTAAGTCATGTGACGCTTGAGCAATATTCATGCAAGCAGGAGTGAATATCTGAGACGCGGTGATGTCATGCTGTTTGCACTCAAATTCCAGCCTTCCTCCCCCAAGAGATGAGTTGTGTTTTTGTGCACAAATGACCTGTGCAATAGGCGTGTGAGCAGGTCTGTTTGTGGATCCGCGCGCAAAACAAATGGAGAAAATACTGATTTGTGGAGTGAGTGTGTGTGTTTGTGTGAGAGTTACTGTTTGTATACCTTCTTTTACAAACAGTATATTTCATGTAAATACCTTCCAGTGGACCAACATGAGAGCATGAAGCTGTGATAGTAACAGATTTTGTGCAACACCCACACACACACAAACCTTAACCTAAAATCTAACCTGAAAAAGGTCTTCACCTTAAATTGTTATGATTTAATTTATGTAGATTTGCTTTTTGTCACCATAAGGAAGACAAGTCCCCATAATGTGACAGATTAAGGGTCCCACAACATGAGTAACACCTGGACCATAAAAACACACACATACACCGATGCCTGAACATTACTTAAACTTAGCCTATATTTAAACCCAAACCTTAATCCAAATTTTACCTTAAAACGTTTCTTAACTTTACATGTAATGATTTACAATGGATGGGAACTTATTTTATCCCCAAACTGAAGACAAGTACCTGTAATGTGAATAAACAGATTTAGGTCCCCACAACATGAGTAATACCTGGCTCACACACACAAACACGTGCACACACACACAAAATCACTCATCTCCATAGCAACACCAAATCTCTGGTGACTTCCTCACTCTTTGAACTTCCTCTTCTTTACTTCTGATTTGTGTTGATCTCCCATCAAATGCCTGTAAGAGAGTGCTTGCCAGCTCATGTTAATTTCACATACACACTTCTAGAAAATATCAGACATTGACGTGTAGGGGATTCATTTGCATAGTAGATGCCGGTCTGAAGAGTGTGAAGGCCTGGGGAAGAATATGAGAGGACGGGTAGAATAAAAAAGGGATTAAGGGGGAGGAAGGAAGTGTGCAGGAGGGATAGATGGGATAAAAGAATGACAGTAGCCTACACCTTGCCTTCACAGTAGCAGTCAGGTGATTATATTTCTATTCACATGTTAAAGCATTATTTTAAACAATAAGAAATCATGATATCACCTCAACAAGCTTATGGAAATGACCTTGCAGTACTTTGTTATGCATATGTGGATGTGAATAATTAAATCAAAACAAAACATTTGGCAAAAGGAGAATTTTTAAACTATTTTGTCTTCCGGGTCTTTTCCTTCAGTACCTGGGTGAGTTGTTTTTTATTACGATAAGAAATCCAGTGAATGGACAGTCAATTGTTTTTTACTGTGACACTGATAAACCATCTCAAAGTAGAAAAAGCTTCCTTTCACCTCCACATGGAAACTAATAACATGTGCTTTGCTGTAGTACTGTCAGGTCTATGCTTCTCTCTGTAGCTAAACCATTACTACTGTTATTCAGACAAAAAGATAAATACTATTATTGTTAATATACAGTATGTTTACATAGAAGGGAGATATAACACAGAAAGACCATGTCTGTTGCTTGTTCATGTCCTACAGAGTGACGCGTCTGCCTGTCCTATTGGCAGGATGTCCTTATTTGTCTATGCCCACCAACAAAATGTTATGCTGCAAAATAAAAATGTTTTTAAGGTTTATACACAAAAACATGATCCCTCTCATTGTTTTTTGGGGGTTGAAATTATGCGGTGTGTGTTAAAAATGTTAGTTGTCCAGTTGGGAGGAGCTTTGTCATCATGATCCATCAGTTTCTAACCACTAGATAGTTTGTCTTTTTGTCCCCTCAGCGAACATGCAGGCACGAGTGTGTGCAGCTTTTCCCTCAGTATGTACACATCATATACGTTTGTCTATGGACATGAGGTTGGGCTGTGTTGGGGTTTTTCCCACCCTGGCTCCCCATATGTTGCTTATCCCTGCCATCTCCAAAGGCTCCATTTATATTCAGTCATTAACAGGTTCTTAGAAGATCACATTTAACATATGTTAACATGACCAAATCGTTGCCTCTTCTTCGTCGTCCTGCTCTGTGGAATGGCTGTGGCTGTGGCGTATCAACTTAATGGCTCTATTGCTGTGAAGGAAAAAAGAGAGAGAAAAAGAGAGGAAGAAAAGAGGAAGAGAGGGAATAAGACATCACCCCTCAGCGAGAAGGAACCCTCTTAGAGGCCACGTGTTCTCTCTGGGTTTCATGGCTGTGGGTGATATTATGCAAGCAACAGAATGCTGATGGCAGAAGCACTTAAGAAGATCTGCGAGGAGGTGAGGGATGGATCCGACTTCCCCTTCAGCCACTGCCCCCTAGCTCTATGACTGTTTATATGCTTCGCGTGTTTGTGCCATTACGTAACACCGAAGTTCCCACAGTGTGCAGCACAATATGGAGCTCTCTCATCACCTTAAGTTTGCCTTTATTCCTTTGCTTGTGAGCTGGAAAATGATTTCACTTTTTCCTTCGTTCCACTGCAGGTGGATTTTTGTCTATTTTAACCACTAAATTAAATTTAAATGCACAATTACACCCACAGTCTGGACTCCTGGGTGCAGCTCTCTGAGGCTCATTGTGACTGAGGCAAAGAAATCACACCTTTTTGGCAGCGGTGACCCCAATCTGTCTTTCCTGTTCATTTCAGTTCTTTACTTGAAAAATCTGAGAGCAAGGCCTTTTGTTGAGGTGACGGTAGCATGCCCCTGTGGTGATGAGAGGAGAATGAGCGATATGGAGAAAAAAGAGACATAAGAAGATGATGTGAGGATGGGAAGACAATGGAAACAAATGTCATGGGTGAGTGTTTCTGGAGCGTGGGAGGCTTGGTGTATAAATAGGTCTCGGCGCAGAAACGCTAACTCACACAGACACTCACATGTCCGGACACACACATATACTCACTTTGATCCATGCTCTCTGTCACTCTCCCTTTCCAACCCTGCCTCTCTCTCTCTCTCTCTCTCTCTTTCTCTCTCTCTCTCTCTCTCTCTCTCTCTCTCTCTTATTTTCACTCTCAGTCACTTGCTAACAAGGCACCTGACTGAGGAATGAGTGTGCATCAGTGTGTGATGCTTATAAAGGTGGGAGACAACCTTTTCACACTTTTGATTATACAATAATAATTTTGGACGCACAGGCTTAGCATGAATCAGGTCAAATCTATGTGCAGTTGTTTAATTTTAGCAAACAAATATTACAAATATCATGTAATGTTCAACCACATTTGCTATTTAGATTTCAGATCTGCTACAAATTGCACATACTCATAAATATCAGTCCCATGAACATACCTGATCCATTATTTATTCTCTGAGAAATCAATAAATATTTTCTAAAATTAAATGTAAAATCTCACAATGATAAAGAAAGTGAAAAAAAATCCATGGATCATTAATTAAATCATCATAAAACACACTTAGTAAAAGGCTGACAGAAACTGGATAAAACATACCTAAACCATCATGGGTTGTGTTTCCACATTCCCCCTTCCACAATAATCATTTCTGGTTTCGTCACAAGAAACCTTCAATTTGTTGTGTTAAACTTTGAATTAAGAGTGTTCGACAATGATTAAATTGTTACTTTTCAATTGAATTTGGCGACCGCGACATCTGGGCTCTTTATGGTTAAAAAGGAAGGAAAAGGGGATCTTACTTTTTAACAAACAGGTTTACTCACACTTTGGTTAGCGAAAGATAACTTTGCTTTGCAATTTAAAAATTGCATTGTTTCGTCAAACAAACAAATAAAACTGAATTCACACTCAGTACTCACAATCCGTGCATTGTCCATCACGTCTTGTCTAGAACTGCAATCCTCATCCAGTTTCATCCACATAAACCATAGAATTGCGGCCCTGAAACTTTGGCCCTGAATCCCCTACTCCCCTGATCTGGATCAACACCAAAATGTATTGGGTTCTTTTCTGACCCATTACGCATCCTTCCACCAACAGTGCAAAGACCCTAATGCTTTTCGTTTGATTATGCAAGATAATTACTCGTTTTTTTGACGGCTTGAACATACTCAACATCAGACTTTGTGGATGCGCCAGGCGTGGTGAAAATGTACCAATTCTGGAGTAATTGGAAATGGGCGTGTCAGAATGGCTTAACAGCGCCCCCTAAAACACAGCCCCTGTGTTTGCTTTCACTGATCTTCACGAAAATCGGTACACATGTGTATCATAACCAGTCGAACAAATAAGTCTCAAGGAGCATTATGAAAAACGCAACAGGAAGTTGGCCATTTGGGATTTAGTGGCCATTTTGACCATTTTAAACATTTCTGACGAACTCCTGCTTGAGCTTTCATGAGATCAACTTTAAATTCAGTTAGTGTCATCTTAACTCCATGGAGATTAAAAGATTCAAGATTAAAACATATTCTTTGTGTACGTCACACGGTGTGACCGTGGCGTGGTGTCGGATTTTGATCATGAAAAAAAAGTGATTTATTATATATCCTCAGTGCATTGTCCAATCAGCCTCAAACCTCTTTCACACGATCACAGTCGCGGCCTGAACAGATCCATATGTCAGTAATGACTCATCGTTACAGCGCCACCTGCTGGCGACAAGAAGTGACATGCTTTATACTTTGAAGCACTGGTCCGTGTCCACCCTCCCCCGCGGCTGCATCAGGTCTCAAGTCTGCAAGTGCTCGGGCCCACTCAGTGCTGCTCGCAGCCCTAGTTGGTTAGTAGTTTTTGCTAACTTACACACGCTGATGAAAACATCACATCCTTGTTGCTGGTAACAAGAGGTTATAATGTGTCCTCTGTTCAGAAGTTGCACAAGTGTACATAGGCAGCTGGAATTGCTTATGTTCCATGAGGGCGTTTCACCTCCCCTTCAAAATGCTTCTTCAGTTCTGACTGACTAATGGAGGGTTTCAGATATTTAACCTAAAAATAAAGCCAACAAATGCTGCCATCTTGCGCCGATGATATTATTTGGAACCACAAGAGCGACTGGGGGATGGAGCCACTGTAGTGAAGTCTCACAGGTAGATGTGATTAACCAATTATGAGTCTCATCTGTCAAACATGATGTTTCACCCTATTTTTATAGCATCAAATAAATAATTTAAACCAAAATAAAATAGCACTTGAACAAATATCAGTAATATATAAAAGGTAAATCAAACCATCTTTAAGAAAAAACGTATTTGTACCTTATGCTAACATGGAGGAAGCCTGATGATTTGGCTTCACATTTGGGGAGCCATGATATCTTCTATACAGTCTGGTATCAATAGTGATGTCCTTCACTGTACCACAGTGTTAACTTGAGATCTCTTTGGACCAACCAAGGAGCGATATTTATCTTTGGCTTCTATTCCCAGTCAGAATAACTTCTTCAAAATGCAAAACCCCAAAGTTAACCCTAGACATCTTCCTTTCTGCTGTTAGAATATCTTCCTGAAGACTATATCCTAAAATAAGCTGCATTATTTTGTCAGCAAAACTAAAATATGACCAACTGCCATCTGAAGAAATTACAGCAAAAACTGTCAAGGTAACCAAGCAAATACAGACACAGCCTGAATGACAATAAGCTAAAAAAGATTCAAAACAAAGAGGAACCTTTTCCAACACAGCAGGCATTCTTCTCAGTACGAGGTAATTACACTGAATAAACTGCACAAGCAGGAGGGATGGTAGAGGCTGCTTTCACACCCACACACACATCTATGAACTTAACCAGCTCACACACATACAGTTATATTGTCTGTGCAAGCTTGAGCACACGCCCACGCAGAGGTCACAAGATGAGGACACGCAACTGAATTATTCAAAATCCAGAGAAATTCCCCTTAAAAGAAAGAAGTGGGGTTGAGCGAAGTGGCTGCAGAACGGATTTATGAAGAAAGAGAGAGAGAGGGAAAGAGAAAGAGAGACACAGACACACACCCACACACCCACACACTCATACAGAGTGAGGTAGAAACTAAAAAGCCTGAGTCAGTAGTCTGCCAGAATGAGGGAGCTGAGAGATAGAGGGAAGGCTCACAGGATTTAGCTATAACCGGAGCTTTGACAAAAGAATTTCTGTGTCACTGCATTTCTGTGTGTGTGTGTGTGTGTGTGTATGTGTTTCCTTGGCATGAGTGTACTCAATGACATCCAGTTCAGTTAGCAATCTGTGTAACACCAGAACAAGAGTTTTACTAAACAGATTTGCTCAGGGCGTGACAGAAATACTTTAATCTCAAAGGAATAATTTAACATTTTGGGGAAATGCACTGATTAATACTACTCTATACTTATCTAGTGGTGAAGTTACATTACATTAAATGTCATTTATCTGACGCATTTATCCAAAGCATACATGCATTCAGTATTCTTGAGGGACCATTTTTTGGGGGTCAGCATCTTGCCAAAGGACACTTTGGCATGGGCTGGGATTTGAGCAGCTAACCTTCTGGTTGGAGGACAACTGCACTACCACCACAACCACAGCCACCCCGTTATGCTGCATGTTGCAATATCCCTCCCCTCACCCTCCCCTTCCAAACATGAAAGAGAACCTGCTGTAGCCTTCAGTTGTCAGATAAACTCAAAAGGTATTTAGTTTGTCCAGTTTGGGCTATTATAAAAAAACATGGCGGCCTCCATAAAGAGGACCCGCTCCTGATGTAAACATAAAGTATTTATTTATAAAGGGCCCATTCTAGGGTAAAGAAAAAAACAATTTGTAAAAAACAAGATGGAAAACTGTTCAAATCAGTCATCCTTATGTTACAAAACCAACCTAGCAGCACTATTTAAGATCACTATTTTATCTGATATTGCCATGGTATGGCGACCAGTGACTCCATCACGTATTCACTTGTGGCCTGGCAACCAAATGGTGCCTCGTCTGCCATCAAACCTGGAGAGGAGCATTGTTGGAGGAACAAATACAAAGTGCAATGGTCATGAATTCATCAGGTGTCACTCAGCATCTGTCAAAGTTGCAAGGCTGGCCTATTAAGGTTAGTATGGTTATTGCAGCATTGAAGCATGTGTTACCCTGGATGCAAATTGAAGTCAGAAGCAGGGTGTTGTTTTCACCCCTGTCTGTGTGTATGAACAAAATAACTCAACAACGCATCAACGGATTGTAACCAAACTTGGTCAGAACATTTCATTGGAGGGTATCTCCAGATGTGGACATCAGGGACATAAATACATTTCCTGTAATATCTATGAGCTCAGAGAATATTTCGCAAAGCTGCATAAAACAAGTCCCTTATCAGGGGATTTAATGTCAAACATATTCACACCCACAAGTCTTAGTGCTCGAAAGCTAGAGACCACAAAAAGAGACACTGTAGACTCAGTTTACTTTGGGGAATGTGAATGAGAAATAGAGAAGATGTGGAAGAATGAAATTAAACAAATTAGACAAAGAAAGTATTTAGTAAGGGAGAGGGGCTGGAGATGTAATGAAGAACAACGTTAAGCATCTGTGTTGGCATTTGTATTCATAATAAAAAAAAAACATTGATTACTTCTTTTGTATAACCACTGCTTTCTCTCTCTGTTGACAGAAACTTGTTAGGATGGACCACAAGGACAAAGAGCGAGACAAAGACAAAATTAAGAGAGACGTCACCCTCTGTCTCACTCAAGTCCAGTAAAAATGTAAATGACTATGGACAGCCAAAGTATTTCTCTGTAGAGACAAACTCAGTAAACCTGGAATGCCTGGAATTCCGGCCCCCACATTCAATCTTGGCCTTTGCAAATCAGAGATACTCTCCAGTGTCCTAAAGTATCTGTTATAAGTATAAGCACTTACATGCAGAGCTTAGCATAGTATGTCACAGAAACTCAGTTATTACATTTGAGGGAGAGGAGGTAGAGAGAGAACATTACTCAACACAACAACACATGGGTCTGCTTAGTGTAATTGTCCAGTTGCGGAGCCTCACATGTGTGAGAGACCCTGCCTAAAGCTATGTGTGTGTGTGTGTGGGAACATGTGTATGTGTGTGTTTGTGTGTGTGTGCGAACATGTGTGTTTTTGTGCCTGTGTGACTGTGTGTGTTCTCATATAGTCAAAGGAGTGATTAACTAAGATTGGGAACTGGTCCAAGAAGAAAATGGCAAAACAGAAAGCGCCCACAATCCAAATCTCCAGTAAGCCAGATCCACTGAGTTTACAGTGAAGTTGTGAGTTGGAGAAAGTATGTAATCACAGACTGCAGACTGGGGCAGCTGGCATGGCAACAGAAGTTTGGACAGATTGGACTCAATTAAAAAAGAAAAAGCGAAAAAAAAACTAACTACTTCCATCTGTCTGGCATCCAACTCTCACTGTATGACTCACCGCCTTACTAAAGGCAAGAACTACTGTGGGCAACGTGCTGTAGGAAGAGAGGAGGAGCAAATACGATAAGTGTTTTAACCTACCACACACACACAAACTCACTCACCATCTCAATATTTATTTCCCATAATAGAAAATGCTTCCAAGCTAAGGTTAATTTGAGTGATACATCACATGTGTGTGTGGGTGTGTGTGTGTGTGTGTTGCTGATGCTGATTAGCATCATTAATCACCTCTGATGGCACTCAGAATGTCATTGGGTGCTGGGGTCAATGATGACTCACAGTTAGTTATTACAAGGAGCATTATGATTGTGCCCTACTATAAATGTCCATGAGTCTTTCTCTTTCTCTTTCTCTCTCTTAATGATAAATAAACCACCACCACCACTTCCCCTGGAACACGTGACTGAACTAAAGGTCCACTATTCCCTATGGTTAATGCTTCAGAGGTCTGAGGTCCCTGGACCCTAATCTGGCTGCTACTCGGCCACTGTGCGCTGGAAGATGGGGTCAACGTGTGCGTAGATAATTTCAGAAAGTAGAAGAGATAAAAGGTCATGAAGTGAGTTGAGAGGTGGACTTTTTAAAGATTTGTAAATGGTCTGTATTTAAATAATGCTATTCTAGTCTTAATAAACACTCAAAGCACTTTACAGTACAGTTTTGCCATTCATCCATTCATACACATTGATACATTGCATTTATATGCAGCAGAGAATAAGGGAGACTGGAATCAAACCATCGACCCTGTGGTAAGTGGACAACCCGCTGTACTCCATGAACCATCAAAGATAGAATAAAAGAAAGGTGCTGTCCAGGTACTCTAGCCAACAAATTCACATATGCCCTGTATGGTCTCCATACTGTGGTGGAGGAAGTACTAAAACATTTTATTTAAGTAAAAGTACAAATAAATAGACAAAGGCATACTCAAGTAAAAGAAAAAGTACCACATATACTTTTCTAGTAAAAGTAAGCATTTGTATTTAAATATACTAGTAAGTAAAAGTACTTGCTGAATGTATCATATTCCCTAATGCAACAGCAGTGCACTACATCTTTAACTGTGCCACATTTAAATTTAGTTTAATACAAGAATAATACAGAACTTGTCACATAAATGAAATGAAGAAAGCTGCAGATGATCAACTGAAAACACATATCAACGAATGGCTGAGTCTCATCCTGGTGTTACCTGTTCGCTCTGATTGAATCAGTGGACCAATCAGCCTTCTCGTTATTGATTATTATAATATACAAAAACCAACATGAAAATTTAACACAATGCATTGTAAAATCTAAGAGAGAGATATTTGCTATATATGTAGTAGAGTAAAACTACCAGAAAATAAATCTAATTAAGCACAGACACATGAAACACATACTTGAATACAGTAACAAAGTAAATGGACTTTCCACCACTGCACATAGTGACGTCTTTGGGGTCAGTGGGTGTTATCTTGTTCACATACATAGTTGCCAAACACAGAATGCAGATTGAAATTTTGCCAGATAACATTTTTGAAGGTGCGTGAGGACAACCTCTTCTTTACCTCCTCCTGCTTCCTTTTATCCTGCACCTGAGCCCAACAGGGCCTCAACCAACACAAACAGCTGTACGAGTGGTAAAACTCTTATTCTGCAACACATTACAACAAGATTCTCTTTTGCAGCAGTGAGGCTTTGAATAAAGACACACGATCACACGCCTCTGAATCCAGTCTCCATGATAATCCTGCATGCAGTTCCAGATGTTTAGCTGTGCCCTCTACTTTAACTTCAAAAGCACCCAGTCAGAGACCAGAGCTATAAATAGTCCGCTTCACATATACATTACTCTTCTAATCTGAGTCTGAGCAGTTGCCATGTCAGGAGCATTTTGTTTTTCTTACAGCCAACACGCCATCTACTGGCCTGTTTGGAATCATACGTGTGTAATGAAAACCAGACGTGACACCATTTGGCCTCTAGATGGTGATAGATTTATAGATCCATGCATTGAGAAGGACCTCAACTCGACCTCAACTCAATCTATGAAAATTTACAGGCCTTATGGGAAATGTACTGTATATACTGCACTTCATATAAATGCATTTGCAGCAAATGCATTTTTAATTTAGCATAAAAGCAGACAAACCATAGATCCCTGATGGAATCAAACAACGTAGCTGTTTTGTCTGCATATGGACAAACAGCTGTGTTGTCACCTTGCTCTGCTGAAGTAGTCTGGGGCTCTGCTATAAAAATATGCCTTGGCAAGTCTGGAAAACACCACACAAACACAAGTACAACAAACTAGGTCAGTGACACACACACACACACACACAAACACATGTTAAAGTTAGACTCCTACTGTGTAATATGGTGGTAATTTGTTCACTTTCAGCACATTTTCCCTTTTTCTTGATTTATGTCCCCTCGGCCTCTCTTTCCCTTTTTTTCTTCCTTCTTTTCTTGTTTCTCTCCTCCAGCCAATAGTAACATAACACAGTGGGTTTTCAAATAAGCAGTGAGAATCGTCTGTCTGGGTTCAGTTAATGTGCCGTGGCCACACAGGCACACATCTGGTGGGGTCCCCACTTCATGATGACGTTACTTTAAAAATGACTTGTAACCCCACCCTAAGTGTGCCCACATTAAAGGATATTTTTTTATAGTAAATTCTATACCAAGTCGAGTTTTGTCATTAGCTGCAGACTGACTTTGGATCCAAAACACCAGCAAAGCAGCCGCAAGAGGATTTTCTGTCTCTAACTTCAAGGTTCAGAAGAATTTCCATAACTAAAACAAGAGATGAGAGAGGAAAGTGACTTTTCCAGTAACAGCACTCTGCTCAAATCGAGTGTGTGTTAGTGTGTGTGTGTGTGTGTGTGTGTGTGTGTGTGTGTGTACTCGTTGTGTCTAGGTGTCAGTTTAAGCTTGTTTATATTAAGAGACACTCTTTCCAAAGCAGAGAGGAGGGAAGTGGGATAAGCAGACATAAACAACTGAGCTGAATCTGCCTCCTGTGCAGATGAACCACAGCTGCCAGGCACAACTGAGCTGAGACAAATGCAAACAGCATAGATACTTCTCCAGAGGCTTTTATTCTGAAGCCTGAGTGTACAGTGCAATCAATTCTTGTCTGCAGTATTTTGCAGTAAACTACCACACAAAGTATGTGACTAAAAATGTTCTTCTTTAATTAGAAATCAGTTAAAAAAAATCTATAAATAGCTTATTTAAAACTCCCATTGGCCAAATACCCATGGCCAAAAAATGTATACTTTGTTGCCCAACATTTCTCGAAATTAGAACAAATTATCTGCCTTGTTGTTCAATGCACAATAGCCTGTGGGTGGATGTTGAACAATAAGTCATCGTTGCCTCTACGAATCTCCAGCAGGAGTGGCTGGTCACCCTGTAACACCTCGTGAACGTCTTCAGTGGTGTCGACTGGCTGTCCGTTCAGTTTCACTATGACATCACCTTCATTAATCCCTCCCCTGAAATAAATAATATCCACAAGTAATAGATTACATTGAGGCTACAGACATTAGAACAGATGAAGGAACAGCAATATGTTCACATGTGTGTGTATGTGTGTGTGTGTGTGTGTGTGTGTGTGTGTGTGTGTGTGTGAACTTACTTTTCTGCTGCAGTGTTAGGTATGACCTGCTGCACCAACACTCCACTGTGGACGTCAGGAAAGTCTGGGTAATGATGTTTTAACTCTGCTACTAGACTGAAAGACACACAAATAAATAAATAATACAAATACTGATCCATACAACATTTAGCCTGTCAGATGCTACAGGAACTACTTCATTATTTAACGGAAATCCAGATAAAACGTTAATCTCAAGAGAGACAGTTTTTGGTTACAACTCACTCTGTGGTGATTGTGAGCATCCTGATGCCCAAGAAACGTCTCTTTACTTCTGGAAACAAAACACAACATTAATCTTTTAGAAATCCACAAAATTTCAACAGTGGTGTTAGTTTCATTATGACCATCACTCACCTGCATCAGACTGTGGCTCCTCTGTGAGTCGTCTCTGTAGTCTTGTCTTTTCTGTCACAACAAATGGAGGAGGGTTTACTGAGAAATAGAAGGAATTACCTCTTCAATGTATTTCTAAAGGTGCAATAATCTCAGAAAATTCTATTTGACTTTTTTTCGCAATTTGACTCCACCAGCTTTGACCTCTGACCTTTGCTGTGTTTGGTCTGTGACTCTGTGAGGAAGCGGCTGATCCTGTCGGAGGGGATAGCGAAGGAGATTCCTGCTGTCACCTTCAGAGTGTTGATGCCGATCACCTCCCCATCCTGAAAACACACACACACACACAAAGAAAATAAGGCAGAATTTGAGGAACATTTGTTAAATCCATTCAGACTACAGATCTGGATAAACAGACAGATTCAAGAAACTTTTTCTCTTTTCAACATCGCAATACATGGCATAAAGGCTTGTGCTCTCCCAATGCCTCTCTACTTTTTACAGACATTCAGAAGATCTGGAATCTGGTTATATCTGTAACTCAGCTCCTGTGTCAGTGTGAAGAGCTGTATCAGTGTTGCTCGATTTTCTGTCTTGATTCATACCTCAAGTAAACTGAATTTTTATTCCTTATTTGTGGTAACAATAAGAGTCATTGTAAGAAGAGGAGGAGGATGAGTAGAAGTATGACATCCTTTGCTCCAAATGATTTGTAGTTCAAAGTGTATTATAATCCAGTGCATTATAATGTTGAGCTTAGAAGCCTATATTGATATGCAATAACATGTATATTATGCAGAGGGTCATTGATTTCTAAGGATGATTCATTTAGATCTATTTTGTACTATTACACAACATTGTTTGACATATGTCAACATATTCAGGTTTGAACTTGAGAGTTTTTTAATTAACTGGGTCGGTAGAATTCGGAGGCCCATTAAATTGAGGAACAGAAACAGTGAGGACAAGTTCACCCATCATAGTCAAACAAATGCCAACACTGCTCACCAAGTTGATGAGAGGTCCTCCTGAGTTGCCGTACTTCACAGTGATCAGAGGAATATGAGACAGAAACAAAACATAAATAAATCAAAAGCATTGTGTCAGTTTGTACATGTGTCATGAACACAAGAAATGATCAGGTCATATTTACTGTGTGTGTGTTTGTGTACATGTGTATGCGCATGTGTGTGAGATCACATTAATAATAGCATCAGTCTGGATGTAGTCCATGTCTGAGTCTTTGATGCCCAGCTCCTTGCCATCTCTCTGTGCCGTGCTGACGATGCCGGTGGTGACTGTGTTCTGCAGGGCAAAGGGGCTGCCGATGGCAACCACGAACTCCCCCGGCCTCAGATCAGCTGAGCTGCCCAGAGACAGTACAGGAAGCTTCTTCTGCTCCCACACACCAAAACGCCAGCACATGAGAGGAAACACGGACAGGTAGACATATTCGATAAGTTGTAAAACATGATTAGAAAGTTACTTTGTAAGAGAAACTGAGCGAAAGGAAGAGGAATTTGAAGCTTACAAAAGTGCCCAAGTATTTGGGATGTGGGTGTGAGAATACACACATCAGTGCTGTGTCTGTGAGTCACAGAGATGGTGTTTATGAAAGTCTTCCCGCAAGTCTTATGAATGTCTTGCAGAAAACTTGGCACAGGAGCTTGTAAGGATGTGGGCTCTTGAGTTATAGAGCAGAAAGGTTTTTGTATGTGAGATGTGGGTCAAGGAAGTAGAAGATGCCTGGAAAATGACATTTCTACACATTGCTTTAATCTGGAGGACAAGACAGACAGTGAACGGCAGATTAAATAAATAAATAAATAAAGATGTTTTTCCCTCACCTGAGGATTGACCTTGATTGTGGCGATGTCCGCCTTCCTGTCTACATCTCTGACCATGGCCTCGTACGCGTTGCCATCATGGAGCTGAACACGCAGCTGGGGCCTCCCTGTCACCGAGGCAGCTGTGGTTACCACATGAGCGTTGGTCACAATCTCGCCTGAGTGGGTCACAATAAACCCAGAGCCACTGGAGAGGTGCATGTGGCGACCAAACAAAGGATGTCTGGAGAGGAAATAGGAAGGAGACTGATAAAGAGCAGGAAGATGTAAAAATGTATTTGAAGGCAACTAGAGGTTTAAATTTGAGGACATCTAAACTCTGTTGTGCTCTGCTCGGGCT